>OY728128.1:1032333158-1033772157 GCA_963277665.1 Viscum album | reverse complement strand
TATAACCAAATGAAAAGAAATTGAGTTATGAAATTCCTTACCACTTCGAAATATTCAAACCAAGTTTCCTTGGGTGAAATAATTAAAATTAAAACTCAAATTACCATGAAATGTGATGGAATAATGATGTTACATGTAAAAGAGTCAGTATGTACAACATATAAAATAAATTTTTCATACAAAAATCAAATATGTCTCAATGAAGGAAAGTTGATATGAGGTCCCTTAAAATGATCATACCATTGAATTGAGGGTTAATAAATGATTTGATTATATGTATAAAATGTAAATAAAAAACAAAATTGGAAATATTACCTAAAATAATAAAAAAAAATTACACACATATTCTTATAAAATTAATTATAATTGGGAAGTAATGAAACCCAATGAAAAATGAGTTATAAAATTATGTACCACTTGGTAACATTAAAAAAAATCCCCTTGGATGAAATAATTCAAATTAAAAATATAATTACCTTGAAATATGAATGATTTAGGATATTACATATAAAATGCATAGTATATACACAATATAAAATAAATTAGGTACAAAAAATAAAATATGTCTCCACAAAGGGAAATTTAGATGAAGTCATTTACATCACGCTTCCTTTTGGATTAACGTTCCTTAACAATTGGTATAATGTTTTTATAAATTTTATTAATTTATAAAATAATTTTATTCACATTTTTAATATCACATATCATCCCTTTATAACATTTTACAACCCATTTTTTAATAATATTTCATAATTTTCATTGTTTATTGTGTTCATTGCCTTATTTTCTCATACAAGTTTTATCTGGAATGTTCTGGTTTGTATACTTATTGTATATTCCCATAATATCTACAATTATATTAATTTTATAAATATAATTTTTTCATTATATAAATTTTTATAATCATTGTTTTAATTTGAACGTGGAGAGAGAATCACATTGTTTGATGTCGATGGTAAGACTGATGTACGCATGAGTGATAATATCATTTCCTTAATAGGTGAAAGGGTAAGGAAGTATGTGACATGTTAATTTTAAAGAATAAATATAATATCAAATATATCATGTATATTCACTAAATTTCCCCTTATCACCTTCCATTTAAATAGTATGTTAAAAACAAATCACATCACTTCATGAGGATTTATTATGTCATACAGGCGAGCGATGTTATCGTATTTTAAATGGAATAGAATGTAAGATAGTATATTTTATATTAAAAATACTTAAGTATAATAATATATTAAATATATTATTAATGTTTTTAATTCATCATTATATACAGTGTTGAAATTTGGGGAAGGAAAATGAATTACATAGGATTATGGATTTGTAGTCTGTCATACACACAATAGACGGTTTTGTTTCCCATCTGATGGAAGAGGAGATGAATATAGGTCATTAGGTTACCATAACAAAATAAATTTATTTGTAATATATTTTTTTATTATATTATTTTATCTTAATAATATTTGTAGGATGTGAAATAAGATACAAAATAAAAATGCTCGTTTAAGAACGTTACCGCTTCTTCGGAAAACTTCTTTAGGTTTTCACCAAAATTCTTCCTAGGTTAGTTTTATGATCAAAAAAGGTCTCTGGGATGTTTTTATGGGAGTAAAAAAGTGATTTTGGTAGTTATTGGATGAAAAATGGCTTTAGAAGTGTGAATATGGGAGAAGATGGGGTGACCCTTTATCAGTGGGGAAGAGGGAACACATGGAATCACTATAGAAAAACAGTGTTTTACTGGCGGTTTTTTTACAGCGGTTTTCAAAACCATCGCTAAATGTTTTTTGATCAAAAAGTTAGTGGAAATTTATTAGCATCATTTTTAAAAACCGCATTAAAAAATACATTTTATACTTTTTAAAAAAAATTCTAAAACAAATTTACAAATACTTTTAGCAGTGGTTTTTTTAAAATACCCACCAGAAAATTGAAGAAAAGAATTTAAAAAATTATTAATTATTAATTTTTTATTTTCTATTCACTATTTATAATCAAATACGGTTTATTATTTATAATTTTAATTATTTATAATGTGTCAATTAATAAATATTTATAATTGTTAGTTAATAATATTTTTAAACTGAAAAAAACTCTGCAATAAGTTGAAAAAGAAACTTCGGCATCACATCACCTTAACTTTTGATTTGAGAGTCGATTTTAGCTCCCCAACCAGTCAAATAGAATCTTATGAAATGAGATAAAATAATGTTACATTTGAGTTCGGTGAAAACAAAATGAATAAAGGTTATTATAGTTTAAAAAAGATAGAAATCGAACTCGAACTTCAAACAGACATAACTTTTGATCAGAGAGTCTCTTTGGGATTTATCATATATCAAATTGAATCCTGTAACAAGATATATACATTGTAGGTATGGGACCAACTCTTTGAGCATTATCTTGCTTTTACGTTCCCCAAAAATTCCCAGAATTCCTCCGAAATAAAGTTTTTATTCGCCGACCCTGATTTCATAAAATTCAAATGCTTATAACTTCTGATCCAAGTGTATGTTCGACCTGTACAACATACCATATTGAATCCCATTTCATAATATTCAATTTTACTAGGTTTGGTGATAAAAAAGAGTCATGTATCATATTTTATGGTTGTTTTAGTGTTTTTAGTGTTTTTAGAGGTTATCAATGTTTTATGATTTATTTATTGGAAGATCGGACTAGGGGAAATATCTATCCAGAGTATGATGATGGTGGAAGGGGAAATGAACGCGACATGGTCAGTAGAAGCTTCTCATATGCAGAATCTAGTTCGAGGAGGGCCAGGAGGAAGCGAGGAAGGAGGGGTAGGAATGATTACTCCTCCTTACCCCCTCCTATGAATACCCGTTTAGCTAAGAAAATATTGGTAGAGAAGCTGGATAAGGAGAGTAGGTGTCACCAAAAGGCAGATGGACAGCATGATCCCTCCTGGGATTTGGTCTTAAGTTCTGGTGATGTGGTGTCAGAGCAAGTGTTATTCCTCAACGCCTTGGAAGAGGATGCAGCCAAGATTATGGGTAGGAATATTGAAGTGGAGCTTAATGAGGACCAGTATATTTGGGTGGATAAACAGGACTCGACCCTGGTTGGAGGTTTCAATAAGGGGTTGATCAGTCTTGAGGAATATATGCAGGTCTGGAATACATTGTCTTCCTCCTTCGAAGATGTGATAAGAGGTGATCCACTTCTATAGGTATCTAATCTATCCTGGAGATTGTTTAGGTACATTGACTCTGGTATAATCCATCTGGTTTTCAATGATTCTATTTTACTTCTTTCCTAACTTATGCCTTGTTGAGTTACTGTCCTGATTGTGTGAGGAATGCGGAAGGGTCAGTTCGGCTCAGACGAGCTAGAGCATGCTGCTTGTTCCTCTACAGGCCATTTGGGATGTGGTTGATACGGACGGATGGCTTGCCATCGGGAGGGACCATGCTTGCATGGGATCGCCGAGTGGTCCTTCTTTGGAGCTTGCGGTTGCTGCTTATGATTGGGTGAGATTGTTTCTGATCTTCTTCTTGTTGCTGTTTGGTTCTTGTTGGACTTATGGTTTATCACTTTTTCCTCAAAAGTGTCTTTCTTAATAAAAAATAATTTTCAGTCAAAAAAAAATAGTAGTTATTATTAATTATTAATCAGTAATTATTTATTATTTATTATTTATTGTTTATTGTTTATTGTTTATTATTTATTATTTAATATTTATTGATTATTATTTTTTATTTATCATTTTTTATTTAATATTTATTATTTATTATTTATTATTTATTATTTATTATTAATTTATTCAATCATTCATTCATCTATTAATTTATTTATTCAATTATTCAATTATTTATTATTTATTATTATTTATTATTTTTTATTTAGTGATTAATTTATTATAAATTTATAATTTAATTATTTTTGATCAGTTTATTATTCATTTATTATTTTTTTATTTATTTATTTATTTATTTTATTATTTTATTATTTTATTTTTATATTATTAATTTATTATTAATGAATTATTATTTGCTTATTTATTATATATTTATTATTTATTTAGTCATGGTTTATTATTTATTATTTATTATTTATTATTTATTATTTATTATCTATTATTTATTTATTTATTTTTTATTTATTTTTTATTTTTTAATTAATTTATTATTTATACATCACTTTTATATTATATGTTATGTATTATATATTATGTATTATTTATTATATATTAGGTATTATATATTATGTATTATATATTATACATTATACATTATGTATTATATATTATACATTATGTATTATATATTATACATTATACATTATGTATTATATATTATACATTATGTATTATATATTATACATTATGTATTATATATTATACATTATGTATTATATATTATATATTATATATTATATATTATATATTATCTATTACGTATTATATATTATCTATTATGTATTATATATTATGTATTATGTATTATGTATTATATATTATGTATTATATATTATATAATATGTTTTATTTACTATATATTATATATTATTTATTATTTATTTTATATTGTATATTATTTAGTATTTATTATTTATTATTTACTTTTTACTTTTTACTATCTACTCTTTACTATTTCCTATTTTCTATTTTCTATTTAGTATTTATTATTTATTATTAAATATTTATTATTTACTATTTTTTATTTACAATTTATTCCCGTAATATATATTTCTTTATTTATTATACATTTATATTCTATTTATTAATTATTAATTAGTAATTAGTAATTATTAAATATTAATAATTACACAATAAATATTATTTATTATTTATTAATTAATGATTATTCCTTATTAATTATTGATTAATCATTATTGATTAATAATTATTTATTGAGTATCTATTTCTTAAGTATTATTTGTTTTTCTATATATATATATTTATTTATATAAGTATATTAAATTTGATTAATTGACCACATGAAAAAAAATCGGAGTGGTAAAGTCTTTGAAGAATAAGCAAGAGGTAAGGGGATCAAATCTTACCCAATACAGAATTTCTATATATGGCATGGGCATATGCTTGGACATGGTCAAAAATAATAAATAATAAATAATAAATAATAAATTATGAACAATAAATAAATTATGAAAGTAAATAAATAAATAAAAAATAAAAAATAACATTTAAAAAAACTAAAAAATCTAAAAATAAAAATAAATAAATAAATAAATAAAAATGATTTAGTTACGGTATAAACCACCACTAAAAACTCCCTCCTAAATTGTTCTTCAAGGGTTTTAAAAATTGCCACTAATTGATTATCGACCATTATAGGTTATATGGTCTACATATTTTCATAAAATTGGTTTTTTACAAGTTGGTGGGATATTTTAATCCTTATCTTTTTCATTTAACCCCCCAGTAAATCATTTTTTACCTTAACTATGGTAATTAATTTTTACACCCTTTTCTTATTCACAATTGTAAAAAATTATGTTGAAAATATTATAAAATATAAATAATGATAATTCAAAATATTTAATCTATTTTTACAAATTAAATTCATAGAATTAAGCGAATCCAATTTAAAATTATACTCATAGAAGAGATTAAAAGAGGGTTCCCAAAGGAGAAATTCTCATTATTATAGAAGTCTTTACTGTATAAATTCAATATTAAATTGATTAAAATAACCTAAATTAGTTAAATGTTAATACAGTTGAACTAATTTTATTTTAAAACCAATATATAAAATAATTTATCCTAGTAAATTATTTAAACTAAAAGACAGTTTTCAATAAAAAAAACAAAATTTTCACTATTCATTGAAAAGTGAATCTTTTTATAAAAATCCAAAAAATATTACCCTAAGATAATTTTGATATGATGATTTCTAAAAAAAATATTTTTAAAATAAATTGTCTAAAAGTGGTAAAAAATAATTTTTTATCGTTTAGGAAAATCCCAACTAAACCATTTTTTTTAAAAAAACTATTTTTCCGATAAAAATTTTCTTTTAAATGATTCATTTGTAATCTAGAAACAATAAATAACTATAATTTTAATTATTTAGTTATTACTTTTAATTCCAACCAATTTAATAGCTAGGCTATAATGGTATACTATATTACAGTTCATTTAAGCTTGGGGTTGCATGTTCTACATGATATCAAAGAGAATAATTTTAAAAGAAACATATTTTATGGGTTATTTATGCTCGTTGTTGTGTGTCACATACACTATCAAATCCTACAATATTATTTTAAAATCTTGGGGTGTAACATTCTCCTTACCTTACATTAATTTCATCCTCAAAATTTAAACTTATTCTTGAAATATAAAGGGATTTGTATTTGCAAATTCATATTTTAAAATTTATTTTTTCAAATTCATTTTTGAATATAAAATCTTATTAATAAGAGATAAAGAGAATTAAAAAGTTCATATGGAATAACACCTAAATAGGTTTCCAATGTGGAGAAAATTAGTGGAAAGTGAAGATATGATCATCGAATAAAAACATAGATAATTATAGATATTGATTGAGGAAACTGATCACAATAAAGTGAATGATCAATGGAAAGTTAAGGAATTAAAATCCATATATATTTTTTAATCTAAAATACCATTTAATTCATCTAATAACAAGGTAATAGGATTTTTTTTCAAAAAAATTTACCAAAAGTGGAGGAATTATTTTACTATCTATGAATATAAGGAAATATAATTACATGATATATTTCTATTTTATAAGCGCAATTTAATCCGTTGGTTTTTCCAAGATCAATATCCCATTCATCACTTACTCAAAGAAATGAATTTCAAAAATTGACTTTTTTATGATGCAATCACTAGAATTCACTTTTAACAAATTTTATGATCCATAAAAGGGTTAAAAATATTTTTTTCTGTCACAAACTATTTTCTAAAACCAATAGGGTTAGCACAAGTTGTCCAATATAATACATTAATTTGTAAACCTCAATAAGAACACCATTGGTTCATCATTAATATTTATTCATCAAATTATTTAACAAAAAATAATGATATATTAACCAGAACCTCACATATGTTAGTGGTAGGAGTTAAACGCTTTTTTCCCTTCGGTTATGGGTTCATGCTCGAAGGCTTTGTTGAATGCGATGGGTTTTCACCTCACATGTGGTTCATCCTTTTTCTAAAATCATATTATTATAATTCTTATAACATTCATAAAGTTTAATAAACCATAATTAACTGAATATCAAATATAATATAAACCCTAAATTTTACCAATACATTTAAACTTATGCCCAAAATAGTAAGGTCATTCTTCCTAAAATAACTTTTTCACTAAAATATTTACTAAATTTTTGGGTTTTATTTCAATTAATTCCTCCCAAAAAATCCTTAATCTTAGTACACTCTTATAACATAAAACCAAAAAAAATTTGTTTAAAAAATTAAACTTATAATCCATCTTAAACTCATAAACCAATGATGTTATCCATAAGTCTTAAGTTAATGATGACATATATGCATCGGAAATTTAACACAATACTTAAATGCTTCATGTTTCTTATAACCAAAATATAATTTGTAAAAATAATTATTGAATATAACTATAGAATCCTAATACCTAAAAACTTCAATTGTTTTATTTCAACATAGGCCCTCCCATCCCTAAATGGCCTGAAGGCCTTCATTTTTATTGATATTTGATAACATCCCTTTTAAGGGATGAAGGGGAACACTTAAAAGGCACATAGGCTTAGAGATTATAGTTACCGTAGGTTTTAAGATACATTACATGACCCAAAGGTATTAGAGAATTCAACCAGACTATAACTACAAGGAACTGACCCTCCCAAGCATCTGAATCGTGATGGTAGCTCTCCACATTCGTATGGTCGTCTGGATAAAATTTCCCGTGCAGTCACAGGATGGTCCTGATGGCATAGTCATCCCCTATCATTCTTCAAAATCCACTATTTCTACTCTGGTGAGGGAACCTGCTCTGAATCCTCCTCTAGGGCTGCTCCTTTTTGTAGAGTCTTTCTGGGGAAACTACACTGATCATGTGGCCCAAAGGCCTTGAGGTGGCCCTAAATCCTTAATGACTTGAAGGCATAGGTGGTCTAAATTCCTTAAGGACTCCAATTACAAATCGGTGGCCCAAGGTGAATAGTTCTGGCTACTACATTACAAAATAGTACCTACTATAATAACTTCTATAGTACTCACACATTACTGCTACAGTAACCCATAAATATGCCTCCACCTACTTTCGAACCTAGGTCTTGTGGATGCACTTAGAGAGACCTCACCAACTGTGCTGAGGCTCATATACCAGGACCTCCATTATATTAGTGATTAACCTTTATAAGAGGGAATTTACTTTAATAATTCATAGGTTCCCCACATTTATGTCAAGGAACTACAAATGGGTCCCAAGGATCAAATTTATTTTCTTCTATAATACTCTTCATTTTATAGTACTAATTATTTGATTTATTCTCTTATTTTACACTTATAAACAATTATCCCATTCCTTTGAGACACATTTAGGTGTGTCTCTAACCGTATTTCTAACATAAAAAATCAATCCTTCTTTCCTCCTTGGTCTCTATCACATGAGCTCTTAGAAAAAATCCATCTATCTCTTCTTTTGTGAATTTGAGAGTTGGTTCAAGTAATGTTTTTTAATCAAATTTCAGGATAACATATTTGGATTAGCCAGGATATCATTCACTTCTATGATCATATCATTTTGTTACTCATAGTTAGCACATTGTTCTTCATATTCAATGTTAAGACGATTATTTAATGACCCATCCATTGACTAAAACCAAAAAGCATAATGTGAGCAACAATAATCATAGTGGTAAAACCATATAATCATTTATAGAATGTCTAAATCATTAAACCTTCATTTCAATATAAGACACCTTATGTTTATTATAGGTTATTCATTCGCATCATCTTTTAAAATCCTTTATAATGGTTTGTAAAGAAAATGTGAATCATCCAAATCACATACCCTGGGAGTGTCAAACTCGGTGTGTGGTAAGGCCCATTTTTGTGTACCAGGTAACACTATATCCATGCCTGACATTCCATTTTCATATTTTTTACCTCTAGGTACATCTGTTCCAAAACCATTTACACTTTTTGTATCTATAGAGAGATGTCTTTCTTTGAAAAACAACATAATCTCTACCTTACCAAAACATTTGGATTTTCTTATTTACATATCCTCAATGTCTATCATAGGTTTATATTCCCTAATCTATTTTTCCTAAATTAAGTTCCCAAGGTTTCTACTAAGATTCATATGATACCAACTATAATGATCCCAACTCCAATAACAAAAATTTAATGTCTACTTTATTACATTGGCATAAGATACAAAGAATCACATCTCTAAATACTGAATAATTTAGAAGTCTTGATAAACAAAATACATACATGCTTCCCATATTATATATGAATATACTAATTATAACCTAAAAAATAAATAATATAATTATTCCCTATGAAATGTAATTATATATCATTCATAGTACGCTTCCTAGATTCCTAGGAAAGGAAAAACAATAAGGGTAAAATTAAATTCTCAGAAATTGTTACATAATGCAGAATCAATCATGAGTAATTAAATAATAATCAATATGGAATAATCAATATATAAAGGTACATATCATAAGACACATTCCATTGAATTAATAACATTAATATTATTATTAAATAATAAATAACAAATATGTAAAAGTAAATAACTAAAAATACATTCTATTTAAATAACTTTTCTACCCTGAATTGGTATGGAATAATCAATACTAAAAGATAAAAAACTGAACACACAGGCCACTTAAATATCATGAAAATCATGAATAAATACTGATTAATCAATATGGAAAATTAAATAACTAAACACATATTTTATTTAAATAAATTCACTATCCAGAATAGACGTGGAATAATCAATATGGAAAGGTAACTAACTAAAAACACATAAAAATTTATCAATAATAGATAATTAAATGCATCAAGATATAATAACATAGTGAAAATATCATTGATAATAATAACTAAATTCTTAGTAAATTAAATACATAATAATTGGATTTCAATATCTTAGGAATCATGATACTTCTATTGTCAACAACTTTCACAAGATAGTTTAAAAATATGGGTAAACACCAATTTAATGTTATCTTACTAATTCACCTCATGAGAATACTGACACATTAGGGAGATATATAATTCCAAACCCCACTGTTCACTACATCTCTACAGCATTCCTCATATATCAAATAATATATTTAATTCATAAAAAATGTTTCTTACCATTAAATATTTGTATTTATTAATGAATAAGAATTTATCAAAACTATTTATTCTCACCAAATAAAGATTGAAAAATCTATAATTGAAGAAATACTCAAAGTATGGAAATTATTTTCTTCACAAGACAAAGGAATGATCATCTTGGTTACATGAATATCATGTATATGGATAATGCCAATCATGTGAACCCCAAGAAGAAAACATGATCAAATGACCCTTGGAAGTTCATGCGGATGGGCCAAGTACTTTGAAAGATCTTTTAATGATCCAATAATTTCCCCCATAACAATTCCTCCAGTTCTTATGATAGAATCTAGACGGGAATTGATGATCATAAAAAGTCTGCATGATGGTCTCCACCGATCATGCGACATATAATGTGATAGACACATTAAAATCACCTAAATTCTCTTATAAAATAAGGAAGTAAAGATAAAAAATCACAAGATTCATAAGGTCAAAGTTATGATTTTTTTCATGAGAAGGTCTTATGTACCTTAAGTGATCACTATAGATCATGTGGATGTATTTTATCATTCCATATTGATTTTTTTAAATGTCTCTAACAATAAAAATTGATCTCATGAAAGGCCCCAAACAAGTCTCTTTGATCATGCCAAAGCCTCCTCGAAAAGTGAATTGATCTTGAAAAGACTCTCAAACATGTTGGACTGATCATACCAAATACATTTAAAATTTAAATTTGATCATTCATTTCATCCTATAAAGACAGAGTGGTTTTCCATGACAATTCTCACATGCCTTCCTAAGGTCCTATATATATGATTTGACACCCTAATAGACAACCAATGGGAAATGGATAAAGGTATTATAAAAATATGAATAAAAACTGGAAAATTATGAGTCTTCTTATGAAAGGGATATATGCTAATTTTCAAGAAGAATGGTTATCTGACAAATATAATCACCATTGATCATGTGAAGGCCCTTTTGAAGAGCTAGATTAATATCATAAAGGGTCCTAGACAAGTCTCCCTCTATCACACAAAATCCTTTTAATAGGTGACCTTATCTCATGAGGACTCCCAGACATGTCTGCATGGTCTTGAAAAATGCATTTTATGTGTTCGCATGATCAGAAAAATATATTCAAGGAGTCAGGTTCCAATGAATATGGTGATTATAGAGTGTTCTCTTGGTTATTATTTATCATTTGACTCTTTGGATGGCTTGTGGTAGGTTATGCAAAGAACGTTATGAAAAACACCCTCCACCAAGTCAATCACATATATGTGATATACATTTCCTAAAGTTAGGTGTATAATAGGTGTGTTGAGGGCTATAAATTCCTCCTCCTCAAGATAAAAACACACATATAAGATGAAAGGCTTACGCATGGGATTGCAGAAGAGTGATCTTTTCCAAGAAGAAATATACATGATCTAGAGGGTCTTCTACCATGTAAAATCTACGTAATAACCTAAAGGATTACATAGAATGAATATTCACTTAGTTAGATCACCATATTGATTACGTGAAAAAATTATGATGTGTCGTTCAGGTCATGTGAAGGAGTTTCTTCATGTGAACTTATTCTCATGAAACCCCAATAAAGTAATTCTTGAAAAACATTGAGGAATACAAGTAATAATAGCTAAATATTAGAAAAAATGTGTGAATAAAAATATGTTTCTTTTCATTCAAAGGCTTCATGTTCTTTGCATGATCTTTCCAGATCATCCAGCCGCACCAGAACATGTCTTCAAAGACATCCCATATCCTCTGGACATGTGAGACAATCCAAAGGGGATCCTCCAGCCATGACATTCATGTCTTGTGAATCCCCTCATACATGTCATCCACGTATTGTAAAGTACACTAGATATATCGGTTGAGTCGTGCAATGTCTTCTTGGATTACCATCTTTATCATTCAATATCCATCAGACATGTCAGCCTTGATCACACGACACCCATTAATGTTTTTGTTTTGATCATGTGAAGAACCTCAAATTCATTATATTATTTATACGATATACCTTTATAATTGTCATTTAAAACATGTGATAGACCTTTGAAATTTCAACTTAAACCATTTGAAGCACCCTGAGACATGTTATCCTTATCATAATGATACTCAGAACATTTTGGAAATACAATCAAGATAAGTCAGATAGATAATCAAGATATGTAAAACATACACTAGGGACATGTCAGACAGACAATCAAGACATTTTATACAGACAATCGTGATATTTCATACATACACCAAAGATATTCCACACATATACCCTCTGTAATGTTCAGTATGTCAGGTAGAAATCTCGGGATATGATAACCTTATCTGGTAGAAACATTTGGAAGTACACCATAATTGAACTTTGAGAACTCTGATTCCTACTATAAATAGGATACATAAGATTCATTCTAAAGGATCGAGGTATATAGGGAATCCACCTCACTATAAGTTCCTCCATATCTTAGACAATCTAAACCAAGGGACCCAAACTATCCTATGGGTTTATCATACTTTCTTTTTCATCAGCGGATTGAGAGGTTAAATTAACTATGAAGAATCTATTTCCTAATATAATAGGGATGTGTAAGAGTCCTTCTTAAGTCCCAAACTCCATATTTAACACCCTATAAGGTCTTCTCTATTTCATAAGTCTGGTACACATATGCAATGAGTCTAATCACTTGTTGACCCTTGTTTATCACACAAATCATGGCTCACATGGGGTTTAGGGTTTGCAATGATCATATCACTCACATCATAAATTTTCCTCCATCTTCGGATCCTTTATTATGTAAGCCTCATTCAGTGGAATGAAATTATTTCTTATATATAGGGGAATTCACCTCAATGAATATCCTGACGGAATTCTCATATTAGTAAACCTTGTGGAAATAATCCTCATGGGAAGTAATTTTCTTCCACCACCCATCAGCATGTTTGGGGATAATTGAACAATTTTGGTTTTGATTCCCATTATAAATGAGGTATTTGTATTACTTCATGAATATTCAATCCCATCCTCAAAACATGAATCACATCCCGGGATTGTTTTCAACATCAGAGGTCCTGGTGATATGACTTCAAAACATAATCAGCTATATATTTATAAGAAATAATAGTAAATAGAAAGATAAAGTAAGAAACATATATATGGTCTAATTAATAACCCCCCCCCCCAACACACACACATATAAGGATTTGAAACCTGATTATTTTGTTAGGGTAACATGTCATGTTTCAGTGTTTGGAATAGATTTATTAACATATCATAAATCTATAAGAGAGTCCCGAAATATAAAATAATTCCCCACAAAAGAGTTTTGTGTGCCTGAACTCCCATCCAATTAAACAATGTTGAATTATAAATAGAATTTTTT
Source organism: Viscum album (assembly GCA_963277665.1). Classification (NCBI taxonomy): domain Eukaryota; kingdom Viridiplantae; phylum Streptophyta; class Magnoliopsida; order Santalales; family Viscaceae; genus Viscum; species Viscum album. The sequence goes on along the minus strand of OY728128.1, from coordinate 1,033,758,477 downwards.
CTAAAACCTAAATTGAGCATTTGACTATGGAAATTATATCTGTACCAAGTTTTCATTGTGGGAACTATTGGTATTTTATATAAAATATGAAAACAGTAAACCCGATATGAATTATCATGAAACAAAAATCCCCCCCCATCTTCACCACCACAATCAATCCTCAAATGAGGAATAAATATATTTTACCCAAGTTGAAATCATATAATGAATTAATAACATAATAATTATAAACATTGGGCATCATGACTCTTGAACCCAAGGGATATCCATATATCTGTCATCATTCAAGGGAAAGAAAAATGTTAATCCTGATGTGAAACTCAAATAAAAAAATGATTTATGGACCATGTGTTAGACCATTTTTTTGGAATATCCTGTGAATTTGAAAATGTTTTTCCCAATCTGAAATACTTTGTAACCATGGTTTTCCTGAAATAATTCTATTCTCACCATGAAAATTCTATGTGAGAAAAATGGCCAAATCGGGAATAAGAACGAACACTTATGTTACATGTGCATATTTCATTGATAATTTTTCGCATTTATGATGATGCAATAATTAGTGACCTTATACTTTACTAGATTTATGACTATTGAAATTGTTATCACAAACATATTATCCCAATATCATGTCTTCATTGAGAAAATTTAATGGAAACTTGACCTTGAAAGTGCCCTATAAAGGTCGCAAGACATCCTCACCCACCCGAAACCTCAACTTCGAGTAGAAAACAATATTTTTCATGAGTAAAACTGAAATTTTGTCATCTAAACCCTTATGTCTGCATGTAAAGGAATTGAGATGATAAATCTAGTAAGTTCATCCTGTTTAGGGAAAGTTACAGTGAAACTAGTGGCACCTGTCACCCCCACCAATCACTTTGGAATATTATCACTGGAGCATGAAATTAAGGACCTTAATTATCTTAAGGAGGTAGATAAAGGACAAAAATATGGATTCATATTAGTTTAGGAGCTACCGAGGTGGGATCTGATCAACCTATGTCACCAGTGTCATATTTCCAGTTCCCCTCTGCTTCTTATTGAGGGAACCACCTGAAAAACTTCAATCCTAGAAACTCATTCGTGGGTTGAAAGGAATTTTAATAAGGTGATACAAGATATGGATAAATGGGAGTGGTCTCATATCCCCACTTAAATTCACAAATCATGTCATAATATTATGGTGGTGTCCATTGGGAAAGCTTATCTCCTAGCTCACTCAGATTAACTCTTGTTTCATATTCCTACAGCAAGAATGGGGGGGAGGAACTTATCCTTACTCACAATGGATGAGGCCCATAATCATATTATGATACCATATGGAGGATCAAAGTGCACTCATATCCGTACTTCAATTGATGATATCTTATAGGATATTTTAGATAATGAAAATTTTTACGCCAATATTCAAGCACACACTTTTCTAATGTGTCAGTATATCCATGAAAAAACTGAAGAACTACACTCTTATATTTAGAAACATGTATAGATACATTGGTTGGTAAATATTACTATCCTAAAAGACACAACATCATATTACTATGATCAATACAACCATTTGGATTCTCTACAAAAAGTGGAAATTCTTTCTCCCATCCAAGAGTAATATCAGAATATTTTGTTGAAGGATGTGGTATAGTACCAAGTTCATATCCCCATTACAATTGGGATTCACCATGCAGTTTTGGAACATGATTTGAGATAGGCACACATTCCTATTGAAAAATACTTGTGGAATACTCAAAAGGCACAATACCGATCTCACATCCCAATTTTGATCGGGGCTCACCAAGTGATTATGGAGTATGCCTCGAGATGGGGAGATATTTTTGTCTAAAAAGAATGGTGGAATACTACAAAGTTACATGAAAAGACTCACATCACCATTAAATTTGGGGCTCATAATTTGATAATGAAACATGCCTTGAGAAACGCCCATATTTCTTTTAAAAAATACCAGATACATATTCCAAACGCACATGACCATGCTCATATCCTCACTCAAACTAAGGTTTTTTAGGAGAAAATGGAATTCACAACAGGGTGAGATCATATCACTAACAATGGAACTAATCAACATGTTCCAGTATCTAATGGAATCTATACTGATGTCCATTCTATCTCTAATGATCGAATACACCGAAATCCTTAAGAGGATATACAGGAGGAGGATCATATCCCTTCTTCAATTCTGAACATTCATCAGCTTATTCTAGTAGGGAATACATATTTGAACAGGATCATATCCCCAGTTTATCCAAGGTTGACTGGAATATTATAGAAACCACCAACAAGAAGGCTCATATTCATGTCCATAATACATAATCTCACCAGCATAATCTAGGGTCTTCTCAAAATCATTCTCATATTCCCACAGCACAAGACGATTATCAACATATTCCGTAAACCATCATGCTGTAGGCCCATATCCCTAATAAACTATAAAAGGTCGGTCGGTATATTCCATCCACGACATAGAATGATTTTTATATCTCTAATATTCTCAATGTTAGTGCCCTTGATGTTGTTCGATGCATATCTACCACACATCGATGGTATTCAACTCTTCAACTGAATTATAAGGTAATCATTACCTCAATAATACTCCTTAGAGTACTATAAATCTATTTCACGAGGACTCTACTCATGAAATCTGTAGCGGTCAAATATCCTATGATGATATATCTCTCAGACAAGGAAATACTCCCCTTTACTAAACACCCTTATATATATGGTTTATCAAAACTCAGACACCTTTATATAGAGAGGTTATTAAAACATAGGGTTTAACAGTACATAGTACTCCCGTAAACTATTAACAATACTTCACCGTAGTAAACAGGTTACCCAGAGAAGAAACCTTTGAGGTGTGACTATGTGGAGACATATAAATCTGATGAAGAAGAGGCTAACATGGATATACAGAGAATGTTATCTAGTAAAAAACTCTCAACCATGTTATAGCCCCTCAACACTTATGACTATGAGATCCCAACTGATCTAGAAAATAAGTTTCTACCTTACTTATGATAAAATTTGAGGGAAACTAGTTACATGTTTAAGGATAGACACCTCCCCTATCTAGGATACAAGGTTCACCTTCAGACCATAAATACATTGTTGTGCATTAGACATGTCCTCATTCTCTGTATCCTAGAACCTTGTGATGGAAGATCATGAAGAATGTATACATAGTGTTTTTTCTCATATTATAACAACTCTACGATGACTAATTTCTAAATCCTCATTAGACATTTTTATCCAAGGATGGGGAAAATATAGAACATTTCACTTTACTATTCACCCATAATAGTAAATCCCCCTAGATGTGGCATCCTATAGCCATAAGATAAATTCGGGGATTGGGAAATGAACATTCCAATCATTCAATACAATGAAATACCCACACGTTAAAGATAAAAATTCACTGAGAATGGAGGGAAATAAATGCCAAAAGATTTCTAAGTTGGCACCCTCAAAGAATTTGGAACACATTTTAGACACTTAAGTTTAAGTTGTTTCCAACCCAAAAAGTTCCTATAAAAAATGACTCCCATCAAGGGATACCATTTCCCCAAAATCATATATGAGAAAAAATATTTTAAATCAGATGGATCGAAATAGAAGTTTCCATAGAATCCTTCTTATAGAGAACCCATCCCATAGGGATAGGTGGAATTTTACCACTACCTCCACCCCGCGGGTCATCAAACCAATAGTGGATTCAGTACATATCAGAGGCATCTTCAAAAAACCCTCATCCCATAGGGATTGGGGAATTTTTATCTCAATCTCAATTACCAAGTTCATCAATCCTTGAGAGGGTCCTAGAAAAGTCATCGATGGTTCCAGATCAACCCCATCCTATAGAGATGGGGGAATTTACATCTCATTTTTATCTCAAGAGTTATCAAATCCTTTCCTAGAATTATTAAATCATAAAAAACAGGATCAATAAGTGCCAATTGTAGCTACGAATCATCTCCAACTCATAATACTAAGAGAATATTCATCAATATCAACACCATATAAGGAATTATCTTTCTCTAGGTTGAGAGGTAAATATTGACGGTTGGTTCCCAATATGTTCCTAACACCACAAGACAAACCTTTAAAATTTGGTGCCCTTTCTAAAAATATGATGGGAAACTACATTAAGGTCATTATTCATAGGCCAAGATATGATTAATGTATTGGGAGGTAAATAAAACCCCATAAAGTTTGTAATCTAAAATTACCCAATAAAGACAAGTGTTAGAGAAAAACCCTAATGCAACCCTCAAAGGAGGAGTATGCAGTGAAAAATCACCCTATTACACTGAGACTAATGAGATAAATCCTTTTTATCAATAAATATTAGTGAATGTAATCACCATCAACATAATTGATGATATGGATCAAGATAAAATTACATGGGGACATAATTCAAAATACATACCTCAAGAGGAGGGTGATTTGGATGCAACAAATAAGTCAGTATGTATATAAAATTAGAGGAGAATCCAGAACCTGGAACCTCAGAATAATGAATTTCCACCTCTATATTGGAAAACCACTATGGATAAATAGAAAGGTGTGGTTATATCCCACTCACCAACTAGATGATCCGAAATTTGTTCCACTGAGGAATGGCTTGAATAGTAAGAGAATGAGATACAAAATCTCAGACAACTCAAGGAGGAGCTACTCAAGGGAATCATTCCCAAAGGGTGTCATCTTTAAAAATAGATGAATATCCCTCCTCCAAAACATCATAAGATAAATAATCCATCGGCCCGATTCGAATATAAGCATCACGATGGCTCCAGATCTATGAAATAAGTCTATATAAATGAGGAAGTTAAATATGATCGTGAATTTCCCCCATTACGGTGATATCATCTCCCCCATCAGGGTGATCATTTAGTCATAGTATGGATAAAAAATCACTGGGATATAAAACTAGGGCACCTATTCAAGTCTCAGATACTCCCCATAGATGGGAGGTGGCCTAGACATTGGTACCTCTAGAACATCTCAAAGACATTAAATCTACGACTTATTTAATAGAAGTCATGGAAGGTCACCATGAAACCACACATTTTGTGAAGAAGTCATATCCTGAATGGGTGGATGCCACTTTTAGCTTTCCCAATCTTGGGAATCTAACCATCTAAGCCTTTGATAACCAGGAGATCTAGAAAAAATCTCACTCACTTAATATACCAATGTGGCCTAATGATGGGCCCTTAAGATCATAATCCGGTGAAAATGATGATATGTTTTTACAAACTATAGGGGGGGCATACTTAGTTTGGTACCACATTCTTCCAACATGATTTTTTGTAGGATGGGAAGACCTTTGTTGTAATATCATTTATCAGTTCAACTCCCTGATTATAAAAACAATAATTTTTGACCTTATAAAATGAAAGCATGGTGAGAATGAGCTATTTTATTACTTAATTTCTATATGTAAGGGTTTAACATACTCACTAGGTATCCCAATATCCCAATATTGATTAATTGGACTCTATATTAAGAATATTTAGGTTGAGATTTAAAAATATTTGATTCTTAAAGCAATATCTAGGCCGATTCTATGAGTTTGCAGAAATAGTACAATACTAAAAAGATTACATTTAGTGGACTCAACCTAGATCTCATCTCATTACCTCATCATATGGAGAAGTCTTAGTAAGATAAAAATAACTAATATTACCCTAAAACCAATAGAAGTTCCCATTCAAGAACCCAGGCTAGCCCAGAATCATCCAACGCCTCCCGTCGAGGGGCAGAATTAACAAAATCACCCTCGGCTTGAAATAAAATGAGATCCGGGTTACCCACGATTTGAAGAATGGATGAATAAATCATAATTAATAAACAAATATTTGTAACCTATTTATTTCATTTAATATATGGAAAATAACATACTCAAGCTACCATAATCCAAGAAACCTAGCAAGGTCAACCTCACTAATCATCCCAACTACTTCCCTTTCAATAGGAGGTCAGGTAACACCATCAAGAATTTATTCATCTTGAATGATATTCTATAAATAATGGTTGATTATGGACTGATGATTCTAGAGAATTCCCAATCATAGGTAACTTCTATATTCATTCTCAACTAGAAGAATTGGCTAACTAGAAATAGGTTTTGACTAGGCATAGATAGAAGATCAATAACTGGATGAATCAAAAGATAGTTGAATAAGCTCATTCCACGCTAAGATAACATCTTCGTAAACCAATAATGATCCCTTATCCTAATGAGGTGACATTTAATAAACCTCTCACAAGTGAAAATACTCATTTGAAATAGGAAGAGACACCAAAGTAAGAGTTATATCTAGCTCCCGCACAAGCTTTAAAACCTACAGATTTCTTTACCTCGACATCTGGATAATGGGAACGACCCCAACAAAATGAATCATACAAAAATTAAGATATTGGTTTTTTCTTTTAATCCGGTTCACTTATAAAATATCTTCTCTAATGATGAATATTCCTCCAAGTATTAGTTTCTCATATGTGTGTTGGCGGCTGGCAACATTGAATTTGAGGATACAATGGATGGCGCAGGCATGTCCAAACCCAAAATTTCGGTCACATACTCAAAAAAACATATATTAATCTAATAATCGTGGGTGAGAACTCCAAAAATCCTAATAGAAACACAAATATTCCATAGAGACCTCCATCAATCATCCATCCTAGTCGTCTTACATGACCTTATGGTGGGGGTGTTACTGGATGATCATCCCATACAAAGGGGACGGCTTATGAGACCCATTCCGCTGAAACATATAATCCATCAATATCTTTTCAAGAATAGGGACCATCCACATAAAACACATAAACTATTGAACCGCCTAAAACAAAGAAGACCCACTTTAGAAATTGTTGACCTCTCTCACAATATTATGCCATTATGAAATAGATGGAGATTGTCCCAGCCAAGTTCTTGAACTTTTATATGCACCATATTTCGAAAGAAATTATAGAGTCACTCATATAATCTCTCAACATCCCATTTTAATTTGGTTTAAAATTTTCTACAGGCAATGTTTACCGAGTGCAAACTATGCCATCAGAATTCCATGTCATCATCTTGTTTATAGAACATGATTAGTAAGAAGTTATCTAGAGACATATCATACCCCTATATATTTCAGGAAAACTCACCAATGTCAAAATATAAAGGGATTTGATTGATAATGGTTTTGGGATAATCTTCATCCTCATTTATACCCTTTAGGATTTGGGATATATTGAATGCTACTTATCTCCAACAATGATAACCAATGATGGGTATGATAAGAGAAAACAAATACCACTAGAAAAGATCAAGAACAATTCTGAATTTATTGATATCACATATAATTCTAAGTTCATGGTTACCCAGAAAAGAACATTATATAATGTCATACTTGAAATACCTTGGCATTATATCCACATGGTAGTTCCTTCACAAATTCATCAATGGTAGAAATATCCCATTGATTGAAATCTCAATATGTTTCATGGTTCAATATCCCCCTTCATGTATTACGAAGCTATATAGGTTGAGGTAGGTTTCTATAAAAGTTAAGGAAAAAACCTATGGTGCATGAAGATATGGTGGTTGCATCCCTCAAGGGATTGAGGTCCACCACTGCGAACCCCTTTAGTATGTTCAATGGATATTATGTGTTATCCATAAACCTATTTGAGGTAATATACTTAATCCCAATTTTCTAGGATCCTCTTGTCCCTGATGAAAGTATAATAGAAAACAATTAACTCTAAAATATCTCTAAGAAGACCCTTGATGTTTAGGATGACAATGTCTCTTCCAATGTCCACTCTTACATCAAAAATGGAAAAGATTCCCTCATATTACCTACCATGTATAAAAATCCCTCTAAATTCTCAAATATGAAAGAAGTAGAGGATAACCTTTGGTACACCCCTCCTACATTTGAGGAAGGCCTCCTCACCACCATTGATGAGCTCAAGTAGAAGAATAAGGGAATAGAAGAAGACATGTCGCCTACACTGATTAGTGTTGTCATTCCTCTTGAGGATCATGATATATATATTTCATTTCTAAAGCAGCATCGATATGTGTTATTTGAAATTATAGATAAATTCCTAGGCTGAACACTATTGTTCCTACACACCATTTAGGCTTACCCAATGACCATAGAGGTTTTAAGAAGGAATCCAAGAGGATTCACCCTTCTCATCGTACTAATATAGAATTTTAATTAGATAAATTAATCAAATAAAAATTGTTTTGGGATGTGTAATACCCAAGATAGAACACCAACATCATCTCTGTCAAGAAAAATAATGGGCATATTAGGTGTGCATCGATTTTAGGTTCCTCAGTTGACATTTCTTGAAGGATGACCTCCCATATCCGATCACAAAACATTTTATCAATGTAACTATTGTCTTCCAATACCTTTCCATTATGGATGGGTATTTAGGGTACAATAAGATAAATATTTCCTTTGAATATGAGTAACCCACTTCATTTAGAGAACATCATGGAATATTTTTCTATTAGGTCATTATATTTGGATTAAAAAACCCCGATCTACTTACCAATGCACCATCAAAAATATCATTAATCCCTTATTTGGATAAATATAATAATTTTATTTCGATGAACTGGTGGTTAAATATAAGTGGCAATGTGATCACCTCATGAATCATTAAGAAATCTTCAACAAGTTGTGGTGGCACTGTTTAAAGATAATTTCATTAAAGTTTGAATTTGGGGTAGATTCTATGAAATTACTTGGAATTGTGGTATGCTACCATGATATCATCATCTACCTTGAAAATTATAGTATATTCCAATACAGTTCACCTCCTCAAGAATATCAAAGAACTGAGGGGGATCTAAGAGAACCTTGCTTACATTCGGCATTTTATAGCTAACCTAGACAAAAAAATTCTCTCATTCACCAAGTTGATGAAGAATTAAGTTAACTACTGATGGGATAAGGACTATGAAGAATCCTTTAATAATATCAATTAAAACATACTGCATCCACTGGTATTGATGCTTCTAGAAGATAGAAAATCACTTTTCTTATTTTTGGTTATCATGGAGTGATCACTTGGTGTTCTCTTCTCATAAATAACGATGTGAGGAATGAAAATTGTCTATATTACCTCAGTTGAATGATTTTAGGAACTAATACATGATATTAAAATGATTATAATAACTGGCTTGTGATTATCCATGCAGTGAAAAAACTAGGACATTACTTATAGCATCATGAAGTCCACTGGGTCTCTCTTATTGACCCACTGAAGTATATCATTTGCCACCCTATGATAACTGGGATTTTGGCCTGATGGGAAGTTATTTTGAAGAAATATGACTTCTAGTTTGTGTCACAAAGGCTATTAAAGGATAGGCCCTAGCTGATTTCTTTATGGAAAATCCCACCCCAGAAATCTCACAAGTGGATACCCAACTTCGAGATGAATAAGTTTTCTATGGTCATGAAACTACCCAAACATGGGAGATGTATTTTGATGGTGCCTCCTAAAATCCTATTTGAAAGAGGCCAGAAACCCCAAATATCATCCATGATAGTCTATGGATTGTATTTTTGTCTATGGATAAAGAAAATTTTCCCTAATTTTTCTCATTGTGTGAAGTCTACACTGATAATAAATAAAAATATCAGGCCCTCATTACTGGCTTGGAACTGACCCTACAGCAAAAGATATCCTACTTGAACAAAAAATAATATTCTATTCTAGTGATCAAGAAAATCAGAGGTGAATATACCACTGAGAAGGAATAATTATCCACTCTTATCAAGTACATTATATGATTTATGGATGACTTCCCTTTTGAACCAATATTACATCATCTCCCTCGATAAAAAAATTCTTCTATTGACCCATAGACTAATGCATCCATAGTCCTAGCCGATCCGGATTAGGATGAGGTGGGATTTATCATCATGCACTAAAGTATGGTCTCATTATTCATCGTTTGTGACATATATTAAATAAATCAAATTAACACGATCATAGAGAGTAATGAAATGATATCCACCCTTCGATTTATTACCTATAAAATGGGACCATCCAATTAGATTGGGCTAAAAAATGAATAAAATCTATGTCTAGTAGAAAAATTTATCCTTCATGATGGGCCAAATGATCAAAAATTACTATACAAATGTGGTTTCGATGAAATCCTCTTTAGATTTATAGTTGAATGATATATTCTCACCATCATAAAAGAATTTGATGAAGACTCCTACAGTTCTCGTTATTTGAGGGCTAAACTCTCCTAACAAATTAAGAGGATTTGTTACTACTATAAAATGATGATATATTATTTCATGGAATTCACTTGGAAATTTCATTCATGCTATATTCATGAAATATTTATCCATCAACCCCTAGAATTTCTAAATTTAGAAAAATATTTCTAGTTGTTTTATGTATGGCGGATGGATGTTGTGGGGTTATATCCCTGAGCTAGAGAAAATCAGTTTAAGCATATTCTAAGTACTACCGAATTCTTTTTTAATTTTTATATGTAAATAAACCTTTAGAAATTTTAGGTTAATAATATCACTAACTTCATAAATTCCAATATCATTACAAAATTTGAAGTACCTCGCTTGATATTGAGGGACAATGACACCAACTTCTTTTCTATCAAATTGGAGAAATTTTACCAGTAGTACAACATAAAATCCAACCATTCATTTAACTATCATGAAAAAAAAATTAAAAATATAAGGCCTTTGGTAATAATTTTCCCAATATACTCTATAAAATGGTGGATAAGGTTAAGATTTCTTGTCCATACAAGCCTATTCATGCTTTATGGGCCTATCATACCACCACATGCACAGCTAAACAAGAAACCCCATATTCATTGGTGCATGCATCTAAGGTAGTTTTTTCAATTTAGTATAATTTCCATTTATTAAAATAAATATTTGTGAAAAAATATGAGTCAATGTTAAATCTCAATAGTGGTTGGATGAGTTTGAAAAACTTCATGATAAAATGTTTTGTACACTTCACACCCCTGAAGTCCATCAGAATCAAATCACATGAGTGATCAATAAAATGGTTTTACAATTCTCTTTTCTTTAAGGGGAAATGGGATTGGATCCTTGAACCCCAATGATACCATGGATGAAACCTATAAAGTTGGTTCCTAGGTGGGAAGGACCTTACGTCATACATATGGTCTATTCCAATGGAGATTACTCATTAACCATAAAATATTATGAACACATCATGCCCCCAACTAATGAATAGTTTCTAAAAAAGTACTTGTATTAACTATTTTCATGCATCTATCATCATGGTCACATTATGTTAAAATTCATGGAAAAATGCTTGGTAGTAAGACATTAAACTGCACGGCACCATACATCCTTTCTACATGATGTTAAACTATGTGAAGAACATAACTTCATAGATGGATCGTAGCATATGAAATAGATTTGTGAAAATGAAAAATGGAGTGACCTTATCCTTGTGTGTGAGTCAAATCCACACAGAGAATATCTTTATTGAAGAAAAATGTGTAGAGTGATTATTTCCATCACCAGATATATTATAATGCCCATATCCCAAATCCTTAGACCATCTAGAATATATGGTCCTAGTCATATAAACTAAAATTAAAATACACCATTCATTCTTACTTCATGATGTTAAAATAAATGGTTTACCAAAAATACGTAAGAATTTATAATCATTCTAATGATATATATAGAAACACCAAGACCCTATATCTTGGCCCAGTCACTACATTTTAAAAAAATCAACTATTATTTATTTCAAATGATTTTGTGTGGGGAATGAAACCTTTTAATTCCTTGTTTCTAACACTCACCATAGCTCACATAGGCTTGTCAATTTTAGTAATGGATTTCGCACATGATCAAGATATATTATTTTTCATCAAAGTTATCATGGTCCTTCGTGAAATACCATAAAATAAACAAAATAAGTCCCTTACACATGATGTTAAACGACATGGTTGTTATCTCTTTCAGGACATAAAATGGTGCATTACCATAGCCCTTGCCTAAGAGGACCATAATCCATGGTGTTGGTCTCCCACCACACCTCCTTTCAAGAACTACATGTGGCTTGATTCTAATTACAGTATGATACATCGTAAAACCCAGATCTCTTATCTTGTGTCTAACCACAATAATCAAAGGAAAAAATACCCCCTTTAGAATGGGTTAAACCTATGTGGAGATTTTCCCATTCAAAAACTATGTGTGTGTTGATTCCTTCCATCATATGATACATAGTGATGCCCAGATCTCCTATCCTAAGACCAAATGCAATAATAAAAGGGAAAAATTCCCCTATCTTCATATAGGTTATACCTACAAGAAGAGTTTCCCATTCAAGAACTTTGCGGTACTTCATTCCTTTCATATTAGGATACATATTGCCTCTTATATCTCTAATCAATGGTATAGATATAATAATCCATGGAAAAATCAACCCTCCCATATCTAGGCTAGACCTTCATGTAGAGTTTCTTATTCAAGAACTATATGTGGATCGATTCCTATTACTAGAGTATATGCAGTGAAGCCCAGATCTCAAATCCTAGGTCTATTCACAACGTCAATGGATAAAATTCCCCCATTTGAATATAGGGTAGACCTATATGGAGAGAATTCTATTTCATAACTACAAGTCTCTTGATTACTACTATAATAGGATACATAGTAACACATGGATCCTCCTTTTTAGTCCCAACCATGGGTTCCCATCGCTCCAAATCACATCCCCTAAAAATGAGTAATATATACACAAAGGAATCACCTTAAAGGAGCTTATTACGAAATTATTCATTCCACTACAATATACATTGGCAAGCCTATGGAATACAATCCATAAAAATTGAATATACCTCTCTTTAAAGAGGTTTGATTCATACAATCCCACTCTTCCTATGCATGATTCAAATCTAAGTACAACTAGCTTTCATATGATATAAATATATTCAAAAAGGGCTTCGAAATATGTCTACATATCAATAATATTATGTATAGATAAAGCAATCTTCTTACATCTAAATTTCACCAACCAGTGAAAAGTTTCTTTATGGGTATCTTTTGAAATTTATCATTGGTTCCTAAATCCTAACTACATTATGCTAAACAGTAAGGAATACATCCTTCTCACATGACCTGGAACTACATAATAGAAATTTCCCCACTACATAAAATCAAAATGCAAAAACCATCACCTATATTCATTCTTTATCAAGGGACTGTAAGATCCTAGCACAAATCAGCCATATTTTGGGGTGTTTCGCCATATTTTAAAAACCTCAACCCATAAATCACATGTCATGTCTTGAGCACCTCAGGTAGCCCAAAACCATTCATAGTCCCTGGAATAGTTATCTCTATTTGACTATGACACTACTGGAATTAGAGGTATTTGCAGCAGGATATTTGTGACGAGCTCCCATCGCAAATAGGTTGTAGTGATGGGCCCCCGTTGCAAATAGCCCATTGCAGAAAAGGGCGTTGCAAATATTATTTTTTGTGATGGGCCCGTCGCAAAAAAATAGTATTTGCGATAGGAAAGTTTCCCGTCACAAATAAGTCTCCGATTATATACATTATATAAAAATAAACCTTTTGTGACTGCCCGTCGCAAATAAGCCTCTGATTATATACATTATATATAAAAACATTTTACGATGGGCCCGTCGCAAATACTAAACATAATAAATAAAATTATTTAATAAAATTATGATTTATGAAAAAATTATATTAATATTATTAAAATAATAAAAATAATAAAAAATATTATTATTAGTAAAATAAACAAACATTAAAAAATATAATACTAAAAAAATATATTAAATAAATTTATGATTAATGAAAAATTAATATTAATATTATTAAAATAATAAAAAATAAAAAATAATTAAAATTCTCAATATTTACAAACAAAATATTAAAAAAATCATAAAATATTATTATTATTATTATTAGTAAAATAAAAAAATATTAAAAAATATAATACTAATAATATATAATAAAATATTTAAAAAAAATAAATTATGCAATATTTGAACCAATATAAAAGACAGAAATTGTAAATAGTTCATATTACAACAAATCTTGAATTCAAATTTTTTTAACATAAAAAATCACCGGGGGTTCTGGAGGAGGTGGAGGAGATGTAAAAGATGGTGGAGAAAACTCCATCCCTAAACTACGAGTCAGACTACGCATGTACTTCATCAGCTCGTGATGCTGTTGTTGTTGCTGCTGCTACCATCAATGCATCTCCTCCTCGTGCTATTGCTACTGCTACTGACTCATCTCTTAATGTTGCTTCTATAGACTCTCTATAAGCTCATTATGAGTTTACAACTGCTCCTGATACTATGAGGCAGAAGATGATGCCTCTCCACGAGCTCCTCTCGAGCTGGACACCGACATCGTAACAGTACTATACTAAGTAACGGGATTCAAATGATAGCTGATACCAACTACTCAGCCCTTCTCAAACCCATACTGAGTCGCATGCATCCATGTCGACTCATCGAAATGGTGGGCACTAGTCTGGTCAATCGTCTCATCCTAACTCTCAGCATGTGTCTGAGAGGTCACAGCCTCATATGACTCCTTCAATTTCAATTTGAAATTAAAATTGTGAAAATATTATATGTAGTTAATTATGAAACTAAAAAATAATACTAACCACAATCTGATGTTGGCGATCACCTCTAATATCTCTAGTGGCTGGATCACTGTACATCCTCCAATAAACATCGTACTCTGTAATATTGGGATGCTCGACTGCCTACAAAAATATAAAATAAATTGTTTATATTTAAATTTATATAAAATATTTAAAAAAGATACTTACCAGATGCTCTATACGTACTGAATATATGGCTATGAGCTCAATGCATCACCTCCTGTCTCCCCTAGTTCTGTCGTCCCACTGAATATCTCCTCTGAAATCCACCACCCAACCAATGTAAACATAATCCATCCCAAATGTGAGATGAAATGTACTCTGGTTAGTGGGATCTACACAAATCATCAAATTTTGTCACTCCTTCTTTCTTAATGGGTGTTCTTCTCAAATTGTGCAAAAACTAACAGAAATGGTCATGCAAAGACACATGTCATGTTGCGTGGATATCATCACACATTCTATCATCGATGGGATACTATAACCCCTACAAATAATTTATAATATAAATTTATTAAAAAAATAAATTTCAAAATAAATATTATTTATATACATACCAGCCAATTATCAAACATGTTGAGCCGCACCTCAACAGGAATCTGTTCCCATGTGATCCATGGCTGAGAAAAATAATTGTGCAAGATATCACTCCTGTATCCAATAGTAACATGCACAAATCTATGAAAAAGGAATAAATAATCAAACAATTAGTATATATACAAATAAATTAATGAAATCTAACTAAAATATGCAGGTTACCATACATATGTGTGCTTGGATCGAAGCCAAGATGTGGATGCCACTCAGGGAAAGGGTCAGGAATCATCAATCATGCAAGACCGTGCCCCCTCCATGTACCCCCTAAACCTCCAGTAGGTTGAGGGTTAGATGATCCAAAATCCCCCTCATCCAAATGTAGCTCAGCCTCCTGAAACTCACAAAATTGATCAGGATCAATCTGAAACACAAAATGATTGTTGTTAGTAGATAGTTGAAAATAACTATTATATATAGATATATATTAGTTATGATTACAACCAGCATTTAACTATGTCAACGTCCATCTTCATCCTCATATCTATAGCTGTCAATGTCAATGTCTTCATCTTCCTCCTCAGCATCAACAATATCCATATGCGTTTCAGTGTCATCCTCTCTTGTCATTTCAAATTCATTTGTAACATCATTAACATCTTCATCATCAATCCTTAATTATAGGGTGTCATCATCGATATTCACGTCTCTTTGTGAAAAAGATGGATGTTTATCATCTCTTGTCATTTCAAATTCATTTGTAACATCATTAACATCTTCATCATCTTCAATCCTTAATTGTGGGGTGTCATCATCGATATTAACGTCTCTTTGTGAAAAAGATGGATGTTTATCAGTCTCTTGAAAAATTCCAATTCCTTCCACTTCAACGGAACCACATTCAATTTGAGTAAACTGACTTTCCCAAGATTTCATTTTTATTATGCTCCACCAATCACTCAAGTCTCTTGAAATAGAATATTACATTATGTAATAAATTTTATGTGCCCATTGATCTAGTAAAAATGGTTCATTTCTTGCAAGAAAACTTTTATATTTAATATCGATGATTTCCTGAGTCGGATGAACATGCAAGCCTCTCTCAGTATCCAACCACCGACATTTAAACATTGTTATGTAATTCTATCCAAGATAAAACGGTGCAATTATTTCAACCAGAATACCATAAAAGTCAACTTCAGTTTCTCTATGATGTGATCCTCTTAAGAATACTCCACTGTTCATTGTTTTTTTTTTGATTCCCCATATACACGTGTATGAAATCAAAAACCATTCACTACATATTAATTATAATATTTAACCATTTTGGATGGTGGGTAACTCATTATACATAGTGGCTTATCAATTTTATCAGCATGTTGAGACACCTAAAAAATTTTAAAACAATTATCAATATAATAAATAATAAATGGAATTGATATTAAACCATCAATAATTTAAGTTACTAGTTTTTGAAACCATTGAGAAAAAAACATTTCCAACGTTCTTCAAGAGAAGCTGCTATAATTTGTGAAAGTTGTAACTTGATATGATTATCATATAACCTAAAAATAAAATAAGTTTACATAATGTAACATAAATTATAGAATAAGTGATAGAAGCACTCACAATAAAAATGATGTCATTTCTTCACAGTTGAGTCAAACATATTTAATTTTCTATGATGTTCATTATCTGAAATCCATCGTTCATGAACTCCACTGAAGCCAAGATTTTGCTGATTAAAAACAGATAATTGATTATCCATTTCATCATTAACATTCCTCTCATTTTGTCCCATTATATTGTGTTGTGAGTGATATATGTATTCAAAATAATGATATTAGAAAAAAGTAATTTTCTTTTGCAAATAAGCTTCAGCAATTGAGCCTTCAACTGATGCTTTGTTACATACTTTTTTCATCAATTTATGCATGCATCTCTCAAATGAGTACATCCATCGAAACTATACTGGACCTCCAAATTTAGCTTCATGTAGCAAATGTAATATCAGATGTTCCATTGGGTCAATGAAAGTTGGTAGAAATATTTTTCCAGTTTACATATAATTAATGCAACATCTTCTTTCAGTTTTATTAGTGCATCATAGTCTATTGTCGCTGCACAAATGTCTCAAAAAAATATGATATTTCTATTATCGAATCCCAAATCATAGAATTCAACAAACCTTTGAATCCAATCAGCACAAGTCTTTCTATTATAACATGACAATCATGACTTTTTAATCTGGTAATATAACCATTATT
Organism: Viscum album; assembly: GCA_963277665.1. Taxonomy (NCBI): domain Eukaryota; kingdom Viridiplantae; phylum Streptophyta; class Magnoliopsida; order Santalales; family Viscaceae; genus Viscum; species Viscum album. The sequence goes on along the minus strand of OY728128.1, from coordinate 1,033,740,949 downwards.
AACACATCTGAACAAATTAGAAGCATAGCCATCTGCAAGTCTCAAATCTGTAATCCACTGAAAAAATAATAAGCGACTCTCTCTGGACAGTGTATAAGTTATTTTTGTCTTCATTAACCTCTATGATCTGACATTTTCAAATAGTTCAAGTTCTGGTCGCCTGCAAATTTTGGCAAGACCTAATCATGCCTTTATAGTATCTTTGGTCTTACCTGGTGTATCCAAAACTGTATGAAATAAATTATCAAAAAATTTCTTCTCAATATGCATGACATCCAACATGTGACGGACCAAAAAATCAGACCAATATGGAAGACCCCTAAAAATTCTTCGTTTTATCCAATTATGTTCTTTCTCAATGCCATTAATTTCTTGTTGGTTTACTGTTGACCCAAATGTGTTGGGAGGTAATGAAAATACAACTGATTTTAACTCTGTACCTGAGATAATTTTTGGAGGTTCATCCCTTTCAATTGTACCTTTTCTGAAATGAGATTTGTTCCTCCAAAAAGGATGATAGTTTGGAAGAAATCTACAGTGACAGTCAAAATATAAAGGTTTTTTCCAGTTATGAGCATAAAGGCTTTATAGTCTTTCATACAGCAAGGACATGATTTCGGACCATGTGTACTCTAGCCAGATTGTAACACCCTGTGATTTTATGAGAAGTATTATTTTTAATTTATTTGATGTCTTGTATTGTATGCTACACCAAGATTATCTTGCGCTATACACAACACCGTATTAGCTTGCAGTATATGCAACACTATTCTTGGATCGTGTTACACAAAACTTCTCATTCGTTTGATAGAAGTTATTCTACGCAACATTGAGTGTATATATATATATATATCCAATGTATAAATGAAATATGGTTGGATTATATTATACAAAACAACAAAGTAATCTCTCACTACACGTAACCCTAACTTGGATTGCTTTACACGCAATCGTGACCTTCCATGATAGTGTGTGTTGTACGCAACACCGAGTTTCACTATGCAATGATATGTTATTTAAATATTATAAAAACTAGCCGTTATGAATAATAATACCCACTTTTTGAAATTTTATAAATTTTATCTTTCAAAATGGACTTCATTTTTTGATTCGGAGTATCAAAATTAGCCTAGGGTTAATTTTTGGTATTTTTTTGAAAATTTCAATTTTTGATGAATAGTGAAAACACTGGGTTACTATTTAAAAATTGACTTTTATATAAATAATTATTTATTTTATTTAAATTTATTTTAGGTAAAAATTGATACATAATACCTATATAAGTTCAATATAATTCATTGGAGTCATTTTATAATAATTATATATATATATATTTTATTGAACTTTTCACCGTCTTTTACCCACCTCCTAGGAGAGTTTGAAAATTTACATAAAACTTAATATTACCACTTCTGTGAGTGTAATTTCGAAAATCTGAGAGACACGGTTAATATCGAGGAGTAAAATGTGGTTCAACAAGATATAAATAATTTTTGGTGAATAGTAACTTTTTACTTTTATTTATCACGGTTAAACGTAAATAGGGTAAATAAGGGTAAAATGATATTATTATTACCCTAAAACATTTCATAATTCTATTGGATAAGTATAATTTTACCAAAAACAACCTTAGGAATATAATATTATCATTTAGGTCCACTTGGATTAGATTAGGACACTTATTATTATTTTATTTAAAGAAGAGTTAAAATAGTTAAAATCAAAGTTTAATAAATAAAACATTCTTAATATAGGGTTATACATAAGATAAATTCGACTATAAATATTAATTATAAATATAAAAAGATTTCCTATATAATGGAATTTTATTTATAATTTTTAGACGTTAAATAATTTAATTTATTTATGACACAATTATGATGCAGTAATTACATTATTAATGAAATATTAACATAATTGATGTTGTAAATACCCAAATAAATGTAATTTGAGACTTTTTATGAATTACACTAATTTTATAGGTTAATATGACATGTTATTATTGATTTAGATAACGTTTTTCTAACTAATCATGTTGTTATGAATTTCACAAAAAACAATTACAAAATAGTGTCAAAATTGACATAAAATAGTTTTTAAAACAAATATTATATTATTAATTGTTATTATATTCCTAAAAATATAAGGTTCAACCAAAAGACTTAGTTAAGGTTATATATATTAATAATGAACCACTTGGAGTTCGTTTGGATTTTTATAATAAGTTTATTAACCATATAGTGTAAGAAAACAAGAAGACACGGTAAAAGATCAATTATTTAACTTAGAGTTAAATCTAAATGATAAGGTTAATATACTAATCTAAACTTGTCTAAAACCTATTGTATTATATTATTTCAACCCATCACAACTTTATCTTCGAAATAAATCAATTTTGAGCTATTATATACCGAATATGACTTTATTATAAAATAATATTTTATGTTTTTCCTAAGGTGCCCCTCTCCTCCCTTATAAAAATGGCACCCCTTCCTTCTTCTCTTCACACCCTTTTGAGCCTTGAAGCTTGGAAAAACCATGTCAATTACTCTTCTAAACCTCTCTAGTTATATCATATTGGTTATGTTCTTCTCAAAAGACCATCTCTAGTGCCCTAAGAAGAAGTTTAAAGAATGTGCGTCGAGGAAGAGGTAATCTCTTCTTCCGATTCTTTCAAGTTTCTTTCTTCTTCAACTTCTTCTTATCCAGTTGCTTCATCATAAAGTAGTAATATTAGTATCACTAATAAAGTGATATTTTTTTATAAATATGAAACAACCCAATTTCACCTTCTATCCATCCTACGGAAAACGAAATCACTGCACGTGCGTACGTACGAAATACCGTCTCCACGTCATGGTGTAATCTGTTTTTCCACCACCACCTTACTTGGATGGGTATAATGGTGTAAATAATAACTATTTATAGTTATTATAACAACATAATTATTCTTATATTTTATATCATCGACTCCAATTCAATTCAATAATTATGGGAACGATATCATTGCTCATCTTTACGTACAGATTACCGTCTCCACGATGCGATGAGATTCATTCTCCATGTTAACCACCTAAGAATTATTATAAAGCATATATAATGAATAATAATGAAATATATGACATGATAAATCTACTGTATTAATGTATATATATATATTTCATCTACTTACTTACATTCAAGTTAATAAGGAAAAGAAAACAGTGTTCATGCGTACGTACGGCCTATCGTCTCCATGAATGGTGTATTTCATTTCATTTATCTATATATTATATATATATATACTGAATATATATGATATATAAATCATTATTTACATTCTGGAAGTAATTAAATCATGATATAAGTAATAATAATATCAATAACAATAACTCCAAACACGTACGATAAATAAAATGATTTTACCCAAAATGATGCTTTAACCTGGAATTTATAAAAGAACTGGTAATATAAAGTCATAAGTGAATCATATATGATATAATAAATATTATTATGGTTCTGTTACAAGTTAATAATATATTTAAACCCACTATACAGGAGTCTCGGACACATATGGAAGAAATTGGACATAAGGTAAGGGATAATTTTGCAATCTCATTTTTATCTGAGATTGCTTATACATAAGTATTTACTAGGGTATATATTTCATCCATGTTCATAAAATATTTTTCATAAAGTGTTTAATATTCTTACATGTATGTTTAAAGTCATGTTTACCCCTCTTTGACTTTTAATTTGTGTTATGTAAGGAATCTTTCTTTTGTTTACCATAAGTGGTACTTTTTGACTTTTCCGTTAAAAGTATGAAGAGAATGTTTTTTTAACTTATAAGGAATGAAAGGATTTTTTATGGTTTCATAACACCTAATTTTCAGGAACATTCCTCTACAATATTTCATTATTATTTTGAAAAAAAATTATTTTCTTTCAAAATTTCATGTCATTTTGTGAAAATAAAATGATTTTTAGGAAGAAAGGATATTTTCCTCAAAAATTATTTTCAAGTGTTTTATCAAAACCATTTTCCATATAAGATGAAATTATTTCATATGTTTATGTTTCAAGGATAACATCTCTTTGATTTACATGGTTTCAATTTTCTTATGATAAAATGATATCCATTTTAATTATATGGATTATGTTATGATGGGATGATCTTTATGAAACCCATTTTTATTCTTTGGGTTATGATGAATGATTTATGTTTATGTTGTGGCACATGTAAGAATGATTTCATTGTGAGATGGGTGGGACCTATATCGCCCTCCAATGTATTGGGTAAAGATTTATATCTCATGAGATAGACATGGCTGTAACGGCAAGTTAATCTGGTTCAGTGATACAGGACTGGAACGAGGAGTGAATTCGATTCAGGAAGAGACTTTGTCCACTAAGATGGTCTTGGCAGTAATGGGTTGGCTACTATTGAAATCATATCATGTGATTAATGGTTTTACACAATTAAATGTTTTATTCCCATGCTATTTTATCATGATTGATGTTCCTTTATGATCTATTCCTTACATACTACCAAGATTTATTTCACAACTCAATTTTTTTATGTTTAAACTTTATGTTCACGTTTTGAAGTTCAAATGTATATGGTTTGTTTTATTTTATCCATGATTACCCTTACTGATCATTTGATCTCACCCTTTATATGTTTTCTTTTCCCCAGGATTTAAGGAAAGGTTTTAGGTAAGAAAAAAAAGGGGGATGATCTTTATGGGAGATGTTGAAGATCTTTCACCATGATTAGAAGATTATATTCTAAGTTTCCAAAGACACTAGAATATTACGGTCCTTGTGTGTCTGTTTTTGTTATATATTAAGTATTTCGAAAAAATTATTGTAATTTCCATGTACGCCAAGCTTTGGGTCTCTACAGTTGGTATCAGAGGAAAGGTTTAGTCAACCATTGGAAACTAGGATGCGAAAACTTTAGGGAGATCCCTAGAGATATTTGTAAGGTATTTCTAGGTATGTCTCTAAGGTTAATTATAAGTATAGGTTATAGACCTAGAATTATGTTAACGATGTTAGAATTAAACATAACATGTTAGATATTCAAGGTACTCCCCCTTGATTATGATTTTTTCTGCTCACACTATTTATTTTTTGGGTTTTAGAAAATGGCTGGAAACAAGAAGATTCACGATAATAGAGGATATGATGGACAATGGAATGATATTATTCATGAGAAAAAAAATTAAATTAGATTTGGAGGTCCACATATCGATATTATGCCTAATCAGCAATCTCATAATATGATCAATAATCTCAACTTTGGTAAGTTTCCTGACTCAGCTAATAAGAGAAAGATGGAGTTTCATGACGATTATAGAGGAAAGAAAGTTCAATTTCCCTTATGTAAATCATGTGGGAAGAGGCATCAGGGAGAATGTTTCAAAGGAACTAGAAAATTATTTGGGTGTGGAAAAGAAGGACACAAAGCTAGTAATTGTAAATGAAAAGGTTCAGTTAACACCTTGGACAAAGATAATGGTACTATTAAGACATCAATAATGGTTAATTGTTTTAAATGTGGAATGTACGGGCCTTATGCAAACCAATTCCCTATGGGAAAGTCTCTTGAAGAGAATCAGCATGGTTATATGGGTAGTATTTATGTTGATGATGATGAAGATACTACAAATGATATGTAAGATGAAAGAATTGTTCAAGATCGGTAAATGGTTTAAGAAGGTAGTGGAATGATTACATGTTTATCAAGAGTAATGTTGTATAAGTAATCTCATGGTACTATGGAATAAAGATATGTCTAAGGATTGTTACACTATTGTTCTTCCTTATGTTTTTAGAAGTATATGTTGAATGGTACCAGTAACCATGAAAGGTTATTCAGATATTTTTGGAAAGCATATGATATGCACATAATGAAGGGATAAAGAGATAGTGAGAAAATTAAATGTTTGATAGTATTAATGGGATCATGGCTGATATAAGGACAAAGTTATATCATGGTTTGAGTATATAGAATTTTTGGATTTTGTTATGTGGAAAGAGTTAACTTTTGACAGCATTCATGTTTTCACTAAGGTTCAATGGGTATTCATTTTTCAAGAGAATACATGATTAAGGTATTCACATGATTGGAATGTGACCAACAAGATATATGAGGGATAAATGATGGTATTCTTGTGCTTGTTATATGACCTTTTTAGTAATAGTTCTCTTTATACTATGAGTTTGGAAAGAAGTATTTTGGATAATTATAATGATTGGAATGGATTATTTTGAACATAAGTTAGTATATTTTAAGGATAGAGATTTTTTTTATGTTATTGATAGAATTTTATAATTGTGCAGTTTAAGAAAATGGACAACCTATAGAATGGGTGACAACCCATCGCGTCAGACAGGGTTATGGGAATCGAACCCACAACCGAAGTGTGACAGGCCTTTATCTCCTACCACTGGCTTACAAGAAGTCCTTGGTTAGTATAAACTAGTTTTATTTTTTTAAGAGTTATGATAGATGAAGTATAAGTCCATTTTAGCAACCATATATGATTAATCTCAGCATAGATGGACTTATGTATATTTAATAAATTGTGCTAAATTTTTATGATAAAAATAGATGGAATTACCTATCGTTCTATCACATGATCTACTAACACATCATAGAAGAAAAAATTCATCTTAATTTTTTTAAGAGATGATGTGTAAATTGTTCAAGGAAAAAAGAATGGTGATATTGTACCAAAATAAAGTAAGTATTTCTTTTAATTCAAAAATTCTTCAACATTTGGGAAATGATCTTGAAAACCAAAAATGTTGTCCTAATGACCTTATATCTGATGAATTAGATGGTACCTTAGATCATCACAAATTTATGGCTTTGTGATTGTTGGATTTTTCAAATCCATGTCCTCTACCACTCTCCATCAGAACTTGATGGTTAGATTTCTCTTATATTTCCATATTTTCACCTATGTTCTACTATGTGGAAACCCAGTGATTAGTTAATTTGGGTAACCGTTACATTTCATAATTTAGTTTTTAAAGTTCAGTTTTGGTATTCCTTTTTACGATTTGTGTTTCTATTAAAGAAACTATCATATAGTAAACCATTTATAACCCCGACGAATTTTGAGGGCGAAATTCATTTTAAGGGGGGTAGAAAGTAACACCCCGAGATTTTATGAGAAGTATTCTTTTTAATTTATTTGATGTCTTGTTTTTTATTCTACACCAATATTATCTTGCGCTATACGCAACACCGTATTAACTTGTAGTATATGAAACACTATTCTAGGATCGTGTTACACAAAATTTCTTATTCGTTTGATAGAAGTTATTCTATGAAATATTGAGTGTATATATATATATTCAATGTATAAATGAAATATGTTTGGATTCTATTATATACAACAACAAAGGATTCTTGCACTACATGCAACCCTGACTTGGCTTTCTTTACACGCAATCGCGACCATCCATGATAGCGTTTGTTGTACGCAACACCGAGGTTCACTAAACAACGATATGCTATTAAAATATTATATAAACTAGATGTTTTGAATTGTAATACCCACTTTTTTAAATTTTATAAATTTTATCTTTCAAAATGGACTTCATTTTTTGATTCGGAGTATTGAAATTAGCATAGGGTGATTTTTTTTTTATTTTCTGAAAACATTCAATTTTTGATGAATAGTGAAAACACTGGGTTACTATTTAAAAACCAACATTTTATATAAATAATTATTTGTTTTATTTATATTTATTTTAGGTCAAAATTGATACATAATACCTATATAAGTTCAATGTAATTAATTGGAGGCATTTTATAATAATTTTAGATATATAAGTATTTTGTTGAAATTTTCACCGTCTTTTACCCACCTCCTAGGAGAGTTTGAAAATTTACATAAAACTTAATTTTACCACTTCTGTGAGAGGAATTTCAAAAATCCGAGAGACACAGTTAATATCACGGAGTAAAATGTAGTTCAATAAGATAAAAATAATTTTTGGTGAATAGTAACTTTTTACATTTATTTACCACGGTTAAAAGTAAATAGGGTAATTAAGGGTAAAAATGATATTATTATTACCCTAAAACATATCCTAATTCTATTGGATAAGTATAATTCGAACAAAAAAAACCTTATTAATATAATATTATCATTTAGGTCCACTTGGATTAGATTAGTACACTTATTATTATTTTATTTAAAGAAGAGTCAAAATAGTTAAAATCAATGTTTAATAACTAAAACATTCTTAATATAGGGTTATACATAAGATAAATTATACTATAAATATTCATTAGAAATATAAAAATCTTTCCTAAATAATGGTATTTTATTTATAATTTTTAGACATTAAATAATTTAATTTATTTATGACACAATTATGATGCATTAATTACCTTATTAATGAAATATTAACATAATTGATGTTATAAATACATAAATAAATGTAATTTGAGACGTTTTATGAATTCCAATAATTTTTTAGGTTAATATGACATGTTTTTATTTATTTAGTTAACTTTTTTTGAACTAATAATGTTGTTAGGATTTTCACAAAAATCAATTACGAAGCTGTGTCAAAATTGACATAAAATAGTTTATAAAACATATATTATATTACTAATTGTTATTAGATTCCTAAAAATATAATTTTCGGCCAAATGACTTATATACGGATATATATATTAATAATGAACCACTTGGGGTTCATTTGGCTTGTTATAGTAAGTTTATTAACCATATAGTGTAAGAAAACAAGAAGACACGGTAAAAGTTGAATTATTTAACTTAGAGTTAAATCTAAATGATAAGGTTAAGATAGTAACCTAAACTTGTATAAAACATATTGTATGAGAGTATTTTGACCCATACCCACTTTATCTTCTAAATAAATCAATTTGGATATATTATAAACCAAATGTGACTTTATTATAAAATAATATTTTAAGTTTTTTCAAAGGTGCCCCTCTCCTCCCTTATAAAAAGGGCACCCCTTCCCTATTCACTTCACACCCTTTTGATCCTTGAAGCTAAGACAAACCCTTCCAATTACTCTTCTCAGCCTCTATAGTAATATCATAGATGTTTTGGTCTTCTCAAAAGACAAACTCTAGTGCCCTAAGAGGAATTTTAAAGGAGGTGCGTCGAGGAGGAGGTAATCTCTTCTACCGATTATTTCAAGTTTCTTTCTTCTTCAACTTATTCCTCTCTAGTTGTTTCATCATAAAGTAATAAAACCAGTGTAACTAATATACTGATATGTTATTATAAATATGAAACAGCCCCATTTCACCTTCTATCCATCCTACAGAAAACGAAATCACCGCATGTGCGTGCGTATGGAATACCGTCTCCATGTCGTGGTGTAATCTGTTTTTCCACCACCACCTTACTTGGATGTGTATAATGGTGTAAAGAATAACTATTTATAGTTATTATAAAAACATACTGATTATTAGATATTATATCATCCACTCCAATTCAATTCAATAATTATGGGAACGATATCATTGCTCATGCGTACGTACGGATTATTGTCTCCACGACGCGATTAGATTCATTCTCCATGTTAACCACTCAAGAATTATTATAAAGTATATATAATGAATAATAATGAAATATATTACATGATAAATCTAATGTATTTATGTATATATATATATATATGTCATCTACTTACTTCCATTCAAGTCAATAAGGAAAAGAAAACAGCGTTCATGTGTACGTACTGCCTGTCATCTCCATGAACGGTGTATTTCATTTCATTTATCTATATATTATATATATATATAATAAATATATATGATATATAAATCATGATTTATATTCTGGAAGTAATTAAATCATGATATAAGTAATAATAATATCAAGAACAACAATTCCAATCACGTACGATAAATAAAATGATTTTACCCAAAACGATTATTTATCCTGGAATTTATAAAAGAACGGGTAATATAAAGTCATAAATGAATCATATATGATATAATAAATAGTATTATGGTTATGTTATAAGTTAATAATATGTTTAAACTAACTATACAGGAGTCTCTAACACATACGGAATAAATTGGACATAAGTTAAGGGATAATTTTGCAATATCATTTTTATACAAGATTGCTTATTCGTAAGTATTTACTGGGGTATATATTTCATCCATGTCCATAAATTTTATTTCATAAAATGTTTAATATTATTCCATGTATTTTTAAAGTCATGTTTACCCCTCTTTGACTTTTACATTGTTTTATGGAAGGAATCTTTCTTTTGTTTACCATATGTGGTACTTTTTGACTTTTTTGTTAAAATTAAGAGGAGAATGTTTTTTTAACTTATAAGGCATGAACGGATTTTTTATGGCTTCATAACACCTAATTTTCATGAATATTCCTCTACAATATTTCATTATTATTTTGAAAAAAATTATTTTCTTTTAAAATTTCTTGGCATTTTGTGAAAAGAAAATTCTTTTTACGAAGAAAGGATATTTTCCTCAACAATTATTTTCAAGTGTTTTATCAAAACCATTTTTCCATATAAGATGACATTATTTCATGTGCGTATATTTCAAGGATAATATCTCTATGATTTAAATGGTTTCACTTTTATTATAAGTAAATGATATCCATTTGTTTTATATGGATTATGTTATGATGGGATGATGTTTATGAAACCAATTTTTATTCTTTGGGTTATTATGAATGATTTATGTTTATGTTGTGGCGCACATAAAAATTATTTCATTATGAGATGGGTGGGACCTATATCTTCCTCTAATTCATTGGGTAAATATTTATATTTCATGAGATAGACATGGCTGGAATGGAAAGTTAATCTGGTTTAGTGATATAGGACTGGAATGAGGAGTGAACTCGATTCAGAAAGGGACTTTGTCCACTAAGATGGTCTTGGAAGCAGTGCCTTGGATACTATGGAAATCATATCATGTACTTAATGGTTTTCCACAATTAAATTTTTTATCACCATGCTATTTTATCATGATTAATGTTCCTTTATGATCTATTCCTTACGTACTTCCAAGATTTATTTCACAACTCAAGTTTCTGATGTTTAAACTTTATGTTCATGTTTTGAAGTTCAAATATATATGGTTTGTTTTATTTTCTCCATTATTACCCTTACTGAGCATTTGAGATCACCCTTTATATGTTTTCTTTTCCCCAGGAATTAAAGAAAGGTTTTTGGTAAGAAAAAAATGGGGGAATATCTTTATGTGAGATGTTGAAGATCTTTCACCATGATTAGAAGATTATATTCAGAGTTTCCAAAGACACTAAACTATTAAGGTCCTTGTGTGTATGTTTTTGTTATATATTAAGTATTCCGAAAAAATTAAAGTAATGTCCATGTACACCAATCTTTGGGTCCCTACACAGATAACATGTCATATACCGGAAATTCACTAATCGTCCACATCAATACATCTTTTAATATGAAATTTTGTTTCGCAGAAACAACATATGTACTAACACCATCACTCCACAATGAATTTAACTCATCAATAAATGATTTCAAATAAACATCAATATTCTTTATCGGATGCCCTGTGATTAATAAGGTCAAAAAGATATAGGTCTCCTTTATCAACATCCATGGAGTTAAATTGTTTAGAGTTACAAAGACAGGACAACATAAATATTGACTACCATAATAACCAAACGGACAGAAACCGTTAGTAGAAAGACCCAATCACACGTTTCGGGCTTCTAAAGAAATAGATGGATGCAGACGGTCAAAATGTTTCCATGAATCACCATCAGATGGTTGATTTAAGATTTTATGAGTTGAAATCTTGTTTTTGTACCATGACATTATTGATTTTGTGTTATGAGACATAAATAAAAGTTGCAACCAAGGAGTAAGGGGTAAATATATCAACTATTTTATTGGAATTGATCCAGACTTCCCTGGTTGAGCTTCCTTATATCTCAATTGTCCACATGTGGGACAACTATCCAACAAATCATTTTCACCAGAATATAAGATGAAATCATTTGGACATGCATGAATCTTCTGATATGTAAGGCCCAGATTATGAACCAGCATCTTACTCTCATAGTAATTTGCAGGAAACACATTTTCTTTAGGAAATAGTGTTTTAACCAAAGAAAATATCTGATCAAAATATTTGTTTGACAATGCATTATCTGATTTAATAGCCTTAAATTTTTCAACCGCTTCTAATTTTCTTATCTTGAAATCAGGATATAATGCATCCTTAACAGACCTCAATAACTCATAAAATTCAGATGGTTCCAACTTATGAGTTAAATCAATATCATCTTGAGTTTTAGTTTGTTGAATAGATGGACCTACAACATCATGTAGTAAAATTTGAAACTGTGATGGATCCAAAATCAAGTTAAAAGTATCTTCTCTGTTACAGCATTCATCATTTTGATACCAAAAAACATAATCTAGTTGAAAACCAAACCACGAGAGATGTCCCCCAACCTTGTCAAATGTGTCAAACTTTCTTAGTGAACATTTTTTACAAGGATACTTTATTGTGCATTCTAAAACATATTCTGGTTTTGATGATGGAAATGATAATAAATCTTTAACACCCTCAATATATACAGGATTTAAACCCAAACTGTTTAGATCTTTAAGCTGATTTATCTAATCACGGTCATCTAATAATGACTGTTGTTGACTTCCTTGTTCATATTTTTCTACAAAATATAAAATCAATACTGTTTTTGAATAATTTGAAATTATAAAAACACCATCTAAAAAGATATAAATAATTACACATACTTCTTAATAATTACCATTACTTACGAGCGACACAATTTCCAGTGAATTGACAGCTACTCTTTTGTCTAACGGCTCATTTACTTGAAACATTCTCACACCGAAATGAAAATGAAGAATGTGCTCGGAGGTACGCATATTCATTCTCATGCATATGAGAATGAATATGCGTACTTCCGAGCAGATTCTTCAATGTGATTTATGTGTGAGAAAGTTTCAAGTAAATGAGCCGTCTGACAAAAGAGGCCATTTTTAATCAATGAATCATCTTCTTACAACTGTCACCACCTGAACACATTATAAAAAATGTGTTCCTATGAATGCATATTCAAACTTGTGCATATGAGATTGGATATGCATATGTAGAAACATAATTTTCATAATTTTTTGAGCCGGTGAAACTTGAAATGAGAAGAGTCATCGAGAAAAAGGAGTGTATTCAATCCACTAGAAATTGTGCCAAGTTATTACAAGTTATTACAATTTATTAGAATTTATTTTCTTTCTAATTGATTTTATTTCTTACTAATTGTTACTAATTGTTACAATGTATTGCTAATTGTTACAATTTATTACTAATTGTTACAATTTATAACAATTTATTACAAATTGTTACAATTTATTACAATTTCTTACAAATTGTTACAGATTTGTAACCTGTTACAATTTGATACAATTTGATACAATTTGTTACAATTTGTTACAATTCAAAATTATTCATAATTTTTACTAATTATTCTTAATTATTCTTAATTATTACTAATTATTATTAATTATTACCAATTATAACAAATTATTACTAATTATTCTTAATTATTCTTAATTATTACTAATTATTCTTGATTATTACTAATTATTCTTAATTATTATTAACTATTCTTAATTATAACAAATAATTCTTAATTATAACTAATTATTCTTAATTATAACTAATTATTCTTAATTATTCGTAATTATTCCAAATTATTCATAATTATTCCTAATTATTTTTAATTATTTTTAATTATTTATAATTATTACTAATTATTATTAATTATTACTAATTATTATTAATTATTCTTAATTATTCTTAATTATTCTTAATTATTCTTAATTATTACTAATTAGTAATAATTATTACAAATTATACTTAATTATTCTTAATTATTTTTAATTATTCTTAATTATTACTAATTATTACTAATTATTACTAATTATTACTAATTATTGCTAATTATTACTAATTATTACTAATTATTACTAATTATTACTAATTATTAATAATTATTACTAATTATGACTATTTATTACTATTTATTACAAATTATTACTAATTGTTACTATTTATTACTATTTATTACTATTTATTACTATTTATTACTATTTATTACTATTTATTACTATTTATTACAATTTATTACTATTTATAACTATTTATTACTATTTATTACTATTTATTACTAATTATTACTAATTATTACTAATTATTACTATTTATTACTAATTATTACTATTTATTAATATTTATTTCTATTTATTACTATTTAGTACTATTTGTTACTAATTATTACTATTTATTACTATTTATTACTAATATTTACTAATTTTTACGAATTTTTATTAATTATTACTATTTATTACTATTTATTACTATTTATTACTATTTATTACTATTTATTACTATTTATTACTATTTATTACTATTTATTAGTATTTATTACTATTTATTACTATTTATTACTATTTATTACTATTTATTACTATTTATTACTATTTATTACTATTTATTACTATTTATTACTATTTATTTCTATTTATTTCTATTTATTACTAATTATTACTAATTATTACTATTTATTACTATTTATTTCTATTTATTACTTTTTATTACTTGTTATTACAAATTATTACTATTTATTACAAGTTATTACAATTTATTACTAATTTTTACTAATTTTTACTAAATATTACTAATTATTACTAATTATTTCTAAATATATCTAATTATTCTTAATTATTCCAAATTATTCCAAATTATTCCTAATTATTACAAATTATTTCTAATTATTACTAATTATTCCTAATTGTTACTAATTATTACGAATTATTCCTAATTATTACTAATTATTCCTAGTTATCACTAATTATTCCAAATTATACCTAATTATTCCTAATTATTACTAATTATTCTTATTTATTCCTAATTATTCTTATTTATTCCTAACTATTCCTATTTACTACTAATTATTCCTATTTATTACTAATTATACCTAGTTACTACTAATTATTCCTAATTATTCATAATTACTACTAATTATTCCTATTTATTACTAATTATTCCTATTTATAACTAATTATTCATATTTATTACTAATTATTCATATTTATTACTAATTATTCATATTTATTACTAATTATTCCTATTTATTAGTAATTATTCTATTTATTACTAATTATTCTTATTTATTACTAATTACCTGTAATTATTACTAATTAAACATAACTATTACTAATTAGAGTTAATTGATATAAATTAGTACAATTTACAACCACTAATTACTAATTACAAGTAATTATTTATATACAATACTAATTTTCTTTAATAATTATTAATTATTACTAATTATTAAGAATTAGTATTAATAATTTCAATTTATTATTACAAATAAATACTGATAACAAAACAATCTAAATCTAATTGAATTACAACTAATCGACAATAATTAAAATTAACATAAAAAATGAAATAAATACTAAATTAAATAAAATATAAATACCTTTAAACTTGATCTCCTATTGATGTAAGCGACTTCACAAATTATCTGAAAAAAAACTCACTCAAAGAAATTTTCACTCTAAAAATATAGTTTAGAGAAAGAGAAGAAATAAGAATTGATGGGAAGAGAAAGAAAAACGGAGGGGGTATATATAGGTTAGATTAGTTGCAAATGGACTTTTTGCGATGGGAATACTGTCGCAAAAGGTTTTTTTGGCGATAGGGCCCGTTGCAAATACATTTGCCTGCATTAATTGTTGTCGGTGATTAAAAGTGTATTTGCGATGGGGCCCATCGCAAAAAGTGGCCTGCCAACACAGTTTTTGCGACGGGACCACATCTCGTCGCAAAAACCCATTTACCACCGCTGGTATTTGCAAAGGGTCACGTTGCAAATACCCTCTGACTGACACACTATTTGCGACGGGGGAATCCCCCCATCGCAAATACTCTTCCCGCACTTTAGCTCACATCCCGCGCCAAACCGCGCATTACTTTTTAACATGGGACCCCAAATCCCATCGCAAATAACCTCTAGGATGGACTATTTGAAACGAGAATTAATATCGTCAAAAATAGCCCGTCGCAAAAGCCTGTTTTTCCCATAGTGTGATAAAGTTTGATCCGTATAAGGGATTTGACCCACCAACCAGAGACATATTGGAGCTCCAGGTCGAGCTTTTGAGCCTTGTGATCCGAACATCACCACGGCATAACTCAACACCTTAGGGTATTTTGGGTTATCCCCAACATGATTTTCTCATACCATTACTCATGAATTGAGAACCTTGAGCTATGATTTACAATATTTTCATCTCCCTATCAAAAGGATGTTGGGGTAATCTTGACACCATGTATCCAAATTAGGCTTTACATTCCCTCCATACCATCCCATGTGCATCATGACATTAAACTGCATGCACTATAGTCAAATTTGTTTGACCTTAAACTTTAGCCTTTGATGGTCAAAATCACAAGACCCTAAAATTCTAGTGAAAGATACATCAAACTTTCCATTCTGAAAACTCTCAAAAGGTGGTTTGAGAAAAATTAAATTCTCCACGCACTAAACTCTTCAACTCTAGAGTTTAGTAAAAATTTACAGTATAAATAAACAAGACACTAGGGACATGGGCCCCACTTTTTCCCTAGTAAAAGTTGATCTATTATCGATGGACCCCCTGATCAAGGATCAATTAGAGTAATTATTTTTCACATATCGTCACTGCAACAACATGTTCACTAGGCGGTGAAAAAACTTTTAGGGTACTCCAACCCTTCCTTAATATTATATTTTCTGTAAACCACCTTCATGTCTTTGAATTCAGAACTGACACAACTAGTTCCATGAGTTGAAATCCTTTTTTGTAACCCCATGAACCTTGTTCTCCCTTTCCCCTAGTTTTTACCTATAGAAAACTACTAATAGATACTTGTTAATCCAAACAATCCCTTTTTTCCAAGAAAGTCCCACCTAAATATAGGAGTAATTTTTATGACTATGTGGAACATAATAGGCCTATTCCATTAGAAATGGTGGACAAGTACCCACAGAATCCCACCTCCAGATATCTCACATGTTCCTAGACTATGGTTTATAATCTCCTTAACCAGTCGATTCAGGAAGATTAGACATCCTTGACATTACATCACCATATATTGTTCCCTTTCTCAAAGTAGGAATGTAGCATACCATTATAGAGCCTTTGATAGACCACAACATGTGACTTAAAACCAAGTTTCATAGAAACTGATCCTTCCAACTGAAATCTAAGCCACACTAGGGTTCCAGAACATTCCTTGGATAACTTCCGCTCTACTTCCAATTTAATTGTATAGGCATCTGAGTCATCAAAAATCATTCATGTCCCTTTGAAAGGATTGGGTACCCATCTACATGATCATGCATATATGTCCAATGGTCCCATGCATAATAGAATTTAGCCTTCTAAATAAAGAAAACTCCTCCTTGAAATAATGGAACATTAATCCTCATGAGCTCTGGTAACGTTATTGTGGAACACAAAACCTTAATGTATTTTAGGTCATCCCCAATATGTCTTCTCCATTCCACTTGTGATCCTCAACAGCACTGTAGTGAATCTAAACCCCTTAGGGTGTTTTGGGTCATTTTAAGTATATCCTTCCCAATTTATAATTCCTTTAATCAATCTCCTAGACACATTATTTACTCAACCCATATTCAAACTATCTAGGTGGGATCAGCCTCTCTAATATTTTACCATCCACCAAAACCATCCTCACAAAATAACCCATGGCCCTTGTAAAAGGGTGGGTATCCCCTTTACATTTCCATGCATGTAATCACTATGTTCCCATTCATAAGGTCCTATAACCCACCAACAAGAGGAATATCATCCTTATAGTAAAGGAACTTTGATCCTCATGTACCCCATTGACACAGAGGCAAAACACAACACATTGTGGTGTTTTTGGACATCCACAGTACGTATTCCTGATTATACTTGTGATCCCTAGAAACCCTACGGTGGAACTCATCACCCAAGTATTTTTTGGTTCATCACCAAAATATTTACCCCATTCCTTTATTTATCTGATGTCCTGACATCAAAACTATAAACTACACATCATCTCAATTCCTAGATACAAGGCCCTAAATTGTAGATTGTCTCAAGTCTTGGTAGCAATAATTTCAACTGAATGTTTTTGTACCTCCTTACTGCATTAAATTAAACTACACAAAACACATCCTTTCTATTTGACATTAAGCTTCAAAAAATATATCCTTACTTCATGATTCTAAAACTTTATATAGAATTCTACTTCATGATGGAATGATACTAAAAATAGAATATCTGATCTAGAATACCCTAAACTATAGAAAAGCAATCGTATAGTTAGAAAGACCATAAAAAAACAATTAAAAGTGACATAATGCTCACCAGGTTAAAAACTAGAAAAGGGAACCTTGGGAATATTTTGAACCTCTACTCACTAGACATTCACTTTGTGTGACCAAGAAATATAGATAATTTATAAAATGGATAATTAATAGAAAATTCCAGATCAAAACCCTATAATAATGTGTCTGGAGAAAAATACAAGCCCACACCAACTCAGATTTCCCCATATGCATCCAAGGTGAAAGATAGGGAAATAAATAAAACTATATAATTACTGTAGGGAACATTATTTATCACTAGAAAAAATTGAGCTATGAACACTAAGTCCACTAATATAGTAAAAAATTATAGTTTTCTACCTCTAGGGGAATATATTTACCAAAATTATCCTTTTAAACTAGGTGATCTCAATACAATCGGATCAGATACATCAGTATGGAATCACATGTCAGTAGGAATTCATGAGAAATCCCCAAGAGAAATCTGTTATGATTTATGAATAAAAATCTCAGATTTTTTATTTAATTCATATTATACAATTGATTATTATATTTTATGTTCCATACAATATGAGGTCAATGAAATTTCATGTACATCAGAAAAAAAAATAAAGTTGTATAATGACATGTAAAACTCAGGAGATTTATTTGTTGATAATGTAAAAAATGGGAGGAGTCTCCACATTTTAGATTCCATCCTAAAGTTTCAAAAATGAAATAAGAAATAAAAAAACATATACACACATAGATCAGTCACTATAAAATTTGGTTATCTACATTTTCAAAATCAACCAAAGTCAAAGGAGAGATGACTATTGAGAGTAGAAGGGTTTCCTAGTCCATCCCTTCTTCTAATGCATGATAATGAAAATTGTTCATTAAATAAGATACATCATTATATCCTTTATGAGTAGTTGCTAATAAAGATGACTCTTCCAGAATATTGGATCTCACTCTATCTACCCACACATTTTATTCTTCTATATCTACATTTAAAACATCTATAAAATTACATAATTTATAGAATTCATGATTTATTTTCTCAACAATATCTTAATCTTACCTTATTAACTCAATCATGAAATTTCTACCATTAAATTGGATTTCTACCTTCACACTATTCTATTTATTGATGGTCTATGAAAATTTTCGTCATGATATCATATAATGACTGATAATTAAATCCACCCACCACCAAGAGAAGAATTATCTTGTAATATTCTCTCAATCGATGCATCTTCTGTCACTAGTATCAAAAGTCAAGCCTCCACAAAGAAACCTTGTCCCGTTAATGGTATGTTTATCACGATAACAAGAACACTTCTATTAAGGATCCCTAGAGTCCTAAAACAACATTGTTGTATCTATAAATAAGGAGTTCGGTAAAGTATGTAGTTTTCAACCTCATGGCCCAATCTATTCAGTACGCCAGCCGGCTAGTCTTACACCCAATCTTGGGCATAGTCATAAGATAGAGAGGTAGGGTAATTGATAGGAAAAATAATAATATCATTATTTTTGTCTTCATTTGATAGTATAATAAAACAATTGGTGACTAGGTCCAGGATGTCTCTGGGTCCCAAAGGGAGTTTCCCAATATATCGTAAAACCCCAGGAGCAATTCTATGAGCAATTGAATATCTTTAGAATTAATTTTTTGAATACATTAAAGGGTATACAACAAACATCAATATGTAATATTGTAATATGGTGATGGAATGACAACATCATCATACAAACCAAATACATTCAAAGGAAGTTGGTGTGATAGAGGATAACCCTAAATTTCGGGTGGGAGAAACCCCTTTAAATCCTAATTATCAAAAATAACATAATATTGAGGGTCATAATTATGATTCCGAAAAATAATAGACTTAAGGATGACTATATTAGAGGATTTTTGGTAACTCAAATCTATCACTAAAAATTAAGAGGCACATGTCAGATGAACAACAAATCTTTCAAGAAGAGGTGTATAACTCAGACAACATCATGAAAATTGTATAAATCATAAAAATATTCATTGCCTTATGACCAGGTATAAGTCTCACAAATAAAATGATCCATGGAAGTATCATGAAATAATGACCCATTTAAATACTTGTGATTGTGTGACCCTAGGATGGTCATGCAAACCGTGTATTGATAAAGTGATCATGCGACAAATCTAGTAGATCATGTGGAGCCTGCGTGACATATATGCAATCGATATATGTGTTAAGGTTCCAGAAAATTACTATGAGTTGATTCACAAATTTTTTGAGCTAGACACAGAGATAAGTGAAGTTATGTAACAAGATCACTTGATTGTGTATCAAAAAACAGTTCTTGCAGAGAGGTCTTGTAAAGTAGTCATGTGTCGAGAGAAATTTCAAGATCTCTGGAGTTTGAGTAATTTGGGGAATGAGTGTCTCCCTTTAACCCTATTTATAGGATACCCCATGTAATACCAAAGATTACCTAAAAGGCCAAACACTTCCTAGGAATATAATCAGTAGAAATCTAAAGGACTCAGGTGACCATTTATACGCCTCATAACTGAGTCCTTGTCCATGCAGACCTCAATCTTGAGGGGAGAATTTACTAACATCCACCAAATGAGTGTCTAGAATTATATAATTAAGTAAATACTAGAATTTTGGGTTTTATTTTCTCTACATTAAACATTAAGGATCAATATGATTACAAAAACATTAGGTGGCTGAATCACATGGATCATGTGACCTGCAAGATGAAACATGATTGCATAACCCTATGAAAGTTTGGAAAATGGGTCACACACTTCTCATAATCTATTCATGATTTTACGAAGCCGCATAAAAATTCCTCATGTTCTTTCTATGGAGTCCAGATAATCATTGATGATCATACAAAGGTTACTTGACAAAATCCTCTGATCAGGCGACATATAAGAGTGACAGATGCCTAAGAGTCACCTGAATCCCCTTATAAAATAAGGAAATAAAGCTGAAAAACGAAGTTGATTCATCTGTTAGAAGTTATTTCATTCTTCATGTGAAGGGGTTACTCTCCTCCTGTGATCACCATTGATCATGTGTAGTTGCATTAGCATTCCTTCTTAATCTTGTGAAATATCTCTGGAAACCACACTTCATCTCATGAAAGACCCTTGAAAAAACTCATTGATCATGAAAAATCCACCTTAACAGGTAATATAAGCTCAGAAATATTCCCAAACATGTCGTACTAGTCTTTTGGAATCCCTTTTACATTTTTATTTGATCACTCAACACATCACAGACAAACAGATCTGTTGTTTAGGATAGTTCTCACATGCTGTCAAAAGATATTCTACAAATCATGTGATACCTAATGAATATCCAATGGTAAAACAATAAAATTATTTCAAAATAAGGAATAAAAAACTAGAAAAGTAATAATCCTATAAAAAATGAAGACACACTAATTTTCATACAAAAGGGTTACACAACTCATGTGATCACCATTGATCACATGAATACCCTTTCAACAATCTAGACTAATATCATGAATGGCCACAAATAATTCTCCCTCAATCAAATGAAATAATTTAAATAGGAGACCTAATCTCAAGAGGACTCAAAGACAATTTATAACGGTATTTAAAATTCCATTTGACATGTCATCAAGATCATACAAAATCCCTTTGATAATTTAGGGACCAATAAATATGATATTGATGGAGGGTTCACATGGTTTCAATTTATCATGTGATGCCTTGCATGGCCCATAGTAGGATCATCTGAAGTACCTGATACAAAACTTCCCCCATTAAATAAATATCATATATGTTATATACATTCCGTTAAAGGTAGTGTATAACTATGGATTTGAGGCCTATAAATTCCTCCCCTCTACACAAAAAACACACCCAAGAGATACATTTTATACCCATGAGAGTGCAAAAGATAGGATTTCTTAGAGTATAAATCCATTTGTTCTCAAGGGTGTTACCCCAAGTAAAATTAAAGTAATTACCTAATGGATTGTGTAGCATGAATATGAACTTCGCATGATCACCCTATTGATCATAAAAAAAATTGGTCCATCTTCCAGGTTATGTGAAGGAGTTTTTTCATGTCAAGTTGGTCACACAAAACCGCAAAAAATATAATTCTTTAAAAACATTAAAGAATATAGGAAATAGGCGATGAAAAATATGGAAGACTTATAAGAAGATGAATATGATAATTTTCATGAAAAGATATCAAGAACATTTCATTACCTATCCATACCATTCGATAGTACATGAAAATTTCATCCAAGACTCTAAAATTCCTCTGGATATGTCATCCATGACACATAGAATCCTATTAGCATGTTATCCAAATCTTGATAAGTTCTCTATAAATGTTTTCCATGTCTTTATAATTACTCTATACATATCAAACAATTCTTGAGAAGTCCTCCAGAATTTCTAGCCAGATCATATGAAAAACTTCTGACATGTCATCATTGATCACATGACACTATTGAATGTCTTTGTGTTGACCATACAAATATCTTTGGACATATCATATTAGTCATGTGACATTTCTCTAGGAATTTTAGTTAGGTCATGTGATATACCTCTAAAATGTCTTCTCCAACCATGTGAAGAACCCAAAGACATGTGATCCTTGTCATACAAACACTCAGGACATGTTGGAAAAACAATCATGACATTTCATATAGATCATTAAGACATGTTAGAAAGACACTGAATACATGTCTCATAGATAATCAGGAAATGTCAGATATACAATCAGGACATGTCAGATAGACACCTAGGACATGTCAAGCGTAGACACTCTCACATGTCAATCATGTCAGGTGGACTCTCTAGGACCTGATTGCCTTGTCCTGCTAACACATTTGGACACACACAATAACTGATTTATGATAAATCTAATTTCTACTATAAACTAGATATATAAGATTCTTTCATAAGGCCTGATCACTAAAGGTCATCCACCTCAGTGTAAGTCCCTCGATATCTCAGACACCCTAACACATTGGACCCAAAATCTTTTATGGGTTCATCATTATTTCTTTCCCATTGGTGGATTTAGAAGAAAAATGAACTATAAGGACATTTATTAATACTATAAATATGATATATTGGATTGCTTCTGAATTCCCATTCCCCATATCAATCACCCCATAAAGTCTCCCCCAGTGCACAAGTCATGTACCAATATGCAGTGAGTCTGATCACTTGTTTCCCCTTTTTTCTCACAATAAGCATGTCTCATGTGGGCTTAGGTATTTACTAAAATCATATTAGTCAAACCATAAATTTCCACCAATCCATGTAAATCTTAGTGTGTAATTCCCATTTAGTATCAGGATATGATTACTTTCACATATTGGTTTCCAAGTCGGTGTAAGTCCTGAAGGCATTCCTTATTGGTAATACTTGGGGAAATAATCTCCATGGGAAGTAATTTACTTTTAACTCACATGATCATGTTAGGGTAAGATTGAAAAAAAATATTTTTATTCCTATTATAAATTGGATACGTAAGACACTTCATAGAGGTTTAATACCATCCTCAAAAAATGTCTCTTCGAATGAATATAAATTTCAGAGTTCCTAGTTGGATGGATTCAAAATATAAGTAGCTACACATTGATAATAAATAATGTAAATGGATAGAAAACTCATATTCAAAGAGATAGCCTCATTAATAACCCCCCCCCCCCCGGCACACACACACACATGTACAAATAGAAGGATTTGACACCAGATCATTTTGTTAGTGTAACAAATCCCATATTGGGATTTGAAAGAGAATCCTAAACATATATTGAATCTATAAGAGAGTCCTAGAATAAAAAATAATTATCCCACAAGGTTAGTATGAGACCAACATCCCATACTCCTTACCAATGTGAGTTCTTAATCATCGTTGGGTCAAAAACCCAAATTGACTACCTACCATTGGAAAGAAGTTCTGTACCTAATTATGAATGTGGTAACCATTAGATGTTTCTATAAAAGGTGAAAATAGTGAAACCAAAGTAAATTATTATGAAACCATGAACCCCCCCCCCCCCCCCACCCCCACCCCATAATCAATAATCAAACATGAAAAAAAGGTGAACCTAGTGTGAAATCATGTAAGGATGGAATAGTTGTACCATAATAAACATTGGGTATCTGCCTCCTGAACCCTGAGGACAACCATATATTTATTATATTTCCAGTGAAATAATTATTTTTCTAGAAATATAAACTAAATTTTCATGTATAATACAATATGTGAAAATGATATAAACTTTAAGTAATAAACAAACCTAGGAAAAATAACAATGATATTTAGGGTAAATTTAATATCCAATGATCACAGAAAAGTGAGTATTCCAAGAGAATGTTAACGAATGAAAAAATGGATCAACATAGTGAATGTTAATAATTTACTTGGTCGAAATTATCATAGAAGATCCATATAAAGAATAATAATGGTATTAATAAAACATATCATCATTAGATTATAAGTAAAATTAAGGGTTGTTTTCATTGATGAATAGAAGTTTCATAAAATATCTTTAAAAAATTCTTGAGGAAGATATACATTTCACCTTGAAAATATAATTTTAAAAAAATAAAATTTCACAAAATATTTTAAAATGATTTTATTTGAAAATATCCTTTGAAATTTATAAATTTATCTTTATAATATTAAGTTTACATGATTTAAAAAAACTTTATACATATCATACATGTTAAAAAAAATATTCCTTTCACATTTTTTGTAAAATCCAAATAGGCCTTATTTTGAAAATGATATGAATATTACTTTAAAAAAATTATAAAAAGTAAAAAATGGGATAAATTTCTTTAATAAAACATTTGGAAAATGTTAAAAACATTTTTGAAATCATTTTTAGAATATATGGTTTTGGAAGAAAAATATTTTTTACCGAAGATTGAAATGAAGTGAGGTTTTCATAAAAAAATTATCAACAATTTTAAGTAATAATGAGTTTAAAAAAAGGTAATATTACTTTAAAAATCATTAATAACCATATAATAATTAAATAATAAAAATTAATCTAAAAATTAAATAACTTAAATCAATGGAAATTTAAGTATAAATAATCCTGATTAATTTGATACTATGAAATAAACCCTCATGAGGATCCTAATGTTTAAGTGAGAATTAATCAATGAAAAGATTATGTGTATAAAATGTAAATATAAATATTTTTTTAAATAAAATTTAATATAATCAAAATTAATTACATACATAATCTTATAATATCAAAGACAATGAAGAAGTAATATAACCTAATGAAAGTAAATTGAGTTATGAAATTCTTTTTCCAATTTATAACTTTTAAGTCATATCCACTTAGATGAAATAATTCAAATTTAAACTTAAAATATAATTTATTTTTAGTGAATCATGATATTTTATTTCAAAGTGTAATTATATAATCCTTATAAAATAAATTTTTTTTATAACATTTCAATAGGCCTCAATGGAGTGAAATTGAGACGAAGTCCCCTACAAGGATTATACCATTGAAGAGAGGATTTGTAAATGTATTGATTAAGTGTATAAAATTTAAATCCACATAATAAATTTTTAAAAACAACATAAAATAACCAAATACATTAGACACATAATCTTATAATTTCAATTACAATAGACAAGTAATATAACCCGATGAAATGAAATTGGTTTTGAAATTCCTTACCACTTGGTAACTTTCAATACAAATACCCTTGGATTAAATAATACAAATTAAAACTAAAATTATCATGAAATATGAGTGATTCATGATATTAAATGTAAAACGGTCATTATTTACGCCATATAAAAGAAATAATGTGAAAAAATAATAAAATATGACTTCATGAATGGAAATTGAGATGAATTCCCTTACAATTATCATACCATTGAAGTGGGAATTAATAAATGGATTTATTATGTTTATCAAATGTATATAAATATATAAAATGTTTAAATTCAATACTAAATAATTAAAATTCATTACATGCATAATCTTAAAATAGCATTTATAGTTGAAAAGTGATATAAACCAATGAAAAAAAATTGAGTTATGAAATAAAATACCACTTCGTAACATTCCATCCAAATTTTCTATGATGAAATAACTCAAATTAATATTAAATGTGAATTATTCATGATATTACAATTAAAAGGGTAATTATTTACACTATATAAAAGAAATTACATCAACAATAATAAAATATGTCTGAATAAAGGGAAATTGAGACGAAGTCCCATACCTAACACTTCCTTTTTTTTGAAAATTATTTAACATAATGAATAATGGTTTAAATAATGTTATTAATTTATATAAGAACCATATACATTTTTAGAGTATCATATATGATCCCCTTATTACATTTTATCACCTTTTGTTAATAATATTTCATTATTTTTATTATTTGTGGTGTTAATTATTTTGTTTTCTCATGAGTTTTTTTCATAAAAGTTTCAGTTATTGTGTGTATTATATAGTTACATTATTTATTGAATGATATTAATTATATATATATAATGTTTTTTGGTATAAAAATTTTTAAAATCATTATTGATGTTTGAAAATAGATAATGGATCACATCGCTTCTTGGAGATAATAGGTCGTACCTACACACAAGCAACATAATCATTTCATTAATGGGTAACGGGTAAGGTTGTGGTTGTTATATTCATTTTAAATAATCAATATAATTTTTTTATTTAACATATATCCCCTAATATTATCTTTATTACCTTCTATGTAAAGGGTGAGTGAAAATTTGATCATACCACTATGTGAGTCAGTATTTTTCCGTACACACGAGAAATGTTTTCAAATTTTAAACGAAATGGAATTTAAGAAGGAATATGTGATATTAAAATTACATTAGTATAATAATTTCATTTATATATATATGTGTGTGTGTGTGTGTTTATTAAATTATTCAATATACATGTCCGTGAAATGCGGTGACGGAAAATGATTTACATCAGCTCGTGAGGCGAAGGTCTTCCGTACCCACGATCGATGGTTTTGTTTCACATTTGATGGAAGATGAGATGGGTATAGGTCATTAATTAACATAATAAAATATTATTATATTTAAAATAATTATTTTATTATATAAACTTGTTTTAATAATATTTGATTGGAGTGGAAAAAGAAGCAAAATAAAAATGGTTGTTTAGGAATGTTACCTCTTCTTTAGAAAACATCTTTAGGTTTACACCAAAAGCATTCCTAGGTGATAATTATGATCAAAAAAAGGTCTCTGGGATTTTTTAAGGGAGTAAAAAATTTATTTGGGAAATTATTTGGAAAACCAAATGGAATTTTAATTGTGAATAGGGGAGGATAGGGTGCGACATTTTATAAGTGGGGGAGGTCACACATGGAATATTTTAATAGAATCAATTACACCCAAGTTTTTATGATGAAAAGATCCACCAAAATAGAAAATTCTTACCATTATAGAGGATAAGGTCTAAATATATCCATAAATTGGTTTTCAAAAAAAAATTAGGTCATTTTAAACCTGATCATTTTACATTAAACCTGATCATTTTACATTAAACCCCCAGTAAATCAGTTCTCACCTTAACCGTGGTGATTAATTTGTATTGATTTTACTATTCATAAGGGTAAAAAATTAATTTAAAATTATTAGATAATATAAATTATGATGATTCAAAATATTTAATCCATTTTTTCAAATTAAATTCATAGAAGTGGCGTAATCCAATTTAACATTATACCCACTGATGTGATTATACATCAGCTTTCCAAAGAGAAAATTCTCATAAGTATATAATATTTTAAAACAAAAAATCAATATGAAAATGATTAAAATTAAATAAATTAGTTAAATTTTAATATAATTGAATTAATTTTATATTAAAACCAATTTAAAATATAATCTAACCATGTAATTTACTTATATTAAATAAATTTTTTAATAAAAAAATATTATTTTTCATTATTAATTGAAAAATGAAACATTTCAGAAAAATCCAAAAAATTAACCCAAATCTCATTTTTATATTTAAATTTAAAAAATTAAATAAATTTTTTAAATTTAATTTTTTAGAAGTAGTAAAAAATAATTTAAAATTATGTGTGAAAATATAAACTAAACCACTTTTTATAAAAATACATTTTTTCATAAAACCATTTCTTTTTATTTTAAATGATTATTATTTTATTTTTTAATCAACATATAACCATGATTTTCAAAATATATTTTTTACTTTTAATATACATCAATTTAACTTCTAGCATATAATGGTATTCAAAATTACGGTTTATTTATGCTCAAGGTTGCATGTTTTGAAAACTATTGTAGAGATTAAATTTAAAGAAATATATTTTATGGGTTGTTTAAGATTGGTATTGTATGTTTCATATGAAATTAATTCAATCTTTCTTATTTTAAAATATTAGGGTGTTATATAAATTGGCACCAAGGAAATAAATATTTCAATATAAGATAAGGGAAGACCAAAATATCTTCAAACAAATAACATTTAGACAAGTTTAAGTGATATTTTAAGCCTTATATTTTATTTTAAGCTCCTCATTTTCCTTTTTCAAACTTAACTAAAGTGAAAGAATTTTACCCAAGTTATTATTCACTATCAAAAAATGAAAATTCCCTTATTACCAAATTTTTACATGATTATTTCACAAATAGAAATAATTTTATCAAATTATCTTTATAAAATTGTCATAAATTAGTTCTACAATAAGCTTGCAAAACATAGTGAAAATTGATTTTAGAAAAAAACATTTTCAATCATAACACTTAATCCAATTCCTCACATAGTAACAACACATAAATAAATATTAAAATATTTTATTTAATATATATTATGTAAAATTTCAAATAAATTCTCTCATAAATAGTGATATATTTAATTTATTAAGATAGAAACAATTGAAAAAAATAAAGATTTTTTTCAAAAAACATCTATTTTTTCCTTAAAATGTTTTTATTTTCTTTTTTAAAAAATTTATAACCAATGAATTCATTTTCCTAATTTTTAAAAAATATTTTTCATAATTTTTATAATATAAATTAATTTTAATAAAACATATATGATAAAAATAATGCTTATAAACAAAATACTTCAAAACTATTCTTTTGGATCAATATTACTCCCTAGATTAATTATAAATTATTTTAAATAATTATATTTCTTTGAACAACCTTATAATTTTCTTTATTTTATATTGCATGAGAATTATTCAGATTTTTTTTTTCATTATCGAATTTCTTTTGAATACATTTAATTATTAAATAAAATTATATTCTAAAATTTTAGGGTGTTACAAGATTGGTATTGGCTTTGATACCGTTGACAAAACCTAACCTCCTTATCCCATGATGTTGGTCATCTGACCCCATGGTTACCTTTTAATACCTTAGCTACTTTCCCATCACACAATAATATATTAGACATTGGAGTAATTTATCGAACTAATTTTTGTTCCTATAGGCCAACACATGTTATTTCAATGTTCATATTCCTGACTCAGACATATCCAAGGAAAATTCCCAGTAGGTCACCCAATCTAATTCTACTCCAGGCCAAGAACACTTACCTATGTAGTTCTAATCAGGTTTCCTCCTGAAAAGATAGGTGTGAATTTTTTACATGGTAGGTAACATTTAGTCCTACAAGTATCCCTTTTACAAGGGTGTTACACCCCCCCCCTTTAAAGAACAATTCCCTCGTTGTGGATCCCACACATTCTTAGATAGTTTCACTACACTTAAATTTGGATATTTCCTTTAACACCATTGTCCCAACATAACCTCATGAGGACATGATGCCGGTCATTTGAACCCATGGGTCTCCTGTAATAACATGTCTTCCTTCCAAGAACAGAATATGATATTACCCACTAAGTAAACTTTTCAGACTTATTATTATCCCCATAATAGAAAACATGTTCATTCAGTGAAATTTGTCCTCATTTAAACATGCCTTAGGAAAGCTCCCAATGGGTCACCCATCATGAAACTAATCTCGTAAAAGCACACACAAATATGGAATTCTAATCAAGTAGTATATTGAAAAGAAATTTTCAACTTATTAAAATGGTTACTAACATTTAATCCTTTAAGTTTCACTTTTTCAAGTGTTATATTTGAGTTATGTGAAGTATCCTCTATATTTATTGAGTTTCTTGCAAACTGAGACATTTATAAACACACTATAACTTATATCACAGTATAATAAATTCATTACATTATAATTTCTACCATACTTTTCTAAATAATTATCTAGTATGGAATCTAGATCAGTTTTAAAAAAGCATATATGATTTCATCAGGATCGTTAAATAATCAGCAATTAATTGTTTTTGGTATGCATTAATTTTAACTTTCTAATACCCATAATCAATACCATCAAATAGTGAATTATTTTTTGGTATCTAACCGTTATTTTGATTCATTCATACCAAATTATAAATATATTTTTCCATAGATTTTTATCTCTATGATATATAGAATAAAAAATGATAATAATTATAAATAGAACCTATATTCAATAGAATTAAGTCATGATTCCAATTCTCAGCCTAGTTAAGATAGAAATACTATTTTATAGTGGTGTGTGGATATATCCATTAAAAATAAATATTATTATTAAAATGGAATAAATTATTTAAAATATATAATCAATTAGAGCTATTGTTTCATTTAGAAATAGTGTAATGTAGTTAGTGTGCAAAAATGAAATACAGTGGAAATAAAATTAATTTAAACATAAGTTTTTTATAGTAGATCAGTTCATTGTGAACATAAATTTACTCTTCACTTTACCTTATCATTGATAGTAATGACATTCATTATTACCCAACTTTTTAAGGAAATAATAACACTTTAAACACCAATGTTTTTTTTCAGCTAGAGGCATAATCCAATTCCCAAGTCGTTTATGGGTTTAAAAATTAGTCTGGCATTATATAGGAATAGATCGAACCTAAAAAATCATGAATTTTTTTTCATGGTATTCAGAAACCTATAATGCACCATTTTTAAGAATATATAATTGTAACAAACCTGATTTGGGAATGATAAAATCATAAACTCACTCTTTTAAGACCAAATAAAAATATAAATAAATACAATAGTGAAAACCAGTATGAAATTATAAAGAACAGGTGAAAACTAATGATTTGAATATTGATTTAAATATTTTATCCCTTGAGAAAAATAATTAATTTTTAAGAGCCTACATGATCATACAATAATATAATAGTATTTATATGGTAAAATCTTCAGCAAAAATATTCACTAGAATTTTATATCTTAAATAACTTGTGATTATATCATGTATTCTTAAGGGTTTCTATTTGAATGAGATTAGATAATATTTTATCATGTTTCTGTGATAAAATTACTATTAAAAATTCCACATTTGTTAAATTCGAAATATTCTTGAGAACGTGGGAGTTTATTGTAGAAAAATGATAGACTATAATGATTATAATATAATATACAAATGAAAATATAATTTATCTATTCCCAGAGAAATATTATTCTTAAACCTTCATTAAGAAACTCAAAATCAATTTTAAAATAATATTTAGAATAAATATTTATTGTATAAGTTAATAAAAGTTATAATAAATTAGTAAAACATATATCAAATCAAAAGATTAAAAATAAAAATATATATATTATTAAAATTATCTTAGCATTAAAAAGGAAGAACTATGTAACCATCATTTATCTAGGTTCAAACCACATCTTGGAAACACTAATATGGTCCTCTTTTCATGTTAATGATTTAACTGTAAGACATTATCACTTTCTATATGGCATGATAACTTGTATTTGTTCATTTTGATACTTAGAGATTGAAACTAAAAATTTATTCCACCATGGTATGTGTAACAACAAAATACTCTATTTGGAATTCCCATTTTACATAGGCAATTCTCTAACTCAAAATACCTTCTAATATGGTATTCAAAAGAATACCAGTGAAATTTAAATTTGAAAAAACATGAGTTTATACTTTTATAGAGTCATGTAAGTCTATAAAATATCATAACTATTTGAAAATTTTATGAATTTAGAACTTTCTTAGTCTGAATGACTCGGAAAATAGATTTGTAGGAATTTGATATTTTCATATGAATTTAAAATTAGTTTGATATAACTTTTTAAAAAAATATGACTTCAAAATGGATTTCATAGTACAAAAAAAAATTATATGATTTCAAAATAGATTTCATAAGACTTTAAAAAAACATTAGAAACCCAAAAATAAATACTATGACTATGGAATCATTTATAAATTTATTATAAACATTATTATAAACACCTAAACTCTTAAATAATAAAAACAATTTATGTATCAATTTTGTGAGAAAGTATAATTATCTATTTATACATGTGAGGTATTTGTAAACAATGGGAGGTAGTTGAAATTTTCAAAATGAAACACAATCATCAATAACAATAAAACCATTATCAAACTTAATATTAACACTACAAAATTAAAATTATTTTATAATAATATAAATACATTTTATTGGACATATATCTCCTTCCCACAAGTTCAAACCCAATCTAAAACAAATTTTAGACATAAAATAAACAAAATTCATATATTGACTGCTTCTAATCCATAATGTGTGACCTAATATCTATCTCCTTTTAAAAAACTAATTTTTTTGTTTTTAATAAAACTTATTATAGGATACTGATAACATTTATATTAAATATAAAATACCCAAAAAAAATTCACCCATTCCATTTTTTGTATAAATTTCTTTAATATTGACTTATTTAAAATTAATAAATTTATGTAATTCTTATTTTGATGCAAAAAACTTCACTTAAATTGCCTTTGGATTATTATTATCCTATACTTATTAAATAAAGGATATTTTGTACTATTTTATTAAGATTTATTTTGATTTAAACAACTATCCTTATTTTCATAAACATTAAGAATCTTGTTATTTCCCATCAATCATTATCGAGTATCATAAACGAAAATATCAAAGTTGAACTTGAACATGTTAATATGATTATATACTATCAAGTAAATTTATTATGAATTCTAAAATTTCATTTCATTTTAATTAACCTTAAATCCCATTTCCTCTAATTAATTATCATCATAAAATACTGATTTTATATTATCCATTTCTTTCAAAAATATTTAGTATTTATTTCATAAAAGTAATTATTTCAAATTAAATCTTGATATTATTTCATCAAATAATTTTTTTCTCTATCCTATGTTGATATACTTTAAAAAACTCCTTTAATTATTTATTTATCATAAATACTATTTTAATGTCATCTTATGTTTCCTAACTATCTTTTTCATCACTAGTGAAGTCGTCATCATTCACTTTGGAAATAAAAAATGTCTCATCCACTTCACCTGATATTTCAAATTTGGACACCTCATCACCATTTTGTTCATAGTCCAATTTGGATAATTAATTTTACATTTTTAGTCATCATAAAGTTTTATAATTTCCATTAAGGGAATCAAATTATTATTTAACATTAATGATTTATTATTTGAAAATATTCTTGGTGGCTCATAATCATCATTATACTCTTCAACATTAAACATTATACAAGTTGGAAAAAAATACAAGAAGCACAGATTTAATATACTTCAATGAAATCTTTCCTTAATACTTACTTTTTCCTTTCTAAACACTCCTTCAGATAAATAACATTTACAATTAAAATTTTAACTCAAAAACTTCATCAACTTCTAAATTTTAATTTTCTTTCTTGAATTCAATTTTAACAATATAATGATATAATAGGGCTTTTTTTAATCATTAATCATATTTTTTATATTATTTTAAATCCTCATTTCATATAAAAGTAAATTTTATGTAAATAAATCAATTTAAATGTTTTAATATCATGGTATCCAAGTATCGATACCATAAAATCAAATCTATCTAAAAGAATAAAAAGTATCTTCTTAACAACTGTAGAAGCTTTAGGAGACTACTAAATTCCTTTAATAGTTATCAACACTTTAAATATAACATCCAGGTCCATCTCACTCCATGAATAGTAAATAGACTGTTTATCCACAGGACCTAAGGAGTGTCTCCCAGTGCACCCACGGTTGTCAAATACGGGCCTAATATGGTGTTGTATGGATACTATACCCCATATATTTTAGAGTATTGTAATGGGTAAAAGAACTAATTTTTATACAACCCAAATAAACTGTAAATTTAAGAATTAATTATAATAAGTCTAATAAATAAAGGAATGGTATTAAAGTCCCGAACATCCATTCAATAAATAAAATTGACTAACCATGGGTCTGGTTACACATATAGACCAATATAAAAGAAATTAATTATGTAACCACTAAATCCCTAACACAAAACTCATTCCAATCCCCATGTAAACATATGAACCATATTGCTTTATCAAACTTGGTCCTCATCCAAACCAATTTCTATAGCCAAGTGAACATCTTCTCGAGTACCCATGTACAATAGCGGTCCATGTTGGGTGTGAGTAATAAAGCCAATGGTGAACCACCAACATGTTCTAACACCAACTATCATGTGTTTTGATATGTGTATATGAAAATATCAGCTAAAATAAATAGATAACAGAAGAAAATAATTAAATAAATAAATCATTTTTTGATCCTTTGGTATATAACCTCAATCACCTATACCTACTCTATCCAGTGGTGTGGTACCTCTAAGAATTTCTTTATGATTATTCCTCTAAAGTAACACGTTGGATTTAAATACTTTGAAACCCCAATCATATAATGATGACTCTGGGGAACTATCCCATGACAGTCCAAATATCCAGTCTCCAAATCCATGGAAATTTAATCTAAGAATCTATCTACAACTCATTGTATCCATAACCATATATCTTACATCTTTGGGTACCCATCCAATGATAGTCCATGTGTCTGGATCCAAATCCATAATGGTCATAACCATATATCTAAGATTATGGGGAACTATCCCACGATAGTATGTGTTATCAGATCTCACTTGTGGTATCCATAACCATATCTCCATGACTTCAATGGCCCACCCTGTGATAGTATGTGCATCCAAATCGAAATCCATAACAACCATAACTATATCATATCTTCAAATCCATAGAATCTCATACACTAGGCTACAACTCTATGGCAACTCTAACCATATTTGGATCCAAATCAATGCATCCCAATCATAACAAATCTTCCCTAAGTGCACATTCCATATCCCACCACAAAAAAAGGAAAACACTAGGTTTGGATGAACTCCCAAGACCAACACCACTATCCATAACTCCTTAGTCTCACAAACTTAATGTAGGCTACATGGTGACCACTTCTATCATCACAAATATACCCTCCCAAGGTTGTTAATTCAATAGGGCACCCTCGAGCATCCCTTAGGTCATGGTAAAATAGAGGCACCCCCACATGGCTCTTTGGTCTCAGTCAGAATCATAGGTGAACACCTAATGTTCAAAGGATGGCAAGTCTCATGATATCATCAACAATGTATCATGGTATTTATAGTTACATGGGGTATTTCCCCAATGGTAACAGTCAAGAGATGACCCATGGCCCTGCTTGATCTACAATGTCACTATCGGTCAGTCTTCTCACCCAAACCAGTCTAGATCTACCCAAGGCATGTCCACTTAGGCCTATCCACATCAGTCTAGAGTGGATCTCCCACCCCACACCTATCTCAGTTGCTCCAAACAAATCAAAATCACAAAAGGGAGATCCTCATTGTACAAATAGCCTATGATCTCAATTTCGACAATCTCATCCATCTTGGAGGTGTATTAATACCTTTTGATTAGTATAATGGATCACATTGGTCAAGCCTCTCCTATTATTAGGTCTTGCAACTGCCCAATATTTAAAAGTCCTAACCTCCTCCATCGATAGATAGAGAATTAATCTAGCACACAAGGGTTGTTATTGACACCTATTTCTCATTAATTTAAATCAGATAATTTAATTCAATTAAAAATTAATTTATTTAAGTTTACTTGGGTTATCAAACTCTATGGTGAACCTGAGCATCCCCAAACAACATGAAAAATATCCATAATTCATAGGACCAGTATATGAGACCACCTACCTCATTTAGATCTTTCGACTTTAATATCCAAGGGTTGGTAGTAGTTTTAAAGGCCAACACAGACCCATCCAACCCCATATATGATCAACCAAACATGTCTCAACAAGCCAAGATCCTAACTCAAGCCAAAATACAATAATTTATTAATTATAACATTTATAATTAATTATTTAATTTAATTAAACCATGTTATATTGGGGAAAATATGAATGGTTCATCGTGCTTCACCAGAACTACACCCAGTGATACCCCAAGGGATCATCTCACATCCTCATTCATACATCGATAAAAATATCCAACTTATTTTACCAATTATTTAATTAAATATATTTTAATTTTAAGTTAAATCTAAGAATCATCCACAGTGTGATGTACCTTTAATGAAAAAAATGAGCGGTGATGGGAAAATGTCATCTTAGGAAATCATATTCCTAGGATGTATGAAATCCCTATCAAAATCGAGTGATTTCACCATCCTCTAGTGAAATATTCATTTTTGGCCTAAATAAAAACTATTTTGAATTAGTGATAAGGATGAGGATGATAAAAGGGAGGAGTTAGGGGAGTCTTTTCCTAACATCGTTGTAACACCCTAAGATTTTAAAACACAAAAATCATATTTGATAGCATGAATGACATGAAACACAAATATTATTAGGGACAATAATGTCCTAAGACTTTATTATATGTTTATTTTTAAATAAATTCAATCTATTTGATATCTTGCAATTCTTGCAACACTAGGTTTGAACAAAATATTGTACTATTTTAAAATATTATTATTAAATAATTACCTAGTCGTTAAATTAGTTGATATAAATATTAGTAAATAAATTTGGAAAATTATATTTTAAAAAATATATAAAACAAATAAAATAGATATCTATTGATTGTAGATAAAATTATAACAATTTGAAAACATAGAAAAAACCTGAAAATTGAAATTTCATAAATGGGGGTTTAGTCACTCTTTGCGCACATAATTTATTGTTATTTTTTTATAATTATAGAAAAAATATTTTTAAAAATAAAATTATTTTGTGAAATTATCTTATCAAAATTATCTATTTGTGATTTTTTGTGATTTTTCAATTAATAGTGAAAAATACGGAATTTTAACTGAAAACTGTATTTTTATTAAATTATTTATTATGATAAATTATATTTAAAAATTATTTTTAAAAAAAATATTTTAATTATATATCTATTAATCCATCTTAGGTCATTGAAACCATTTTCTTGCTAAGTTTTGATACAAAAAGTTTGTAAACTTTTCAAAATATTCTTTTTAAAAACCTGCTTTTTCGTCGCATCGTCGGGATTAATTATAAACTAAAAATTTGGTTGAGGTGAATTGAATTATGACAAATTAATTAAATAAATAAGAATAATTTAGTTAATATGAAATATTAAACTTAATTTTTTACCATAATTAATAGTAAAAACAATAAAAATTATTAATCACAGTAAAAGTAAAAATGGGATTAAGAGGGGTTAAACTAAAAATATTAGGGCTAAAATGAGATAAAGAAATGTATAAAATATATTTAAAGCAATTATATATTCCTTATAAAATATAAATACCTATAATACTCTATTTTTACCATATTTTATGTTTAAAACGTGGGTACGCCTTTTTCTTTTCGAAAATTACAAGTGTTTCACTCACCTCACCAATAAAAGGTCACCCCCTATCCTCTCAAATACACACCTTAAAACCATTTTGGTTCATAAAATACCTACCCAAATAACTTTAAAACGTCTATGAAATCATCCTATAATCTTTTTTTGGTCAAAAAATCATTCTAATAATACTTTAGGTATAGTTCTAAAGAGGTGGTCTGATTGGAGGTAAAAATCCTAACGATGCATTTTTTTATTTCTTCTTCCACCTCATTAAAATATCATTTATTTATTATTATAAAATAAAATCAGTACATTAAATATACTTTTATGTTTTTATCTTAAGTTATTTTCCTATAACTCTCTTCTATTCCATCAGATGGTTTACAAAATCATCAATCATTTGTACGACGGACTACCACCTCGTGAACCGATGTTCTTTATTTTTCCATTACCACATATCATAGTTGGGAATAATGATGGAAATAAATTATATATGTGGTATTTATAATATAATTATACCTATGTATTAATTATATAATATATACCTTTTTTCATTCAATTTTTTATGGGATATGATAATGTCTCCCATGTGTACAGTGGACTAACACCTCACGAACCGATGTGATTCGTTTTTCACTAACACTTCACATGAAAGGTAATGAGGATAAATTAAATTAATATATATGATATAAATGAAATAAATATAATATTAATTACATATTTAAAATTATTAAGATATAATATATCATTTTATTTCTTACCTTTTCACTCACTTAAAGATGATAAGATTCTTTGTGTACAAGTGGACTACTACCTTCACTAGGCAATGTGACTCTCTTATCTTCACCAAACCACATGGATTATATAAATAAGTATATTTAAAGAAATAGTATATATATTATGATATTATGATCATTTTTAATTATAAAATAATACTAACCTCCTTTACATAATGATTATTGATAAATGGAAATGTTACTTATGTGTACGTACGGCCTACTATCTCCATGATCGCAACATACTTCATTTTTCAAAAATATATTTCATGATTGGTATTAAAATTATAATTCATATATAAATATTACAATTATATCATCATTTTTATTTTGAATATGATGTAATTATATAATATTCCCAAGAATCGTAACTTTTATGAAAAAACACACATGAGAAGACAAGGAAATTAACAAACAAAATAATGAAAATAATGAAATATTATTAATGAATGGGTGGTAATATTTTATAGAATGAACATGTATGATATAATAAATATTAATAATTAAATATTAAAATTTGGAAAAAATTTAATGACCGCTATAGATTTATTTAAATAACATTCAACCAAAAGGAAGTATGAGGTATGGAACTTCATCTCAATTTCCCTTCATTGAGAATTATTGTAATTTTATACACCTAATTACTTTTATATGGATTATCTACATCCAATTTGACATGTAATTTCATCATTGATTAATAATTAATGTAAATTTAAGATTATTTTAATAATTTTAATCAAGTATATTTGAGTTAAGAGTTACCATGTGGTAAATAATTTCATAACTTCATTTCTTTTCATTAGGTTATATTACTTCTTCGTCATCTTTGATATTGAAATATTATTTATGAAATGAATTTTGATTATATAATGTTGTGTTTCCACTTATTTTATGTGAATTTATAGTTAATACACATAATATATTTATCGATTAATTATCACCTCAATGTTATGATCATTGTAAGGGTTTATTTCACAATCTTGTTCTAATTGAGATTATTTAATATTGAATTTCAGTTGAAGGAAATTATTTAAAACATTTATAATAAACTCATTTAACTTTATTATACTCTATTTAATCAGGATATTTTTAGGTAATATCACCATTTTTATTCTCTTTGTTACTTATAATAATTGATTAAATAATTTTAATAAAATCTGACTTAATTTCTCTCTTCAGTCAAAATCTTTATTCTTATAAAAAAAATTTATAAAAATGTTGTCAAAAATATTTATAAACCTTTTCAAATTATTTATTAAATAATTTTTTTCTCATTTTATATATTTTTTTTTAAATAAATTAATATTAATATCATTTTCCAAACAATTTGCATTTGTCTTTTATTGAAAAAGTAAAAGGAATATTTATTTTAACATTCTCGGCATGTATGATATTTCCTGTCATCATGACCTATCCATGTTTAAAAACCCATTATATGTTTAAAATGTTATTTTAAAATAAAATTATATTCAAAAGGTTTTGGTAACTTTTAGTTTTAAAAATTGATTTTTAAAATGAAAATTATTTTTTCATCACAAATATATTTAAATATATTTTTATGCTATTTATATTTATCAACAAAAAACCATTAATTTTAAATATACTCTTATATGATATGTTCTATTAATAACATTCACTTTAATATGGATAGTTTTTTATTTTATTTATTTATTTTGGAAAGTATTTATATTTTCTAAGCCATTTTAAATACAAAAGTTTGTGTGAATTATATTTCACCCCTTTCATATAAGCAATGGATTAGAATTAGTAATTAATGGGTGGGGACCACTATAGACCCATGATGCATCAGTAGGTCTCATGAGACAAAATAGATTGGGTTTTTTCCAAGCACTAACCCATTTATATATATTTATTGTAAAATTTATGAATGGTATTACATGTCTTGGAATAAGGCCTCAATGCTATGTTTTACACTTCCATCATTATATGTTCCATAATTTTGAATTCAGTTATTGATATTCCAAGTGATTATCTGATGAGTTAGAATATACTTGGTTTTGTTTCATACTTGTGTGATTATTTATATGGAATTATTTTATCCTCATTTTTTCCTATCATATTCTGCTCAAGTTATTGATTAAATGGAATGTTTTTATAATATTTTCCATGACATATTGATTATGAATTATTTATCCATATCTCTGATGTATACTAACCCTTATTGATCATATAAACTCACCCCTTTATTATATTATTTCCCCATGATATTAAGAAGTTATTTGAGATTGATATGTAGGGATACACTATGGGAAAAAATGGAATTATCAAACAAAAATATTTTTATATCTTCTATTTTAAAATGTAATGTAAATTTCAAGTATGTATCTATTTTACCTGGACTACTAAATTATACATTCCTTTGGTATAAGATTCCATGTATCTTATGAAAATGTAACAAATTAAACATTGATGTTGGGCTACTATGTTTGGAGTCCCTATAGTCATTCCTGAAAATGACCAAGAAAGGTACCCCAAACCAATGAGTAACGAAGGGAGGAAAAGGGTTGGGGTTGTATGGTCGCATTAGGGAAACAAAGGAAAGTTGGGGTTTTAATATATATAAAATCCCAAGGTAAAAAATTTAATTTCCCCCCTTTAAAGGCCACCAGCTAGTGGGTGTCACCCTAGTTGATGCCTTCCAGATCAACTAGTCGGTAAGCTAACTCTGCTCTACCAATGGCTACTACAGTATTCACTATAGTATCCCAGACACCCCTGGATAAATTAGTCATTTATTTAAGAACTATAAATCCTTTAAACCCACTAAACCCCATCAAAAATACCTCATTTTATGCTTCCCAACCTTCAGTGTTTGATTCTGAGTATCAGTAAAAAATATTACCCCTCCTATAATTAGAATTTTCAATTTTCCCAGAAAATTCAATGGGCGTATGAAGTTTTAACACCTCCCATATTTAATAATTATCCCAATTTATAAGTCTTAGTAGGAATAAAAACACTAATACCCACCTAACTTGTCATCAAACCCCATTTAATGGTCATTCTCCACCACTAAATTCCTTGGAATTCCCTTATATCTCTACTTTAAGAATATGACATTTAATTTCCAATCGCCCAAGACAATACTCATGAACATAACTAAAACATTAATATGAAACTTAATTGATCCCATCTAACTTGAAACATGACCATGTCATAAAAAAATTCATTATATGGCCTATGGATCTCCCCATTATAAGACTTACCACAAGAAGTAAAATTATGAATCAGGATGCCTCCACTAACAAAATTACCTATCAAAGCACACCACTGAACATGTCATCTTCCCTTGGAAAGACACCTCCAAATATGAAACACCCTATATGAACCTGATGTTCTGTTCATGATGTATTTTTTGAATCAATACATTTTATATCATGAATAAAATTTGATTGGACCTCCTCTAGCTAACCCTTCCAAAAAATGTGCGGGCTCAATCATTGATTCTTCATTAAAACACCCCATCATGGTAACTTTAAGCGTAGAGGCATCCCTTGACCACCCAAATACTACAAATAAATTCTGTAATTTTCAGCTTTTGTGATTTTCTCATTTAGTTCATCATTTGACTAAACCCATATCATGATTTTCATGAGCACGAACCTTTTTTGATCTGAAGAAACCATAGATCATTCCCATTTCATTTTGATATCAATGCCAACACTCAGACTCCATATGAAACCATATCAGAATTTTATACCTATAATTTACCATGGAATATAGAAGTAGATATTTTTATTATTCACGAGCATCATAAATCCAAAATTACCATCAACCTACTAGTCCCACTCCCATGACCCTTCTCGCATGGGGTTCTATCACCCATGTCTCATATCATATATCACATAAAAGGGCATCCTTTTCATCACACTAACAAAATAGGATCATGATCAATGTAGTTCATTAATCTTAATTCACTAGAAATAATTTTAAATGTGACCAAACCCGCTCATTCCTAACTACCATCCTGGCTTCATAAAATACCACTCATTCCTATATTCCATGAGTGACATAACTAACATTTAGATAAATTTGATTCATAATGAAGGCTTTTCTCTCCCACAGCTGATGGTGGACTCTCTAAAAATATGACTCCACTAACACCACTCCTAGATCTCATCCTTGGACAGTTCCACCATAAAATACATAGGACAATCCTCCTAATTCATCCTCACCTCATCCCATCAACCCTGGTCAGGAGTCACCCGAATTAGATTTACCACTGCACAAGATCCAATTATGATGCCCCCTATACTATATAGGAACATTTAGGACTCTATAAAAAACTTATGTTGTGATTATTACAATTATTTCCCCAAATCTCACAATTCCTTGTCTCATATATAGCTACTCACTAACTGGATATTTATAATTATTACCATGCATAAATAGCATGTAATATTTACACCTCATCCCACATGATGAGTGTATAATCTCTCACCACATGATTAATCACACAAATAATTATCCCATGATCCACATGTCATCTAGGTGAGGTTGTTGCACCAAAATCACTACCCACACTCCTCAACACATCAATCTCATCCACATGCCTAGCTGCTGCCAGACACCACACCATTCCTGATCATCTACCCCACTCTAACCACACCACTCAAATCACTTCCAAAATACATTGGGATAGGAATCACCCTAGTCCTACCCAAAAAAAACTTTGATACCAAAGACATTATCCCTCAAAGTACTCACTACCAAAAAACCCTGAGCACCTCTTGAGCACCAGTCTCATATATCAACACACCTATATTAGATTTTGTCTCTATGGTAACCACCAACTCCGGATAACCCCTCAAATTAGTCACCCTAAATCAAACTAAGCACCAATCCACCAATTTCTAAGCTAAAACATTGGATATCTAGGTCTCCCACCAAACACTACTAGTAAAGCCTCTGGAAGGGTCATAACCTACATAATAGTACCCGCTCCACCCATCTCAAACATCACATAGAAAATCAAATACCAAACTACCCAACATAGAGTATATCATAAATAGGAATCAAATAAAAAATCATCCACCCACAAGGCCATCGATTCTCATAATCATCCACTTATTGTAATTTTCTCTAATTTATCATGTCTCAATGTCCAATGGGAACATTCACAATAGTAATCATCACACCTTATGTATAAGGAATATTCCTATTAGTGTTATCTTAAAAAACATCCAAGATAAGTGAAAATAAACATGAAAAAATCTACATTTAAATATCTGATAATTTTTTACATAAAATTTAATATTAAACTTACCACTTATTGAATTAATATTCATTATTATGGATATAAAAAAATATAACTGACTTTAAATTCAAAACAGAGAACACTTGTCATTTACATCTTCAAATAGATTTTACATCATTGAAGGAAACCCAAAACACATATATTATAAAAATTATTGATACCTTGAGTTTAATGTATTTATATCATCATGGATTCACTAATAGGTGTGAGAGAGAATTAGTGAATTAATCTCTGTGATGTTTTCCAAAATGAAACAACCCTCATTGATTGAAAAAATAGATGACACACTTGATGTTTTAATTTCTTCTTTCTTTA
Source organism: Viscum album (assembly GCA_963277665.1). Classification (NCBI taxonomy): domain Eukaryota; kingdom Viridiplantae; phylum Streptophyta; class Magnoliopsida; order Santalales; family Viscaceae; genus Viscum; species Viscum album. Next base: position 1,033,696,426 of record OY728128.1, on the reverse strand, counting down.
AAAGAAAATTTTAATATACTAAATTAATTAATTAAATAACTATGAACATAAATAATTAATTTAAAAAAATGAATAAAAATTCAAAAAAATTGTCATGAAAAATAAAAGTCTCCATACTTAGTATAATTCAAATACAACATGGTCTTGTGATTTATTATAATCATTATGGATACAAAGAATTCATGTATATCCTTGAACTCATATTATAATAAATAAATCTCTAGACTAATGTAACATGATCCAACAAAAATAAGAATAATAATGTTCATGATATATAATAATAAGATTTTATAATCTCCTTAAAGAAATAATATTTATTTATAAAAGATTACTTAGTCCGCTTAACATCTTTATGTGGAGTTATTTTGAAAAACAGTGAGTAAAATCTTTCTTTAACAAACAAGCATCTTATTTTATAATTAAATGAAAAATATTTATTAATAAATAATCATTTGAACTTCAATTAATATTAAATATGTCAGAATATCACTATGAATACAAAACCAATCACAATCCTCTCTAATGATGACTTTAATTTTTAAATCTGATTATTAAAAAAATTATTTGATAAATACCATTAGTAATCATATACTCTCTCTAGTGTCTTCTCCATCATCATAATATTTTATAAACATTAAAATTCCTATAACACATGCTTCCTGACTCTAACACATTTTTCAATTAGAATATTAAAATTTCAATTCAAAATCATCTCACCAAATTCAACTACCAACAAATTGTCTTCAATTTTTGGATATCAGATCTCTACAAAAAAACTATATCGCCTTATATTAGGTATATTAATATTTGAGGTATAATTTTAATAGTCTTAGGCGTAAGTAATTATGTAAAATCATCAAATAATGAAAAAATAGTGTAATTTATTGAATCCTATTAGAACCTCATTAAGTGGAACTAGAAGTATATAAAATGAAACTTCTATCAACGGATCCCATTATATTTCATTGAAACATCATTGAAATTCCACCAGAACTCTATTGAGATCCTTTAATTCTAATACCTCAATATTATTGTCCACTGGAACATCAATTACATTCCACTAGAACTGCAATTGTCAATCGGTATGCATGACATGGACCATTGGCCTTCATATCCTTCTATCAACTTCAACTACTCATAAAATGATATTTAATCATTCTAAAAAACTTCATCTATAAAATAATTATCCATATGAATCCATTTTGGACATGCTTTGATAGAAACATCCAATACACACTCAAAATAATCAATACAAGAGTTTTAACATCTCAATATCATATATCTTTTATTCCCTTCATGTACATAGGATTCAACCAATTTAGTTGTGTATGTTATACATTAAACTAGATTAATAGGTTCAAAACATATTAATTTATAACACATTATACTACTCATTATTGTTTTTATATAAAAAATAGGCAATTATATTCAACCTTATTAAAATTCATCATATATATAAGTTTCATGAAACCCATTATATTAAAGGTTCTAAACCATATGAAACCAAATACTTATAATTGAAATAATAGTGTGATATGTAAAAAACATATACTTTTGTTATCACTTATAGACCTTTAGTTTCTTGATTATTTTATTGATTTAGTATTTTGTATCTTTACCCGTGAATTCTTTCACTTTTTTAATTGAATTTTTAATTATTTAAACTCATAGTTTTGGGAACACGGTTGGTGCATATATAAAATTAACCAAGTCGATAATTTTATAAAACCTTCAATTATTTTTTAGTAGAAGTCTTATTAGAAATTGTATTGTTTTTATACCCATGTGGAAAACTATGTGACCCCACAGGTGAGTCTAGTGAGAGTCACATAGTTCTCACACAATTTGGTAAACAATGAATTCAAACTATGAAAACTACCGGATTTTAAAAAATATTGAAATTCTTATTCTAAACCTCCATGATTTAAACCCCCCATGGCCTCATTTATCCTTATTCAAAGAAGGTAAAATAAGAGGATCCCTAGGTGTTTCTTCCTATTCCTCCCCATTTGGATTTTATGTCTCCTTATTCTTCCCTAAGTAGATTCTTTGATGTTATATGTCATTTCCCTCTATCAATTTCTTTTTCTTCTTCCTTCATTCAGTTTCTTCTTCTTCCCCCCATTTGAGTTCATGGTGGCCAAACCCAAGATAATAGGATTTTTTTTACAATATAGATTGTTGTTTTTTACGGCTTATGGATATCATATTCATGATTATTCTAGTATTATACATTGAAGGTGATATTCTTAATTTTTTTTTATGTTTATTACTCCATGCATAACTTTTTAAAAATAAAAACATAGGTAGTTGGTTTTTTTTAACCCCTTATTATTGAAACTGATTTCTAAGACCATATAGGTGTTTTATAATATGTCTTAAAGACTTATTAATGCAATTTCATTTTTAAAAATGAATTTTATAAATATTTAGTGTCATTGAAATTTTTTCAAAAATAAATAAATTAAAAATTGTATTTTTTATCTAAATGGATTAATTTAAAATAGATTTGATAATTTCTTATCTTTAGTGGTTTATTGGTTATAATTTTAGGGTTATTACCCTTATAATAGTTATTTTTATGTGATGTGATATTTCTAATGATATTTTGGTTTCTTGTTAAGAGTTTTAAATGAGTTCATCATAAAATTAAGATTCATTTGGCTGGAAAATATTGATTTAAATGTATTTAATAATATTTGTATTGAAAGAGGACTTCTATGTTTTTATCCTTTTAATAATTCATTCCTATATCAAAAAACACAAAAAGGATTCCATTAATTATGTTATCAATTAAGTATTAAGGATCGGTTGAAACTCCATGAAGTAGTTTAAATTTATCCCTTATTTATTTATTTTTTGAATTCATGGTCATGTCATGAGGGTTGTATTTGATAAAACATATAGTGATCCTATCCTTTTACACATAATATTACATGATTTTAATCATAATACAAACCAAGGAATGAATATTGTAGTGTCTTTCTAAGACTAGGTACATAATTAGAAAAAATGAAACTAGAATAAAACATGTTTTATTAATATTCCATAATTAGATTCAAACTTCCTTTGAACTCCAAAAAATATATAGGATACCCAGGGGAATACATAGAAAAATGGATGATCTAAAAATCCTTATAAGAGAATAAATATCTGAATATATCATATCACATAAGTTAGAAGGAATAACATGATAACATAAAATACAGGGATCCTGAATAAACATATAGAAACATAACATATACTACAGGGAATAATATGATCATGGAAACATTTAAATGTGGTTTTAACATAATACATGACATAAACATGAGTCAAATCTAACTACCAAAACTATTTCACATTGTGTAAAAAGTCCCATAATGGATTAGGTTTACTCCCTAACCCCATACATGGTGTCTCATCATACAAAACATTACCCAATTCTTTGGAGTGATATCTATGTTCACCCACCATAATTTTTTCATTCTTATGTGTTCCCTATAAATAATCCAATATAAATAATAAACATAAGAGTTTACCATGTAAGGAAATGAGTTCCGTACTCATGTCATATGGTATAACCAAAGCATGTATCGTAACAGTGTCTATGAAATAAGGGATTTAAATCTTACATGGAAATTAATAGCAGATATATAACATATATCATGATAAATTATGTCCAAATAAGGTTAAATCATGTAAAAATAGTGGTTATGTATTTTGGAAATGTGTGTCTTAAGTGAGGTTCTAATATAAGAGGTAAATAGACTTTAAAAGGGGTAATAGAATAATAATTTATATAAAAATAGAAGTGAAATAAAATGGTTCCTAAAAATAATATAGTGTATCTTATAAATAAAATAAGTTTTAAAACATTTCATTGAGTGGTACTTTAAAAGAGACAAAGAAAAGAGAGAAGTTCCCTTTAATCGATTTTTCAAAAGGAATTGAGAACAAAAGCATTAATACATGCACTCCCCCATAAAATAAAGATTAAATAAACATTTTATATATTTTAAAGACATATATATAGATAATAGTACAATTATATAAGAAGTATTAAGTGATAAATTTAGTCATATGTAGATAGAATTCAACTAAAAGGAAATATGTAGGTTTAGAAAGATCTCTTAGCTTATGTCAAAATATGTTATGTACTTGAGATTAATTTCCTAGATAATAAAATTAGATCAATTAATTAATTAATTAAGAACCTATTATAAATGTATTTTATTTATTATGAATTTTCTTAAATTCATTGATGGTCATTTAGATGTGTTATATATTTCAATTTCTCTATTTTGGAATCGTTCGTTTCGTGGTTTCATAGTTGGTTCTTTTGTGTAAAAATATTGAATTTCTTATAAAATTGAAATGATTATCTAGATGTAAAATTATATAGTATTAATAAAAAAATAATGGTTCCAAATATTTTTTTTCTGGTATGAGTATGATACATTTGATAAAATTTTAATGATAAATGTTTAGTTTATTTTGGAAGCTTTTCGATCATCTTGAACATGTTTCATTTTATTTAATATTATGCCAATATATATCAATTTGAGAACATGAAAAAGTTATAATATACATATTAAAATATTTTTTAACCATAATAATGTTTCTATTACCATCCTCAAAGGTGATAATGGAAAATGAAAACTCATTATCTTAAGAGACTTAAGCAGCCATAATTTGGACAATGGTATCATTTCTTGGAATAAGAGTTCATGTTATAAAAGGGTTGGATATAAAATATTAATTTATAAATATAACATTACAATATATACATGATACTGGAGTTATTATTCCTTGATGGATGAAATAGGTGGGGTTATAGTAAAGTAATAACATAAATTAAGAGAGGTAGCTTAAGAATGCTATATCTTGAGTATCACCTCCTTCAAAGACACATTATGGAACTTAGAATAAGAATTTTTCTGAGACTAGAAGAACTTCAGGTTGGGGAGAGTGTGGAGGAGATTATTTTTTAGATATTTGGGAAGTTTGTAAGACTTGTAAGGTGTGAGGAAAAGGGGTTGTGAGGTGTGGTATTTATAAGGTAGGAGAGAAGATTTTTTGTAATTTCTCAAAAATACTAAATTAGAATAAATTTATTTTAGATCCAAATACCACCATATTACCATGGATTATAAAATAATATAGGATTAGGTTTTAATATCATCAACCCAACAAATTAAGACATGTTTTGGTTATATTTTAAACCTTATCATTTTTATTAACCCTTAGTTAACCTATTTTAATTTTAATTGTGGTAAAAACTTTTTCAATAATTAAATGATATAATTTTAAGTTTTATGGAGTCAATTTGACCAAAAATGTACAATTTATGAAATTTTTTATCATATAATAATTTATTTATTTTTTAAATATTTTTATGATTTTTAAATAATTTAAGAAAAAATATTAATCCCATAAAATACCATTATTATAAATTTTCATACTATTCACTACATTGACGTTTAAAAACATCAATACAATAATTAAAATTAGAAAAAAAAACATATTTTATTATGTCTTATAAATGTCATGTTCATTTATATAATTCATTAATCGGATTAAATATTTCAATTAGTATTTATTTTAATATTTTAAATATCATTTATTATATATTACTATTAATTTAATAATTATTTCATAATTGTTGTGTAAGAATTTAAGATAATTATTTATTCACTAAAATATAATAATAAATTACCTTGATGTATATAATTATATTATATTTCTAAATAAAATTTATAATCGAATATATCATCTAGATAAAAAAATATTAAAAATATTATACTTATTAAAAATAAGAGTGACATGTTGTCACTTTCATTGATTTTAAAAATTTATAATTTGTTTTAATATAAAAGTGTCTATTAAATAACTTAATTTCAAACTATAGGTATTTAGGGTCTAATTTAGTTTGTCCAACTATAATTTGGATGAAAAAAATATGGCATTACCACTTATTTTTAATCTAGATAAACTTGATTTACCCTTTCTCGAGTCGATAAATTTTACCGTGATTACTTTTCACATTGACAAAATATTAAAGGGGTTTATTTATTAAATTTGGACTTTATTATTCCAATAATAGAATCCGTTTTTAAAAATCAAAACATAGAAGTATCCGAATTTAATTCCAAATTAAACTAGTAAAATGAAACCAAAAATAGTATTTCAGAAAAATGATACTTCTAAATTTTAAATGTTTTTATAATAAATCTATGTATAAAATTCATTTCAAAAAAAATAAACTGTTAATAATCAAAAGTAACTAATGAGAGTTTAAAATTAATACAAAATAGCATTTTACATTATTAATTATTTTAAAAGAGAATAAAATTTTCAATATAAATCAGTATTTTTTACTATTAAATAAAATTTCAAACTTTTTAAAAAAATCTCAAAAATTCTTCCTAAGATAATTTTGAAATTAGGAATTAAAAAATAAATTTTATTTTGTAAAATATTATGTCTAAAAGTTTCAAAATTAATTATATTTATTTTCTCATAGAAAGTAATAGAGTATTTTTTGGAAGAAAATGTATTTTTTAATATAGAATAACTTAATTGAAAATTAAGTGTTTGTTTCCTAAGAATTAATATATTTCATAACATAGTTACTCTTATTCATATATACCAATTCAAAGACTAGGTTATAATGTTCATGTTAAGATATAATGTTTTAATAGTATCTCATGGTTCATTTAAACTTGATGTGGCATGCAACACAATATAGTGAAGAAATTAAATTATTTTGAGAGAAATATATCTTAAAAAATTAGGGTGTTACATTCTCCTCTTGAAAATTATTCCATGAAATTTCATTTTATATACTAAGGTGAGAATATGATAGGGTTCTTCTCATTTATCTCTTACTCTAGTTCCCATGTCACTTATTCGTTCTTGTGGTTATTCTATAGTAATTTAACCAAGTGAGTGGTCTTATTGTGTAAAACTTTATCTATATGATCTAATATATTCACTGGATTCTCTTTGTAAGAGAGATAATTTTTTATCTGTACCGCCTATAAATTTAGTACATGTGTGAGGTCTAGTATGTACTTCCTTAGGAGTGATATATGGCATACATAATGTATTTGAGACATAGTCTTTGGAAGTGCTAGTTCATATGACACAGCTATTATGCGATCAATAATCTCAAATGGACTGATATACCTTGGACTTAGCTTTCCCTTATTCTCAAATCTCAATATTATCTTCTATAGAGATATGCATAGGTTTACTTATCTCTAACATCAAAATCAAAATCATGTTGATGATTGTCTACATATCTTTTATATCAACTTTGGGAATCCCTGATGTGAAATTGAATGGTATTCACCTTTTATATAATTTCCTTAACACTAACAGGGCCTTAGCGGATACCCTGAATCTTCTGGATTCACCTGCTAAGTAGAGTATTGGAGTCTGGTAGGATTTCTCACGTCAATACCTGACTCTACCAATGGTCAACAATGGGTAGAGGATCTCGCTCTGGGCCTCTCGGAGGGATTCTGACTCTATCTAGAAAGTCATATTGAAGGGATCATACTCCTCTGAATGGAAACAATTCCTGACCTTCAGGGGAATGAGAAAAGAGGGCACTAACCCAAGAAAAACATGTCTAAGGGATGAGGGAAAAGAATATAAATCCATGTATAAAAAGATACATGGGATGTAGAAAGTTCATATGTCATGTCATATGATGTCGGTTACTGCCTGTGTACAATCGCATGTGTCGAAGAGCATGTTAGGTAGAAGAGGTATACAGGGATTGTAAGAGTGTGACACATAGGGTCCTACTATCCAAGGGCAGATCCGTGTATGTTGGTTGTGTGCCCGTACACAGCTTCAAACCATGTCTTCCAAAATGTGTACTGGTACACAGGGTAACCCACATAACTGACCTAGTTTGGTCGTGTGGTGGAGTACATGCCATGTACTCCACCCCATGTCCATGTATAATCCATGATACACACCAAGTCTTGCGTAAGGACCCACATGTTATGGGATAGTTTTCACACGTCGTTTCAGTGTTTCCTGTCACCCGGAACTTCTTCCACCATAGGGTGGGCCCCAAAAGTCATGTCCACTCAGGAGAATGATATGTTATTAACCATCTGTAGCACGAAAATCCTAGCCACCACCATGCTAGTCCCACACGACATGTTCATTGGAGAACATGGTATATTCTTCAGAAAATTTGAGAATGTGTGTTCCTCATCCCGCGCCCTGGTGGATCATCTGTTCATCAATCTGGTAGCCCGACCATCATGATACTCTAGGTTTGAGTCACTCCGACATCCCATAGTTATTTATTTTGGTTTCGGGTCTCTGATCAACCCCAAAAATGAGTCATGATCCACACGCTTAAAGAATACTCAAAGAACGTTTCACCTCGATCTGACTTGATTCATTATCCTCCATCACCGTCACACCTCCACTTGGTCTTCATAATGTCTGATCTCTAGTTTGGGATCGTTGTGTTGTGAAATAGATTTGCAATGATCCATTGTTCTTCGCCCGTAGAATAACGTAGAGTAAAGAGGGAAGAATGCAACAAACAAACTAAGTAACGAACCTCTGCCTTCATTCATCACGGCATCGATCTGCTCCCGTTAGTAGGATTAACAAGGTGAATCAAAATAGAAATTCCAAACCATCATGAATTCATTCCCAAAATAAAAAAATCCCAAAAGAAATGGGAAAAAACACCCTCCCATGGGAACGCATGATCCACAAATCAACCAGTTCGTGGGTTGATCTACGTTAGTTGTTTAATAAAAGAACATGGAAAATACAATTCCAAACTTATAATCCCCTAACTTGATCATCTACGAAGAGGTAGATTAGTCATTGGTTAGGATTTGATCTCACTATTCAATTATCCACACACCATCCTTCATTGGCATTCATCAAGAATTCTCTAAGGGTGGCTCCTCTCCAATGCTCCAGAGGATTCCTGGGAGTTTTCTATGGTTATGGGCCTAACCCTCGGATCCTTCTTATTTAAAACAAAATAAAATGTCTCTTCATTATGGAAACGTTAAAGAATAAATAAATAACTAATTTATTTTTTTTCTTATAAAACGTCTAAAAACTAACTTTTACAGCCAACTTACGGCAATCGATGTTAGGCCCCACCTAAGGTAAAGGCACTACTCTGAATGCAACGATGAGCTTATATTTTTGATCCATGAACCTATTTAAAAGTTATTCCACTTTTTTAGGAAAATTTCCCATGCATTCTATTTAAAAGTTTAATTTATTTCAAACATTTATTCTGGGAACCCTGGGCCTCAGTATCATAAGCCGTCAAAATTCTTGGAATCACAATAGTTCCATATAATATTTGAAAATAATACACAAAAAATCTAATACATTATAGAGTAATTAATTCCTAAGAATTCATAAATGAATTTATGTTGAGAAGATATTTTATTTAAATTTCATAATTCAGTTAATACTATTCATACATTCCAATTTAATAGCGAGTTTATAATAGTTATATTTAAATAATAATATTTTTTTTGATTTAAGCTTGGTGTGGTGTGTTGTATATGCTACCAAAAATAGTGTTATTATAAAATATCAGGGTGTTACAAGACCAAGTTGTGGCTTCATATCCCCCCAATGGGATTTTTTATATTCATTTTCTTCTTTAAGTGAATTATTCTTGGTTAAATTATATTTCCCTTTCTAACTTCTTATTCTTCATTCCTTTCAGTTTCATGTCCTTAATTTCTTATGAGGTCATGGTGAATAAACTTTAGGTCATTGGGTTAGTTTTAACTTTTGGATGTTTAGGTCCTATATAGGTCACCTTAAAGACCATTAAATATTTTTTAAATGAGGTAAATGTGTTTTCATTTGTCTGAGGTATTTTTCTCCATGAATAAATCTTTAAACATTGAAACATTGATTACTTTAGTTTTTTAAGAAATTTTTTGTTATAAAACTCATTTAATAGTGTTATTTTTAAAGGAATATATAATTATTTTCTTTCTATAGAAAATTTCAAGTCATGTAAATGTTATTTTCAAGGGAACCAAGTTTGTTCATGGTTAAAATCGATTTCAATGACCTTCTAGGTGTTTTGATAGAATTTCACAAATAATTATTCCTTAAAATTAAAGTTTGAAAACAATGTTGATGATAAATTGTTTCCTTAAATATTTTTCACAAGGAAATAATTATATAGTTCTAATTTTTTTCCAAATAAATTTATTTCTTTAAAATATATTGAATTATAGTTGAGATTTTGTGATTTTTATGTTATTATTTTATGGTACTTACTAATGGTATAATTCTGTTGATATGTGGTGATATTTTAAATGATATTTGGTTTTATTATTATGTGTCTAAAATTTGATCATCATGGAATTTAGTTTCATTTGGTTGGAGAATATTTATTTTTTAGTATTTAATCATATTTGTATTTAAAAGTGACATCTATGTTTTGAACCTTATTTTAAATGTTTAAGGCCAATTTGGAAAAATGTTTAAAGTATTTCATGAATTAATTTATCCAACAGTTTTCTTGGATTTGTTATAACTTCATAAAGTGGTTTATACTTGGATCTTATTTATTACTATTTTTGAAATTTATGGGTAATCATGTGGGCTATGTTTGATGAAATGGGTCTAGTTTACTAGGGGAATACTTTGAGAGGAGGTGGGTGTGGTATTTTTATGCTTTTAACATATCTTTTGATTGAATTCATGATTTACACACTCACCTATCTTTATTTGATTATGGAAACCTTGGAGCCCATATAGGGAATTCTAGGATTTTTTTTCTTGGATTGGTGTGTCCTACCTAGTTTTTTACTTTGTTACAACATTAATTTAGCACTTTTATGTTATAGATATTGAATCACATTTTGGGGTGGCCTCTTTTTATGGGAAATGATATTACTCTTCATAGTTATTTTGAATAGTTTTTTATGATGGTTTGATCGCTGAGATAGTATAAAATTCATGGTTATCATGACCATAAATACCCTAGGTCTACTTCCATGATTTGTTTTACATTTTATTCCTTCCATTATTTCTTAATTATTTATTTTTTATATATATTTATGTTCCTTTCATAGTAGATGATATTTTTTCTTACTTTTTGTCATTTATTTGGGATAATTTACTATTGTTTTCATTTATTTTCTCCAAAATGTGTTAACTTAAATGATTATATTTTTATATGTTTTATAATTAAAAATAATTTAAAAGAGCTATTTTAAAATTTATTTATTTTTATTTATTTTTTGAATTGCGATTTATTGGAAATTTTAGCTTAAAATAGTTCAACTTCTTTAAATGTTCTCTCCTTAAAAAATTTGAAAACATGCTTTTTTATGTAGGTAAATTGTTAATTTTGGAGAAAATAAACAATGAATATGGATGTAATTGATTTTTTTTAAATGGAGATTGAAAATTTTCTTTAATATATATATATATATATTAAAATTAATCGTAAATGGTTTTACTTTTAAAGGATGTTCTTGGGGTGTGGAAAAGTTATCTACTATGATTTTTTCTCATACCTATATATACTTGAGGTTTTGTATAGGTTCTTAAGAACTCTAGGATTATGATATTTATTCATTTAGGTGATAATGGAGGAGTTTTTAATTATGAGTTTGGATAGTGGCATTGATTCTTACAAAGATTGTCTATTCTCTATTTGGTATTAATTTTGTTTATTTGGAATGGTGTTTGTATTATCCACTTCAAAGATCTTATATCTTGGGTATATTTTTGATTCACTGTTGTATTTTATGAATGTATATAAGTTAGAGGTTTATTTTGGAATTTCCTTGTTTGTTAGTTTTCTTATTTTGAAATTTTTTTTCATGGTTGTTGGACATATGAATGATTAATACAAGAATTTCAATAGAATTATACTACATATTTATTATTATTTATTGGTAAAAACAATTCCCAAGTGTGTTTACTTGATCCTAGACACTAGTTTCCAGCCCATGGGTATTGGAAACACCATTCAGACCATATAACAAACTAGGATAGGTGACTGGTCAGATCGACCGAGGATAGTTAATAAAATTTCCATACATAGCCTAATCATTGAGACTAGTGAGAATTCCAAACCAAAGTCACACTATCCATATATCAATCCTCAAGGTAGACCATAATTCCAATACCATAATTATATCTAATATGTATAAATCATAACCAACGTTTACATTTAAGTTTATAACATACAAATAAATCATAAACATTGTTGAAAATAACTAAATATTATGTTTAACATAGTATGTAACTCTTTATATGAATAGTATAAACTTCATAAGTATCAGTTTCACACTAAAATTATACCCAAATATAATAAAATTGTCTTTGACACAAATGAGGTAATTTATATGGGACAATATTTTTTTAAATTTAGCATAAACTAACAACAAAAACCTATTTTTCACAAGATCTATCTATACGATTAAATTTAACAAATTTAAATTAATAACATAAATTTTATCTAATGTAATAGACTATTGAAACTTGTCCTTATAAAATTTTTAAATTTAAAAAAATTAGTCAATAGACTTTTTGATACTATAATAATAATGGGATTTATAAAGAATTTTATCTTTCCCATGGTCTGTTAGTGTTGTGGATAAATATAGAGAAAGAGAGAGATATATCTTAGGTTTAATTATTTTTAATTGCATGAAATTTTTATGTGAATACCACACCTCATTGGCCCATTTTACAATAATTTAAACTCATTTATATCCATTCAATTATATTCCGTGGAATATAAATATTTCTCAAAATATTCATCCATTAATGAAATGTTCCATAAAAGTTCCAAAACATTATAACTCTATGTAACATTGGACTCATAATTATTTTAATTTTAAATGATTTATTTTATATTCAAAGTCCTCAAATCATTATCACATGATTCTATAACCATAAAAGATATCATATTGTAGTATAAATAGTTTGAGACACGTGTTATCATATACAATCTTCTCCTCCATGTGCAATACCATAACATAATAACGTTCTCTTTGTAATAGTTTACACCAACACAAAAATACGGTAAATTTTATTCCATCTTGTCATGATTTATATTTAGTGAATATTTTTATTAGTATTTTGAATTAAATAATGTTTGTATTTATTTAAAAAATAGTAAAATATATAATAATTAATCTCATGAACTTGATCCCAATATCAAAGTACACTAAAACTATCAACATCCATGAATCATCATTGGACAATTCATGGATTCAAACCCACCAGAAATGAAGAAACACATCCCAAAAAGACACACATAAAAACATATAAACTTTATAATATATAAGAAAACATACAAAAACTCCTAAAAGAGAGATAGAGAATAACTTCCATCATGGAATAAAATTATTGATATTTAAGATATATTTTTAACTCAAACATGAAACACTCATCTAAAAATGACCATGAATATAAAATCTAAAATATATTCACTAACATCCCATGTCACATGATATGATTTTTTTATATCATTTTATAAAATTTATATCTATTGGGGCCATGGTTATATGAGTTGGAAAGGTGGAAAATATTGAAATTATTAGTTTATTTTATGAATTGATGTTGAATCACATGAAGTTATGTTATTTTTATTAAAAATGGGATGTATTGGAGGTTTTATGTTACTAATAAAAATATAGAAATTTCTAGTGATGATTTGAGAGGTTTTAGATGTGTTATTATAAAGTAATAGTTAATCATGAGTGGGTTATTCATAATTATATATTGACTTTGTTCATGTTACAGCGATGTGTCTCCCATCACAACTAGGACCCCATGAAATTTAATCCAACTCTGGTTGTGTATAAATGGAATGTCGTAGTGTAACTGGTCTCATCATGTCATAATGAGTTCTTTCTCGGATTAAATATTTGGAGATATTTGAATTTTAGGGTGTGACCACAATGTAAAAATGAGCATGAAAAATTATTGCAACTTTGGTCATGGATGTAATAATGATACTCATAGAAATGGAAAATACCACACCACAATGGGTCCATTAATATATGAGATTTGAGAGGACAATGTTGTGACTATAAAATAATTAAAATTTTGAGTTTACCTAGATTTTATTGATATTTAATTTACAAAGGATCATTACATAAATAGACATATCACTATGTAATGTAGAAAATTTGTGTTTATTGTCACCATAAAATTTGGAATCACAATATAATGAGGTGATTTAAAAACTATTTTAAAAATTAGAATATATTTTTAATGGTACAATATTTTTGTTAAATTTTTCATTTTTAATGGATATTTTATGGATAGTTTAAATGGACAATAAACATGTAACATGTAAAAATTATAAATTTCGTGATTTGGAGTATTTATTTAAGTAAATGGGGAAGTGAAAAAACACAGTAATTACAATATAGAGTTGAAACATATGGAATTGGAAGGAAAAGTGTTTTTGGAAGAATCTATTTAAAGATACATATTTAAATAAGGAAATTGGAGTATAATGAAAACACCATTATTTATTGTTGTTGAGGATTATTATGAGTGAAAATTTTCTTGATTATTTTTTTATAACTCATTATTGAATCTGTGAATGAATATGGAAAAAGTGGGAGTGGCCTAGGATTTTCAGGGTACATTTTTTAATCTTAAAATCACATATAGTGAGGTAATAATATACCCTATCACATGAATATAAAATCAATTTATTCTCTAGGGATTATCTATTAGTGGTGAACCAAGTAAAATCTTCATGTCCCTAAATTGGACTCATTTTCTAAAATTTTCAAATAAATTCATGAGAAATAGATAGGTTTATTGTTTTCATGAAAATGTGAGAGCATAACCCTATTGAATATAAAAAATAAATCCATTACCTAATTCACTCCACCATAGGGTGTGTTTGGGACACTAGGTTTTTAATAAGTGGTTTCAAATCCATAGGTTATTCTAGGTGAATTTATATCATGATTTTTTTATCATTGAAAACATTATCAATACAAGAGATATTACATTTTTAAATGACTATAACTATTATATTTTGATAAATTAAATAATATCACATTTGTAGTCTCATTATGTATATCATTTCTTTTCATTCATACATGTGATACATAAAAGTGATGTTACAAAGTTTTTTATGACTGAATATGATATAATGTTACTTAATGCATATAAAAAGGAAAAACATCATTTTCTAGAGAATGTTAAAATCAAATATATATATAGTTGATGATTTGTATATTGGTGAATATAATTTTTAACAAAATATATAACATTTATTAGGGTGATGTAAATATAAAGGAAGAAAATTTATTTGTTTCATATAATAGGTTTGATGATTTTAAGATGAGATAAAATTAATTAATTGATGGTTTATTTAACAATCTCATTATGTTTATAAGATTTATCCATTTAATTGGTGGTGAAATGAAATATTTCAAAATCAGGATGAATATTAAAACAATATTTCCAATTTTATATAATCCAAATGTATTAGATTTATAAGAAGGAAATATAGTGGTGTTGTCACTTACTGACCTATATATAAAGTTGGTTTCATATGGGATTCATGTAAACTAGAAAGGAACATCAAGAAATTAAACAAAGAAGATAAAATTCAAGGAAATGGAGAAATTAGATATCATTGAATCTAAATGAGAGGAAGAATATGTAAGTGATGTGTTCTCATCACATTTGGAATGAAAGTTCATGCAAGGATAAGGTAAGTTTGAAAGAAAGATATAGTTGGTAATATATAATAATTAAAATTTCATAAATATTACTATGATATTAATGAAAAATTTTCATATATATTACTATGATATGAATTTAATGGTTTCATATATAATTTATTGCTTTAATTTCCTAAAATTGTAATATAAGTTTTCTCTCATACAAAACATTAAATCTGAAAACACATCCAAAACGGGGTTTTAGTGGATGATCTTGGTCAGTAAAGAAGATAATGAATATGGGGTATTATTTAAAAATGATAAAATAGAATTCATATCAGATAAAAATAATGTTATTATTGATATAATATAGAATTAATTAGTTTAAATTGAATAATAAAATAAAACAGAATGTTTTTACCTCAATATTGAACATGAAGTTTAACTTAAGGATTTTCACATACAATTAAAGAAGAAATGGAAGATTAGGGGTCTATTAAAATAATCCCTAACGTAAATTAACCAACTCAAATAAAAAAATACCAAAATAGTAAGGTTATGCAAAATCATGAAAATTATCATAAAAATTTAGACGAAATTAAAAAATTTAAGATAAATTTTTAATAAAAATATTTGGTTAAGACGACCTTAATTCTTATATCATAAAGAGTGAAAATATTATTAGATCCCTTAAAGAGGAATTGTTTTTAATTATAAATAAACTTTACATTGAAATTAAATCAATTGATGAAATAAAGAAATTTCATTTTGGAAACTTATCAAATAAGTAACTTGTGGAAAGGGAAAAAGAGGCTGATTTGGTATCAAGTAGGTGTTGAATGAAGAAAGTTACAATTAATTATGTAAAATAAAATGTGTATTATAATATTAAAAGTATAAAACTAGGATAAAAACTATAAATTAAAAATTTAAGATTAATATTATAAATAATCCTTAACTGTTATTGGTTTCTCAAAAACTAAGTGGTAATTTTGAAACATGAATCATATGGGGAGAAGTTTTAGAAAAAAATATATCCCTTTGTAAATTTCCAATTAATTTTCTACAAAGTCCACATAATGAATTGTTGTAATATGGTAGAGTGATACTGAAAATTAGAAGCACCAAGGAGTCAATAAAGGTGCCTTAGATCATAGCCTACAATTTTAAGACAAAATTATTATCATGGGTTTTGATTTAATTTTTTGAATGTTGTATATAATGTTACTGATTGAAAACAAATAATATGTGGAAATTTTTTCCATGGATGTTAAATATGGATAGATGTAAGATAACCAAACATGATTCCATTTGGAAATTAATTTCAAACATATGAGGAAGAATCGTATGTCTATGATTCATATAAAGAAGATATTGAATAGTGACTATTATGTCTATTAGATGAACAATTAATTTTTTAGATTGAAATAAAGAATATGGAGAAGGATATTCTATTCAAGTTTTCATTTAGGTGATGAATAAAAGCAACACATGGATTTAGAAAAATGGGTTATCATCCCACATGAATAGTAATATAAACTTTTTGAAGAATATGAAAGCTCATGTTGATGTTATAATATAGTCTTGTAATGATGTATCTTTAAAGGTAAAAGGAAGTGGAACAACTAGACTAATTGGGGATGAATTGAATAATTTAAATGTAACACCCATCGAGTCACTAGTAAATCCATTTTTGACTTTTATCTATCATTTTATTTCTTGGAGTTCTTGGGTGTTAGGTGTTGAAAACTCAATTTTAAGGAAATGTAGTCCTAAAAACAAAATTGGAGATTCGTTTGTATAATTGTGTGACTAACTATGCGAGAGGATTGTTTTGGAGATAGTGCACTTTTGAACTATTTAAGCATGGTTTTTCAAATTTTGAAAATAACAAGATAATTTATCCTACTTGTTTTTGTAGAGGTAGTAGCTCCTGAATTGTTGGAAAATTGTTTACTTAAACGTATGACCAGACCATTTGGTTTGTCTAGAACATTAAATTTTTTTCTTTTTCAAAAATGAACCATTAAATTTTTAACCCCCCTTAAACCTCATTACATATCTCAATCATGTGTAGCCCCTCGCGCACATTAGATCCTTATGGTTAGATCCCATGGTTCAATTTACTCATTTAGGGTTGTTTATTATGTTTTTATGCATTATTATAGTGTCGTTTTGATGAGATATCATGTTTTATGACCATTGTCAATTTTTTTGGATATATGATGATGTTTCTTATTATTTCCCTTATTATGGATTATTGGGTGTATTGAGATTTGTGTGTAATATAGCCTTATTTCCTTATTTGATCCATGTTAGTAACTATTTTTTTTTAAAAATCTATTATTTTAATGAAAATCAAAGGGATCCCAATGGATTTCTTTAAATAGAAAGGTTATCATGTTTTTTAGCTTTTAAAATGTTTTTTCAAACTAGTTATTGGTTTTTAAGGATTTAAAAGATATAAATAGATTCATGGTGGTGACCTAATAAGATTTGTGCCTCACACACAAAATATACATTTGGGAATATGTAGACTTTGTTTTTTAGTAAAAACGAAAAGTTAAGGGAACAATTTATATTGGTAGATCTTATTGATTATTTTCATTCATTTTTTTATGTAGGAGATATGGTATCACTGGGTTGTCTCATGTAGATACCTTTTGATTTGAACATTAGAGATGTATATTTAGGAAATGTTTGGACCTTCCCCTTATTTTTATTTTTGAACTTTTTACTAGAGATACTCTGTATATATCCTATCATGTCATATTTTTTATATTATTTATGTTGTGACTTATGGTATCATTTTTTTACTTCATTACTCTAGATATTAAATTTTAATCAGTTGACTATGAGGATATTGGGGTGTCCATCCCATTTCATGGATGGGTTGTGGTGGTTTACCATGGTAAAAACTATTCCCAATAGGTTTTTTATTATGCCAGGTAATTTTTTCTAGCTTGTCGATATCGAGAACACACTTTGGGACTTGTGATGTTCCAACTCAAGAGACAGGTTAGGTCAAATTATTTTAGTACAATAAAAAATAGTATCATAGATATTTTTTTTTAGTAATATATTAGAGTTAGGACCATTGGTACATGATAGGTAGGAGAGAGGGAGTACCTGGATAACTCTTCTTCATATAGAACATCAAGCTTCCATTGGTGGTCTGGGATTCTTTTTACATTTTGAGATATATTAAGGGTAGTTTTGAGGATATTTTTGATGTATTCCCTTAATGATATACATTCTAAGGGAGATCGTGGGGGTTTTTTTTAGGACCCCAGAACACCCTAAGAGGGGATGGATGAATCAAGGTGCCAACTTTTTCATTTAAAGATATAGATATTGTTCCCATTTTAGTATAAAATCATTGATCCAATATGATGGATTCGATCAGAAATCAAACATTCACATGATGAAAGACAACGCAATAGTTTTACTTGGTTCACCACTAAGGGATAGTCCAAGGAGCATACACTGATAGTGTGTCGGTCATACCTAAATCCATTAATCTTCACTACTTATGGAATAAAAACGTTTGGACACTATCACTCTTTTCTAGAGAAATTTCCTTTTGAATATTTTATGGATAGCTCACAACATCCCTCGAAACACTTCCATCGACTCCCCTTAGATCACTACTTTGAGGGTTGTATAACTAATTTTATCGGCTTGAAGTTTTATTAAATGTATTTTCAGTAAATTATATGTCCCCTTCTATCACTATAATCTTCTTATACCATACACCAAAGTTGATGCACTTTGAAATTGCTATTAACTAAAAATAAGATATTGAAAACCGCCTTTCATGAAGCTCACTAACTTGGCAAAGCACCCTAAATTTTCCAAAAAATTTCCTTTGAGAAGCTCACTGAGTCAACACAAAATACCCCCATCATCACAAATCACTCATTAATCAATATCATTGGACTCATTCAAGACTCAAAAATTATTTTCACGGTGCTCATGATCATAGGGAATTTCATTTTTGTGGAGCTCTTGTAACTTCTCAAAATCAAAGTGATTTTGAATTTTCCTTAGAAATAACCATGTGAAATGAAGAGGGGTTACCTTATAGTTATAAGCTCATCTATTAATGATGCTCCACCACCACTAAGAAGATTATCTTGATTATTCAAAAACACCTTTGTATAGCTCCTCCATTTATGATTATCAATTGTGATTTTATGTTTTCGCGAAGATTTTCCTCAAACCACCGCACACCACGATGCTCTAATTCTCATAACCATGGAGATCACCATCACCTTTTTCAATGCTCCAATTATTCATCACTAAAAATGCTCTTTTATATCATGTTGATCACCGTAAACTTTCATTGATCCTTTGTGAAACATAATTCATAAATCCCATATTCTCAAAACACATCCCTTTTACATATTTTCATAAGGCCATCTTGAAAATCCAATTTTCATGATGCAATACATCCTCCAAATTTTAGACCCAAAATTTTGGAAAATACTACGAAATGACCCCTCCTTCAATACTATTGTCAGCGTTAATTGTGAGATTCTTTCCTTAGAAGCTCCCTAATCTTCCATATAAGGATTTCAAACAAACAGAAACCATACTATATTTTCAGTAAAGAACATTATTGGTTCCAAAAATCTCCCCCTTTGTGTTTGTTGGAAATCAGTAGACAAATTCAATGAAGCACTAGCCACAATCAAAACTTGATTCATAAGAAACAAAAAATTCAACCCTCTAAGTCTACGTGAGTAATGGTTCGTGTAGAAAAAATATAGGAATCATAAATTTGGATCGGATGATTTAGAATAGTTAAATTTTTTCAAGCTAATCTCTAACTGTTCCCTTATAATACAGAATTGTGTCACCATTCTCCTTCAATGAATTGGGTTCTCCTACTTTTGAAATGCTTAAATATTTCCAAGAAAAGGTCTAACTGATTCCTTACAAAACCAAATTGATTTCATCCATCTACAACTCTCCCACTTTGTAACTCATTGAATTTATCTGTTATCTCTAACTCTCCAACTTCAAAACACATTGAATTTCTCCATTATCCCCCTTTGGAAATAAACCCAAATTACTTGATTTGTACTTATAGTGCTCAAAAAATCACTCTTTATAGATCGTATCTCCCCAATAAACTTTCATCACTTCCATAAAAAGATTAAACTGATTAACACAAATGGGAATAGGGGACAAACAATAGCCTCCTCATGCATTGGGAGGTGGTTGAACACTAACGTTCAACTGATTTTTCTTGAACACATGTTCCAAAAATGGCCTGGTCAGTATGTCTTCCCCTTGATCATATTTTCTAACATGATCTATTTTAATCATGCCTTGTTCAAATTTTTCCTTGATGAAGTGATATATTATTTCAAAATGTTTCATATGATAATGATGAACATGATTCATCATAATATCAATCACACTCTTGTTGTCGTAGTGAATCACCATTGTTTGTTTCACCTCATCTCTAATATCATTCAATTTTTTCTTTTTCCACAATATATAGGTACAAGACTTTCTATCAGAGATATACTCATCTCCAGTAGTACTGAGAGAAGTACATTCCTTCCTTACCCAACTAGGCCACACATTTATTTCTAATAAAGAATGATCCACCATTTGTGGACTTTCTATCATCAATATCTCTAGCCTAGTCAGTATCAGAAAATTATTATGGTTCACTATCTCTTCCTACAGAAAAGTATAATTCATAATTGTGTGTACCTTGAATGTACCTCATGATTCCTTTCATTACCACTATATTTCCTTCCTTCGTAATTATTTGAAAGCGGGACACTAATCATGTTTCAAATAAAATATATAGCTATGTCATTTTCAAGTACAATAAGCTTCAAATGATTCACCTATACATTGTAGGA
Organism: Viscum album; assembly: GCA_963277665.1. NCBI lineage: Eukaryota > Viridiplantae > Streptophyta > Magnoliopsida > Santalales > Viscaceae > Viscum > Viscum album. The sequence continues at coordinate 1,033,674,870 of OY728128.1, read as the reverse complement.
TCTACAGATCTCTCATCATCATGATTTCATAGTTTTGTCCCAATCACAGGCGGATTCATCATTAGGTTGGAGTCATTCATATTTAATTTATTAAACAACCCTTTAGCATTCTTTTTATGTGAAATAAAAGAATGGTATTTTCTCTAAATCACCTGCATCCACAAAATGTATGTTAGTTAACCAATCATAGCCATTTAAAATTATGAATTCATGTGATTGTAAAATTCATCTACTGGCTCTTGCTTTCTTCCTCCAAATATAATATCATCCATGTAAACCATCACCATAAATTGATATTATTTTTAATTTTTATCATAGATATTATGGCCTAAACCTCCTCTTTTAAATTATAGCTTCTTCAAATACAAATCTAAATGTGAATACCATGCTCGTGGTGCCTTCTGCATACCATAGAGAGTCATATTCAATCTAGAAACCTTCATTTCATCATTACCAGTTAGAAAACCCACTAGTTGTTAAATGTATAATTATTCCTCCAGAACACCATTTAAGAATGTTGTTTTCACATCCATATGATAAAACTTGTATCCTATTTGGATTTTTATAGAAAGGAAAATCCTGATCAACTACAGTCTCACCACTAGAGAAAATGTTTCTTCGATATAAATTCCTTCAATCTGGGCAGAGCCTTCATACACTAAATGCATATTTTTTCTAATTACATTTCCACTATCCTATGACTATGTATGGTTCAATACCCAATGATATTTTTTTGATAAATTTATTCTATTATGTTTCTCATGTGAGGTTCAGAGGAAGTTTATTTGACAATAATTTCTAATTATGATTCTTATTCTGAATCATATTCTTTGCGTGAGCCCAAAATATTTTACAATACTTCCACTATTTCAGTATCTGAGTTTTTCCTTTGATCATTGATCATGATACCTAACACTAATTTTTGAATGACATGATCATTAAGAAATTTACAAATAACTAGGTTTGATAACAAATAAAATAATGATTCTAGAATCTTATTCATCATTAATTATTTGTCTTATCCTTGGGAAAGATACTTCTCAGTATCTTTATAATGGTTATTCTCATCATGAATGGATTTTGAGAATTTTCAGTAGGGAGAAAACACCATAATAGTTTTTCATCCTATGACTATCCACATTGTATAACATTTAAAACATCACCAATGATAATATTATTTAACACTTTCTATTCAAGATTCCAAAAAAAAGATCAAGCCAAGATAGAACCTTATTTATCATAGTTTCCAAAATAGAAAATCTTTAGCTTCATTAAAAATGATCTTTCATCCAGTTTGTATTTGAATACCAAATTAAGGAATCATCCAAAGATATTGATTTATTCAGATTAGGTATCAAAGGAGGAATAATAGCCCTCACGACTTCTCAGGTTATCCCCCTGATAACCTGATTCATCTTTCAATTCTCTATATTATAATCACAAATATAATAAACAAAGATTAAGGGAATAAGGTGGATCATCCTTGGTTCATCAATATGCACAGCAAGGTTGATATTTTTTTCACAACCAAGTTTCCCCATTTACTCCAGTCTTCATTATTTCACAAGTGAACATCTATTCTTATTTATGTTGAGGTATAATGGATCCCTTAACATATTATTCTAATTTTTATAGATAATTCTATTTTAGAGAACCTTCATGGATGAAACATTATTACTCCCCTTAATTAATTCTTCTTGTTCTGGTATTAAGGTTAATAAACCTTTTGAAACGTGACCATATTTCTTGTATCTCTCACACAGAATGTCTTTAAAACATGAGTTTAATTTTGGTTAAAAAAATAATTCATTTTACCATAATCATGTGGATTATTTTCTCTTCCTTTTTAAATATCCTTAGCTTTTTCATCATTAAGGTTCCTTATTCTTTCTAAATCTTATGAACAGATAACTAACAGGTCATTAGGAACTGTGTAAGTAAGTTTGGATCTTCCATATGGATTCTTATGAGTGTCATCCATATTAGTAGTTCTTTTTATTTCACTACCCTTCAAATTATAGGATATAAAAACCAAGGTCTTCTCACCATTATTATTTGATACATTTTGGGGAGGATTTATGTTCACAACATTCTTCTAATTTTTTCCAAAGGATTCTTCTTTATTCTAAGCTAGATTTTATGATCTTATTTTCTTTGCATATTTGGATACATGTGGAGATGAGCACATACTAACCTTGTGACCAATACCATTGCATAAATCACATATTTTATCAAGATTCCCAAATATATTTATAGTATACAGATTCTTCTAGACCTATTGATGTTGCTTTATTCTTTTTAGCATGCCCCTTCTTGAGATAGGCTTCTACTATTCTTTTTCATTTTGAGGATTGTACTAGTAATTTAACATACAATGCTCAAATCTATTACAACACTAACATTGACCCACAAATCTATATTTTTTTATATCTCTTATATAAGGTTGTTGGGTCTTCTTCATGACTTGTTGATCTGTTTTTGGGAAACCGTCATCCATACTCTTTTTCCTATTCACCCTAGTCATGGTGGTTTATTTCTTATCACCTTTCATCATTCATACTTGTCCAATATTTTTATAACCACCTACAATATTCATGATAAAAGGGTTAGAGGCATTTAAACAAGTTATTATGGATGGTACATGTTTCTTGTCAATTGATTGAGGTAGATCATCAAAACATGTCATGATATTCTTATCACATGTTGGAGGTTTTTCAACTTTAGAATCCTCTAGTTGACATTGTGTAGCTACAGTAACTATTCTTCCTTTTTTGAAGTATAAATATGAGTTATCTCAAGCTTAACTAACTCAACTTCAAAATCTACACATTTCATATTGAGGATGATTTTCTGATGTTCAATCATAATCATCATTTTTTCACAAGCCTTCTTCATTGTAAAAACTTCTTCTTCATGCAGCTTCACTTTATTCTGAATCAAATATTAAAGTTCTTTGATCTTCTTGGATATTCCTTCCAATTTATGACCCTTGACATCAGTTCTATTTTTCAATTTGTCTTCAAGAAAATGGATCTTTTCTTCAAGAGTCTTATTTACTCCCTAATTCTCTTCAACTTATTTGATGTATTTTGAGGAAATTATTTCAAGTTAATTGATTTTTTCTTCAGAGGTTCCATCCTATTTAGAGAGGTTAAAACATTAAAAAAATTATTTGTAGTGCTTTATCAATATAATCTGCTTCTTTTCCCAGTTATGTGATTTATTCCTTTATACATTAAATAATTCTAAAAAAATGGTGGATCTCTCTTTAGGAATATAATTTGTATAATTTCTTAATATTTTAATGTGAGGTTATATATTGATTAGCATCACCACTTGTGGTAGGATATTTATTTGTAGGACAAATTTCAAAGGATCTAACACATACCTCCTGATCACTTGAATATGTTGATTTAAATGAGTTAGAAGTGTTTTCATTTTCTTTGGTAGAAACTTGATCCAAATTCTCTTTAAATTCCAAGCCTGGTATATCTTCATCGTTAGAAATTCATGGAGAACCAGATGATACATCTTCTTTAGATAATCATGACTTCTTCAACTACCAATTATCTTTCTTTTTCCAATTCATCGTGGTCTTGGTGGATATAGAATTTTTCTCATAGATAACTAGATCTTCATAAAAAATTCACTTCATTATTGATACAGCAAAGAACCTCAAATATTTAAAAGAGAATAGATTTACTATAGAGTATCCAACATACATGAACCTACCTCTGATACCACTTATAGGACCCTAGAACACCCTGTGAGGGGAGGGGAGAATCAGGGTGTCAACTTTTTCTATTAAATAAATAGATCTTGTTCCAACATTGGTAGGAACTCATTAAACCTATATGATGGATTCAATCAGAAATCAAATACTGACATGCAGAAAGACAACACAACTATTTTACATGGTTCTCTACTAAGGGCTAGTCTAAGGAGCATATGCTGATAGTGTGTCATTCTTACCTAAATCAACAAATATTCACTAGTTGTGGAATACAAAAATATGGAAACAGTCACTCTATTATGGGCACAATAACTTTAGAATATTTTAGGCATAACTCACTGCATCCCTCACAACACTTTTGTCAACTCCCCATATCTCAAAACTTCTAGGGAAGTCTAACTTAGTTTATCGACTTGAAGTTCGCATCAATTGATAGGTATTAAAGTTTCTGTCTCTGTTTATCACACGTCTCTATTGGAACCATAGACCTGAGTTTATGCACTTTTAAATCTCTATTCACTGAAAAATAGATATTTAAAATTTACTTTTGTGAAACTCACTACCTTCGCGAATCACCCTACCTTCATGGAACAACTGCCTTTGCAAATATCACTGATTCAACATATAATACTCCATCATCATGAATCACTCATTAATAAAAATCATTACCATTAGTTAAGACTCAAAAATTCTTTTCATGATACTCAAGATCACATGGAATTTCTGTTTCATGGAGCTCCCCTGTCTTTGTGAAGTCAATGTGATTCAGAATTTTCCTTGGAAAAATTCTTGTGAAATAAATATGGGTAGCCTTATATTTATAGGATAGGTCATTCGCGATGCCCCACCACCTCTTAGCATATTTTCTAGATCATTAAAAATCACCTTTACGTATCTCCTCCATTTTTGATGCTCCATTATGTTTTTACATTGTTGTAAATCTTTCTTTCAAACCATCATTCACCTTGATGCTCTAATTCTCATAATCACGGAGATCACCATCACCGTTCACAATGCCCAGATTCTTCATCATTCACGACACTTGTCATTTTTGTGTAGATCAATTTCAACTTTCTTTGATCCTTTTCGAAAAAAATCTCAAATCCCATCTTCACAAAACTCATATATTTTTCATATTTTCATAAGGACTTTATGAAAACCCACTTTCCATGATGCAATCCATCCTCCAAATTTTGGACCCCAAAAATTTAGAAAATACTTGGAAATTATGCCACCTTAAATACTTTTTTCATATTGAAATTTGAGATCTATTTCCTTGAAATATACTTGATATTCTATGTGAGGATTGACAAAAAACACAAACCATACTCCATTTCCATTAATGAAAATCCATGGTAAATATATTTTTGTGTTTTTTTGGGGAAACAAGGGGGTTTGGAGGAGGTTATGGTTTAAGACACATGGTTAATAATACCCACGTTCAACTCAAGTTTCCTTTTCTAATAGCTCCAGTAACACCCACACGGTTAGCACAATATTTGACAAATTGTGCGGATAAACCATGCATATAGTGAACTTCTTGAAATTTTTTATTTTTTGAACCTTTTTTATTTGGAGTTTCTTTTGATTTTTATATTTCTTGAGATCTATGAAAACGGTTTCTTTTGGTTATTTGAAGTATTTTGAGATTAAATTATATTTTGATCAATCTTTTTTTATGTGTATTATAGACAACGCATACCAAAAAAAACCTCAACCAATCTTAGATAGGGTTTTGTAGAGAATATCCATTAAGAAAACCCTGCAATTGATATGGGTATAGTGGATTAAATGATTTGGACAATCTAATCCCTAGGTTAAGTGGGTAGTCGGTATTAGAAAATAGAAGTGGATCATTCCCATGAGTTTACTAGATAGAATCAATAGGAGTTCCATGTTGATAAGGGACCAAATGATTCTAAGGAGTGGTTTGGTCAGATTTAATGGATTATTTAGTTCTTGAAGACCCATGAGACCTCTAAGGTAGGGTTATTCTCTTATGTAAATGATTTTTTGTGTAGGAATTTGTGGGAATCAATGGTTCTTATAAGGTGGTTCTATTATCTCAATTGGTCCACTTTTAAAGAATCCTTTAATCAAAAATTATAACATGATACATTAAGAATTGAGAAGGCCCGTGATTTCTTAAATTTTATACAAGGAAACAATTTGGTGGTGTATTATTCCACTCATTTTACTAAGTTTGTTCATGTTTCTATTGATCTCCTTGAAAATGAATACCTCAATGCTCAATGTTTTGATATGGGATTGAATTTAGAGATCATAACTATGTGTACTCTTCTTTGTTTACTAACCTACATAGAAGTGGTTGAAAAGGTAGCTATGGAAGATGATAATCTTACTAGTAAGACATTTATTAATGATATTCCTTCAGTGATAGGTAGAAAGAGTTCTTATTCAGGTCAGAATAGAAAACTGGAAGAGTCTCATCAAGGCAGTGTTAATAATATCCAGTAGTCATTAGGTGCAACTCTAGTGGATTCTATGAGGCATAAGCTGGTTCTCTACTCTCTCTGTATGAAGGGTGGTCACAACAATATGAACTTCCCAGATACTCCAATGTTGTTCCACTAGTGTGGATTTCTAGGATATATACATTGATTTTGTCAGCTTTTTCCATGGTGGAGTGGTAAAGGATCCAAATTCTAAAAGGGTTCATAGGTCAAGTTTAATGCTACCAATGGTTGAAGATATCACCCTTGGGGGAAGGGGAATTTTAACGAGGTGATGAAGGATTTTGAAAGGCCAATTTCTACTCATATTAATGTAGATAGGGTCATAATAGGGGATTTAGATTTAGGTCTAGACATTGTGAGAGGTATGATTCTTATTACTTCTTCTATGGTATCTTTTCTTTTTGATTAAGGTGAATTCCATTCTATTATATTATTTAAATTTCCTGATTATTTGGGTAAGTGGGTGGTATTTATGCTTTTTGTTAGTTATTTTATTACCCCTTGGGTTAGAAAGAATGGTAAAGGTTTTAAGAGCCTAGAATGTCATGTTTTGGTTGTAAATGTGGAAGTTGTTTCAGTTTTCCTATTTTTGGAAATAGACATTTTCAACCAAATTATCAACATGGATTGGTTTATCATATTAAATGCATGGATTGAATGATATTGTTGTAGGTTATAATTCCTTACCATATGGATTTTTCTGAGCTAAAATAGTTGAATATTCAGGGAGAGGATATCAAGGGAAATGGATTAATCCATCACAACATATCATGGTGGGCTTCTCAAAGCCTGTTTGAAAAGAATTTGGATGGAAGCCTCTAAATTTTCATATACTATATTAAGATTAATCATGTGATCATAAAAAATAAATACTCATTGTCTAAAACTAATGATCTCATTGATCATCTCAGAGGAGTTTGTTGGTTTTAAAAGATCAACTTGAGATCTGAGTACTACTAGTTGAGGTTCTATAAGTGGGTATTCTAAAGGCCACATTTTGAATATGGTATGGAAATTTTAAGTATTTTTTTTTATTTTGGGAATACCAATGATCCTATGGTCTTTATAAAATTTATGACCAATATATTCTTTTTTTTGGATTCCTTCGTGTTCATGTTTATTTATGACATCTTGATGTATTTCAAGATATAGGAGGATTATTCTAACAATTTGGATGTTTTTGGGTGTCTTAATAGACCACCATATTTATCATATGCTATCAAAATGTCATTTTTTGATCCAAAAAATAATTCTCTTAGTCCATGTGACATCCAAGAGAGGAGTTTCAGTTGATTTTGAGAAGGTTAGAGTAGTCATGTCCTAGGAGAAACCCAGTAATGTGTTCGAGATCATAATATTTTTAGTCCTAGATGGATATTATAAACATTTTGTTCGATACTTATCTAGTATAGATTCTCCATTGATATATTTGAATAGTGAATGTGTAATTTTTAATGGAATGAGAAGTGCAAGCCAATTTTATAGAATTTTAACAACCTTTTAACATCCACCCTAGATTTGATTCTTCCTGATCCTAGGGAGGATTCTGCAGTATTTTTTTATGCTTCCATATTAGGTTTAGGGTGTGTATTGATGTCGGATGACCATATAGTGGCCTATGGATTTTTGTGTCTATACCCACATGAATGAAATCATCCATCCCATGACCTAGAATTATAATTTTTTATGCATTCATTGAAGATGTGGTGATATTTCCTCTTTGGGAAGTGTTTTACAGTTTACTCGGATCATAAAATAATGATGTATAACTCTACCCAGAGGGAATTGAACCTTATATAAAGACTCTATGTATAATACTTTCTGGGTTTTGATTTTGAAATTTCTTATATGCTCGGTGTGATGAACGGACCTAGATACCCTCACAAATATGTACCTGACACAACATGTCACATACCCAAAGGGGGTTTTTGATCCCCAGGGGCTGGAGACTAGCACTTGGGAATCAAGAACAAATAGAGGGAATGATTTCACCCAACAAGAAGTATAAAAAATTACATATATATATATATAAGTAATTAATAGTGTAAGAATAAAACAATAAATATATTTCAAAGAGAAAAAAGGAAACAGTAAATGAAGTATAACTCAAAGGGAGCTAAAAAATCTCTAGGGTACAAGTCCAAAAACAAAGGATAACTAAAAAAATAAGCTACTCAATGTGATATCATGGGAAAACCCCCACTATCTCACCACCAACTACCTAGAAAAATATAATATAAACCTCACCACCTCACTACAATGTCTTTCTATTCCCCACATCAAAATACATAATAAGGTCTATATACCACTGAAGGGTTGTGTAGGGTGTTAGATAAATAGAATTGGTGGGATCCAACCTAGGTTTTCCTTAACAAGTATCTATAAAAAAATCTGAAAAATTATCAACTTTATGAAAATAATACATGATAATCATCTAAACATTTTTTATATCAAAATCATGGAAAATAAATCCCCTCCTTCTACATTTTCAAATAATTCAAGTAAAATAGTTTCAATGAATATCACATACATCAAAGGAGTCAAAACATGTATCATATATCATATAAAATAAAAAATATTCTAAACTAAATCATGGGTAAATCACACCAAGGATCACTACCAGTCATTCTATCTCAAACACTTGTACCTCCAACATAGACAATCACATGAATCTAGTTTATAGATATATGAATCCAATCTATAGAGAATTTTAACACCCTATAAATTGAACCTCTAAACAAGTTTAATAAGTCCCTTGAAAAATAGGCATATGGAGTATAGGAACACCTCAGGAGTGAACCCCCAAATAGCATCAATAGGTGAGGCATATTACTGTACCTTCCACCTAATTACTCATGGATTCCCATGTGATAAATTTTCCTAGACATTTAATCAAAACCATTCTTTGGAAACCATTATATAAATCCATTTCAAAATTATTTGAAAATAAATTTTCCTTTTAAAAAATATGGGGAAAACCATATTTTCACAAAAAATAATTTTTTGGAACACACAAATCAATAAAAAAAATTCCATTAAATTTATAGAATAGCTTATAAAAATAAGAGAATTCAAGGTTCATCCAACATAGGCTAGAGACAGAACCACTTTCCACATTCACAAGTCACACAAGTCCATAATGGGATCCACTGACATGGAAGAATGCAAATAACAACAATAGATTCCCTAAAATCAATCCTTATATATCATATTCAATTAAAAAAGAAAAAAGGTCTATTGACAAGAAAAAACAAGATGTACCTCAAATAACTCACTCACCGCACCACAACCAATACAAATTTTAGCCTCCAGAGGAAGATCACACAATTGATCTAGAAAGGATCATCCAGAATCATCACCACAAGATCAAAGGTTTAGAAAACAATGCACAATCGTTTTGTTGTGACCAAAAGAAATAAATAAGAAGAAAGATCACATACTTGGAGAGACAGAGAGAAAAAATAATGAAGATCAATCACCATGTTCTAAAAAGAGCATAGATCTCCAAAATCACATAGAAGATCTCATAGGTTTTGATAGAGGAGCGTGCACATCTAATGAAAAATAATCATATGTACAGTGCATAAATACCTAAAGGTTTCACACAATCTATGACATCAATCCTGGGTTCATGAAATTAAATTCATGAATGTACATATGAAAAAAAAAATCGCCTTAGTTAAAAATAATTGATCAACCTTTTTACAATGTGAACAAGTTTCATGGAATGTAAAATTTTCATACCCTTTACCAGACCATGGAATAATCCTCATAAAGGTTTCACATCATGTAACAAGTTGATGATGTGAAAATTTTCTATAGGATTGTTCTACAGAAAAATTTTGAAAAATACTATAGGTAAACTTGGACCCCAAATGACATTCTCTTAATCCTTTTTCACATTTATACCCAGGATCCATTAATTCCAATAAGCATACATCCCCAGAAATTAGTCCATTTTCCCCAAAAAAATCTCTATGTCCATATAAGGCACAAAATTCACCCAAAAAAGAAAGAAAAAAAAATTAAATACCTGAAAGATAGTAACAAGATGTTGCTAACTCTTCACCATAATATTTTCTATCCCCAAGAAGTCGTATGGAATAATAGGGTCTAGAAATATTTGAGGGCATTATTACCTTTTCGATGACTTGTGCTCCCAAGTCTCATGAGAATATGATATGTGTCACCATAATACTCTAAGCAATGGAATCAATTCTCACACAATAATTTCACCTAAGAGTCTGTGATCTCCAATAGATGATCTAAAATAGAAACATCTTTCTCTAACTTGATTTATTCCCAACTCAGAATGTAAGAGGGATCATGATTATATGTTTTGAACTGGTATATAGTGAAACCATCATGAATACCTATCTAATATACTAGAAATTTACATAAATAAGTAAATATAAAAGACATTCAATGACCTCAAATTGTCCAATATATCTCAGAACCAAATTCTCATATTTTCAAAGAAGATAATGACCTAACTGAGGTGAAACTTTTAAGAAAACCTATCCACCAATGAAATAATCTAAAAAATAATATTTAAGATATCCATATGATTTATGCCGACTCTGATTTGTAATAATACACTAACATATATCATGAATCCTCATTGATGTTTCCTAAACAAGACCTGGTATTACCTCCTCACAACCTATTCCCAAAAAATAGGTGACTTGTATGGGTGACCATACAAAGCCTCAATGGGATCCACTCTAACCGATGATTGATACTTTTCATTATAAGAAAACTCAATCAATCCCAAATTGCTATACTATGATCCTCTAAAATTTGTGATGTAGGTACAGATAAAATCCTCTTGGATTTGAATACGACACTTTGTCTAAATGTCCATCTATGGATGGAAATCTGTTCTCAATCTGACCTGAGTCCACATCACCTCATAGAGACTCTTCTAGAACTGTGTGGTAAACATGGGATCACTTTCTAAAAAAATGGTAGAGTAAGATCCACGTATCCTCAAAACCTAAAAAACATACATAAAAACCATGCCTTCATCTTTAGGGGTGTCCCTAATTAGAATAATGTTATCCATCATTTTTAAATAATAAATATCCACCCTAATATCATTCCTCCCTTAGAGAATCCATCGTAATCCAAAAAAAATTCCATGGATACCATGTCAATTTCCAAACCATCACCCTAACTGAATGAAACGAACAAGAATGTTTAGAATTCTCTACATTTACCTATTGTTAGGTGTAATAGTGGGACACATAATCAATAATGTAATGTTTCATACCCATCCACCAGAATCAACATCTAATATTATAAGACATATTTTTAGTGATCAGATAAAGGGACCATAAAGAACTATAAAAGTCAAAAAAATAATCATCTCACAGATGGTGGGATGATAAACCAATTCCAAAAATAGAGAATACCATCTGAAGAGATATACCAACCAGAAATGGTCTCCCCATCATATAGGGTCACTCAATTTCCCCTAAATTTTTCATCTTACTATTTATCTTGTAGAGTGGAATCAAGGAGAGATTATGATAATTGTACACTAGTCAAAATCATACTTAAAATATCATCCTGAGAATATAGGTGTAACTGTGTTTATATCCCCATAGGGTTCCACTCCTCCTTCAATATCAATGCATCTTGTGATGTTAGTTTCCAACTGAGAGTGTCTTCAAATACATTACCCTTCGCTGGGGTGTAGGTTATGTCGAATTGAAACATATGAATGTATTTCACTTACCTCCTTAATGTGAGATTAAATTATTTTTAGAAAATATATATCTTGAACGCTTATGGTCATAAATTTCTATGAAACTCTCCCCAAAAAAGATACTTTCAATAATATTTGATCTCATAAATAACAGAAAAAAACTCTAAATCATGAGTGGGGTAATTATTATCATGTGATTGAAGATAGAGAGAGCCATAATCCACCACATGATCATCCTTCACAATCACAAAACACAAACAACTATGGCATGCATTACAAAAAAATCACATACCATATACCAAGATCAGGTAATATCAAGATAGGAGCTTGTAACTTCCCAAATCTAGGTGCCACGCAACAGGTGCCCCGAACCTGGTTCACCACATGACCTCAAGCACATTTCCCCAAATGCCAGAGGCTGCCGACTAGCAGCGAGGGCCCAAGTCTGATAGTTGGAAAACTATGCCCTCATTTGTCAAAGTGTAGCGTAGTGGAAAGAATAAAACATACAACAATAGCGGAAGCAGCAACAGTATATATAACATAAATGGATAACTAATAACAAAAAGGGAAACCATCAGTCATCTATATATATGAAGATGCAGCATCTCACTATTCTTATAAAACAACAAAAACATGTTACACTGCAATACAATATAATACAACTGAAGTACAAGTACAGAAAAGAAAAACAGAACAGTCAGCGGCATCGTGAGCCTAGGCTCAGTCCCATGCCCTCCTACTACTCAACAACAATCAGGTACCTGTATAGGGACCCTTTCCCTCATCTACACCTGCAGAAACGTAATCTATTTGGATTAAAAAGCAAGACCCAAACAGGGTGTGAGAAATAAATCCTAGTAGGCACCCACCAAAGGCCCATGCCCAACAGTGTGAAAGCATACAACAAAAGTGTACATTAGTAAAATGAAATAATGTAAGCAGTACTGAAAGTAACTAACTTAACCAGTTATATTTCCATTTTATTGTCCATTTAATCATTTATTTAAAATATCACCACAGTAAATATTCTAAGTAAATAGCCAATGTCCTCGGATACGTAAACTCCTACCCTCGGGTAAAGAGAAACCAAACACAATAATATTCCCACAGGCATACAGATATTTCCCATAGGTGTAATAAGTGTCGCCCACAGGCACAAAATCCTCTGCCCACAGGCACGGAATAAATTTCCCACATGCTAAATAGTACAGTGCCCACAGGCTAATCACAACACTGGCCTCAGGATAAACAGGTAATCGGTCCATGCCCAATATGTAACCAAACAGTTCACAAGAAATTCCTCTCAAGGAAATTCTACAATCATTACTTTAAAGGCATAATATAAACAAGGCATACCCTCGGGTAGCCTGGCCAAACGGCTAAACAGAGGAACGCACCCCCGGGGTGGTCCTGGATCCAAGCAGCGGTCCCAAACATCATTTTAAAATAACATTTAATTGTCTATACAATTCTAGGTATTTACAATAACCATGACCACAGCCACACGACACCCAAAATATGGGTTCGTAGCTCAAAAACACATGAAACTCATGATAGTTGGAAAATAAACACCAAGACACCTACCTTAAACACCCCTGATCAGTATACTCGAACGAAGTTACACGAATCTTCCTAGAACGAGGTAGATATTAGGTGAAAGGAAACTCGCTTTAAATGAAAATAACTTCCATTAGAGGAATAATTGGCAAGAGACACACCAGGAGAAGAAATCTCTTACCTATGCAGTTCCAATGAGATCGTCCGAGGTGGAAACGAATTCCTGACGTGCGCTCGATGGATCTCCAAAGCTTCGGCCTTCATTTCCCAAGCTCTCTTCCCGTTTTAACCGTTCCCTATGAATAGGGGAGGCTACTTCCCATTTTAAGCGAAAAAAAAACAAAGTACACGGCATGTAATTCCAAGTACACGGTGTTTACTTCCAAGTACACAGCGTGTAATTCTCATTTTTTAAACTATTCCTCTGGAGGCTTCCCACCATCGTGGCACTGTTCACCTGCCGACATGACTACATGGCGTGTATCCTTGAGTACATGGCATTTCCTGTCGTACATCTGGCCACCGCCTTACTATTTTCCTACCGACTCACTACACAGCATGTAAGGGACTACTACACGACGTTTATTTGGCCCCTACACCCTTCATCACCGACATGGCCACACGACCCGTGTACTCATCCCACACGGCCAAAAGTACATGACATGTGGAAAAGTACACGGTGTGTACTTCAAAAATTTGGGATTTTTCCCCATTTTCCATATTTTCTCAAAAATAATTAAGGGAAAGAGAAAAGAAGAAACTCATACCTCAAAAATAAGTATCGGGTTCTTACAGAGATGATGTCATAAGTTGTTTCAATTCATCGAAGAAATATTTACACTTTTTAATCAATATAAATTTCACCCCATTCCAAGCAAGATAGATCAAAGGTGATGGATACTTCAAGAAATACTTGACGTACCATCAAAAGTATACAATAATACCAAGGAATCTCAGAATCTTGATATTTTTATATACTCTTCCCATGATAATAAAGAAATCACATTCTCATGATCAACTGTTAATCCAAGATCAGAAATCACATTCCCCGTGAACTTCCCTTCTTAGATCCAAAAAATCATTTCAAACACCTTTCATACAAATGGAGACTCCTTGAATATCCATAACCAAACTCAAATGTTGGTCATTCTCATGCTCGGATCTTGAATATACCAAAATATCATCCACAAAAGTGTTTATATAATCATGGAATATTTGATTCACAAAATCTATAAAAACTATAGGAGCATTAGTGAGACAAAATGAAATCGCAATATATTCATAATGTCCATACCTACTCCTAAAATACTTCTTCGGTATATCAAACTCCAAAACTCTGAGCTGATGATAATATGATTAGACATAGATCGTCGTGGAATATATTATTCAACAAATGGATTATTATTTATAACCATTACCTAGTTCAATTTCTGATTGTCTACACATAATCGAAGTGAACCCCCATCCTTCTTGGTGAAGGGAACTATTGACAAACAAGGAGATACAATAGGGTGAACAAAACCATTCATCATCATATTATCCAACTAAATAATGAGATATTTCAATTCCATTATTAGAATATGATAATATGGTATCAAGATAGATTGTATATCTATAAATAGATAATTCCTAAACCTTACCTTCCTCTCTAGAGGATGAATAGATAAATCATATGGGAAAACATCAAAAAAATACCTAATAACCAAGGTATGATTACCCAAAAAAAGAAACATCATTGGGATCAACTATAATAGTAGATAACAAATTCTTGATCTCTATGTGGGAAGTTCTTGTATGACCTAACCTCAAATCCCACACTACCCGAAACACCCAAAAGCTCCCATTATCCATAAATAATGTGACATCATGATGAAAAAAATAAACCTCTACATGATGAGAGATATTATAATAAATCATGATGATGATTTCAAATAGTTCTAGATCAATAATGAGGAAATACCAAACTAAATTTGCCTCATCTTTTTATAACAAACAAGGACACTAAAACCCCTACTCTTTCCTCTTTCCAAGAGGTGTCTCTACCTTCATAACAAATGACATGAGTTCTATTTAATTTTTAATCATATCCAAAAAATGGACAGATATAAATCAGTGAGAGGAACCTATATTAAATAATTTATTCACTACTGAAGATGAAGTAAAGATTGTACCTATCACTATATTTGGACCCACATTTACCTCTACTAGAAACTTAGCCATTGTGTGAAGGGGATTCACTACTGTGGCGTGTGGCTAGAGCTCTATAGACTTTAAAAAATATGACTACATTATAATATCCTTTGGATCCAATGATCCTTTTACAAAATGAGGCATATACATAGCCTAACAAAATTATTTCACATGATCATAGCATCCACAACTGTTACACATCATCAAAGGTGTTGAATAATAAAACCATCTATTCCCAACCTTTCTACACTGATATAAATTAAAAGGAACACTAATAGTTATAACCAAACATATAGGGGAGTCCCACTACTGAGAAACACCCCCACCACTCTTGAAATGATCATGAAGCTTAATCTTTATTCCTTACATGCCACTGGAGCTTCCACTAGGTCAAAGATAAGGGGAAGAATAACAAAAGTTTCAAAACATATCCATACCTACCATAATTTACCTATATAATATCTTCTCATAGGCATAAATATTTAGTGTAAAGAATTTCAATCTGATATATAGTCCCAAACCCTATAGGTACTTTTAAGACTTCACCTGGTCATTCTTTACTACCTCCAAGGAAAAACAAAACAACTCTGTGAACCGATGGGTGTATGCTGACACCAAAATCTCTCCCTAATTCAAGGAGAGAAACACTATAGACTTTTCAAAATTAGTGAATCAGTAAAAGAACTAATAAAATAAGTGGGTCTTGAAACACATATAGTCCAGGCCCATGTGAATATCAACGTGTACCAGGGAATATGACCATAATTTGTTGGGACCCTTGGTTCTGAACACCATGCACATTACATTGATATTATTAGGTTTATTTATTAAGTCAAATATCTAATCAATATTTTCTATCCATTCCTCCTCCACTTAGGTATCACTTGTACCCTTAAAGGATGATGTATTCTTGTGTAAAAAAATATTTTTATTGATCCCTTTCTCCACTAGATCCTAGATTTACCTAAATAAGTATGTTCTAGACTTGCAGTATATTTTGGTCTACAACCTGAACTTCTTGCATAATGGCCTTGATAAGTTTATGATCTTGAGTTGGATTCCCTTTAGGAAAATCCATTATACCCTCCTAAGAAGATATCTCATAGGTATACTAATGTACACTAAAAATAGAATAAATGATTAGAAAATTGGATGATCTCAGTTGAAACCAAAAAACTATAATAAAAAAATGGCATTCGGATCAATAACTCAAAATATGATACATGCATCCCAACATCTCATGGTAACTTGAGTCTCGTCATGGAAAGATTTGTCCATGAACTCATCACAACCTACATTTCATGTCCTTAAAATATTATCTCTAGTATACCAACTTTTGAAAATTTTACACAACCTCTCTCTAATATTAAAATGTGAAAAAACAACCTGTATACCCCTCATAATCTAGTATGTGACTCAACCCATCACATACCCAATGGGCATTCTCGATCCCTCTGGGATAATGTATAGCGACCCAACCTTTATTACATTACTATTGCATCATTTTAAAGATAAACAACAGAATATTATTACACATAGAAGATCTAAAGGTTTAGTTTCTTGGGAAAACTAAGACCATACAAAATAATTACAACATCAAACATAAACATTTATTCAATTCCTTCTTCTCTAGCTTCCTATTGGAACTTGACCTCTCTTTAGTACATGTAGTAACCTGAGGATATACATCAAAATGGGTGAGCTAAAATCCCAGTAAGAGGATATATAAGAATAATATAACAATGGTTGAGCATAACCATAACATAGGCAAAGGATCATGAACATGAGAGGAATCATTAATAAGAGACTTGAAATGTGGCAATGCATAAAAATAAAACATTATGTATTAGTGGTTAACTACCACACATACTGTTGAAAAAACCTAGCATCTTGTTCCCACATAATTTCACATTAACTCGTGAGATTTATCACTTTACCCAATGCATTGGAGCACTGTATAATTCTAGGCACATCAGTCTCATTGAAATATTCATATTTCACTATATAATTCTGGATGCACCTGTCACATCATAACATTATCATTTATCATGCATGCCACAATGAACATATATAAAAAATGAACATAACTAACCCCTAAAAAGGAATGGGTTTCATCTCATAAGAACACATTCATAAACATTGGGTTCTCAAATGAAAGAGGGAATAACATACAAGTTACAAGAACCGTCAACCTTGAATGAGAAGTAAAAGGTGTGTTCTCAAAAGAAGAGTTATTTTGGAAAAAAATTGTTTTTCATAAACACCAGTGAAAAAAATGTATATCCCAAAAAATGAAAAACAATTATGAAAAAATTATTTTTAAGGAGTAACCATATCAAAAAAAAAGAGTGAAATTGGGAGAACCCGAAGGATGAAAGTTGGCTTTGAGAATTTCCCCTTACCTTGTATCTGAACGCTTTCTTCACTTTAATGTCCTATATAACCACATTAGATTCATTAATTGAAAATTAAAGAACCTTTTTTACATTAATATGGTTCATTATGGTTTCATTAAGTTATTTTATGGGCATTTTTATGAGTTATAGAGTTTAAATGTTTGGGAATGTTCATTTTTATGGTTTTCTTGAGCAGTTCACATGTATTCATAAATGGAAGTTCATGTAGAATATGGATAAACATACAGAACTTATATTTCATGTTATTAATGATATTAAAGATGTTAAAATGATATTATAATGAATTATATTATATACCAAGTGTATGAATCATTGGATAAGAATTAAATGATGATTGTTTGGGTTACTTTGGGCGGTTTTTTGAGCACAACGAACTTGTTTTGTTTAATCATTTAGTATTATGTACATAAGTTTGTTCCAGAACTTTAAATAGGACACAACAAATATAACATATTCTGTTTCAACCATAAAAATGGTTTCATTACCATATCTAAAAGTAGAAATGAAAAATAATGTCATTCTTGAAGGTGATAGATTGACACCTCACGAACAACATTTTCTTTTATAAAATAAAAGGAAGAGGGAAAGTGTTTTGATGATATAATATCTCATTATTATAATATAATTCCAGTATATGTAGGATACTGGAGTTACCATACCATTTTGATGATGATAGGTGGGGATAGAATAAGAAAAGAACTTGAAATTGAAAAGAAATTAAAGAAAAGAGGAAGAGAAATTCCCTCTTGAATCCTCCTCTTGAGATCCTCCTTAAGGGACCAAGGCTTGGTATTTTGATGAGACCAGAAGCTCTTGGAAGTGGGGAGGGGGCTAGGGATGATTCTTGGGATGAATTTAGGAAATTATAGAAGCTTGAGAGGTGTGAGTAAATGAGGGTGTGAAGGGTGGTTTTTACAGTTGAGGGGAGAGGCGATTTCACAATATAAAATTCATTAATTTATTATTTCTCCACAAGAAAAGGAATAGTGAGTCTTCCATGACCAAGAATAGTAATTTTATCATGTGATCCAAAAACAAGTGGGATTACATCATCAGAACATCAGACATGACTCTATAATTATCTTATTTAACATATTTTGTAAATTACGGTATTTCACTATTCATCAAAAATTCACATATTTCAGAAAGATCCCAAAAATTCACCCCAAACATTTTTCAACATGTACAATCCAAAAATAAAGTCCATTTTTCAAAAATAAATTTCTAAATATTATTAATTTAATATTTAATTAAAAATCATAATTTACTTGAAAAAATAGTTTTTAAAATTAAAACTGATTTTATAATGCTTTCAAAAATTTCTTAAAGTCTTATAAAATTATCTTAAATATAGAAGACATAGATTTGTTAATTTATGAACACTTTTTTAGAAATAAATTTTATTTTAAATTAATTAAATATTTATAATTAATTATTTATGACTTACAAAAATACCAATACTTTAACTATGTTCAAATTGTCACTTATAAGATGCCTTAATTTTATTTAATTATAAAATGGTAAGGTTACAATTATTTTGGATGATTTACTATTCATAAGGGTCATATTACTATTCATAAAGGTAGGTTACTATTCATAAGGGTATGTTACTATTCACCAAAAATTATTTTTGTCTTATTAGACTCTAAAAATCATCTTGAACACAACCGTGTATGTCGGATTTTTGAAATTCAAAACATAGAAGTGAAAAAATTATGTTTAATGGTCACATAATATTTTGTATAATTATATGTCATTGTGATTCCTAATGTGATTATACTATAAGGAAAAATTATAAGAAGGGAATTCCATTGATAAAACTTTGGGTCATTACATGATGACTAGCATAGAAAACCAAGGGAATAATTTCTCCCAACATGAAGCATAAAACATGATATATATATATATATATAAAGTTGAAATGAAGGAACATTGGAAGATAAATAAATAAATATATGTTATTGTAAAAAGGAAATAGAAAAATTGGTATAACTGAAAGGTAACTAAACAATATCCATGGTACAAGTACAATGAAAAATGAAAAAACCCAAAACAGCTACTCCATGTGATAGCGTGCGAAAACTCACACCACCTCACCACCAACTACCCAAATACAACTAATAGAAACCTTCATACCTCACTAAAACACCTTATTTTCCTATATAGAAAGACATAACAAGTTTTATTTAGGTAAAACAGCTTCAAAACATATCACATACATCAAAGTAGTGAAATAATTTATCAGATATCATATCAAATGCAAAGTAGTACAAACCAAAGAATTGGTAAATCAGGTTAAGGATCATTATAGGTTAGGCTATCAAGAATACTTGTATCTCCATCATTAAAAATTGGTAATATCAAGTCTCTAGATATTCGCATCGTATCTAGAGATCATAGGAACACCATATCATATGAAATACCAAAAAATTATAACAATTCCATAGAAGAACAAACCTATAGATAATAGGAAAACACCATGAGTGAACCACCTAACAATTTCAATAGAGGAGATATATTACTATACCTTCCACATAATTACCCAAGGCTTCCCATTTTCTATATTTTCAAAACCATTTCATAAAAACTATTATTTTAAATCCATTTCACAATTCTTTGAAAATACCTTTTCCTTTTATCAAAATAATTGGAAAATCAGATTCTCAAAAGAACCCTTTTCCACAAACACAACTCAATAAATCATGCCCATTCATTTATAAAATATTTATAGAAACAAGATCATTCAAGGTTCATCCAAAATAGTCTAGAGACAAAATCACCTACCTCAGAATTGGTTTACACATGCCTGCAATAGGATCCAACAACATGGATGAACAGAATTACATTAATGGAGGCACTAGAATCAATCCTTATATCTCATAATCAATTCAATAAGAAAAATGGTCAGTAGAGTAGATAAAAC
The DNA here is from genome assembly GCA_963277665.1 of Viscum album. Lineage (NCBI taxonomy): Eukaryota > Viridiplantae > Streptophyta > Magnoliopsida > Santalales > Viscaceae > Viscum > Viscum album. The sequence goes on along the minus strand of OY728128.1, from coordinate 1,033,653,860 downwards.
AATATGTACCACACAGAAATAATACGTTGAACCACAACCAAGGCAAAGGTCATCTTATAAAGGATGTCCACACAATGGATCTAGAAAGGATCGAGAAGAATCATCATCACAATACAAACTGATCCGAAAAGGTAGTGCAATAGTTTTTTGGGTCTAGTGGAAATAAAGAAGTAGAAATATCACTTACCCATATAGATGAAGTGTATCCATAGTGAATATCAATCACCAGAGGAAATGACCTAATAGTAGTAGAGATCCCTAAAATCACCTAGGATAGCTCCTAGGTTTCGAGAGAGGAGACTATGCATAGAATTAAAAATAAGCATATGTGTATCACATAAAAACAAAAAATTCATACACATTTCATTACATGAATCCCAAGTTCACAACATAAAATCCATGATATTCATATACATCGAAAAAGACACCACCGCAGTTAAAAAACATTGGTTGACCATTTCATGACATGAATGAGTTTCACGGCATGTAAAATTTTCATGATTTGTACCAGTTCACAGCATCATCCTAGAGAAGGTTTCATTTCATGTAACCAGGTCATTATTTGAAAATTACTAGAATGTATATTCTATAGAAACATTAAGGAAAAATCTCCAAAGTTAACCCAGACACCAAAGATAATTCTTTTAGATTTTTCACATTTATACCCAAGAACTATTAATTCAAAAATAAATACATCACTGAACTTTGGGTCATTTCCACCATAAAACTCTCTCTAACAACAAAAGGCCCAAAACACACCCATACAGATAGGGAAACTAAAAAGATATGATAAATACCTAAAATATGGTAATAGGATGTTACACCTGGTAAGGTAAATATATACTCAAATACTTCAAGTAAGAATATTCCAGTGAAAATAGTTTGAAAATTAATAGATGATTGGGTTCTGATGAGTCCACTTGATAAAATAATTCTAGAGGTATAGAAGGATGGAGAATAGGTTCTCTTGAATAGTATGTAGGTCATGAATTCCTTCATTAATCTGGTTATGAGTTAATAGTCACTTAAACCCAAGTGATAGTAGATTAGTATTTCCTAAAATTGGGAGGATACCATAGGTGTTTTATCTTAATCTCCTAATGGCTCTCTCATTTTTTATAACCACTTGGAGGTTCCTTTAAGCTCAAGATATGAGGTGATGTAGGAGGTTCATCATTTATTATATTTTATACACCTTAGGGATTCGAATATCTTTTACACCTTGATAGTTTTGTACCGGTATCCTAGGATGAGATTCATAGTAGAAGATATTTTTTCCTGATGTTTGACCAAATTGGGAATTAAAGTGAAGTATTAGAGGCTAGTTGGGTTGTTGAAACCTCTATCTATCCCAGCGTGAAAGTGAGATAATATCTAAATGGATTCCATTATTAGTTTAACTTGTAATCCAAGTGGGAAATATACCATAAGGTTTAATTTTTATCATTTGATGAAATCATCCCACATTTTTTCCAAGTGGGAGTTTATTTAGGTAGAGTACCTCATATTCTTGTATATTCGAGAGGATTCTTGGCTTCATGGAGTTCTCTCAGTGATAGTTTCAAATTCGGATTCCTACTTCACCTCTCAGTTTTAGAAGGGACTCAAAGGGTATTTTGGAACCAATATAAGATTGATCATCACATATCATCCCTAGATATATTTTCAGTATAACTTGACAATTCAGACATTCATGGATATATTGTAATCATGTGTGCTTAATTTCAGATTTTTTTTAAATGTTCTTATCATTTACCATGTTTTCAAAAAAAAAAATATTTATCAATCCTTGATCAAAATAGACCTATTTGATTCTTTATTGGAGTTCCCATGCCAATACCCATTGTCATGGGAAGAGGTGAGTGAACATTCCTTATTGGGACTAAATCTCATCTGGGAGATGATAGTGATAGTATGGATTATTCAAAAAAGATTAGCAACATATCAAATTTTCTAGAAGTCTTATTCTATTCGACGTCATCACCTGTTGGAGTTTCTTTTGGTTGATCATGTTTTTATTTGGGTATCTATTCAACTGGTAAATCATTTCTTGGGAAATTAGGTAATGATGGTGTCACGTTATGTTATATCATTTAAAATTGTAGAAAAACTGGGGAAGGTAGGTTATTGGTTTGATTTCCCAATGTGTTTGACCAAGATCCATGATTTCTTTCATGTCACCTAGTTAAAGAGATACCATTTTGACCCATCTCATGTGTTGTAGTTAGAAGATTTTGAGTTTTATCCTAATTCGACTATTGTGGAGTTGCAATTTTGTATCATTTATTATCAGAAAAGGGTGCTTTGTGGTAAGTTAATCCCATTGGTCTATGTTCTATGTAATTTTGTTAGCAATATAAATGATACATCGGAGTGGGAATACATAGTCAGGGAGTAGTGGCTACACCATTATTCTTTTAAGGATTTTTGAGAACTTACTTAGGGAATAAATTGGAATAGTGGGGTGTTTACGACACCCATTAGGTAACTGATAAATCTATTTTTTGTTTTTATTAATTTATTGGTAAATTTTTGGGTTTTTCAGGTTTTGGTAGTCAAAACCCAATTGTTTTTAGAAAGGTAGACACAGTCAAATGTTTGGAGCATGATTTTTCAAACTGTGTAGCTAACAGTGCAAGGGGAATATTTTTGGGATTGTTCGTTTTTTCATGGTTTGATCATGGTTTAAAAAATCATCCAAATCCTAGGAGAAACAATGTGGCCTATTTTTAGGGATTTGGTATCTCTTAAAAGGTTAGTGTATGGTTTTCCTAACCATGTTGCTAAATCAAGTGGTTTTTCTAGAAAATTAAATTTTACATTTTTACCAAATTTTCCCTTTGAATTTTTAACCCCATTTCTACTCATTTATTCTCCCATTCATGAAAATATCCTCCTAATTGGATTGGATTCTTAACTACTTTTCTTTTGGTGGAACCGCTTTGGATTCAATGTATTTTTTTCTTTAGTTAAGCCCAAATTTTCTATCTATCTTTATCATGTCACACCACTCTTGCTTGTTCTTCCATTTCTAGAAAATATGGAAACCCTAAATGGGGTGTTGGTTGAACCTAGAGTATCAAATTGGTTTTTTGGGTTTTTTATAGTGTTTTTTGTGTTTGATGAACTTTATTTATCATTTTTGGTGTTTATCATCAAAGGCAGCAATTTTGGAACCATTTCTATGGTATGTGCCTCTATTTGAGGGTGTTTTACATTGCTCACCTTTAAATTATAAATTTCATTTCATTTATATTTGTTTAATTTATAGCTAAATGATTTTTTGTGGATTTTTATACCAAGTTTGATGTGTTCAGTTGTTTGTTTTTGTAATTGGGTGTTTAAAAGGGGGTTTTGAAATTTCGATGTTTTGATTACACTCTAAATTTTTGAAAAAATGCATCAAACTAATTTTTGGATTTCAAATGGACTTTTAAAAAGATTTTAGAAATTAGTTTACCTTATGAAAAAACAATTATAAAATAGGAATTATTTTATTAATGTGGCTTGTGAAATGAATTTTTATGCATGAAACTTGGGATAAGATTGTGATTAGCATTGATTAGAACATGGGAATACCTAGGGTGTGAGCATTGTTTGTCTAAGGGACTGTGAGAAACTTTGTTATGGAGACCTGGATAGATTGTTTTGTCTACGGGACCATCAAAACCTTTGGTATAAAGACCAATAGATCTTCCATTGGTTTCCCAATGGTCCCAGAGTACCTCTGGTAGGAAGATCAAGAGATATTCCATTATTTTTACAAGGGACTAAGAGAGACATTGGAAGGAATACTGTGAGAGATTCCACTTGTTTGGCCAGGTGATCATAAGAGATGTTAGGGTTGGTCCTGGGGAACACTAAGAGAGCTTCTATTTTTTATTTAACAAATAAATTTTTTTATTCTCATTCACATTAGGCACTTATGATTGTGGCCTTTAGTATACTTTACTAATGTTGAGCTGATATTTTTGATTTTATTAATTATACTTGTGCCCTGATTGATTAGATATCTTTTGTTATGCCCATTTTCACTTATTTGGATATATGATGATGTTTTTTAGGCTTTATCATATTATTCATTGTTGTTTATAGTGATAATGTTGTGTTGTAAGAACTTGTTTCCTTATTTGTGGCATGTCAATAATTTGTTTGTTTTTAAAACTCATTTTTTAAATAAAACCAAAGGGATTTAAAAGTATTTTGTTAAAGAGAAAGGTTTTTGAGAGGATTAGTTTTGAAAATGAGTTTTCAAAATAATTATTAGTTTCGATGGATTTGAAAGTACTTAAATAGATTCAGGGTAGTATCCAATTGGTATTTTTTTCTAACACCCTAAATATGCCTTCAAGTGTATGTATACATTATTTTATAGGACATAGGTAAAGGTTAGGGAACTATGTACATTTCTAGATCATCTTAATTACTATTGTTAATTTCTTTTATCGAGGAGATGTGGTCTCATAGATTTTACTCATGTAGATCTGTTTGGATTTGATCATTTGGGATGTATTTTTAGAACATGTTTGGCCCTTCCCCTAGTTTTGATTTTTTGAGATTTCTACTAGATATTTAATTTATATGTCCTATCATGCCTTTTTTTATATGATGTATGTTTTTTCTTATTGTATCTATTTATTCTTTACTACATTACTTTAGCTGGTGAATTTAATTTTTTTGACTCATAGGATATTGGTTTGGTTGTCCCATTTCATTGATAGGTCATGCCAGTTTACCATCAGAGAAACCATTCCCAATAAGTTGTCTATTTCACCTGGTGCATATCGCTAGCTCATAGTGATCAAGAAATAACTTTGGGATTTATGGTATTTCAGATTAGGTAAAGGTTCAAGTTGTCCTGTGTTGGTTCATTATAATAAAATTTCTCTATATGGATAGACTATGACACAATATTTTGATTAGGATCCAAATATGTGACTATGAACATGAAGTCACATTAAACTATAAGGTTAACCAAGTTATAGGAAATAATTGAAATTTTATATGGAAAACCTATAAAAGAAAAAAATTTCAATATTAAGTATAAAAAAATGAAAACACATGTCACCTTATGGTGGAAGAGGAGAATTTCTTTTGGCATTAGAGTTTTAGGCCCATTTATCAAAGAATGAAAATAGAATTAATTCAAGTCAATATATATGGATTAATATCCAAATTTTAAGTAGGATTGGGAAAGAACATGTGATGTTTTTATGATAGGTAGTCTGTTGGGAAATTCCAACTAACTTAATAAGAAAAATGGATCAAACTTATTGGATATAATGCATGCCAAAGTGTGTAGTCAAATGATATATCCTAGAAGATAAGGTGAATGGTATTCCATTTTTTATTGATGATTATTGTACAATGGGTTATATCATGATCATGAAAACCGTAAAGAAATTCATTGGGAGCAACAAACATTTCTAGATCTATGATAATTATGAAATTGGATGATCAAAAAAAATCTATGACCAAATAATGTAATAAAGTATAATTCCAATAAAGTGTAAAATAACATGGAAATGAGTAAAGAAGGTACCAAGTTGTAAATAACATGGAAAATATTATACTCTTAAAAATTTAAATCTTAATAGATATTGTAAAGAATAATTGAAAGTAGTTATGTATTCCCAATAAAGGATTTTTATAACACCGAGATAAAAGAGAATGCAATATAATGTATGGCATGGAAGGATGCTAGTTCCTAAAAAATTTATCATTTTTGGAAGAAATTGGTACATTTTGAACATGGAATTATTCCAAGGAAAATACAATGATAAAGAGTATAAAGTAGTCTTCTTAGTATACTCATCCAAGGTAATGGCCTACAAATTATTCAATAAGAGTTTGAACAAATTCAAAGAAATGAACGATGTGAATTTTTCAAATTGAATGATAAAAATAAATATGTTAATAAATATTTATGTGAATTATATGATTAGGTAGATAATATTATTCACTAAAATTAATAAAATATTCATAGTCTAATATAATTAGATGATTTTTCAATTGAGTTGAAAAAAAAATAATCTTGTTAAGAGATGAAACCATCAAATCAAAGAAATAATAGATGATCTGATATCAATGAATCATATATAATCGAAGGAAAATATACTCCAAATCAAACACAAAGTATGATAAATGTAGAGAATGCTACTCTATTAACTGATGTTAATAAAACATTATCGGAACAAACAATTAAGGATGAATCATGGGTCAACGTTGTAGATCAAATATTTTACCAAATATAGATAAAGAAAACATGGGTGTTTAAAAACTAAGATGTGATTTAAAATAAGAAAAGGTTGGGGTGAAAAGGCTATTCAAAAATAAAATTTATGGATACAAAAGATAAATTTTCCCAGGTGAATGTTCACAATCGATAAGACACTTTATGGAAATGACAATTCAAATAATTTTTAGACTCTATCAAATGGATTTAAATATGGAGGCATGGTGTGGGAAGGTGGTGATGTATGTATGACCTGGTAAAGTAGTGATTCAGACATGATACAGGTAGAGTAAGTGATACATACAAGTCTTGGGCCTGGTGATGTATGTAGGATGATGTAGGCAAGATGATGCACTAGGACATTGGGCCAATAAATGGCCTTTTCGACCATGTAATGGGCTTCATTCCTACAAAGCCTTCGAGCCATACATATAAAGTAAATATGGTTTTATGGGTGGTTTATCCCCTTGGGAGCCTATGGCCTACCTTTTTGGCATATTTGTGATGTGTTTTTTTGTTTTATGTAATTATACCCCAAATCACCAAATATAAATATACTGAACTATAGTGGGATTTATTATTGGTGATGATGAATCAATGTTGTAAAAGAATTAGAATGAATTTTATGGATTGAAAATAAAACATCAAGGTTTTTATACTTGATTAGAAACATACTTAAAGAATATTTAATTTAGAAGAGGTGGTTTCAGTCTCAACCACTATGTGAAATAAATTTAGTTGTAGTTCATGGAACCATTCTATATCAAATGTATCAAATTTAGATGCATCAAGATGTAACAAATGAATTAATTTTTAATTATGTTGTGATTGAAGTTTGAGATGTTGATGATTTAATATTTTTCATACTTTTTATATTTATTGTTGAGTCAATGACAAATATACAAAATTTTTTAAAAAATAAATTATACAATGGATTTATTGAAATAGTTTGAGATGAAAGATAGAAAATCAGTTTCTATACTAAATATGATTGGAAGCAAACTTGTAAATAATAAACATGTGGGTTATTTATCACACATTGTATTAGATAATGGTTGGAAGTGTGTTGTATCTAATAGAAAAAAATCCAAATATCATTTATGCTACAATATTGGAAGATTGATTTTAAAGTAGTCAAAAAGATGAATTCCTCGCTAATATGAAAATTATTATGTGGTAAATTCAAGTAATAATCAACTATTGTCTTGTGTATTATGTATGTAATGATCAAAACATATATTCGTACTCAAATTCATATTGGGTTACAAATATTGTCGGTATAAATTTACTTGTGGTGGAGCATTATTTACTCACTAAAATATTGTTTGATATGTGAGAAAGAAGCAACAAATAATATCTCATATCATGGATAAATCAGATTATATTTAAACTATAAATACGTGTACTCTATTTTTATAGATGAAGAAGCAATAAGAGGATCATAGTGAGGGTGTAAAAGTACTTATGGTGGTCAACTGTGAAAAAAATAGTAATATTTGTTTGATAAAGAATTTAATAAAATATTCATATATGAAGAATAGTAATATTAGGTACAATTTTATCAAATATAAATTTGAGAAAGGAGTTATAATGTTGAAAAAAAATTAAAAAAATCAGAAACTAACAGAAATTTTCACAAAAACAATGGCCATAGTTTCATTTGAGGAGCATCAATTGAACTGAAATATTTTGCAACCTCCATTGAATTAAGAACATTTAGGAATACCCTCTTCCCATATATTTTATTTTCTAATAAGGTTATTTATGTTTTAAAATGAAATTTCTCTTCTAGTTTATTATTGAAGGGGTAAAAATGAAGTTAGTAAAATTTAGAAAAAAAATTAATTTGTCATCGGAGGATATTTTAAGGATAAATCATGTGAATCTAGTTCATAAATACTCACTTAATGGGGGAAATTTGTTTATAATTTAGGGGGATATTATGTTATGATCAATAGGGGGTTTCAAAAAATTTCAGAAAGTGGTTTCTTATAGTAAAGGATAAATCAATAAAATTTCCATATAATTATCTCTTGATATCTTTTTTTCTACAGTATGAATTGGTTTTATAGACTTATAGTGATGGAATCATAATTCTATGGGTTCTTTTATTTTTTGGAGTTTCAAGGATTTTAATATTACTACAAATATTTTGAATTTACAATACACCAAATAGAGTAGAATATTTGAATCATTGTTACTAGAATTGGAATTGTAGAAACTATTTTAAAAATTGTTTAATTTTATATAATAATTTCAAATCTCATGAATTTATGTTTTGTTTGTTGTAAATTTGATCCAATATAGTTTTATGGTATTAAGAAAGTGTTAGAAATTTCTTTCAATGATTTGATATGTTTTGGAAGTGTTATTATGAATGAAGATCTAATTGCGAAGAGGTATCTTGTCATTCTATAGTGAAATTGGTCCCACCATAATAAATTCTATCAAAATTTAACAAGGACCTCATTAAAATTTAGTGCAACTATGGTTAGTTACTAATGTATTTTCATGATGTATCTAGTTTCATTTCACCACAATGTGGCCATATATGATTAAAATTTAGTGAAGTAAAAAAATTTGGAACCATCCATGGAATAGAAAATCATGAAATTTTTTAAAATAGTGGTTAAGGTTTTCGTAAAGTATCAAAACAAAATTAAGAATACCATACTATAATAGTTTTATGATATGAGGAAATTTCAGAGTATCATGACACAGGTATCAAGGAATTAAAAATGATATTTTTTTCATGATTTTTTAGATATGTAATTGAGAAATTATCATTCAATAATGAGTAATAACCTAGTGTAATATTGTTAATTCAAGATATATCATGACATAATACCTTGATTCATACCATAGTGAGGTTATTTACAAATTTTTATCAAATATTGAATATTTTTTGAACTGGAGAGGATATCCTTCAAATTTTTAGATTTTAATTGATAGATTATGTATAGTTTAGAGGTCTAATAAGAATAAGAAATATGGAATATTAAAGTGTGATTATTTAGAGGTTGTAATTGAATAAAATGGTGGAAAGTGAAAAAAACATGGTATTAACAAATATCATTGAAAAATATAGAATTTATATTAAAAATAGTACAGTGAGAATAATTCATTAAAATATTGGATTTGACATAGGAAACAGGAGCATAATTAAAACAAACTTGTTGTTTGGAGTTAATATCTTTAATGAATATAAATTTTACAAACCATTATGTCAATTATTTCCTCACAACTCTTTCTTGAATCCGGGATTGAATAGGGAAAAAAATGGACTGACTCTAGGATTAGTAGTGCTCCTTTCCTAAATCGTGTAAGCACATACAATGAAGTTGTCATATCCCCTAGTATGGTGATATATTATCAGTGTATTATTCTTGTAGTATACTATAATGTTGAATGTAATGGTTTCTTCCTTCCCTACCCATTACTTTTCTGGTTTTAGGTTTTATAAGTGCTTTAGGGGATGATTTAGGAGGTTCGAGAGGTTATGTAGAGTTGGAGGTAAAACTATATAGCATAAGGGGGTTAACAGCGTAAAATGGGGTTTTATTCCATAATACTTCAGTATACGTCTTGAGAATATAGTCTTATTCCATCTTGAGTTCAGTAAAGGGCTGGGTGTGAAATCATTTTATTCTATAAGATCAATATTTATGATGTAATATATTTATATACCTAGACACCATATTTTTATATGTTATTTTTTGTATCAAGGGTTTTATGGTAAAATGTTGGGTTTCAAAATATAAAATTCATGACCTAAGGAACTTATGGTGTAAAAGTTTAATTTAAACTAGAAGTCATTTTTTATCTATAGTAAATAGGTTTGTTCAGCCAATTCATTCCAATTTGGACATCACCTATTTTTATTTTTATTTTTTGAGGAACCATAGGTGATTTGGAAGGATCTTCCATCCCTCCTTCTCCTACTTCGAGCCTTGGGTTTTGTAGTTGATTTTTGGTGATCTGAGGTTAGTTGTCCTCCTTTAATAGTTTTTCTATTACATTCTTCCCTAAGAGACCAGTTACGGTCATGTTTTCATGGTTTTTTGGTGAGTTGGGATGCGTTTGGATGATCCTTTGATGTGGTGTAGATTCATTTGTAGGTTATTTTTGTAGTTGTGTTTTGTGGGTGTTTCTTATACTCATTTTAGAACACAGTGAGATTAGAAACACTATTTGAGGTATGGAATCCCCCATTTATAATTTTTTGTATCATGAGTGAGTGGTTTACTCTCTTTTATCTATGGGGAGATGTTTTTCATCATCCAAATAAAGATAATGATCTTTTTTAAATAAAGTTTATGGGTAATTTTTCATAAGTTTTTAAATCATTCATATTATTGATATTTTGATTGTATAAGATAAATCCTCCACTGAAAATGGTGTTAGTTAGAGTTTTTATTTATGATAATTTAGCATGTGTTTTGGAACATTTTTTGTTGTAATTTTTTGGAATCACCCTAAAATGGAAATTAGATAAACACTTATATTTGGTTAATAAAATGGTTTCCCTTAGATTTATTGATTGTTTGAGAATTTCTTTAAATAAAAAAAATAAATTTATGAAAATACTTTATGTTTGATCTAAAAACTATATTGCAATTAGTGAAGAATGTGTGTGGGAAAGCGTTTTTTATGGTGTAACCATATTGTGGAGAAATATGGGGTGATGTGTGGTCAGTATGAGGTCATGTTATGGGGTGATTATGTGTGGTTGTGATTTGGGGTAGTGATGTGTGGTTGAGATTTGGTTGGTTTATAGTGGATTTGTTGTGTTATGCCAGTTTCCTGAGTAGTAAAGGAATTAAATGATAATGTTGAAATTGAAATAGCATGGAATGATAGGATAAATGAATATAAAATTAAATGGGATAAATAATGAAATGAATGTGGTGGATAATGGTAATTATCTGGTATTGTAATCTAAAGTGGAAAGTGGTTTACTTATTGTGTTTGTTTATGTGGGGTTGTTTATTTAGTGATGGAGGGGAAAAGTAGCAGTGTTGTGAGGTTAGGTACCAATGTTTTGAGTTAGTTGGTATTTCTATTTCTAACCTATAGGTTAGGTTTGTGTGTGGCTATGTATATGTACCATTTATATTCTTTTTAATTTTCTATATTCACCCCACATTTATTGAACCTAATGTGTTGACACCGATATATTTTATATGTGGGTATTTTTTCCAACATATTGGTGGTGAGGATGGATGCTTGCATACCCACTCTTTCTTTCCCTCTCTTTTAGGCGATGTTGACATGCACAGGTTGTGATGGCCATAAGTCAAAATTGAATTATTGAGATAAGATGTGATGTGATATACCAACTCTATGTGGGTGAGGTGTGATTTGATGGTTATTCTTGGGAATAGTGAGATGTGATGATATTTCTTATAGTGGAGGTTGTGTCTGTTAGGATGTGTGAATGAGTTTGATGTCCTCCATGTTCATGACACCCTAATATTTTGGTTATGGTTGTTATGTGATGAACCATGTCTCTTTAAGAGAGTTGTGATGTTATAGTTGTGTTGTGGGGTGGAAATATGTGATGTTATATGGAAGATATGGGATCACTAGGATGTATGACATTGAGGTATGAAATAGAAACCCCAGTGGGAAAGTAGTGAAGAGTAACCTTTATCAAAATGATTCTTATTCTGTTATTATAATTGGATGAATTGTTTGGTTATCATTCCATGGTGAGGATGAGTTTGGTTAGTAGACTTATTTATGTGTTGTTTAGGTGTTGTTTGGTTCTATCTATTTTTCTCATTGGTGCATTAGTATGCTTCATTTACATGTACATGAGAGACTTGGTTTTTCTTACTGAGTGTACTTATAATCTCAGCCTAAGCATATAAACTGATTTTCAAGTTTCCAGGGGGATTATTTGGACCATGTTGGATACTACTAGCTCAAACCCTTGGATTGTTGTTTTTTCACTGCTTTAGATTTAATTTTGGGTATTTACCTTGGATACATTTATCTATATCTATTCCATTTATGCATGTATTGTGGGATGTTTTTTGGGATTTATTTTATATCATATCACATATTTTATTGTGTTTGATTCATCATATCTCCTGATCATTTTTTATTATAGAGGATCATACCTTTCATTTATGATATTTTCATACCCTCAGTTCTAGTGTCCAACTTAGCTCCTACTAGAGGGGGGATATCGAGGTCACACTACTACAAAAACGGCCTATATCAGCACTCAAAATGGGATTTAACAGCGCTAAAAAAGTGTTGTAAATCTCAACGCTAATATAGGGGGGTCCCTTTTATCAATGCTCTAAAAAACGCTGATAAAGGCCACTTTTATCAGCTCTAAAAAATTGCTGATAAAAGACCCCTTTATTAGTGCTTTTTTAGCGCTGATAAAAGGTGCCTTTATCAACGCCTTTTAAAAAGCACTGATAAAATTCAAAAAAATTAAAAAAAAAATTAAATAATTCATAGGGTAGATATTTTATCAGCGCTTGACCACCCATTTATCAGTTCTAGGAGGTATCCCGCGTGTTGCCCTTCCCTCGTATCCTTACACGCGCGCACCACCTTTACCTCCACTTGAACTCGAATCCGCAACCTCCCCCTTTAGCAGCTGCACCTTTACCACTAATCTATTTCATTATTTTCTCTTTTTAATGATATATCTCTTTATATATATATATAGTTATATTTATTTGTGTATTGATATAGATTCATATTAATATAAATATATTTATACATATATTAGTATATATATATTCATTCGTATATTAATATATATTTATATTTATTTATTTATATATATATATTTAATTATAATTTTTTATAAGTATATTTATTTGTATATTAATATGTACTTATAAGAATAGTTTTATATACATTTGTGGAAAAATATGTTTTTTATGTGTGTTTATAAATAAATAAATACATACATACATGCATGCATATATATACAACACACAGACACACACACAGACACACACACAAACACAGAGACACATATATATTTATGAATAAATACATATATATGTGTATTTGAAAAGCCATAGAATGTTAAAATGACCATAACTTATAATATAGAAGCTCGTTTCAACTCCACAACCATTCAAATTGAAGAAAATGAAACAATATTTGATATGATATGTGGTAAAGGGCTAACGGACATCTGGTTCAGAAGTTATACTTGTTTGAATGTTAACAAATTGAGGTATCCCGACTCGAAACTCAGTTTTGGAGGCCTTCGGAGCCTTTTTTGGAATTGAAAAATGTGCCAAAGGCTTTTCCTATGAATTTAGTGCGTAGAGCTCGTCGCAGGATTCTATTTGATTTGTTGTAGAGCTCAAACGGACACCCAGATCAAAAGTTATGGTTGTTTGATGTTTGAGTTACATTTTCAACTTATTTTAGATCTTTTATTAAGTGTTTTTATTTTTTATGTCTTCAAATTGTTATTAAATGATTTTTAATCGATAATAATTAGAAAATTATTAATTAATAATATTTTTTAAAAATATTTTAAAGCCATTTACACTAAATTTATTATATATTAAATGTAATAGTTTATTTATATGTATATAAAACATATTTAAAAAATATATATTATATTTATATGCTAATAAATATACTTATATAACAACAATTTATTTTTCATGAATTTTTTTTTGAAATATAAATTTTTTCAGTGCTGATAAATCCTCCCTTTATTAGTGCTACTAAAAGAAACGCTGATAAAGGGGTCCCCTTTATCAAAACTTTTCTTTAGCGCTGATAAAAGGGTCACGCTTCCCTTTCCCATTTTTGTAGTAGTGTCATTATATATCTTCATTTATTGTGTTATCTTTGGAGGGAGGGTTTCATGAAAGAGTATTATCAGAGGTTGTGTTTTAGATATGGGATGGATTTTAGAGTTAGGCATAGTGAGTATTACAAAGGTCAGTATGGAAATAGTGTTAGTTAACCTTGGTACTTGACATAATTTAGGAAGATCAACTAGGACAGTGTATTTTAGGTCCCTTTATGATCTTTCATATGAACTCTGAGAATGTTGAACAACTAAGTGATGTTAACCAATTTGTAGGGTAGAGATCTAGGACATGTGCATGCATCATTATGACTTGTGGTCTTATTTTAATTGGGTGTTTTTTGTTCTGAGAATGTCAAAATAATTAAAAATGAATAAAATCAATATTAATATAATTATATACTATTGTGATTAATAAATCTTTGTTTCCCTTTCAGTTATGGCTTCTAGTTGAAATCCATGTTTGGTTCAGGTAATGGAGGTCTAGCAGACTAATCTAGTTGATTTTCATTATGTTTATCCCATTGATGAGGATGATTAGTGGCTAAGGATGTCACACACTTTTTAGTAGAAGAATTTCTAGAAGTATGATGGTATTGTTTCATATGTGGAGATAGAGAGCAGGTTAGAGGATTTTGAGATCGCCTTTAGTTTGATCTGGGCCCCTATGGGTTACTAGATCCTTATATCAGTCACTTAGATGTGGGGATATTCACATCAATGCTGGATGTTCTACCATGGTGAGGAGAAGTTGTTGATGTTTCATGGGTCAAATTTCAGAAATAGTTCTAAGAAAAGTTTATTTCATCAACTATGATGGTAATGAAGAGGTAGGAGATGAACTCTCTTCAGTAGGGGAGTATGTGTGGTAACTTGGGATAAAGATCAAGGATCTATTTTCTGGTCCTTTTTCCAGATTATTATTCATATGATATATATATTGAGGTGTCACTCTATCCTTATATCTAGAATATAGTTACTCCTTTTATGTTTCCAACATATTTGGTGGTACAAAATAAGGTGTTGATGTTCAAGAAGATTCACTCGTAATGTGGTTTACCATGAGAGGTGAACCAATAAGGTTTCTCAATGATAATGGTTTTTAGAAGAAGTTATTAGGTTGAAAGACCTTTGAGGTTTTGACTAGTAGGAAATTGAACTCAAAATATTAATTTCCAACATTATGGGGCCAGTGGATTTTGTGTTTTACCTAGGGTTTCAGGGCCATTGATTTTTTTTTTTTGGGGTTTATGACTATAACCAAAACTATTGACCAGTGGTTCTCCAAGATAATTATGCTGGAGGCTTACAAGTTCATTTTCATCCTCATCTAAAATTTATGGTGAGACTGTTCCATTATTAAAACCAGTAGGATTATGCTCACCTGATATAAGATAGAGCAGGTACATGTTGACCTCAAGATGTTCCCCATGTTTAGGGGCCTCAACCTAAGTATGGTTATGGAGGTTTTCATCAATAGATTGGTATATGAGATGGTCATGATTAGTTATATGTGGAAACGTTGGTAGCATCATAGGGGATAGAGATCATTCAAGGTATGATCATATTGTCATCTACCCATTATTATTTTTTATTCAGAATCATCATACTCCTTTTTTCATCCACTCTAGTCCATTCTATGGGACTATAGGTATGAAGTCTTCCCATGCCCTTAGTGTTTACTACACCATTTAGAGGTTGTACCATCTTTTTTTATGTGTTTTAGGGGTGTAGATTGATGATGGGGCCACATAAATCCCATGGTAATCTTTTCTTACTATAGATGCAACTATAATATTTCATTATTAGTATCTACTAGATAGATTCTATTCATGATTTTATTGATTTCTTTCCAGAGATATTCGACTTCTTAGATGTGGATAGTCGGTGTATGGTTTTCATTTTTGAAAAGAGTTGTTAGGTGGGTAATAGATGTGTGGAGACAATTCTAGATTTAATGAATTTATGTATTTAGTAGAAACTAGGAATATGGAGTTTCCTATGGTTGTTGAGGAGTTTCTAGGTGTTTTTTCTGAGGAGATTGTGAAATTTTCCCTATAAAATATATCGAGTTTTGGATTGAATTATAGTACAATGCTTCTCCAATTTCAATGGATCCTTATCATATGGAACCCTATGAGTTATGGGAGTAAGGGATTCATATAGATGATTTGATATAGAAAGGTTTCATACAACCTATTGTACCACTATAAGGAGCTCCATTGTTATTCCTCAAAAAGGAGGATGGTATTATGAGGTTTTACATATACATCTGAAGGTTGAACCAGGTGATGAAAAATAATCTCTATCCTCTTCCAAGGATCATTGATCTTTTTAAATAGTTTAGGGTAGCTAGTTGGTTCTCCAATATCAATCTATCGTTTGAGTATCACCATTTGAGGGGGAAGGATGTTGATTTCTCAAATACTACCTTAGGATATAGGTATTGTAAATTTTATTTTGTGTTCATGTCATTTTGTTTCATGAATTCACTAGCAGTGTTCATGGGACTCATGAACTCTATATTATGTTAATTCCTATACCACTTCATATTTTTGTACATCAATTAAATTTTTATCAACTCAAAGGCATAGGGGGAGTATTCTAATCATCTTGGATTCATCTTCTAGGTTATTTGATGCCATGAGATCCATGTAAGGTTTTTTAATTATAATGTTTGGACAAAATAGGTCAGTCTCCTTGGTCATGTGGTTTCCCAGTAGGGAGTAGCTATGTACTCATTGAAGGTTGAGGTGGTTTTTTCTTGGGAATCCCCCAAGAGTGTGAAAGATTTCAATAACATCCTTTGGATTATATTCTATTACCATAGATTCTTCTCCAATTTCTCATAGATTTAATCCCCATTGATATCTTTGACAAGGAAGAACCAATATTTTATCTAAATTAATCAGTGTTACGTAGTGTTTGAAAACCTGAAGGGGAGTTTGATCAGTGCTCCAATGCATCAGTTTCTAGAAAAAGGGGTGAATTTTGAGGTGTTTTGTGAAACTTCCCAACTTTTATTGGGATGCATATTTATGAAACCTAAGATGGTCATATCTTATGGTTCTATTCAGTTACTACTCAAAAATCATAACTATTTCACCCATGATCTAGAGTTTGTAGTGGTTGTGTTTTCACTAAAGTTGTAGTGACATTATCTCATTTTGAAGCACTTTGTGTTCTTCTTAGGTCAAAAGGTTTTGATGACTATATTTTCTCAGGGTGATATAAATCTATGGAAATGGATGTAGATGTAATTTTCTCAAGATTATGATTTTAATATCTCATATAACATGGTAAAATATAATTTTTTGGTTGTTGCCTAAACCAGAAAGTCGCAAAAGCATGTGTTTTAGGATTCTGGAGCTGCCTAGAGAGATATTGGGGAGTTGGAGGCCCAACACTTTAGTGATAGGGTGGTTAATGATATAGGATTCTTATTTTAGATGATAGTTCAGTATTCTTGTATGTGGAAGTCTAAGGAGTCTTACTGGGGAGACTCAGAGGAATGGGTGATGTGGGATTATGTTGTCCTTGGTGATGTTTCAAAGGTATGGTTAGAGTTTTATCGGAATTGGTTGGTGTTTCATATAAGGTTATTTGTTTCAGTATTGATTCACGAGGGAGTCACTTGTGAGTTCCATAGATTAACTTGGTTAGTATTACTAAGAGTTTCTAACATGTACTATGGCTTAAGGACATAATTTTGGTGGCCCGGGATGAAATGGGAAGTGGAAAAGTTTGTGGTTTAGTGTTTGGTTTTACAACAGGGAAAGGATGATCATCATGATCATTGAGGTTTTTTAAAGCCCTTGAATATTCCCAAGTGTAAATGGGTTGAAAAATTCCTAGATTTACTCATAAGTTTACCTTGATCATAAGTAGGTAGTGATGTTATCTAGGTAATCATTGATCGGTTGATGAAATTGGCTCAATTTCAAGAACTTAGGGAGTCAGGTGTCATGGATGTTTTGGTGAGGATGTATATGGAAAAGTTGGTGTGGTTTCATGGAGTTATGAGGTCCACTTTATCTAATTGGAATACATATTTTTCTTTTTAGGGCTTTCAGGGATTTTAGTAAGCTTTTGGAACTTAGTTACACCTCAACACAGCTTTCCACCCAAAGAATGATGGATAGAAGTAGTGGGATATCTTGACACTAGAGGATATATTGCATGAATGAATATTATACATCAATGGATATTGGTTAAGGAACTTCCCTTTGGTTCATATTTATTATAATAACATTTATCACTCATCCACTAGTATAGACTTATTTGAGGTTTTGTACGGGTAGCTATGTCGTTCTCCATTGTGATGGACAGAGGTTGGGGAGTCAAAATTTCAAAGTCTTAATGTGGTATAGATTATAATATAGATGTTTCATGTTTTTCGTGAGATTATTAAAGTAGTGTAGTACTAGTATAGGTCTTATATTTATTATAGAAGTAGGCCCTTAGAGTTCTAGGTTGGATACCATATGTTCTTGAAAGTTTCCCCTCAATGTGTGTAGTGGAATTTAGGAAAGGGGAGTATGCTATGGCCCTAGTTTGTGGGGCCTTTTGAGGTGTTGAGGTTTATTAGCAAGGTGGATTATCATTTTGTACTTATTACATGAACGGACCAAATTTATGACATTTTCAATGTCTCTCAGATCTGTTGGTATCTTCATGGTGACTCCCTTATCATTGATGGGGAGATTTAGGTATCGAGGATGATGCAGTGTTCTCAGAGTGTCCAGTGGAGATCTAGGATATTTGAAAAAATGTTTTGTGTGTATGAATCATTCCTTTGGTTCATATTTTTTGGAGTCATGGTGTCATAGAGGAGAGTACATGAGATTAAGAGACATGGATTCATTCCCAATACTCGAAACTATTTTTTGTTTTGTTTTTGATCTATTTTGTTTTGATGATGTTATGTTTAGATCTTATAATTTCGTGAGTTGGGTTGATTATTTGATATGTGATGTGTGATAAAGCTTTCAAAATATTAAAAGAGGATGAAGTGAATCCAAATAAGGATGTGTTATACTTTGACTAGATTAAAACTATGTGGGTGATTCACTGCCTCCAAAAGTGGATTGTAATATTACATGTAAGATGAAATTACCTAACTTGTTTTTATGGGTATTTTTGTGTGATGGTTTTAGATTATGTTGTCTTGGGCTATATGGACGTAAAAGTGGTTGTGTTGTCGTTGTGAGGACATGTGATGGTTTGTGTCAAGTATCAAATGATGTGATGTTGTTACCAAAAGAGAGGTGGTGATATGGTATCACGATTTTTTATGGTAATTTTGGTTAAGTGAATTTGAATGGTGGTAGAAGTTGAGATGTGATGAGGTTCTTGAGTGTTATATCATGGGGTGGTTGTTTGAACTCCTATTTATTTTTTTCGAGTTTTATTTTTATTCTTAGGGAATAGAATAATTTTAGAGGTATCTAATGTAATATTTTCTGCCTTCATGGATCATTACTTTGCTGGTTTGTGGTGTTGGAGATACGTTTTAGGATTTGGGAGGTTTGGGGGGATTTTGGAGTTTGAGATATATGTGTACAGTGTCATGGAGGTTTACATCGTAAAAGGGGGTTTTCACTATAAGCCTATTATTAATGGGTTGAGAATTCATCTATCTTATGGATTGTGTTCGGTGAGGGGTTTGGTGTGAAATTAGTTCACTCTATAAGATAGGGATTTATGGAGAAAGATAATTTTATCCCTAAGAACTATGTTTTTCAGCATGTTTTGAAGTTTTGAAGATTTTACTACATCAAGGTGGGGTTTATGGTGTAAAATCCATGTCCTAATGAACTTATTCTATTTAAGTGTAATTTAGAGAATTATACAGGTGTTTTATAGGTTTTAAATATGTTTCTTCAACAGATTTTTTCCCATCTGATATTCACCTCTTTCTCTCATTTTTTGAGAAGTCATAGGTTATTTTGAAGGATTTTCAAGCCCTCCTATTTATTTTATCCATGGGTTTGGGAGGTTGAGTTTTGGTTATCTCAGGTGATATCTCCTCCTTTCCCAATTATTTTTTTTGTGTTCATCCCCCATAGATCTACTGCAGTGGTGTCTCCATGGTTCGAGGGTGAGATGGGCTATGTTGTGATGATCCTATGATGTGTTGTAGTTTTAACCATGAGTTCTTTGTGTGGTTGTGGTTTTAAGTATTTTCTTATATACTCAATGGTGTGCAGTGATATTTGAAATCTTTTTTGTGGTAGGGAATCCCTCATTTCTTCTTTTTTGTATAATATGAGAGGGGATTACTCTTTTTTATATGTGGGAAGATAGTCTGAACCAGCATAAAAAATATAATGAACCGATTTAATGTAAATTAAAGGGTAAAAAGGAATGTTTCACATGTTTTTACATCTTTGATATTATTTATATTGTGATAGTATGGGCAGAATACTCCACTGAAAATGGGGGTTATTGGATGCTTGTCTTGTAGTTTTTTATGTGTTGTAGAAACTTGTTGGTTTTAATTGTTTGACATCACCCTAAAATGGAAATTGGATAACCATTTATATTTGGATAATAAAATTGTTTCCCCAAGATTTAAGATTATTTTTAGAATTCCCTTAAATAAAGAAGTTAAATTGATGAAATCACATATGAAAAATCTGAAAACTAATATGTGATTTGTGTGGAATGTGTGTGAAATTGGTTATTGTGTTCTGACTGTGTTGTGAGGGTTGTTATGGGGTGATGTTAGGTTGGTATGAATTCATGAAGTGGGGTAGAGATGTGTGGTTTTGATTCGGTAATATGATGTGCGGTCGATAAGTGGTTGGTGTGTGGTGGATGCGTTTTGTTAGGATAGTTGTCCGGGTAGTAAGGGAATTTAATGATAATGTTTAAATTGAAATGGCATGGACTAAGAGTATAAATGAAATTAAAATAAAATGGACGAAATAATGAAATTAATTGGCTGGATAATGGTAATTTTATTGGCTTATAATGAAAATTGGAAAGTTGTTTGGGACTTGTGTTTTATTTATATGGTGTTGTGCATTTAGTAATGGAAGTGAAATGTAGTGGTTTTGTGAGGATTGTTGGTGATTTAGTGAGTTGGTTGGTACTTCTATTATGAACCAATATGTTGGGCCTATGTGTGGATATTTATATTTATCATTTATGTTCCTTTTTATTTACTATATTTGTAAGGACCTGACACCAGTTTCCCAGAGTCAGTGCCTCATTTGATTACATTGGAATACATATAAGGATTACAAATCTCGAAGGACAAAGTAGTTTAGTATTATTAGAAACAAGATGCATACATAAGTTCAAATTTACATATGGAAAGGAAAAACGATACGAAAATATTCCACTAGAAACATCATGTCTCGTAGATTATTCTTGCATGTCATTCATAATTTACTTCTTCATGTCCTGAGAAATATGAAACATAAGAAAGGGGTGATCTCAAACGCTCAGTAAGAGTAAGAAATACAGTGGAAGATAGCATAAATATAAGACATGGAGAATAATTGAAAACACACGCCTTTAATAATGAACTTGAACAAATTATGGAAGAAATATGAGATGAGTAAATAATTCCATAATAAAACATAATAATGGGTATTATACTAGTAGAATAACCACATGAACCTCAAATACTAGCATCAAAATGAGAGAAGTAAATATTCCAGACATCATAACCATATCATCTAGGCCTCGTGCTAGGACCATAAATAATAATTTTATCAAGGCCTCATGCCAAGACCATAGTTTGTCTCATGAGACCTACCAATGCATCAAGGGGATATATCGGGCCCCACCCATCAAATAATTAGTCCAATGCATTCCTCATATGAGCGGGGATAAACATAAACAACATATACATTCATATTTAAATTATCATATGAAATGTAACTAACTTACCCCAATCATTAAACATAAAACACTATTCATTCTGAGTAATATGGAGAATGGATTTAGGATAGTTTTTGCAAAATAGAGTTAGTAATAAACCATTAAATAAAATTTGGTAGATGAATTCATAAATTATTAAACCCAATAATACATAAGAAACAATGAGATTGTCGAATCAAACAAAAATACACTTATAAGATCATTAAGAAATCTTGAGATAAATACTCTTTTATTTTGAAAAGAAGAGTTCTTTTGGAAACGTATTTGTATAAAACCAGAAGTGAAGTAAGATATTATTTTCATAATAAAATTATTGATTTTATAAATATAATGGTTTCCAAAAATATATTAGATATCACCCTTGAAAATAATTAAGAAGTTGATATATTCCCTTAAATCGGGTTTGTATTTTGAAATCAATTTTGAAAGTTCCTTTAAAAAAGTGTAACTATCCATAAAATAAGGAAGGATTCTAGTTGGTGTATATATATATAATACCCAAACAGAATTTATTGTTAGTAAATAAGAATATATAATAATTTAATTGAGGTAATTAGACAATGAAAGTAACCCAAATGAAAATGGAAGCTCGGGTGGAAAACCCCTTACCTTAACTCCAAATGTGTTCCTCTCTCGAACTTAATCTCCGGGAATATGAAATTATACTTATTAATAACTTATTTAAGAACCTATTAGAAATTCATTTATTTTATCATAATTAGGGTTAGTTCATTTATATTCATATTGATTAGTTATTGTATTGAATTTCGTCGCATCGGAGTGTTCATTTTCTTTATTTTCATCTTTGGTTCACTTGTTTTTAAGTATGTGGAATGGATGTAAATATCCATAATTGAAATTATATTTTATTTATGAGCATAAATATGTGTTATTGGTCATTTATATAACCTGTTTACATGGAAGGAGGATGAATTATTATATATAACTTTAATGATAATTGTTTCAGTTAATTTGTTGGTTTTGATTACAACGAACTCATTTTTCTTTATAACTTAATATCATGTGTACAAAGGGATTTCAAAATCTTAAATAGGATATATTATATATAATAATATGGTTCAACCATAAAAATAATGGTATCATTACCATAATTTAGAATGATATTAAAAATCGAAAGTCCATCGTCCTTGAATGTGAAAAATTGACACATCTCGGATATTGTTCTTGCAACTAGTATAAAAGAATATAAAAAGGGGGAGATGATGATAACTTATTCCACTATCATGACAACATTTCAGTACATATAATGTATTGTATTCATCACAAAATTTTTATAATGAGAGGTAATAGAAAAGTAAAACAAATGAACTTGAAAATAAAGACAAAGAATTGAAAAGAGGAATTTACCTCTTGAACCAAACTTCCTTGAGAACCTTCTTAAGGAGAGGTTTAAGTCTTTTTATGAGACTGAGGATTGGTGGACTTGGGGGGAGGAGGTTGGGAAGGTATTTGGACATAATTTGAAGAAGGCACGAGGCTTCAGAGGAGTGAATGGGAGGGGGAGTGAGAGGGGTTTTTTATAGTGGAGGAGAGAGGGGATTTCTTAATAAAAAATTCATTAATTGATTATATCTCATAAAGGAAAAGAATAGTGAGTATTACAGGAAAAATAATAGAAATTTTATCATGTTAGTTCGAACCAAGTGGGCTTACATCACTTGTGATGTCATGAATAGTGTATTTAACTCATAATTTTCATATACGGTATTTTACCGTATTTCACTATTCATAAGAAATTCAATTATTTCAGAAAAATACCAAAAATTTACCCCAACCATTTTTCGAAATATAGAATCAAAAAATGAAGTCCTTTTTTCAAAAATAATTTTTTAAAATATTATTAATTTAATATTTAATTAAAATCATAATTTATTCTAAAAACAAGAGTTTTAAAACATTTGTTTACTTAATTTAAAGCCTAGATATATCGTAATTACACTTGAATATTATTTATATACTATCATAAGTATGGTTACTATTCATTATGGTATATCACTATTCATAAGCGTATGTTACTATTCATAAGGGTAGGTTACAATTCAAAAAAAATAAGTTTTCCTTATTGGACTCTAAATAACTTACTGATCGCAATAGTGTATGTTGGATTTTTCAAATTCACATCACAAAAGTGAAAAAATTATGTTTTAAGGTTCACATAGCTCTTAGTAGTTAATTATGTTGTGACTTCATGTGATTATGACATATTTATAAGAAATTAATTTCCTTTAAAAAAATATTGGGTTGTTACATTCTCCCCTCCTTACAAAAAATTTCTCCCTTGAAATTTCATTTTACAATCTAGGCCAAGAATAGGTGGGGGGTACTTTTCCTTTATTGATTCCTCTTGTTCCCAATTTTCCTCCTCGTACTTATGGTTTCACCATAATACCTTGACCAGATGAGTAGTCTTGTTGTGTAGAACATTGTCTCTACGATCCAAGATTTCGCCTGGCTTCTCCACATAGGAAAGATCATCCTCCAACTGTACCAATTCTGAAGAGATTACATGTGAATTGTCTGGTATATACTTCTTTAATAGGGATACATGAAATATATCATGTACTTTCGACAAGGAAGGTGTAAGTTCCAATCGATAGGCCACAGCTTCGACTCGGTCAAAGATCTCAAAGGGGCCAATATACCTGGGACTTAGCTTTCCTTACTTCCCAAACCACATGAACTTCTTCCATGGAGATATTCATAGAAATACCAGTTCTCCAACTTTGAACTCAAGGTCTCATCAACAGTTATCTGCATAACTCTTCTGTCAAATTTAAGATGCCATGATATGCTACTAAATGGTTTTCAACTTTTTGGCCATTTCTTCAACCAATTCAAGTACTAGTAGCTTTCTCTCACCAAATTCATCCCAACACGATGGTGTTCTACACCTTTTCACATAAAGGGAACCATATGGTGCCATTTGGATGCTTGAGTGGAAACTGTTTTTGTAGGAGAATTCAACTCGTGGAAGATATTGGTCTCATCCTCCTTTGAATTCCATAGAACATTCTCTCAAAATGTCTTCTAGTGTCTGAATAGTCTGCTTAGATTGGCCATCAGTTTGAGGATGATAGGACATACTGAATTTCAGTTCAGTGATTAAAGAATGTTGGAGACTTTTCCAGAATGTGGAGGTGAATCTAGGATCATGGTCAGATACAACATAGAGTGGTACCCCATGAATCGTTACCACTTCTTTGATTTAAATTCATGCAAGTTGATCCAATGAGAAGTCCTATCGAATTATGATAAAGTGAGATGTCTTTGTAAGACGATCCACAATGACCCATATAGCCAGTGAAATGTCCATGGTAATGTTCTCCCACTTCCACGATGGTATAGACAGTGGTTTCATCATCCCCTTATACTTTTGCCTCTCAGCCTTCACTTTTCGAGATACCAGGCACTTTGATGTATATTCAACCATCTCCCTTTTTATATTATCCCAGCAAAAGTTTTCTCAGAGATCTCAAAACATATTTGTGCTACCAGGATGTATAGAGAAATTAGAGCTATAAGCATCATCCAATAGTTCTCTCTTTAGCTCAGGAATAGCGGGAACACAAAGTCTCTTCCCAAATTTCAAAATTCCCCCTTCATATGCGAAGTCAATCTACTTCCCATAATTTATAGATTTAACTTTCTTTTGAAACTCCTCATCATCAGCCGGAGAACTTCTTATCCTCTCCAGTAAAGAAGGTTGGGAAACCATTTGAATAATTAGTGATGTGTTACCTTCCTTGATAATTCCCATATCCATCTTTACTAGATCCATGAATATAGGATCCCTTTAAACTCTCATCTTGTTCAAAATTCCATGGTCCTTTATACTCAAATAATCTACTACCTTATTTGCTTTCCTTGGGTGGTAGTTTATTGTACAATCATAATCTTTGATTAGCTCAATCCACCTCCTTTGTCTCATGTTGAGTTCTTTCTGTGAGAATATATACTTCAAACTCTTATGATCTGTATATATCTCACATTTTCCTCCATAGAGGTAATGTCTCCAAATCATCAGAGCAAATATTACCACTACTAACTTAAGATCATGAGTTTTATAGTTTTATTCATGAATTTTTAGCTTCCTAGATGCATAGTCAATCACTCAATCATTCTGCATAAGGACACAACCAAATCATTTCTTTGATGTATCATTATAGATCACAAACCCATAATTCCCTGATGGTAGGGTTAGGATTAGAGAATTTACTAACCTCTTCTTCAATTCTTAAAAACATTATTTTTATTCATTTTTCCATACTAACTAAACTCCTTTTCATGTGAGCTTGGTCATTGGGTTGGATAAACGGGCAATGTTCTAAATGAAACGCTGATAATAACCTGTTAAACCAATAAAACTACGTAACTCAGTTATGTTCATTGGAGTAGGACATTCTTACACAGCCTTTTTCTTCGTAGGATCTACATATATTCCGTCCTTAGAGATAATGTGGCCCCAAAAGGAAACTGATTGGAGCCAGAAATCACACTTTCTAAACTTCCCATATAATTTATTTCTTATAAGGGTCTTCAGAATAGTGTGCAAGTGATTTTCATGATCTTCATGGATTTTAGAGTATACTAGGATATCATAAATAAACACCACTACAAATTCATCAATATATTCCTTGAATACTCTGTTCATGAGATCCATGAAAACATATGGTTAATTAGTTAGTCCAAATGGCATTACTGTAAACTCATAATGCTCGTACCTGGTTCGAAATGTTGTTTTTGGAATTTCTTCTTTCCTCACAAGAAACTGATGATATCCAGATCATACATAAATATTTGAAAAATATTGGGCTCCGTGAAGTTTATCAAATAAATCATTAATTAGCGGAATAGGATACTTATTCTTTATTGTAATAGCATTTATTTCCCTGTAATCAATGCATAGCCTCATGGATCCATCTTTATTCTTGAGAAAGAGGACAGAGGCTCCCCGTGGAGAAACACTAGGTCGAATAAATCCTTTATCACTCAATTCCTCTAGCTACTTCATTAGTTCCACTAACTCCATAGTGGCCATTCTATAAGGGGTCCTTGATATGGGCCTTGAACCAAAAATTAAGTCAATAGAAAACTCAATTTCTCATTCTGGAGGATGTCCAGGTAAATCCTCTGTAAAGACATCAATATATTCTATCACAACAGGTACATATTTTATTTGAACATTCTTTTCCTAACCCATAGTTATTTCATTCACTTACTCCCCAATAATTGAATTTAGTTGAGCTACTAGGGGTGGATCTATATGAGAATCAAATGGAGAGGTTTCTGCTCTAAAGATAATGGATCCTACACCCTTCTCAAAGATTTTAACTTCCTTCCTCTTGCAATAGATCTTTGCATCATAAATTGATATCCAATTCATACTGAGAATTATATCATAGTCAACCATTGGTATGATGATAAGGTTAGCAACTAAATTATGTTTACCTATCATGAGGGGGTCTAATCGATATGCCTTTGTTACAATGATACATCCTCTAGGAGTTTTGACTGATAACTCCTTTATTAAATTAAATTAGACATATCAATTTTTCTTGGAAAATTGGGAAGACATAAATGAATGCAATGATCTAGAATCAAATAAAGTATTGGCTAAATTTGAGGAAATGATTAAAGTACCTTCCACCACATCATTAGGAACTTCAATATTAGCATTTTTGATCTTATATTCTTGTCCTTGATCCCTTGGCCTTTTATGTGGCATGTTTCCTTGACACTTTGGATAGTTATTAGCATAGTGTCCCATCTCCCAACAGTTATAGCATTGAACATCATTAACCTCCAACTTTCCCTTACAATCACCAGAAAGATGGCCTTTTGTCCACATTTGAGGCATACCCCTTTTTCCTTTAAGCAGGCACCAAGGTGTTTCTTTCCACAATTATCATAGGGTGGAAATTCAACTCTTCCCTTCTTCCATGTTTCCTTGTTTCCTTTCCCAGAGTTTTCAATATCCCTCTTCTTCTCTTTCTTTCCCTTAAAGTCATAATACTTGGAGAATTATTTTTTTTGTCTTGATAAAACATGAAATTATATCCTCATATAATGAAAAACATTGGGATACCAGTTCCCATTGGAGGAATGGATTTAGGCCATCAAATAATCGATCAATTGTTCTCCTTGGATTTTGAATGTAGTCCACCACATGTCTTGCTAACCTTGTGAAGTTGGATACATACTTGTCAATATTTTCATTTTCCTTCTGCCTCAGATTCAAGAATTGTCTCTCTATATCTGCTCGCTGCTCAGGAGGGAAATATTTTTCTAAGAATATTTCCTTAAAATCCCTCCATTCCATCTATTATATATCTTCCTCCTCCTTTTTATTTTGGATTAATAACCACCACTGATCCATATCTACCGATAGATGATATACTACCATGAGAACCTTCTCTTTTTCATTACATCACAAAGTGAGAAATATCTTCTCAAGGGAACATATCCACTACTCTACTACAAATGGGTTTGTAGTCCCATTGAATAATGGAGGTTGTTGTCACATAAAGAGATCTAGCATAGATCCTCCACATGGTGGATTCAGATTCTCCATACGGGTAAGGTTATTATTCATAACCTAAGTAAGTTGTCCTAGTACAGTTATGAGTTTCTCAGCACCAGTCACAGCACCAGATCCAACATCATTATCTTTTTTTAGATGAAAATCCCTATAGGGGACACGTGCATTCATGAAGTTTTCATTCCTTCCACTAGGTGCCATTTCTAAATAATATCCTACTCTAGATTAGGGTGTGAATCATAATTTATAATCTCAATGTAGAAAAATACTAAGCATAAATCAAAATTATACACATAGCTAACCTCTTAATCATAAAAAAAGGTATCTTTGAGGAAAAATTTACATTTAAATCCTTCATAATGGATTGTAAAGAAAACGTGAATTATAATAAGCATATCCCCCAGGAGTGTCGTAACCAAGAGTGAAGCAAGTCCCACTGTCATATACCAAGATACCACGGGTCAACCCTGAAACTCCTTGTCAGAGCTTTCACTCCTAGGTATATCTGTTCCAGAGCCACCTCTTCCTACTCATATCCAGATAGGGATTTATTTCTTGAATGATCCACATAATCTATTCCTTACCAGAATACCAGGTCGTTCTTGTATGTTTATCCTCAAAAACTATCTTAGGGACTCTTCCATAATCTAAGTTTTCAAAATCTAGTTTCCATGTTTTCTACTAAACTTCCTCTAATACCAACTGTAAGGACCCGACCCCAGTTGCCCGAAGTCGGTGCCTTATTTGATTATGTTGGCATACATACAAGAAATATGAATCCTAAAGGACCAAGTAGTTTAGTATTATTGGAAACAAGATACATATGTAAGTTCAAATTTATATATGGAAAGAAAAAAATGACACTAAATTATTCCACTAGAAACATCATGTCTCCTAGATTATACTTGCATGTCATTCATAATTTACTTCTTCATATCCTGAGAAAAATGAAACATAAGAATGGGGTGAGCTTAAATGCTCAGTAAGAGTAATAAATATAGCAGAAGATATCATAAATATAAGACATGGAGAATAATTGAAAACACATGCCTTTAATAAGGAACTTGAACACATTATGGTAGAAATATGAGCTGAGTAAATAATGCCATAATAAAAAATAATCATGGGTATTCTACTAGTTGAATAACCGCATGAACTTCAAATTCTAGCAACAAAATGAGGGAAGTTCATATGCCGTACATAATAACCATACCGTCCATGCCTCGTGCTAGGACCATAAATAATAATTTTTCCAAGGCCTCAGGCCAAGACCATATTTTGACTCATGAGACCTACCGATGCATCGAGGGGCTATAGAGAACCCCACCCATTACATAATAATTCCAATTCATTCCTAATATGAGTGGGGATAAACAAAAACAACATATACATTTATATTGAAACTATCATATGAAATGTAACTAACTTACCCCAATCATTAAACATAAAACACTAACCACTCTGAGTAATATTGAGAATGGTTTTAGGAGAGTTCATCTAAAATAGAGTTATTCATAAACCATTAAATAAAATTTGGTAGATGAATTCATAAATTATTAAACCCAATAATACATAAGAAACAGTGAGAGTGTTGAATAAAACAAAAATACTCTTATAAGACCATTAAGAAATCTTAAGATAAATGATCTTTTATTTTGAAAAGAATAGTTCTTTTGGAAGAATCTTGGTATAAAACCAGAAGTGAAGTAAGATATTATTTTCATAATAAAATGAGTGATTTTATAAATATAATGGTTTCCAAAAAAATATTAGAGATTACCCTTGAAAATAGGTAATAAGTTGAGATGTTCCTTTGAATCGGGTTTGTATTTTGAAATCAATTTTGAAAGTTCCTTTTAAAACGTGTAGCCATCCATAAAATAAGGAAGGATTATAGTTGGTGTACATAAATATAATACCCAAACATAATTTATTGTCAGTACATAATAATACATAATTATTTCATTGAGGTAATTTGACAATAAAAGTAACCCAAATGAAAATGGAAGCTCAGGTGGAAAAACCCTTAACTTAACTCTGACCGTGTTCGTCTCTGGAACTTAAGATCATGTAATATGAAATTATACTTATTAATAACATATTTATGAACCTATTAGACATGTATTTAGTCTTTCATAATTCTGGTTAGTTCATTTATGTTCTTATTCATAAGTTATTGTATTGAATTTCATCGTTTCGGATTGTTCATTTTCTTTATTTTCATCTTCGGTTCACTTGTTTTTAAGTATGTGGAATGGATTTAAATCTCCAGAATTAAAATTATATATTATTTATGAACATAAATAGGTGTTATTTGTCATTTATATAACTTGGTTACATATAACGAGGATGAATTATTATATAGAACTTTAATGATAATTCTTTCGGTTAATTTGTGGGTTTTGATTACAATGAACTCATTTTTCTTTATAACTTAATACCATTTGTACAAGGGGATTACAGAATCTTAAATAGGTTATATTATATATAATAATATGGTTCAACCATAACAATAATGGTATCATTACCAGAATTGAGAATGATAATAGAAATCGAAAGTCCATCGTCTTTGAATGTGGAAAATTGACACATCTCGGATGGTGTTCTTACTACTAGTATAAAAGAAGGTAAAAATGGGGAGATGATGAAAACTTATTCCACAATCATGAAAAAATTCAAGTACATATAAGGTACTGAATTCATCACAAAATTTTTATAAGGAGAGGTAAAATAAAAAGAAAACAAATGAACTTGAAAAGAAAGGCAAAGAATCGAAAAGAGTAATTTACCTCTTGAACCAAACTTCCTTAAGAACCCCCTTAAGGATAGGTTTTGGTATTTTTATGAGACCAAGGATTTTTGTAGGTGGGGGAGGAGGTTGTAAATGTATTTGGACAGAATTTGGATAAGGTACAAGGCTTGAGAGGAGTTAATGGAAGGGGGAGTGAGAGGGGGTTTTTAGAGTGGAGGAGAGAGTGGATTTCTTAATATAAAATTCATTAATTTATTATATCTCTTCTCAAGACAAGGAATATTTAGTATTCCATGACCAATAATATTAATTTTATCATGTGAGTTCTAACCAAGTGGTCTTACATCACTTGTGATGTCATGAATAGTGTATTTAACTGATAACTTTCATATACGGTATTTTATCGTATTTCACTATTCATAAAAAATTCAAGTATTTCAAAAAAATACCAAAAAATTACCCCAACCATTTTTTGGCATGTATAATCCAAAAATTAAGTCCATTTTTTCAAAAATAATTTTCTAAATATTATTAATTTAATATTTAATTAAAATCATAATTTATTCTAAAAACAAGAGTTTTAAAACATTTGTTTACTTATTTTTAAAGCATAGATATATCATACTACACTTGAATATTATTTATATACTATCATAAGTAAGATTACTATTCATTAGGTTATATCATTATTCATAAGGGTATGTTACTATTCATAATGGTAGGTTACTATTCACCAAAAATTAACTTTTTCTTATTGGACTCTAAATAACTTACTGATCGCAATAGTGTATGTCAGATTTTTGAAATTCACATCACAGACGTGACAAACTAATGTATTAAGGTTCACATAGCACTTAGTAGTTAATTATTTTGTGACTTCATGTGATTATGACATATTTATAAGAAATGAATTTCCTTTAAAAAATATTGGGTTGTTACAATATTCACCCCATCTGCATTGATCACCATGTGCATACACCCAAATATTTATATAGGGGATGTTTTCCTAACCTCATGGGGGTTAGGATGGATAGTTTTTTACCCACTATTTCCCACTCTCTCTTCCAAGGGTTGTTAACATGAATGGGATATGGTGGCAAGAAGTAAAAAAATTGAATTATTGAGATAATATGTGATGTGATTGCCCCGATTTCTTTAGGGAGATGTGTAATGTGGTGGTCATTATATGGGGCGATGAGATGTGATCAGATGGCTTATGGTGGTAATCATTCATGGTATGATATTGGCATGAGGTTTATGTCCTTCATGTTCTCTATACCCTATTATTCTGGTTATAGTTGTGTTGTGATGGACCAGGTATCTTTGGGTGAGGTGTGATGTGATGGTTTTGTTGTGTTGTGGGGTGGAGAGATTTGATGTTATATGGAAAAGATAGAAGTTTCAGGATATAGGAAGTTGGGGTGTGAGAGCATCACCACATTGGGAAAGTGGTTCGGGTTACCCTTTATTGAAATTATTTTTATTATGTTATTATAATTGGATGCATTATTTGGTAAGCATGCCATGCTGTGTATGTGTTTGGTTAGCTAGCTTGTTTGGGTGATTTTTGGTTTTATTGTTTTCTCACTGGTGAATTAGTTTGTTTCTTTCACATGTGTATGGGAGACATGGGTTTTCTTACTAAGTTTACTTGTATGCTCACTCTAAGTATATAAACTAATTTTTTGGTATCCAAGGGGATTATATGGGCCATTTTAGATATTAACAGCTCAAACGCTTAAACGATTTAAATAGCGCTGCTTTAGATTTAATTTTGGGTATTTACCTTGGATACGTTTATTTGTATCTATTCCCTTTATGTATTCATTTTTTAATGGTTTTTGGGATTTCTTTTATATCATTTTATAGAGTTTCTTATGGTTGATTCCTTATATATCCCAATCATGTTTTATTCTAAAGAGTAATACCTTCCATTTATGATATTCTCATACCCCTAATGCTAGTCTCAAACCTAGGGCTTATTAGAGGTGGGACTCATGGGTCATTATATCTATTCCATCATTTCAGTATCTTTGGAGGGATGAGTTCACGATAGTGAACCAATAAAACTCAGTGTCATTATATTTATTTCCTTTGTCTATAATTTTTTGGTGTATCACAACATGGTAAATAATATTTCATGATGACATAATTTCCATTTTCTAATAATTATAGCCATCCTAATCAATTTAATATTGGTTTTATAAAACACTACATTTTTTCACTTACAATACGCAATCAAGGATGGATAAGATTCATTTTTTGGTGGTTTATAGGAGTGTCAGTTTTTTGAAATTTTGTGTAGTTTGTAATTATATTTGTGGTGGTTTATATCATAGAATTATTTATCTGATTTAGAAATACTTTACTCAAACAACCACTAGAAATATAATAACTTTTAACAAAATAGATACAACTAACACTAAAGTATTTGACAGTTTTTTTATTTAGCGGTGGTTTATTCAACCACCCCTATAAGGGGGGAAATAAAAAATATATATTATATATAAATGATATATGAAACAAAAAAAACATATACATGAGCAAGATTTAGAAAAATATTAATCAATTAAAAATCATAATCGTATTCAGAATGATAAAATATAAAACCCACATATACATCAAAATCATTCAATAACTACCAATAATAAATTCGGTGATGATACAAACAAAACTTTTAACTTTAACAAACATCCACCATTAACCCATTCACATTCATCACCCCACCACCTCCACTATGTTCAATCACTTACATAGCTATATATAGGCTCGTTATACACTAAACCCACTACATCAATTTCATATCAACTTACAGAAAAATAATATAGAAATCAGGAAAATTGAGAACAATTAATAGTTATTCTATAATTTTTTATAATGTTTAACTATACAAAAAAATCTATCAAGCATCAGGACTATATTCTTAATTTTCAAGTGGGTTAGAAGGTTCTCCCATGTACTTCCATCATTGGCCACCTATAATAAAAAATAATATCATTTAACAAAAATAATATGGATTCAATTGGGAAAAACATATTTATACCAAAAAGGCATTAACTATCTAAGAACACTCCACAAAAAGAACCCCATTTTATCTTAAATAAAAGAGAGACTTAAATTGACTAAGTCATCATTGAATTAAAATATTTTAAAGGAAAGTCTATATAAAACTCAAAATTATTAATAAATAAATCACATATAAATAAAACCAATACAACACAAATTAAACATCTCAAGTAAAAAAACACACAGCCACTAAAAATACATCAAATTAATCTTTCAAATTAGGTATGCAAAGCTTTCACCTATAAAAACTTCATTAACCTAACCAAAGAATAATTAATCTACCAAAGATAACATATTAAAAAAATCACTCAATATGGTTTTACATGAACAATACACAATGATAACTGATTATTAAAATGAAATATTTATTATATCAATTCAAATATTTTTATATAATAAATAGTATATTTACATTGAACTATTTAAAAAAATAAAAAATTAAAATTTCATTTATATATAAATCTCATTACAAAAAAATAAAATTTCAAACCAACCAAAAAAATAATTCAACTTATAGGATACCTTCTCCATGCATTGATCCAATCCTCTAGAGAAGTTTTCACCTGTAATACAAAACAACTCTTATTTTTTAAAAAAATATAATGTAATAAGAAAAACATAAATATGATACAATATTTCATAAATAAAACCAAAATAAAATGGTTCATATAAATGATAAAATATACCACATAAAGAAAAAGGATAACATGGTAAATAATTAAGATATATTAAAAAGTAATACAACACTCCGAGCATGTTTGCACAATTTTGAGTATGTGATGAGTGTTCAGAAAAAATATCAATTTTAAACTAAAGACACAAATATTCAGTGATATCGGCTACACTATGTGTCAGAATATTGGGAGGTTAATCATTACATATCATTAATAAATCATTAATAATTTTTTTAAATTATTATTAAGATTCAAGAATGTTTGATATTTTTTGTGTATATAATCCATATTTTAAATTACAATGTCACTTTTAAATTGAAAACACACCCTTTCAGATATAACATCCATCCCATGTGTCAGATTGATATGGGGATAGTTTTTACATGCCACAAATTAATCAATAATAGTTTTACTAATGTATCATGATAATCCAAGTTTTTTTCTGGGTTTTTATTATGAGAAAAATATTATGAACTGAAATATATATCATTTTTAAGTTGAAAATATTCACATTCAGTTTTACCAGTCACACCATGTGTTAGATAGATGGGAATTTAATTTATATATGTTACAAATGAATAACTATTAATTTTTCAAATCTATTATGAAAATATAAGCATTATTACTTTGTTTTGGCTAGGTGATACTCAGTTTGAACAAAAATGTAACTATTAGACTAGATTCATACATTATTGATCATACCAATCATATCCCATGTCATAATGATGCATGGTTAATTAATATATGTCACTAATGAATCATTGATAAATTTAGTAATGTATCACCAGACATTGAGTGTTCTTACTCTATTATGAGTATATGACACATGTTTTGAACTATATTTTCACTTTTAAATTAAAAACATGAACTTTCAATTTTACAAAACACACCGCATATTCAATTCACATGTGATTAATTACTAAATGTGAAAAATGAATTATCATTTTTGTACTAATGTATCTTGACCATTTTAGTATGTTTTCTATGTTTGGAGTATATGATGAGTGTTTTGATCTAACATGTCACTTTTTAATTAAAAACAAACACTTTTAGTCACACCAGGCACACTTCATATTAGATAAATGTGTGTTTAATTTTTACATATCATCAATTAATCATTGATCATTTTCCTAAAGTATAATGATAGTAAGAATAAACTTTTTTTGACTATATGACAAACATTTTGAACAACAATATATATCATTTCTTAATTTGTAATGAAAATCTGGTCCCATTTGTTCAGTTTTGACTATGTAAGGAACATTTTCCATTTAAATTCCACTATTAAATTGAAAACATGAAATTTCAATTATACTAAACACATTATATGTCAAATTTATTTGTGGTTAATTCCTACATGTTACAAGTGAATACAAAATCATTTTACTAATGTATCATTAAAATAAGATCATGTATGATCAGTTTTTACTATGTGACTCATGTTTGGAACTAAATATATATCATCATAAAATTTTAAATGTTTAATTTTAATAATAACATCCATATTCTATATAATACTGATATTTGACTAACTCTTACATTTCCTGGATGAATAAATAGTCATTTCCCTAAATTAAAATGAAATTTTGTCTGTGTTTTCTATGTTTTGCCTATATAGAACACATTTGGAACCGAAATGTCACCTTTAAATTAAAATCATGCATTTTAAATGCATGAAACTAAGATAAATAATTGGAGATAAAGACTATTCAAGAATAAATATGTGGATATACAAATTTGAATAACAATATCAATTTTCCAACATCTATATAACTGTAATATAAAAAATAGAAATAAAAACACAACTAAAATTATAATAATAATGGTTCCTTAATAGTTAGAAACAAATTTTTTATTAATGTTCCTTATTTATAAATTTACAATACATTATCTAATCCAATCATTCTCTTATGAGATCTTCAATAACTAACATGTGATTTTTATCAAGTGTAACCACCACTTTAAGAAACCTGATTTTGTTTATGTATAAACATATCTATTTATCATAGTATTTATCAATTATGATTATTGTTAATATGATAAAGATATATAAGTATAAAAAATGAACATAGGTTTTTGGTGTGGTATATATAGTTGATAAAAACTAACAAATATTTACTAAAAATATGATATTGGCATGATTAGTGTACCCTTTTTTAGCCAACACTATTCTTTAAATTCAATAATGAATTAAAAAATTAAGTTAATCTAATAGGATTGTATTTTCATAGAACTAAAGTAAATTTCACCATCATTGATAGTAAATAATGAAAAAATGACTAAAAAATAAGTATATTCCTACCTCAATCACATGCTAATATCAATCACGCATGCTTGTCCCAAACACCAACAAACCCTAAGGACTTATCTCATTGATAGAATACGAAAAATAAATAATAAATCATTTAAAAACAAATTATAAACTTTGAATAATAGTCTTCAATGTCATGATTCAGTGTAATAAAACAAAATTTATGAGTGACAAATTGTGATCCACTCTCAACATACACTTGAACCTAAGACAAAAACACCCCAATTATAAAATGAAGATCTATAACCAATTTATTCCAATTAAAAATATATATATATAAATTCACCAATGAAAACCCCCAAGATAAATTTCATGCATAAATATACAATGGTTAGTGTCATGCATCAATTTGTAGTGGGAGAGATCACGAGGTAGTGAGAAGAGGTTAGATAATGCCACTACGATGGGAGATCACATAAGGGTGGTGTGAAAAGGGGAATGAGATGTCGACTAATGTCATCATAAGGGGAGATAGCATGGGTAGGTTAAGGGAGGAGAGTGAGATGTCAGTAGAAATAATCATAGTGGGGGATCATGCAGGGAAGTATGTAGTGGGGAGATATCATGTGGATTAGGGGTCATAGGGATCTTATGAAGGGGAGAAAGCAAGATAGTGGGGTTTGTTATGTTTAAAAACACATAGCAGTGGTTGTTTAGAAATTAATTCTAATCGTTTATTTTTTTATAAAATAAAATATAGGGGTGTATTTATAAAACTATTTCCATATTTTATTAAGAAAAAAATTTAACATCACTTTTAGAATATTTCAATAAAAAATAAACATAATGTAATAATTTTTTTATTTTTTATGATTAATATATATAAAAATTCATTGTGTTCTTTAAAATGTGAGAAACAATATTTTCTTGAGGGTAAAAAAATAAATCTAAACCCTAATTTGCCCCTATTATGGTCTATTTGGGAAAATGTGGTCATAATAGGATCATAGAAATGGATATATATTGGATATATGAATATCAAATGTAATATGATTTATTTATTCAAATTAAAAATTCATTCTGTTTGTTATACACATCATGGTATGATGTACTTTTTTAATTGTTACTTTTTTGGATTCCATTTATTCATGGAAATAATTTTATTATATTTATTTTCAATCTATATGATGCTAATTATATTTAATTAGTGTTGTATCAATTATAAAAAAACAAAAATAAAAATAACATGAAGTAAAAGTGTGGAATATCATAAATGTTGTGTTATGAGGATAAAATTTTATATGACCCACATAAATATATATTAATGGGATTAGAATAACCCATATTATGTAGGAGTATAATGTTATAAACAGTGATTCAAAAATTGCACTACTACTGATTGAAGTATAGGTAGTGCCTATGGATTAATCCACTATATGAAAAGGAGACACACAGTATCATGGTCTTACATTCCATGTGCTAAAGAGAAAATATCACACACTAACCCTATTTTACTCTTTTGTTTTATTTATTTTTGATACACTTTTTTATCTCCCCTTTTGTGTCATTATCCCTTAAAATTTTTATTTTTTTTGTGTATAGTGCATGTTGCACAGTTAAGCTGCATGGTTAATGCTAACCAGCAAGAAGAGTTTGATAGGACTATAGTTTTTAATAAAAAAAATAACGACATGGTTGGCACATGGTTAGTCTAAATATGTGTATTTCTAGTGTAGGGTATATACCCTCTAATAAGAGGCTCATGGTTTGTGTAAGATTTGGTCAACCATGTGGTCAAACCGTACGTGGTTTACATGTCATTAAAAGGTCGAAATTAA
Organism: Viscum album; assembly: GCA_963277665.1. Taxonomy (NCBI): domain Eukaryota; kingdom Viridiplantae; phylum Streptophyta; class Magnoliopsida; order Santalales; family Viscaceae; genus Viscum; species Viscum album. The sequence goes on along the minus strand of OY728128.1, from coordinate 1,033,614,785 downwards.
CACTTCTCCCCTATTTTTTAACCAAAATTCTTCTCATTCATCCCCAATTTGGATGGAGAAACCCCCAGGGCTTCTCCCTCTCAATTATAACACCTTCATTAGTTAATTCCTGATGTTATTCAACATTCAAGTCCAAATCTTCATCAAAAACTCTTCTACCACTCTTCCTTTAATTCTTTCCATTTTTATCTTCTATTGTTATTTCCAAGTGAGGTCTCAGTGACCTACTTTTTCATTCCATATTAATTTTTATTTAGGGATTTCTTCATTTTTGTTTTCCATTTAATATTCTAGATATCCTTGGGATTAGTTTAGGCAGAATAACATCGATGTTTTCAAAAGAAAAAAGGATAATAGGTCGGTGTTCCCTTGCATATCTCTATAAATTTAAAACTATTCATACTTGATGTTTGTTAGGGATTGTTTCGTGCATTTTGGAAATGTTATCAAATATATTTGATACATTTTTCAATGTATGGGTATTCTCTTCAAATTTAATCAAATGTGAATGGGATTTATTTCTTATTTCAATGTGTAAAATATTTTATGGTGATTCACACATACCTAAAGTTTGTATAAATGTCTAGTTGTGTTTTTTAAATTTATAGTTGAATTATAATGGGTGATTTTGTTTTGTAATTAGTTTTTTTGGTTTTGTTTGTTAAGAAATATTTATAAGGATGGAATGGAACCTTCCAAATGATTTATTTATAAAATGAAAATCTCTAGAATCATGCCCCCAAGTGTTTTATAAATTAAATGGTTATTATGTTTTTTTATGTAATGATACATGGTTAATGGACCTATATATATTTATTTGTGTTATTGATTGAATTTGGGATACTTATTATGTGGTCATTAAAAGTTTGGGTGTGTCTTGATTTTGATTTATTTTATATATATCTATATGATTATTTTTTAGTCTCACCTCTATGTGAATGTCATGGGAATCCATAGATATCTAGGCATGAATTCTTAAGATACTTATAACATTAGTTCAAAATCACAGTGTAGATAGTATCATTAAGATAGATTTCAATCCTCTTATGTGATTATTCCCCTCAGTTATACCAATAAGGGTAATACCAAGTGCTAGGGCTGGTTATATTTATCTATTCCCAGTATTATTTAGTAGTTCGAATATCTCTATCATAGATTGTCCCTAATTCTCCTAGGTTCCCCCGATAATGGTCTTTGTTGTGTGTTATAATTATTATTACTTTGTACATCTATTTTCAATAAGGTTATTATTAAATAATTTCCATTAATTTTAAAGGAATCTATTATATCACATGAATATTTTATTCAAAATGTTTCATAATGGTTTTATTTCAATAAATATTGCTTGATATTATCAATGGAAATGCTTTGAAATTCATGAAATATTTTAATTTTTTTGGAAATAAATGTAAAACCTAATTTTTTATATATTATCATATTATCATGAAATAGTTACACTTTTAATGGTTATGTTTGGATTGGCAGGTAATTTCCTACAATGTTTTATAGATCACACCCATCATAATTTCATGTTATCAAGTTTTTATTAGATTAATAATTTTGATATCAAACTCATGGTTAGTACATGGTGCTTGGTTGAGGATGATATTGGTGGAAATTAGTGATTTTATACTTATGCATGGAGGGTTTATGTGGTATATTTTAGTTTCCTTTATTTATTTCAATATCATTTTTGTATTTTACTTATCGGTTTTAATCTTTACACATTATACCATGATTTATTTCAGTATCAATGTATTGGATTAATAATGATTTTTTTGTTTTGATATATTCATTGATCTTAATTTTTATTACTACCTTCATTTATTAATTATGCTTAGTTTGATTTTGATTATTTATTATATCTGATTTTTTTAGTGGCATGACTATCCAATTTCTGGAATGGTCATGTTGGATACCCTTGTAGAAACCCATTATTTATATTTATTATTTAGAAATCATTATTCTCATTAGTACACTTTTGATTCCCTTTATAGTTTTTGGTAGCACAAGGGAATCAAGAACACTTCTCATGCCTTATCACAAGTTGGCTTGGGTGCCTAAGCATAGGGAAATTTGTTTTTCTTCAAGAAAAAATGGTATCAAAGCATAGGTTCTTAAGATATCCTAAGTCTTATATTTTCCTTGTTTATTTGGGATGTTTGATAGATTGGAAGTAGGATAAACATAATTCATGTGTTTGGCCAGGATTAAACTTCTTGGTCACTACTTCTAAAGATAATTGTTTAGTTAATAGTGTATTCTGGGATGAGTATGATTAGAATTAAAGCTTAGTTCACTTATTTTTTTGAGATTTTGGGTCTCTATTTGATTTTTTTTTTATTTAAATTTGAAGTTGTTTTTTGAAAATATTTGATTTTGAAATGAAATTTCTGAGAAAAAGCAGGGTTAACTGGTATTAATTCTTGGTCTAGAAAACTATGTGCATACCGTGCAGACCAATCCAGATACCTTCCAATGAGATTCAAATTGTTGGAATATAATTCTACAAACTTTTAGGCTAAACCATTAATGGATTTTATTTCCTTTAAATTTTTGAAATTTTGATTTCTTGTGCGTTATTTTTCCCTCATTCTTTATTTATGTTATATTGTGGTGATTTTGGATGTTTATAGTTAATTATAAATAATATTTTGTTTCATTTTAATTTTATTTTTAAAATAAAAAATATATTTTATTTTGAAAATGAGTATAGATTTAAAAAATATTAAAATATTTTGTTAAATGATTAAGGAATAAAAATTAAATTATTGTTTATAAATGTTATAATTTGAAAAATAAAATTTATATTGAAATTCATTAAGATATTTTATGATTTTTTTTGTGATATTTTATAAGAAATTATTTATTATAATTTTGAAAACTTGTGAAGTGGAAATGTTTTAAGAGTATTTTGGGAAAGGTTTAATAAAAAGGTTCCAAGGTACCCTTGATGTTTTAAATTAAATAATGTTTTATAAAGTAATGGTAAAAATGATTTTATAGGAGAGATAATATATTTTCTTATATTTTCATGTTTTGATAGATGAGTATTATTTTGATGAACATTTCAATGTTTTTGTACTTATTCTCTTGTTTTATTTTCATTTAAGGAATTATGGTATTTTAGTGTTTTTTAAAATTGTATTTGGAGATTGGATATTTAATTATATATCAGTTTTGGGAATTTTAAATTTATAGTGTGATTTGTTTTTTTTTTTGTTTCTTTTTTTTAGAATATGCCTCTATAAATCCGTAAAGGATTTTAAAGAGGATTTTATAGGTGGTTCACTAGAATAAACCCCTCTAGTTGATCAAGTTTTATCTGAATCATTTTCATTGTCTTACCTAACTATGGAGAGTACTATTTTTCTCTTCTATCAAATACATATGATTTTTTTAGAGAAGTCCTAAATTACAATCCTCTAAGTTTATTTGGGTAACTTTATTCTCAGAGAGTGTAGGAATGGTAGTGGATTATTGAGGAGATCTTAATTTGGATTGAGCATCAAAAGTTTTTCAATCTTAATTTTGCTACCATCATGCTAGAGGGATCATTTTGGGAATTGTTTAAATCCATGATTCATACAAATCAATTTCGGGACCTTTCTTATGAGGGTTACAAGGAATTTTTAATTCAATGGTATATTTCTAGGGAGGTGAGAAAACAAAAGGTAATGTATTTTTATTTCCTCTAGAAAAGAAATAAATGAGTGTTATATTAATCTTCTTGATTCATTGTAAAGGTGCCACGCCTTTCTGAACTAGTTAAGGATGAATCCTTGAAGGCTTAGTATTTTGAAAAAGTTCATTGACTAGATCTTTTTTCAATAGTGTTTTCTTTCCAACATAACACATATAGAGATATATTAAATAAGGCTATGAGTTTTTAAGTCCCCTTGGTAGGGATTATAGTAGTGATTTTTGTTTCAAATTTCCCTAGAAATGATAAAGGAAACTATAGTAAAGGGAAAGGGACGAAATCATAGTCTAGGAGTTATAGAAGTAGCATCAAATGGAAATCCAATTTCATCATGTCAAAATCTTTTAAGATAAAGTCTTTGGGGTGTCACTGATGCAAGAAGGAATGGAATAACTATCCATCAATCCAAGAAACACCTAATAAAAACTATATTTAAAGTCTTATAGGTCATATGTGAAGATTTTTATGAGGATATTATCATAATAAGATGGATATATATGTGTTATTTTGGAAGATCTTTAGGTTGAACCCATTGAACCTGGTGTTGAAGCCATGTTTTTTTATGGTTTTAATCTTTATTTTTCATTATTTTCTTATTTTACACATGTCATATTCAGTTTATTTTATGTGGTGTATTTCTTTGGGATGATGATGTTTATGGGTATATGGTAATATATTCTTGATGGAAAATTATCATTATAAATTATATAGTTCGATGATGGTTATTTATCAATTTTGATGGTTATGGGTTCATGGGTGTGTCATGTTCTGTGGCTCGGTGGCCCAAGGCTATGGCATTTCTCTACATTTGAATTTTGAATCTGGTTTTACTAACAAGCATATGACTTTGTTAAAAGTATTTTATGGTGCTTTTGATTCAGATCTGTAGAATTGTATGGTTACCGCTAACCTATAAAGAAGATTTCTAAAATCAAATAAAAATATAATTTTCAATCATACCCCTTTTATTTTAGTAATTAGGTTTCCTTGGAATTATTGAGTCATTTCATGTTTCAAGCATTGGTATTCAAAAAGAATTCCTAATATAGTGAGTCTAACACTATAGGTGAAAAGTTTATAAATTCATATAATATTTTCTTCATATTTTCCTTTTGATGTATGGTTTCTGGTTATTAGGATAGTCCATCATACTACTAGACCCAACCCTATTTTTTCCTACATTTGGATTTCAGACCGTGTTATGGATTCCCTTTGATATAGGTGTATTCCATAATAGATCCCTTTTGGTTTAATTATTATTAGTTCATAGTTATCCCAATTTTTTGGGATTTCTTATGAGATAGATAGCCTTTCCACTTCATAAGTCAACGCTTCTCTAGCTGTGAATATTTAGGTATTAGTCTTCAAGGGGGACTTTATGTTATAAATTGGGTATGTATGGTATACTCAATAGTATCATGGTAATTAATATTGTTTTTTAGGATGCTCTATATAGTTGTATAGTTATTTTTCTCTTCAATATTTTCTTCATAATAGGGAGTTAAACCCCTTGTACTCATCTTCATCAATCGATCATTATGGTGCTTTTGGGGGGAAGAAAATGTTATTTTGGGGATATTTATCACACTTTTACCCCAATTTACTCTATTATTTTATTTTATTTGTGAAATTTTTTGTTTCTATATCCTTATATGTCATTATCCTTTGAAATATGGTGTATTTCAATGTGTAGTTCATGTCACATGGTTAAGGCAGATGGTTAATGATAACTATGCAACAACTATAAAATAGTGTTATAGTTCTTAAAAGAGACAAACTAAAAAATTGGTTCATGGTTAGTCTAAACATGTGGCCTACCTATATGGGTCCCCAGTGCCCCCAGTATGAGGCACACGATTAGAATAAAATTTAAAAAACCATGAAATCACACCATTCTTTGTGTATAGGTCATTAAAATTTGAAATTTCCACTTTTCCCCTATTCTATTTTTAACAAAAACACCTCACATTCTTCCTTCAATGGAATCATGTAATCCCTAGGGATTCTCCCTCTCAATTATACATCCCACCTTGGTGTATTAATGATGTTTTTCAAGATTCATCTCCAAATATTCTTGGTAAACTTCTATCCCCCTATTCATTTCCTCGTTTCCATTTTTATCTTCTCTTATTCTTTCTTGGTGAGGTTTTGATGAACTAGGGGTTCATTTTTTCTTAACTTTTATGAGGCTTACCTTATTTTTAATTTAATCTTGATCTTCAATGTCTCCATGGGTTTTTTTCATGAACCAACCCAGGTCAACCCTAGACTGGTCACCCGAGTCAGTCCATGACATGGCCCAAAGGGCATTTCCAATCCCCACAGGCTGGAAACTAGTGTGAGGCATCAAAATGAGGCATTTGGGAACTGTTTTCCCCATAAAAATATAGATAATTTAATATTAACTAAACAAAAAAAACAACACTATTAGCAGAAATAAAAACAAAATAAGTAGAAAAAAATACCTCAAGTTACCTCATGGGTCACCATGGAACACAAAACCACACTCTCTCTAAGAGAAATACAAACTAGAAAAACCAGAAACTAAAAATAATGTAGGCGTGAGCACTAAGATTCCCAATAGGAGTGACAAAAATCAACGACGCCCTAGGTCCTTGCCTTTAAATAAAAACTTTATCATTCTAGTATTAAAATAAGATCTATTAAAATAAAGTTTTCATTATATTCAAAATCAAGTCACATGATTTCATTTTTAAGGAAAATGTTTTTATTACACTAAATTTTAAAAATAGTTCCCAAGCATGCATTAACATTTATAAATAAAAAGAAATAAGTTTATATTAAAATGCGGTTTTTCACAAATGGGACATCATGTATGAAACAACTGAAATGAAAATAAACTCATAAGCATTATGTCACAAGTGATCACCATGGGAAATCCATATAGGTAGCTTGAATAAGTGGGACCCTAGATACCTCATACCTTAGTGAAACGTGGAATAGTAACCACACTGGACATTATTCTTGTGCACGATCCACTAGTAGGTAACACACCGATAACCTAGTGGTCTCCAATCATCATAATGTTTAGTTAGTTATTTAATTGTTAATAATACTAGAAGAAACTATAAATAACCACTTCTATATCATCTATCGTATTATTCCTAGTCTTCCCATCTAGATACCTCAGGCTTCCCATGTGATTTATTTCAAATGGTGGTGAGTTTTCCTAAATATAACATGCATGAACATACTATTTTCTAAAATAAGGGGGAATGTCTCAAGAGGGGTTTTCCTTTTTCACAAACTATTATCAAAGTGTTAAACGAATTAATTATTTACAAGGAATACTTTTCATTTTAGAAACATAATCACCCAACATTATTAAGTTTCTAAAACATGTTGAAATCTTAACAACACAACCGAGGCGATACATATTTACTGTAATCTTAAAACTATACTTAAAAATGAAAGAATCCTTTTAAGAAAATTAAATTTCCCTTTAACTTTGTGTTCACACTAAAACTCATTTTGGAAATATCGTTGGAACGACTTTGGAAAAAAAACGTGTTATTTCACATTTACAACAAAACTAGCCGAAAGACCACACATCTTTGGAAATACTTGATTTGCATTCAAAAATAAAAGAAATCACTTTTCAAGAACCAAAACCATTTACATACATCCATAAATATATATATATATATATATATATTGCATATGCATCTCATGTAGAAGCAGAAAATGCATTTTTAAAAGAACACCGAACAATTATGAAAATTCTAATTAAAGTTTAGGGCATAGGGAACCTACCTCAAGGTGGAACCAAGCCATCCACTTCAGCTCTTGGAACTTTCTAACTAAAAGATGCTTCTTCCCCACTAATTATATGAACTTTCACATACATATATAGGCACATAGCCCCTATTCACACACCTGTATAGCCATGAACGTGTGCAAGGGGATCCCTACATATTTATTTATATGCATATACTGGTCTCCAAACACCGATGTATGAATTTTCATCTATATACATGGGAACACCTAGCCCCATACATGTATATTCACTACCATGGATGACTATACATTTAACGAAGGAACCCATATATATATATATACTTACCTATGCACATGCATGTGATTCTCCTTCAACTCAACAACTCAAAACCACAAAGTAGGGGACACACACTACACATATAATTTAATAAAACAATTTATGAAACACCTCAAAATTAGAACCACAAAAATTTTCACCAAAATAGTATTTAAACACAAATGCATACCAAAACACTTTTCTACCATGATCTACAACACAACTCAGTTTAATAAATCACTGACATGATTATTAAAACACTTGAAATGAACACAATAGGACTTGTATCAAGAACAAATAGACATTCTAAACTCTTCAAAATATGTTCGCATCACTAACATAATTTATTTAACTATTTAAACAATTTGTAAAAGAATACCAAAAAAAAATAAGACTTTACACTTAAAATAAATACAATTCAATGTTGAAAATTAAAAGTTTCCAAACCAATTTCTCATTAAATCCCTTCAAAAACCACTTTCACACCCATAAAACATACTTCAAGGCACCCAAAAAACCAAAACATCAAAATAATTTATCTTCATTTGAAAAAAAACCACTTTAATCACACTCGCAACTCAAGAACTTTTGAAAACACTTTATCCTCACCTTAAACAATTAGTTAAACGCATCCAAAAATTTCCACAGCATAATGCATATAAACCACATCTAAACTTCCTTTAGAAAGTGTAATTCATCAAATATGAATGCCAAAATATATCCAAAACAAAATCCACACTGTGAAATTAAAGTATAGTCCATGTTAAATTTGATTAAATAGGAAAATTAAATCATCTAAAAAAATCTATCCATGGAACCACCTACCTCGATGTCAAAATCCTCAAAATTTGGGTGAATTATTAAATCTCATGGAAATTTCACCTCAAGGACACTGAATTAAACCCTAGATCAAACAACCGAACCAAAATTATCAATATTTATCCCTAAAATCAAACACTCTTCCCACTGGAAAACTGAAATCCCAATGAAATGAAGACCAAAACCCCAACAAGGATGAAGTATGGTATTTCTATGGGAAGGTGCATGCACTAGAGGAGAGGCTATTGATAGGGTTTGTGGTTTCCAAAAAAAGATCTGGCAGCAAAGGGGGGAATTTCAGATAGCGTTGGATAGTAGGAGGCCGATGGGTGTGGGTCACGTAGTAGGGAGAGGAGGTGGTGTGAAGGGTGCTGGTTTCCGGAGTAAGGCTGCACTGACAGGTGGCTTTAGCGGAAGGAGAGTCCATTCAAGGGTGTGGCCAAGGGAGAGCGGTGCACAAGACTAGGGTTTGTGGGGGGGGGGGTACAGTGTGGGGGGAGTGGGGGTGAGGGTAGGGGTGCGACGCACCACGGGGAAAAGAAATCCACAACACAGACAAAAAAATTAAATAAAAATTAACTAATAATAATAGTAATTATAATAATTAATAGAAATAATAATAATTTTATAATAGTGATAATAATAATAATAAATTAATAAAATTTATACCCTTAACACTAATAATAATAATAATCTCAAATAATAATAATATTATTATCCTTAAAACAATTCTTTTAAAGTTATTACATTTTTCTTATTTCATTTTATTTTTATTTTGTCACTCTTTTAATTTTATTTCTTTATTATTCATTTAATTTTATTTAATTATTTCGAACATCAGGCAGGTCACGTAGGGGCCTGGCTGAAGCCACACAGTTCCCAAACCGTGATCTGCCCGTGCATCCGATGTTGTCACACCCAAAACAAGAATTTATCAGTAAATAAACTTCAACTAGGACCGACCCACACCTCAACAAAGAATTTAAAGGCAATATAAGATAATAAAATAATATTATTTCAAATATCTGGGTGTGGTAGTTTGGTTGATGTAGAATAACAAAAATATTTGTAAAATAGAAAGGGTAAAAGGTTGGTGGTACCTTTTATAACTATCTAAATTTGAAACTATGATTTCATGATGATTTTAAAGGCTTATTTCACACATTTTAGAAATTTTATCAAGTATATTTAATATTTTATCGAAAATACGGGTGTTCTATTTAAATTTTATCAAATGATAATGGGATTTATTTTTTATATAAAAGTGTAAAATCTTTTTTGGTGATTCACACACACATAGTGTTCATAAAAATACCAGATTGGATATTTAAATTTGATAGTTGAATTATAATGGGTGATTTGGCTTTGGAAATAGGATTTTGTGGTCTTTCTTGAAATAATTTATCATAAAGACTGAATGGAACCTTCCAAATGATTTCTCTAGGAAATGAAAACCCCTTAGAAGATTACCCCACATGTTTCATAAAATAAATGGTTACTATGATATATATGTGATTATACATGGTAGAGGGTCATATATATACTTTTTTGTGTTCGTGATCAAATTAGGGATATTTATTATGAGGGTGTCAAAGGTGAGTGTGTTACATTCTTTTGATTTATATTATATGTATCTATGTGATTATTATTAGGACTCTCCTCTAATTGAATTTCATGGGAAGCCATGGGTAGCTCGGTGGAAAGTCTTAAGACACTTACTTCACTAGTTCATGGTCATGATCTAGCTAGTGTCCCTAAGATATGTTATGTTTTACTTTTGTGATTTTTTCCCTTAGTTAGACCTATGTGGGTAATACCAACTATTAGAATAGTTTATGGTTATCCAACCTCATTATAATTTATTAGTTTATATAACCTTATCCTAGATTGTTCCCCACACTCCTAGGTTCAAATGATGACTGTATTTATTGAGTGTTATATTTTTTATTACCTCATATATTTATTTTCAAAATGGTTCTTAGTAAAATGCATCCCTTACTTTTAAATTATTACGTTGTATTACATGAATTTTTAATTAAAAATTTATTATAAAGTTTTTTTTTCAAAAATTATTCCATGATGATAGGAATAAATATGATTTTAAGGAAATGAAATATGTTACATATTTTAGAAAAACTAAAAAACCCCATTTTATATATATTCTCAAAGTAGATTAAAATATTTTCACTTTTAAAGGGATTTCTTAGATTGGTTGGTCGTTTTATGTTGGTTTGTATAGCTCATGATTAACATCATTATAGTCTATCCAGTTCTTCTTGGATCTAAATGTTTGATATTTTAATCATGGTTGGTATGTGTTTATTGGTTTAGGATAATGGTGGTGACAAGTGGTGATGCTCCACTTACACATGGAGGGTTGGTGTGTTCTATTTTAATTTCCTTTATTTATTTAAATATATTTATTGTATCATCCTTATCATCATTCCAATTTTCACTTTGATAGTTGATTTATTTTAGAAACTCTATATTATATTCTTATTGATTATGTTTTGTTTTATTTATCCATTAATATTGATCATTATTATGACTTTCATTAACTATTATGAACCATTTGATTTTGTGTTTATATTGTATTTACTTATTTTGTGAAATGACTATCTAACCTGAGGAATAGTTTCATTGGGTTTCCTAGTGTTAACTCTTTCTTTATATTTATTATTTGATAAAATTCATTACCATTGGTACTCTATTTATTTTATTGGTGCTTTTCGCCATCTTAATAGGATTAGGAAGGCTTCTTGGACCTAATAATAGACTGGATCAAGTGCCTAAGAAAGAGGTGGACTGAGTTTCTTATTAAAAGGAGTCTTATTCTATATAAAAATATGTGTATGAAACTATATTTGTTGGAAAATAATGGATCATAAGGATACTATCTAAGAGGTTCATGAATAGAGTTTAGGGATTAACAGAACCAAGGTGTTAGTGAAAGGAATTTCATGGACATAATATATAATTTTATTTTATTTTTGATAAGAGCCTTTTTTAGAAATGTTGGATGAAGGAACACCATAAAAAGGGTTGAAATATGGTAATGTTTAAATCCCAAAAGGTTTATGGTGTATAGAAATACTCATGTTTAGTTTAACTAAAGTAAAGGGGGTCAAGAGGTTTGAATCCAAGCCATTTCACTAATAATGGTCCTTACTTGAATAAAATTTTATACATAATGCTTTCCAAATTATGTAGAGATCAATTTTATTCTATTTTACCCATTTTTTATCTTCTCTATATGAATATTTCATGTTTAGTAATGATGGATAACTGTGAGGGTGATTTGATTAGAAATATAAAAAATCATTGCACAAGTATAGATCATAGAGTGTAGTTATTATATCAAGACATCAACAAAGTATAATAATATTAATGGAAATTTCAGTTTTTGCAGATCATGGGAGAGTTTTTTTGAAAAAAAAATAGAAAAACTATTAGGTTGCTGTAATGATCGAAATATTTGTGAATTAAAAGTGTGTCATGGTTTTCTAAGTGTATAAGATTATCATGAATGATGCATGAATTATTTTTAGGGGGGAAGTTACTTTGATTATTCAAAATTATATGAAGAGAATAAAATATAGAATACAATAAAAATAGTATAAAAATAGTGTGGAACACACTGATAAGGTGAGGTTCTGGACAAAATCCAAAAAATAATCAATAAAAATAATGGTGATTATGGAGAGATAATGAAGGGAACACCTGATCTTTTAAGGTGTAGTATATAATTATCTTATCTCATTTTAATGTGTTTGCTATGTTAAATTCAGTATGTTAGTCATAAATAATTCATATGATAATGATTATTTCACTATTATTTGTATTTTTTAATAAATTATTTTATAGTTGAATGATAAGAGGTGTAGTGATCTCCCTAAAAAATTTGATACATCCCACATTAGGTGAACCATGTATGTCAGTATATCCATGTGTGTGTATTTGTCAAACCATTATTTAAATCTGAATATGTTAGTAAATCCTACCAAGAAATACATGTTAATTAAGTGAATTTCTTATCAATTGAGAATTAGTGGAATAATTTTAATGATTGGATTCACCCCTACCTCTTAGTACATTCTATTTGTTATATAGTTCCCTTTTCTACTAAAAACTTATATTTTATTATTTTAAATATTAATTGAAACTTGAGTTAAATGAAGCAAACATTATAAATGTATAGTGTTTATTTTTTAGGGTTGGTTGAGAATTTATGAAATAATAATACTCAAATATGTGCCTTTATTAATGAATGAGGTTTATAAAACGGTGTTCAATAGTTAATTTTAATATATACTAGTATGTTATATATCTTTCTAAAATTTTCTTCCTTATTTCATCATTAACCAAGAATTTTCTGGATAACCATTGATGTAACACCCCGAGCATCCACGATACAGTTCTCATTCAATAATGCAATAGCTTGCATTGTACGCAACTTCGAGTTCTAAAACACCGCGACTAATCAAAGTAGCCGTTATGAATAGTAATAACCACTTTTTAAAATTATAGAAATTTTATATTTCAAAATGGACTTCATTTTTGGATTCGGAATATCAAAATTAGCCTATGTTGAATTTTTGGTATTTTTCTGAGAACTTCTAATTTTTTATGAATAGTGAAAAATACTTAAAAACAACATTTTTAATAAAAATAATTTATAGTGATAAATTATACTATTTAGTAGTTTTAAAGTATAATTAGAATATATTTTCACCATTTTATCCAATGGTGGTCATTAGAATTAATTTAACATTGAAATTGGACATAAACAATTGTCAATCTTTTGATATAAATTGTTTCTTAAAAACACGCTATTTGTTGTGACAGCGGGAATTAATTATAAAATTAATTAATGAAACTTATATGTTTGGAATTTTTTAAAATATACATCATTTTTTAATTCGGAATATCAATTATAGCTTAGGGTGAAATTTTGGCATTGTTATGAAAAACTTCAATTTTTGATGAATAGTGAAACCACTAAGTGGTTGTTAAATAACTGATTTTTCGTTTAAATGAAATATTACCACTTCTGTGATTTGATTTTCAAAAATACGACATACATGGTTGTCATTAATAAGTAAAATGTGGTTCAATGAGATTAAAATAATTTTTGGTGAATAGTAACTTTTAAGTTCTTAATCGCGATTAGAGGTAATTAGTGTAGTTTAAGGTAAAAATAATGTTTTAATAATATGAGATGAGCTTGACACATGTCCTACCCTCATTGGATGTACCATGGCAGACCAAGACAATCCATGGGTCAACTTGGGGACCCCATGGAGACACTTTAGTTGGAAAATGACTTAAATACCTTTTATTTAATGTTAAAGTAAAAAAATGACACAAACATGAAATGTTTTACTAAAAAACTTTTCACATGGGGTTATACAAGTCATATTTTTTACTATAAATAGTCATTGGAAAGATAAAAAGATTTCCTACATCATAATATTTTTTTATAATTTTTAGACATTAAATAAAGTAAATTATTTATGACATCATGATGGTGCAGCGATGACCTCATTATTTAACGATTTAAATAAAATGAGAAGATAATGCAAAATCCAAGGCTTACACTTGTCCAAAGCCTATTGGATGAGGAGATTTCGAACCCTTATCACCTTATACTCGAATTATATAAGTGTGGGACCTCTAAAATCCGAAACTCATTTTATAATAAAGTGACTTTTCTTTACATTCCAAGAGTGCCCCTCCTCTCCACTTAAAAAAGGCCCCCACCTCTACCACCTCATTCACACTTTCAAGCCATTTGCCTCGGCCAAACTCTGCCCAAATACTCTCCCAACTTCCCTCCCTTACTCCTAGAAGCCTCACTTTGGGCAGAATACTTCCCAAGGAAGCCTTTGGCTCAAATCAAAAGAGTTACCCGATTTAAAGGTAATGTCTTCTCTTATGTTATTTTGTTTTATTTTTCTTCTCCAACCCCATAAACTCTTTTTATTCATTTATTTTGTAACAACACCAGTATCCTAAATATACTAGTATGTTTTTATATGAAGTATTCGAGCTACACTTACACACACCTACATATAATGGTTAAAGAACATACGGTTTCTGTGGATGACGAATTTCTGCCTCACGAAACGATGATTGTTCAACACTCATATAACACCTTCAAAGGTGGCCATTAAGATGTCAATATATTTATATATGATATATAATATGTTTATGTTTTAATTATGCTTCTGTATTTCTCATTTATGGCATACTTTATGATTTCCATTATGGGTAAACGCGATAATTTCATTTTAGGAAGTGCGGACTACCGCCCCCTCAAAGTGATTTGAATCGTTAATGCCATATGTGGGATGTATAAATGATGGAGTAAATGGTATTATACACTATATTATACTGGAATTATATTATACATTTATATCATTATGATTTCATTCCATTAAATACGAAATAGAAATGAAAGTAGCGTTCATGCGTACGTACGGCTTACCGTCTCCATGAATGGTGCATTTCATTTCTTACCTCTAAATGTTACGTAATATTATAAATGAATGTATATACTGGATATATATGATATATATGACATCTAAATCATGAATATAATTCTGGAGATAATGGATATTCTACCACATAAACAACTTGTGATTATAAGAAGTTTATTGTTGACTCAAGTACCAAAGATCGACAAAACGACCGTTATTAACTTAAATAATTACATAATGTTCATATCATTGTAATAAGTGATATAAAAAGTATAATGAAATTGAAAATGGTTCTTAATAAGGTATATATTAACTCTAGTTTATTATTCATGAGGTTAAAGAACGGTTGATTCAAGTCAGACACGAGGTAAGGGAACTTCTTAACCCAATTTCTATTCTTTGGGTTAATCTCCTACTTTCAAATTATGTCATGATATTATTATGTCCTATCTTGTATTTTTACATTATTTATGTGTACTTATAGTGAATACACATTATAGATGTACTTTATTTAAAAAAATGATCTTTTTAAGGACTTCGTCTCAATCTCCTTTCATTGAGGCATATTTTATTTTATACACAACTTTCTTTTATACGGTGTATAAACCCCTTTGAATTTTACGTTTATTCAAAAGGAAAATTTTTTCTACAAAGCGTTTTTCTAAATGACAAAAGGTAATGTTTTTATTTCTGTACTTATGCGGCGACAACGACTTCTCCACCGTTGTGACCATTATTTGAGTTTCGGCTTCCTCTACAAGCCATCATTTTTTTTAATGAAAAATAAATACAAAGTTTTAACTTTATTTTATTTTGGTATTGAAAATGGTTTTGAAAGCGTTTTTATTATATCAATGTGTTGTATTGATATCTTGTGATTGAAATGTGGAAATTTTATGTTTCCTTTATGCATGTTTTATGAGATACGATTATGTTATGGTTTATGATATGTTTAAACCTATTCATATGAGGAATGTATTCGACTTAATAAGTGACGGGTGGAGCCCGCTATAGCTCCTCGACGCATCGATAGGTCTCATGAGACAACTAGACATGGAATTGGCTGAGGCCATTTCCCAATTTTATTTATGGTTTTGGCCGAGGCCTTAATCATTTTAGACGTCTTGGCCGAGGCCTTGACAAAATGTTTCAGAATGTCTGGAATTATACATTCCCTCATTATGAAAGTGGTTATTGATCTTGCATGTGATTATTCGACCAGTAGAATATCCATCTGAAGAAGTGAATGGCATTATCTCATTTTACTTTTTACATATTATGTTGAAGTTCATGTTTAAAAGGATTTTGTTTTAGTTATACATTACCTTAAATGTTTATGTTTATTGATGAAAGCTTCCGCTATATTGTTATCCTTACTGAGCATCTAAGCTCACCCCTTTCAATGTTTAAATATTTCCCAGGATGTGAAGAAGTATTTTATGAATGACCTGCAAGGATAGTCAGAAGAGGATATGAGTGTGGACTATGAAGACTTTGTTATTAGTTTTTCACTTTATGATGTAATTTAACATTTATGAATGTATCTAGTGTTTCCAAGGCTACTAAACTAATCAGTCTTTCGAGACTTGATCTTTTGTGATCATGCCAATGTTACGAAGTAATGCACCGACTCTGGGTAGCTGGGGTCGGGGCGTTACAGTTGGTATCAGAGGCAGTTTAGTACTAACCTTGGAAGCTAGATTTAGATAAACTCTGATTAGAGAACATAGCCCGAAGATAGACTTTGAGGATTAGTATAGGAAAACTTCCTAGAATTTTGGTATTATAGAGATTTTGTGAGTTTTCCGAGCAATACATCCCTGTCTGGATACGATCAGGTAGAGGCGGCTCTGGAATAGATGTACCTAGGGGTAAAACCCGAAAACACCGCTTTGAGCTAGACTCGAACAGGAACTGGTGCACGACAATGGGCCTTACTGCACTCTTGGTTACGACACTCCCGGGGGATATGCTTAGGATAATTCTCATTTTCTTTACAAACCACTATGAAGGGTTATGAGTATATACTTCCTCAAAGAAAACATTTTTATGGATTATATCCATAAATAGTTCCATTTATGTTAAGTATCTTACAAGTATGGAATTATGTATTTTGATTCATAAACTAATATAGTTTATGCCATTGTTTAGAAATGGTGCCTAGTGGAAGGAATGGAAACCGTATCAATGCACGCACTCCGTGTAGGGATTTCCCTCCTGCTCAAGATAATTATTGTGGATCTGGAGATACAACTGGTGCTGATCAACTTATTACCATACTGGGACAACTCACTCAGGTTATGAATAATAACCTTACTCGTATGGAGCACCCTGATCCGCAACGTGGAGGATCAATGTTAGACCGCTTCATGAGGAAAAAACCGCCAACATTTAATGGGGGTACAAATCCATTAGTAGCTGAGCAATGGATAAACTCCTTAGAGAAAATATTCCATGCCTTGGGGAGTAGCGAAAGGGAGAAGGTTGTCATGGCAGTTTACCGCCTCACTGGAGATGTCGATCAGTGGTGGTCACTGATTCAAAACACAAAGGAAGATGATGACATATCGAATATGGAATGGGTGGAGTTCAAAGAGATTTTCCTAGAAAAATACTATCCTCGTGACCATCGAGCAGATATGGAAAGACAATTTTTGAGTCTGAGACAAAAGGAGGATGAGAATGTCGCAAAGTATGAGGCAAACTGTACAAGGTTAGCGAGGCATACTGCAGATTATATATGTATCCCAAGAAGTAAGATAGATCGTTTCTTTGATGGGTTAAAACCATTTCTCTGTCAAGCCTTAGTCTCACAATCTTTCTTGTCATACGAAGACATTGTCTCATGTGTTATCAAGACAGAAAAGGAATTCTCTAAGTCTTATGACAACAAAGTAAAGAAAGAGAAGAAGAGAACGGTGGAACAAGAGACAGATAAAGGGAAAAAGCGAAAGAAGGATTTTCCATTATGTGATAATTGTGGGAAGAATCACCCTGGTACTTGCCTAAAAGGAATGGGAGTTTGTTATAAATGTGAGGAAAAAGGTCACCAGGCGCGTGATTGCAAGGGAAAGAAATAGGCTATCAATGTTGAATGCTACAATTATAGGGAAATGGGGCATTATGCAAATGAATGTCCTAAGCATTAGGGAAACTTACCTCAGAAAAGGCCGAGGGATCAAGGACAATCTTATGCTGTTACAACAGTTGAAGCAGAATAACTAATGTATTGGTGCTTTTGGACTCATGGATTATATTCTGGTTATTAGAATAATGTGATATATATATATGGATTGTACTGCAGTACTTATTGATTTCAGTAAGGTTTTAATATTATGAAGGTAATTATATTTTTAGTATGTGACAACAAGAGAAACTTTACTTTGTTTGGGGAATCTGATAAATTGATTTTGGAATTAAGAGACCTTTTAGAGAAAGTCTGGACAGAGGTATTTTGGATAACTATAAAGGTTGGAGTGGATTAAGTTGAACCTTGGATAGTAAATTTAAGGTTAAAAAAATTTCTGAATATTATTTTTGTAATACTATAGTTTTAGGAAAAGGAAAACCTATAGGGTGGGGCATAACCCGTCGCGTCGGACAAAGCTGCAGGAATAGAACCCACAACCATAGTGCGACAGGCCTTTATTTCCTACCACTAGCCTACAGGAAGTCCCTGGTTATTACAAAATAATTTTACTAATCTAAATGGTATGTGTTAACATTTGGAACCTTATACAATTAGGATAAGTATAATATTTTTGAGTTCTATTATCTTTTTGAGTGAAAGATGAGTTGAAGGTTGAAACTCTAGTTGTCAAGCATAAATATATACACCTATCTCTTATTCAATGAATAAATTAATTCTTAAACTTTAGTAAAGGGATATTAAAACAAAAAATGTGTTATCCTAATACGTTATGTCTTGTTGAACTGATGATATTTTAAATCAACATAGATTGAAGGCTTTGAGGCCCTCAATTTGACAGTTGATTGTGATTGATGACCTCAATCACTCCCTACAAATATTTACGTTTTTCTTCCAATTATATGTCTCTAATTGTCACCAATGTTCTCCTAATCGAGATCATAATTGGGTGGTGACTCTTTCATTTCCCTTTCCCTCTTATTAAGGCTAAATTTTATTAATCTTATTTCCGATGTGGGTTTTCCACAAAGGTATTTTCTATTTTCAACCTTTTATTTTCAAAGAAAAATTTTCAAATTGTGAGGATGCAATTTATTGAAGGAGGGGAGAATGTAACACCTCGAGCTTCCACGATACGCTTCTCATTCAATAATGCAATAGCTTGCATTATACGCAACTTCGAGTTCTAAAACACCGCGACTAATCAAAATAGCCGTTATGAATAGTAATAACCACTTTTTAAAATTATAGAAATTTTATATTTCAAAATGGACTTCATTTTTGGATTCGTAATATCGAAATTATCCTATGTTGAATTTTTGGTATTTTTCTGAGAACTTCTAATTTTTTATGAATAGTGAAAAATACTTAAAAACAACTTTTTTAATCAAAATAATTTATAGTGATAAATTATACTATTTAGTGGTTTTAAAGTATAATTAGAATATATTTTCACCATTTTATCCAATGGTGGTCCTTAGAATTAATTTAACATTGAAATTGGACATAAACAATTGCCAATCTTTTGATATAAATTGTTTCTTAAAAACATGCTATTTGTTGTGACAGCGGGAATTAATTATAAAATTAATTAATGCAACTTATATTTTTGGAATTTTTTAAAATAGAAATCATTTTTGAATTCAGAATATCAATTATATCTTAGGGTTAAATTTTGGCATTGTTCTGAAAAACTTCAATTTTTGATGAATAGTGAAACCACTAAGTGGTAGTTAAATAACTGATTTTCCGTTTAAATGAAATATTACCACTTATATGATTTGATTTTCAAAAATCCTACATACATGGTTGTCATTAAGAAGTAAAATGTGGTTCAATGAGATTAAAATAATTTTTGGTGAATAGTAACTTTTAAGTTCTTAATCGCCATTAGAGGTAATTAGTGTAGTTTAAGGTAAAAATAATGTTTTAATAATATGAGATGAGATTGACACATGTACTACCCTCATTGGATGTTCCATGGCGGACCAATAAAATCCATGGGTCAACTTGGGGACCCCATGGAGCCACTTTAGTTTGAAAATGACTTAAATACCTTTTATTTAATGTTAAAGTAAAAAAATGACACAAACATGAAATGTTTTACTAAAACAATTTTCACATGGGGTTATACAAGTCAAATTTTTTACTATAAATATTCATTGGAAACATAAAAAGATTTCATACATCATAATATTTTTTTTATAATTTTTAGACATTAAATAAATTAAATTATTTATGACATCATGATGGTGCAGCGATGACCTCATTATTTAATGATTTAAATAAAATGAGAAGATAATGCAAAATCCAAGGCTTACACTTGTCCAAAGCCTATTGGATGAGGAGATTTCGAACCCTTATCACCTTAGCCTTGAATTATATAAGTGTGAGACCTCTAAAATCCGAAACTCATTTTATAATAAAGTGACTTTTCTTTACTTTCCAAGAGTGCCCCTCCTCTCCACTTATAAAAGGCCCCACCTATACCACCTCATTCACACTTTCAAGACATTTTTCTCGGCCAAACTCTACCCAAATACTCTCCCAACTTCCCTCCCTTACTCCTAGAAGCCTCACTTTGGGCAGAATACTTCCCAAGGAAGCCTTTGGCTCAAATCAAAAGAGTTACCCGATTTAAAGGTAATGTCTTCTCTTATGTTATTTTGTTTTATTTTTCCTCTCCAACCCCATAAAATCTTTTTATTCATTTATTTTGTAACAAAACCAGTATACAAAATATACTAGGATGTTGTTATAAGAAGTATTCAAGCTACACTTACACACACCTACATCTAATGGTTAAAGAACATACGGTTTCTGTGGATGGAGAATTTCTGCCTCACGAAACGATGATTGTTCACCACTCATATAACACCTTCAATGGTGGCCATTAAGATGTCACTATATTTATATATGATATATAATATGTTTATGTTTTACTTATGCTTATGTATTTCTCATTTATGGCATAATTTATGATTTCCATTATGGGTAAACGCGATAATTTCATTTTAGGAAGTGCGGACTACCGCCCCCTCAAAGTGATTTGAATCGTTAATGCCATATGTGGGATGTATAAAGGATGGAGTAAATGGTATTATACACTATATTATACTGGAATTATATTATATATTTATATCATTATGATTTCATTCCATTAAATAAGAAATAGAAATGAAAGTAGCGTTCATGCGTACGTACGGCTTACCATCTCCATGAACGGTGCATTTCATTTCTTACCTCTAAATGTTACGTAATATTATAAATGAATGTATATACTGGATATATATGATATATATGACATCTGAATCATGAATATAATTATGGAGATAATGGATATTCTACCACATAAACAACTTGTTATTATAAGAAGTTTATTGTTGACTCAAGTACCAAAGATCGACAAAACGACCGTTATTAACTTAAATAATTACATAATTTTCATATCATTTTAATAAGTGATATAAAAAGGATAATGAAATTGAAAATGGTTATTAATAAGGTATATATTAACTCTAGTTTATTATTCAGGAGGTTAAAGAACGGTTGAGTCAAGTCAGACACGAGGTAAGGGAACTTCTTAAACCAATTTCTATTCTTTGGGTTAATCTCCTACTTTCAAATTATGTCATGATATTATTATGTACTATCTTGTATTTTTACATTATTTATGTGTACTTATAGTGAATACACATTATAGATGTACTTTATTTAAAAAAATGATCTTTTTAAGGACTCCGTCTCAATCTCCTTTCATTGAGGCATATTTTATTTTATACACAACTTTCTTTTATACGGTGTATAAACCCCTTTGAATTTTACGTTTATTCAAAAGGAATATTTTTTATACGAAGTGTTTTGCTAAACGACAAAAGGGAATGTTTTTCTTTTCGTACTTATGCGGCGACAACGACTTCTCCGCCGCTGTGACCATTATTTGAGTTTCGGCTTCCTCTACAAGCCATCATTTTTTTTAAAGAAAAATAAATACAAAGTTTTAACGTTCTTTTATTTTGGTATTGAAAATGGTTTTGAAAGCATTTTTATTATATCAATGTGTTGTATTGATATCTTGTGATTGAAATGTGGAAATGTTATGTTTCCTTTATGCATGTTTTATGAGATACGATTATGTAATGGTTTATGATATGTTTAAACCTATTCATATGAGTAATGTATTGGACTTAATAAGTGATGGGTGGAGCCCGCTATGACTCCTCGATGCATCGGTAGGTCTCATGAGACAAATAGACGTGGAATTGGCCGAGGCCCTTTCCCAATTTGATTTATGGTTTTGGCCGAGGCCTTAATCATTTTAGACATCTTGGCCGAGGCCTTGACAAAATGTTTCAGAATGTCTGGCATTATACATTCCCTCATTATGAAAGTGGTTATTGATATTGCATATGATTATTCGACCAGTAGAATATCCATGTGAAGAAGTGAATGGAATTATCTCATTTTACTTTTGCCATATTATGTTGAAGTTCATGTTTAAAAGGCTTTTGTTTTAGTTATACATTGCCTTAAATGTTTATGTTTATTAATGAATGCTTCCGCTATATTTTTATCCTTACTGAGCATCTGAGCTCACCCCTTTCAATGTTTTAATATTTTCCAGGATGTGAAAAAGTATTTTATGAATGACCTGCAGGGATAGTCAGAAGAGGATATGAGTGTGGACTATGAAGACTTTGTTATTAGTTTTTCACTTTATGATGTAATGTAACATTTATGAATGTATCTAATGTTTCCAAGGCTACTAAACTAATCGGTCTTTCGAGACTTGATCTTTTGTGATCATGCCAATGTTACGAAGTAATGCACCGACTCTGAGTAGTTGGGGTCGGGGCGTTACAATTGAAAATCAAGAAGGATCCTTGCAATGTTTTTTATTGATACCATGGTTAATTTATCACCTTTGGATGTAGTATCCAGTTGGTTTTGGTTAATTTCTTATCATCAACCACACGTGATAAAGCAATTGAACATAAGGTATGTCACATTTATATTCTTCATGGTTTCATCATTCATTTCTACTAAATTTTCTTAAAAAATTGGGTTTATGTTTTTATTACTTTTAGATGTATTTAACATCATTAAAAATCATCAATGTTATCATATAAATCTTTAGTAAAGGACTGAAGAATCATTAAATTTGTGAAAATTCTATAAAAATTAAAAATTATTGGTGTCATAGGGAATAAATACACATGTGTCATTTTATGTTAAAAAATTCATGTTATATATCAAAAAATAATTGATAACAACATGAGATATCAATACATAAAATATATCTAGGTCATACATTTCAAAATAGAGCATTAAAATTCTATAGTAATATAAATATATCACTGAATGTGTAACAATTCAAAGTGATGGTTCTATGATATCACTAGCAGTGATATAGATATATCATTTTATAAGAAACATAACATGGATAGTGAAATTGAATGATTTTATAGTGAAAACAGTTATCAAACTCTAATATGGATATATCACAATCTATTATAGCATTGGAAATGTTACAATATAAGGTAATGTTATGAACTGTGATATTGGATCATTATGTTTGACTAACACTATCTTCGTAAAAAAATCTGATGAAGTCACTAGTTGGATGAACGAATTCTTGGAAAAAAATTCACA
The DNA here is from genome assembly GCA_963277665.1 of Viscum album. Classification (NCBI taxonomy): domain Eukaryota; kingdom Viridiplantae; phylum Streptophyta; class Magnoliopsida; order Santalales; family Viscaceae; genus Viscum; species Viscum album. The sequence goes on along the minus strand of OY728128.1, from coordinate 1,033,590,930 downwards.
GAAGCTGATTTACTAGGTATTACATTATATTTTTTTTAAAAAGAAATCACATTCCCCAATCAAATCATTTTTTACTAGCACAGCCCTCCCCTCACCAAAGTAGGTACCAAACCTCAAGTATTGAATGTAATCTATAAAGAAACTAGGTAACACTTCACATATCCACACATACCTTAACTATATAGATGGGTAAATATCACATTGGTGAAACTATGATGGAAATACACAATCGGTGTGAATAAATCACTCGGTGTAGAGGCTCTAAGTAAACGACCCTAACCACTAGGCCACCCCCATGGGGGCTTCTATTTGTTTATTAAAATTTTATTTTATTTTATTTTTTATTTTTTTCATTACTTATATTTATAAAAAATAAAAAATATTTCACTATTATTATATATGTTATAAATTTAATTCAAATATATGGAAAACATATTATAAAATTATACTAAAATCTCCCTTTTATAAGGGATTGGAATTTTTAATTTTTTAAAAAAAATAATGTGAGATTGGATTTCCTCTTTTCTAGATTTCAGATAATTAATGAAATAATTATTTAATATTTAAAGTATTAATTATTCTATTTAACATTTTATTATAATAATTTAATTAAAAATAATAATGTAATTAATAATAATTAATAATTTGATTAATAATATTAATTAAATAATCAATTATATTTATCAAGAAAACCTAGGTAATACTAGAAATAAATCAATCTAATTATTTATAATTATACATTTTATGGATTCATATTTATCATAGTTTTATAAATAAAATATATTTTTTTAATCAAAAAAGGAATAGTTTTATTTAACTAAATAGTTTTTCTATGCATTACATGATTTTATTTAAAAGATGAATTTAATTATTTTAGAATTTAAATTTGACAAAAAAAGGTATTTATTTTTATAATAATAATAATTAACTCATATTTGGGTGAATTTTTGGGATTTTTCCAAAAAAATGATTTTAGGGTGAATAGTAAAAACTACCAATTTTTATTAAAACTGTCATTTTATTTCAAGTATTTTTAATGTAACATTATATTTTTGATTGTTTTTAAAGTTATATTAATATTTTTTGTCTAAAAATAATCTAATTAATTTTGTATTAATCAATATTATAATTGACTTTGGTATAAAATCATTTTTATGCTTAAAAAGAATATTTTTCTAAAAACTGATTATGACACAGTTTTCATATTTATATTAAAATTTCTTTTTACCACTTTTATAAAAATGAATATAGTAAAATGGATTTCATATTTTGAATCAATATGTTCAAATATTAAGATATTTTCATTTTCATTTTTTTTTCATTATGAATTAAAACCTTCGTAAAACTTTGTGACTATGATAATGAATAAAAGAGTTATCAATAGGGTTAAAACTAAGAGAAAAATGTTTAAAATATTATAAAAACATGTTTAAATTTGATTGGATGAGTGGAATCAAACTTGTAAAAATATTTTATTCAAAATATTTTAATTTGTTGAAAATTTAATTTAAGAAAGACACATAATTTATTTGAAAACTTTAAGTATTTAAAAGTGGGGTAATCCCCTCACTTATAAAAGGGAAACTTCTATCCAAACTTATCAACACACTTTTAGCACTGTAAATTTGAAAATTTCACCCATAATACCTTAATAACTCTCCTACCCATATATTAGAGGTTATGGTTGCACCAAAATTTAAATTTTATAAGGCTTAATGTCACACCCCGACCGCGGATGCCTGTAATTTTTCTTCTTTCTTGGTCCCGATTTAAATTTTTCGGAGTTTAATTGCATTGGCGGTTTCGCGCCGGTGTGCGGTCACCGCATCGTTAGCGGTGACCGTGCGTTCAGCCCGGGTGACAGTGTGTTCACCCTGTGTTTTAAATATTATAATTTTTATGTTGGTATTTTATTATTAATCCCTTTTTATATGTGTTATTGTTATTGTATATATGTTTATATATGTTTATATATATATGCGTAATAATGTATGTATATGTATAGATCTATATATGTATAAATATATATATATATGTGTAACGTCTTTAAATTAATTTATAATTATTATTTTAAATATTTGGTCAAAAATATTATTATTTGAATTAACTAATTTGTTATTTATTATTATTATAAGTTTTATTATTGTTATATAAGTTTTATTTTTATTATATAAGTTTTATTATTATTAATATTATATGTTTTATTATCATTATTATAATTATAATTATTATTTTTATCACATATATATATATATAAACCTAAACTAAACCTACCCTAATCCCTCTCCCCGTAGCCGCCACCCCCCCCCCCCCTCTCTCTCTCTCCCCTTTCTCCTCCTGTTTTCCGGTGGTCCAGACGGCCGCACCATCTCCCCTTCCATCCGGCGGACCTCCCCTCCCGATCCGCATCCAACTCCATCGCCGCGCCCGACAACTCCTCCGGCCTCCTGCTCCTCCTGCACCCAGCCGCCTCCCTGGCTTCCGCCCCAGCATCCCGCTTCACCCCCCGTCCCGGCCCTGCCTCCTACCTCCAGCGTCTGCGGCCTCCCGCTCTGCAGCTCCTCCGCCGGCCTCCATCTCCGGCGCATCCCACCGGCGTCCCGTTCCATCTCCCCTTCACCGCACCGAGCAGCACCCGGCTCCTGCTCCGCTCCGGCGACAGTGGCCTGCTCCCGCCTGCCCGCGCCCGACCTCTCCGCGTGACCGGTCCGCTCCGCCGCTCCCCGTCCTGGCGACCCCTGGCCAGGCGCGCCCCCTGCTCCAGCGTCCGACGGCCCGAACACCGCCCTGCTCCGCCCCTGCTCCACCCCGGTGCGCCGTCCGCCGCAACGGCTCGCCGCCGCCGCCCTCCCTGTTTCCCCCCCCCCCCCTCTGCTGCTCCTAGCCGCCCCGCTTCCCCGTCGCCGTCCCGGCTCCCCCGCGCAACGACACCCCTCCTTCCGGCGACCACCTCCCCGTCCCGGCTCCCCGGCGCCGGCCTTCCTGACTCCGGCCGCCTGCTCCTCCCGTCGCCGACCCCGTTCCCCCCCTGCTCGTGAGTTCTTTTTTTTTAATTAGTTATGTTTGTTTCGTTTTATTATAACTATTATTATTATGTTACCATTAATATTATTATACTATTAATATTATTGTTATTATTATGTTAATATTATTATTAATATTATTATATCATTATTATAATTATTATTATGTAATTATTATTAATACTATATTATTATTATTATTATTAATATATTTATTATTATTTTAATTATTATCATATTATTTTTATTATTATTATTACATTATGTTATTATTATTATTATTATTAAATTATTATTATTATTATGCTAATTATATTATTATTGTTATTATTATTATAACATTATTATTATTATTATTATGTTGTGTTATAATTATTATTGTGATTATTGTTATCACCGCGATTATTTTCACATTGTTATTATTATTAATATTATTATGTTATTAATATCGGAGACCGTTTAACGGTCTACTGTTTTAGGACCTGTTGACGGCGCAATACGGTGCGACCATTACGCAACGGGAGTTTTGCGTTGTGTCATTGTTCGTTCCGAGCTGCGCCTTGTTTCCGAGGTTCCGCCATCTATGTGCCTCAGTTTCGAGAGTGTTGGACTTTATCACGTGGCTTCGGACACACGTCGTGTCATCGCGCCTTGGTTCCAAGGTCGTTTTTTTTCCGTCGTGCTTGGATCTTGAGGTAGGTCTCCCATCGCACTCGCCTTTAAATTAAGAATTTATTTATTCCTTGCCTTTTATTGAATTTCAGTGAATTTAAAAGTAATATTAAGTAGTTTTTATAGTGTGGTGATCTGCTGATGATAAAAGGTGTTTTTAATTCTAGCGTTTCATTGAAAGTGTTCTTCTTGGATTTAGTTGTGTGCTTCGATGGTAGTATTGCTAAATGGTTCTTCCTGAATAACGAAAGTCATGTTAAATTGTGTTTTGAAATGTTTTTTTTGGCATGTGTAAATTTGTAGATGTATTGTTAATGAAAAAGGTGTTTCTTAGAACCTGGATTAGAGAAAATGACCGTATGACCTTTGAACTTGATTTTGGAAATTTAAAGTGTGGTTCTTGGTTGACGAGAAATATTTTCCTTTGTCGCGTGAACAAATGTTTGGATTTCATTTGAGAAATGGTGTCCCTTCAAAAAAATGATTTAAGGCCCGTTTGGCTCTTAATAAAAGTGGGGTGCGTTTGGATATTGGAAAATGATTCTACTTGTGGAACCAGTGTGTTTTGGGTTTAATATGCCGATCTGAGTTTCTTAAATAATGTTCTAAGTGTGTTTCTGGTTTTCAATGGCATGGCGTGTGTCATATCCCTTTGGAAATGTTTTAGTGTAAAATGTTAAAAATGTAAATGATATGACGTCCCGGTTGGCACTTTAATAAATGTGAAATGATTTTTACATATATATATATATATATATACGTACTTGTGAGGGTATTTCTACAGGGGGACTTCCCTTCGAGGGTTGTCGTGTAGCGATGTCCGTGTAAGGGGTTGGCAAGTGCGGTGAGATGAGTCACGCGTGCGAGGGTCTCCCACTTACACAGTGTTACAAAAACCACTATGGGTTCCTAGGCGTCTTGTAGATTATCGAGTGACGGTTGCTTTCTAACCCTGATTAGACGGGTTGGTACCCTCTGGAGTTTTGGACAGGACAGGTGGGATGTGCCACTGGTTGGCTATTAGGGCGGCCAGTTGGTTATTGACTGTGGAGTACCATGTCGGCAGGTAGTCTGAACCCGAGTACGTCTAGGGGTTTTCTAGGGATGTTCAGGATTGCCCATGGTTATGGCTGATAACTTCTGGTTTATTTTTACTTGCACTTGGTTTTCCTTGCCTGTCTACCTTTACTTGCACTTTTTTTCCCTGCTTGTTTTCTTTCAGTCATATTTCACAGCCTATACTGCTAGACTTTGAGAAAAATGGTTTTCAAATGAAAATTCTTTATTCGCTTTGGGTTAGATTTGAAAATGTAACACTTTGCTTTTCAGAATGAGTTTAAAACTAATGAAATGGAACTAACTTTCGAAAAAGAATAAGGGAAATGTCTCGTGTTTGATTTTCAAGTAAAACATTATGAAAAATTACTTTTATACATTATAGTTCAAACCTGGATTATGTGGATTCTATATTTACTGGCAGTGCTTTGGGATTTGTTGTTGGGATCACCTACTGAGTACTTTTGTGCTCACGCCTATCTTTTACCTTTTTCAGTTGCAGGTCCCTTGTGTCCAGGTTTTTCCTGGCTTGAGTCGCTCAGTGAGGGAGCGACGTTGGTTGTAGTTGGGTGGTGACCCGCGAGGTCACGTGGAGGTATGTCGTGGTATAGTTTTGTTCGTGTCTTTAGTGTTTATTTGTTCTGTTCTATTTACTTTTGTTTGGGCTGAAATCGTTCCCAACGATCAAATTTTAATGCCCGGCACTTTTTGCCATCCCGGGGGGATCGGGAACGCCCCTCGGGACTTTCCGCGGACCGGCTCGGGTGACCGGTTCAGGGTCGACCCGGGCTGGTTCGTGACAAAATGGTATCAGAGGAGTTCTTGTTATTTGGGTTGTCCGGTATAAGGAGATTAGGACTGTCGGAACTCGAGGGGTAGGTACGGGAAGAGCGTCGCGAACTCTTGCTCGCACTGATCCTCGAGTTACCAGGGGTAGTTCGGGAATTGTGTCCTTGTCTTTCTTGGTTTGTCTTGGATTGAGAGATGATAATGGGGGCAAGCCGACGTTACATCGTAATTTCACATGGAGTAGTGACCCATGTGGAGTCCGAGTATGTGGTTTGAATTCCTCCTAGTGGTCGACGCTGACTTGGGACATGGCCCACTACCATGTCGCCAGGTTGAGTGTGACTACTAGTCCCTCATTTCAGTGATTGATGCAAATTTGGATGTTGTTTCCGTTTTGGTCTGTGTGAGTGCGTAGTTGGAAATGGAAAAGGGTTTTTGAAAATTGGACTGGTTTCTTTTAAAGGACTTTAAATGTATAAAATGGGTTTTGAAACTGAAATCTCTTGATTTGAAAATCTGTTGTTTGCTTGGAATTGGTTAAGAATGATTTGGGGTGATACCTCGGTTCCTCTTCATGAACGTTTGCACATGTGTGAAAATGCATTCAAAATACATGTTGATGCGAGTATTAATGGACAGTGGATAAAGACATGTGCAACGGGTCATGGGAGTACCTGGGTGTGTATTTGAAATTTAACGCTTGACTTTGTTTTCTAAATTGGTTTTAAAGGGGAAACGGTTTTGGAGAGTTTTTGGTTTGAAAGTGGGTTGGTTTTGGAAAGTAGTCTTGAGAAAAAGGGTGGTTTTATAAAAAAAAAAGGGGGGGATATTAAAGAGGAGATTTTTTTTTGGGTTGTGTTCGTGTTTGTTTGGTCTTTGTGCTGACTATTTTGATGAAGCGCTTTTATTGATGTTGCTTCGATTTGATGTTTGTTTTGGCCTTGTGTTTTATATATCGCTCAGGAAATGCCGCCCAGAAAGGTCTCTAAGGATTCTGATAGGTCATGCCCAGTTTTTGGTCCTCCTCAGACTTTGCCTATTCTCCATGGTGATCAGGGTCCGTTAGAAGCAGTGAAATGGCTCGAGGAAGTGGAGCGTGTCTTTAGAATATTGGGAACTCCCGATAATGTTAAGGTTCGTGCAATTATGAAGTTGTTCGAGGGTCCAGCTCTGGACCGTGGAAGGTGGTTGCCCCACCATCGACGCAGGTTGAAATGACGTGGGATGTCTTTAGAATTGTTTTCATCCAATGGTTGGTACCTGAAGAAGTGAAGCTGGAGAAAAAGAGAGAGCTTGTGCATATTCAACAAGGCCAACGGACGGTGAAGGCATATGTTGACCATTTCAAGGAACTAATTCCCTTTTCTCCAGATGTAGCGTCGCATGAGCTCATGAAGGTATCTTTTTTCACTGGGGGTCTTCGTCTAGAGATCAAGGAGCGAGTCCTCCCTTCTAAAGACCTTTGTTTCAAGAAGCTGGTAGAGGAAGCATTCTTGGCTGAGTTGGTTTCCAGTGTGCGGGTGGTTAGTACTTCAGCATCCCCAGTTGTTCGTAAGAGTTCCTCCTCTGGTGTGGAAAATATGCCAGAGATACCTGTCCCCAATGAGTTATCCCCTTTGGTCCCAGCTTCCAGTTCATTAGATCGTTCGATGGTATGATTTCAGTGTGGTCGTTTTGGGCATTTAAAGCCGTCTTGTCGCAACCCTCCGAAGACGTGTCATCGCTGCGGTTGTCTGGGTCATCTGGAGAATTTTTTCAAGAAGCATCGCATGAAGAGGACGCTGTGATGGGAGAATGTAAGTACCTGACTGTGAGGCAGAAGATGCTTCAGCCATCAGAGCCCCAGCCACAAGTCTCGGGGTGAAGCTCGCGCACAGTCAGGAGTCCCCAGGGGTGTGAAGCCTTGGTCCAAGTTTTGTGTTCCTTGGTAGCAGTGGAACAATCAAGATCTTTTAGTACTTATTTTTCTGCTGTTAGGTTTTGATGTTATTGTATGTTCATTGTTTTACCATGGGGTTATCATGGACTTGTTCTATTACAATCCAAGTAGTCTGGTTTATGTAAATGTGTTGTTTTTCAAAAAAGTGACAATGGACTTGTTCTATGATAAATATAAGTGGACTTGTCGTGTGAATGTGATATTCTAAATCGTGTGTCCTTCTTAAAAGTGTGCTTGACTCTTGTGTGGGTTGACCTCGTTTTAGTTATGTTGTCGATGTGGTTATGCTTTGTGGACTTCGGTGGATCATGTCTCCAATTTGATGTTGGATAACTGTTTTTCTATGGGGTTTCCCTGGTGTTGAAGGATTTTGACTCTAGTCGAGGATTCAATGTCTCGACAGAGGTGTTGTTTTAATCATGCTATAAGAGTTGGTTCGAATTGGTTGGGAGTTCCCGCGTCGACCCCCCTTTTTCCTAGGGTTTTCTATTTAGATGGTCAACTTTTCTGCACTAGTTAAGTTCTTGTGGTGGGGAGAACCCCTTCGTGTTCTCCCCTCAATCTCGGACCCCAGTTTTCTCTTGAATCGGTCGGGTGTGACCTGTGCAGAGTAAGGTCATCCCCGAGATTCTCAGTTCTCTCTGGTTCCTTTAGTTCCGTTGGGGCATGGACGTAAATCTTGACCGACTTTTGGCCTGGTGACTTTCTGGGGGCAGAAAGTGTCTGTGGTGGGGAGAATTGTCACACCCCGACCGCGGATGCCCGTAATTGTTCTTCTTTCTTGGTCCCGATTTAAATTTTTCGGAGTTTAATTGCATTTGCGGTTTCGCGCCAGTGCGCGGTCACCGCATCGTTAGCGGTGACCGTGCGTTCAGCCCGGGTGACAGTGTGTTCACCCGGTGTTTTAAATATTATAATTTTTATGTTGGTATTTTATTATTAATCCCTTTTTATATGTGTTATTGTTATTGTATATATGTTTATATACGTTTATATATATATGCGTAATAATGTATGTATATGTATAGATCTATATATGTATAAATATATATATGTGTGTAACATCTTTAAATTAATTTATAATTATTATTTTAAATATTTGGTCAAAAATATTATTATTTGAATTAAATAATTTGTTATTTATTATTATTATAAGTTTTATTATTGTTATATAAGTTTTATTTTTATTATATAAGTTTTATTGTTATTAATATTATATGTTTTATTATCATTATTATAATTATAATTATTATTTTTATCACATATATATATATATATAAACCTAAACTAAACCTACCCTAATCCCTCTCCCCGTAGCTGCCACCCCCCCCTCTCTCTCTCTCCCCTTTCTCCTCCTGTTTTCCGGCGGTCCAGACGGCCGCACCGTCTCCCCTTCCGTCTGGCGGACCTCCCCTCCCGATCCGCATCCAACTCCGTCACCGCGCCCGACAACTCCTCCGGCCGCCTGCTCCTCCTGCACCCAGCCGCCTCCCTAGCTTCCGCCCCAGCGTCCCGCTTCACCCCCCGTCCTGGCCCTGCCTCCTACCTCCAGCGTCCGCGGCCTCCCGCTCTGCAGCTCCTCCGCCGGCCTCCATCTCCGGCGCATCCCACCGGCGTCCCGTTCCATCTCCCCTTCACCGCACCGAGCAGCACCCGGCTCCTGCTCCGCTCCGGCGACAGCGGCCTGCTCCCGCCTGCCCGCGCCCGACCTCTCCGCGTGACCGGTCCACTCCGCCGCTCCCCGTCCTGGCGACCCCTGGCCCGGCGCGCCCCCTGCTCCAGCGTCCGACGGCCCAAACACTGCCATGCTCCGCCCCTGCTCCACCCCGGTGCGTCGTCCGCCGCAACGGCTCGCCGCCACCGCCCTCCCTGTTCCCCCCCCCCCCCTCTGCTGCTCCCAGCCGCCCCGCTTCCCTGTCGTCGTCCCGGCTCCCCCGCGCAACGACCCCCCTCCTTCCGGCGACCACCTCCCCGTCCCGGCTCCCCGGCGCCGGCCTTCCTGACTCCGGCCGCCTGCTCCTCCCGTCGCCGACCCCGTTCCCCCCCTGCTCGTGAGTTCTTTTTTTTTAATTAGTTATGTTTTTTTCGTTTTATATAACTATTATTATTATGTTACCATTAATATTATTATACTATTAATATTATTGTTATTATTATGTTAATATTATTATTAATATTATTATATCATTATTATAATTATTATTATGTTATTATTATTAATACTATATTATTATTATTATTATTATTATTATTATATTTATTATTATTTTAATTATTATCATATTATTTTTATTATTATTATTATATTATGTTATTCTTATTATTATTATTAAATTATTATTATTATTATGATAATTATATTATTATTGTTATTATTATTATAACATTATTATTATTATTATGTTGTGTTATAATTATTATTGTGATTATTGTTATCACCGCGATTATTGTCACATTGTTATTATTATTAATATTATTATGTTATTAATATCGTTGAGACCGTTTAACGGTCTACTGTTTTTGGACCTATTGACGGCACAATACGGTGCGACCATTACGCAATGGGAGTTTTGCGCTGTGTCGTTGTTCGTTCCGAGCTGTGCCTTGTTTCCGAAGTTACGCCGTCTCCGTGCCTCAGTTTCGAGAGTGTTGGACTTTATCACGTGGCTTCGGACACACGTCGTGTCATCACGCCTTGGTTCCAAGGTCGTTTTTTTTTTCGTCGCGCTTGGATCTTGAGGTAGGTCTCCCATTGCACTCGCCTTTAAATTAAGAATTTATTTATTCCTTGCCTTTTATTGAATTTCAGTGAATTTAAGAGTAATATTAAGTAGTTTTTATAATGTGGTGATCTAATGATGATAAAAGGTGTTTTTAATTCTAGCGTTTCATTGAAAGTGTTCTTCTTGGATTTAGTTGTGTGCTTCCATGGTAGTATTGCTAAATGGTTCTTCCTGAATAACGAAAGTCATGTTAAATTGTGTTTTGAAATGTTTTTTTTGGCATGTGTAAATTTGTAGATGTATTGTTAATGAAAAAGGTGTTTCTTAGAACCTGGATTAGAGAAAATGACCTTATGACCTTTGAACTTGATTTTGGAAATTTAAAGTGTGGTTCTTGGTTGACGAGAAATATTTTCCTTTTTCGCGTGAACAAATGTTTGGATTTCATTTGAGAAATGGTGTCCCTTCAAAAAAATGATTTAAAGCCCGTTTGGCTCTTAATAAAAGTGGGGTGCGTTTGGATATTGGAAAATGATTCTACTTGTGGAACCAGTGTGTTTTGGGTTTAATATGCCGATCTGAGTTTCTTAAATAATGTTCTAAGTGTGTTTCTGGTTTTCAATGGCATGGCGTGTGTCATATCCCTTTGGAAATGTTTTAGTGTAAAATGTTATAAATGTAAATGATATGACGGCCCGGTTGGCACTTTAATAAATGTGAAATGATTTTTACATATATATATATATATATACGTACTTGTGAGGGCATTTCTACAGGGGGACTTCCCTTCGAGGGTTGTCGTGTAGCGATGTCCGTGTAAGTGGTTGGCAAGTGCGGTGAGATGAGTCACGCGTGCGAGGGTCTCCCACTTACACAGTGTTACAAAAACCACTATGGGTTCCTGGGCGTCTTGTAGATTATCGAGTGACGGTTGCTTGCTAACCCTGATTAGACGGATTGGTACCCTCTGGAGTTGTGGACAGGCCAGGTGGGATGTTCCACTGGTTGGCTATTAGGGCGGCCAGTTGGTTATTGACTGTGGAGTACCATGCCGGCAGGTAGTCTGAACCCGAGTACGTCCAGGGGTTTTCTAGGGATGTTCAGGATCGCCCATGGTTATGGCTGATAACTTCTGGTTTATTTTTACTTGCACTTGGTTTTCCTTTCCTGTCTACCTTTACTTGCACTTGTTTTCCCTGCTTTTTTTCTTTCAGTCATATTTCACAGCCTATACTGCTAGACTTTGAGAAAAATGGTTTTCAAATGAAAATGCTTTATTCTCTTTGGGTTAGATTTGAAAATGTAACACTTTGATTTTCAGAATGAGTTTAAAACTAATGAAATGGAACTAACTTTCGAAAAAGAATAAGGGAAATGTCTCGTGTTTGATTTTCAAGTAAAACATTATGAAAAATTACTTTTATACATTATAGTTCAAACCTGGATTATATGGATTCTATATTTACTGGAAGTGCTTTGGGATTTGTTGTTGGGCTCACCTACTGAGTACTTTTGTGCTCACGCCTATCTTTTACCTTTTTCAGTTGCAGGTCCCTTGTGTCCAGCTTTTTCCTGGCTTGAGTTGCTCAGTGAGGGAGCGACGTTGGTTGTAGTTGGGTGGTGACCCGCGAGGTCACGTGGAGGTATGTCGTGGTATAGTTTTGTTCGTGTCTTTAGTGTTTATTTGTTCTGTTCTATTTACTTTTTTTTGGGCTGAAATCGTTCCCAACGATCAAATTTCAATGCCCGACACTTGTTGCCATCCCGGGGGGATCAGGAACGCCCCTCGGGACTTGCCGCGGACCGGCTCGGGTGACCGGTTCAGGGTCGACCCGGGCTGGTTCGTGACACTTAAGGTGTAACCCAAGGGAGTTTTTCCAAAGATTAGGTATAATACTTAAACAAGTGTTTCATGTTTGTTTATTCATATTCCTCCTTTAAATATTTTTTAAACACACTCATATAATAACATAATAATCTTAAATACACTAAATCGTTATTATTTTTATGGTATAATCCTTTTTATCTTTATTTTCATCCTATGGTAAATGAAAACATAGCTTGTGTGTACATGTGCATGACCACCTCTACGAAGTGATGTGTTTCGTTTTTTATCACAAGACCATATGGATGGTTAATATGATGGATTAAATGAATATATATAATATTTATGATATAATTATGATTCTATAAATTTAATATATAACTTACCTTCTTACACTTCCTTTCATTGGAAAAAGATAACACCACTCATGTATATGTGTGGACTGCCATCACCAAGAAGCGATGTGATTCATGTTTCATTTCAACCTTATAAGGATGTTCATAGGGATGGAACTAATGATTGACTGGAAATTACTTTTTTATTATAGAACACTTTTTAATGGAAAAGTGAGAAACCACATACAACCAAAGAAAACTATTGGATCACCCCATCCCATCAAGTGTGCTAACAACAAGCCTTCGCCGACATAGGACCCCTCAGCAAGGAGTGTCATGCAGAAGAATGGGCATAAAACCGATGGCGAAGCCATAGCCTCTCAAGCATAAAATTCCAAGAGACCTACATCAATGAAGACTTAATTCTCTAATCCCCTTTCGGAGTTAGTCCAAATAGCATTCTGTAAACATGAAAAAAATAAACTGAAAAGATAAGTAATATGTGACCCGAAGAAACCATAGATTGCGCAACCCATTCACTCACACTAGCCAACCAAAACCCCCAGCTTAAACTAAGTCACTAATAAGAAATTTAATATTACCCAAGTCTATTTCCCCAAATAGTTTCCATGTTAAGGATGATAAGTTTATGTCTGCTTCTTCCAATATCTGCATCTCAAAAACAGACACTAGTTGATCCCAAGACTGAATATACTCCTCAACAATGATCTTTCCATGGTTGAAACCCCCTACTCCCCTAACCTCAAATGGCTCAAAGACTCCATATTAGTCCTCTTGTCACTCATACTCATTGTCAAGTGAGTCTTCAGAGGAGGAGGTAGTGAATAATAGTCATTCCTCCCCTTCCTCCACCTGGAACCCCTAGTGCTCTTCGGCCTTAGAGCCTCATCAGCAGAATGCTCGTGTACACTCCCTTTGGAAGCCACCAAACCAACTCCATCTCCATCACCTGGAATAGAAAAATCAGAACTCAAAAAATCCTATGAAAGACCTTCAAACCTATTGCTCAAGGAAATTGAGCTCAGTCCCCCTTCCTTCCCACCTCTGTTTGGAACAACCTCATCCATCTCGGACCCCGGCCACCCCTTTCTCATATCCACACAGCCCACCCATGACCTCTCAGCCACCGAACCAGAGAGTTCCACCTTCCCTCCATCTGATGTCCGATCCAAGATTGTTTTACCCCCTTTCTCTAGACTTCCACACAAATCTCCTCAACCTAGTATTCTCCCCCTTCATCATGTGCACCACGCCTGGAAGGACTGGTCAGATCTCCTTTCAGCCTATTGAACACATCCACCACCATCAGTTTAACCTGTTGTGCTACCAAACCAGTGGAAAGGGTCTCCACACCTGCTGATATGCTACCCTATGACTCACTAACTTTTCTCACCTCCTCCACTAGTCTCAACGAATTTCCCCTAACTATATCCTCTACACCCACTACATCCAAACTCGAGCCCGTTGTCTCACAAACCAGGGAAAATTTGTAACTACCACTGACCATCGTCCGATTTGTTTCCTTACAGGTCTTTCTCTTCCATGTTGAGGTTATTTTAAAAGTTTCAAGAATGTTATTATTTATTTATTAAAGGTTTATAAAGGAAATTTTTTACTATATTTGATATTATTGGAAAAAAATTAAAAATGAATCTTTTCAACTTTTTCATATGGGTTATTTTCATCTTTTTACAAAAGTATAAAAGAATGTTTTTCTTAATGTATATGAATTGAACACTTATTCCTTCTATTATATTGACTATTTGTTATCAATATTCTTCCATAATTTATCATGTTATCTCCATTTATATAATATTAACACTCTCAGGGGAATTTTAATGGCTCGGACCTCTCCGGCCCATTCCTTTGTGAAAATATGGTGTTTGAGGTGATTTGGGAGGTCAAAGGGACTTATCCCCAACACTTTGCCAATTTTGTTTTAGTTCGGTGAACAGTTCCAACGATAGACAGTTGTGAACAATGTCATTAGTAACCTTCTGTGAATATTTTCATCAGTGACCCTTGGTGAACAGTGTCATCGGTAACCTTCTATGAACAGTTCCATTAGTGAACAGTTCTATCGGTAACCTCTAATGGTAACCTCTCTTTCCTTTTCCAAATTACAAATTCTTTGAATAGTTCCACTGGTGAATAGTTTTATTGGTTACCTCTAACGGTAACCTCTCTTTCCTTTTCCAAATTTCCAATTCTATGAATAGTTTCATCAGTGAACAGTTCAATCGGTAACCTCTAAGGGTAACCACTCTTTCCTTATCCAAATTTTGAGTTCGGTGAACATTGTTTTCAGGATGGTAGGTGTACAGTGTTCTATCGGTGAGGTTCTAATGGTGAGGTTCATGAATAGTGTTCTATCAGTGAGGTTCTAACAGTGAGGTTCATGAATAGTGTTTTATTGGTGAGGTTTTAATGGTGAGGTTCATGAATAGTGTTCTATCGGGGAGGTTCAAGAACAGTGTTCTATTGGTGAGGTTCTAATGGTGAGGTTCATGAACAGTGTTCTATAGGTGAGGTTAATGAATAGTGTTCTATCGGTGAGGTTCTAACGGTGAGGTTCATGAACATTGTTTTTCCTTTTCCAAATTTTGAGTTCATGAACAGTGTTTCTAGCTTCCTACAGTTTCTCCCCTTTAGCATTTTTCTTTGACATAAAATGCATTTAAAGCCTCATTTTAAGGACTCTAAGGCCGATTCAAAGGCCATAACTCCTATATTAATTATTCCTAAGTCTTAGGATGTTTTTACTTGGTCAAACTGCATGGTTTAATGTGATACGCTTCTAATGGGAATCAAGCAAATCTTAAACTGACGTTCTGTTAAATCTTCTAAAGGGACGGGATATCTTCCTCCCTAATTCTTCCTCCTTGTTCTCTAGTGAGAGACTCTAGAACCTTTCCTTCATTTATATAGGAATAATTAGATCAAACTTTTCCCACTTGATTATTTTCCTTGACATTCTTCTTGCTGTAAGTGCACCCCCTGTTTCTGTGCAACAAAGCAGTATCGATCAATCTTCAATATAAGTTGTCACGAGAGAAGGATTGTGACCCGTTGTGTGGATAAAGAACATCAAGAACTTTTTGAGGTAGGGGATTCATTTCCTCTCTCTTCTTTTACATGCGACTATATTTTTAGCATGTTTTATCCCACTAGATGACAATGAAATTAACATAATAAACATTTGAACCAAACAAATAAATTTTTATCGATTGTATGTTATTAACTCTTGTTTTTCTAGATAGTGTGATATCTATGCTTGATTTTTTTAAATGTTCGTTCTTGATGGAAATTGGTAATGAATGTAAACAGAAATTAATTGATAATTGTTTGGTTAGAAGATAAAGAGGCATATAAATGAATCTGGTTCTCCTTTTTTGTAATTTGATGTTAATCAAATTTCCATAGTAAGAATGTTTAATTATTTTTAATAGCATACTAATTAAGTTTCTAAAATTTGGAACCTATGAATAATAAATTGGTTAATTCAAGATGGATTAAAGAACTAATTGTTTGATAATTCTTTGAAGGATTTTGAGTTACCCTCTTGATTGTTAAAGGTCCAAGAGCCCAATTGTTAAGATGTTTTTTTTTCCTACTGCTTGTGTTGTAATGTAAGCCTGGATGGATGTTGTGATATGTGGGGGCATGGAGACCTTTGTTTGTGGCAACAGATAATTCCTAGAGTGGCGAGATGCATCGGTTTATGTAGGTGGGTGTCGGGGAGGACACTAGGGATGATGGAATGGGATGGATGTGATTGTTAGATGCTTGCTGATTCATATTGGTTGATTATATGCTTCACTTTTTCCCACTGCTCAAGGAATCTAGTCTTACTTACCCTTCTTCTGAAAGAGACGAAGACGTGCGGGGTATTCCAGGTGCTTTCTGTGTTTATCTTCTCAAGGGAGTATGGGTTTATTCTCTATCTATAAGTGGCAAAGACTCTACAGGTAGTACATCTACTCACCGTGTTGATCGCCCTTGTTTTTAGTAGCATAGTTTGTTTTTCTAGAATGTATAGGAATATGTGGAAGTAATTCTTTAATGAATAATTGAATAAATGATGTTAACCTATGGGGTTCGAGTTTTCTAGAACATAATGATGAGGTTATAATTTTAAAGGGACAGTGGACAATGGGTGTGATGCGAATGAAATTTAATGT
The DNA here is from genome assembly GCA_963277665.1 of Viscum album. Classification (NCBI taxonomy): domain Eukaryota; kingdom Viridiplantae; phylum Streptophyta; class Magnoliopsida; order Santalales; family Viscaceae; genus Viscum; species Viscum album. The sequence goes on along the minus strand of OY728128.1, from coordinate 1,033,574,366 downwards.
GGAATTGCTATTGGTTAATTAATGTTTAAATAACTAATTAACGTAAAGTGAAACTGATAAAAATGGAATGAAATAATGTATTAAAGCGCTTTAAATGGTTATGTGCTTATAGAATACCTAGTATTAGAAGTAGAAGCCCAGAGTCTGAGAGACATTAGCTGTAGTTGAGTCTAAGACGTGGTTATTCCCATAGTGTGGTTGTGAGGTATAGTATATTCTATACTTTTTGTGTTTCTATATGTTATTCCACCCTTTCAGTAAGGGAAACTGACACCCTGGGGATTCTGAGCCCTAAGGGGTGTTTTCCCCAACATTCTAGTGGGAGGATGAATGGATGACTACCCCCTTTGGCCCCACTCTCTTCTCTTGGTAGTTACTTGTGCCGGTAGGCACAGTGGTTATTTTTCCTCATACATATGTGTAGAGGGTTGTAATGGATTGTGTTTATTCACACACATATAATATGGATATAGTTTTCTATAGACTACTATAGGTGTAACGTGTATAGGTTGTGATGGTTTGAGGATCCTTACTCGGTGTATGGGTTTTAATGGCTTGAGGTATAATACCAGATATATGATAAATGTTATGCGAGCTATGGTGGCTCCCAGAAACTACCTGGTTACTTTGCTTAAGTGTACATGGTGGGTTTTTTGCACGAGGTTCATATTGTGGTGCTTCGCTCAGGTGTCTGCAAGCAATCCTTTTTGGAGAGAGATTCTTAGGATGTGCGGTGTTGGGGTAGAGTGGAAAACCAGTGGGGAAGAAGTAGCAGGGTATCCTTGATATTCTTTATTATATTATATACTCCTGTATGCATTACTTGGTGAGAGTAGCCATGGTGATTTTGGGAACTTATTATAACTATTTAGGTGACGAGTTAGTTTCACTTGTTGTTCATTGTGCTTTATCATGTTTTCCTTTACTTTTTCATGAGAGGATTCAGGGAGGATCCAACTGAGTATACTGTTATACTCACCCTATGTATATATAAACTGTTTTTCAGGTCACTTGGAGCAGGTTGGAGATCAAGCTTGTTTCTACTAGCTTGGGGTTGTTGGAGCTGTTTGGGCTTGTGGTTGCTGGTGTTTTTTTTACTCTCTTTTGGGTACTTGCAGTTTTTTCCCTTCTAGTTGTAGTACTTTTTCATGACATTACAAATGTGAACTTGGGTTTTCTTTTATATTTCAGTTCTGAGATGTATTTGGTTGGTTTTTATCTTATCTCTCTCTTCCGCATGTGTTCTCTTAGAGGGTAATTTCTCCCATTTGTGTGTTTACTATACCCTCAGTGCTATTCACCAACTCAGGGCCTACGGGAGGTAGGACTTGGGGGGTCATTATCTCCCTTCTCACATTTCTGGCCCAGGAGGGGTACACTTTGTGGGGAGGGGGTCATGATAGGAATTTTTAATTTATAAAATTTTTCAAAGAAAAATTATATTTATCCTTATGATTATGAGCAAAATTGTATGTCTTTTACTTATGGGTTCAAATGAGTTTTTCAATGGTTTTATGATGAAAATTTAAAAACATAACAAACAATATTCATGATATGGTACTTGATAACTACAGATGTTGATAAGTGAGTTTTCAATAGCCCATGACAATGGGTGAGACCGATATATATCTCCAATGCATTGGGTAATGATTAGTCTTAAAAGGATAAAAATATGGGAGATAACCAAGTAGGTTACTCCTATAAAATTAACTAGAAATTATTCATTTATTATATGGTTTAAACTTAAGTGAACATGGTTTATGAGTATTATTCTCCAAGATATATATATATTATTATTGCAAAAATGGTTTTTATAGAAATATTTTGATTTCATGAGGTAAGGAATGTTTATGAACTTTTAACGTTGAAACATTTAAAATGTTTTCAAGATTTCCTCTGATCAACGTTTTTATATTCTTAAACATGGACTCTAAAAAATTTCACTAAGAAAATATAGATTTTCTTATGTGAAAATATTTTATTTATGTGCACATTTTTTTTTGGAAAGAGGTAAACATTCTCATGGGTTTTTTATGTTTTCACTAGAATAATATGATTCTTTATTTTTATGTCCTTTACTAAGTCTTTTGTACTAATACAATGTTCCAAATGTTTTTCATAGGATATAATGATGAGTAAAAACTATATAACTCTCAAACATTCCACTCTAGAATCCTCTTAAAAGAAGAAAATTTCTATTTCATGAAATAATAGAGTTAACATAATGCCCTATTTTTAAGGAAAAAATTGTATATTTTGTGGAAGTTTCCACTTTTTTATGTAATGTTTTTCCTAATTCTCTAAAACTCTAAACCTAAAAGATATTATGAATGTAAAAATGTGAAATAATTTCTATTAAACACATGTTTATGGGTTGTTAAAGTAATAGGTCATTATATGTGATATTAAAGAAAATTTTAGATGTCATTTGAGATTGGTAGAATAATAAACCACACTCTTATGAGATTAAGATTTATTTTTATATTATCATGAGATATAATATGAATATTTCCAGGTTTCTCTATCATATCCATGTCTATTCATAATGATTTTTCATAAAGGAAACAAGGTAGTTGAAGTGATACAGCATTAAGGGGATAAAAACCATCCAAATTAGAAACATGTAATGGTTGGAAAAGAGGATTTTGTGGTAGTATTAACTTATTTAATGTAGGATATTAACAGTGAAACCCATAAAAGAGTGTGACTAAATTGTCCATAGATGAACATATCTATAATGGAACATTTAAAGAAATATCACCCCCTGGATTTTAATGGACATAAAAATTAGAGAAATATGAATTATGGATACATGTATTGGAGGAAATTTTTTAATTTTTGGGATGTATGGAATAAATGAAGGAAATTATTTATATTTATCATTTAAAAGGTGAAGTGGATCAATGGTGGTGTCTAATTAAAAATACTAAGGAAAATTATTAGGTTGATTCTATAGAGTGGACAGTTATTAAAGATGTTTTCCTTGAGAAGTATTTTTATAATGTTATTTTACTAATAATGGAAAGAAAATTTCAATAACTAAAGAAAAAATTAAAAGACTCAGTGGATACTTGTAAAGAAAATTTTACTTCATTGGCCAGGAATGCGCTAAATTTATGGTGGATTTGAGTATAGCGGAAGTGTTGAATGGGTCGTTCCCAGCTCATATTTTTTTTTGTAATTGATGATTATTCCTATATGTACATAAATTAAAAATTATATGACCAATGAAATTAAATAAAATATTAATTTATAATTAAATATTGGAACCAAAAAAAATAGGATCATCACATATTATTTATAATTAATTAAAATAATTAATGAATTACATTGTGAGAAATTATTTATTATTTGATGAATCTCAAAATGTATCTTTGTTATAACATCATTGGGTTAGATAAATCAAGATTATATTTCCCCTAGAAGTAATTCACATGTGCTCCAAGAACCTCTAAACATCATCGCAGGTATCCCAAGGAGTTGGCATAGAAGATCCTAAAGTTTTCATCATCGTTCTTTGATCGTCCTAAAAATGTATTCAAAGAATCATTCTCTTAGATCTCTCTATAAATGAGAGTGGTTCTGGTGGATGATGTCTCTCCATTATTGAGATAATTTATAGATATGGGGCTCTCTATGGCTTCAATAGAATTTCTCCAAATGTTTTTGTGCATAACCAAATAAAATGGAAACCCTTAAGAAAATAATACAACTAGGTTTATATACCATTGGGGATAGAAAATAATAATTTCACCATCATACGTATTATTTTTATTATTTATAAAATAACCCCCTGTCTATAATAATATTATTAAAATTATTTCATGATATGTAAAAGACTCATGAATTAAATAAAATAATATTTTATTAAAATAATATTCAATATATATTATTTCTCATAGGACCATTAAACTTAGTTTTCCATACCTCTATGATATTTTTTGGACCTTTAATAATGAATATTTTTTAATAAATAAATATCACTTAATTATTTTAAAATAAATAAATAAATATTATTTTCAAAAAATAGAAAATTTATATTTATTAAATATTATAGTCACAAAATATTCTCTCCAATAACTAGTGATAGAATATGTGAGATCAAACAGACATGAATAATTATTAAAATATTTGTGAGAATAATATTTATTCAACATTTTAAATAATAAATAATATGATTATTAAAATGAAGATCTGGATACACTTGGTGTGTGGCCCTCGGGGACTCTCTCTCAATGGAAATAGGAAATGTAGCCTAAAGACCTAGGTTATCACCTATCAACCAACAAAGGAACCCATAGAGAAATAATTTCATGTCTCAATGACATAAAACCTCATACAGATTATTATTGGGTAATATAATCCCTTTATCATGATATATCTAATCAATCTGGTTTCCTGTTGGTGTCATCAACCTATATTCTTGATGCCTCTTTCTTTGAGTTTTTAGAAATTGAACTTCCCTATAGACCATCGTGGACATGGATTTATTTGATTTGTATAATTTCCATAAAAGGTCCTGAGATATTAACTTTTTATAAATAATAGAAGGGATAAATTATTTATCACGTTGTTCATCAATTAAATATTACTCATCATACACAAAATATATCCAAATTTTCCACAAAAAATTTTCATCATGTTTTTCATAAATAAATATAAGTACACAACTCATAATATTCATTAATAATAATCATAATATCTAAGGATCAATACACACATCTATAGATAGTAGCATCCAATGACACATATAAATATGGATTTCTTACTGGTGGGTCTTGTTCTTATAATTTCTTACACTAAAAATTACCAATTGAATGCATAATGAGAAGGTGCCCCAAAATTATTATGAGTCACTTCCCCTGATTTTCTATATCATTTTTTTCCCTCAAATGATTTCATCTAGATATAGAACATATATTTAAGAATACCATCATGGAACTTCTAGTTTAACATTATAGAGGGGAAATATTATAACCTTTTTGTATGAAAACTACTCTTAGTAAATTATAACATATTATGTCACACATAAGAATAATGATGATGTGATAATGAGTTTATTAATATTAAAAACAATTAATAAAAGTTATCATAAATTACATAGAAGTTGGTTCTAAGAAACTAACTCCAATAGAATCCCACTTACACTAGGGACACCTACTAACAACCTTCAGTATCCTAGTTATCACATGATAATCATGATGGTGCTGAGATAGGCCTTTTGTTAAGGGGTCTATAACATTTTTTTCTATTGAAACTACACTTACTACAACTTCTTCCCTTTGAGAACATACCTCAGGTGGTGATACTTTCTGAGTATGTTCTTTATCCATTGGTGTGAACTTGGATCTTTTTCAAGATACACTACTACATTATTATCATAATATAATGTAATAGGGTCTTTACTTATAGGTACTACATCAAGTTACTAGAAAATTTTTCATACCCCAATGGTTTCTTTAGCTACATTATAATCCACTATATACTCAGACTCCCCTATAGAATCGGTGATAACTGGCTACTTTGAACTCTTCTATCTTACAACTCCTCAATTGAGACTGAAAAAATATATTGACTACAACATCATATTACTCTGATCTATTTGAAAAATAGCATCAATATAACACCAAATAACTATCTTCATGTCTTCTTTATATACTAAGAACTTATCCTTATTTCTACTTATATACTTAAAGATACAGTTAATAGAAAACCAATTCTATTCTCTAAGATTAGATTTTTATCTTCATGCCATTCTTAATGGATAGGAAACATCAAGTATAGTGCATAACATGTAATACATGATTGATCTTATCTCTAAATTGTATGGGATCTTACTCATTCTATCATTATCCTATTATGTATGAGGAAATGTTTTCATGGAAGTATTTATACCATGTGACCCTCGAAACCAATCCCCTCATGGAATATTCTATACTAAATATATTTTGTATTTGTTCAATGTATGTACCTTGACATAGTCCAAGAAGCCTCTTGGATCTATTACAAATGATCTTAATCCCTATAATGTAGGCTACTTCACCTAATTCCTTCATAGAGAAGGACTTGTTTAACCAGTCCTTAACAAGGTATAAGGCAATTGTGTCATTTATAATAATTAATATTTCATCAACATATACTACTTTGATGATTATCAAATTCCAACTAAAATTATTTTAAACACATGTATCATATTCAATTTTAATGAAACCAGTTTCATTTATAGCTTCATCGAACTGAATGTTCAAATACTTGGATGATTTCTTCAATAAATAAACAGATCTATGAAAATTTAATATCATTTTTCCATCACCTAGAGTCAAAAACCCTTTTGGTTGTGTCATATAAACATATTCCTAAAGGTTTCCATTAATAAAATCTATTTTTTCATTCATCTACAAAATTTAATAGTTATGGTAAGCTTCTTTAGAAAGTATAACTCTGATGAATTTACACATGGATATTGAAGAAAAGTTTTCTTTTTAGTTAATTCATTGACATAATTTAAACCCAATGGCCACTAAACTTATTTTATAGGGACTTACTTTACCTTTCATGTCTAGTTTTCTCCTGAATACCCATTTGAACCAAATAGGATTTACATCCACTGGAGGATTGACCAAAATCAAAACATGGTACTTATACGAGGAATATATTTCATAATTCATAGATTCTTTCCATTTATAGCTTCTCATCTCTCTATTACCTCTTTTTATGAGAGAGGTTAATTATTATCATACTATAATTATTCTCATTCTTTAGTGAATAGAAAACCATATATCTCTTATTCACTTACCTCCCAAGTTCTCATACGTAGTACTTTTTTTAGGAACAACTTCTTCCATGGGGGCCTATGGAATTTTTTCCCATTACAACTCTTTTGTTTCTTGATCATCAACTTCATTAAATTCAATATTTATCCCACTATCCTTATTGAATATATTCTCCCTCTCAAGAAAGATAAATTTTCTAGTGACCATCAATTTATTCTCGAAGGGGTTTTATAGGTAGTATCCCCTTGTTTTCTTAAGATACCATATAAAGATACACTTTGTGATTTAGGGAACTAATTTTTCTCCAGATAAGTCCTTAAAAATTCCATGCAACCTAATACACTTGTTTGTAACAAAATAGGCTTCTTTCCACTCCAAAGCTTGAAGGTAATTCATTTTTCCACTTTATTTGGTACTTAGTTTAGTGTGAATATTGTATTTTTTTTAAAAAAATTCCAAAAGGATAATGGAATACCTAATTTTCACTGAGAGTTTATATTTTTATTTGTCTCATTATTTTATTAATTTTTTATCATATTTATTAAATTTTATTAGTGTGATTTGTTCAGATTAAAATTTTTAATCACACATCACAATTATTTTATTTCAACTATTTTAATACATAATGGTAGTGTATAGGTTTTACACACATCTATTTAACTGATCAAGCCTTTTATTATCAAGTGGAAATCATATAAATCAACTGCACATTATATTCTCCACCTAAAATGAGAATAAGATTAGTCATATGTTAAAATGGGAATTAGTTAGATCAATCATAAGATAAAATTGGTATTTGTTAGATTGGTTGTATGTTAAAATTGGTATATGTTAGATCAACCATATGTTAAAATAACTAACTATTATATTGACCATACATTGAATTGGATCAACCATACATCAACTTTGATCAACCTTGAGTTAAATATCATATATAGACCATACATTGAAGTGGATTGATTGTATATTGAAGTATATTTTTCATGAGTATCAACCAACCTACTATGGGAATCATCAAAAAACTACTATAATTTTATGTTATAGTTACCATGAGGTAGTATTAGAACCTACTATGAGTTTGATGAAGTTTACATCGATTTTTTTATATGAATTCTATTACATCAATTTTCATATGTGAATTTATCTTTGTCAATTTTCCTATATGAATATGGATACATAAATTCCCCTACTTTAATTCATCTACATCGATTGACCTATGTGAATTCAGCTACATTGATTTATCTATGAGAATCATTTACATGAATTTTATTATGATGCTATGAAATTTTATGCATGTTGTTCTTAAAACTAGAAATATTCTCTCTTTATTGTTATTTTGATAATTTTAATTATTGTAAGTTTATTAAATTTATTTATATAATTCTAATGATCTATAAAATAAATATATTTTATAAAAACCATGTTATAAACTTTTGAGTTAAAAAATTCAAGGAAATTATTATGGAAATAATCATTTTCATAATAATTATTTTATGATATGTTTTATATATTTTTTGAATTATCAAATTACTACAAAATTGTTTAGATATTTTTTAATGTTTTATTCACTTTGATAATTATAATTATTGTTAACATTCTTATTAGAAGTTCTATAAATTTATTTCATATAGAAATAAAAGAACCTGAAGATCCTTTAAGTATGAATGTGATATTTCAAATTATACTTAAATAATATATTTTAAATATTTATAATTTTATAACATGGATTTATATGATTAGTTATTGAGTCACTCCATGATCTTAGAGTTAATAAAACAAAATTATTCATTGTAATGCGAATCAATGAATGTAATAAAATAAAATCATCAGTGTTTATTAAAGAATATTGACGAAGATGATTAATACAATTACAAAGAGATATAAATACAACATTCTTATGAGAATTTAAAAGTAATTAATCAAGACTATTACTACTATTACATTGATTAAATCATGAAGTAATTCATCATTTTGATAATCTACTACTAAAGTGATCAAAGTTTTTGAGCCACATCAACATTATACATCATATTCTTGACTATAAATATTAATTTCTATCTAGTTCTCATCATTGTATTTCTTCTTTCTATTATTATGCTTCTAGATTCGGTTTAATATCTCCCATTTAAAAGATATTTAACCTGGTTATTCCTTCTACCTAAAAGGAAGGTTGGGTTTTTAGTCCTAAGAAATGGTTAAGTGGTTTGTGACTCCTATAAAAGTCATTTGGGGTTATACCACTAGGTGTTAAAAAAGTGTGTACATATATAATCGGAATATCACTTCGAATAAAAAGTGAGGTATTAGTGAATACTAGTATTCTTGTCAGGAATAAAATATTAAATAGTAGACTAATATCTTGGTGATATGAACCACTATAAAAAACCTATTCTCTTTGTTTTATTTTCTTGTACACAATTAACACTATTAACCATTATCCTAAACTTAACATTATAAGGAAAGATCCACTCCTATTATTATGGAATGTCAGGAATTTGAGATCTTTAATCCCATTATACCAACTTACTTAAATGGAAGAGACTATATTTACTAGAAGGATCCGATGGTGTTATTCCTGAAAAATATAGGTCTTGAATTTCTGGTCATCATGTTAAAACCTTATAAACTACCTGAAGTGAATTTAAAAAAAAAATAACTTTAAATGATGCTATAAAATGTGTTGTAAATTAAAAAGATATGAATTATCTAAATTTTTTATTAAGTAGAAATATGTATATCCATATTTCATCTTATAAAACTATACCTGACATTTGTAGAACGTTAAAATTTAATCATCAAGGAATTGGTAAGTTACATAGAACCGTGTTGGGGATTCACAGAGTTGATTTTCAAGAATTTAGAATGAATTATCAAGAGAGCATCAATGATATGTAAAAAATATTCACTAAGACTATAAATAGAATGGTTGTACTTAGAGAGACATTGAATAATGAAGTTATCATTGAAAGAATACATCAATCTCTACCTAAAATGTAAAACTCAAAGAAAGTTGGGATTCAAGAAAGTTGGGATTTCACTTAGTATTCAATGGATGAACTAATAGGACCAATTCTTTAATAATAGATAGAAATGAAGAACGATAATGGTGATGATCTTGAAAAAGGAAAGGTATATCATTCAAATCTAATATAATTTTTTCTGATAATTATTCGGATTCTAAGTTATAGTAAATTAAGAAAGATGAGATAGTAAATTTTACCAAAGGATTATTTAAGTACACAAAATGAAAGAGAATTTTTAAGAAGCATCCTAGAATAAATCATCAAAAGGATAATAGAAAGGGAATTAGTAAAGGTAAAAGTATTAAATACAATGTTTCTAAATTAATATGCTATGAGTATTGGAAAAAGGTAAATAACAAGCCATACTATCCAAAATTTAAGCAAGAAGAGAAATACAATCAATAAAAGGATGAGTTAAAATGAATATATCATACTGGATGGAGTTACCTAGAAGATTCAAACTCCAGTAGTGATGATTCTGAGAGTGAAAAAGAATTATCTGATCTATGTTTGATGAGAGAAATAATGAATGAGGCAAACACTTATTCAAATTACCATTCAGGTTGTCAGTATGATATTGAAAATTAATTTAAATAATTAAATAAAAAAATAAAATTTTCAAAAGTGATATTTTGAGAAATGTAGAATTGTATGGAGAAATGTAAAGACAAAAAAAGAAATTTAATAAAGAGAAAATAGTTGTAGATTCTGAGCTAATTAATATAAAAGATGATAATAAAAGAGTAAAACATTTCTTATTGAAAACTAATGAAGATAAATAAATGAGATTTAAATTAGATTGTGGTCATTTAAATAAAATTGAAAAATAATGTAAGAATCTCAAACATGAAAATAAGAAACTGAAAAATTTAGTATCCTGTTCAGCTATGAAACTCTATGATAACCTAGATGTTATTAAAAAATAGAATGAAAATACTAAAATGGAAATTAGTAGATTAAATTAAAGATTATCTATTTTAAGAAAACAAATTATTAAATTATGGCTATGAAAAAACCTAATAATGATAAAACTATGTTTGAATATAATATACAGATTCCAAATCTGTACAGAAAAACTTTTTTTAAATAAAGTAAAGGAAATGTGTCAAATGTTATATTATTTAGATGGGATTTGAAATGTCATTATCAAAATGAATTTTATTTAGGATTTACATAGTCACTAGGCCACACCAAGTGTTTTATTTATAAGAATATTTCTTCTAAATTACCCTATAATAAATTTATTAAATTAGCACGTCTTCTAAATAGTTTTATTATTAATCATGTTAGACCCAAAATATATTGGGTATAAAAAAAATTATCTACTTAATCTATTTTATAAGAAACCTTCCTAATTATTCATAAAGATACATGCTATATGGAAAGCGGTTTTGTTATGCACATGACTAGGGATATTCCTAATTTTTTATCTTCCAATTCATGGGATGGAATCACTACCACCTTCAATGATAACTTTAAAGGCCTTGTCAAAGGTTTTTTGATAAGTTGGAATATTCAAATATATTATAATTTCAAAAGTATTGTATGAATATGTATTAAAACATAATTTGATTATCATATCATAGTTTTTTTATGATGTAATGAGTGTGAAATTTGAATATAATGAATCCCCTATTTATAAATTTATTATTAAAATAGAAAATAAAATATATACTTTATATATTTTTCATAACTAACGTAGAAAGATTTAAAGTGTTTAAATTTTGTAAAAACATACCATATTATTTAGAACATAATTTTAGTACATGTTTATCTTTAATAATTGTACAAGTTGTAAAAACATTTACAGGTTATGGAACATCCAAAATTTAAAGAAAGTAATTATTTTTTGTGTGATTATTTTCTAAATGGTAAGCAGTACAAATAGAATTTTAGATTTTCTAATAATATAAATAATTATAAATGCTTAAAAATACTTCATCATGATTTATTTGGATTGATGATAACTTCTAGATGAGGTAGTAATAGATATTTTTTGTAATTATAGATGATTTTATTAGATTCACTTGGACTCTTTTATTATCTCATAAAATTGAAACCCTAAAAAAAATTTACATTATGTAAAAAATTACATATCAAAAAATTAATTTAATAGCATCATTTAGAAGTGAAAGGGATGATAATTTTTAAACATAGTCTTTAGTAAATTCTATGAAGAAAATGGTTATTTCTACAATTATTATTCCCCTAGAACACCATAAAAACTATGTTGTAGAGAGGGAAAAAACTATTCAAGAAATTTCAAGGAATGTACTATATGAATTCAACATAACAAAATATTTTTGGGTTGAATCAATTAACACTACATGATATATATTAAATAGAGTTTACATCAGACTTGTGTTAAACAAACCCCATTATAAACTATTTAAAGTAAAGAAACCTAATATTGGTTACTTTAATCTTTTCAACTGTAGAGTTTATCTTTTAAATACTAAATATTTTCTAAAAAATGATTCTAAAACCAATGAGGGAAATTTTCATAGATATTAAAATAATATTAAATCTTATAGTGTATATAATGAGATAAATTTTTCAGTAGAGGAATTTGTTCATGTAAAGTTCATTTAAAATAATGAAAAATAGATTACAGATTCTAAAAATCATGTTAAAGAATTTAAAGAGTTCAACATTGAAGTAGAGAAAGTAGAAAATTATAATTTATCTGTTGAGGGGGGAGAACATTTCTTATCAATATAATTCTATGAATTTTTAAAAAAATAATATCATTCAATAGAAAATGTAATCAGAAATTTTAAATCTATAATTATAAATATAAAATTAGTTTTGAATATTTGTGTTAATATTATTTTTTTGTTGATTTTTTTATTTTTAATATTAAAGAATCTTTGAAACATTCAAATTGGATAAATGATTTTCATGAATAAATTATTCAATTTGATATAAATAAATTCTAAAATCTAATCGGGTTACCTAAAGATAAACTATCTAAAGTTTTGTATGGTCTAAAGTAAGCTCCACATTCTTGGTATGCCACACTAACTATATTTATACTGTAAAATGATTTTAACAAAAGAAATATTGATCCCATATTACTTATAAATAATTTTTATAATAATATTTTGATTATACAAATATGTGTTGATGATATTGTATTTTTATATATAAATGATTTAGATAGTAAAGAATTTTTAAAATAAATGAAAAATGAATTTGATATGAGCCTAATGGGGGAATTAAAATTTTTCCTTGGTTTTCAAAATTTACAAAGAAAATATGGTATTTTCTAAATCAAAGAAAATATGATAAATAATTAGATAAAAAATTCAATCTTGATTCATGTAAATTTATGAGAGCTCCAATGGGTACTAATTAGAAATGGGATGTGAATGAATTTGGAAAATCTATATATGATAAATTTATAGAGGAATGATAGGGAGCCTACTGTAATTGACTACATTAAGCCCTGATATTATGTTTTAAGCCTTCATGTGTGTAATAAATGAGTAAAATCAAAAAAAATTAAATACTACCAAAATAATATTCATATGTATTAAAGGAACTTTTTAACACTAGTTTGCTTTACTAAAATCATAATTATTTCAATTTTTTATCTTATTATATATCTTTGTTTAGAGACTACATACTTGATAGGAAAATATCATTAGGTATGTGTCACTTATTATGTAAATATTTAATATCAAAGAGTACCAAAAAGAAATTATTATTTTCATTATCCATGGATGAGGTGGATAACATTTTTTCTACAAATTTTTATAATCAAATTCTTTGGATAAAAACCAACTCTATTTTATTTCAATGATTAAATAGAAAAAAATCATATATTTTATAATAATGAATCTTTTATTTCAATATCTAAAAGTCCTTTACAGCATTCTAGGGACAAACATATAGATGTTATATTTTATTTCTTAAGTGGACATCTAAATAAAGGCGGCATTATTCTGGAATATATAACAATAGAGAATAAACTAGTAGATATATTTAATAGAGCATTAAATTTTATGAGGTTTTAAAATTTAATAATTGAATTGGGGATGATGGATATTTATTTTTCGATATAATGAAGATATTTGTTTTATTGTTCATATTTCTATATTAAAATTGAATTAATTTAGGGGGATTTATCCCTTACTTAATATTTTCTTCTTCTTTTTTACTACTCCTAATAATATTTTCATTTTTAGTTTCATTTTTATTTTAGATAAATTTCAGAAAAGGGGAGAAAATTTTGGATTTTTTATTTTTCAAATTTTATTTTTGGTTTTTTAATTTACAAAAAGAAAGATATTTTTTACACTAAAAGTTTATCATTCTATTTTTTTTTTAATTAAAATCATATTTATTAATTTAAATTAGTATATGTTAATTTTTTTAATAAAAATTTTTAATCACACATCACACTTATTTTATTTTCAAATTTTTTACCACCTACTATGAGTGTATAGGTTTTAAGGAAATATATTTAAGAGACCATGATTTTTCCTATCAACCACATGACATGAAAATTAACCACACATTATATTCTCCACCTATAATGAGAATAAGATTGATATTAAGTTAAAATGGGTATCTTTTAGATCATATATAAGTTAAAATGTGTATCTTTTAGATTGACCATAAGTTAAAATGGGTATATGTTAGATCGATAGTAATTTAAAATGGATAAATATTGGATCAAACATACATTTAAGTGGATTGACCATACATTTAATTTGACTAAATATGAGTTGAAACCTCATATATCAACCATACATTTAAATGGATTGAGAATACATTGAATTAGATTTATTGTGAGTTTCCACAAACCTAATATTTAGTTTAAACCAACTTACTATAGACAGGATCATAAAGCTACTATAAGTTTTTCTTAAAGTTACCAGAAGGTACTCTTAGAACCTATTGTGAGTTCAATGATGTCTATATCAATTCACATATGTGAATTAATTTATCACAATTCATGTGTGTAAATTTGGTTTTATCTATTTGCCTATGTGAATTTGGATACATTGATTTGTCTTTGTGGATTTAACTACATTGATTCACCTATATGGATTTCCTTACAAATATTCACCTAATGAATCATTTATATTTATTTTCCTTCAATATTATGCGAGTTTCTATGGGTTTTTCTTGAATCTAGAAATATTCTCTATTTTAGAGTTATTTGGATACTTTTAATTAATTCAAGTTTATTACAATAATTTTTATCATTCTAATGATCTTTAAAATAAATATATTTTATAAGGACCATTTTATAAACATTTGAGTTAAAAAAGTATCAAGGAAATTATTATTGTAACATAACATTACTGATCCATCAGTTGTATCCTTTACCTCGTCATGGTTTTCATTTTTCTTTGTCTGTATAGGTCCGAAAAGGAATTAAGAGGATACCTATAATGGTGAAGTTGCATATTTTTTGGACTCTCAACTTTAACCGATATATTCTACATGATGAAGTAGGATTTAATATTGTGTAACTAGGTTACACAACGTGTAATGGTATTTGGGTGAAAACCTTGAAAGGGATTCATGTTGTAAAAGGTTACACAATGTGAAGAGCATCTCCACATCATGATTCATTTAAATATTGTATTTTTAATCCAAGACATTGGATTTTTCAGTGTACCTAAACACTATGTATTTCATGAAGTGTAAATAAGTTTCATGTCATGTAATTCCCTAATTAGGGAATTTTTAGGGTGTCGTTTGGGTTTTGGGTGTCCATTTGACCACTTGTTATCCTTTTTTTCTCAAACCAAAGTTCTTATCTAGTAAATCTTGGAGACGTCATTGCTTCTAGATCAATCCATTTGGCATTGAATCTTTATTTAAGTTGTGGTGAATCTCTATGGGTGAGTGATCTTTCCACTTCTTCATTTCCATTTATCATGGTAACACCATAGAGTTTTGTTATCAGATTCATGGGTAGTTGTTATTTCTTCATGTCTTCTTCTATATCCATTGTGTGACCTCATTCGGAAAGTTGTTCCTTTTTTGGTTATAGTGTGGTGGGTTTTCGTTCTTGAGGTATATGAATTTCATAATTTCCTCCAACCCCATTTTATAAATTGAATCTATCTTGATATTTGGATTGGATTCTAGTGCCTTCGTAGACATCATTGGGTTTTCATTTTTTGTGCATTTTGTTGTAGGAATGTGTGACCCATGTTTTGATGTAGGTGGTTTCGTCTCTAGCCTACATTTGATAAATTGTATTTCTTTGTTTTTATAAATTTATTTGTAAATAAATTGGTATGAAATTGGAATGATTTTTTGTGTGTGTAGTAATGAGATCTTGAAAAAATGTAGTTGTTCCATGGTTTTTGATAAATGAAAATAAAAAGGGGGATTTTCAAATCATTTAATTATTTTTGAAAAATAAGTGGGTATGGTTACTCTATTAAATATTTAATTTCCTAAATGGTTTAGAAATTGTTTTCAAAACATTGATATTATTATGAAAATGAGAACATGGGTTACCTTAGGTACTGGGTGGAAGATTTAACATGAGGTTATCATCCATTATGGGGGTTCACTTTTTGGTTGTTCCTCTATTCCTATAATGTAGAGTATTGGCTCTAGGTATGTATATGATATTCGGGTTTCAAAATTTAGGGTGTCACCCTAGTCTTGGTGTGTAGATAATTGGATTAAGGTACTGCAGTGAAGTGATGATATATTTTTGGGTATGAGTAATCTGTTGCATGGCCTATTGTATTCCTCGGAGATATGATGCATGTGTTTCAACTATTATTTTGTATTTCTTGTCTTTGTACTTTTTTTATCCTTCATATGCATGTTTATGGTTGTTAAAGATGATATGGAAAATGTGATTTGAAACTAATATACCTGATTTGGTTTTAGAACTCTCATAAAGAGGAGATGTTTACCATTTTTTCTATAAAACTACTTTATTACTTATCATTCCATGTTTTATTTAAAATTAGCATATAGGAATTGTTATACAGAGACTTGTTCTGGAACTCTTGGGTGGGACCTATCAAGCATGTTAGCTCACACCATACGTGGTTATTTGGTGATGTGCAGACTAATGTATGCCTTCCAATGTAGGGAAAGGCAAGGCGTCATAGTGTGGAGATGAAGTTTCTTACCAGATGAGTTGGGTAGTTGGTGGTGAGATGGTTGGATTTTGTCTATTCCATCACATGAAGTATCTATTTGGTTTTGATCCTTAGCAGTTATACATTCCTCTTGGAGTTTTTACTACTTTTATAATCATTCTGTTTCCAGTTTTTTTATATGGTTATGGCATATATTTTATTAGATTTATATTGTTCCTTATCACTTTGTGTGTATATATTCCTTGTATTTTTCATGTTGGGAAAAATCATTCACTATAATTTTTTATTTCATGTTAGGGTACTTGTTGCTAGTGCATGGGTATCAAGAACACCCTTAGAGTATGTGATGGATTGGGCCAGATGCTAGGTTTGAGGGTAACCCAGGACAGTTTGTTACAATTATGGAAATAATAATTTTCATAATAATAATTTTATGATTTTTTATATATGTATTTTTAATTATCAAATTAATGTAAGATTGTTTCTATATTTTTTAATGTTTAATTCAATTGAATAATTCTCATTATTTCTGATAATCTTATTTGAAGTTATGAAAAGTTATTTCATATAGAAATAAATGATAGTGAATATTCTCCAAGTATGAGAATGATATTTCAAATTACAGGTAACAGGTATATTCTGAATATTAATTATTTTCTAACATGTATTTCTATGATTAGATATTGAGATGCTCTAAGATATTAGAGTTAATGAAACATAATTAGTTATTGTATTATGAATCAATAAATGAAATAAAATAAACTCAATAAATTTTATTGAATAAGATTGGAGATGATGATTGATACAATTATAGTGAGAGATAAATACAATGTTATTACATGCATTTTGAAGTACTAAATCTTGACTATGACGACCAGTCCATTGTTTTGATCAAAAAGGAATTAATTATTTCGATCATTCACTATTTAAGTGATGGAAGTTCTTGAGCCACATAAATATTTAACATCATTTACTCCACTACTAATCTAAATTTTTGTCATAATTTCATCATTTTATTTCTTCTTTATATTGTTTTTTCTATTAGATTAGGTTTAATATTTTCTTAACCAAAATTTGTTTAACTATGTTATTTACCAAACTAAATGGGTTTTCAAGTAGTGTCTCCTAGAGAAAACTCAAGTGGGTTGTGAAACCTATAAAACTCATTTGGGGTTATACCATAAGGTCAGAAAAAAGTATGTATGTTTGTAATTAGGTTATCCCTCCCTATCAAAATTGAGGTGTTAGTGAATACCAATTTTCTCGTTTAGTAGAGAATATTAAAGAGTGTACTAGGATCATGATGATTTAAACCACTATAAAAATCAGGTGTTCTGTATTTTACTTTATACTAAACAATTAATAATGTTAATTACTCTGATAATTATATTTAATTGATTAATTATTTTTTTAAATGACTATTCACCCACACCCCTATCTAGTTAAGCTTTCCATATTCTGGGACCTAAAATATTTTCAGGAATTGTCATCACCCTTACCATTTCTGGAAATGTATGGTTAATTTTTTTCACTAACACCATTCCATTGTGGCGTGTAAGATGTAGTGTGTTGAGAAAGAATCCCAAAATCACATAAAGATTTGATAAACTCTTGGTTAATATATTCACCACTACAATCTGATTGAATCTTCTTTATCTTCTTCCCAATTTTATTCTGCACTTCATTCTTTAATTCTTTGAAATTCAAAAATCACTTGGACTTATACCTCATCAAGTAGATATATCCAAATCAACTCAATTGATCAATAAAAGTTATAAATTGAGAATACTAACCTATAACTAAAACTGGAAATGGTCCACACACATCAGTGTGTACCAATGATTAAAAATTTATGGACATTTCACCATGCCCATTGAATGGTAGTTTGGTTATTTATCCTTGTAAAGAAGATTGAAATATTTACAGTGGTTTTATATCAAAAGAGTACAAATAAACATCTTGATATAGCTTTGTCAAATACTTCTTATTTACATAACAAAGGTAGTGATTCCATGGTTGGGTGTTATATGAGTCATCCGAACATGATTCATTACGTATTTCCAATACATGGTATTCATAATTTAATACATAAAGACTATTATTTAAATGTACCATACTATAACTTATATAGTATTTATAAAAGAAACAACTTTTATTTCTAAATTTGAAAATAAACCCTTCTATATCTCAGCAGGATATATAAATTATGTTCTTGGTAATAGTCATTACATAATAAAACTCTCTTAGAAAAATACCATTTACATTTTCAATGAATGGTGGTAATCTCTAATGGATATAGAAGTCATCCTCGCACCATTTTCATCTTGAAAATCCACCTCTCCTCTAGCAATATTTTAAAATCTACATGGTTCCTTTATTTTGATATATATGCGAGCACCAAAAGTTTTATCTAATACTCAATGTATAGATATTAAAGTATTGAATTTGATAACAAATTCACCTTTAGATTACCCTTTCTTCTAGGTTTAGTTACTCTTCCAATGGACTTACTTGCCACGTGAAAAACAAACTACTTCCATTTCCTTTCCTTACCTATGGATCCTCCTCTTCTTAGAAGGATTGTGATCATGTTATTTAGACTAGTTATGTGTCTTCAGACCCTTTTCCTTGTTCTTATATTTCTTATTCACCATGAGTATTGTGGGTTTATCATTCCCCATGTCCATATCCACTTAGAGAATCAAAGTAATAAGTTCTAAATGACTCTTCTCATTACTTTTAATGGTATAATTAACAATAAAACTACAGGACATGGGTAGTGAGGAAAGTATGATATCTATTTTCTAATTATCTATAAATTTAATCCCTAGTATGTCTTAGCATTTAATATATCCAATAATTTTGAATACATGAGACCCATCTTGCATCAATTCTCTAAGATTGATTGTAAACAAAACATTGGAGATCTCTTGTCTCACCATCTCTTGATAGTGATCCTAAAGGTGAGATATCTTACGTATATGCATCCATGACCTCATGTTTCTTTAAAAGATCACTGGTTATGAATGATAGAATAAAACATTGGATATATGTGGAATCTTTTAAATGTATCTCTTAAAGAGAAAACTCTTCCCCACTATACATTTTTTTAGGTGATTCAGGAATAGTTTCCCCCAACACATGCAATTTCATTTCATGGTGTAGGACAATGCATAAGTACCTTTTCCATTATTAGAATTTAGTATTGGTGATAATTTTATCCTTATCATGTATAAATCCCATTAAAATGTTTGAAGTCATATTTATTTTCATTTCTACAAATAAAAATATTATAATTTTAGTACTTAATCTGATAAAAGTAAATAATAAATAAATATTATATTTATAAATCTCCCACTATTTTATCAAAAACAAACATCCCTCATAACTAGATTTTAAATATCTGATTACATTGAAATTTTAGTGTCAAAGATTTATATTCCCCTCCTTATCACCCCAATTTTAGCTGATCAATAATATTGAAGGGTTTTATGTAGGCATAAAAATGTTGACTTCATTAACTCATATTCCATTAATCTATAGAGTGGACCCCCCATATAGAAATCCATAAATTGTATTTCATTAACCATTTCCTCCTAGTTTCACCATGTCCTTATTCTTCTATAAACTATTGATTTAAACTAAGTTAAGTCAACCCAAAACCTCAAGTTAGAATTCTCCAAAAATTAAAATCACCCTGACATTGGTTGGTCTAGTACTTTTAACTATTGTTTAATTTTATCTTAAGTAGTGGAAGGTTATACTAAATTAATAAATATAATTGAGGTACTTTTATCTTTAGGTGTAAGTTTCCCATTTTATATTTATTACATGATTGTTAATATTAAAAGTATCGACTTAAGTGATTAATAATGTCTTAGAAAAAAATTATACATAATCCAATTTATTTTAGTTCTATCTTTTGTGCTTGTTAATTCATTAATTCATGTGATCACATCAAAACAACCATAATGAATTAACCATAAAACTTGATAGAAATAAAATAATAAATTGTTATGATCCTGAGCTTTTACTAATGGTTAGTTTATCTAGTGGATGATAAACTAACTATTAACATAGAGGGAAAACCTTGAACCATTTTATGGATCATGTTGTAGCTTTCCACATATCTAAATATATATATCTCTTGGATTAGTTTCAGCTCAGCTCCAAACTAAAAATTCCTCTACTATCTTGTAAACTTAATTTATTACATATTTTTTTACTCACTCATAGGTGGGGGAAACCAAAGGACTGGTTAAGGGGATTACATAATAGAAACCATGGAATTGTAGGCCCTTAGATAATGAGAGAAGGAATGACACGCAAGACATCTATTTAATTTAATAATAAATTAAAAGAAAACCAATCATATATAAAGTTTTGTATTATTATCATGATCATTAACTTATATGCAATGAATTATGAATTTAATAAAATATTAGTCAATTGTAATCATTATTACTTAAGATAAATCATGGTCGAATCAATTTAATATCTTCTTTAATTAATCAATTTTTTTATATTAATTTTTTTCTGAAATTTATTTCGATTCTCATCAATAATAATTTTAAACAAATTAAATAAATTTATTTAAAATTTAATTTTTAGAAAATATGGACCTTGGAGGCAACCCAGTGATTTCTCATTTGAACTACCCAGTATATATTATATTTATATACTATTTACTCATGTAATATGTGACATAAATGACTTATCACATAATTTTATGGCACATATATAGTCAAATAAATGGCACACATAACATATGGTATTTAAGTTGTATGTTATGTTTCAATGCATGTAGATTAATGACTATATTACAAATTATACACAATATATAGTTCCAAACATAATTCCAATATTTATTAGACATTAATATATATATATATAACCCATAACATGATATGTACAAATTAAAAAAAAATTACACATAGAACACATGTTGATAATGTTTAAGTAGTATAATAAATTAATTTCTAATTCTGTGTAATTTAGTAATATACATGGCGTGTACTATCCAACTACATGGAATGCATATTTCATATAGTCTATCAATAGCACACACCTAGGGACTCAAATTGTAATAATACAATATAATATAATGGTATACATGGAATATACATGGTTTACATAGTGTGTGGCCTATAATTTACATGGTCACTGATCATGTAGGCTATGTAAGAAAATACATGGCTCGTATTTGACTAATGGACTACACATCATGTACGATTGTTAAACACCCTATTATAAGGCTAAACATGCACCAACCCATCTTGTTCAACATGTGGTGTATTAAATATACACCATGTGTAATAAATAAACATATCTTGAATTAATTCCAAATTAGTTCTTGGTGCAATGAACATGGGTACATGGTTGTACCAACGGGATACAAGGTGTATACTCATGGGCTAACCAGACAGAGTCCTCATCACCTCCAGATAAGTTCTTTGAATGTTATTCATTAATAAAATTAATCAATTTTTTATATTTTCAATAAATTAGTGGAAGAAGAGAAGATCACGTGATTCAGATTAAAGAATCGTTAAATTGAAATTGAAAACTAATGATAAATTCATAAATCAATCAGTGATCATTAAAATAATTTTAAAAAATTATGTGACTTCTCTGATACTAATTGATGGTTCTGGGAATAGTGGATACATCATATGGGTCATTCAAAAATCTTATTTTGGTCTTAATAAATTATTAATCTGATATGTACATCGAAGATAAACACCATAAAAATGAAATTAAATAAAATATTAATTGATGATTGAATATTGGAACCAAAATACAGGATCATGGAATAATATTTATAATTAATTAAGGCAATTAAAAAATTACCTTGTGATGAATTATTTCTTCATTGAAGAATTTGACAATGTCTCTATATCTTAACATAATTACGTTGTACTAATCAAGAGTATATTTTATCCAATGGTGATCCACACGTTCTCCACGAACCTCTGAATGTTTTCATAGGAATCCTCAAGTGTTTGCTCAGTATATCCTAATGCTTGTTTCATTTATCTTTTATATCCCCAAGAATCTATTAAATTAAGGTTTCTCTTGTATCTCTCTATAATTGAGAGTGGTGGAGGATGATGATCTCTCTTCATTCTTTCTATAATTCTTAGAGAGGGAGCTCCGAATTTCTTCGAGAGAATTTAACTGAATGTTGTTGTGCATAACCAAATGAAATGGAAACCCTTAGGAAAATAATATAATTGGGTTTATATACCACTTGGGTAATAAAATAATAATTTCACATGAACCCTTATCACATATTATGTCATACAGAACAATAATCCTGATGTGATAAGGAAATTATTAATATTCAAAATAATGAATATAGGTTATCATAAATTAAACATTAGTTGGTTATAGGGAACCATATCTAACAATTTTATTTTGGACCCCAAGAGTAAAATTTATAGATTTTACATAGGTCTAAAATCAATTTTATTAAGATAATCTAACTCCCATGAATTTAATATTTATAAAGAATATTTTCATTATTCTAAGAATGTTAAGATGGGTTTTTTCAACACTTACATACCTTGTGACAACAAAACTAATAATTTCTCTGTGTAAATTAATATAGAATCAATAAACTAATGTATAAATATATAAGAATCCAAAATGTTCCAAATTTGGTAAAATAAATTTTAATCAATGTTTAATAGGATCAAGGAAGTGTTACTGATGTGATAAGCTTAGTTATTTGGCTCGTGACTATAAAGAAAAGAGTTATGATAACAAAAGTAATAGGAAAATAGATATAAATCTAGAAAAAATAAGTTTTTAATTTAAATGAGTTAGGAAATTATGTTAACACATGTTCAAAGTTAGTAAAAAAACTGTGGGAATCATCATGATCAAAAATAGAAAGATGTGAAAAGGTATTTTTCTACTAATACAGTAGTTTCAAATCCTTCAAATGAAGTTGTGATAGGTAAATTATTTGTATATTCAAATTATGTCAATGTCATGTTTGATTTTGGATCTTCACATTCTTTTATATTTGGGAAATTGTTAACGAAAATGGAAATACCATCTCTGGAAATGAAATCATAAATTTTGGTAAAAACTCCTAGCGGTAGTATAAAGGGAAAAAATTATATAAATCTTATTATTATCATCTATTGAATAGTTTTTTTTAAACCTTATTTTCTTTATTACTATAGTATTATATGTTATTACTTATATGGATTGGATGTTAGTTTATCATTCTATGATATAATATAGATCTATAAAATATATTTTCAGAATTATCTTAGTTTTTCATATAAGAATGAATTCATACCATTGATAACATGTCAAGAATCTGAGAAACATATAAAATATGAAAGTGAAATTTATCTTTAACATTTTTTTGATAAGAAATAAAAATTTAGAATTAATGATTTATTGGTAGTAAATGAATATCTAGATGTATTTCTTGATGATTTTTCTAGTGTTAGTCCTAATTAAGAGGTTGAATTTACTATTGAATTAGTTTTTTATTATGATCCAATTTCAAAATCCTCTTAACAAATAGATCTAGTACAAATAAAGGAATTGAAAGGTTAGTTAAAAGAGTTAAATGATAAGGGTTTCATCCCCCCAAGAACTTCACCTTGGAATGCTCCTACTCTGTTTTTTTAAATAAGGATTCTTCCATGATACTTTTAATTGATTATAGAGTACTTAATAACATAATTATTAAGAAAAATTATATATTTACTTATATTAATTTCTTGTTTGATCAACCCTAAGATGCTCTATATTTTTTGAAGATTGATCTCAAGTCCGGGTATCAGTAGATTAAGGTGAAGTAGGAATACATTCTGAGAATGAAGTTCCATACTACGTATGGGAATTATGAGTTTTGGGTTATGCATTTCAGGTTGATGAATGAACCTGGTATATTTATAAATCATTATAATAGGGTTTTATGAGTATTTGGAAAAAAACTATAGTTTTTATTAATGAAATATTTTCATATTTTAAAAGTTATAAGGATCATGAAAGACATCTAATTATTTTTCTATAGACTTTAAGATAAATAAAAATTTGTATGTAAAATTTTACAATAGTTAATTTTAGTTATATTATATTTTATTACAAGGTAATATTATTTTTATAGATGGAATAATTGTTGATACTACTAAAACTAAAGTGGTTAGAGAGTTTCCAAGAGAAAAAAATGTCACTGATATTTTAATTTATGCTCGATTAGTGGGTTACTACCAATAGTTTATTGAAAACATTGGGCAGTTATATATCCAACTAACTAAGTCAATTCAAAAAGGACTTAAATTCGTCTAGAAAAATTAATGTGATGAATGTTTTTAGGAATTGAAAACTATATTTTTTAATAATTTAATTTTATCCTTTCTAATAAGAGAGGTTGAATTTTTTATTTACAGTGATGATTTTTTAAAT
The DNA here is from genome assembly GCA_963277665.1 of Viscum album. Taxonomy (NCBI): domain Eukaryota; kingdom Viridiplantae; phylum Streptophyta; class Magnoliopsida; order Santalales; family Viscaceae; genus Viscum; species Viscum album. The sequence continues at coordinate 1,033,549,046 of OY728128.1, read as the reverse complement.
AGACTTGGTGGTGTCTTGATATAAGATGATAAATTAATTTCCCATGATTCATGTTAATTAAAACTTTATAAGAAGAGTTACCCAATACATTATCTTGATCTTGAATCATTTTTTTTATTTTAAAATTTATATTAATCATTTATATTGGGTATAATGTGAAATATATACTAAAAATAAATGTTCGAAGAATATATTTACTCAAAAAGTGATAAACCTAAGGTAGATAAGATAGTAGGCACTAATAAATGATCAGTATTTCATGATTCACTATCATTTGGGTAAAGAAAATATGGTAGTCAATGCATTGAACTAGAAATGAAATGTATCATTAACTATGTTATGTTTTGAAGATGGCCCTTTGGTTAATAATTTGATGAATATTGTCTTTGAAATTGTGTATACATAAACTCTCTCTCTTTTAGTTCAGGTGTCACTATGGTCATTGTTTTTTAACAGAATTAATAATGGTTTTAAGTAATATCATTTTCTTCAATAAATAGTGGAGTTTGTTAATAGTGGTAATTTTATAGTATTTTACATTGAAAATGAAGGTGTTAGAGATTTGGAAAGAGGTTGTGTGTGAAGGTCATCCCCATTTTGAAGAATGAATTATTCAGTGAAGCTCATAGCTCTCCATTTTCTACTAATCATGGAAGTATTAAGATATATGATTATATTTTGGAATGTTATAGGTGTAAAGGAATTAAAAAAGGATATTGTTTATTTTACCATAAAATTATTTACTTGTCAATCTATTAAAGATGATGGAAGATATCTAAAGGGGTGCTTTAGCATTTTATAGTGCACGAATAGAAATAGTAGAATATATCAATGGATTTTTTTTAATATTACCAAATACATATTGATTTAAATGTATATTTGGGTTAATATTGACTGATTTACTAGATCTATTCATTTTATACCTATTTGATATTTTATGACTTTAGATTAACTAGCTTGATTTTATCTTAAATGGTTAGAAATGTTACATGGAGTTTCTATATCTATTATATCTAACCATAATCATATATTTAAAATAATTTTTTGGATAGGACATCAAAATTCATTAGTTACTAAATTAAATTTTTGTGAAGCTCTTCATCCTCAATCTTTTGGATAGTTTAAGCAACTAATTTTTGTTGGTCTGAGATTGTAATAAAAATGACATGTGAGGGGATGAATTGTGTCCTTTCAAAAAAAATAAAATTTAAATATTCCCACATTAAATACAGTGATTACATCCTTATCTTTTAATTTTGATTAATAAAATGGAAAATAAATAAATGGAAAACAAGGTAATGATGATTTATAGAGGTTAAAAACACAAAGATATCTTAATCCCTTCCACCAATGCTCCCTCTAAGAACTTGGTGATTTTTAAAAAGTAAGAATTTTTATCTGGGAACTTAAATAACCTAGTTTAAGTAGTCGAAACCATACAAAAAATCAGATTCATTTCTAGGGAATCATAATAGCTAAGTTTAAGAAGATAACACACCACCATGGTTGAGTAAAAGTAGTCAACACTTTAGTTGAAATATATGATCTATATAAATTGAATAGCTCAAGATAACATTTTCATTTGCAACTAATATATCATTTGATATTAAATAAATCATATCAGTATCCAATAGATCTTAAATGAGTGTGGTCTTCCTTATCTAAATGATATCAGTGGAAAAATAATAACACAATTATTTTTTTTTGTCAAAAATGTTGATGTTGTGTAGAATTTTTTTTAATTTACACCATCTTTAACCTATATTTATAATATTTTATGGGTGTCATAGGATTATTATCCATTATTAACAATTTTAAATAATCTAATCAAAAATTATTTATAATTTTCCCTAAATTTTTATCATAGTCATTAAATTTTCCAGAAATAATTTCTAAAAATAATAAGTTTAACTGATAATAATAATATTTGAAATTCAAATATTCTATTGTAACTTCAAGATATTCTCCAAAATAATTTTCAATATATTCTGCACATTTCCAATGAAAAATTAAATCGTATTTTAATTTCTATTTCTATAAATATATCCTTGGATGATGCTTCGATAATCAAGAAGGTGTTCAAATTCTAAATTTGAATATAATTTCTAAAAATATATTGATACTAAATTTTATCAGTAATCAATTTCTTGATAATGATATTCACTTTGGATCTGTTCAAAAACAATCTCCTAAAAATTATCCTATAAATTTTTTAAGCAAATCAAATTTGGAATTTGAAAAAAAAAAATCTTTCATAATGATAACCTAAATAAATTCTATAATTTTACTTCCATAATTATTTCACTATCATAAAAAATCATATCATATTGATATCATGGTATTTGGTCAATTTTTAGAACCTCAAAATATCTGATTCAATATTTGGTTTAGTTGAATTATATTTTTATAATTTCATGTGATTTCCAAAAATTCAAATATCACTTTATATGACTATTTTATATTGAGATATAATCAAAAAATAGTTTCCAACATATTCTAGAAATTATGTAACGTTGTAGTGAATTTGGGGAAAATGTGAATATCAAACCACTGATTAAGATTTCATTATAGTATAATGAATTTTAGATGGTGTTCTTAGAATTATAATGAAATGGAATTTTTATAAAACAAAGTATTGTAGTTCAAGATATTATTAGTCGGTGGGGAGGATATTATTATGTTAGATATTTTCTCATAAAAATATATTAAATACTATAAAAATGTTCCCATTACACATAAATGAATATATATATAGATTGAAAAGGATGATACAAAATTTAAATCCATTTTCCATGACTAAATAAATCCGAAAATATAATCTTCATCCTACTTCAAGTATAATTACAGTGGTATATATGAGATTCAAAAATTCTCACAACTTCTATTTATTTAAACTTTTAATAGGAGCTTGATAAATAAATATATATCTAAAGATGATCTCTAAGTGATGATAATATAAGGTGGGAAAAATAATATTCATGTTTTACTATACTTGATTACAATGATGCCTAATAACATCCCAAGTCTGTAAAGTACTACTGTTACCAACTAAATATGTTGACATAAGGTTCCCAATGATGTATGGTATATCGCCAATGTTAGGTTCCTGAATTTGAGGTATATTACAAACGTGTGGTTATAAATTTGAGGTATATTTCAAGCATGTGGATTTAAAAGTGAGTTATATTCCTAATTTCTGGTTTTAATTGTGAGGTATATTCCAAAAGTATTGTTCCAAATGTGTGTTCTATTATAATTTTGTGGTTACAAATGTTTATTCTAACCCCAATATGGTGTTCCTGGATATGGGTATGGTTACCAATGTGAGAATCATTTTTATCTGAAAGAAAAATATGATTTATAGCTGAATGAAAGATTGAAATGCTATCTAAATTTTGGAAACTTTAAAAAAAAAGTGAGAGTAACAATAAAATAGTAAAATAATGAATGAATAATTAAAAATAATAAATAATAATAAATAATAAATAATAAATATTTAGTAAATAAAAATAATAAAGAGAGGTTTTATGTAATTACCCTCCAATATTTATTGGCCTGAGAGTACAATGAGTCATTACTAGGCCTTAAGAGACATCCCCAAGATGCCAAAGGCTGGAAATAAATGCCTAAGGGTTTCAAATACATGTGGGGGATGATTTAACCTTTAAAAAATAAACCAATAAACCTACCAACCATAACCAAACATTCAATATATCATGCATGAACAAATGGATGATAACTAAACAACTTCATGTATCTCAAAATCACATCAAAGTAAGCAATAGTAGAAGAATAACCAAGTATCAAATTACATAGCGGATAGACTACACAAGACTCTCCAAAGACCTCAAGACTCCATGATCCACAAGCTCCAAGATCCAAAATCATCAAATTACCCAAACATCATGAGGTAGTTCTAAACACGTGTGAAACATTACCTTTTCCATTGTCCCATAATATCGCATCTGCAAAAGCACCAAAGATCCAAAGTAGAGGTGAGCATAAAACTCAGTAGGTTTTCCCCCAATGACTTCCCTACTCACACCACTAGGATAGACGAGTTATCAACAATTATATAAATAAAATTTATGCAAAAAAATTTCTCAAAAATAGTTTATAACTAAATATAGACAAGTTTCCAAAACCATTCATTAACAAAATCATACAATTTCAATTGAAACCAATTTTCCCGGCAAGATATTTTTCTAGAAAAATAACTAAAAAATATTTACAACCATTTCACAATATCCCTTTATCAGTATACCCAACCATGCCTCAAACCCATGAAACCAACCATGAATGTTATGTTATGATAGTTCCATACTCATGAGCGGTTTCTCATTGATCTACCAAGTTGTCACTAGGTAATTGTTTCCCATGTTCCATTAACCCTTTAGCACCAAGCACATGGTCATATTTCATACAAGACCTGTGTATGAAATTCCCATGGGCCATAAACCTTTGGAACTTATCATAAGGTAATATTTCAACCAAGCCCCATATATGCAACATGAAAACATGCCACATATTCTTAACGATCATTCCAAAATAACCCTTTCAATAAAAATGCCTTTTTATTGAAAAACATTTGCATCAAAACCATTTCAATTCCAAACCATTTCATTTCCAAACCATTTCAAAAAAACTCCATTTTTATTGAAAACCATTTCTATTGAAAAATATACTTTTCATCAACCATTTATAAATTCTAGAAAATCCATAATTTAAAATCATCATTTTAAATTTATGAAACAAAACCCCCTTTTGCACAACTATTCACCAAGATCACACAATTTCACAAAAACCATAAATCATCACAAATGAAGATTTTTACATGAATTTCACAATACATAAACCAATTTAAATATAAGATAATCAATTATAGAAAGAGGAGATGAGATTGAATCAACCTACTTCGAAGGTTTTAATGAAACTTTGACAATAGATGAAGAACGCACAAGAAAGTAGGACGATGCTCTAAGAACGGCCTTAGTTATCTTATTCTATAAATATCACGACTCAACATTAAAATATTTGGAATATAAAAATGTAGATATAACCACAATGGGTTCACATCTGAGAAAGGATAGAGATCGAAGAAGTAGATCAAAGAAGATCTAAGAAAAGATGACAAATCCGGAACGAATGGTGACATACCTCAAGAATCAGACTCGAAATCACCAAGGGAAGGCTCTGGTTGGCTCCAACTCGTTTGGGGAGGGTTATCTAGACTTATAGGGAGAGTAATATCTAAATACTATCGTTTTGAAGACAAATTGAAATATATAGAGCAAAAATGAGTAAACTCCTAGAAAATATGATCTAGATTTGACCTCTGCGCAAGGTTTGACCACACGGTTTGAGCCAACCATGTATGGATCATACGACCTTCCTTTTGGCCTCAGAACTCATTATAAAACTCCAAAATCTCTCATCATTCACCTATACCCTTTTTATGGAAACACATTTTTTATGGAAACAATCCACTTTATGGAAACACTCCACTTTATGGAAACAACCCACTTTATGGAAACGCCACATTTTATGGAAACAACCCACTTTATGGAAACACCCCACTTTATAAAAAACCCCACTTTATGGAAACAACCAACATTATAGAAATACCCAACATTATAGAAACACTCTATTTTATTGAAACTCTCTATTTTATGGAAACTCTCTATTAAAGACACACTAATTAAAAAACATGATGAAAGGGGTTATGTACCTGAAACCGGAGGGTACTACATTTTAGTATTTTTTTAAAATATAAACAAAGTGATTCTTAGTAATTAACAAAATAAAAATAATTTTTCAAGGATACATTCAAGTATATATACCATTTTATGATTAAAAAACCAAATCATATCAAATAAATTATATCCCTTTTTATAACAATAAAAAAGATAAAAAATAACATGCGTTGAAAAAATAATAAAATGGAAAATGATTTAAACACATGATAAAATATGACAACAAAAAAAATTTATTCTAATATATTTTCAAAACAACCTTTTAATAAAAAAATAATCATGAATAAAAAGTGTGGTTTTTTTAGAAAATATCTTCCCCCTTTAGAGAAAAAAATAACAAACAAATTTTCTTTATGATTTTAAAACATATCCAATAAAAATAATTTCGAGTAATTTCAATGTAGTTCCAAAAAAACCCTTAAAAAAAGATTTTAAAAATATATAAATAGAAAATATCATGGATCCATGAAACATGTAAAATAATTTTTAACAAATAATAAATGATCTACTAATAATTTAAATCATTCCATGAAAATAAAACATCTAAGTATATGAAAAATATTTAAAACAATTACCCCTTAGAACTAGGATTCAATATAAAATATATTTAAGTAATTAATATAAATTATTTTCATTGAATTTAAAATATAAAAAATTTGTACATGTTTTCATAGAAATAATTTAAATTTCAAAGAGCATGCATGTTGGTAAAAATTTAAATTCTAGTTCTTAATAAAGTTAAGAATCAAGAAATATTAAATAAAAAACTATGCTCATGCGTGTAAAAGGGTGAAATAATAATTAATGATATAATTAAGGTTTTTCTCACCCTTTATAAAAATATTAAATTCATTTTAATTGAATATTAAAATTAAAAAAATGAATCACTTCCTATATTTTAATAGTTTGAACTCTAAGGATATTTACTTTAATATAACAAACTACTTTGGAGGTGGTCAATCTTTGTAAAATAATAATGATTTCACTAGAAGAACAATAAATAGAAATAAAATATGTCTATATTTATTATATATCCACAAAATAATTTAACATTGTATTTTTTTGGTAAAAACTGATAAAATATCAAATACAAATGTCTTTTGGTACCTATATATTTTTGGGTCTAGCTGTGTTTGAAATTAAATATTTAGGTAAAAAATTTATTTTAGAAGAAATTCCATATTTAAATCTAGATAATGACTTCAAATAATGAACATGCTTGACACCAAAAAATTTACAATTTCTAAAACAAAAATAATTAACATAATTTCCATTAATATGATAATAAAAACATCTAAAATTAGACAATATTTTACTTTTAAAACCCTAAAAAATAATTTCAATATAATTTAGTCATTTCTTCATTGCTACCAACACCAATAAAACCCTTTATTAATTTTATTATTACCAAGAATTTGATTTTAATAGTTATATACCTTCATAAACATACCAGTAACTTATTTTAAAGAATCAACCTCAACAAATAATTACTTAATTTTATTTTAATTTACGGTACTATATGTTTTAAAATAATTTGATCTAAAATATACAATATGTATAGTAAAACTATCTTTTTGATTAAAAATTGCAACATAATATTTTATAAGTTTTCTATGTTTTTTCTTTAAAGATACAAATTTTTCTTCAAGTATATTGAAATATATATCAATATTTTCAAAGTAAATGTTTCCATATTTAGAAATATGATAGGAAGTAAATTATACCTCATTAGTGTGAGCCATAAGATACAGATTTTCCTTTGATTTGATTACTTAGATTTAGAGTTCGAATTAGATACATCACTTGAATCTTGAAATGTACTCCAAGTGGAATTCATGTATTTCATGCCTTTTATTTTATAATTATATTTCTTATGATTCTTAAGTTAAGGTAATTTAAGTCTTACATGACCTTTCTCCTTATATTCATAGAATATTAGTTCCTTCTATTTATTATTCATTAATTAATCCTTTCTCTTTTTGTATAGCTTGTTGAATTCTCTATAAAAATTAGATAACTCATCACATAAAAATAAATCACTAGAATAATAATTTGAATGTTCATATAACAAAACATTGAGTGTGGAATTTTAATTTTTTATGAAAATATGATCTTCCACTTCAACATACATCTCATCTTCATACATCATCAATTTTCCAATTAATTCCTTCACCTTAAATTTTCTAACAGTTGTATATAATTGAATATAATGATAAATCCCATTCCACTTATCGGTTAAAACTCTTAGTACCATTAATTCCTAATTATATTCTAGAATTTAAGTTCCTAGGTCAACAATTTCATATAAATTTTTATTCAATCACTCATTCATTTGAGTAATTATTTCTTCTTCTTACATCCTAAATGTATCAAATTTATGTTTCATAGTATTGTACCTAAGTTTTAGAAAACTATTGGTTTCTTTATAGGAAACTATAATGGTTTCTATTATTTAATATGTTATAGAACACTGAGAAATAAAATTAAATTCATCAGTTACTAATCAAAAAAATAATATCATTCATAGACCTTAAATTAATGTCATAATCAATTATTTATGTATCACTTCACTTTTTAGGTTTTTTATCAAGGATATTATATGTTTTGATAGCATTGAAATACATAGTCAGTTAAAAATTCTTCAAATAGATAATCATATTATCTTTCCAACACCCATAATTATTACCATTGAAATACGGAGGATAAATCATGGGTACGCCTCTTAAATATTCTATTGAAAAATATTCTTCATTTGTTGGATCTTTAACTCAAGCTTGTAAAGGATAGAATAAATATTTAATAATATCCTATAGATCCCAAGATCGGATACCAATTATTGGTGTTAGGTATAAATAATAGTATTCCCTAAAATATTTCTAGAAAGTGACCTCCCCTTTGATACCAATTCTTGGTCCAAGATAGTGATGATGAAGTCACAAGAGGGGGAGCGAATTGTTTGATTTTTAAAATCTAGAAAATTTTAAATCATCTCTCTTTAAATAAATCTATCTTGACCTTCTATCTTAATTTCAAGTAATGAATATAAAAATAAATAAAATAAAGATAAGAAAATAGTGATGTATAGTGGTTCAGGCCACAGAGATCCCCTAATCCACTCCACAAACACACAATCCAGAGCTTGGTGATTTTTAAAAAGTATGTTCTTTTTTCTAGGGACCTCAACAACTAAGTGGAGGAATTTGAAAACATACAAAATGTTAGGTTACTTTATAGGAAAATTTAATATATTAGTCTAAGAAGATAACATTACACTATGAATGAGTAAAATAATTCAACACTTCAATGGAATGATATGATATGTAGAATTTGGAAAACAATAGATCAGAGTTTCCTCTACAACTCATAGACGATTTGATATTCAATAAAGCAGAGCAACAGGCAATAGATCTTAAATAAGTATTGGATTCCTTCTCTGAATGATAGTCGAAGCAAAATAATAACATGATTGTTTTTCTGTGATAATAGTGTTTAAATTATGTAGTGTTTTTTTATCACCACCAACTTCAATATCTATTTAAATTATTTCATTGGTGTCACAAACTTCTTCTACTTTATCAATAATTTCAAATAATAAAATAAAATAGGTTCCATGATTTTCTACACATTTTTAGTGTATTCATTGAATATTCCTTAAATAATTTCTAATAATAATAATATAAACTCATAATAATAATATTTGGGAATTCAAATATTCTATTAGTGATTCATGATATTATCAAAAATAATCTTCAATATAATATACACATGACTACTGAAAAATTATAATATTTTTTATTTTTAATTTCTATAAATATCTCAATCAGTAATTATTTAATAATAAAGTAGATATTCAAATTTTAAAATTGAATATAGTTTCCAAAAATATCTCTTCATTTAATTTTATCTTCAATCAATTTCTCCATAATGATCTTCACATTTCATCTGATCAAAAAAAATCTCTAAAATTCTCCTATAAATCCACTAAGAAATTTAAAATTTTAATTTCAAGAAAAAAAATCTTACATAATTTTAACATGAATATATTCCATAAATTAACCTCCATAATTATATCACTTTCATAAAAAAATCATAACACACCAATATCATAGTATTTCATCAAAATTTAGAACCTCAAAACATATGATTCATTATTTGGTCCAGTAGACATATATTTAGATAATTTCAAGAGTTTTATAACAAATTAAAGGTCACATTAATCTGAATTTTTTAACTTGATATATCATTGAATAGGTATATCCAATATATTCTGAAAACAGTTGAACGTTGTTGTGAATTTGGGCCAAAAATGAAAATATAAAATGATTAATTCAGCTTCATTCATTGTTGAATGAATTGTAGGTAATATTACCAGTTTTATAATAAAATAGGAGTTATAAAAATCCAAGTAATATAGGTAAATATTAATTTAGTAGGTGGGGAAGATAGTATTTTCTTTAACCTTTTCTCAATATGATATCCTACATGCTTTAATAATTTTTCCATCCCATATAAATTAATACAAAAAGACTAAAATGATGATTACTAGTTATTATCTATTTTCCATGAGTGAATAACATAGAAAATATAATCTCCATCCTAATTCAAATATGATTACAATAGTATAAGTGAGGTTCATCAAGTCTCATGACTTCTGCATATTTAAACTTTGAAGGAGATCCTGAAAAATAAATTTACAATTAGAGATAATCTACATGTGATGATAAAACTAGGTGGATAAAATAATATTCATCTATATCTAAACATAATTTTAGTGAATACAGATAACATATCAATTCCATAGAGTAAAATTTTCATTGACTAAATATTTTGACATAATTTTTCTGATTACATGAGGTATATCACAAACATGGGGCTTCTGAATGTAATGTATATTCAAAATATGTTGTTCCAAATGTGATGTATATTATAAAAATTTGGTTCTAAACATTAGATACAGTAAAAAAATTTATTTTAACACCAATGTGGAGTTTCTAAATGTGGGTATGGTTACAAACATGGGGATCATTTTCCTTTTCAAACAAAATATAATTTCTTTCCAAACGAAATATTGATATGTTCTTTGTTCTTTGAAAACTTCTCAACATAAAAATTTATAGTAAAAATATAATAATAAATTAATAAATTAATTATAAACAATAATAAATATTAAAAATTACTGATTAATAAATATTCAATAAATTTAAATAACAAATATAGGTTTCAGTATTTATTAAAATATAAATAATATGGGTTTTATTAATTATAAAAATATAAATAATTTATAAAAAATACACTTGAAAATTTTGTCTTTGGAAGATATACTTCAGGAATGTCATATGGATTATCAAGGATGGTGGGGTCAATATCATTCATTGGTGGAATTTTCTTATAATAATAGTTTTAATTACAATACATATATATTTCACCTTTTAAATGATTATATAAAAAGCGGTGTCGAACTCCATCATGTTGGAATAAAGTCAGTTAAAGGAAGTTGTTTGGTCTATAGTGGGTATAAGATTTTTTTGAGAAGTTAAAGATGATTTAGTACCATATGAGTGAATCTCATATTAAGAAAAAAAATCATCCAGATAACAAGAGTAAATATCTCTTGTTTGAGGTGGAAGATCATGTTTTTATTAAAGTATATCCTTGGAAAAGTTTTATGATAATTAGTAAAAAGGAATTGGTAAGTCCACAGTTTATTGTACTTTAACTTTTTTTGAAAAAGTTAGGACCTATTTATAAAATAGTATCCTTACCTTTGATTTTATCTTGGGTACATGATGCCTTTCATGTTTAGTTCCTAGGGAAATATACACCTAGTTTTTCTCATGTTTTCAGCCCTGAGGTAATACAATTGGAAGAGAATCTTTCCTATAAAGAAAATGTGGTTCAAATATTGGATAAAAGAGAGATGGTATTTCAAAATAAGTTAATTCATCATGTTACGGTTTTATGGAAGAATCATAAAGTTGATGAAGCAACATGAGAATAATAAAATTCTATAAGGGAAAAATATCCTCACTTATTTAAGAAATGAAGAAAATTGTAAGGATATAATTTCATAAAGAGTGAAAGAATGTGACAACACATACTAACCTATAAATAAAGCAATATTATTATTTATATGTATTAATTTTATTTATATTCATTACTATTTAAAATATTATTTAATATAATTTTTCAATTAAAAATATAATAGTTTTATTTAACTAATTTTGTTCCCATGTATTGCATGGTTTTATTTAAAAGTTAAATTTCATGATATTTAAATTTGAATTTAAAAAATATAATTTTTTTGAATCAGCATAATGAATTTATCTTTGGGTTATTTTTTAGTATTTTTTGAAAGAATTTATTTTTGGGTTAACAGAAAAAAAATGGAATTTTAATTAAAATTGTCTTTTCTTTTCATGTATTTAAGAAATTGCATTCAATTTTAAATTTTACTTGATGTGAAATTTTTAAAATTTAATAAAAATAATATATAACAACATAGAGTATATAAATTATATTTTTTGCTTGAAATAAATTTTTATTATATTATATTATACAGTATTATTAATATACAATGCATAGAAAAAACAATAATGATTTATTTCATTAATGTAAATCATTACATTAGTCAGAAATTAAACTCATTAAAAATAAAAATATTATAAGGGGAAAATATATAATATAAAAAACTATAGTGGGAAAATATGGATCATTCCAATTTACTAGAATCAACACTCCCACAAATAACACTATAGAAATGAAACAAAATATTAGTAAAAAATCATTATTATATAAATTAGAAATATAGAACCTTGTGTGAAATTGAGGTGAATAATTAATTATGGAATAAAATAGTATTTATAGGAGGTAATTTGACCATTGGAATACTAATGTGACAGTTGTAATAGTAAATTAATGTTTGGTAATAGTAACTTTATCATTGAAAATAGTAACCTGACCGTTGGAATAGTAATTTGACCTCAAAATAATGAAATATAATTTAAATAATATTTAAAATTAGTGATTTAATTAAATATTAATATTATAATTCCCAAAAGTAAATATTAATATTTAAAAACTCAAAGGAAATATAAGCATATTTTTAATAAATTATATTTTAATGTATTTCATAAAAATCATCTTTTTTATATTAAAAATTAAAATAACCTATGTTTGAAAAAAAAATTATAAAATTAATGTTTTTTTATAAATCAGCACGTCGAAATTTTCTAAGGGTGATTGTTTTGTTATTTTATCAAATACTTCAATTTTCAAGTGAATGGTAAAAATACAGCTTTTCCCATAAATGGTGTATCTTTAAATACATTACTCATGAAATAATAATGACTTAATAAATTATATAAATGGAACATAAACAAAAAAATATTTAATTTGATAAACAATTTAATAAAATATAATAAACATTCTTTCCAAACCTAAAAATTACATTCTAAAGTCTGAAGTTAAAAGTATTGCTTTAAAAAAATAATTTTCTCATTCTCCCACTTTACTTTTTAATAAACAATTTTATTTGAATTATAAAGGGGATAAAAGTGCTAAAACCATTATATTTAATTGATATATGATTTATTATGTCAAAAATTACACTATGAAAAGGTTTACCATGAATATATTATTTTATTCAATATTTTAACTCAAAAATGCCAATATCCTCAAGTATAAATAACCCATATCCCTCCCTTTAGAAAATCACTATCCTATTACTTAACAAAGACTGATATTTTAAAAAAAAATTAAGACCTTATCAACCTTAGGTACATTCTCAAGTAAACTAACTCCATTCATCAAGGAATAATGGTGTCATAAAAGAGGAGAGACACTGAGAAAAGGGTAATTCTTCATCAACTCTTCTCTTGTTTTCCTCATCTCTTATATTTTTTTCATTAATTAATTTCAAAAAACATATTTTAATATTAATTATTAAGTATTTAAAAATTATATTATTAATTTTATCCTACTACAAAAAAATATGTTTTTGAAGTATTTATATTTTATACCTCTCTTTCTCCTCCTATAAACATCATTCCCAATAACGGTCGGTTAACCACCAACAGGGATGTTACCAACTTTTTTCCATATCACAAAACCTTGTGTATTGTTATAATAAATTATTTATGATATATAAAGTAGTAAATATATGTATTTTATTATTATTTATAAATTACCTTGAACAAAAAAAGAGAAAATAAAAAAAAATGAGAAAATTAAGGAAAATATGATATTGAAATGTTTTTCATTTAAGTGGGGGAATTAAGAAATATAATCCAACGATTATAATTTACAAATATTTAAAAAAAAGTAATAATTCACTTATGATTAAATGTTTTAATAAACATAATTTTATTATTTATGAGGTGTAAAAGTGATTAAATAAATAATGATTTCAGGTAAGGGGAATCTCAAACCCAACTTATTTTTCTTTAGATTATCTATATTTCCCATCATTTTCAGTATATATAGCCCCCTAATATTCCTTAAATATTCTTTAAATATAATTAACTTTTATTTTTTTGTACATACATGTTTCTTAACTTTCAAAAATTATTTTTAATCCAAAAGAAAAGGTTTTTTCAAAAAGTCTTTTCTTTCCAAAACACATCCTTGACTCTTCTTGATTTGTTTCCTCTTCACTCAAGAATGATAATTTTTATTCCAAATATTTTTTACCTTGTTCATTTAAGAACCCTAATTTTATTCATGAAATTATTCTTTATTAAATTTTTATGAAACCCATTTTTTCGTAGGTTATTTGATAACTACGATTTTTATGCACTCTATGTGGCATGCACGATTATGAGAATTTATGATGTAATGGGTGGTCCTAGAATTATATATCCTTCCCATGAATTTTTTTTAATGTGATATATCTCATGATATTATGTGTATTATATATGAACATGATACTATATTTTTTCAATATAGTGATGTTATGATTTATGCAATTATATTGTGCTTGGAAATGATGTTATCTTTATTCACAACTATGTGTGGTACTAGAACACTATGACATGATGTTTCATTTTTATGCATATGAAACATACCATGTCTTTATCAAATTTTTCCCTCATGATTTTTATGATAATATTATACTAATTATATGATGATGTTGATTATTTTCACCCATGTACTATTGATTCGTGTTCCTTATTCCTCCCATTTCTATGATTTTATCTCAACAATTTCTATGATGTATATCCTCAGATGACTAAATGTACTAAGTATATCATGAGATATTTATAAGGATAAATAAGAATAATTTAAATTATTTTTATGTTTTATTATGTATAATTTGTGTATGATCCTAATTTTCTTAAAACGCTAAACCCATGGGTCCAAGATTTATATCACTATTATGTTGTTTATTTAAAAAAATTATGTAATAGTCATGTAAGAAAATTTCTAGTTTCTATATTTGATAACATAGATACAGTTTATTTAATTTGGTAATTTGAATTAGATAATGTTATTAACAACCCTTATGATAATTCTAAGTATAGGTAAACATCCTAGAAGCTTTTTTAAAAGAAGGAAAAATAAAGGGATACCATAATATTTGATTTTAGACTTTATTTTCACATAGAAATAAATTATTTAATCATGATTTGTTGATTTATGTATTGTTAAAACCTTTTTTATTTTATAATATGGTATGAAATAAGAGAAACTAGACTAACAACTAGTGTGAGGGAAATGCAAATATTATATGAAAAAAATCCCAATGTTATAGGAGATGGAGTGCAAAATTTCATGATGATTCTTACCCATCTGTCTCAGGCTATAAAAAATAACCTAAACCACATGGAATTTCTGCCTTCACCCAAGAAGAAGAAACTATTTATGAATTCCTTTTTGTGTTAATTACCACCAATGTTTAGTGGATCTTCCGATCCAATTGTCAGGGAATAATGGGTTAACTCAATAGAGAAGATCTTTTCTGTACTCCACTATTTTATGGAGAATGTGCCTTTTACTATTTATTAATTATATGTATAGGTTGATAAATAGAATAAATTAATAAAAAAATAAAAATATGAATGATGAAATAGAAGAAATTTAATCATAATAGTTTAAGAATTTATTCCTTTACAATTATTTCCCATAAACTATTGGAACAAAGATGGAGAGAGAATTACTAGAGCTTGAGAAAAATGAGGGTGAATCTATCATTACTTATGAGAAATATTTTACAAGGATTTCATGATAGGCCTTTGTTTTTTTATCAAAAATGATAGAAAAAAATAGATATATCTTTTAGTGGTTTAAAACCACACCTTTAAAAGGCTCTAGATATTATAGACTTTGGGAGTTATGAAGACGTATTTTCATGTGTTCTCAAATTAGTGGTGGGGTTTGGAAAAAGGTCCCATTGTTATAGAGATAAGAAGAGAATAATGGATTTTCAATATGGTGGGTCAAATGAAAATAGAGGAAAGAGGATCCATCCACAAACATGTCAAGAATGTGGGAAGAAGAATCTTGGGAATTGCCTCAATGGGATCGATAAGTGCTTCAAGTGTGGGAGAGAAGGCCACAAAGCTCATGAATGTTGAAGAGATAGGAAGAAGCCTACAAACATAATAGAGGAAAGTAAGGAACCTCCTAATGCATCACTCATTCTTCAATTATTCAACTTTAGGAAGCAAGGTAATAATACAATCACTACAAAATTAAAATATTTTGTCGATGGTTTTTAGTGGCACTTTTCTAAACCGCTGTTAAATTTTTTATTAATGATTTAGCGGAAGTTTTTTATAAATAGCCGCTAAATTTTTTTTTCAAACCCAACACTCCCCCCCTGCGACCCCCCTTCTCTCCCTGGCCCTAGAGAGACACCCACCCCCCCCCCAATGGTATGTTTAATTATTAATAATGTGTATTATAACAATTTTTCAGCACAATGTTGACACTAATTAATTGAATTATTAATGATTATAAATCATGGGTGGGATTATTCCTTGGATCCCTTTATATTAAATTCTATTGTGGTTGAACTTGTGTCTACTTGTGGGTGTGGATATCATTGATTAATAATGAATTGAAAAATGAATTAAAGTGTGTTTATCATGATATAAAAACCTAAGTGATTTCATGATATAACATTAATTTGGTAATAGATTATTGTTAATAGAAATTACTGGAAATAATTTGTTATGGAAATGAATATTAAATTTGAATACATATAGTAATTTTTAGAATTAATCATTGAGTATTATGATATAATATTTTGATATCTTACTATTGTGACCTATTTTGAGTTTCATATTGTAATTATAATATACAAGTCTAGGCACCAATTCACTCTTTAATGCCAGTATAGAGAGATTGGACTAGTTTAATGATGTAATGATTATATAGGGGGATTGGATGAATTTTCTATTGTAATGATTATATAAAGTGATATGACTAGATACCATACTTATTATTGAGACAGATATGTTTGGGATGGTCAAATGATTATCTAGAGGGATTAGACATGATGTTGAAATGCATATACAATGGTATTTTCCTATTCATTTTATCATTCCATGGTTCTATAGTGATGGTTGTAATGGCTTTTACACTATCTCAAAGATATTTTGTTAGATGGTTCTTTTATTTGTATTACCTTTAGTTTTCCATTTTTATAAATTTTATCTTGCGAATAAATTATTTGTTATTAATTTATTATTAGTCCATCCTTTTTCTTCCAAGTAGTATGTCGTACTCTTTCATCTATTTCCATTAAAATGATATTTATTTATATTGTTTATTTCCACTATATGGTAACTCTGTACAAAGGGATATAGTATCCATGATATATCATCACACCCTTACATCTAGTTAGAAGCCTATATAATATGAAGAGGCATGCTTGACATCCCATAAGTGGCCTGATTTCACTACATGAGAGAGTTCCAGATCATGTGACAATACAGGATAAATCCTAAAATAATTTTGTATCTAATATTAGCAATTTATATCAGGAAATTAGAAAAAATTAGGATCCATACATTCTGATATCACGCGTTAATTCTTTATTTTTTCTTTTAATAATTGTTTTATATTAGCATAACCTCTAATAGGGCCATGGATTTTCTGATGGTATTTATATTATGGTCAATTGTACCCAATATTTTTCTTCCTCTACTCATAAGTGAGAAATTGAATTTTGATCTATAAATAAATTAATGCATGGGGAAATGATATAAAAGAATTATTAATTATTACCACTTTTATTCACCCATGAATAGATTATCTTGAATACCCACCAATAATAATACATTAATTTGAGAAGAAAACAAAACAAAGAAGTAAATTTATCAATTTGGAATCCTTTATTGAATTCATATGGAGTGGTTAATCATGACTAGTTGAATCATAGTACCCTATATAGGATATTCATTTTATATTCAAAAACAATAAAATATAATATATATATTGAATATAAAACCATATCACGTTAGTTTTATCTTTCTTATACAGTATGTGTCTCTATATAATTACATTTTGTGACCTCTTATGAAACATAGTCAACTACCTTGGCGGTTTTAATTAAATGGATATATTTTTCCACTCAAATAACATACAAAATATAATCATCAAATCATATGATGGTATTTTTGTAGTCATTTTATAAAAATTTCATTAAATCACTAAAAATTTTACTACTGAGTATACTACCAAAATATATGTCTTATACTTATAAGTACACAATGTGCACGTCCATATTGAACCATGTATTTTGATGGATATAACTCTAGTAAATAAAATGATTATGTTAACCGAAAATTTTCTTTAGAACCCCGTCATAATATAAATTATACTTACTAGTGATGTATCAATACATTTGGTTCTAGTTTCATTCTTACATAACTAATATAAGGTGCTTTTATAGATGTATAATTTTAATTGAGTTATTTTTATAACATATAAAAAAATATTCTATATCTTTATCCCTGCATATATTCCTCTAGTTCCACCATTTACACTTTCCCATCATCCCAACATCTATTTCCCTTACTCCAATGTTTCCTCCATTTGTATCCTTTATCATACATGAATATCTTCAAAAATATAATATGCCTCTATTTTCTCCACCTCATTATTATTTATTTTTATGTATCTATTCATCCATGAAATATGTGATCTACATATAAACCCTATAATATGCCGCTTAGGCAGGTTATCTGGGTTGGTATGTGACAAATTGGTATCAAAGGAATTCATGCCTCTTATTTGAAATTTCTATATATTTTGGGATGTCTTGGTAGGCATGGGATAGTATTTTTGAGAACTAATAGGTATATTATGAGAAATTTCTTGGCCAGATATCATCATAAAGTGCCTTAAGTTACAATGGTTTATTGGGAAAAAGTGTCTTTAAGGATTTTTCTGGATCTAATCCTAGACTTTTTCCAAATCTTTAACATATTTATATATTTTTTCATCTATTATATATGAATCTCTTTCCCTATTTATTAATAGTTATGTGTTTTAATTTTTTTAATATTTTGTAGGCACATTATTATATACATAGATAAAAGTTGGATCACATTACTGAGGAACACACCTCAGTATGTTAAGAGTTCATAAAAGTTTTTAGATTTTGCAATTTTCAGTCGATCCGTCGAAGGGAGAATAAGATTTCCATGTACTAAATGTAAATTTAGAAGATATTTTAAGATAGATGAAGTTTATTAACATTTAATATTGAATAAATTCCCTGGTTAATATTTGTGTTGGATTTGGCATGGAGAATCGAACGTTACGAAAGGTTGAGCACTGATGTAAATCCACAGAATAAGATCCCAACTTCATCAAAAATGGAAAATGAAATGAAAAACCTTATAAATGATGCATTCAGCACTGCAAGACACCACCATCAACATCAAAACATATCAGAACAACCAGATGAGGGTGATACAAATAGCAACGTGACAGGTGATGTTTTTGAGACTGTAGGATAACCAGATAAAGATTGTAACATATTAGTGGATTATCCTCTTGATTATATGGAGGCTAATGTAAGATAAAATTTTTCACTAGAGAAATGATTCATGAAAATAAATAATCAAAATATATTGTCCATACCACACTCTAGAAATCATGACATAAAATGAAACGTTAGAAATCAATAAAATACATAAAAGGAAACATGAAAAATCAATAACATTTTAGGTCAAGAAATTTTTTGGTGGAAACTATACGCCACACATGATACATATACAAATCAACTGTTAGCATATTTGTCCCACATATCAACAATAAAACTAATCACGGTCTAATGAGGAACACATTTCGTCACCATCTCCACCTCCATCTATACTTCCTACTACCACCTGTAAGAACATTATATTGAAAATTAAATAATGTTGTATATTTATATTTAAACTTAAAACAATAAAAGTTTGAAAACTAAATGATTTTGAATTTTTGTGATTTAACTACTCACCAACAGTTGATGAAATACCACTGGGGTCAGATCTGATCTTCTTCTGATATAAATCAATCAACACTTTCTACAAAGCGGATATTTTATCCCCTGGTCTTGAACTATGTTTCATAGCGAAACAATCTCTCTCTAAGTATCTCAGGGTTTGGACTGAATAAAACTAGGGGTAGATGCATCTGAAATCCCTAGTGTCCTGCCAAATACCTTAGATGGTATGGATCTCAAACCCATCCCACGCACTCTTCCAGGATGTTCCTTCCCAAGGACTTTTGCAACCGGGTCATCCTAGGAGACTGAGTAGGACTTCTCAGGATTGGCATCCCATAGTTCTTTAATTTTTACCTATAAATCAAATATCATTCATATTATAATAAATGTATATTAACATATTAACAATTGATAATAAGTTATTATAATGAAAAATTAGTTCATACCCCAACTTCTTTGGTAGGATCATTAACTAAACTTCCATCATATTTTTTTATGAAAATTCAACAACACTTCTGTTCGGGATGCTTCATTCCCTAAACTCTTTGACTACATTAAACAAAAATAAATCAAAAATTTAATATATAAAACAAATAATATTTTCTTATAAATATTTAAACTATTGAAAATATTACCAGAGCAAATCGGATTCTAGAAAAACTCTTTGACCCCACAGTGTGATGGATGACCTGCTTAGCCCGGCTTGATGCATTCTTTATTACAAGATCTTGAAATAAATAAAATTTAATTTAATATTAATGTATTCAATGTCATATCCTCTTCATATACATACATAAATGTAAAATGAGATCATTAGATTAATATATATTTAAATACCATTTGTTTCTCATCATGATTTATGTCAACAAAAACCTTCTATTTCTCTTTGGGTACCCCATCGGGTAGCTTTTCATACATCTATTGGGTGGTCAAAAAAGTATCATTGACATTTTCCCACAATATCCATTTAAAGTATTTCCATTTTTTGCCAAGATTTTTCAATGTCCACTTTCGTGCTATCACATCAACAACTATAAAGTGGAAAAATATCTGTACATAAAAATTCAATTTGAAAAATATTAATAACAAGGCATTAAATTACACCATAGTGTATTAAAATTACCTTTATTTAGGAATCAAAAAATTCATTTTTCAAACTTGCATAAATATGTCTCTAATCATCATACGAAATAGGAAAGGAAACGAGCTCCGCGGCCTGCTAGCCTAAAATCTGGCCAAGTAATCTTGTGACGTCATCCGTAGGGACCCCATATGAATCAAATGGGACAAATATATTATCTCCAATTAGATTCCATACATCTGAACTTTTTATATTTTTCACCATAGTTTCATTATTTTCATCTTTAATGAACAAACAGTTAGTATAAAAAAGTGAAATAAATGTATTCATATTAAAATTTGTACCTATAACAGTCACCCTCCAATATCCCCGCGAAGAACTAGAAGTGGCATGCCGCTCCCCCATTGCTGAGGCTCCTGAAGTAGGAGGCAATGACTAAGCTACTGAAGGGATTCTCACAAAGGGTGTGAGAGATGGTGCAGGGGGAGATGGTGCGGGGGGTAGGTGGATGGTGGCTCAGATGCCATAGAGAGGGATACATATGAATCGTCATCTATCGATGTGGTCGATGAAACAGTATATCGCTTCCTCCTTGGAATTCCTATCATTTAATCAAATAAAATTAAATTCAGAACATATATTTTAAAAATATTATGCTAAAAAAATTAAAAAAGATAACATATGCACAGTACTAACAAACAAAATATACATAACAATGATAATGAATGATTCAAAAAATGAAATAAGTGGTTGCTAAATGAATTCATAACTGTATATGCAATCATTTACTCCTTCAATCATGTCGGTTTCATGCTCCATTACTTCATCCACTTCACCAATCCTTGCTATATTAATATTTTCAATATCATGATAGACAAATAATTCTGATTCTTATTGTTGATAAGATTCATTGTCAAAGGTCAAATCTTCCACTTCATCACCCATATCATACAAATATCTTTGTTTTATGTGAGAAACTACACTCCACACTTCATCCAAAACATCATTCATATAATATATCATTTTTTCTTTCGATGATAAGATATATGGATAATAAAGTTCTAGGTCAGCAACATCTATCAAGCGAGATAAGTTCACATAATTAAATTGAAAGGAATCTATTTTAACTCCTCTAATAATATCCATCCAATTTCATTTGAATAAAATAACTAAAAAATTCCATTGGTAGTTTAATTCAATAATATCGGTCCTCTTTCCTTAGTATCCCACTTCTGAAAATGTAAATATACCACTATTATGCATTTTCAAACCCACTCCTTAATCAACTATATGAAATCTAAATCCATTCACGTTGTAAGTGTCATACTTTATAACTTTATTTAGAGGACCTTGAGTAAGAAACTTCAAATATTCTAACAAATCTTCTCGAGTATTAGTATTCATGATCTAAAAAAAGAAATATACTTAATTATAATTACAAAATATATGTGTCAACCTTATATTCATATTTATTTCAATATTTATGAACGTACACATCGTGCAATCCATTCTACATGCTCTTTATTAACATATTTCATTATACCTTTCTCATTTCATTTTTGGCCTCTCATTTGTCTCTTTTTTTGTATCCTCAACTCTATAATAAATGGATCTGCAATTTAACTATTTAGCAGCACATATCTATGTACCTGTAATAATTCCATTTCTGTTAGTATAACCTTTAAGGTCCTCCCAACTGATCAGCCAATAGGAGGAAATATTTTTGATTTCTCAAGTATTTTAGATTGAGTCGATGTGATATGAACATATTCAAATCAATTAAATATTGTCTCAATATCATCCAAGTATCTAGAACAAAAGGTAATACACTCTTCTTCCAAATAGACTTCAACAATAGAGCCTTCTGATTGTGCATTATTTCTCATGTATGATTTCAAATTCCCAAGATAACTATGAAATAAAAAATAATAATTATTATGCATTTAATTAAGTGAGAAAAATTATTTAACTAACTAAAAACATATAAATAAAGTACCTGTCAATTGGATACATCCTTCGATAATGAATGGGGCCTCATAATTTAGCTTCCTCAACCAAATGCACGGTAAAATGCACCATGACAGTAAAAAAATTATGGAGGAAAGATTATCTCCATTACACAAAGTGTCAATACAAATCTCTCCTGAAGGTTGTCAAGCTCAAATGGATTTAGAGATTTCTCACATAGTTTCCTGAAAAATGTGCAGAACTGGAGTACAACAGAAGTAACGTTTTCAGGTAATAATGTATGCAATGCCAATGGTAGTAACTGCTGTAACCAAATATGTGAATCGTGACTTTTCAATCCATGTAACTTATGATTATTTAATTCAACACACTTTGATATGTTACTTGAATACCCATCAGATACTTTCACATGCTTTAAAATTTGAAGGAATCTATCTTTATCCCTATTTTTCATTGAAAAAAATGTTGGAGCATACTTTTTATTCTCATCTGGCCAGAGATCATGTTTTATGTTAATTACTTGTAAGCCTTTCCGAGCATTGAGATGATCCTTCGACTTTCCACGATCATTGAGCAATGTAAAGAGCAAATTTTCACAGATATTCTTCTCAATATTCATCACATCAAGATTATCCCACAAAAAATTAAATTCCTAATACAGAAGGTTGAAGAATATACTTTTTTTCTTCCATTGTTGTGTTCTGATTTCACTTGACGATGCACTTTGAACTCGTTTCCCGCTATCATTCAAATGATAAACCTTCCCAAATTCTGTTTCAACTTTTCCAAGTTGTGTCAATATTTCAAAACTAGTAAAAAACTTTGGAGGTGGTCTATGATCAATGAAACCATTAAATTTTGATCTGTTTAGCTGAAATCTAGGAGATGCATTGAGAAATCTTCAATGGTACAAGAAGCACCATTTTCTACTGTGAGGTAACCATTTGGGCTCAAAATCAAAGTTACAAACAGGATAATCTAAACCCATTTAAGTGTTCCAACTAGATAAAATCCCAAGCCCAGGGAAGTCACTAATGGTCCACATTAAAGCAGCATTTATTTTGAACAATGTTTTAGAAGAAGCATCAAATTTCTAAACATCATTTCTCCATAACTCCTATAATTAATCAATGAAAGGCTACAAGTATAAATCAATATCATTTACAGGAATTTTTTTTCTAGGAATAATCATCAAAATGATAAAAGACATTTGTTTCATACACATCCACGGAGGTAGATTTTAAGGGATCAAAACAACTTCCAAATGCTATAACTGGTACTCAAAGTCTCAAATGGGTTGAATCCATTGGAAACTAATACCAACCTAACATCCCTAGGATCTGCTAAGAAATCTAGATGTTATGAATCAAATTTCTTCCATGATTGTGAATATCGTGGATATCGCATTAACCCATCATTGTTATTATCTACAGAATTCCACTTCATGTGTTCAGCGGTTTTCAATGACATAAATAATATTTTAAATCTATTCTTTAAAGGAATATAATGTAAAACCATTGTAGTTGTGTTCCTTTTCTTCTTCTTCATGGTAGTATGTTGATTCAGACTTCCAACATCACCCATTAACTAACAACTAGAAGAACAACATATTTTTAAATCCTGTCTACTTGAATCTTCTTTCCAATAAAGCATAAAATCATTGGGCCATGCATGTATTTTTTTTATAATTCAAACCAAGCCTATTAACATCTTTTTTCATATCATAAAAATAATCAGGGATGCTTCCTTTAGGAAATTCATCACACAACAATTCTAATATCATGGACATTGCCTTATTTGTAATTGCACATAGACATTTGATATGGTATAACTTTGCTGAGGTCTTTGATAGGCCACTGGGGATTGAAACTGCATCTACTCCTGGTTGTAGTCAGTCCATATCCTAAGATACTCAGAGAGAGATTTTTTCTCTATGAAACATAGTTCAAGACCAGGGGCTTAGATATCTACTTTGCAGAAATCATTGATTGATTTATATCAAAAGATGACCATATTTTCCACCGGTGGTATTGCATCGAGGGATGGTGAGTAGGTAAATCACAAAAATACAAAACCAATTTGTTTACAAAATTTTATTGGTTTTAAGTTTAAATATAAATATACAATAGTATTTAGTTTTAAATATAATTTTCTTTCAGGTGGTAGAAGGAAGTAGAGATGGAGGTGGAGAGGGTGATGATCTTTGTTCATCATCGGACCATGATTAGTTTTTTTGTTGATATTTTGGACAAATATAGTAATAGTCGGTTTGTATATGTATCTTGTGTGGCACATAGTTTCTGCCAAACATTTTCATGACCTAACATTTTCTTGATTTCTGATGTTTCCTTTTATGTATTTTATTGATTTCTGATGTTTCCTTTTATGTCTTGATTTCTTGAGTGTGGTATGCACCATAAATTTTGATTGTTTTTTTGTCATGAATCATGTTTTGTGATTTATTTTTCCTAGATTTATTAGGTTTTTTACCCAAGGATTAATTGTAACGCCCCGACCCCAGCTACCCAGAGTCGGTGCATTACTTCGTAACATTGGCATGATCACAAAAGATCAAGTCTCGAAAGACCGATTAGTTTAGTAGCCTTGGAAACACTAGATACATTCGTAAACGTTACATTACATCATAAAGTGAAAAACTACAATAACAAAGTCTCCATAGTCCACACTCATATCCTCTTCTGACTATCCCTACAGGTCATTCATAAAATACTTCTTCACATCCTGAAAAATATTAAAACATTGAAAGGGGTGAGCTCAGATGCTCAGTAAGGATAACAATATTGCGGAAGCTTTCATAAATAAACATAAACATTTAAGGCAATGTATAACTAAAACAAAAGCCTTTTAAACTTGAACATCAACATAATATGGCAAAAGTAAAATGAGATAATGCCATTTACTTCTTCACACGGATATTCTACTGGTCGAATAATCACATGCAATATCAATAACCACTTTCATAATGATGGAATGCATAATGCCAGACTATCATAACCACGTAGTCAAGGCCTCGTGCCAAGACCACAAATAAGATTTTGTCAAGGCCTCGTGCCAAGACACTAGTTTGTCTCATGAGACCTGCCGATGCATCGAGGAGCTATAGCGGGCTCCACCCGTCACTTATCAAGTCCAATGCATTCCTCATATGAATAGGTTTAAACATATCATAAACCATAACATAATCGTATCACATAAAACATGCATAAATGAAACATAACATTTCCACATTTCAATCACAAGATATAAATACAACACATTGATATAATAAAAACGCTTTCAAAACCATTTTCAATACCAAAATAAAAGAAAGTTAAAACTTTGTATTTATTTTTCATTAAAAAAAATGATGGCTTGTAGAGGAAGCCGAATCTCAAATAATGGTCATGGTGGCGGAGAAGTCATTGTCGCCGCATATGTACGGAAAGAACAACATTCCCTTTTTTTCGTTTAGTAAAACACTTCGTATAAAAAGATTCCTTTTGAATAAACGTAAAAGTCAAAGGGGTTTATACAGCGTATAAAAGAAAGTTTTGTATAAAACCAAATATGCCTCAATGAAAGGAGATTGAGACGAAGTCCTTAAAAAGATCATTTTTAAAATAAAATAGATATATTATGTGTATTCACTATAGGTACAGATAAAGAAAGTAAAAATACAAAATAGGACATAATAACATCATGACATAATTTGAAAGTAGGAGATTAACCCAAAGAATGGAAGTTGGGTTAAGAAATTCCCTTACCTCGTGTCCGACTCGACTCAACCGTTCTTTAACCTCCTGAATAATAAACTAGAGTTAATATCTACCTTATTAAGAACCATTTTCAATTTCATTATCCTTTTTATATCACTTATTACAATGTTATGAATATTATGTAATTATTTAAGTTAATAACGGTCGTTTTGTCGATCCTTGGTACTTGAGTCAACAATAAACTTCTTATAATTACAAGTTGTTTATGTGGTGAAATATCCATTATATCCAGAATTATATTCATGATTTAGATGTCATATATATATTATATATCCAGTATATACATTCATTTATAATATTACGTAACATTTAGAGGTAAGAAATGAAATGCACCGTTCATGGAGACGGTAAGCCGTACGTACGCATGAACGCTACTTTCATTTCAATTTCATATTTAATGGAACTAAATCATAATGATATAAATGTATTATATAATTCCAGTATAATATAGTGTATAATACCATTTACTCCATCCTTTATACATCCCACATATGGCATTAACGATTCAAATCACTTTGAGGGGGCGGTAGTCCGCACTTCCTAAAATGAAATTATCGCGTTTTACCCATAATGGAAATCATAAAGTAAGCCATAAATGAGAAATACAGAAGCATAAGTAAAACATAAACACATTATATATCATATATAAATATAGTGACATCTTAATGGCCACCTTTGAAGGTGTTATATGAGTGTTGAACAATCATCGTTTCGTGAGGCAGAAATTCGCCATCCACAGAAACCGTATGTTCTTTAACCATTAGATGTAGGTGTGTGTAAGTGTAGCTCGAATCCTTCTTATAACAACATCCTAGTATATTGAGGATACTGGTGTTGTTACAAAAGAAATGAATAAAAAGAGTTTAGGGGGTTGGAGAAGAAAAATAAAACAAAACAACATTAGAAAAGACATTACCTCAAAATCAGGTAACTCTTTTTGATTTGAGCCAAAGGCTTCCTTGGGAAGAGTTCTGTCCAAAGTTAGGCTTCTAGGAGTAAGGGAGGAATGTTGGGAGAGTATTTGGGCAGAAGTTGGCCGAGCCAAATGGCTTGAAATTGTGAATAAGGTGGGAGAGGTGGGGGCCTTTTATAAGTGGAGAGGAGGGGCACTTTTGGAAAGTAATGAAATGTTATTCAATTATACAATGATTTTCGGTTTCTAAAGGTCCCACACTTATATAATTCGAGGCTAAGGTGATAAGGTTTCGAAATATCTTCATCCAATAGGCTTTGGACAAGTGTAAGCCTTGGATTTTTCATTATCTTCTCATTTTATTTAAATCGTTAAATAATGAGTTCATCGCCACATCATAATGATGTCATAAATAATTTAATTTATTTAATGTCTAAAAATTATAAAACAAATACTATGATGTAGGAAATCTTTTTAGCTTTCTAATGAATATTTATAGTCAAAATATGGACTTGTGTAACCCTACTTAAAAATTGATTTAGTAAAACAATTTATGTTAGTGTCATTTTCACTTTAACATTAAATAAAAAGTAATTTATGTTATTTCCCAACAAAAGTGGATCCATGGGGTCCCCAAGTTAGGCCATGGCTTGTCTTGGTCGGCCATGACACAACCAATGAGGTTGGGACATGTGTCTAGGTCATTTAATATTATTAAAGTATTATTTATACCTTAAACTACCCTAATTACCTCTAATCGCGATTAAGAACTTAATAAGTTACTATTCACCAAAAAATTATTTTAATCTCATTGAACCACATTTTACTTCTTAATGACAACCATGTATGTCGGATTTTTGAAAATCAAATCACAGAAGTGGTAATATTTCATTTAAACGAAAAATCAGTTATTTAACAACCACTTAGTGGTTTCACTATTCATCAAAAATTGAAGTTTTTCAGAACAATGCCAAAATTTCACCCTAAGCTATAATTGATATTCCGAATTCAAAAATGATGCCTATTTTACAAAATTCCAAACATATAAGTTTCATTAATTAATTTTATAATTAATTCCCGCTGTTACAACAAATAGCGTGTTTTTAAGAAACAATTTATATCAAAAGATTGGCAATTGTTTATGTCCAATTTCAATGTTAAATTAATTCTAATGACCACCATTGGATAAAATGGTAAAAATATATTCTAATTATACTTTAAAACCACCCAATAGTATAACTTATCACTATAAATTATTTTTA
Source organism: Viscum album (assembly GCA_963277665.1). NCBI lineage: Eukaryota > Viridiplantae > Streptophyta > Magnoliopsida > Santalales > Viscaceae > Viscum > Viscum album. The sequence goes on along the minus strand of OY728128.1, from coordinate 1,033,519,853 downwards.
TTAAAAAAGTTGTTTTAAGTATTTTTCACTATTCATAAAAAATAGAAGTTCTCAGAAAAATACCAAAAATTCAACATAGGCTAATTTCAATATTCCGAATCCAAAAATGAAGTCCATTTTGATAAATAAAATTTATAAAATTTCAAAAAGTAGGTATTACTATTCACAACGGCTAGTTTAATTCGTTGTGGTGTGTGTTAGAGCTCGAGGTTGCGTACAACACACGCTATTGCATTATTTGAAGTGAAACGTACCGTGGAAGCTTGGGGTGTTACATTCTCCCCTCCTTCAATAAATTGCGTCCTCGCAATTTGAAAATTTTCTTTTGAAAAAAAAGGATGAAAAGAGAAAATACCTTTGAGGAAAACCCACATCGGAAATAAGATTAATAAAATTTAGCCTTAATAAGAGGAAATGGGAAATGAAAAAGTCACCACCCAATTATGATCTCGATTAGGAGAACATTGGTGGCAATTAAAGACATATAATTGGAGGAAAAACGTAAATATTCGTAGGGAGTGATTGAGATCATCAATCACAATCAACTGTCAAATTGAGGGCCTCAAAGCCTTCAATCTATGTTGATTTAAAATATCATTAGTTCAACAAGACATAAGGTATTAGGATAACACATTTTTTTTTTGTTTTAATATCCCTTTACTAAAGTTTAAGAATTAATTTATTCATTGAATAACAGATAGTTATATATATTTTTATGCTTGACAATTAGAGTTTCAACCTTCAACTCACCTTTCACTCAAAAAGATAATAGAACCCAAAAATATTATACTTATCCTAATTGTATAAGGTTCCAAATGTTAACACATACCATTTAGATTAGTAAAATTATTTTGTAATAACCAGGGACTTCCTGTAGGCTAGTGGTAGGAAATAAAGGCCTGTCGCACTATGGTTGTGGGTTCGATTCCTACAGCTTTTTCCGACGCGACGGGTTATGCCCCACCCTGCAGGTTGTCCTTTTCCTAAAACTATAGTATCATAATATTCCAAAAATAATCTTCATAATTTTTTTTAACCTTAAACAATACTATCCAAATATCAACTTAATCCACTCCAACCTTTATAGTTATCCAAAATACCTCTGTCCGGACTTTCTCTAAAAGGTCTCTTAATTCCAAAATCAATTTATCAGATTCCCCAAACAAAGTAAAGTTTCTATTATTGTCACATACTAAAAATATGATTACCTTCATCATATTAAATCCTTAATGAAAACAACATGTACTGCAGTACAATCCTTATATATCACATTATTCTTATAACCATAATCTAGTTCTTGAGTCCAAAAACACAAATACAATAATTATTCCGCTTCAATTGTAGTCACAGCATAAGATTGGCCTTGATCCCTTGGCCTTTTCTGAGGTAAGTTTCCTTGACGCTTAGGACATTCATTTGCATAATGACCCATTTCTCTACAATTGTAGCATTCAACTTTGACAGCCTCTTTCTCTCCCTTGCAATCACGAGCCTGGTGACCCTTTTCTCCACATTTATAACAAACTCCCATTCCTTTTAGGCAAGTACCAGGGTGATTCTTCCCACAATTATCACATAATGGAAAATCCTTCTTTCCCTTTTTCCCTTTATCTCTCTCTTGTTCCACCGTTCTCTTCTTCTCTTGCTTTACTTTGTTGTCATAAGACTTAGAGAATTCCTTTTCTGTCTTGATAGCACACGAGACAATATCTTCGTATGATGAGAAGGATTGTGATACCAAAGCTCGACGGAGAAATGGTTTTAACCCATCAAAGAAACGATCAATCTTACTCCTTGGGTTACGTATATAATCGGCAGCATGCCTCGCTAACCTTGTAAAGTTAGCCTCATACTTTGCGACATTCTCATCCTCCTTCTGCCTCAGACTCAGAAATTGCCTTTCCATATCTGCTCGATGGTCACGAGGAAAGTATTTTTCTAAGAAAAGATCTTTGAACTCCCTCTATTCCATATTCGATACGTCATCATCTTCCTTTGTGTTTTGAATCAGCGACCACCACTGATCGGCATCTCCAGTGAGGCGGTAAACTGCCATGACAACCTTCTCCCTTTCACTACTCCCCAAGGCATGGAATATTTTCTCTAAGGAATTTATCCATTGCTCAGCTACTATAGGATTTGTACTCCCATTGAAGGTTGGTGGTTGTTGCCTCATGAATCGATCTAACATTGATCCTCCACGTTGCGGATCAGGGTGCTCCATACGAGTAAGGTTATTATTCATAACTTGAGTGAGTTGTCCCAGTATGGTAATAAGTTGATCAGCACCAGTTGTATCTCCAGATCCACAATAATTATCTTGAGCAGGAGGGCAATCCCTACACGGAGTGCGTGCATTGATACGGTTTCTATTCCTTCCACTAGGCGCCATTTCTAAACAATGGCATAAACTAGATTAGTTTATGAATCAAAATACATAATTCCATACTTATAAAATACATAACATAAATTGAACTATTTATGGATATAATCCATAATCATAAAAAGAAATGTTTTCTTTGAGAAAGTATATACTCATAACCCTTCATAGTGGTTTGTAAATAAAATGAGAATTATCCTAAGCATATCCCCCAGGAGTGTCGTAACCAAGAGTGCAGCAAGGCCCGTTGTCGTGCACCAGTTCCCGTTCGAGTCTAGCTCAAAGCGGTGTTTTCGGGTTTTACCCCTAGGTACATCTGTGCCAGAGCCGCCTCTACCTGCTCGTATCCAGACAGGGATGTATTGCTCGGAAAAGTCATAACATCTCTATAATACCAAAATTCTAGGAAGTTCTTCTATACTAATCCTCAAAGTCTATCTTTGGGCTATGTGCTCTAATTAGAGTTTATCTAAATCTAGCTTCCAAGGTTAGTACTAAACTGCCTCTGATACCAACTGTAACGCCCCGACCCCAGCTACCCAGAGTCGGTGCATTACTTCGTAACATTTGCATGATCACAAAAGATCAAGTCTCGAAAGACCGATTAGTTTAGTAGCCTTGGAAACACTAGATACATTCGTAAACGTTACATTACATCATAAAGTGAAAAACTACAATAACAAAGTCTCCATAGTCCACACTCATATCCTCTTCTGACTATCCCTACAGGTCATTCATAAAATACTTCTTCACATCCTGAAAAATATTAAAACATTGAAAGGGGTGAGCTCAGATGCTCAGTAAGGATAACAATATTGCGGAAGCTTTCATAAATAAACATAAACATTTAAGGCAATGTATAACTAAAACAAAAGCCTTTTAAACTTGAACATCAACATAATATGGCAAAAGTAAAATGAGATAATGCCATTTACTTCTTCACACGGATATTCTACTGGTCGAATAATCACATGCAATATCAATAACCACTTTCATAATGATGGAATGCATAATGCCAGACTATCATAACCACGTAGTCAAGGCCTCGTGCCAAGACCACAAATAAGATTTTGTCAAGGCCTCGTGCCAAGACACTAGTTTGTCTCATGAGACCTACCGATGCATCGAGGAGCTATAGCGGGCTCCACCCGTCACTTATCAAGTCCAATTCATTCCTCATATGAATAGGTTTAAACATATCATAAACCATAACATAATCGTATCACATAAAACATGCATAAATGAAACATAACATTTCCACATTTCAATCACAAGATATAAATACAACACATTGATATAATAAAAACGCTTTCAAAACCATTTTCAATACCAAAATAAAAGAAAGTTAAAACTTTGTATTTATTTTTCATTAAAAAAAATGATGGCTTGTAGAGGAAGCCGAATCTCAAATAATGGTCATGGTGGCGGAGAATTCATTGTCGCCGCATATGTACGGAAAGAACAACATTCCCTTTTTTTCATTTAGTAAAACACTTCGTATAAAAAGATTCCTTTTGAATAAACGTAAAAGTCAAAGGGGTTTATACAGCGTATAAAAGAAAGTTTTGTATAAAACCAAATATGCCTCAATGAAAGGAGATTGAGACGAAGTCCTTAAAAAGATCATTTTTAAAATAAAATAGATATATTATGTGTATTCACTATAGGTACACATAAAGAAAGTAAAAATACAAAATAGGACATAATAACATCATGACATAATTTGAAAGTAGGAGATTAACCCAAAGAATGGAAGTTGGGTTAAGAAATTCCCTTACCTCGTGTCCGACTCGACTCAACCGTTCTTTAACCTCCTGAATAATAAACTAGAGTTAATATCTACCTTATTAAGAACCATTTTCAATTTCATTATCCTTTTTATATCACTTATTACAATGTTATGAATATTATGTAATTATTTAAGTTAATAACGGTCGTTTTGTCGATCCTTGGTACTTGAGTCAACAATAAACTTCTTATAATTACAAGTTGTTTATGTGGTGAAATATCCATTATATCCAGAATTATATTCATGATTTAGATGTCATATATATCTTATATATCCAGTATATACATTCATTTATAATATTACGTAACATTTAGAGGTAAGAAATGAAATGCACCGTTCATGGAGACGGTAAGCCGTACGTACGCATGAACGCTACTTTCATTTCAATTTCATATTTAATGGAACTAAATCATAATGATATAAATGTATTATATAATTCCAGTATAATATAGTGTATAATACCATTTACTCCATCCTTTATACATCCCACATATGGCATTAACGATTCAAATCACTTTGAGGGGGCGGTAGTCCGCACTTCCTAAAATGAAATTATCGCGTTTTACCCATAATGGAAATCATAAAGTAAGCCATAAATGAGAAATACAGAAGCATAAGTAAAACATAAACACATTATATATCATATATAAATATAGTGACATCTTAATGGCCACCTTTGAAGGTGTTATATGAGTGTTGAACAATCATCGTTTCGTGAGGCAGAAATTCGCCATCCACAGAAACCGTATGTTCTTTAACCATTAGATGTAGGTGTGTGTAAGTGTAGCTCGAATCCTTCTTATAACAACATCCTAGTATATTGAGGATACTGGTGTTGTTACAAAAGAAATGAATAAAAAGAGTTTAGGGGGTTGGAGAAGAAAAATAAAACAAAACAACATTAGAAAAGACATTACCTCAAAATCAGGTAACTCTTTTTGATTTGAGCCAAAGGCTTCCTTGGGAAGAGTTCTGTCCAAAGTTAGGCTTCTAGGAGTAAGGGAGGAATGTTGGGAGAGTATTTGGGCAGAAGTTGGCCGAGCCAAATGGCTTGAAAGTGTGAATAAGGTGGGAGAGGTGGGGGCCTTTTATAAGTGGAGAGGAGGGGCACTTTTGGAAAGTAATGAAATGTTATTCAATTATACAATGATTTTCGGTTTCTAAAGGTCCCAAACTTATATAATTCGAGGCTAAGGTGATAAGGTTTCGAAATATCTTCATCCAATAGGCTTTGGACAAGTGTAAGCCTTGGATTTTTCATTATCTTCTCATTTTATTTAAATCGTTAAATAATGAGTTCATCGCCACATCATAATGATGTCATAAATAATTTAATTTATTTAATGTCTAAAAATTATAAAACAAATACTATGATGTAGGAAATCTTTTTAGCTTTCTAATGAATATTTATAGTCAAAATATGGACTTGTGTAACCCTACTTAAAAATTGATTTAGTAAAACAATTTATGTTAGTGTCATTTTCAATTTAACATTAAATAAAAAGTAATTTATGTTATTTCCCAACAAAAGTGGATCCATGGGGTCCCCAAGTTAGGCCATGGCTTGTCTTGGTCGGCCATGACACAACCAATGAGGTTGGGACATGTGTCTAGGTCATTTAATATTATTAAAGTATTATTTATACCTTAAACTACCCTAATTACCTCTAATCGCGATTAAGAACTTAATAAGTTACTATTCACCAAAAAATTATTTTAATCTCATTGAACCACATTTTACTTCTTAATGACAACCATGTATGTCGGATTTTTGAAAATCAAATCACAGAAGTGGTAATATTTCATTTAAACGAAAAATCAGTTATTTAACAACCACTTAGTGGTTTCACTATTCATCAAAAATTGAAGTTTTTCAGAACAATGCCAAAATTTCACCCTAAGCTATAATTGATATTCCGAATTCAAAAATGATGCCTATTTTACAAAATTCCAAACATATAAGTTTCATTAATTAATTTTATAATTAATTCCCGCTGTTACAACAAATAGCGTGTTTTTAAGAAACAATTTATATCAAAAGATTGGCAATTGTTTATGTCCAATTTCAATGTTAAATTAATTCTAATGACCACCATTGGATAAAATGGTAAAAATATATTCTAATTATACTTTAAAACCACCCAATAGTATAACTTATCACTATAAATTATTTTTATTAAAAAAGTTGTTTTAAGTATTTTTCACTATTCATAAAAAATAGAAGTTCTCAGAAAAATACCAAAAATTCAACATAGGCTAATTTCAATATTCCGAATCCAAAAATGAAGTCCATTTTGATAAATAAAATTTATAAAATTTCAAAAAGTAGGTATTACTATTCACAACGGCTAGTTTAATTCGTTGTGGTGTGTGTTAGAGCTCGAGGTTGCGTACAACACACGCTATTGCATTATTTGAAGTGAAACGTACCGTGGAAGCTTGGGGTGTTACATTAATGATCAAAAACATATCCTATAGTAACTGGAATCAATCCATTCATAGTTCTTAGAAAATGTCCTCTATAAAAAATTTTCTTGTGTATATGAGGAGAAGGATGATATGTATGGGAACCATTATATGAGAAATAAATAAACAAATTTATGTGAATGAGGAAGGGTCTCTCCTTTAGGTTATAACCAGTGTGATTATAATTTTCATCAAGACCTATTATAGGAGATCCCACCATCATTACATATATTGAAACATCATGAATCAATCCACATATTGTATTTATATAATACCCCTATGCATATTAGGGTCTTTCCTAGGGTAAGAGTCATTTTTTTCATAACATAGGCTTATGGATAAAGAACCAAAAGCTAAGGATCCTTATGTAGATTTGAATAATATATAGAGGGAGACAGGTCTTATTAGGTAGACTTATCTAAGAAGATTCAAGTCTTACATGATGGTAAATGAATCACATAGTTTAACATCATGTAAAAATGACTAAAATAATCTATATTTTAAGATCATATGAAAAATACCTTATTATATGAGGTTTAATCTAGTTTAAACTGATGTTTAAAAATAAATAAACTTGTCTTGATGCCAACCCTATGGATGGAAAACTAATGTGAATGAAGAAACCCAGTCACTAAGATAAAGTGGGGCATTTGATATCGGTTTTTTGGTTGGGTTTGAGATAGGATATCTAGGAACCACTATGTATCCCATGAAAATAGGAATCAATCCACACATAGTTCTTATAATTTTGGGGAAAATATGATCACCTTGACTTAGAATTGAGAAATAATAGGTAAACCAAAATAAATAGAATGATTTTAACAGTACATACCCTTTATGAACTTCCCTTTGTGAATTATCAAGTCTTGGGGATGTTTAAGGAGAGTTTTTTGGTGATTTTAAGGCTTGAGGTGGTGTTTTATCCTTTTCAAGGCCACCACATCTTGTGCAATGACTTGTCTAGATACGAATAAGGTATTTTTATGTTGGGTGTGATCTTGTGTAAAATGGGATATATAACCATGACTTGGGGATGACATAGTGCTATGCATGTTTTCCTAGTGGTTTTCTAATGCACCATGAGAATCTTGAAATTCCCTTGGGTGAGCATGGAATATCAGAGGACCACCTGTCAAAAATAGGAAACCCAAGCTCACAACATTATAGCCTTGGTCATGCTGAGGGTAAAATGGAAAGTAAATAGAAACTAGGTTATGGATTCTATACATGGAATAATATAGAAGAACCATTATGTCTTAGACCACTCCATGCTCTAAGATTTAGAAATATCATGATTTTGTATTACTTTGGTTAAATTCTACATATCATCTTAATAAATATAATAAACAAGCTTAATTGAATTTTAAGGGGAAGGTAGAAATCGCATGATTTTTACTTATTCTTGTTATTTATTATTATATGGACACACTTACTTGGTTTTCCAATTATGACTTATTTTTTAGATAATGTGTTTTTTTTGTTTTTATAACACTTTATATATATGTTTTTATAACCTCACCACATATAAAAATGACTAATAATATATATCAAACTATTAAATTGGTTTCCCATTCAATATTGCATTTCTGTGTGAATAACCTTCATAATAATTTACTAATTATGATAAAACCCCTTATTGAAACTAAATTATGCGTGATGGTTGTGATGTGCAGTGGTTATGATGTGTTTTGGTGGTGATGTTGGGTGGTTGTGATGCAGGGTGGTTGTGATGTGTTGTGTTTATGATGTGTTATATGTTATATCAATTGGAATGGTTTTTTTAGTGCATTGGTAATGGGCCTGCAGTATCAGCTTCATTATTTTTTGTAAATCCAGCTTTAGTGGCGGTTTTAACCACCACTACAATTAAGGTACTTTTCTATCCATGGTGGTTAGATCTGCCACTATGGAAAACAATTTAGGGGTGGTTTTAACCACCACTATACAGTTTCATATACCTTTATTATTTCGTGGTGGTTTTTATGGATTTAGCGGCAGTTTTTTCTAGCGAAACTGATCTTTTTTTAGCGACGGTTATAACTGCTGCAAAACAATATCAGTTTTGCCAGGAAAAACCGCCACTAAATCCATAAAAACTGTTTTGGAATGAACCTATTATGATGGTTACCATAAACCACCTCTAAATCAAGGAAATGTTTTCATTTTGTATCCCAACACACACTTTAGCGGTGGTTTTTGGAAACCGCCGCAGAATCATAAGGCGACAGTTTAAACTGCCGCCATTTCCAAAAAAAACTGCTGTGAAATGGTCATTTTCCTGTAGTGAAGCTTGTACACTAAACCACAAGTCCTTAATAGTAATTATAATCAAAAACCACCAAATAAAAAGGAGAATTGGAAATCATATATCCTCATTACTTTTTAATTAGAGCATAGAAATGAAGTAAAACTAGGTACACTTCCTATTCACTCAAGAATGGAAATAGTTTTATCTTATATTGGTTATAATCATTCATTTATATTCTAAAATTTCTATATAACTTTTAAATATAATCCATGATACCTTGAAGTAAATATATTTATAAAAACACCTAGTGGTGTGATCATTTCAACCCATGTGTTGGACTCTTCGCTTGTTAACTTTTGTGGAAATATTCTTCCAGCAAATCTTATAATCCTTAAACTAGTGTAATTCAATGTTATATTAGGATTTTATTGGATATCTTTATATATATATAACACATTAACTATTGGGAAAATAAAATCTCTTTCTATATTACAAACCATACCATGATTCAATGCAAATTCAAGGAAGAACATGAATCTCCTCTGAATAGTCCCTCATTAGTGTGGGTGATGATACCCTATAGAGAAGCACAACTTTCCCAAATGGTTAATTCAAAGGAATGTATCATCCTTGATGAAATTCCCATTATAATGGAATGTACTGATGTATTTTCTAAAGGGTTTCTAAGAATTCCACCAGATTGTGAGATAGAGTTCTCAATAGAGCTCGTACCCGAAGTCAATCCTATCTCAAAATACACCTATAGGATGGCCCCTATTGAACTAGAGGATTTTAAAAATTATGTTTAATATAATTTGAAAAAAGGGTTCATACACCCAATTCCATCATCTTGGGGTGTTCTAATTCTCTTTTTAAAGAAAAAGGATAGATCAATGCGGCTATGTATAGATTATTAGAAGCTCAACAAGATAAACATAAAGAACCAGTATCCCCTTATAAGGATTGATGGATTATTCGATCAAATATGGTGATATCAGTAATTATCAAAGGTGTATATTCATTATAGATCTCATCAAATGAAGGTAAATAAAGAATGTATTCAAAATATTGCTTTCTATTTAAGGTATGGACACTATGAGTTCATATTGATGTCCTTTAGACTTACTAATTCCCCTACAATATTTATGTATTTGATGAATAGATTCCTTAGATACTACCTAGACAAAATTTTAGTAGTATTTATTGATGATATTCTCATGTACTACAAGATAAATGAGTAACATCAAGAGAATATAAGTATTGTGTTTGAGACATTATGGAAGGATAAAATGTATGCTAAGTTCTGTAAGGGTGACTTTTGGATATAGTAAGTCACATTATTAGGGCATGTGATCATAAGTGAGGTAATTTTTATGGACCCTTCCAAGAAAAATTTAATTGAATAATAGACTATACCCACTAGTGTCATAGAAATCCATAGTTTTCTTGGATTAGAAGACTAATACCAATGTTTTTTGATATATTTCTCATGATTTTCTATCCTGTTAACTAAGTTCACATGGAAAGAGGTAATGTATATCGGGATAGAAGAATGTGATGAAATATTTAAGGACCTCAAGAAGATTTTAATCACTGTGCATGTACTCACACAACCATAAAGTGGATAATGTTTTGTGATTTATAGTAATTATTTGAAGAAATGATTTGGTTTTTTACTCATGTAAAATGATAAAGTGACATCATATGCCTCAAGATATTTGAAGATCCATGAGCAGAACTACCTGACACATGATATGAAGTCAGCAGTTGTGATCTTTGATTTGAAGAGTTGGCGGAAAGTGTGACATATATAATGATTAGAAAATTCTAAAGTATGTATTCACTCAGAAGGATCTCAACATGCGACAAAGAATATGGTTGAAGCTAATTAAGAACTACGATTATTTTTTTACTTCCATCCATAAAAGGTGAACAAGTTAGCTAATGAAACTTAATAAAAAATAACCTAATACTCTATCCATGATGTGAATTGAGAAAGACCATATATTCATGTATATGAAAAGATTGTATCTAGAAATTATAATGGTGAGGAAGACATCCTACCTTGCATAAATTATTTCCCAATCATATATTCAAGATCATATCAAGGAGGCACAAAAGGAAAATCTAGAGCTTCAAAAAAGGGTGAAGTAGTAAAGGAAGGGAAGCTTCATGAGTTCCACATTGATTAAGATGGTTTCACTAGGTTTGGAACTAGGAATTATGTGTCTTCATCACCTTAAATAAAGAAGGATCTATTGGATAATTCACATAGATCATATTTCTCTATCCATCCTAGAAGCACTAAGATGTATCGTGATCTCTAAGAGTACTTATAGGGGGAAAATATAATAAAAAGAGATCAATGAGTACACATCAAAGTGCTTGGTATGTCAAAATGTTAAAGTAGAGTGAAATAATTCTAAGGGGATTGTGAAACTATTTCATATACCCATGTGGAAATTGGATAACATCCCCATGTACTTTGTCACTAGTCTCTTGAAGACATCCAAAGGAAGTAATGTGATATGGATTTTGGTGGATCAACTCACCAAGAATAACCACTCCATAACTATTTGTGAATATTTATTACTTGAACAACTTTCCAAGATATATGTAAAGTAAGTGGTGAGGCTTCATGGGGAACCACTTTCAATAATCTCTAATAATGATCCAAGTTTTACTTATAAATTATTGAGAATTATTCTACGTTATCTAATTAATAAATAGAATATAAACATGGATTATCACCTCTAAACTAATATGAAATATGAACTTTCTATTAAAACACTTGAGGACATTATAAGTGAATTCTCCATGGAATTTAAGGGATGTTGGGATCAAAATCTCCCATTATTTCAGTTCTTATACAATAACATCATCCACTCAAGTATTAAAATGGATCCATATAAAGCTCAGTATGGGAAGAGATGTAGAACTCCAAATTTTTAGTATGATCTTGGAAAATGAAATCTACTTGGACCTGATCTTATGGAAGAGATTATAGATAATGTTTAAGCCATATAACAACATATAAAATATAAACAATTCCCACAGAAGAGTTAGTTTGATTACCATCGACGGGACTTGGAGTTTGAAGTTATTTAAAAGTGTTTCCTTTAAATATCACTAAGAGAGTCATGTGGTTTGGAAATAAAGTTAATCTTAGACCTATGTACATTTTCCCCTTTTAGATCCTTGATTTCATAGGATTAGTGACCTATTGGCTTGTACTTCCACCAAATTTGGCTCAAGTTCACAATGTTTTCCACATATCTCTCCTTGTGAAGTACATACCTAATCCCTCACATGTTCTGAATTTGGAGGTGGTATAATTGGAGAATGGCCTCTTATATGATGATTATCTAGTGAAAATATTACACCACAGAGACAAATTCATATTAAATAAGACAACTCACCTTGTCAAAGTATTATGGTGAAACCATTAGTATGAACATGCAATGTGAGAACTAGAGGAAACAGTGAAATAGAAGTACCCTCACCTACTCTCAACCAAGAATATTAGTTGATATTTTAGGGATGAAATTTATAAGGGGGGTAATTTAACAAGATATAGTTTATAAATGATATTTGTCTCTTGAAAAAAATTTGTACTATATTATATTATATAGTATTATGCACATACAAAACATAAAGAATCCAAAAATAATTTAATTTATTAATGAAAATAATTACATTAGTTATAAATTAAAACAATTAAAATTCCAAATATTATAAGGGTAAAAATATATAAAATATAAAAACTATAATGGTAAAAAATGGATTTCCTCAATATGCTAGAATCATTACTCCCACAAACAATACTATAGAAATGAAACAAAATATTAGTAAAAAATGTCATTTTAGAAAATGGAAATATAGAACCTTGAGATAAATTTAGGTAAATAATTAATGAAGGAATTAATTGATATTTATAGGGTTTAATGTGACCAATATAATAGTAATGTGACCATTGTAATACTAATCTAACTGTTGGGAATAGTAACCTAACTATTGGGAATAGTAACCTGGATAATAGAAATAGTAATTTGACATTAAAATAATGAAATTTAATATAAATAATATTTATAATGAGTAATTTAAGTAAATATAAGTATCATAATTCCATAAAATTCACATAAATATTAAAAAAACTCAAATATAATATAAGCATGTTTTTAATAAATTATATTTTAAGGTATTTCATAAAAATAATAATTTTAATATTAAAAATTAAAATAACATATCTTAGAAAATTATTTTGATAAAATTAATGTCACATTTTAAATTATCACCAAACAAATTTCCAAGGGTGGTTTTTTAGTAATTTTCTGAAATATTTCAATTTTCAGGTGAATAGTAAAAATATAGTTTTTTTGATAACCAATGTATCTTGAATTTCATAATTCATGATATAATAATTACTAAATAATTCTAGAAATTTTTGGATCTAATAAAACATATTTAATTTTATTAATGAGTCATTAAAATATAATAAACATGCTTTCTAAACCGAAAAATATCTTTCCAAAGTCTAAAGTCAAAATTATTCCATTAGAAAAACTATTTTATCATTTTTTCACTTTACTTTATAATAAAATACTTAATTAGAATTATAAATGGATTTAAATTCTTAAAATTGTTATATTTTATTTATTTTTTATTCATTATTTAAAAAATAACACCATTACAAGTTTTACTTTGGATATAGTATTTTATTCAATATTTTAATTCAAAAATACACCTCTTCTCAAGTATAAATAACCCCTCTCCCTACCCTTGGAAAACCACTCCTACCTTACATACCAGTGCCCAATATATTCCCAAATCCTATCTCATAATACCTTATAAACCTTAGGGACATTCTGAAGTAAACCAATTCTATTCATTAAGAATTCTAGTATCATACAAGAAAATAAACACTGAGAAAATAGTATGTTTTTATCAACTACTCCCTCTTTTTCCTCCTCTATTATAATTTATCCCAATTTCATTCAAAAAAAATATTATAATATTAATTAGGTATTATGATAACATTATATTAATGATATTAACTTATTATAAAAATTATATTTTTGATGTATTTATATTTTGTGCCTCTCTTTCTCCTCCTTTTGAAAACGTTCCTGATAACAGTCAGGTAACTGCCAACAATGAAATTCCCAAATTATTTCCCTATCACCAAAAATTATAGCTAGTTATAATAAATTACTTATGATATATAAAAGTTTAAATATATTTATTTTATCCTTCTGAAATTAAATCTTCTTGTGCATAAATTACCTTGAATAAAAATAGTTAAAATAAAGAAAATTTGAATTTTTTTAGGAAAACATGATATCAAAAAATGTTCCATTTAACTAGGAAAATTAATAAATATAATCAAATGATTATAAATTATAAATAGTGAAAAAAATCACTTCTATTTAAATGTTTTAACTAACCTAATTTTATTATTCAGGAGATGTAAAAGTGGTGAAATAAATCTGGGTTTAAGGTAAGGGTATTCTCAAACCCAACTCCTTTTTATTTGGGTTATCCATATTTGTTATGATTTTCAGTATGTCTATTCCCCTAATATTCCTTAAAATGTTATTTTTTTATTCTTAACTTTTCATTTCATGTATATACTTGTTTTCCACCTTGCCAAAATTATTTTTAAGCCAAATACATAGATTTTTTAAAAATACTTTTCTTTTCAAAGTACATTATTGACTCATCTTGTGTTGTTTCTTACCCACTAAAGAATGATGATGATTAATCCAAATATTTTTTAAATTATTAATTTCGTTACCCCAAATTTTATTCGTGAAATTATGTTTTATGAATTATTATGAAACCCATTCCTTTCAAAGATTTATTTCATTACTATGATTGTAAAAAGTGTAAAGTGACATGAAGGATTATAAGAATTTATGATGTGATTGGTGGGCCTATAATTATATATTCCTCCAACACATTAGGTAATATGATATATCTCATGAGATTATTTTTATTAAGTGTTAAAATTATTCTTTATTTTTTCACAATGAAGATGTTATTTATTCATATATGTTATGTGTGGACATTCACAACTATGTTTGGTATTTGACCCCTCTGAAATTGTAACAACCCTGGCCCCATTAACCCAGAGTCGATGGTTATATTATTACAATGGAATATATCAAATAGATCACATCACCAAGGATTTATCAGTTTATTAGTCTTAAATAAATATATACATACATGGTTCCCTTATTACATTGATAATTAAACATAGAAGAAAACAAAGTAAATAAACTGATTCCTTAACACTTATTCAAATATTTCATTTTGATAAATTGGGGAAGGAAAATAAATAAATGGGTGAGCTCAAATTCTCATTAAGAGTTAAATACATCATAAACATGAATAAATAATAATTGAATCATAATCAATAAGTAATAATAAATATGGAAAGGTAAATAACTAAAACACACATTCTATTTAATCAATATCTAGAAAATGTTATGCATCCACAGATTTTTTCATACTGAAAATCTCATGGATAGTAATAAATGAATATTTAAGGAAGGAAATGATTAATTATTGGAAATCATATATCTATAACATGAACCAATACCATCAAGACCGTTCATAACAAATTTTATGTCTATGGGTGGAAACTCATCTGTTTCTGCTTGGAAACAAATGTGATGGATTTGTCACCAACTATTTTGACTCATGAGACCTATCGATGCATCGAGGGGCTATATAATGTTGGGCCCCACCCATCACTTCAATTACAAATAATTATTCATGTATATATTTTATTCATGAACAATATTCCTATTAGGAAAAAATTCCTCAAGGTATCATTGAATCATTTTTGAGGTGATTGGATTTGTTAACAAAGCGGACCTCCATGTCATATTTGTTGACAAAGAAGACCATGATATACAAATGTTTTGACACAGGGGGTTTACATGTTGAGTTTTCGAGTTCAGGGAATGTTTTCAACAATCCATGTTTTATTGAAGGACCTCAACAGAGGAATGGACGATCTAGAGGTGGTATAAAAAGAGCATATACAAGGTGGTGTTGTTTTCTAGTGTTTCCCAAATTTTTGGGCCTGAAAATTGGAAAATGGAGAGATGTGTATTGGAAAAGGGAGGTGCGCACAAAATTAGAGTGGTAAGAAAAAAAGAAAGTGGTGGATGAAATATTAGTGTGGTGCGCAAAATAGTGACGAGATGTATTTCGCGAAAAAAGAGGTTTGAGATCAGAAGCTCAAAAAATGGCAAAGGCATGAGGTGCATGAAAAATTAGAGTGGTGTGCGAAAAAGAAAGTGGTGCGCGAAATATTGGTGTGGTGCGTGAAATAGAGGAAACAAGTTTTTCATGCAAGAGGTGTCTTGAGATCAGAAGCTTGAAAATTGGCAAAGGTATGAGGTGCATGAAAAAATAGAGCATTGTGCGAAATACGGTGTTCCGCAAAGGTTTGTTTTTTGCACTCAAAGAGGATTATGCAAGGAAGGGTGGTTTTTCTCGCAGGGGTTAATTTTTCCTATAAATATGAAGTGACCCCCTCATTCGATGAAACTCAAGACTTAGAGAGTATCCGAGCTCTGGTGTGTTAAATTGGAATACACAAGGGATTTGCGCATAAATGTCAAGTTTTCATGTAAATTTAGGTGTTTGCGCATAAAGAAAAGGTTGCACGTACAAACAAGGTTGCGTGTAAAGTTTAGGCTGCGCATAAAAAGGTTGTTGCACGTAAAGGAAAATCTGTGCGTAAAATAAGGCTATTGCGCGTAAAAAAATTTGTTGTGCATAAAAAAGGTGTTGTGATAAAATTGTATTTTGCGCAAGTCAAGGGAATTATGTGTAAGGTGCAGTAAGGGTTGCGCGTAAAAATTGGAGTTTTGTAGTACACCCAGTGCAAAGTGAGATTCAAATGTGGGTGAAATCTTGACGTTGATATAGCATCTACATACAGTGGAGGATGAATTCATTAGTGATAATGAAGGGAAATACAAGTCTCTAAACTATGTGTGGACCCTTTCCAGAGTAGTGAGAAAAGGAATAGGAAGAAGGTGATACTTTCTACCAGTAGTGATCCAGAGAGAGAGAGGAACAGGGAGTAACCCTTGGGAAACCAGTGAGCTAACCATAAATATTGTAAAGGCAATGAGCCTGGGCATAAAAGTGATATTTCCCAAACATTGTAAATTAGCAGTGAACTTTAGTGGATTTGGTACAGCGGGACTATAGCATCCTGCCTTTTTATCACATAAAATTTCCTTAAATTTTACAAAACCGAGGATCTTTAAGGTTTAGGGTCTTGGAAACCAGGTACTTAAAACATGAAAACATAAAACATTCCTTTTAAACACTTGAAAGGCTCCTCCTTAAGTTCATCCAAGGTTCATTACTACATCTCCACCGGGGGACATACATCAAAAGAAAGGCTGAGGAGAAGGCTCAGTATGGGAAACAAGAGAAACATTTAACAAGTGAACTTGAGATACATCCACAATGTCATGAAAAAGAACTTTAAGGCCTGAGAAAGAAATCATGGGGCATATAATAATAAAAATAATGTTTTTCATAACTTGAAGATGTGGATACTACATTTAATATTGACAATAATTCCATTTCACCAAGGTCCATCCCCAATGTGCCATTAAAAATTACCAAGGTTATTCACCAAGGCGTCGTTAAAAATAGCCATCTCTAGAGATTAAGTCTTTACCCAATGCATTGGAGTGCTATCAAGGCGCACCCTTGACATGTATTTATTATCATGTGAGTCACATATATTATAATCAATCATTTCATAAACAACCCATATAGCATAAAAGAAATGGGTTTCATTTAATAATCATAACGTTTTTAAAAACTGCTTTAAAGACATGATCTTTATGTCACTTTAAACCCACGGAAAGGGAAAGAGGGTCTCATGTATGTAAATCCCAGAATTTAAAATAGAACATTTTGGTATATATGTGAATACCAATTTAGAAGAAATAGCTTTGAGTATTCACTTAATAAAATAAATGAATTTGAGAATAAGAGAGAGACATTTTGAGACCGAAATTCTGCAGTATAACGGCTATGTTACAAGGTTTTAGAAAACATTGAAAAGAGAGGAGACATGCGTCACCCACTCATAAATGATCCATAAAAAATTAGGGGGAAAGAATATAAGGTATTTAAGAACATGGTAAAGAAATTTGAAAGATATACCATATGAAATGAAGAACATGACAGGAAGACAAAAATAAGATTTCTCTTATGATAATTCGGCAGCCTAACGGCGTCACTTAAACTTAAAAAAATGAATTGAAGAGATCAACTAGGGTCTCTCATAATATTAACATAAAAGATCAGTATGATAGATATAGAGATCATAACCCAACATAATAAAAAGGAACTTGAAAGACTTGACATGAAATTAGAACTTTGAAAAAATGAGAAAGGTGAAAGAATCCCTTAAAAATTCGGCACCCTAACGGCGTCACCCAAACTTCAACAAAAATGAATTGATGAGATAAAATAGGTTCTCTCATAATATGAACATAAAATATCAGTATGATAGATATATATATATCATACCCAAACATAATAAAAAGGAACATGAAAGACTTGACATGATAGTAGAACTTTGAAAAATGAGAAGGGTGAAAGAATCCCTTAAAAATTCAGCAGCCTAAAGGCATCACTTAAACTTTCATAAAACGAAATGATGAGAGCAAGAGGGGGTATATAATCATATGAACATAAAAATTAAAGAATAATGAATATAAAATAACATCCTCCAACATAAGAACATGGATCATAAAATAAATGACATAAAAGAGATTACTTGAAAAGAAAGAGAGGGGTCGGATCCCTTACCTTAAAACGTAACTATTAAAACTCAAAGGTTGGGACCTTGAGGGATTGGGGGCACCTTGGGAGTACTCATTGTAATTTAATGAGACCAGAGCTTCGTTGGGGGAGAGTTGGGAGTCGAATGGATGATAGGATGGCTTGGTATTTATAGGCAAAGTGAGGGGACAAGGCATTAATGGCCAAGGGACACCTCATTGGTGGTTTTGGAAAAACCATGGGCTTGACCATGGTGTTTTCCCATGGTATTGGCCCCTTAGGACACCTCATACCTTATCTTACTATTCATAAGTCTATCATATTGATTACATACTTAATACATCATTTAACGAGTCATTAAACACCCGTAACTTAAAAACTGTATTTTCACTATTCATCAAAAATTCAACTTTCTCAGAAAAATCCCAAAATTTCACCTTAACCAAATATTGATGCTCTGATTTCAAAAATGAACTCCATTTTATAAAAATAATTTTCTAAATATTTTTGATTTAATTTTTTAATAAATACACTATTCACCAAAAATTCATTTTTTTCAGAAAAATCCCCAAAAATTACCTTAACATAATATCGATGCTCTGAGTTCAAAAATGAAATCCATTTTATAAAAATAATTTTCTAAATATTTTTAATTTAATTTTTAATTAAAAAACACTATTCACTCAAAAAAATAATACTTGACTAATAATTTATGAAACCGTTATTTAACCATTTTATTGAATCACATTACTTAATCAAGGTGCCTAGATTATATTAATACTTTCTTTAAGTGAGATTACTAATCCATTTGGTCACATTACTAATCCTAAGCATAAAATCACTATTCATAATTTACTATTCATCAAAAATTAAGTTGATCTTATTAGACTCTAAATTTCGTACTGAACATAATCATAGAAGACCATTTTTTGAAAATCATTACACATTTTTAATTATTTAAGGTTTACATAAACATTTTTTAAAATATACTTTCTCTAAAATTCACCAAAATATGCATACTATATTTGTCCGAACATTTGAAAATTCATAAACTTCATCATAAGAAGAGATCAAAAATTTTATTTAAAACAAAGGATTACACAAGGCAGTTATGGTCTCCTTACATAGCCCCTTATCACACCAGCATAGGACCTAAGTGTAAGGTGTGCTAAGGTGAGAGAATCTGAGGGAGGCTCGGCCAACATTGCACGAGTAGTAATTTCTATTAGTTTGAACTTCTCGCGAAGGAGATTCCGTTCTAGCTTCACACGATGAAGTGCAGCTTGGGTTTGGTCCAGAGCAAAGCTCAATGGTTCTACCTCTTTCCCAAGTTCTGTTAGATGGGATTTAATCGGTTCAAGACTACTGGGTGAGGCCATCGAATCTTCTTTCTATATTAATTAACCAATATTACTTGTATTTAGAGACAATAATCGAAACGTTTAGTTTCCAGCAGTCATATTGACCAATGGTCATATAACAGTCAAAACTCAACGGTCTCATTTTAATTATACTCATGTTATCAAATGAAACAGTTTTTTTGAGTATAAAAAATAAAATAACACACAAAATTAGGAAACAAGATTTATTCAAAATTTCAGGTCATTAAAATCTTCCCCCTTAAGAAATTGCGTCCTCTCAATTTTTAAAATTAGGCTTGGAAATTTCATTGAAAGTCCCACATCGAAAAAAGAGACAGTAAAAATATTACTTCAAAAGAAAGGAAGTGAAGTACAAAGGTCACCTGAGTTAACCCATACTAGGATTCCATGTAGGAAAACATGGATATGGAAGAAAAAAAACAGAGTCAAGTTCTAATGGAGAGTGGTAGAAAACATGATTAGTAGAAAGTTAACAATAAGAAAATCAAAAACTTATGATGTGTGTAAACAGTCTTTGATTACCCAGTAGTAAACGTAAACCAACAACGTTTTTCTATTATGTTCCTTTTCTTAATTTTGAGGAATTCATTTACTATATAGAACAAAAACATAAGGAAATATACCTACCTTCAAGTAGAGTTTCATCCTTTAATAAGTTTCTACCAAAACTAATCTTTTCTCCAAAGGATGAGCATTCAAAAACACTTGGTCTCATCAAAACACAAGAATCATGTTCTTGAGAGTCACATAATCCACAAAAGATTAACTATAAATTTCTTCTATCTTCAAACATTATACCAAAAATAGAAAGGTTAAGGTAAAACAACTCTTCAAAAAGAAAGAATCCAATAGGAATGGAAACTACTTTTAAATATTCAAAGTTCCATGGTACTACACAAAGTTCAACATAGGCCATTCCATAAATAATTTTCCTTAAAATTCCTTAAAATAAACCAAACTAAGATTGAAACTCAATTATAATAATAATCTCATAACATATTCTTCCAAGATAGACTTTATCGTTCATCTTCAAACAACATCAACCACTCTTATCATCTTATAACAAAAGTAACTAACCTAATCACATTTTCCCCAAGATAGGTTAATCATTTCCATATGTAACCTAAATTACTATAAGTCTACCTTAAATTCATTGATTCTTCAAAATATAATTCAACCTTTACTCCTCAAAGAAAATTCCTTAGTAATCTATTTACCTCGATCAAATAGGGTTCCCAAAATAGTAAACGCCTTCCAAAATAATAATCATCTCTTAATTCCCTAATCACCCTTTTTTTAAAGAAGAACACCTTCACTACATCAACATGTGGTACATAACAATAGATGTTTTCCTTAATGATATAAAATCATCTTAGGTAGTGACTCGATGATCTTAGAAAACATAAAAGATATGCTCATAGAGCACGAACTAAAATACAACATGACATAGACAATTATTGTGAAGAAGTTACATGTACTTCAGTCATCAGGATCCATCTCAGCATAGGACTTGCATTGTTCCCTTGTCCTCGAAGATTGTTGATGCTCATAATTCTTCTCATCCATTCCAAGAGAGCATTGCCTTGGATAATGTCTAACTTCTCCACATTTATGACATCGAAATGTATAAGGTACATTAGATCAAACCTTATCTCCATTCATCACATTGTCCATTTTTTAAAGAAATTGGATACTTTATGCCCTATCTTCCCACACTTAAAACATCTCCTGGTTCCTTTGTGACATTCTCCTTGGTGCCTCTTCCCACACTTTTTGCAAAAAATAAATTGGGTCTTCTTTCCCTTATCAACTTTATCATATGAACATCCTTGAGACTTTGTCTTCTTCTTCCTTGATGAATTTGGGAATTCAACTAGGTACCAATTATTAATTGTGATTTTTGATAGCTGGTTTAGCATAATCACAATATGTTCAACTTGATCTCTCATTATCTCTGTCACATTAATAGGGCAATCGTCACATTTCCTGTCACATTGGTTATTGGGACATCTTCTTCCATTTCCTACCATTATCTAAGAAAAGAAAGTATAATTAGGGGCTTAAATACTTATCCAATAATCAATAAAAGGAAACTTTAATCATAGAATGATAAACTTGTAGAAGGAAATTATACCCTAACTTGTGATCCCCTAGGTTCCAATCTTGGTTATACAGGATCATATATTCTTATGTGAATCTTTATTTTATTTTATATTTGTACCTTTAATAATGGTTCATACTAAGATTATGAATTTACCAAAGCATATCCCCCAGGAGTGTCGTAACCAAGAGTACAGCAAGGCTCGTTGTCATGTACCAGTTCCCGTTCGAGTCTAGATCAAAGCAGTGTTTTTGGGTTTTACCCCTATGTACATCTGTGCCAGATCCACCTCTACCTGCTTGTATCCAGACAAGGATGTATTTGCTTAGAAACCCCTTACTCAATACTCACCAAAATACCAGGAATATTTCCTATATTTAAACATTTCTATAGGGTTCTTCCAAAAGCTTTCATATCCTAATTTCCATAAATAACTAAACCATCCTTTGATACCAACTGTAGCATCCCACCTTTTTATCACATAAACGTTCATTACATTTTACAAAACCGAGGATCTTTAAGGTTTAGTGTCTTGGAAACCAGGAACTTAAAACATGAAAACATAAAACATTCCTATTAAACACTTGAAAGGATCCTCCTTAAGTTCATCCTAGGTTCATTACTTCATCTCGACCTGGGTATATACATCAAAAGAAAGGGTGAGTAGAAGCCTCAGTAAGGGAAACAAGAGAAACATTTAACAAGTGAACTTGAGATACATCAACAATGTCATGAAAAAGAACATTAAGGAATGAGAAAGAAATCATGAGGCATATCATAATAAAAATAACGTTTTTCATAACTTGAAGATGTGGCTAAAACATTTAATATTGAAAATCATTCTGTAAGGTCCATCCCCAAGGTGTCATTAAAAATTACCAAGGTTATTCACCAAGGCGTCGTTAAAAATAGTCATCTCTAAAGATTAAGTATTTACCCAATGCATTGGAGCACTATCAGGGCGCACCCTTGACATGTCTTTATTATCATGTGAGCCACATATATCATCATCAATAATTTCATAAAAACCCATATAGCATAAAAGAAATGGGTTTTATTTCATAATCATAACGTTTTTAAAAACTTCTTTAAAGACATGATCTTTATGTCACTTTAAACCCACGGAAAGGGAAAGCGGGTCTCATGTATGTAAATAACAGAATTTAAAATAGAAAATTTTGGTATATATGTGAATACCCCTTTATAAGAAAGAGATATGAGTATTTAATTAATAAAATAAATGAATTTGAGAATAAGAGAGAGACATTTTGAGACAGAAATTCTGCAGCATAACGGCTATGTTACAAGGTTTTAGAAAATATTGAAAAGAGAGGGGACATGGGTCACCCACTCATAAATGATCCATAAAAAAGTAGGGGGACAGAATATAAGGGATTTAAGAACATGGTAATAAAATTTAAAAGATATACCATATGAAATGATGAACATGACAGGAAGACAAAAATAAGATTTCTCTTATTAAAATTCGGCAGCCTAATGGTGTCACTTAAACTTAAAAAAAATAATTGAAGAGATCAACTAGGGTCTCTCATCATATGAACATAAAATATCATTATGATAGATATTGAGATCATATCCCAGCATAATAAAAAGGAACTTGAAAGACTTGATATGAAAGTATAACTTTGAAAAAATGAGAAAGGTGAAAGAATCCCTTAAAAATTCGACAGCCTAACGGCATCACCCAAACTTCAACAAAAATGAATTGAAGAGATAAAATAGGGTCTCTCATCATATGAACATAAAAGATCAGTATGATAGATATATATATCATACCAAAACATAATAAAAAGGAACTTGAAAGACTTGACATGATACTAGAACTTTGAAAAATAAGAAGGTTGAAAGAATCCCTTAAAAATTCGGCAGCCTAATGGTGTCACTTAAACTTTAATAAAACGAAATGATGAGAGAAATAGGGGGTATCTCATCATATGAACATAAAAAGGATATTATAATGAATATAAAATAACATCCTTCAACATAAGAACATGGATCATAAAAGAAATGACATAAAAGAGATTACTTGAAAAGAAAGAGAAGGGTCGGATCCCTTACCTTAAAACATAACACTTAAAACTCAAAGGTTGGGACCTTGAGGGCTTGGGGTCACCTTGGGAGGACTACTTGGTAGGTAATGAGACCAGATCTTCATTGGGGGGGAGTTGGGAGTCTAATGTATGAGAGTATGGCTTGGTATTTACAGGGAAAGTGAGGGGACAAGGCATTAATGGCCAAGGGACACCTCATTGGTGGTTTTGGCAAAACCATGGGCTTGCCCATGGTATTGGCCACTTGGGACACCTCATACCTTATCTTAATATTCATAAGTCGACCATATTGATTACATACTTAATACATCATTTAATGATGTCATTAAACACTCGTAACTTAAAAACTGTATTTTCACTATTCATCGAAAATTCAACTTTCTCATAAAAATCATAAAAATTAAACTTAACAAAATATAGATGCTCTGATTTCCAAAATGAACTCCATTTTATAACAAAAATTCTAAATTTTTTCATTTAATTTTTAAATAAATACACTATTCACCGAAAATTCATTTTTTTCAGAAAAATCCCCAAAAATTACCTTAACATAATATCGATGCTCTGAGTTCAAAAATGAAATCCATTTTATAAAAATAATTTTCTAAATATTTTAAATTTAATTTTTAATTAAAAAACACAATTCACTCGAAAAAACTAATACTTGACTAATAATTTATGAAACCTTTATTTAACAATTTTATTGAATCACATTACTTAATCAAGATGCCTAGATTATATTAATACTTTCTTTAAGTGAGATTACTAATCCATTTGGTCACATTACTAATCCTAAGCATAAAATCACTATTCATAATTTACTATTCATCAAAAATTAAGTTGATCTTATTAGACTCTAAATTTCGTACTGAACATAATCGTATAAGACGATTTTTTGAAAATCATTACACATTTTTAATTATTTAAGGTTTACATAAACATTTTTTAAAATATCCTTTCTCTAAAATTCACCAAAATATGCATACTATATTTATCTGGACATTTGAAAATTCATAAACTTCATCATAAGAAGAAATCAAAATTTTTATTTAAAATAAAGGATTATACAAGGCAATAATGGTCTCCTTACATATCCCTTTATCACACCAACATAGGACCTAAGTGTAAGGTGTGCTAAGGTGATAGAATCTGAGGGAGGCTCGGCCAACATCGCACGATTAGTAATTTCTATTAGTTTGAACTTCTCATGAAGGTGATTCCGTTCTAGCTTCACACGATGAATTTCGGCTTGGGTTTTGTTCAGAGAAAATCCCAGTGGTGCTACCTCCTTCCCAAGTTCTGTTAGATGGGCTTTGATCGGTCCAAAACTACTGGGTGAGGCCATCGAATCTTCTTTCTATATTAATTAACCAAGATTACTTGTATTTAGAGAAAATAATCGAAACTTTTAGTTTCCAGCGGTCATATTGACCAATGGTCATGTAACAGTCAAAACACAATGGTCTCATTTTAATTATACTCATGTTATCAAATGAAACAATTTTTTTGAGTATAAAAAATAAAATAACACACAAAATTAAGAAACAAGATTTATTCAAAATTTTGGGTCGTTATAGGGACATCATCACTATATGCTCCTTGGACGTATCCCAGTGAGGTTGAACAAAGTAAAAATCTCTATGTCTGCCTGCTTGCTTCCCTACATTTCATCCAAAGCATCCTTATCAGATAAATAAGGAAAGAACAAGATAAATTTTAACAACATAAGCACAAACAAAGTTACCCTTATAATATAGAGGTCAATATCCAGTGGGGTAGGAAGAATTTTAAAATAAAATATCCATACCCTGAATCACCCCCCCTCTTAGGGTATCTAGACCCCTTTTGGTCCTAACAATTGGTATCAAAGGGATAGGTTTCTTTTATCAGATTTGCTTTATTTGACTTGGTTCAGTCTATTTGTGTGATTGAAGATTTATTCTGCTCTTATCTTATTGTGTCATGACAAAGGGAAAAACATCAAAGAAGAAGCATAAGTCCAATGGTATTCCTTAGTGTGGAAGTGTGATTCAACGAAAGGAATCAAACACCACTCGAAAGGAAGGCTTGGATGAATCAGACAGAGAAAAGATATATTCACTTAATAATGATATAGGAATGAGTAATGTACTTGAAATTCAAAGTTATTCTGAAACAAATGATGATGAAGAAGTTTTGAGAAGTCCATTGGTAGATGATGTCGATATGACAAAGGAATTGGATCAGAAATTAGATGAAGAAGTCAAATGTAAAGATATCCGGATCCAGGTACTGGAAATTGAGGTCAATAAGATAAGAGGATTAAATCAAAGGTTTATTGATGTGGCTACTGATCTGAGAGAGAATAATGATCTCCAAGATGAATAACTACAAAAGTTGTCTATAAAGAGAGAAAAGATCAAAGGTGGTGTTAAGGGAAAGAATATGAACTCAGATGAAATTCAGAATCTGAAAGCTAGTAATGATGCTCTTACTACATAGCTATCTGAATTAGTTTATAAGAATCTAAGGCTACAACAAGAGAATGCATCCATATATGATTCTATTTCTGAAGAAAAAATGAAAATAAATGAGAAAAGTGATATGGTAGATAATCTCACACGATAACTAGAATATGATATGAGTAGTGGAAATAATATCATAAGAGAACTCAATGACCAACTTGAATCAAGAGATAAGAAGATTCTGCAACTAGAGGAAGAGCTAGAGTTAGTTAAGAAAGAAATGGAGAAATATAATTCCAAAGAGAATCCAAAGTTTAGGGATGCCTTACACTTGTTATTTTATTATCCTTAAGTAGGTGATGATGAAATGAAAGCCAACTACTTCAAAAGAGAATCATGAAAAGATTGTATCATCCCAAAGGCCATCCATTTTTAGAAAATCTGTAATTGGATATGATGATCCCACTCCTATGCATGATAGGAAAAGAGAAGTTAAAATCTCCAGAGATAAGAAAAACCTTGTAGGTGCTGGAGATAGACATAAAAAGGATTTTACAAGAAACAATGATAGCATGTGCTATTTTTGTGGGATTCATGGTCATACTTCAAGCATCGGTTTAGAGTCTCAGGAATACATTTCAGGCTATGAAAAACAGAAACTATAATAAATCTAAGAATAAGAAGAATCATTATGAGAAATCAAAGAGAAGAGCCTCTCAGAGGAGAACATTCATCAGATGTTATTACTGTGGAAGAATGGGACACACTATGAGTATGTGTCAGGATGCTCAGGAGCTCAATGTCAAATGAAAAACTCAAGTTGCATCAATATCTCGGCTAAAAAATGATGAAATAAGGTATTCCTTTGATGGAAGATGTTTTTTATGTTCTCAGTAAGGGCATTTGGAAAGACATTGTAGTAAGAAGAAATCCAGAAAGGAAAAGGGACTCGAAGGGAGATTCTAGACTCCAGTGATGCTTAATGAGAAATTCTACACTGGGAGACAAAGTGGTAAGTTGAAGAATATTATTAGATCTTTAGGGGAATCACAAGGATCTGAATGAAATGTGTATCAGTCACCTCCTTTTTCACACTCACAATAGACCACTCAGAAAGAACATGAACAAATCTGGAAGAAAAAGGGAGGAGATGCTACAGTTGTGAGTAAGAATAATGTACATTTAGTATAGGACCTACCACTAGCTCAAAATGTGTGGTGAATCAGATATCTGATAAAATAAAGATGAACAAATAATTCATTGAAATATCTACATGTTGTGTGCCACAGTGAGAAGTAGAGGAAAGTAGAAGATCCCTACAATGGTGGAAGAAGCAAGGGAATATATAAAGTAGAGAGATTCCTACCTAGAAAAGGAATCAAGGGAAATGGCATATTGGGGGTACATCAAAGATGAAAATTTATACTAATAGTTTTAAACCCCAAAGTGTGAGAAAGGCCAAACCTGCAGAACCTATATATTAGAAAAAGTCTCAGCATGTGGGCAATGAATTCTTAGTCATATGGCCAGAATAGTTAAAGTTGGCCAGCCAGTTAGAGCAGGAAAGGAAGGAGTGTGATGCTCTACAAGAAAGAATCAAAGGTTTGACCCATCAAATCAACCGCAATCCTCATATTGAGGATTCCATAAAGGCCCCTCTACTAATTTATATAAATGTTGTTAAATGATGATTCAATTGTTTCAGGTTTTAGGTAGATATGATCCAAGGGGAAGTGGCAATTAAAGATGCGAAGTGATGAGGTGATATGCTCCAGAGTTTCAATTGATTCAAATCAGGCACCAGACTTTAAGAATAAAGGGAAAAACTAAGAGAAATACAAATTGATTGTGTTATTAACTTTATATCTTGTTTACTACATCGAGTAACAACTCAGTAGGCTTATATATTTTGTTTATGGATCAATCCTAAGTACCAAATAAGAATAAATGACATAGGAGGAGAAGAATGATTATGGGTATAAATAGTGGGCCTAACCAAAGAAAGTTTTTCATAACATAGGGGGAGCATGAAATATCATAATTAGATGTAATAGACATCAATATAACAATAGGATGACCCAACATAGGTGTTATCTATCGATAGAAGATCGAGAGAAGACATATTATGGGAGAAGCAGCAACATTCATGTATTTCATAATTATCTATTTAGTTCTAACATTACGGTATCAACTGACTATTTTCAGGATACCAAGAAGCTGCGAGAGAATATCAACAATGTTTCAACAAGAAACTGAGAAAATTAGTTGAAAGAAATGACATCATCGAACAATGACATAGTGACAAGTTTGTTGTTTAAAGGGATGAAGTGGTAAGAGACTCATGGGGAGTAGAAGTAGAAAATGATAATTCAGAAGTAGACACTGATAATGACTATGAGGAAGGAAAATCCATATCAGCATGAAAGTTGAAGATCTAAGAAGAAATTGACTTGAAAGATATAACTGGTAATCAGACAGTGCCAGTACAGACATGAAAGATGAGGGATTGAGACAATCTGATTATTCTTAGCCATTATAATGCAACGAATGTTCAAAGTGTTCCAGATGAATGTTAAGTCTGCAATTTTTAATGGGATTCTGGAAGAAGAATTAAATATTGATAAGTTAGAAGAGCATGGTATTCAATGTTGGATCAGTATTTGAAGAAGATCAATTTTTGATGAAGCATAGTGAAGGTGGTTTTCAGAAATATGAAAATAAGGTTTTAAGGAGATTTGGAATTGAATATTCCAAGGAGATAAAGACTCTAGTTTCTACCTGGATGAAAGAGTCAAAATATTATTAAGGTAAGGTGGTTAATATCAATTAATATAGGAAAATAATTGTAAGTCTACTATATCTGATAGTGATGTGACCTGAAATTTTATTTTCCACATTTCAAGCAATGAGATATCAGAGTAATCCTAGTGAAATACACTTGATTGCAGTGAAAAGAATACTTTGATTAGGCCAGTTCAGCAGATGAAAGAAAATAAACATTAGGAGGTGCTTTATATCTTAGTGGACTATGTATTTCTTAGCTAAGCAAGAATCAAGATTGCATTTCATTAAGCACCACAGAATCAGAGTATATTGCAGCCACTCAAACTTGAACACAATTATTGTGGATGAAGCAGCAGCTTGATAATAGGTGATTTTAAGAGAAGTCTCCAATCGGAATACAGTGTGATAACTCAAGTTCTATAAATCCTAGCAAAAATCTCATCCATCACACAAGTACAAATCACATTGAGATAAAGTATCATTTTATCAAGGAGAAGGTTGATCTAGGGATACTGAATTTGGAGTATGTGCCTACATAGCTACATGTTGCAGACATTCTAACAAAGGCCATACCCAAGGATGCATTTGAGAGGCATCGGCTGGATTTGGGAGTCCATCCGACTCCCCGCACTTGAAAAAGTGTGGATGTGGATCCCCCTCTCTCCGATGTATGGTGTGTTTTTATATAATGTGTTGATATGTGTTATCTACTTTGTTGTGGACCACAAAGTAGTGAACTTTGGGTTCATTGACAAAGGGGGAGAAATAGTGACTCCTCAAGTGGGAGAATTTGTGGCTAAGGAAGGGAGAAAATGTCTTAGTCAGCGACATAGGGAGAAGCTGACAGGTGTAATAGCGATATAGGGGGAGAGAGATGAGATAGGGGAGTTGAAAGCTAAAGAGGAGTTGAATCTATAAGAAAATAACAAAAGTTTTTGAAATCTGAATATGTAAGAAGTGATCAGTCAAAGAATAGATATCACTATAGCTGAGGATCGTGATAAAAGTATAAGAGTGGTGTTGGAATGGTGTTAGAAGGTATCTAACTATCATCAATTGGTATTAGTGTGGTATCAACAATTGGTATCAGTTTTGAAATTGGTATCAGTCGGGTGTCAACAGTTGGTGTCAGAAATGAATTGATTCTTTGATGGTCTTTTCATTTACTCTTATTTCTCATGGAGAGCATTGCTCATGTGGGCTTAGAGTACGTGTTGAGTGAATACCTGAACGCTTTCAAAATCACAAGAGGCGAATGGTGGTAGCGGTTGGAAGAAGCTTTAATGAGGTATCAAAGTGCCAAGAATTTTTATGAGAACTAGTTTCAATAAACCCAAAGGGGGAGATTGTTGGAAAAAAATCCCTCAAGGTATCATTGAAACAATTTTTAGGTGATTGTGTTTGTTGAAAAAGAGGGCCTCCATGTTGTATTTGTTGACAAAGCAGACCACGGTATGCAAATTGTTTGACAAAGGGTGTTTACATGTTGAGTTGTTGAGTTCATGGGATGTTGTCAATAATCCATGTTTGAATGAAGCACCTCAACATAGGAATGAATGATCTGGAGGTGGTACAAAAAGAGCAGATACAAGGTGGTGTCGTTTTCCAATGTTTGCCAAATTTTTTGGCCAGAAAATTGGAAAACGGAGAGATGTGTTTTTGGAAAGAGGAGGTGTGTGAAAAATTAGAGTGGTGCACAAAAATGAAAGTGGTGCGCAAAATATTGGTGTGGTTCACAAAATAGTGACGGGATGTTTTTCATGAAAAAAGAGGTTCGAGATCAGAAGCTCAAAAATTGGAAAAGGCATGAGGTGCATGCAAAATTAGAGTGGTGCACAAAAAAGAAAGTGGTGCACGAAATATTGGTGTGGTGATCAAAATAGAAGAAATAAGTTTTTCATGCAAGAGGTGTCTCAAGATCAGAAGCTCGAAAATTGGAAAAGGCATGAGGTGCATGAAAAAATGGAGCATTGCGTGAAATATGGTGTTACGTGAAGGTGTGTTTTTTGTGCTCAAAGAGGATTACGCGCAGAAGGAGGGTTTTTCATGCAGGGGTCTATTTTTCCTATAAATATGAAGTGAACCCTCTTATTCAATGAATCTCGGGACTTATAGAGTATCCAAGCTCTGTCACGCGAAATTGGAATACGCAAGGGAGTTGCTTGTAAACGTTACTTTTTCATGTAAAGTCAGGTGTTTGCGCATAAAGAAAAGGTTGTGCATAAAAATAAGGTTGCGCGTAAAGCTCAGGCTGCACGTAAAAAGGGTTTTGCGCATAAAGGAAAATCTATATGTAAAAGAAGGTTGTTGTGTATAAAAAAATCGGTTGCACATAAAAGAGGTGTTGCGCGAAAATTGTATTTCACGCAAGGCAAGGGAATTATGGGCAAGGTGTAGTAAGGGCTGCACGTAAAAATTGGAGTTTCCTGGTACACCTGGTGCAAAGTGATATTCATCTATGGGTGAAATTTGGACGTCAACAAAGCATCTACATAAAGTAGAGGAAGCATTCATTAGTGATAATGTAGGGACCTACAAGTCCATAAACTGTGTGTGGATCCTTTCCCGAGCAGTGAGCAAAGAGGAAGAAGGTGATCCTTTCTACCACCAGTGATCCAGAGAGAGAGAGGAACAGGTATTAACCCTTGGGAAAGTAGTGAGCTAACCATAAACATTATAAAGGTAGTTATCCTGTTCATTGAAGTGATATAGCCCGAACATTGTAAATTGGCAGTGAACTTTAGTGGATTTGGTACAGTGGGACATCGTCGTTGTATGGTCCTTGGACGTAGCCCAGTGAGGGTAAACCAAGTAAAAATCTTTGTGCCTTCCTGCTTTCTTCCCTACATTGCATCCAAAGAATCCTTATCAGATAAATAAGGAAATAACAAGATAAACTTTAACAACATAAGAGCAAACAAAGTGACCCTTATAATATAGAGGTTAAGATCTAGTGGGGCTGGAAGAATTTTGAAATAGAATATCCATACCCTGATTCACCCCCCCCCCCCTATCAGGGTATCTAGGCTGCTTTTGGTCCTAACAATTCCTTATCAAAATATCTCTATTGAGTAGAGGATATATATTTATCCAAATTTCCCCAGTTAAAATAATATTCAAGTTAAAAACTATATGTAAATATGGTATACAGTTTAGGAAATACTCATATCCATGATATAAATAAAATTTATATTTAAGGGAAATATAATTCAAATGAAAATTTATCTCAAATGAATATTAGATAAGCTAAAAAAATTATTAGGTGCACAATACCAAGAAAGTCTCAATGAAGTTAAAATTGAGATGAATTCCCTTATCACTTTGTAATCAGTCAAACCGTATATCCCAAAAAATTAATGATTATTAAGTGAAAATTTGAATAAAATGAATATAAAGAGATTAATGATATGATATACTAAAGGTAATTATATACACCACACACAAGAAATAATGGTTGAATAAGGAATATATCTCACATAAGTAAAAGTGAGACAAGAAACCTCGTACCATGTGTCTAAAATAATTATGCACTTGTAATTAATGTCCTAGATAATAAAATAAGATTCATTAATTACTTAATTAATAAAATATTCAACATATATATAATCTATTATAATTTTATTAAGTCCATTTATGGTCATTCTAATGATTTATAATATTTAATTTCATTGTTCTGAGAGTGTTCTTTCCATGGTTTTATGGTCAGTTCCCTTGTATATAATTAAGGGAGTTCTTGTAAAAAGGGAAAAAAAATCCAAAATTAAAATTATTTTGTATTAATGAACTTACATAAGTTTAAATTGTCTCATATATCATTTTTTATATGGTATGAGGATGACGCATTAGATAAAATGTTGATGAAATTTTTTTTAATTTATTTCAGTGGTTTTTACAACCATCACAAACTTGTGTCATTTTATTTAAAAAGTAAATGTGAGTTTTAAATAATGGGTTATTAGATCATAAATGACTCAAAAATTCATTTATTTAACTTATAGTGATAAATACCATAAATTACTGTATTTCACTATTCACAAAAAAAATCAACTATTTCGGAAAAATATCAAAAATTAAACCTAACCATTTTTTGATGTGTAAATTTAAAAAATGAACTCTGTTTTATGGAAATAATTTTTTAAATATTATAAATTTAATTTTTAATCAAAATTATCATTTATTTGAAAAATACTTATTTTAATATTATGACTAATTTTATGACACTATGAAAATTAATTATGGTCTCATAAAAGTATCTTATATTTATAATACAAAAAAATATTAATTTATGAATCTATTTTATGAAAATAAAAAAAAAATAAATAATTATATTAATTATAAAATTTTAAATAGACATTTACATTCCACAAAAATACTAACACTTAATTTATCATTTTTAAAACATTTATTTACTTATTCTATGAAATAAATATATCATATTTTTATTTATGAGATACATAAATTTTATTTATACTTTCATTGGTGAGTTTATTATTCTAATGGACATATTACTATTCCTAATGGTCACATTACTATTCTAACAGTCATGTTAATATTTAATAGTATTTCAAAGTTCTTTTAAGATTGGTATTTTGTGCAATGTAAACTATAGAATAAATTGAATTTATTTAAGAAGATACATACTGTAAAATCATGGGGTATTATATTCTTCCCTCCTTTAAAAATTTATTCCACAAGATTTTTCATGAATATTTCCTTCTAAATAGATTAGGGTGGTTCTTCTTCATAACATCCTTAGGTTCCCACATTGGTTCTTCCATTTTATGGTTTCTAAAAAGAACTTTTACCAGTCGAGTCATATGATTTATCAATATTTAATCCCTAGTGTCAAGAATCTATATAGGATCTTCACAGTAAGACAAATCATATTAAAGTTCTATTTATTCATATGTGAGTACATGTTTTGGGTCTCTCATGTACTTCTTTAAAAATATGTAGAACACATCATGAAATTTGGAGAGACTAGGTGGAATTGATAATTTGTAAGATACGACTCAAATTATTTCCAGAATTTCAAATGGTATGATGTCCCTAGGGATTAATTTCCCTTTCTTACTGAAACTTATGACACCCTTCCATGGAGATACTTTTATTAATACATGATTTCCCACATGAAATTCCATATCCTTTCTCTGGTTATCAACATGACTCTTTTTACTACTTTGAGCTAATTTAATATGATCCTAAATAGTATTTACCTTTATTTTTGTCTCTTCAATAAGTTTTGGGCCAATAAGTTTCCTCTCACCAACTAGATTCCAACAAGTTGTCGTATAAAATATCGTGTTGTATAACGC
Source organism: Viscum album (assembly GCA_963277665.1). Taxonomy (NCBI): domain Eukaryota; kingdom Viridiplantae; phylum Streptophyta; class Magnoliopsida; order Santalales; family Viscaceae; genus Viscum; species Viscum album. The sequence goes on along the minus strand of OY728128.1, from coordinate 1,033,485,041 downwards.
TTCATATGTCCCCATTTGAATACTATAATTGAAACTATTATTCTATGAAAACTCTACCAAAGGTAAACATTAATCCCACATACCTTGAAAGTCAAGTGATCATGATCTCAACATGTAGTCCAATGTTTAAATAGTCTTTTCAGACTATCCATCGGTTTGTGGGTGATGAGATGTACTCATATGAAGCTTAGTATCCAAATACTTCAAAATAATCTTCCATAATTTTAATGTAAAATGGGAATATCAATCATACACAATCGATAGAGGTGCACCATGAAGGATTAAAACTTCATTAATATAGATTCTTTCTAGTATATCAAGAGGTAAATCTTCTCTTATAGAAATAAAATCAATAGATTTGGTAAGACAATCAAAAATTACCCATATTTCATCATTCTTTCTTGGATTCTTTGTTAATCTAGTGAAAAAATTGGTAGTACTTTCATCCCATTTCTATGTAGGAATAGGTAGAGGTTGAAATAAACCCCTAGGATGTTATATTTCATCCTTCACCTATTGAAAAACTAAACATATTGATACATAATAAGCAATTTCTTACTTCATATTATCCCACAAAAAATGTTTATTCTAATCTCTATACATATTAGCGCTACCAAGGTGTATAGATAAATTTGAGATATGAGAATCATCTGATAGTTCCCTATTTAGCTCAGGTATTGATGGAACACATAACCTCTTTCCAAATATCATAATTCCATCCTCATATATGAAGTATAAAAATTTTCTACCCTTAATGGATTTAATTTTCTTTTGAAAATTCTCACCATTAGATTGCATCCTTTTTATCATTTCCAATAAATATGGTTTCACAATCATTTATAAAAGGAGTGATGTTTCCCCTTCCTTACCAAATCCCATATTCATATTTACTAAATCCATGAACTTAGGATCTTTCTCAATCCTCAATTGTGCTAGAAGTCCATGATCTTTCCTTCTTAATGCATCTGTTATATTATTTTTTATTCCTAGGTGGTAGTGAACTAAGAAATCATAATCTCTAGGTAACTTGAGCCATCATATTTTCCTCTTGTTGAGTTATTTTAGTATAAATATGTATTTCAAAATCTTATGATTTGTATATATATCACATATTTCTCCATAGAGATAGTGTCTCTATATCTTCAAAGAAAATATTATGACTGCTAACTCAATATCATCTGTTGGATAATTTTGTTCTTGAATATTTAACTACCTTGATTCATATGAAATAACTTTATCATTTTGAATAACGATATAACCAATTCCTTTCTTCGATGCATCCCTATAAATAAAAAATCCACCATTTACTGATAGTTGAGACAAGATCTAAGAATTCACTAATCTCCTCTTCAATTCTTTAAAAAATTATGTACATTATTTTATCCATATGAACATAACCCCTTTATGTGATATTGGTTAACTAGTTAGCCAATCTGGAAAAATTATGAAAAAAACACCAATAGTAATATGTTAAACCAATGAAACAACATACTTCAGTTATTTTTGTTAACATGGGACATTTTGGGATTGCATTTGTCTTTCCAATATCAAATGATATTCTATATTATAGACAATATGGCTAAGAAACAAAATTTCTTGAAGTCAAAATTCACACTTTCTAAATTTACTATATAAATATTTACTTCTAAGAGTCTCAAGAATGATTCTCAAGTGATTATCATGGTATTAATAAATTTTAGAATATACTAGAATATCATCAATGAATACAACAACAAAATTATCAAGATATTCCTTGAATACTCTTCTCATTAGATCCATGAAAACTAAGGGTGCATTAATCAATAAAAAAGGCATTACTGTAAACTCATAATGACCATATCTAATCCAAAAAAAAATTGGAATGTCTTTACTATTTAATCACAATTGATGATACCCAAAACAAAGTTCAATCTTTAAAAAATATCAATCTCATTGAAGTTGACCAAATAAATCATCAATGTGGAGTTAATGATACTTGTTCCTTATTATAATAGTATTTATTTCTCTATAGTCAATGCATAGCCTCATGGATACATCTTTCTTCTTTATAAAGAGAATAGGGGAACCCCAAGGAGAAACACTAGGGAGAATAAATCCATTATTACTCAACTCATCCGGTTGTTTATTCATCTCTAATAATTCCATAGTGACCATTCTATAAGGAGTCACTAATATTGGTCTTTCATTAGGGATTAAATCAATGGTAAAATCAACTTCATGATCTATGTGGTGTCTTGGTAATTACTTAGGAAATACATCAATGTTTTCATTTATGGTTGGTATATCCTATATTTAAAAAGATTAATTTACTCATCCTAATGTGTTTTTTTTATTTTCCTCCCTTGGAATTTCATTCAGTAGTTCTATTGGGGGTATATGTAGATAATAATTATATGATGAATATTCTACTCTAAAGATAATAAATTCTATATATTCCTAAAAAATCTTAATTTCCTTTTTATAATAAATTTTAACATTATATTTTGAAATCCAGATCATAACAAGGATTATGTCAAAATAAACCATACTTATGATGATAAGGTCATCACATAAAGCACATTTATGGGTCATAATGGGGAATTCGTAACACATTTTTGTTGTAATAATAATTCCCTTAATATTTTTAACTGATAACTCCCTTATTAAATCAAAAGGGATGTTTGTAATTTTCTTAGAAAACTGGGTAGATATAAAATAGTAAAATGATACAGAATCAAATAAAGCATTGGATAAATTTGAATATAGGACTAATATACCTTCCACCACATAATTGGGTACTTCTAATTTATCTATGGTGATCTCATAAGCTAATTCATCACCCCTTGGACTATTCTATGATAGATTTCCTTGGCGCATGGTATATTGGTTTGAATAATGCCTCATTTGTTTATAGTTGAATCATTGAACATCATTGATTTTTATCTTCCCCTTGCATTCATTATCTTGATGGCACTTTTATCCACACTTATAAAAAGCTACCATTATTTTCAATCATTTCTCTGGATGATTATTTCTATAATTTTTACATAATGATAATTACTTTATTACCCTCTTCTTATTTGATGATTTAACTTTTTCACGGTTATCAAAAGACCTTTTATTCTCTTTATTTACCATGAATATATAGTATCTAGAAAATTACTTCTCCATTTTGATGGAAGTTAATAATATTTCATAATATTATGAGAATTATTTACAAGCCAATGCCCTTTGGAGACTTGGATTAACACCTTTAAAGAAATGATCAATCCTATTTTCTGAATCACGTATAAAATTTGTAACATATCAGGCTAGTATTGTGAAGGTATCCTCATACTCTACAACACTATCTACTTTATTTTTCTTTAATCTAAGTAATTTCCTCTTTATTTTATTTCATTTCTCATGTGGGAAATATTTTTTAAAGAATGTTTCTTTAAAAGTTCTCCATTCTATGTCTTTTATTTTATATTAATCCTTAGTATTCTGGATCAACAACCACCATTGATTAGAATTCCCCTTGAGAAAATATACCATTATTATTACCTTTTCCCTTTCATCACATCCTAATTCCAAAAATATATTTTCAAGGGACATGATCTATTTCTCAACTACCAATGGATTAGTATTCCCACTAAAAGATTGGGGCTTCTACCATATGAAACAATCCAACATAGATATAGTATGGTTATTCATCGTAACTTGAGTAAGTTTTCCTAATATGTTCATGATCTATTCAGCTCCAACAAAAAACTATGTTGACTTTCTTAGTGGAGAAATCCCTACATTATTCATTGGTATTGATTCTTTTCCTTCCATTAGGCTTCATCACTAAATAATGGAACACAGTGAGTTGGATCATAATCATCATGAGTATTAATCCAAAAAATCACTATAATTAATTATTATAATTCTCATGTTTATTTAGAATCAAGTTCCCAAGGTTTCCACTAAACCTTGTCTAATACCAACTATAACAACCTCAACCCTAGTAGCCCAGATTCGGTGGTTATTTTATTAAAATTGCATAAATACAAGAAATCATATCACCAATGATTGATCAGTTTAGTAGTCTTAAATAAATACATGCATGCATGGTTCCCTTATTACATTAATAATTAATCATAGAACATATAAATGGAAAATAAATTGCTTCCTTGACACTTATTCAAAGATTTCATCCTCAAAAGCTGGGGAAGGAAAAAAATAAAAGGGTGAGCTCAAATACTTAGTAAGGGTTACATATAGCAGAAACATGAATCAATAATAAGTTAATCGTAATGAATAAGGTGTAATAAATATGGCAAGGTAAATAAACGAAACACACATTCCATTTAATCAATATTTAGAGAATGTTACTCATCCATAGATATTGTCATAGTGAAAATATCATAGATAAAAATAAGTGAATACTGAATGAAAGAAATTCTTAATTATTTAACATGATGTATCTAGTGCATGAACCACTTCCATCAAGACCTTTTATAAGATTTTTTAAGTCTGTGGGTAGAAACTCATCTGATTCTTCTTAGAAAAAAACATGAATGGTTTGTCACCAACTGATTTGTCTCATGGGACCTATTGATGCATCAAGGGGAAATATAATGTTGGTACCCACCCACCACTATAAGTACAAATATTTCTTCATACATAGATTTAATTTATGAACAATATGCCTTATCAAAATATCTGTATTGAGAAGAGGGTATAGATTTATCAATATTTCCCCAGTTAAAATAACATTCAAGTTAAACATTGTATGTAAAAATGGTATATAGTTTAGGTAATACTAAAATCAAAGATATAAATAAAATATATATTTAATAGAAATATAATTAAAATTTAAAATAATCCCAAATGGGTAGTAGATGCACCACATAAAAATTATTAGGTGAACAATACCAAGTCTCAATTAAGTGAAAATTGAGACAATGACCCTTACCACTTTATAACCGGTCAAACTGTATACCCCATAAAATTAATTATTATCAAATGAAAAATTGAATAATATGAATATGAATATATTAAATATATGATATATTAAAGGTAATTATGTACACCACACATAATAAATAAGGTTTTTATAAGTAATATATCACATAGAAATAAGAGTGAGATGACAAACCCCTTACCTTATGTCTGAGATCATTTTTCACTTGTACTTAATGTCCTAGATAATCAGATTAGATTAATTAATTATTAATTAAAAACCTATTAAAAATATATTTGATTTATTTTAATTTTATTAAGTTCATTTTTTTGTCATTTCGATGAGTTATAATGTTTAATTTCATTGTTCTGGGAGTGTTTGTTCCATGGTTTAATATAATTCTATATATTTAAAAGGTATAATATTTCATTTGGTTATATGGTATGAGGATGACTCGTTAGATAAAACGTTGATGAAAATGTTTTAATTTATTTTGGTGGTTTTTAAGACCATCATGAACTTGTGTCATTTTATTTAATATTATATTTATATAATGGTTAAATAACATGATATAACATATAATATGTATATTAAAATATTATTTAACAAAAATAATGGTTTTATGGCCATCCTTGAAGGCTTTAATGGAAAATGAAAACTTGTTTTCCATGAAGGCGATGAATCAACACATCACGGACAATGTTTTCATTTCTAAAATAAAAGAAGAGGGGAAGGAATTTAATAATGAATAACAAATTATCATAATAAAATTAACTTATATATATGATACTAGAGTTATCATACCAATTTTTATTGGGAAGTTGAGGATAGGATAAGAAAATAAAATAAATTAAAAGATAAAGAAGGAGGATTTTACATCTTGAATATCGTCTCCTAGGGAGACACTTGGATTTGGAATTTTGGTAAGACCAGTAGGTCTTGTATATGAGTAAGAGTCTTGGAAATATTATTTTTCATAATTTAGAAAATCTTTAAGTTTTATAAGGTGTCAGTCAAAGGAGTGGTGAGGGGTAGTATTTATAGGGGATCAGAGGGGTGTTTTTTGATTATTTTAGTCATTAGTTTATTATTTTGGATCAAGACTATCAATAGTATTGATTATTTTGAATATGTAGAGTAAATAATGCATTATAGTTATAAATAATGGGTTATTACATCATAAATGACTCAAAAATTCATGTATTTAACTTATAATGTTAAATACCATAAATTACCGTATTTTACTATTCACCAAAAAATCAACTATTTTAGAAAAATCCCAAAAATTGACCCTAACCATTTTTCGACATGTAGATTTCGAAAATGGACTCTATTTTATGAAAATAATTTTTTAAAAATGGGAAATTTAATCTTTAATTAATATCATCATTTATTCAAAAAATACTGATTTTAATACTATAACTGATTTTACCACACTTTGAAGAATTAATTCTAGTCTCATAAAATTATATTATAATTATAATAAAACAAAATATTAATTTATTAATTTATTTTATAAAAATAAATTTTATTTTAAATCATTATATTAATTATCAAATTGTAAATAAACATTTACGTTCCACAAAAATACCAACAATTAATTTATCATTTTAAGACGCTTATTTACTTATTCCATGAAATAAATATATCATATTTTCATTTATGAGATGCCTAAATTTTATTTATAATTTAATAGGTGAAGTTATTATTATAATTTCCACATTATAATTACTAACGGTCATATTAATATTCCAAGAGTCATGTTAATATTTAATAGTATGTCATGGTACCTTAGGTTCGGTGTTGCATGAAACGTAAGCTATCGAATAAATTGAATTTTTTTAGAATATACATACCATAAAATATTAGGGAGTTATAAAAATTATGTTTCATTTTTATGCATATTCCACATTCCATGCCTTTATCAAATGTTTCACTCATGATGTTTATTAGGATCTTATGCTTAAGATATGAGGATGTTGATTATTCTCACCCATGTATTATTGATTCATGTCCCTTATTCCTCTCCTTACTAGGATTTTATCTCACCCATTTCATTTATGTATATATTTAGGTGACTACATCTACTAAATATTTTTTTATGTATTTATAAGGATAAATAAGAAGAATTTAAATAATGTTTAAGTTTTTAGTATGTATAATTGATGTATGAACCTAATTTTCCAAAGACACAAAACTATTGTATTTAGAATTAATATCACTAGTATGTTTTTATATTAAAAATTATTTAATATTCATGTAATAAAATTTTGGGACACTATATAATCTCATTAATTTTTTATTAATCATAATTATGCTCTAGTTTTATGCTTAAATGGGCATTTTTCTAAAAACTATTTTTGTTGTGGTTTTTGTAATAAATTAAAAATTAATTTTTACCACTTATAATATTTAAATATGATAAAATGGATTAAATATTTTTAATTATGAGGTTAAAATTTTGTAATAAGGTTGATTTCATTTTTGGAGATTATGCATATTAACCTTGGTAAATCTTTGTTACGACGGTAATGGTTGAAAGAGTTAATGTGGGATAAAACTAATAGATAAGGTTTAAAATGTAATAAAAAAATAAATGTTATTGTATGAGTGGATTTTTAATAATCCTAATCTTATATTTTATATATTTTAACTTTTTTCCACATTCCTTTGAGAAACAAATATAATATATTTATAAAGTTTAAGTATTTACAAGTGTGTCACTCTCCGCACTTATAAAAGAAAACCTCATATTATCACTTATTCACACACATTGATCTCTATATCTCATACCATACCTAACCAAATCCATTTATAACTCCTATACACATGTCTTAGAGGTATTTATATCACCAAAAGACCAACCTATTAAGGCTTTAGGTGTAAGTTAAGGTACGATTTCCAAAGAAGATGTATCATTCATAACTGCGTGTTACATATTTATTTCATTATACACTACCATCAAATATTATTTAAAAACAATGATATAATAAAATAAATATATTAAATATAATGAAATTTCATTTTGTTTATGGTAAAACCCTTTTTAGTCTTTTTTCCATCCTATGGGAAATGAAAACATCACCCATGTGTATGTGTGGACTACCACCTCCATGAAACGTTGTGTTTCATTTTTCATCTCCATGTCATTTTAATGGTAAAAATGATGGATAAAATGAATATATATGCTATTTATGATATAATTATGAATTTTTGAATATGATATATTACTTAACTTCTTAGCCTTCCCTTTGATGGAAAAAAATAATGACGTTCATGCATGCGTGTGGACTACCACCTCCATGAGGAAATGTGATTCATTTTTCATTTAAACCTTATAACGATAGTCAAAATGATGGAATTAAGGAATAAATATTAAATTTATAACATATTTATTATTTTTGAAACATAAAATATTTTCTACTTTATTTATTTTCCCTATAGTAGAAAAAATAGATATGTTGTTCATTTATACATATGAACTATCATCTCCATGAAACAATGTGATTCATTTTTCATGACTACCTTGGATGGTTTATTTTAAAATTGTATTTAATTTATAAATATATTAATTATATTATTTTTAATATTCAAGAGTTAATGTAACCATGACCCCTTTGACCATGGTCAAAACACTATTTTTGTTTTGAGATTATAAACTGAACGACCCCAAAACATCCAACATGGACTTAACCATTTTAGTAACAAAATAAAACATGGTAATAAATGAAAAAAGGTAATAATGGTAATTTAATGAACATTAAAAAGATTATTAATAAATTAAATAACTAATATAATTTTATTATTCTTGAGTTAGATAATGTATAAAGATATATGGGACTTAAATTAGGGTACTTTCTTTTAAAATACATATTTTAAAGTTTTCATTCTAAATCTATTTATTCCATGTACAAGCTCTTTTAAAAGTTACAATAGTGTTATTATTTATTATTCAAAGGTTTATAATGATCATTTATAACTATATTTTACTTTCTTTTTTATTTTTAAAAAAGGAATCTTTTCAAAAAAAAATTACAAGTGAAAAAAAAAGGTTTTTTTAACATATACGTCTTGACCACCTTTTCCTGACAACATATCCGTTATTCATTATCAATATTACTATAAAAATTAGAACGGTGTTTCAAATTATATATTATTCATGATTTTTTTGGAATTTCTCATTTATAATAGTTTTCAAAGAAAAAGGATATTTCCTCTTATGATTATATGAAAATGGAAAGTGTTTTTCTTATGGGTTCAAATGAGTTTTTCAAGGATTTTACAATAAAGAAGTGGAAATTTACAAATTTTTTATTCATGATATGAAACGTGATCATTAGAGATTATGATAGGTGATCTTGATATAGCTTGTGATAATATGTGATCCCAATATAGTTCTTGAATAAATTTTGTAATTATTAGTTTTTTAAGATAAAATAAAATTGGGAGATAACTGAGAAGGTTGGTCTTATATAATTAACTAGGCCTTAGTTAATTAAGATACTGGTTAAACAAGAGTAAACATGAGTTATGAATTTGATACTTTAAGATAATTTTATTATACATGAAAATTTATTTTTATAGAAATAATTTGATTTCATGTGGTAATTAAAGTTTATGAACTTTAAAGGTGAAAGGTTTGAAATGTTTTCATGAGTTCCCATATGCCTCAAGATTTATTCTTGGTCTTCCTTTGGTTAATAATGGGTTATCAAAAGTTTTATTTGAGAAATGGTTTATTTTAATATGTTAAAATGTTTTATTTATATTCTAAAAGTTTTATTGGGAATAAGGGAAACATTTTCATGGGTTTTCATGTTTTCACTCGACTAATGGGGTTGCTTTATTTTTATGTCCCATACTGAGATTTTTTTTCTAATCTCACATTTTCAAAAAACAATTCACAGAATCTAAGAATGAGGAATAACTATAGCATGGTCAAACTTTCCATTTTGGACTCATCTTATAAGAATAAAAATTTCTTTGAATGAAATAGGGGTATAAAAATAATGCCCTATTTTTATAGAAAAATATACACTATGTGGATGTGTCTACTTTTTTATGTAGTTTTATTCAAATTTTCTAAAACTCTAAACTTAAATGATCTTGGGGATGTTAAAATGGTAAATACTTAGTATTAAACTTATATTTATGGTTTTTTAATTTAATAGGCCACTATATTTATATATAATAATTAAATAATTAATTTTATATTTATAAGAATTAATATTAATAATTAAATTAATATTAATATCAGTATTAATAAAAAATAAAGAATAAATAATGTAATTATAAATAATTTATAATATTAATAATATATATCATTAGTAATTTATAATTTATTAAGGACTTGAAGGTTACAAGGAAAGGAAAAAATCACAAACATTTGGGCCAGTAAGGATATTCAACATACCCTCCAAGGGTTTCCCCACTCCATTGTAGACTGATTACATTCTTTTATAACCCAATAATCTCAAATTTAATGTCCCAATGGCCCCTTCATCATGGCCCAAAGACCCTAACTGTGTGCCTTCCATATTGTTTGTATCGCATTTCACTGTTTCCCTACCACTACTAAAACCCTCAAATTCTAGACATAAATGGACCATAAATCCACAACAAAGGAGGCTCCTAGGATTTGAACCCTAGTTTGAAACAAAATTATGGGGTGACTACTAGAATTATAATTCGGATAGATAGAATCCTTTTAGTCTGATACCAAGAAAAATTGTAATAGATATGCAGATATTATCAAATATATAAATAAAACACATAAAAACTAACATGGATTAATCAATACCGTGTAATTAAGCATGATTTTCACCCCATTTATCTATAAGAGGAGATAGAGTCCTTGTGTATTTTTTGGGTTACAATTTTATATTCATAGAAATCAGAGAAAATGTGAGTTTTATTTTTCATAAGTCTCTTTCCTATGAAATATATATAATTATAGACTTCCTTGATAATCCTAACACACATCATAAAACATAGAGGAAGTGGTGGGACCAGACCATATTAAATACAATTATTATCCCATCCATCAGGTTCTATAAATTAGTTCTTAATTTATTTGGATATTTATGCATTAATTTATTTTACTTATATCAATTTATTAATAATTTAATTCTATAATCCAAATTATGGATTAGACCACATTAATTACAACATTCCTCCACATGTAAAAATATCATAAATAGTCTAATAATAGGTCACTACTTCTAGGTTTACATCCCTTAATAATAACCATATTCAGCTAAATCACTAAATTGGATCAAGTCCTAATCTAAAAATAAAAATCAAAAACTAGTTATTGGGTAAAAAATTCAGTACCATTGAAAACATCAATCATAATAATGTAAGATCATTAATAAACTCTAAATAACATAAAATGTATCCATGTATTACAACATAATATTTGTTTCTTAATACTTAATCATAATGTGAAAATTCAATATAATTAAAAAATCATAAGGCATTTAGAATCCAAGAATCCCAAAATTTGTTGATCATAATATCAAGTATCTAAAACATCAAGTAATATATAAATTAATGCTTCTTAATAATCCCAATTTATGCACATGATCATGAATGATTTTGGGTGTAAAATATTTTTCTAGGAAATCAAAAAAGAATAATATTATATCTAATGTTCTCTGTGGATATCAGTTGATTCTAGATTATTTATTTCACAACCATACACTTAATTTAAATGAGATTAGAGGAACTAATTAACTTGTTTTTATAAAATAAAATTGTAACCTAATTATCACAAAATATTATAAATGGTTTAGAGATAATATCAATTATTTAAAGTCCCATAATGAAGTTCTCAACCCATATATCATGACATTTCAAATCATAAAAAGCTGAAAATTCATATTCAATAGTAGAAGAAGCTATAAGTGACTATTTTTCTCTTTTCTGTGAAATAGGTTCACTAAAATACAAGAAAACATATCCTAAAGTAGATGTTCTAGTATTAAGACAACCATCATAATCAGATTCTATAAATCAAAATACTTCAAGACAATATGAATTCTTATAAAAATGTATGAAATCCATTATACCCTAAAAATAACACATGAATTTATTAACATTATACCAATGATCCATTCCTAGATTAATATAGTAATATCCAATCATGATAAAAATATATTTGATATTCAGGTATGTTCAAACATGGTCATACAGAAGGCTTCTAACTACCGAGGTATATGGAATATTCTCCATCTCATCAAGTGACAATTAGATCCTAGGACACTATGAAAAGATAAAAATTTTACCCTAGAAAACTGATGCAATAGAGGAGGAAAAAATTTTCATGTTAAATCACTTAATTATATTTTCAATATAGGCCTTTTGGGATAAACCCAACATTTAATGAGACCAATCTCAGGGAATCTAAATGCCTATTACATAAGAGGCCTCACCAAGATATTTCATGTCAAATTACTTGGACAGAAATACTTTCATCTCATGTAATATAACTAGGTTATTACATGAAAGAGGTATTCAATCTATATAATGTATTAAGAATATGAAATTTATCCCACATACCTTCATAAATATTCAATATTCAACCACATTTTATTTTAAACCTAATTCATGAATTAAATCATAAAATTTTAAATACCATTATCAAGAGGCTTACTAAAATCCATAAATGGGTTTATTAAGTATTTATACCATATATTTCTTTTCACTGACTATAAATCTTTCTTGTTGTCTCTTGTAGACATACCCATTCAATTAACCATTAAGGAATACAGTTTTACATCCATTTCATATATCTCAGAATGAAAATAATCTTCAAGTGAAATGACAATTTGGAATGAATCCATATTAGAAAAATGATATAATGTCTCACTATAATCAATATCTTCCCTTTTAGTGAACCCATTTTAAATAAAATTAGCCTGGTAACATTTGACTTTTACTTTAGTATCCAATTTGGTTTTAAAACCTCATTTGGATATAACAATTTTGGATTATTTTGGTAACTCTATAAGTTCCCAAATATAATTTAACTTCACTAAGTTCAACTTATCCTTCATGGATTTAATCCATTAGGTTTATTGGTTTATAATTGTATCACCTTGACCCAAAATCCACTCAACTGATGCCCCGGGCTAGTGCTTCACCTAAACTCAGGCACACTTCCCCATATTCCATTGGCTTTTGATAGGTAGAGAGGGCATATAAAAACATCATGGTGAGACTATGCCCTCATATGAGAGTATAATAAAAATGGAAATAAATTAAATATATAACATACATATACACATTTAATCTAAGTAAATTTCTAACCAACAAATACAACATTATAAGAAATAATAAATGATAAAAACATACATATTGGATCCCCCATGGGTAGATCATACATATACAATAAAAAAGTAATAAAATAAAATTGGGCCTAAACTAGTTCTGAGTCCTACCTTATCCCATCATCCAATTATAACCTAGACATCCAAAGAAACAATAATCAGGACATACTATGAAACCTATCCCCATGAAAAATAACATTGTCTTCTTAGGTACCCAAATGTCATGGTGCCCCAAGTAGTGAGTGAGTATAAATCAATAGGCCTCCACCAATGACGCCCTTAAAATAAATTGTCTAATAAGAAGTGCATACATAAGTGATATAAATAAATAGTATAACATATTTAAAATAGTTTATATGAAATGAAAAAAAACAATCAATTCCCTAGGTTCACAATAATGCCTAAGGTTGGTTGTACTATTGTCGGTCTCTAGGTTAGTGACCATGATTGACTGTACCTACTTCATCAAATTTTGAGGTGTCTTTGATAACATCAAGGTGAGCACACTAACTATAAACATCCACATGGAATCCAGGTTTCAACATAGAATTCCCCAATATCCCAAAGTTTAAAATGGTATTTGATCACTCATCCCAACATTCCTCAATCATTGATCACAATACAGAATCTAGATGCTCATCCTGGTATTCTCATGGAATCTTAGATCTCATCATGGAATTACCTATCATCAATCATCACATAGAATACAAGGAGCTCATATTGGAATTCCAATGGAATTTTAGAACTCATCCTGACATTCCCAATCATCAATCATCACATGGTTCTAATAAAACCATCTATATTTATGAGTTTTTATTAGTCGCATAGACTCCTAGCACTCATTATAGAATTCCCACCCTTCGAATATCATATACAATTTGGATGGTCATAAAGAAATTCCAAATTAATATCTATAATATAGAATACAGGACCACTTCCTGGAATTTCTATGATTTTGGAATCATTTTTAATCCTTTTTCATATCTAAAAATTCATAACATTTAATTATCCTTAGGATTGAAGAAAAATTCAATTCACTTCTAATCCTTCCCACTTTATAATAAACTCATTAAATTTTAAATATACAAGTCATCTTAAGTATCTACTTTCTGTTTTTAATTTAACAAGGGGGTTACCTTCCCATTTACTTTACTATTTACTATAATTCATAATAAATCATTTTTCATCATGACATTCATTAACCACTTTATAGGATAAGGTTTATCATTTAATGATAAAAACATTAGTACATAATTTCCTTTTTATTTTTCATGGGTTTTTACCAATACCTTCCATCAATTCACATTTCTTAATTATATTTTTATAAAAATTCTTCAAAAACAAGTTAACACTTTGCAATTAGACACATTTCATTACCATTGGTCTTTTCTGAGGTTCATACCCATTTTCAATTATCGATGGTTATTAAATTACATTTCATACCTATTTATTCAACCAAGTTTCCTCTTAAACCATTATAAACTAAATTAGTCATTTAAAGACATAGAGTTGTTTCAAGGTTATCTCCTCTACTAAACAACCCACATGGAAATTCCCTTCTGTAAGTTCTATAACATGTTAAATTGAAAATTATCCAAGGAATTCTCAAACTAAAACATTTTATATTAAATTGGTCATATAATATAAAAATTTTCATACCGAAACCCTGAATACACTCAAAAAAAATAAGGTGATATTATAGGATAAGTTAAAGAGAACACCTAACTTAGCCTTAAAGGATCCTATTCATCCGATATTGATCGTATGTTTGATCCAAAATGAGATAACATAAATGAACGAAGAAAACTCCCTTAAAATAGTTCATAACAAGCATAAATGGTGATAAATCAAAAGGCATTGAATGAAATAAGGAAATGGAGGATGAGGAATCTTAGAATTATATTAGGCCTTCAATTTCAACAAATGGAATAAGAATCTTGTGAGGAATAAGGTAAATCCACCAAGAACCAAGGGTGGAAGTAGGGGATGCAGTGGAGGTGTTTCTTGACAAAAAATAGGAGAAAATAGGGTTTAATTATTAAGTAATCGTAAGGGAAAAGAAGTAATTTTACACTTTTTAAAGGGTCTCATGGTTTGGTTTCACAGTTTGAGAAATCATGCACCAATCGTTCTTTCCTCGATGCGCATGAAATTCTATTCCGCACAGTTACTGTTCATGGTTTAAAAACTATGTGGCAAAGGTGTGGAATGACTTTGAAGTTTTTAGTAAACTTTCACATGGTTTCCATAGTCATTTTTCATGGTTTCTCAAACCATGTGCCTCATCATTTCAAGTCGCATGGTTGGGTACATAGTTAGCACTAACCATGCACCCCAGGCTGTAACTCTAAAAAAACCAAAAATTCAAGCCCAGAACCTTTGGGACACTCCTGAGACCTCAAAACCTCTATAGTAATTCATTCTAAACCCAAATTAGGTCTTTTGATGTGATAAAACACTTAGGATTACATTCAGATTCTTAGTTTAAAAATTGGTACATCAACTAGTTTGAAAATTCAAAATTTCCTCAAATTTCGAGCACCTGTATGGAACAAAACCCTTAAAAACTACCCAATATAACACTTCTCGTCCTTGAAAAGTCTCAATGTTCATCCAAATAAATCTCCATACATATATTAGTCACCAAATCATAGACTAATGGAATCACTCTATTTCCAAAAACCTAAACCATGTTCAAGTCATAACCTCTAACTAAAGGTGCCCAACCCTCCAAAACCAAACACTGCCAAAAAATGACCACTATAGAAGGGGTAATTTTTGACTTTAGAAGAGGTTATAACCCCTTCTAAAGACATTAGTGGCAGTTTTAAGGGATCGCTGCTAATGTTCGCACCTACTATTAATAGAGGTGGTTTTGAGGAAGCGTTGGTAAATTTGTGATGAATTTAGTGGTGGTTATATTAGATGGGGTTTAAACCCCCTCTAATGGTGTCCAAAATTTACCACAAATGGTTGGTGTTAGAGGCGGTTATAACCCCAACTGCCTCTAATAGAGGTATTTAGGGTTGGTTTTCTCACAACTACCCCTAATGTTTCTCTATTTTTTTTAAAAATACCCAATCACCACCAATACCCTGTGTTGTTCCCCCATTCCCTCATGTCCTATTCCCAGAAAATACATTAGGGGCGGTTTTCACACAACCACCCCTAATGTTTCTCTTTTTTTTAATATCCCCAATCGCCACCACTCACCTGTGTTGTTCCCCCATTCCTGCATGTCCTATATTCCCGGTTACTACCATGTTCCCCATTCCCCTCTGGCCTCACCTGCCCCGGTTCCTGTGTGTGTCCCCGCTGCTTCAACCTCTCTTGCGCCACTGTCTCTTGTGTGTGTCCCTGCTATCCAACCTCTCATGTCCATGCTCCCCAGTCTCATGTGTGTGTCCCCAAAACTCCAACCTCTCCAGTGTGGTCCAGTTAGTCTTCTGTGCATGTGCCCCGGTCCAGCAGCTCCAACCTCTCCCACAGCCTCCCCCCGGTTCATCCCTCTCGGTCTACCAAATTCTGAAGGGTTCTAAAACTTAGATCCCATCAAAATTTGAACCATTTTTCTCTTCAATATACCTCCTTCTACTAAACCACTACAACAGTTATCTTTTTTTTTATATTACATATATTATTCTATTTATATATATTGATAAGTTAATTAAAATATAAATTATTTGCATAATATATTTAAATACATATAATAAGTTTATTAAAAGATTCATATATTTTAATAAACATATATATTAACAAATTTACACATATAATTTTATATTATTGTATTTATATATATTAATAAGTTTATTAAAATAAAAATTATTAAAACAATATATATAAATACATATAATAAGTTTATTAAAATAAGTATATATATTAATAAATATATATATATATATATTAACAAATCCACACATATAATTTTTATATTATTGTATTTATATATATATTAATAAGTTTATTAAGATAAAAATTATTTTCATAATATATTTAAATAAATAACATGTATCTATATTTTTATAAATATAAATATATATGTATATATATATTTTCTGCACACCTCTATAAATTATATATTTACATATATTTAAATAAAATTATATATTTATTTATTTATAAATACATTTATATCAAACACACACAAACAAAAATGTGTATTTATATATTTATTTGTAACTATTTATATTTATTTGTAATTGTTTATATTTATTTGAATACACATATATATTATTTATATTTATATTTATATTTATATTTTACCCAAATATATTATGAAAATATGTGTGTATATATATATATATTATTTATATGTACAAAATTAATGTATATATATATTACATATTTATATGAATATAATATATTATACATTTTTTAAATACCTTTATATATATATTCAATATATACAATATATATTATGAATTTTTTTAAGAAAATAGTTTGTTTTCATAACCCCTATGATCTCTTAAATTAGAGGGGGTTTGAAAAAACCCTCTAATGTAAGACATTAATGGGGGTTCAAGAGGGGGTTTTGAACCCCCAGTAATGTCTTACATTATAGGGGGTTGTGAACCCCCACTATTTTCTTAAAAAAACAAATTTTGTATAACAGACACACACATATATATATATATAACACCTCTAAAATCCAACTGAATATATATATATATGTATGTATGTATACATATAGAACCTCTAACTAAAAATACAGTTCCTATAAGTAAATATATAGTGCCACTAATTATTAAAGTAGCGATTGTTTTAACATAACCATCTCTAAAATCCAACCACATATTAAAAAAATGCTAAAAATTTTAAAGGGGGATGTGAACCCCCTCTAAATTTGATGATAGGAGGGGGTTGTGCAGAACCCCCTCTAATGTCACAAAAAATGAATTTAGAAGGAGTTTTTCATAACCCCCTCTAAATAACCCCCTCTAATGTACTTTTTTTTTGTAGTGAAAGGCAATGTCATCATCAAAACTAAAACCCAAGATAGAGATTATCTGATCCCATCTATCTTAAAATATGACTGGTGTTATCATCAAAACACTCGACAATCCTATGGTTATTCTCACCACAGTCTTCATTTTATAACCACCAATTATATTGTCTTGTTACCTCTTCCATCAAGATAACTTATTGAAACACCACTACTACATTCCAGTGACTCACCCAATGAGGTTTCCATCTCACAACACCCAAACATACATGAGAATACTATTTTTACACGAGTACCCTTCCTCATTACCATAAACTAACTAAGAAATAATGCATAAACATCATCTATTCACAAGTTAAAGAAATGTTGTCCTTTCCTTGAAAGCTCAATTTTATTCTCAAAGCGCACCCATCAAATTCAATTCCCATTTGGAATTCCCAAAGGAATCCTAGTATGCATTGTGTTTGTTGCACACAATCCTCCCAATTCCACCATGACCACTCCATAGTCACATTCACATGCATGTAACCCTTTCAACATAAGGTTTATATGTCCATGGCTGATACTCCACTCCCCACCATATAATTTTTTTTATCATCGCTTCACTTGAGAAACTACTAACTACCACGGCCCCTATTCCATTCATCTTTAAACTCAAAAATTGGATGAGGTTGTCCCTCCCTCACCCATGTGAAAAAATAAACATTAACTAACTCTAATTAATAGTTTTTGAGAATGATACCCATAGAATTATCCAACATATGGTCCATAATGAGGACCACACTCTCTGAAAAATGAAGGTTTACTCCCCACCATACGGATTTACTTACACTACTTCATGAGTTAAACCTCCAAGTTTTATCTTAAAACAATGAAAACTTCTTATCCCAAGATGCGCGCAACACATCCATAATCCCTGAAGCCTCTATCTGGGTCAAACTAGAGAATATATTCTACTACAATCTGAACACTCCATGGTTTCTCCCTCACTATAGGGACATCTCAACTCCCGCCCAACAGCCCTGATTTTTCCCACATGTAATCATCTCATCAACTCTTGGTCACCACTCTCTAAGGGGGGAATTTTGAACCAAGATCGTCTATAGCCCCAAAATTCCCTACCAAGTCATTATGAATTATTTCTCATTGTGGAAATACCTCCACTAAACCACTCAAGCTCTTACACCAAGGCCTAAATGATTTACAGCACAACAAAAATGATCTATTTTACCATTAAAAACCCAAAAAAACCTTGTATATATCCACCATTCATCACCTTATTCTCAGAAAAATAAATAGATACTTACTCCCAATCCACCCAACCATATAGCCCAAATAGTATCACACAACTCTAGTGTGTTCCTACCATTGCAGTATCATCAAAACCCGAGGGTCGCATGCTCCCCTAAGACTATTCACCAAACCCTAATAATGATCCCATGAGTTGTTTGTTACTGTTTCTAAGCGCATTCACCAACCCAACCATCTAACCATGCCTTCTGGACTGTTAGTCTATTTGGACATGAGGCCTCCTCAATGCTTATATCCAATAAGACTAACACTTCTCATAATTTTTGGTTTACTATATAAAAAACTCATCAAACTAAGTTTCATTCCAATAGAATCATCTACCCATACTCTCATGTCTCTTTACCCATCCACCTTGGGTTAAAATTTATTACCACATCATTATAACTTTAGAATAGTTAGTTCAAGAATCTAAATGATCATGCCCTACAAACTAGATTTAAAACCAACACATTAGAAATTAGGGTGATTCCCCTTGAAAGAACCTAATGTGTAGAAAATTCTTTCAAAACCCTCAATAGAACAACCATTTAATTGTTTCCACATGCCAAAACATATTCTCACACCGCTTACCAGACACTTCCCATGGGCGGTAATCCTACCCTCATTCCAATACACATGGTATCTAACACACCAAGGTCAACCATTTACTCTAGTTCCAAAACCCATAGATTCACTACCATTTACATTATCACTAAAAACCAAGACACCCTCTCTAGGGTACAACAAAACCCACATGGATCACAGCTCAAAACCATCAAGGTCTCACAAACTATAACCAAGGGTATCAAAACTAGGTCACTCTCATGACCCAAACCACCCATAAACAGGGTCAAACCATAACACTAGGGATACTTAACACCAAGGTCCCTAAAGGTCCCATCGTTTCTTACCTCACTTTATTTAAACATAAACTTTTTTTAAATTATCTAAATATTTACATTTTAATAAAAAAAAAATCCATTATGCATAATTTTAAAGTTCTAAAGCTTTATTAAATTCCACATTTCATGGTTTTGGATAGATATAATGTCATTAAAAAGTTATAAATGAATAAAATTTATAAGTTTCTTACCCAAAAAATATTTAACCAAAAAATTTATCTTTATAAATCATTTATACCTACCTATTGACCAGGAGTTACCATAGGATTTAGTCAAGTAAAGTACCACCATACACTTATACGTAAACTATATAAATGGTTGAAAAAATTTAAATACTAAACCATATAAAATATTTAAAACCATAGGTAGATATAAATTACTAGAAAACATAAGACATAGATAGTTAATAAAACAAAGGCACATGTGAATCTTAGGAAACTATCAATCAAGAAAGAATATGGATGAAATATCAATCCTATATATCTGGCAAGATTCATGAATGCACATACCAAATCTTTTCATACCAAGAATAGAGATATATATTCCATAAATCAATACAATTACACCCAATTTCACCAACCAATGAAGAAATTAGTCAACTATAAAAGCACAAATCGTGAACAAAGATTCCCATCCTTGGAAACTCAATTTTTTCCTCACAATTGGGGCTGTAAGAACCCAGAAATAAGCTCACTACCAACATCCAACAACATCCTAGTCACTTTTATACCATAACCAAATAGTAATAAAAAATAAAAGAAGAAACTCTAATACCAATTTATAACTCCCTGACATTGAATCCACTTGATGGGTTCCCTAGGATGGTCAGCCATATGACCACAGGAGCACCTCTCCGTATGTCAAAGGTTGCTGACTAGCAGTGAGGGCCTATGAAAATACTATTGGGATACTATTCCCATATGTCATAGTGCAATAATAGTAGAAATAAAATAAATTATATAACATCCAGATACACATCAAAATTAGCATAAGTGTTGACCAACAAATACCATATTAGATGCAATAATAAATGAGCATGTCATACATACCAGATCCCCCATGGGTTGATCATACACAAGTAGTATAAAAGAAATAAAATAAAAGTAGGGATAATAGACCATCAACAACTATTCTTGATTCCTACCATGTATCATCATCCAACTCCAACCTAGACAACCAATGCATCAAAAATTAGGCCCTTCCCTGAAACCTATCTCTGTAACAAATAACAGCTTCTTATTGAGTACCCAAGTGTCATGTTGGTATAGGCAGGGTGTGTGTATAAATTGGTATGCCACCACCATTGATGTCCCAAAAATAACTATTCAGGTAATAATTACATGAATAAGTTCTCTAAATAAATAGTTTAACATATTTAAAATATTTTATATGAAAATAAAAAAACAACCACTTATTCCCCAGGATCATGATAACACCTGAGATCAGTTATACCATTGTCAATCTATAGGTATATAACTATGATCGAATATACCTACTTCATCTTGTCTGACAGTGTCTCTAAGCACATCATAGTGACCACTCCAACCATAAATATCTACATGGAATATAGGGTTCAACCAGGCATTCCCCAATATCCTAAATTTTAAAAAGGAATCTAATCATTCATCTCAGAATTCCTCAGTCATCAATCATTAGATGGAATAAAGATGCTTATCTTATAATTCCCAAGGAATTTGATCCCTCACCCTAGTATTCCCCATCATCAATCATCATATTAAATTTATGGAGCTCATCATGGAATTCCAATGGAATCTGAGTGCTCATCCCAGTATTCCCAATCATTAAGTATCACATGGGTCCAAGAACACCGCCTTGCATTCCAAGTCATTATCAGTCACATTTTATACAAGAACTCAACCAGACATTCCCACCCATCGAGTATCATATGAAATTAAAAAGTTCATCTCAACATTCCCAAGTAATATTTTTCATATGGAATCTAGGAGATCATCTTCGTATTTATAAACATTAAGCATCATCTTTAATAATTTTATTAACTAACCATTTATTCCATTTAATTATCAATATGCACAAGAAAAATTTTAATGCAATTCCATTCCTTCCCACTATATAATCAGATC
Organism: Viscum album; assembly: GCA_963277665.1. Taxonomy (NCBI): domain Eukaryota; kingdom Viridiplantae; phylum Streptophyta; class Magnoliopsida; order Santalales; family Viscaceae; genus Viscum; species Viscum album. The sequence goes on along the minus strand of OY728128.1, from coordinate 1,033,462,566 downwards.
ATTTAATTTTAAAAATACAAGGGGATCACAAGCATCCCATTTATGTTTGTAATTTAACAAGGGGTTACATGCCCATTACTTAAAAAATTTATTTATTTAAAAATCCATAATTTTACATCATGGAATTCAATAACCACTTTATGGGATAAGTTTTATCATTTAGTGTTGAAATTATCAATACATAATTTTCCTTTTTATTTTTCATTGGGTTTTACCAAACATTTCCATCCATTCACATATTCTGATTCCATTTTTATAAAAACATTTCAAATAAAAGTTCTCAATTTACAATTAGACACATAGAATTATTTTAGGTTTGATCCAAGGGGGATATATGGTTGTAAAATTCCATTTCACAACCATTGATTCAAATCACATTTCCTATTAAACCATTAAAACCTAAATTATGCATTTAAAGACGTAGATTTATTTCAATGTTTTCTCCCCCACTAACCAATCCACTTGTAATTAACATTCCCTAAGGTCCTAGACATGTTAAATGAGAATTTATTCAAGGAATATTTAAGAACATATGATTGTTTCCTATCGACCGTTCAAGGGTCCGGTTCTCTACTAATGTGTATAGCGGCACTCTGGTCAAATCCTTGGTGATGATACTTTTTAATAATCGATTGTTTTTTATGATTTGAATTTTAATAGGGGATTTGTTTATAGAGATAAAATTAAATGATTTATTGATGTAGATTTATTTAAATATTTTATAAATATTGAGTTTAGTTCATTATTGGGGATTTAAGATTATTATATCATTGAGATTTTCTTTATATTGCATTAAATTAACACCCACTTCATAAGATGACTTTGATCAGAATTTCCCAAGTGTTAAGGCATTAATCCAACCCATAACTTAAATATGGGTATAATAATAAGAAGAACTTGTTTATGGTAGTGTATTTTTTGTTCCAATAATCCATGGAATCCACATGTTAAACAAAACATTTCATTAATCTATGATAGTTTAAGTTCAACATACATAATGTTAACCTAAAGAATCCCAAAGAGAAAAGGCCCCCAATCACTTAATATCCCAAAATTATGACCCACCCCAATAGTAGGTTTACTCATAAATTGGGATGGTATTAATTTGGCTTAATTTTTTTAGGTTTATGAGTTAAAAAGATAAGAAAAAGAAAGGTATAAGATAAAAGTGGTGTGCCTAACAAGCACAAAAACGGTAAAGAGAATTAAATACGGACTTTCGATTGAACAATTAAGTGAGAAAATGGAAGGTTTTATTAATTGATTTAAACTATTTTAATACCATGAACATTAAATAACAGAAGTTTGATGAATATGAGATATAATATATAAGAAACAAGCATAAAAATTTGATTGAAATGAAAATAAAATTATACGCTTACAATTAAAAACAAATGTAAATAGACATGAAATGAAAAGTAGAGTATAGGTACCTATTGTCAAAACAATATCAAGGAAATTCATCCCATTACCTTGGAAATTATATGGTCATGAAAAACCTCCTAATTTTCTCAAAAATTCCAACTCTTTGAAAATAGAAGAGGGGAGTGTATTTATAGCCCAAGGAGGTGGACTATTTGTTTTCTAAATCTTCCCCTCCACTTGGCTCGCCAATTTGATACTCCAGACATCTGAATATAGAAAAAAATTATTCTTAAATTTTTTATATATGAATGTTTATATTCTAACCTAAAAAAATTTCATCCATTTTAATTAAGGATCCAAAGTTATGGTAGTTTGATTAAACAATTTTAATTTGTCCATTTCAATCCAGACTTTTTTAAAGGCCAGAATGTGAATGGGTTTTGGAATAGTAATATTTCCTCAAATACAGCCCATTTATTCTAAAAATTGGTCATAATATATCTTATATTTCTCACTGAAAAATATCATATCGAATTCAAGTCTATATCAGGAGAAAATTTAATAAATGTGTGATAAGTTTAACTCTCAAACAGAATGGTGGGATGGACTTAAAAGCATCATTTGGGACCCTTTTTATGGGAGTTGGGACTTGAAATTTTTATATATGGTTATTTTGGATAATAAAGAAAATATTTTGGAGTCTCATAAAATTTGGGTTTCGGGATTGAGCCCAAAAATCAAGCATCATGGATGGTCCAGTTTTTTCACAGATTCATTAGGCCTTCTTGTGTGGACTATATTACAATTCAAATGGCCGAATTGGAAAAATGTTACTTCTAATTATATGTTTTAAATTGAATAAAGAACTCTAAAAATAGGAATCATGTAATTTGGATCAGTTTGATGAGATTTATGATTAAAACATTAAACTGATTCGGATCTATATTAACTCAAATAATGCTCAAAAATTATATTTAATATTAAAACATAAACATTTCACACTAATTATGATCTTTTAATATAAAATAAGTAAAGGGAGTAAATAAAAATTTATGAATAGATTAATAACATCAAATCCCCCACACTTAGTCTTGTTCATGCCCTCATGTATAAAAAATATAAGAACATAACTAAATCATTCTCACTCACCAACAAATATTAATGTTTTTTCCACAATATGGGGAGGTTTAGACCATTTCACTCATCCATATTTAATTCCACCACAAATTGTTACAGAAAAAATATTCCAAAAACAAATCATTTTTCATTCTCAAATTATAAATGGAAAAGGTAGGAACTCAAAACTTACTCCTCTCAAGATGATAAAAATTTATTTCTCGAGGTTCACTCATTCACCAACCAAAGTTAAAAATCTTAGAGTTTTAAAGATCTCTCAGCTTCCATTACCTATCCTAAAGTTCATAAGAATCAAGATGTATTTTAAGGGGTTTTTATGTGACTATGGTATGGTAGGATTTTAATGTCCAAGAGAGAAGAAAAGAGGGGTAAAACAGTGATATGGAAAAAGAAATGCATAATTTGAAACAAGACATAGAAGGTTATGGAAACAAATATTTACAAGGTCATGCTTGTGTGAAGAAAAAAAACAGGAGGAAGAAAATTTTAAGCGGATGAGAAGATGAAATATTTACAAAACAAAATTTCTCCCAATGACATAAGTGTTCTTTTTTTCTTTTTTTCTTTCTTTTTCATTTTTTCGAAATTTGAACTTGAAAAAGATCTTACAGTCATCTCCCAACCCATGTTTGATCTCTTCATGACACTAATTGTAATATTTATAACAAGATCAAAGGTTGTGGAAGAGTTATTTTTGACCTTCCCAAGACAAAACCCTTTTATTTTGTTCTTTTTTTTATTTTTTTATTTTTTTGGAACACTTGTCAATAACATTTACAAAACTACATAAATAAAAGTCCATTACCTAAACTCACTAAATGAAAACCTTTCCCCCATAATAAAATTGATGCTTACCATCAATCATATAAAAAACATGGAAAATTAAGGAAATAGCACCAAAAATGAAATCCATTCCCCCCCCCACTTAAATTTCAATAAATTGTGAAATTTAATTCCATGTAGATGTTGGTTAGGACAATGTATTGGGCTTATAATGTGGCTATAAAAGAAAATGTTTTAAAAGTCTATAAGGACCTTTCAAAAGGAGTATTAATGTAAGGTTAATGGGAGGTTATTTTTCTATTGTGATTCTCATGTGGTTTAGAAATTTCCTCTATAATATTAAATCACACCAAAGTAAGAAATTCAACTTGAATGTCCATAAAATCAAGACTCACAATCAAGGGTAAAAAATACATATTTTGAAAATATGTTCATAGGTGACCTTGGCATGAAATTTAATTTTAATCCTCGTGGTTGGGGAAGAATCATTTTCTTAATCAAAAAAATTGAGCATTCAAAATTTTTTGGTTTTTTAAAAAGATTTATTATCCAAATTTGTGATGAAAATACAAAAAAATTGAGATGAAAACATCTCTTTTGAATCCCCAAAATATTTGGACAAAATTTAAAAAGTGGGTGGTGATTGGTTATGACTCTTTTTTAATATTTTTTAAGTTTTTTAGTTTTTTAGGGTTTTTTAAAATACACACCCACACAAAAGAGAAAGATTAAAAAAAGTTTCAATGAAGAAGGTGGTAAAAAATGAGAATGAGAGAAGAAAAAGAAGAAAGAGAGGAAGATAGGAATAGAGGGAGAGAGGAAGAGAGATATATATAGAGAGAGTTAAAGGGAAAGAGATAACCTATGGTTTGGATTTGGTGGGTCGTCATCTCTATCTAGTGGTGGTTCAAGTGTAGAGGTTGTGGATCCAATGGAAGTCGATGCGGTTCCTAAGATGTGTGTACTCTCATGGTGATGCTTTAACCAATGTCCATTAACCGTTAATGTCCTTTTGAAAGAGGTGTCTTTGAATTTCACTGCACCAAATGGGTAAAAATTAATAACCATAAAAGGACCTTACTAATGAGAATTATTCTTACCTGGGAGAATTTGAAATCAAGAATTGAAGAGCATTACCTTTTCACCTTCATTAAATACCTTTCGTAGTGTGTGTTTATCATGGATTTCCTTGGAATTTTATTTATAGAGATTGGAATTATCATAATAATCCAATTGATGATCCTCCAATGCAGTCAACTGTAACAATATTTCTTCACCAGATTTTTCACAATCAAAATTATAAGATTTCATAGCCCAAAATGACTTATGTTTTATTTTAATTGGTAAATGACATTCTTTACCAAAAACTAGATTAAATGGAGACATATCAATGGGTGTTTTTTAGGAAGTTTGATAAGACCAAAGTGATTCACCAAATCTTTCATACTAGTCTTTTCTGGTGGGCTTTACAATTCTCTCAAGTACTCTTTTCACTTCTCTATTAAAAAGTTCATCTGTGCCATTTGTTTGGGGTGATATGTAGTTGAATTTTTATGTATAACCCCATTATTTTTTCAAAAGATATTCCATGGTCCGATTATATAAATGAGTTCTTAAATCACTAATCAGGGAACATGGTGTTCTAAATTGATGGAAAATATGGGTATTAAGGAACTCACTAATAGTATGTGCATCATCCTTCTTAGTGAGATTGGCCTCAACCCACCTAAAAACATAATTGACTATAAGAAGAATGTATGATAATCCATTTTAGGGTAGAAATAGTCCCATGAAATCTATACCCTAAACATCTAAGATCTCAAAAAATATAGGGTTTTTGGGGCATTTCATTCCTTTTAGAAATGGTGCCAAACTTTTGGCAAGTTGGACATGATTTACAGAACTCGTATGAGTACTTGAAGAGTAAGGCCATAAGAATCCTGATTCAAGGACATTTATGGAGGTCCATTGTGGTAAAAAGTTGCCACCCCTAGGAATTTAGTGACCAAATTTTAAGATAGAGTAATATTAATCTTCATAGACACATCTTCTAATTACCATTTCGATCCTAGTTTTCCAAATTTTATTATCTTCCCAAAAATAGAATTTTGAATCACTTTTTAGCTTCACTTTTTTTCTTTTGAAAAAATTTCAGGCCAAACACCAGCAACCAAGTAATTTATAATTGGGGAATACCATGGTGACTTTGGAGTGAGAGATGAAAGGTTCTCAATGGGGAATTTAGGATCAATGATTTCTAAATGAGAAAAATTGGTAATTCTACTCAAGTAATCAGCCATAGGTTTTTCTTTTCCTGGTCTATCTTAAATCACAATGTCAAACTCTTGGGGAATCAACATCCATCTTATTATCCTCATTTTGGAATCACTTTTATATATTAATAACTCTATAGAATAATTATATGTGAAGATGATTATTTTGGCATGTAAGAGATAGGGCCAGAATTTATCTAAGGGAAAAACCACTGCTAAATTCTTTTTCAATAATAGTGTACTGAGATTGAGTTTCATCCAATGTTTTTTAGTCATAATATATGAACCGGGGAATTTTTTTCTTTTCTATTCCCAAGAACAACCCCAATGGTCCTATCAGAATAATTACACATCAATTCAAATGGTAAGGACCAATATAGGGGTTATATTATCAGGGTAAATGTAAGAACAACTTTTATTTCAATCAAGTATCTCTTGAAAGCCTCATAGAAATGGAATGTAACATCATTTTGGAGCATCTAAGTGAGTGGGAGGGAAATCATACTAAAGTTATGGATCAATCACCAATAGAAATGGGCATGACCAAGGAATAAACGAATGTGTCGAACTATTATGGGTTTGTGAACAGATTGGATCACCTTGATTTTAGTAGGGTCAACTTGAATACCATCTTGTGAAATTATATTCCCTAGAACAATCACATTAGTAACCATGAAGTGAAATTTTTCATAATTCATCACAATATTAAATTTGACACACTTTTTAAGTACAAGAGAGAGTGAATGAAAGAATGATTCAAATGAATCACCATAAATGGTAAAGTCATCCAGGAATACCACTATGAAATTATCAATGAATTTAGAGAATATAATCATCATACACCTATTGAATGTTTTAGGATCATTTAAAAGGCCAAAAGTCATTCTCCTATATGTATATGTTCCAAAGGGGTAAGTGAAAGTGGTCTTTCCATGGTCCTGAGGTGCTACAGAGATATGAAAGTAGCTGATGTATCCATCAAGAAAGTAATAGTGTGAATTTCCGGCTAATCGTTCAAGAATATGATCAAGGAATGGAAGAGGGTAGTGATATTTTCTAGTTTCAGCATTAAATTTCTAATAATCGATGTACACACACTATTTTTTCACTCGATTTATGACCACCTATCCATATTCATTTGTGAAAATAATTATCCCACCCTTCTTAGGTACAACTTGAATCGAACTAACCCATTCACTACCAAAAATTGGTTAAATAATACCAGCTTGGAGAATCTTAGTAATCTCTTCCTTAACTACCTCAAGTATGAGTGGATTGAGTCTTATTTCTGGTTATCTAATTGGTTTGTATGATTCCTCAAGATGGATGTGATGCATGTAAAGGTAAGAGTTGATTCCTAGTATGTCATGTAGGTTCCAACCTAAGGCCTTTTTGTTTTCATCTAACACCTGAAAAATTTTGAACTCCTCGGTTTCAGTAAGTGTAGAAGAGACAATGACAGGATAAGAGTGATCATGGAAGAGCAATGCATATTTCAGGTCGGAAATAAGAGGTTTCAAATTAGTATTATATTTCATTTATGGGTTAGAAAACTCAGGAATAAGGTAAGGGATTTTAGTTGGTTCGGGTTCATTTTCCTCAATAATTTCCAAGGTGGAACAGTATATATCATAGTTGATATGGGATTCATGAGAGTTTTCATGATACTCTAGATTGATAAAGTCTATGAATAAAAGGTCAACATCAACTTCCCCATTAATGACTTGGTTAATCATGGTTCAAATTTCACAATATCCACCCTCATTATAACATGACAAACATGTTGGAATAGGGTTCAATTGACTCTCAGAAGTGTCCTCATAATCATGGATTGATAAGGCAGAGTGATCCTTGGATGGGTATCTCATTGCTTGAAAAATGTTGGACTTGACCAGTTGGTCACCAAATTCCATGGATAGGATTCCTACATGGACATAAATCACAGTTCCTGCTATTAGGTGGAATGGTCTTCCTAGAATTAGGGGAGATTGAGAAGAGGTTTTCTCCCCTTCCCTGTAAAGGACACAGAAATAATCTGGGAAGATAAATCATTAACATGGACAAGGACATCCCCAATTATTCCCTCAGGACTGGTTGTGTGTTGATAGGCTAACTCGATGACAACACCCATTGGGTGTAAAGGACCTAGACTAAGTTTGGAGAATATGGATTTTTACATGACATTTATCGAGGCTCATAGGTCTATGAGTGCATTATAAAGTTGGAACTCCCAATTTGGAATGGAACTGTAAAGGTAACTAGATCTTTTCACTTCATGGGTATTGAATATTGTGTTGAAACATTATTAATGGTACTAAGTTGTCTTTTATGGGTGAATAAATCCTTAAGAAATTTGGAATTCTTAAGAATTTTTTTGATGACATCTAATAGTGGAATGTGAACTTCAACACATCTAAACATGTCGAGCATTTCATGATCGGGTTCAAAGTACTTATTTGGATTAGAGACATCTTGAGGAAAAGGAATTTTTTTCCTTATAGGAATGGAAGGAGGTGAGGCAGTGGCTTCAGGTTCATTTTCTAGATTTTTTTTCTTTTTATTTTAAATATCAACAATCAAATATTCATTCAAGGGTCTATCATGCGGCTTGGAAAATATTTTCCCGATATAAGAGAAATTTCACTTACATTACCCTTCGGGTTGAGAAATGGTTGATCTAGGAGTTGGGAATAATTGTATAGTTACTACTAGCTAAGGTGGGATGAAAGTTGAACAATTTGGGTTTCAATGTTTTTAAGGCTATAATGGGTGAAGGAGAAAAGATATTCCGCAATTCATTCCCATGGTTGCTTGAAAAAGGATTAATATCCTGTATTGGGATTACCTTGATTTTGGTTCTTGGGAAAGTGATTCAATTGGGTTGGTAATTGGTAAGTCTCATTAGGATAGTGGAATCTAGAAGGAGCAAGATGAGGACTGATCCTTTGAGATTGAGGGACAAAAGGATAAGTCTGTTGGAAGTTTCCAACACCTTAAAGCTTTAATCCAAGACATAAAATAACTAGGGGTATAATAATAATCAGTACTTGTTTATAGTAGTGTGTTTTTTATTCCAATAAACCATGTAATCCATATGTTGAACAAAACATGTCAATAATCCATCACAGTTTAAGTTCAATATACATAATTTTAACCTGAAGAATATTCAATGAGAAAAATCCCTCAATCAGTTAATATCCCCAAATTATGACTCACCCCAATAGTGTTTTTACTCATCCATTGATATGGTATTAATATATTTTAATTTTTTTAGGTTGATGAGTTAAAAAGATAAGAAAGCGAAAGGGATAAGATAAAATTAGTGTTCTGAACACACATACAAATGGTGAAGAGAATTAAATATGGAATTTCAATTGAATGATGAAGTGAGAAAAGATTAGGTTTTTTAACGTGATTTAAACAATTTTAAGACCATGAACATTACAAAATAGAATTTTGATGAATATGAGATATAATTTATAATAAAAAAGCATTAAAATTTGATTGAAATGAAAATAAACTTACATGATTACAATTGAAAACAAACATAAATGAACATAAATTGAAAAGTGTATGAGAGGTATCTCTTTTTAAAAAAAGATAAATTAAAGTCCTCCCATTACCTTTTAAAGGCTATGGTCATGCCAAAATCCTCTTTTTATCTTAAATTAAAAATCTTTGTAAGGAGAAGAGGGTAATGTATTTATAGCCCAAGTAGGTGGACTATTTTCTTTCCAAATATGCTCCTCCACTTGGATCAATAATTTTATACTCCATAAAGCCTAATCTAGAGAAATTATATTCTTAAAAGTTGTATATATTAATGTTTAAAGTATACCCTAAAAATTTGGTGGTCATTGGACTTAAGGATCTAAAGTTATGGTATTTTGATTTAAAAATTAATCTGCCCATTTAAATCCAGACATTTTTCAAGGCCGAAATGTGAATGAGTTTTTGAATAGGAATATGCCCTAAAATGTGAACCATTTATTATAAAAAGTAGGTAAACTGTATCTTATCTTTCATACTAAAAAATCTTATCTCGAATGGATGTAAATATTAGGAGAAAATTTAATAAATGTGTGATAAGTTGAATTCCCATACGAAATGGTGGGATGGACATTAAAGAATTATTTGGGCCCCTTTTTATTGGATTTTGGGCCTTGAAATTTTTATCCATGGTTATTTTTGATAATCAAGAACATATTTTTGAGTCTCATAAAATATGGGTTTCTAGATTGATCCCATAAATTCAAGCATCATGGATGGTCCATTTTTTCATAGATTCATTGGGCCTTCTAGTGTGAAACATATTATTGTTTAAATTGCTGAATTGGCCAAATGTTCCTTCTAATGATATGTTGTAAATTTAATAAGGAACCCTAAAAAATAAGAATAAAACAATTTGGATCAGTAGTATGAGAGTAATTATTAAAATATTAAACTGGATCGAATCTAGATTAATTCAAATAATGCTCAAAAATTATATTTAATATTAAAATATGAATATTTCACACCAATTATACACTTTTCGTAGAAAATCAATAAAGGGATTAAATAAAAATTTGTGAATAAATTAATAACATCAAATAATCAAACTAAAACATTTTAAATTAAATCATTCATAACATGGAAAAACTGGTTTTCCAACACCATGCACACAATCATAAAAAATAAAGCGAAATGGTGGGTTAAATTAAAGGGTTCATCTACCTTATCCTCATATGATCCTACTCATTTTATATTGGGATTCAGTTTGACCCAGAATGAGATTAAATAGAGAACCATAAAAATGAACTGAAAATAGGGAATATCCCACATAAACATCAAGAACTCAAAAGTTAGTGAAATAAATAATTAAAGGTAGGATGAGGACTATTTAACTTTACTCGGTTCTTTGATCACCTAAAATGGAATAATAATTTGGTGAGGAGAAATAGAGATCCACCAAGAACCAAGGGAAAAAGGTGGGGTGCGTGATGTAGGTTTTTTGGTAAAAAAAAGTGTGTGAAAGAGGGTTTAAGGATTAAGGGCTCATATGGGAAAAGATGTAATTTTTTCACTTTTTAAAGGGTAAAATGGTATTAAAACCATGAGCTAACCATGATTTCCTAACTGCTTAATAAATTATATTTTGAAGGGTTACTTTTCATAGTTTACAAATAGTACACCAACAGTGCAGAATGCCTAAACATTTTTCTGTTGAGATTGACATAGTTTCTAGATCTCCTTCGCACAATTTCACAAACCATGTGCCTAATCATTTCATGTAACACTATTGGGGTTCATAGTTATCAATAATCATGCACTAACCTTGTTCCCCAAGAAATAAGTCCAAAAAACCCTGAACTCTGAGCCCTAAAACCTCAGGATTATCTTGAGACCCCTAACCCCCTATAGTACTTCATTCCAAACCCAAAATTAGGACTTTTATGGGTATCAACCCTCAATATTCCATTCTGACATCTGGTTTAAAATCAATCCATCCTCTAGTTTTAAAACTCAAACTTTCATTGAATTCCAAGAACATGTATGGAACCAAAACCTTAAAATCATAATGTAATCCTTAAAGGATATTAGATAACTTTTTATTTAGGAATCATAGTTATATGGATATATATAATCATAATAGAATTTTGGTCTTCTCACTTGTTATTGCTGGCTAAGTAATGGTCCTTGAATAGTAATAGGAGAAGGTTCACTATTACAATTTTGAACATTGGGTGTTTCCTCATTCATATCCACATATCCCATAGAAGGGGTATATTTTTGTAGTCCTAGATTCATGAGAACATTTAAATAGTCATACTCCTCCTCAATAATAATAGTGTGAGGTGTGTAGCTACCTCATGTGTCAACATCCTCTAAAAATAAAACTCATGTAGCCGTATAAACTCTAGTGGTATGAGATAGTAAATAAAATTGAAAAACTTCCAACCTTTTAGGATAACCAATGAAATGAAAATTTATGGTTTAGGATTATGTTTTCTAATAATTAGATTGTAAATTTTATCCTCTATGGTACAACCCAATACATGAAAATATCCCAATTTTGGTTTCCTCTCTGTCTGTGTTTCGTACAAATTTTTATGCATGGACTTACTAGGAACCCTATTAAGTATATGAATAGATTTATTACAAGTCTCAACCCATAAAAACTTATGTTAGGATCTTTGGCATATCATACTCTATACCATGTAAAAAAGGGTACGATTTCTTCTCTCAATAACTCCATTCTGGTAAGGTGTTCTTAGAATAGAAACCTGAGCAACAATGCTACTTCTTGAATAAAAAAAGAAAATTTCCTAGGGTTATGACCTGAATTAGAGAATTTTCTATAATATTAACCCCCTCTATCAGACCTCACAATTTTATTATCAATATCTAGTTGGTTCTCAAATTTAGCTTTATAAGTTTTGAACACCTCTGGAGCCTTGTATTTATCATGAAGAAGATAAATATACCCATAACGTGAATGGTCATCAGTGAAGGTAATAAAGTACATTTTCCCATTAATTCGAAGTGTATAAATATAACTAATATCAGTGTAAATTATTTATAATTTGTAGAGACTTTGGTTTTTCTCTATAGGAGTTTTTAATATTTAAATGGATATTTTTGGAACCAATGCTGAATCGGTGTGGGATTTTTGGGCCCTAAGAGCCTCGGTCTGATGATATTAAAAATATTAAATATATTTTATCATACATGCATAGTTTTTAAGTTTAAATGGAATAAATATTTATCAGAGTCTCATATCAAAAATCTAAGACTATGGTTGAGTTTAGAATGTGGGTTTTACCCTAGGCATGACATAAAGTTTTTCAACGTCAGGTGCCCATGTGGAGGCGACCGTTGATGGGGCGCTAAATAAAGGTTTATTAATTTAATAAAAATAAATTAATAAACCCTTTCCCCCATCCCATTAGGATCTTAGAAGAGGATAAATCCCCCATCCCTATATGATGAATTACCCAAGTCCAAACTAAGGAGAGGATGTGCCGCTGATCCTGATTTTTACACTAATCATCACCGGATTGGGTACAATAGGTTTTAAGAATCATTTTGGACCTGAAGCTTTGTCATTTAAGCATGATGTAGGAGTATTTATGATATTTATTTCTTGATACCCCTTTGATTCATTTTTTTACAGTTTTAGAGCCCAATTATGACTACCAGATATCCACTGGTGGTAGATCTATGGGTTTTAGTGGAAATTGGGGAGTTTTTGGATGCCTCACTGGGAATTCCCATTCAGAATTCCTGATCACATGATGTGTAGTGTGGGATCACTTGTTTTGTGTTCTTAATATTCAAGAAAGATAATATTTGGGTATTGAATATCATGTAGAGGGGGTACATGCCATGTGTTATGCCCTATTTGGGTGGTCGGGGACATGGACATGGTCATATGCAAGTACACAGCCAGGTACATGGGCACGGAGTGCTGAACATAAGAACAGGTTGAGGACATAGCCATGTAGCTGGGTATGCAAGACACACCGTGTACTGAGGGTATACTCTATGTGGGGAAACATGGAAAACCATCTACTTATGGGTGAGTACACACCCAATGGATCAGACAAGGTCACGCATTGTATGACATGGGGTATATGATATGTAATCCTTTTACACATCGAGTACTAAGAGGGGACATGGTCAGGGGTTGGGGATGGTTTTCTAGAGATGCATCATGTACTATGGGTACATGCAATGTAATCCCCTTGGAAATTTCTCCCTCACTCATCTTCATCTTTTGGAGTTAGATGGAGGATCATGGGTAGCCTTTTCTGAGTATTTATATACATAGGATGTGATGGTGGCTATGATTTTGGAGTCTGGGATGTGATGAAAAGTGAGGCTATAAAGTCTATTAATAGTGACATATATACCAGTACCGATGGATTGAAATCCCTAGGTCTATCCTTATGCGGTTATAGTATGGAATTACATACTCGACACAGGATTATGATCCCATAAATATGATGATATTGGATAGAGTTTTTGTATCTCTCTGGTAGGTCATTGTAGGATACTCTATCATATTGACTTACCTGGGTAGGGTTCGGGGTATCATTTTGATTGTCGTACACATGGAAGAAATCTCCTATCTAGAAATTTATTTTATTAGGGTTTGTGGCATTGTCATATAAATGATCCCCTACTTAGTGGGTAGTTTTAGTAGGGTTTTTAGTATCAAGGTGAGTACGATCCTCTACTTGGTGGTTGGTTCAAGTGGGTTTAATGTTATTTTCAATAGTAGGATCCCCTAATTGGTGGTTGAATCTAGATTTGGGATTGAGATATCTCCTAGTGGTCATGGGCCTGATCTTCTATCTATGTATCATGGATTTAAGACTTATTAGGGTTTTATATATCCCCCAGAGGTCCTAGGTGTGATCCCCTATCTAAGAAATATGATCTCCAGAGTTCCAAATTGGGTTCATGGTGTCCCCTAGTGGTCTTGGGTGTGATCCCATTTCTATGAGAAGATATATTCAATGTTTCCATTAGAGTTTGAGGATTATTTCATCAAGGATGAGTGAGATCCCCTATCTAAGTATCGAGATTTACTAAATGACAGCATGAATTTATTCATAGAGAGACCTGATGAGCGTGTCCTCTTAGATGTTTTCCATTAGAGATTGAGGGGATGTTCTATCAAATTAGTGATACCTAGTGGAGTTTGATCTATCATATGAGTGTCATCATGGATGGTAAATCTTTTACCAATGAGAGATATCTCTCATATGGGTACCATTAGGGATTCCATGGCTCATGGAGTGAGTTCTTCTAGATGAATGTTACCTTTGAGCCTCAAGTAGAATCTTGTGGCTGATGGTGAGGTCAAGAACTCATGAGACTTAGAGTCTGAGATGAGTATATCTGGGTTATTCTAGGATTCCTTGAGGTGATTTTATATATATTTCTTGACACACCATGTGGAGATGAGATGACTAGTCATATATAATTGAGGAGTGGTCTAGATGGAATTTATTTTTCTATCTCGATTGGGTTTCCAACTCTGGCTTGGGGTCGATCGTACTATTTCATTTCAGTTCTACCCTTTTATTTTAGATTTTTGGGGAACCTATTGGGTTTTTTCATATTCACCCCTTCATGGGATTCTCCTACACATGTCCTTTATTGTAAATATGATAGGCCTTTAAACAGAGTCCCATGAGGACTTGGATAAGGTAGTGCTTAGAGAGTTAGAAAGACCTAAGTGTTTACCAGTTCCTGAAAAAGGTGTGTATAGATGGTTACATTTGACAATAGTCCCCTCCATATGATTAGGTTGGACTCTTTATAGTTTTTTTTTTGGACTTTGATTTTTCACTTTTTATGTTTTCAGAACTCTTATTTTACTTTGATTGTGGGATAAATGTATTCATGCATTTTTTCCATTATTTTTATCTCTACATTGTTCCATGGAAATGGATGTATTTACGTACATATAGGTATCATAGGCTAAATCCTCTCATGTGTTTGATATGCCTACTCGGCACTGGTCTCCATCCCCTAGCCTATTGGAGGTGGGATTGGGATAGTAGCAGCCCAGGACCTAATAGGTCGGGTCATGATAGAATTTTATCAGAGGAGGTCCTTCTATAGGACCAAAGTATTTGTCTAGTTGTATGCTTGCTTTGGGATTTATAGAGACATAGTTAAGGTGTATTGAGTTTAGATTTCAGTCCAGTGAATATGGTGTTGTTGCGGAAGCTAACATATCTATTCACCATGACTCTGATAACATTCTTGTCGACTTAGTACATTTAAGAACTGGTTGTAGGGAAACTTTGGTACATGCATCATATATGACTAGGTTGTGGTTTTCATGTCCTTCTTAAGTCATCTCCCCAGATATACACTTTAAATATGGTGCATCTTAATTATATTTAAATATTTCTCTATGGGGTGTCTATATAGGTTAAGCACACCTATCATGGGGCATGGAAAAAGAAAATTTATTTTTCTAGTGCAGCACAGTGGTTGACTAGGGTCGTCTCACTTTAGGAGTTTCTTAGTTTGTTGAATCACTTATTCTAATTCACATAAAATATTTCTTTTTGTTTTTTTATATTATTTATCAAAGCAATGAAAATGAATTTTGGTTTTTGTTTTTACTTCCTAAATATTGAAATGACGTGAAATATTAAAATTTAACCTAATAATAACATTAAAATCAAAATATATTGAAATTATAAACAAATCACTTGGTATTAGGTTTGGTTTTAGGTTCAATAATTATTCTCCTTTATTTTTTTGATTTTAGTTTGATAATCCAAACATTAAATCTCATGATGAATTACTATTATTTATATTTAGAAATTTTAAAATCTCGGATGCCTTAGGAACTCTCAATTCCACTTCCTCTTGTAATCAAGTTTGATGGAACACCTTGGTCTAGGGTGTTCTATCTTCTAGGACCCAGCTCTATAGATGTTGTTTAACCCATTTATTATCTCAAATCCATTATATGAAGATTTAAACAATGGAGAGAGGGAAAATATATTAAGAAAAATAATAGAAATAAATTTGAATGCAGGGCCCAGGGGACATTCTCTACCCCCGTTCAGGTCACTCTCAATTATCACAAACATAAAATAAACTTAAATAAAGAATTAAAGAACATATTAACCTACCTTGATCCAATCCATGGGTCAGCCTCCCATTATCATAATTAAGAGATCACTTTGGTGGAATTAAATAATATGGGAATAATAAAATAATATAATAATAAAAATAATAAAGGAAGAAGAGGAATAAAATAAAAATGAAAGAATGGGGGATGAGAAGAGAGAGATAGAGAATAAAAATATAATTAAAATATAGGAGAATAATATTTAGAAGAAGAATAAAATAAAATAAAATAAATATATATAATAGTGTTAAAATAATAACAATATAATAAAATAGAAGAAGAATAAGAAGTATTGAGAAGAAGAAGAAGGGTTAGAACACAATTGGTTAATGAAAAATGCTTGAATTAAATTTATTAAATCTAAATTAAGATTAAAATAAAAATAAAAAAATTATAATAAAAAATAAAAAATAAAAACAAGAAAATAAAAAATAATGGGAAGCAGTATAATCAGTTGTGGCCTTCTCCTCTTATCAGGTGAGGATTATCTTTATTGTTTGGTAGCACCTTCTTTTATAGGCAGTGAGAAGGATCCTTGGTACTAGAATCCTTTGGTGGATGGTCTTTCCAATTCTTCTTGGGATCATCAAATTTTCATTTTAAATTTGAACCTCAAAGACCCGCTATTCCATGATTTGAAAACACTCGATGAAATTGGGTGATTAAATTTTTGACCATTGATTGGGGAAGCTTCAGTGTAGAATTTATTTGGTGGAACATGGAAGCATGGAATGTGGGGGGATATGGATTTAGTAGTGTGGAATGGTAGTAGTGCATGCATGGCAGAGGTAGAGGAGAATCCTTATTCTCATCCAGTCTTAATAGTGGCCAGACAAGCCTTCATGGGATTAGTTTATGGATTCGAAGATGATCAATGGTGGTAGAAAGCTTCAGAGGTGAACAACAGTTAGACTTAAAGCTCTCCTAGGCATTTTCCATTGTAGATCTAAGTGATTTAATGGGTGGTTAGTGAGAGGTGTGTAGTATAGAGTTACATTGAGTCTGTCTGAGTGAAGCGTGTGGTAGTTTTGTGCGGATCGGCGTTGTTTCATTAAAAAAATAAATATTAACCACTAAATAATGTATCTCACATTGAAATAAGAAGAGTTTAAGAACTGCATTAAATATCAAAACATGGCTCCCGCACCATAATGAAGTTATGTGGGATCTAGAGGACTCCCTTCTACTGCTGCAGACTGTCTTGTCCCGATGACACCTTTATCTCACTACTGTAGGGATTTGTCCCCTGTTTTGGCACTCTATGGCTACATCCCACCTATAGACCTTGATTATTTCACCATTGTGATCCTTTGTGTATAGGCCTAACCCCCAATGTGCATCATCCCACTAGGTTGGACCTCCCAAGTGCCTGTATTAATGAATGACCCCTATGGGTTGCCTATGTGGCATGTAGTCTCTTTGGTTGAGGGTTATCCCATGTGGATATTTTTTGGTAATGTACCTAGAAAAGAGTTAAAAATTAAAACAAACAGAATAATTGCAACACTTATCAACCAATTTTCCATAATCAATACCAACCATCAAAATTAAACATTCTTTGTCTATTTTAAACCATTTAAATTTCATATTCCAAATTTTCCATAATTTGACTAAAAAATTGAAAATCATGGGTATTTACATTAAAAACCCTTCAAAAATAAATGAAAATTGGTTAAAAAACTTCACCTAAAATGATTCATACAATTTGATTCTGTAGCTAGATCATAGTGATGATACCCCGAGTGTTGAGGTTTCAGTGTAAGGAATTGTATATAATGTGGTACCTCTAGGTGGTCCTATAGTCGATCCACCACCCATTGAGAAGCATGTTGTGCTGGAAATTTAAGCTAAGGATGTACGCAAGCTAAGTGTGCAGCATAAGTTCCAAAGGTAGTGACCACTGAGGTATTGGGGTGAGCAATAACCCTAAGTAGCTAATTACTGAATTGAGGTAGTAACACATTTTTTCTGCCTTATGAGGACACCCCATGATGATATGGTGGTCCAAGAGGTGATTCTTATATAGGGCTCGGTTGGGTGATGGTGGAGTCCGGTGATGTAGACTCGTGATGAGATGAAACTCACTTAGATTGAGTTTGATTAGTTCTTCAAGGAATAGTTTTATTGAGTCACATTGTGATTGGTGTGTATCTAGAAGATTCTTCATCTTCGTAAGGATAGCATGACCATGGAGAATCATTGGATGAGGTTCACATCCCTTTCTTGATACTCCCTATATATGGTCTGGGATACATTTTTCATAGCATGGACCTTTGAGTAGGGATTGCATCAAGATATCAGGTCTTCATTGATATCATTTTTCATTCCCACCTATGTTGGGGTGCTTGAGCGGGCCTTAGTGTTGGAGAGATTTTTGGTTGAGCATACTCTGACTGTTGGTGCTAGGAACATAAGATTTGAGACCTCAAAATCTTGTAGATGATGGCAGGATTAAGGATCTGTGTGTCTCAGAAGCTCCATGAGATGATCCTAGGATGGAGGTTTAGTGGCTTAGGGCTCCTAGGAAAGATCTAGTTGGTCGTGGGAATGATGATGTTTCAGTTGTGATGGATGGGGAAATCTCATGCAAGATTGTCTGACCCATCATTTCATTGAGAGGGATACAATCAATGGACCACCCTTGTAGAGACAGCAACATGAGAATGGAGTTTTTCATGATAAAGAACATGGTGAAGGAGCAGGGAGAGCAGTAGGAGGTGGAAGACTGTTTCATATGTTTCTACCACCACCCTCAGGTGGTTCACTCTAGGCATAGGGAGCTAGAGGACAAGAGTAAGGACAGTTGCAGGCTGAAGAGGCCTATGAACCAGTGGCTCAAAGGATGATTATAGTTACTATATGTGTCCTCTATACTTTTTTAGCAGTATTATTATACACTGTTGTGAGGTAATCTGTTCTTGAAAATTCTTATTTGAGGCTTATCTAGGGTTATGTGGGGTGTTAGTAGAGCCTTGTGATGGTTATTTTTTATGTAGATTTGGACTCATAAGAAAGATGGATGCTTCCCCCATTGATAAAAGTTATTGTGATGTGATACAAAACCATGCAGGTGATTCAATTATTCCCAAAGATAATAGTTTCTATGTGTGGAGGATGAGTTTCTTTGACTAGTGTGTTCATGGTAGAGTTTTATACTGGTGTGTCAGAGAAAGCCTTGGTGATACCAGTGGATCCTTTATGATCAACCCATATGTAGAAGGCTCCTATAGGGAGGATCAGTGACTACACACTTCTATCGAAAGTTTTACCTGACTATTGGTGGAGAGTGCCTCACATAGAATCTTTCTATAGTGGTAGGGAGACCCTACAATGATCTTTCTTGGTATGGATTAGTTTCTTACCATCCATGATCAGTTGGTTTCTACCGATGCGTGTGGAAGTATTTTCAGATTTTGGGATGAAGTTTTCCTCTATTTAGTATTTATCCCAAGTAAAGCAGATAATATCATGTGTAGGAAGATAAAGTTGACTTTTATCAGATGTCTAGTATGACCCATGGAGCGATAGTTCTATGAGATTTTGGTTTCCTGGTGTATTATTGGATTTGAGGATGTCTACCTGAGGATGTGTCAGTTTTTCTTTACAACTAGGATTTTTATTTTGAATATATTGGGACACAAGTATTGTAATTTTATGTTTGTTATAATATCACTTAACTCCCATATATCTTTGTCAATTGTGGTGTAGTTGGAGGTTTACAAACGGAGGGTCTGGTAAAACCCAGTGTGTCTGCTTGGGAAACCTTGTGTTGTTTGTTAGTACCCCCATATTCTTAGTATCAAAGTTTCACATGAGACACTTCAGGATGACATGACATGTATCTAGTTTTTGGTGGATAACCCTCCTCTTATTTAGCAAGATGTGGAGCTACCGTTGGAATATTATGTTCATGAGGTCTCACATGTCACGATATCCACTAGAAATTTTATTAATTGTTTCTTCAAAGGTGGGGAGTACATTGACCTTATAAGGATTGATGATGATACTAGACACTCAACAATATGAGGTGATGAGGAGGTTTATTTCCCTCAGTTATACACCTAGAATAGGGGTGGTTATTCTATGTAGGGTGAACCGTTCGGGTTCTAGAAAACGTTATTCTAGTTTTCATGTTGGTGTGGTGCATTTTTTGCTCCACTATCAGCATAGATCCATTTGATTCCATGTTTAGAATGCCCTATAGTTCAACGTTTTACTATTTGAAGCTATTGGGAGATATCATTTTTGGGACTAGAGCTTTTTCTAGTGATGGATGTTGAGGGTGCAGTTCATACAAAGTTGGATGATGACTATCAGGTTACGTCTGTATTTGTGTCGGGTTAGTGAGGGTGTGTATCACTAGACTCTGTGACTGTAATTGGATTGGTTTCTAGGTATTTTTCACCAATCACAGCTAAGGATACATGTTCACGCTTCATTGTATGATTTCAACCTAGTTTAAGCTAGACTTTGGGCATAGTTTTTATTTTTTTTGGTTCCCTTCAGTGCATGTTTGTAGATAGAACATGAACCCTCTAGTTATCACACTGACATAGGAGTTTAAATTGAGAGATCATTTGTCTCACTTGTGTGTAGGATTTCTCTTTTTTGGATGAAAATCTTGAAGGTTGGGAGATTTTATCAACTCTAGTTTTTTCTTATAAGACCTTGGAATATTTCTAGGAATATTTCTGGATCTAGACACCAAATCGACATGGGATTCTGAGGCCCATAGAGAATCAATGTAGTGATATTAAAAATATTAAATATATTTTATCACATGCACACAGTTTTTCAGTTTAAGTGGAATAACTCCCAATCAGAGTCTTAGATCAGAAATTTGGGACCACGTTTGAGTTCAAAATGTGTTGTTTACCCTAGGTACAACACAAAGTTTGTTGACGTCAAGTGCCTGTGTGGAGTCAATGATTGGAAGGGTGTTAAATGAAGATTTATTAATTTAATAAAATTAAATTAAAAGCCCTTTCCCCCACCCCCTTGGGATCTCACACATGGAAGAGGTGTAGTACCCCCCCCCCCTTGTGTGACAAATGACCAGAGGTCAAACCAAGGTAAGGAGGTGCTGCTAATCCTATTCTTTTACGTCAATCTTCACCAGATCAAGGTATAACTAGTTCTGAGTTTCATTTTGGACTTGAAGCTTCGACTTTTCTCCATGTGATAAGTATTTTTACAATATTTATTTCCTAATCCATCTCTGATACATTTTTTAAGGTTTTATTTCCCTATTACGAATGCTAGAGATCCCTAGGGGGTAGATCAGGGGATTTCAGTGGAAATCAGGGAGTTTTGAGTGGATCATAGGGAATTTCCATTCAGAATCCACAATAACATGGCATATAGTGTATGAGAACATGTCATGTTTCCTTTCCATTCATGGAAGATAATATTTGGGAACTACATGATATGTATCTGGGGTACATGCCATTAGTAAGCCCAGACCATGTGGTCGGAGACATGGACATGGTCATGTGGAAGTACACGGCCAGGTACATGGGAACGGGGTGTCAAACACGATCATGGGATGAGGACACTTCCAAGTATCCAAGTGTTCAAGAAACACCATGTACCAAGGATACACATCATATAGGGTGACATGGATAAACCATTGTGTATGGGAGAGGACACACCTAGGGGATCGGATAAGGTCACACACTGTGTGTCATGGGGTACATGTTGTGTAATCATTTTACATGATGAGTACTGAGAGGGGTAATGAACAGGGGACTATTTTCTTGAGATGAATTGTGTATTATGGGTACACTTCATGTAATTCCCTTTGACATTTATCCCCCATGCATCTCTATCTTAAAGACTTAGATGGAGGCTTGTGGGTAGCCTATCCTGAGTAGTTTTCTATGTAGGATGAAATGGTAGCCATGGTTTTGGCATGTGAGATATGATTCAAGGTGAGGTTTATAGATCACATGATAGAGAATTATAGACTAGTACTATTTTAGTAGACTCCTTAGTCTATCCCTATGAGGGTACAATGTGGAATTATATCATCAGCATAGTATTTTGATCCCCTTGATAGGATAAGCTTAGATAGAGTTAGTGTATCCCTTTGGTAGGCCGGGGTGGGATCCTATATCGTATCGACTTCCCTAGGTAGGGTTCATGGTATTGTCATGAACTTCGTACATATGGAGGTGATCCCCTATATAGTGGTCTAGCCTAGTAGGCTTTATAGAATCATCATATATATGATCCCCTACTTAGGGTTTGGTTTTAGTAGGGTTCGTGGTATCATTTTGAGTACAATCCCCTTATTGGTGGTTGGTTCAAGTGGATTTTGTGGTATCATCAAGAGTATGATCCCTTAATTAGCGATTGGATCAGGATTTGGGTTTGAGGTATCTCGCAATAGCCTTGGGCATGATCCCCTATCTTTGTATCATAGCTTTGAGACTTGGTAGGGTTTGAGGCTATTTCCAACACTCTCGTTAGGGGGTTCCCACTTTGTGTGCCTGAATGTGTTCTTAGAGTCGCATCTTGTTTCCCTGCATTCTCTATTTTTAAATTAGGATGGAATTTATCATTTTCATCAGCGATGTATTCTCCTTGATTGAAACAGGAAGAGGGGGTGTTGTTTTCTCCTTCCATGGATTCTTTCTTGGAATTTTTCACCTATTCCAAATATCCCTCATCGATTTAAGTTATGTTCATGGAACTAATTCCTAGTACTATCTCTTTGTAGATGTCGGTTAATTACACTTCTTCTATCTATACATTCCAAAGTATCTTAATAGGAAAGAAACCTTCTTTCAGTAGAGTGGTCATGTTAGGCATCGCAAGAATATATAGACGCTAGTAACATTGGACGCCTATATTCTTCCTCATGGGAGGGAATATCATAGAGGAATCTTAGGCACATACCCCAAGGCATCTCATGACAATCACAAGGTATCTAATTCTAATGGAATGTCTTCCAATGATTTTACCTCATGAATCCCATGTTTAGCATGAGGTAGATAATGTAGTAGGTTCATAACATCCAAGGATTTCACCTCTTACATCCCATTTTTAGTATGAGGTAGCAGTATGAGACAGGTTTCAAGTTTAACATCTTGTAGAGATAGAATGAAACTTATCATAACATCCCACAGATGTAGATCAAGGAGGTGAACCCCTATGAGGGGTACCAAGGTTTACCATTGGTTGGGATTAAACATGACTGAAAATTCATTTTTTTGATTAAAAAAACACTTTTTGGTTAAGTGTGAACCCACCATTACAAATCACTTGAGGCAATGTGAGAACCAGTAGATCATTACAAGGAGCCATTGACAGACTGAACAAAGAACCCTATCCAAGAAAAGACCCACCCAAAATACCACGAAAACATGCATGATCGTCACTTTGAGGCTAAGTGAGAACCGAAAAAACAAAAACATAAATAAAAACCTGCACTGGAACTGGGCACAATAAAACCACACCCAAGAGCCTCCAAGATCAAAAACGCCATCATCAGATCCACCAACACCATTCCAATTTACCAAATAAACCTTCGAACCAGTCCATAGTGGGGACGTGCACGAAGGGTAAGGACAAAAGTGTAGAGTAGAATCATCAATTGGTGGAACTGGACTCTAGAAAACAAAAATATAACCTCAAAGGGGAAAACATCGAAAAGGGGAGATCAAGTGAGGTCATTGCTCAGCCCCGATCATTCCTGGGGTCATTAGGATTTGGTATAATGTATAGAGTGGATGGAACATTGGGTTTAGACCTCGGGGAGGCTTCCTACATATCCCAATTAATTGGGAATCAAAACCCACATAGTTTGGGATGGGTCATTGGGGTTACACCTGAGGAGGAGGCCCATCAGGATGGGGATTATGCATTGAAGCTTCTTGAGTGAGGGGAAATAGTTGTTGGGGATTACACTTAGGAGAATTCCCATGGATGGTGAAGACTGGGGATTACTCTAGGAGGCATTCCCATGGGTATATTTTTATGGATGTCATGGTCGCTACTAACCTCTAATCCCACATGAGTCCTGCTCGGTGTGAGAAATAAGAGGAAATAGTAGACATGACACTCGTTCTGAGAAAGATGCACCAATAAGAGATGATGTGGGGCTTATGAATGGAATATAACCTAGGAGGATGTCATTCCATGTGAGTAAGATCTCATTCCATGTGATGAGGATCCCATTCCTTGTGATTCATACATGGAGCATCCTATAAAGGGTATGTGGGGCTTATGCTTGGAAGTTTCCTGGTGTGGAAGGTTTGTGTCTCGTGGAAGGTTGAGGTGTCATCCCATGATGATCATAAATGGGGAATCTTGTGTGCATTTCATTGGGTAAGACTATAGTTTAATGTCATGTGCTTAGGATGTTAGTGCTATTAATTTTTATGTCATGCAGCGCGAACATGGGGGACTCACTCCTTACCCCTTAGGATTACATAAATGTCTCACATGCACCCTTGGGATAGGCGTGGATTTAGAAATTCCATGATGTAATTGTGTAGAGGATTGGTCATCCATGAGGTCCAAATTAGCTTTCCTATGATGATAAGAAAGAGTAATTAGCATACCTATGCTAAGAAGAAAGTGGTATGGCAATTCATGATCTAGAGGCATAGGGGAAACCTCGTGTGGGATTAAGAAATTGTTGTGAAAAAATTTGGAGGGTTGCACAAAAGAGGTATGCACAAGGCATGGGTTTTGTACACAAATGGGTATAGGACATGGTAATTTGATATAAAGGCAATCCATGGAGATTCAAAGAGGGGGTGTGCACAATATTTGAGGCTTGGGTGCAAGGGTCAATGTTGCGTGCAAGATAGGGGTTGTTCGTAAGGTCAAAGGTGCATGTAAGAGGATTATTTGCATGCACCTGACTTGGGTTGAAAGTGAATAACTAAGGATTATCTAATTGTGGGCCCAATCGATAGAGAACCCATAGGGAACTGGTGGTGCAAGATCTCTACCATGAGGCTTCCATTCTTTCATGATGTCGTAGAAGAAAAATATTACATGTAGAAGAGTGGTGGTTCAAATTTCAGAGGATCAACCTAAAGAAGTGGTTTTCCTTATTCTTATAGAATAATTATTTGGGGGTGGCATAGAAGATTTCAGTCATGGAAGAGGTCTTTCATATAGACTTTTTCTTTTTCCGTAGAGGACAAGCGCGCAAGTTGTGAATTGAAATCGTATTTGGTGAATAAGAGGTTTACACTCCATTATGGTGCCTTGCATGCAGAAAATTAATCTTGCATGCACCTTTATTGGTTCCTTCAAGGGATACATGAAAAGAAATGATTGACATCACATTGGTCGTGAAGGGGTATTGCGTGCGGATGTGGTGTCTTGCGTGCAATGTAGACATCTTGTGCATGATTGACTTTGTTTTTTTAGTATCCCACATAGAAGGTACACAAAATATGTCACATTGGTGAAGTAAGGGTTTTGTATGCAGATTTCAATCATGTGCACACACCTTGAATCTTGTGCGTACCTTCCTTAGTGTTCTCAGAATGTTCTGTTGAGTCGGATGATGGCTTAGATTTACCCAAAGCCTATTTTTTATGGCTTCATGTGAGATTAAACACCAAAAATACCCCCCCCCATAATATATTATGAAAGGGGACCAGAAGGTTGGGTTCTGAGGAAAACTCCAAAGATAAAGTTTGATTCCCATGGGTTCATGAAAAACTCACATGTTGGTGCGTAAGGTACTTACACATGCACAAAAGACCATGTCTATGGATATAAATAAGAGGATGGGTTCCTCTATAAAATACCTTTTACATTCTACATGATAATAACTTTCTCTCTAATGCACGTAAGTCTCCTCTTTCTGCATGAAAAAACGATCTTCGACTGCTTCATTCGTATAGCTTTCGCTTCTTATGGGATTTGGACTTTGCGAGAAATCAGCATTTTGTGTGACTGTCTCCTGATCTTGAATGAATCAACACGCCTTTAACACTGAATATATAATATTATGCAATATACCCTTAGATTATTTCATACATCTATGAGATGGGTGATCAATATAATGCTGCTAAAACTGAAGTCAGTGTTGCCGCCTAGAGAGCTATCATGACTGGAAATCCTAAAATTATTTAGGTTATAAGGGTTGTATCAGACAACAAAATTATTTTGATCATTTTGAAACATTCATATAAATATTATCTTCTAAGTTACTATCTACCTTTATGGAACTTTGATATTCCAAATGAAGTGATCATCCTAGTTTTCAGGGTTGACTAACCATGATCATGGTTCACATAGGAAGACAATCTTCAGGATTGGAACATCACTATCAACGGTCATACTGCTAGGAATCATAGGAAAAAAAATTTCTATGTGCTAAATGAGAGGATCGAGATGTTCATAGGGGAGTATCCAGAGGCAGAATATTTCACTTCCCACTACACCGCTACATTCTAGAGCAATATGAGGGACAATAGCTTGGGCTGGAAAAAAGACTGGGACTTGAGGTCATGTAGCAATTTCACCAGTGAGTGTGTGTGGGAATACTGGGTGCACTACACATGCCAATAATATGGGGTAGAGTCGCACAACATTGGGCTATATGAAGCAGTATGGATGTCACAGTTCCATTTTTACCATCACCAGGAGTTAGCACCAGAGCTCCTCGGTCGACAGTCCCTAGATACGAACACATTCCACCTCCATCATGGGGAACTCAGCATCAAATTATGGGTTATCTAATTCATTGGTGGGATTCCACTACAGGGATTACAGTATGATGATTTCTTTGCACCAGATAAAACCTAGATGAACAGTGATTGGAACCCTCTTTTGGAACATATTTTGGAGGCGGTGAAGCTGAAGCTGAAATTCATGCCCATTTTCTAGAACGATGTCTTTTTCAAGGAATGGTTCAACCTATTCCTCAAGAAGGACCTAAGGATGATGATTTTGGGTTAAGGAAAATAGTGTCCAATCACATCACAAAGGGTGGGTAGGATCATACTAGTTCGTTCTAGAGTAAAGAATGTACAATAAGTGGGGGTACAACATGGTGGGAGGTTGGGACCTGCTAGTTCATTATACTACTTTCCTTGACACTTTTTTGAGTGAGTGGATACTTATAATAAGGAATACAAGTATGTTAATAAATCTAGGGGAATTGGTGATGGTGGTGATCCAAGTAGATGGCAACAGGGTCAAATTGGGGGTACCTATGCTGGACATAATTTACATTATATTAGGTTACGTTTCTAGGGGGACATACCAAGAAGGATCTATAGGTCCTTCTAGTTATTTCATAGTAGTATTGAAGAACATATCAAGGGTTAAGGATTCAGGAACACCATTAGTCCTTCGAACACTAGCATGTGACCATCTCTACAGAACATTGTTGGGGTTTAGTCGATGACACTTAATGATGTCGGGATCATGGTTCGGATCAGAAACCATGAAAACTTAAACTTCCACCCCTTTTTTACTCTGGTTGGTCCAATGGTGGACAAACTATAAGGCTCATGGGAGTATAGGGATTACATGAAAAGCTTCATAGGTGGGGTGCTGGTGACTCAGATTGATGTTAAGGTCTACTACAAGCCATACACTTCGTCATGTTTCTCCGGGAAATTTGGGTTCCTTAAATGAGTAGTGAAGAGAGTCTACATGGATTTCCATGAAGAGTGGAACCCCTGTATCCTTCACAAACTGTGGTGCATGATAGAGAATATAGGATCTAGTGAGACCATTGTGATGCTGCCAACCAACATTGAAATTGGTTTATTGGTGGAATATGATAGCAACTGGGTGGCAGCATATCCAGAGGCAATATTGAGGAAGCGTATTCAGATGATTGAACTGGATAGTGAGGATCCAGAGTAGTGGGGAAGCAAATGGTCTACTCCCTGAGAGGTAGGAAAAGCATCTAGGGAGGCTCAAGCTGGAACCATAGTGGTCGGGACATCATAAGGTTTGGTTTCACCCCCACCTTCTAGAGGGAACTGGTCTTAGAAGAGACCCTAGGGACTAGAAAATGATGATCCTAGAAAAAGCTGAGGTATCTGCTAAAACAAACTACCGATGTTGTCTTCCCTTCCCTTTGGTCTTCATGGATGACGCTATAATAATTGATGTCACTGGAACACCTATAGCAGAAGATAAAGTGGGATGGGGATCGAGTTACCAGAGGTTGGTCCCATTCGATTCATATCCAGAGTAAAATTTCACAAAAGACTTGCATATCTTACTAATATGGACATCTACACATGTCAGAGAGGGTATTTGAACCACCTTCCACCCCAGTTCATGTGATTCTTGAAAATAAAGAGGATTTGGAGGAGGCACCAACTGTTGATGTCTCATTGACTGATGAGGAATTGGTTGAAGATGTGATAGGTGAATCTAGCAATGGAGGATCTTGGGGAGAAAATTACCATCAAGGGATACCTTAAGAAAGTGGTGACATTGTTCTTCCAATGAATAAGAGATGACTGAGTACCTTATGGTAAACCTTAACTTACTCATATCCTTGTTTGACCCTTCCATTTTTCTATCTAGATTCTCTAACTGAACTTTTACTTTATAGGAGAAACTTGACATATTTCTAGGGGACCCAGCTGAAGAGAGTGAAGGTGTGCCAATGGGTGTGGAGGAGCACATTACAGGTCTGGTGCCCAGGGCTGAAGAAAGTGGTGGTAAGATCGAGGAGTTTGGGGTGACAACCTTAGAACCTCATGTCCTCCCTATCATTTATGGGGGACTAGGCCTTGGCATTCCTATGGAAACATACACTACTGGAGAGATGACATGCCCAAGATGGGTCATCATTGAAATTCCTCCCCCCATGAGTTAAGAGTATATATTGAATCATTTGGCCATAACCATATTCCATAGGGCCTTTTCATCAACATGTTTTCATATCTCATACATATTCTTACTGAACCGTGTAAGGGGAATCTGTGCAAGTTGATGAAACACTCACTGGCATTGAGGGATCTCTAGTGGTGGAAATCCCTACAGAGGCTTGAGGACTTAACCTTTTAGCACTCATCCTTTGTAATTTCCTTGCCTTCGTAGAGTCATATATGTTACTTATTGATCAGGTTGACTGATACGTTCTTTTTTTTGAACAGTGATTGAGAGATTGTGTGATCAGTGAGCAGATGAGGTTGGAACATCTGGAGTCCCTTCTTTGATCACTACACCAGTTCATATAGAGTCGATCATCCAATTTGATCTAACCATGGTCCTAGGAGAATAGTTGGTTGCAGTTAAGAGGGATTCCACTAGTGGGGTGGAACTTGAGGTTGACGGAGATGATGTTATTTAGGTAGGGTTAAGTGAAGATGACCGACCTCCTGATTTGGAGCCCAGCCCTTCTAAGAGGATGTTGGAGGAGGATCCTACTGTTAAACTACTAGTGGCGTTTCTTGAATATGGGACTGCACCACCTGAAGAGATGGAAGATTCTGATCTTGATGCGGCTGAAGAGAACTACATCATCTGGTGCAGGGTATGGAAATGTATACAATGATTCATCAACCAAGTTCTGAAAGCAAAGTTAGTGGTCCGGATGGGATATCTTCATCACTGGATTTGCAATATGTGCACTGTAGGGGCAGATACTCATGGTCCTCATGTGTTGATCCATGACTTTCTTGTAAAAAATATTCAAGAAGGGAGCTGACATTTGGATGCCGCCTAGTATCAGGAGAAGTATGACAACATCCGGAAGATTCAAGAATTCAACCATAAGATCCAAAAGTTATAATAAAAAACGGATGATCATTCTAACTTCATTGATACTTAATCAAAATTCATCATTCAACTGAGGTCTCTGCTGGAGGAGATTGAGGGGCAGATAAGGTGGCATGTCAAGTATCTGATCTCTTGGCTGAGCGGGACTGGGCATAGATAATGTTGTAATAGTGGGTGCCCTATACCCAACTTGAATATTACTTCTAATTACCATATCATGTATATAATTAAATATACATGATGTATTCTTACCATTTTAGTGTCGACATTTATGTGCCCATTATTAAATGGTAATGTCCATAGATTAAGTGTTGTATAAAAAGGTTATAGAATATCCTAGGCTATAATTAGAACCTCAAAATACAATGTCATTAATCTTAAAAAAATGTCCTATGGTCTAGATGCATCTTACTGACTAGACATGATAGATGTTTGACTATTAAGTTTTGAGGGATCATAAGCATTGATACTTCTTCTCAT
Source organism: Viscum album (assembly GCA_963277665.1). Taxonomy (NCBI): domain Eukaryota; kingdom Viridiplantae; phylum Streptophyta; class Magnoliopsida; order Santalales; family Viscaceae; genus Viscum; species Viscum album. The sequence goes on along the minus strand of OY728128.1, from coordinate 1,033,432,158 downwards.
GAAGTTCACACTTGTCGATCTCTAGTAATGAGATCATGAGAACATACCCTCTAATAGAAACATCACATGTTTCAGGTGTCATTGGTTGTTCCTATATATAAACATGTGTATTGTTCTCCTAACTTGTGATCACTACCAGTGTGTACCATTTTATCACGTACTTTGATGTGAGGAAAAAACCATGATAATGAAATCGTGGAGAGGTATCTTGTGTTGGTTGTGTCATTGGTGGTATGACATTGGATGAACGGTTAGGAAAGGATTTGTCACTTCTAAGTTAAGGAAATAATATATCTCAATCCTGGTTGGTTAGGATGGTACTACCTTCATAAGTCTTTTGCCAAATCATTCGATTGGTAAATCCATCTAGCTAGATCAACAAATAATAAATTCAAGAAAAGGGTGATGATACAAGTTTGTGTCCTTCTTTACAAGATATTTAAAGACAAATAGATTATAGTACATAGTAAGTGTTTGTAGGTTGGTTGACATTGATATGACAATACTTATATATTTAGGGACCTTAATGGGTTTCTAGACTCCACTCTTGGTCTATGAATTTTATTCACTACTATCGAGATAAGAGCTTAGATGGTCACATACAATAGAATATTCAAGAATCCACCCTGTTTAGTTGAATAGGTATATCGAACATGGTAATCCCTGCCACGGGGTCTGAGTGTTGTCCAAGTTATAGATCATCGATAAATAAATAAATTCATTATTATTCAATTTGAGAATAATTGAGTTGAATTTATTTATTAAAAATATTTACTAGTTAAGTAAATATAACAAATAATATTAATAAAATAAATATTATTTTAATATTTCAGGTTTGTTTAATATTAGCGGGAAAGACGAGTCAAGTTAAATGACTCAGTTTTATCATGTAATATATTTAATAAATATATCATATGTATGTGATAAAATAATAAATAATATTGATGTAGTTTAGTTCATCGTAATTATTTATATAGTGGACGTTAAATAAATGGGGGTCAAGAACCCATCTGGTTATTTTGATCATCCACTATAAATGAGTGGAGAAAGGCCCTCACCATAAACTATTCAGAGCAAGAATTCGAGAGACCCTCTCTCCTCTCTCACTTTCTAGAGAGAGACTCTCAATCTAGGCATTTAGATCAAGTTCTCCCGCATGCATCACAAGTTTGATGATGTGGTGATCATTGGGGCATTAATGGCGTCATCAGATCTCCACGCTATCATCTAAAATTTGACAATCAGTGCTTTGGAAGATTTTTGAACTGTGTGTGGACAATCTAGAGGGATCCTGCTATATATCCTTCAACCAACAATCGTCGTCGATGAGTTTCTATCGAGCGTGGATTCAGATCTAAACAGTTATGTTTTCCAATTTTAATTTATGTTCTATTTTAATTTATGTGAGATCCTTCGATTGTATTGGGGCTTGGATCGTCAGAGGTGACAAGTTCCATCACTTCGATGATGAAAAAGTTTAAAACCCTCTGCCCATAGACTTCTACCAAGCACCTTGAAACCTTCAATTTGTATCAGATTGATTTGAATAAATTATTTGAACCAATAAAAATTAAGTTTCTTTAAATTTTAGTAGAGGGTATTAAATTGGTATGAATTCTTTTAATCGTGAGTCGATCCGAGATAGGATGACCAATTTTTAGTCATCTGAAAAAAAAGGTTGTTTGTGGTTTTTTAATGGGAATTATTTTGAAAAACTTCTATGTTTTTTTTTCACCACACCACCGCCCAGATCTGGCGGTGACCCTCCCTCCATTTTCCGGCATAGCGCCAGCACGGCCAGATCTGGCACCATAATCTTTCTCATCCACCACCTTCTTTCCGAGAACCCTCATCTGACCTATCTATTCTACCCTACTGGCACCGCACCACCCTTGGTAGGACCCATGCTAGAAACCCCGAGCCAGCCCCGTGATGGACCGCCCTCCTCCGTGATCCAATGGTTTTTCTTTGTCGTTGTGTTCCAAGCATGACTTCCCTGTGACATAGCTCCAACTTGTCGGCTGGTGACCAAATTCTAACCAGCCCCAACCTTCCGGATTCTATGGGATCCTCCAAGTATCGAGGTAAGTACCTTCCCCCAACGGTTTTTGGGTTTTGGTTGGACCTAGTTTTCCCTACTAAGGGTCTGGGTGGGTCTTCCAAACCCGGTACAGGTCTTGGTGGACCGAACTGTCCCAAATTGACCCTTCACAGGCTTTGCACAACCTAAAATGGGTCTTCACAGGTTTGGTGCCACCCACATTGGGCACGTGTTGAGTTTCAGGGCCCGGGTAGTTCTTTAACTAACCAAATTAATTATTTCATTTAATTTATTTTTAGAATTAAATTAAATTAATTAATATATTAATTTTTGTTTAAAGTAATAATTTTAATACCCAGGTAAATTAATTTAATTTTGGTTTTAAATTAAATTAATTTATTAATTTAATTTTTGGAGTTAAAATTTCATTAATTAAGGGACTGATGATAATTAAATTATTTAAATTTAAATAATTCATTTAATTTAATTACATACCCTCATATTTAATTTATTGCAATTTAATTTTCTTATCACGCTTATAATTCCATCGGCTGGTCTTGAGAAAAGACCCAACCAATGTATGTCTATATTTATTTAATTAATTATTTTAAATTGCGTGTGATGATTGTAATTAATTAATTAAGATGATCATCATATTGTCTTTTATTTTAGGTCAATTTTTATAAGGGTCTATGTGTCCATCAAGATTTGTATGTACATTTCACCCATATCCCCAATCTCCTACGCACGAGTATTTTTGTACAATTGACGGAGACAATGTACAATGTAGATCCATCTAAGATGAGGCAGTACGCCTTAACGAAGACGATGCATGGCTTGGAACCTACCAAGATAAGGTGGTATGTCTCGATGATGATGATGCATGACATAGACCCCGCCAAGATTAGGCAGTATGTCTCAATAAAGACAATGAAAAATGTGGGATATGCCAACATGATATGGTTCTTCTGATAAGAAGTGGACATATAAGATGGGGGTGAGTTGTATCATGAGTCAAGCGATTAATCAGGTATGATTCCCCTAGGTGGTGGTTGGTCCATTGAATTTAAATGGATCAACAAATAGTAGATTATCAAGACCAGCTAGGTAGTAGATTTTATTTGTACATTTGTTTATTATTTTATTCATTTTATAACAGCAGGAAAATACATAAAATAATAAATAATAAAATGTATAAAGAATCGATGGATGTTTTTTCTATTAATATTCAACTGTGAGTTCTACAACATAGATGAATGAGATTAATATAAATGGATCACATTTGTCGAGAGAAAAATAACAAAACAATAAAAGAAATATGAAGTTGTTAACTGCCTTCCATCATTCAATTTTGAACAAAAACTAGTGTTTGGGGTGCTTGTCATGTCAAAGATGAGGGCCATCTTACTACTGGGGCATTCTTATGAGATATATGGGTTGACTTAACTAAATTTTCAATAAATACGTATCCAAAGCAAGATTTTTGTAATTTTATAGGAAAGTTTTTGAGAAAATCAATTTATGATTTTAGAAGTTGGGACTTCACTCAACAGATCAAGGAATCACTAGTTAATGCAATTCGTTAGTCAAACACCTACCTTAAAACCTATGAATGGTGGAATAACCAAAGATTGTATAATATAAGGGGGGTTTTAGGATCCTTTACACTATAATTATCAAGAGACAAAGTATTCCAATTCTAGTATAGTGGGTTCCTAGAATTCTGTAAAATATTGGAATACATTTAATAATTAAAGTAATTGGTAATTTATAAATTGGTAATCATGATAAATGTAAAAATCTGCTAAAGATTATTTTTGTAGAAAATGGAAAGTAATACCACAATATAAAATATGATAAATATTGGATAAAGTAAATTTCCAAACTAGCACAAATTTTTTAAGTGTAGTACAGGAACCTATGCACACTACTAAGATTTAGGAAATTCAAGGTATTGGTATCCCAATACCTGTTAAGCCACCTCAAGAAGTGAGGGTGTAAAATTGATTATAGGAGACTCATGTATAGAGAATATGATGGTTATTTCATAATTATATCACAAACATTCTATGTTTATTGTGGTTACAACATCGGAACATGGAGGAATACACATATTGTATCATCTCCAAGATGTTTGTGAGGAGAAAGTGAATAAAAATATGAATGGGTGATTATTACACTGTATTTTTGTAAATATGAAAGATAAATCATGGTCTTTAAAGTCATCCCCCTATTATACCTAAATACTCCAGTTTCTTTTATGTTTTCAAAATGGATGGGATGGAGTAAACGCTTCATTTCCTATTTAAGTAAGGTTTTCCATGTAAATAAGAATATAAAAGACATATTGATCTTTAAATATTATGGCAGAAAAATTGAAAGGTAGAGTGAAATATCCAATGGAAAGTGTAACATAAAAGACACATTTTCCATTTCCTTCAATGAAATGAGGTTGGTTATTAAATAGGAGGTTATTTTCTTCGCATTACATGAAATTAATTTATGGAAATTTAAATTCAATGAACTGAATTAAATAAGTAAGTACCCGCTTCTTCTTTAGTGGATATTAATCAATATAAAATTTAATGTTTTGGTCATACTTCTTAGTTATTAAATAAAATATGATTTTTCACATATTTGTATTAAAGTATAGTAACCAATTAAGTAATATAAACATTATAAGAAGTAAGGTGTATTCTCTAAGAAGCTGAGAAAGTGTGATTCCTACATCAGTGGTGAGAAACACATAACTTATAATTACAAAGTTGATGATTTAAGTCAAGATATTATTGAGTATAACCAAATCATTTATATTATGTTTCCATTGGATACTAGGAGACATTATTCCAGGTTCAGGAATGAATTTTTTTCATGGTGTCTCATACTCAATTAATAGTTCAATGATACTTGAATCATAGACAATAAGTGATGAATATAAAATTTAATAATTTTACCCAGTGGTGGAATGATAATTCTTGGTCAAGAAAAACTAAAAGAGTATGTCAAGGATATACCCAGCTTGGTATTTATACTTCATATAGCTAAACACGTTTATTATTATCGACATATTTAGTTTTTTACTAACAAACCTTTAGAAATAAAGATATTCCCCAAAACTTTTGGAATTAGTTCAGCAAGGGAGAATGAACTGTTCCAAGGGTAAGATAGTGGTAAAGATACTTCATAAAGATTCCTTTAAGTTATTAAGTAATGTGATAGTGAATTATATGCATGGTCAAAAGATATAAGATGCTTCGAGCTGGCATGCCAAAGAATATCTTGACCAAGCATTCATCGATCATGATAATATAGTGTGGAGTAATTCCTAAATGCATATTACCTTATCCAAATCAAGGACATGATGTGAATAAGGAGGATCAATGACGAGTCTTACATGTTAAAATTGATTAAAAAAATATATCATGGAGTAATTCCTAAATGCACATTAACTGATCCACATTAGGGTCATGATGTCAATAAGGAGGATTGATGATGAGTCTTACATGTCAACATTGATCAAAAAAATATAGAAATAATCAATTCATAAAAGCATATTTTATAAATCATAGTCATGATGTAAGTAGTATCAATGTTACAACTTTTAGAAACTTCCATTATATTTTAAAGATTACTTTACAAATAATGGTGAAATCCCATAACCATATGCTAATTTTCATGAAAAATGGATATCATATGAGTTATAGTATAATTGAAATCCATTATGTCATAGGAAATATGCTTTGATGAAAAGGGTTTTTAGGATATAAAAAACATGAATCAAGATAAACACATTGTGCATCTAAATAATTATCCTAACAGTTTCTTAAGATATTACATAAATCCCTAAGATAGAAAAGTGGTAGTCAAGTAATAAACTAATTTCTATATAAGGGTGTTCATATCTACTTGAGATAGTGGGATCTATATTAACTTAGATTTATTCAATTCCATAGATACACATGTAGTTGGAATAGGAACTAGTTCCATAAGTGCGTGTATAATAGGAATGTTTCAGCAACACTTACTATGTAGGAAGGTTAGTGATGGTTTTATATTCACTGTGGCTGGTGATATATTATTCAGTGTGAATAATAATTCCTACAAGAAAGTAGTATATGGAAATCAGCTAATATTGAAAAGTTAAATTAAAATTCAATAACAGATTCCATGTATCAAAGTGTAACAAGGCTTATTGTTTTGAATACTGTGGTGGGTATTCAAATGAGATGATACATGGATGCTGCAAGCATGGTACCAATAAGGCTCGATTGGTTATACAAATTCATTATTCCTAAATCCATAAGAATTTTACTTATCATAGATATTTTATATGATCATTTAATTTGGCAGTTTGATGTCAAGACAAACTTCCATGGAAGGTGTCTATATGCACAACCAGAAAGGGGAGGTGACATCGCAGAATTTCAATAAGGTTTCAAGTTATTGAAATCAAGTTTAGGATTGAAGTAAGAAACAAGATCATAGAATATTAATTTGTAATGAATATTTTCCATGTGTCTACCAGAGGTTAGTGGGAGTACCATTGTTATATAAAGTGAAATATGTTCATTAACATATGGAATACATATTGGTCTTATAGTTAGTTAAGACCAGGTTGAAATTAATACTCCAGTGATTGACTTAAAGTAGCAACCTAAGTTCTAGGGAACTGGATATGATGAGGTATATCTAATGGTTTCTTGGACCTATTCAACCGTACATGTAGTGACGCGGTATTGAAAAATAAAAATTGGAACAATTCAAGAGAATAATTCTTTCCAGTGTCACATGGCATAAATCTGTCCAAGTAGACATGAAATTGAATAGGAGGATATTAAGTGGTGATTTGAGTTCTATTCAATTATACAATGGATAGATCACTTATTCCATGATATGTACAAGGAATTATATTTACAATATATAATTTATTGTAGGAAAATATCATTTATATTTAGGAGAACTGTAAGTAAATAAGTCATTACTATCTGACTGTAGTTGGGAAAGTATAAAGGATATGTCCCTGATAAGTAGAGAGGAAAGGATAATAATTATAGTGGGACACAAACTATTCTTCCTTTATATAGAAATGATCTTAGGCTAAGGATATGATTGATAAAAGTACTTATAATCCAGTGGTATCCATAACTAAAAATACTAAGTAAATTGCAGCTTCTAAGGCAGTTAAGTAGTTCTTAAATGAAATAACTTGTTCCAGTTCTTATAATCACACCAACCAAGTACAATTTTATCAGAATGATAAATCTATTACTGGTACTAGCCAAGATTTCAAGTTTTGATAGTGTAAAAAATGGATATTCTCGGGGATACCATCTCTTGAGAAGTTTTACTCAATTAGGTGAGGTTGAAAATTGCAGAATAGCCAAGCAACGGAAATGTGGCAGGCCCAGTAGCTAAAGTCATTACTCAGCAGAAGCATTATCTTTATCATACAAGGTTCGTTATTAATTTTTCTCTAGTGAAAGTGGGAGTGTTGTAATGGTGGGTTCTCTAGACCCAACTTGAACAGTAATTTTGATTACCATGTCATGTATATAGTCAGATATACATGATGTATTCTTACTATTTTAGTGTAGAAATTTCTACATCCACTATTAAATGGTAATTTCCATATATTAGTTATTATATCAAAAGGTTATAGCAGATCTCATGCTATAATGAGAAACTCGAGATACTATGACATTTATATTAAACAACAATCCTATGGTCTAGATATATCTTGTCGATGGACACAGTATATGTTTAGATATAAAGTGTTGGGGGCTTCTAAGCATTGAGAATTATTATTAAGAAGTTCACTTTTGGTGATTTCTAGTGGTGAGATCATGAGGATAGACCCACTAATGATAACACCACATGTTTCTGGTGTCATTGGTTATTCCTATCTACAGACATGTGTATTGATCTCCTAACTTGAGATCATTACCAGTGTGTCCCATTTGATCACATACTTTTATGGAAGGAAAAAACTATGATAATTAAATCGTGGTGAGGTAGCATGTGTTTGGTGCGTCATTAGTGGTATGACATTGGTTGAATTCTCAAGAAAGTAGTTTTCACTTCCAAGTTAAGGAAGTAATATATCTCAAGTTTGGTTGATCAGGATGGTACTACCTTCATAAGTCTTTGGCCAAATTAGTCGAAAGGTAAATCCATCTAGTTAGATCAAAAAATAATAAATCCAAAAAAGGGCGATGACACAAGTGTTCATCCTGCTTTATGAGATATTTAAAGACAAAGAGATTATAGTACACAATAAGTATTCGTAGGTTGGTTTTCATTCCTATGAAAATAATTATCTATTTAGGGGCCTAGATTGGTTGCTAAACTTCATTCTTAGTCTATGGATTTTATTCACTTCTATTGAGAAAAGGGCCTAGAGGGTCACACACAATAGCATATTCAATAATCCACCTTATTCAGTTGAATATGTATATTGGACATGGTGGGCCCCACCATGGGATCTGAATGTTGTCCAAGTTATCGATCACTGATAAATACATAAATTCATTATTATTTAAATTAATAATAATTGGGTTGAATTTATTTATTAAAATTATTTTTAAGTTAAGTAAATATGATAAATAACATTAATCGAATGAATATTGTTTTAATATTTCAGGTTTGTTTAATATTAGCAAGAATGATGAGTCGAGTTAAATAACTCAATTTTATAACTTAATATATTTAATATATATATATATATATATATTACAGGTATGTGATAAAATAATAAATAAAATTAACACAGTTTAGTCTGTCATAATTATTTATATAGTGGATGTTAAATAAATGGGGGTCGGGGAACCCATTCGGGTATTTTGATCATCCACTATAAATAATTGGGGAGAGGCTCTCACCATGAACTATTCATAAAAATAATTCTAGAGTCTTTATCTCCTCTACCTCTTTCTAATGAGAAAGACTCTCGATCCAGGCATTTAGATCAATTTGTCCCTCACGCATCGCAAGTTCAACGATGTGTTGATCATTGGAGAATCAAAGGCATTGTCGGATCACCACACTAGCACCTGAAATTTGAATATTGATGATCTAGAGGATTTTTTAAGAATGTTTGGAATATCTAGAGGGATCCTGCTATGAATCCTTTAAGTAAAAATTCACAATGAAAAGTTTCAGTCAAGCGACTCTTCAAATCTAAACAATTATGTTTTTCAGTTTTAATTTATGTGCTCTTTTAATTTACATGAGATCCTTAGACCATACTGGGGATCCAATCATCATAGATGATGAGTTACATCACTCTTACGATGAAAAGTTTTAAAAAACCTAGCCCACTGGCTTTCACTGAGCACCCCAGTACCTTCATATAAGATCCAATGATCTTCAATCAGTAGCTGATGAGGAGGAAATGGAGCTCAAAAGGCGGTAGCAGACCCTGGAGACTACACACTAGAGGTTGGAAGAGCTGCAGTGTTCGATCACCAAAACAGAGATATAAGGGCAATTTTTTTGTGAAGACTCATGATAGGATCCAACATGTGGATGTCCCCTATTACTACAACAGTTTTCTTGTTTGATTTTGAAACTTTCCTCTGTGCATGGACACATTTCTTTTTCCACTTCAATTATCGCACTTCAATCATATTTGTGATACAACCAATGGTCAATTCTTACTCTCACGTGGTTCATTACTAATGTGATAAACAAGGGATGACCACATGATAGATCATTTATATGAGAGTTTCATATAATCATCGAACACTCAGGGTCTACTTTTTTTGACTAACCACCAAGATTGTTCAGGATGAGAGACGAAATGGTTAGAGAACAAGGCTCTTAGAATGGCTAATTTGTTTTCCCAACGTACACTAATGCATGAAATATATAACTCCAAGGGAATTGGAATCTATCTGAATAATGGGGAATGAAAAGTTTGAATCATGATGCCCAACATTCAGAACAAAAGGAGAGTAGAATAGTGATACAAGATAACAACTAATTGTTTTTGAAACACATCATTTGTACTATTATCTTGTAATGAGGACAGAAAAATGAAGTTTGATCACTGAAAATGTTAAAAACACAAAACCTATCTCAAAAACTTGTCTGATGTCTTTTGTAACATTGGCCCATGATGGTAGGTGAGACAAAATGGCATAAGACCAAGCCATTATAGGGTACCTTCACACATGGAAGAGGATGAGGATCCAAATAAGGGCCACGCGAAGCATGGGATTGGTGTGATGGAATGCTCGAATGGAATCCAAAACTCTTGGATTTATTCCACTAGGGATTAGAAAACATTGGTGAAAGAGTATTTTTTTGAACAAATATCAAACCCATCTTCCATGGGAGATATACCTAAGATGTCGAGCGATAGCTGAAAATGTGAAAAATGCAGTAGATGACCAGCACCAAGGAAGAGGACTTCTCGGGTGATGTCCTAGCACATTTTTTATATTTACATCATGCAACTAAGGATGATAAACACATATTTTTACATCATATGATGATGACTTTAGGCATGTAGTTTAACATCATACGGTAAGGATGAAGTATTGTATAGTTTAACATCATGTGATATAGACATATCTCACAATTTAGCATCATGTGATTGGGATGTTGTACATAGTTTAAGTTCATAGTTCTTGGATCCTAGACAATAGTTTAATTTCTTGTTTAATGGACCAAAGTCTCTTAGTTTATGGTCATAGAGTTTGGACCTGGGGAATAGATCTTATGTGACATGATAGAGTGAAAAAACCCAACGTGAATGAGGTACTAGGAGGCCCAATGCCACACCACACTTTCCCAGTGAGGTTTGTAGTTTAAGTTCATAGATTTTATATATAGAATACCTTATGAGGATCAACCACATTGGTACACACCATACCAGAAATCCTAAGCCCGCGTGATCCATGCTCGATGTGGGAAATAAGAAATGATAAGGGGTTCTTCGTGACCTGTGAAAGCACACATTATGGGTGATGCCAAGGATACGGAATTACAATACAATACAGGGGAGTGTAAAAGAGGCAAGTGAGACTTTAAAGGTCTAGATAATGGAGAGACTAGTGAGTAAGGATCGATTATTAACCATGTTCGAAACATAGGTACCACAACCATACTGGTCAAGAATGGGGAGACCAAACACAGGACCAACTTTTGACCATATTCAAAACACATAATACATTTTTTTCTACTAAATATTCATTAGGTAGTTTTCCCAAGATAGGAAGACAACCAAAATGACATGATACCATAACCATTATGAGGTCTATATAGATTTGAAAGATGATGTAAATCCAAACCTATAAATACCCAAAGTGTGGAATAAAGCATATCATAAATTGGGGTTAAAATTCAGGATTTTCAAATAGTTTAAAGTCATATTTCATAGACCATAGAAGATAGTTTAGAGTCAGGTTACTTGGACTATTATCTATTAGTTTAAGGTCATGAAGTTCATACTGATGAGGAGTGTCTAAAGTGGATATGTATAGTGAGGTGTTTTGATAAACCTAACTTAAATGAGGACCAAGGTGCCAAACTCCACACAACACATTCCTCAGGAGACTCACATACAGTTTAAAGTTGTGATTCTTGGATGCTAACTGAGGAAAAAGATCTGAAGGCTTAATGAATTTGTAACGGGACCCAAAGACAAAGTGTTTGGGCATCACTATATATCTTATAAGAAAGGGAATCAAGCTACACATAGTTCCAGAACACAGTGTGGTGAGAGACCAACATTGGTGGGATAAATCCTCTCTGGTGAGGGAACTGGAGAATCTCACAATTATCATGAGGTATCCAAAATTTATTTAGGGTGGGTTCATAGTTTAATGTCATATGTTGAGGACATTAACTCCTAGTGTAAGGTCATAGAGTTTGGACCATATGGGAGAATATTCCAAATGGGTATGCATCATGTGGAATCCTAACAAACCCAATGTGAATGAGGACCAAGGAGTCCCACACACCACATGACATATTCCTGAGAGATTTTTGTATGCAGCTTAAAGTCAACATGCTTTGACTTTGTGTGAAAAGTTTAAGGTCATGTTTCCTGGACCATCATCTCTTAGTTTAAGTTCATAGAATTTGGACCATGGGGCAAGTTCTCCCAAAAGGGACATTTGTTACATAGTGGCATAATAAATTCGATGTGAATAAGGACCAAGGAGGCCCACAAATCACATACACATTACTGATGAGGCTTTCATATAGTTTATAGTAGTGATTCTTGGACTAAGCTAAGGCCAGAGGGCCTAAGGTTTGAGAAGCTTACAGATGGACCTGAAGACAAAATGTCAGGGTGTTGCTATGTATACCATAAGGATAGAAATCAAGCAACACATAGTTATTGAATAAAATCTCCATGCATATGTCTAATTCATATATAGATAGGGGGAACACTTTTTGGGTAGTTGGACCATGGTATAGAACTAAGGAATTGTTTTGTATCAGGTTTAGACAGGAATCAAGTCGTACATAGTTATTTAACATGAAATGGTAGATAAATCATGCCAAAGGCAATTTCCCATTAGGAAATAACATTGTGGTGTTGTTCAATTTACCATCATACTACTAGGATGATGGTTATTATGCAGTTTAAATTCATGCAACTGGGATGAAGGTGTTATGCAGTTTATCATCATGCGGCTAGGATGTTAGCAGCATATTTTAATGTCATGTTGTAGTGAAGATGGGGAGAAAGAGTTCCAAGGGAGTATTTTCATGGCCCAACATGAATGAGGAAATAGGAGTCCCAACCCCACACCATACACTCCCAAGAAAAACATGCACATATTTTAAAGTCATAATGCCTAGACTTGGACTTCTAGTTTAAGGTCGTAGATCTCTGACCATAGGGGATACAAATAGTTTAAGATAATAATGATTGGAGCTACTGAAAATAGTTTAAATTCATGTATCCAGGACTATGGTCTCTTAGTTTAAGGTCATAGAATTTGGACCATGGGGTAATATCCAAAAAGGGATATGTGTGATGTGACAAGAACAAAACGATGTGAATGAGGGCCTAAGAGGCCCGCACCACACAACGCACTCACAGGGAAAACCGATACATGGTTTATATTCATGGTGTCTGGACTTGGGATCATAGTTTATGGTCATAGATTTTAGTATTAGGGGTGTAATTTCTTTAGAGGATTTTGTGTATGGTGGTAGAGTAACAAAGCCTAATGTGAATGAGGGCCTAAGAGACCTACACCACACAACAAATCCTGAAGAAAAACCTATATAAATTTTAAATTCATGATGCTTAGAATAAGTCTATGTGGTTTAAAGTCATACAAATTGGACTATTGTTTTCTTATGTGAAGTAGTTCTTGAGAAAATCGGTGTGGGTTGGAGGAGTGATGTGCTCTCTATCCATATGATCAAAGAGTACGCACCATTGGAATAGACCTTGTGAATGATGTAAGGTCCTTCCCACTTGGGATCCAACATTGGTGGATTTCTACTAGGTATCATCAATGTCATGATATCTAGCACTATGTCACCCTATAAGAAGGAGTGTAGGTGAACCTTATGGTTGAATTCTCTAGTTATATTATTTTGGTGTCTCTCTATATTGTGTAAGGCTTGGAGCCTATTCTCTTTGAGGGATTCCAGCTCAGGTAGATGGACTTATTCCATTCTGTTTGGAGTCTACTGGTTGTATATAGCTATTTGTAATGATGGAAACTAGATCTCTATGGGAATTACTTCCTATGTTTCATAAATAATAGAATACGGAGTCACCTCAGTGGAATTGTGAGTCATCTTCTGATGATCCTAGAGAGCGTTGGGGAGATTTTCCAGCCAAATCTTCTTGTTTTGGACCACCATCTTCAACAGAATTATGGAGATGGTTTTGTTGGATGCCTTGATATATTTATTTTCTTTCACCTAGTAGCAATAAGTATGGTTGGGCTGGATGTTGTACTTGATGTACAACCTCTTCAGCTTAGTTTCCCTAAAATTGGTGTCGTTGTCAGTGAGAATGGAGTGAGAGACTCTGAATCTATGGATGATATTGGATATCATAAATTCAAAGATTGATTAGACCTTGATTTACTTAATAGGAATCTCCTCTACCCACTTAGAGAATAAATCTATCGTGGTTAAAATAAACTAACATTGGTGGGATATCTCTAATGAATAGGGTCCCATGAAATTGAGTCCTCATACTGCAAAGGGCCAAGAATAATTGGTGGTGTGGAGGGGATCTAGAGGTTTATGCACAAATTTATCATGGATTTGACATGAATGACACATCTTGGAGAACTTGATGCAGTCATGGACCATAGTGGGACATAATTAGCCTAGCCTCTAGATCTAATGAGATATATTCAACCCAACCTGATGGGCACCACAAAACCCAGCATGAAATTCCTACATAACCTGGGGAATCTCATGTCCTTGAATGCAATGGAGAATAATTCCATCAAACCCATGTCTGTGGATATTTTTCCCAAGTTTGGGCCTACTCTGGAGGTTGAACTATGTTTTGATCCAATGTATTCTCTCACGTTCAGCTCTTTCCAATGGGAGAGTACCATGATAGAGAAAATCGACGAAATGATTTATCCAATCAGAGGTTTACTCTACCGTTAGGGGATCTGGAGGTCCTGATGTGGATGCACTGGTGGTCAGGTGGTTCACATGATGGTTATCATCATTATATGAGATGATAGGATAGATGAATATCTAATGAGACACATGAATGAATAGTTCATTCTAGTTAGGTTCTATAAGAGATGTGTCTAGGCTGGATAGAGCATCACCTTGACCGTTCTGCGACTGGGGGGACATGAGTCACCTTTGGATGAGAAGGGAACTAAGGCGTCAGCTATAAAGTGCTCTCTAAAAAGGGAGTGAGTTCAATCTTCCTAACAAAATAATCACCATTAATTTTATTGATGACTAATTCGGAGTCTCCCTTCATATGTAAGAGGGGTAAATCAATCAAAATATCCAACCCAAGACCAATAATGAGATCTTGATACTCTACCTCATTGTTGGTGTAGCCTTCTGACAATAATAATGAATAGGGAAAACCAATATGTTCATGGATAAGGAAAATGAACCCCAGACCTCGCCAATTGAGCTAAGGATTATTGATATAACGACCCATAATTTACATACATTTTTATTACTTCAAAATTGAAGAACACTTATTACAACATATAACAAAACCATGAAAGGACCGTATATGTATAGTGTCTTTAGAAACTGGAAAGCATAAACAACTGGTTCATAAATCATCTACTTTGCCTCCCATTTATTTCATCATATCTAGAGTCCCTTTTTGGCATATTCTACTTAATAACCTTCTTCCTGACCTGGGGAAATAAAACATACAAGAGGGTGAGCTCAAATTCTCAGTAAGGGTAAACAAAATAAATATCAATCACATAATATACATAAGAGAAAAACTTTTGGAAATATTAACCTGCAAAAGAAATCATAATTTCATAACATGGGATAAATCATAGTAGTGAAATGTAATCCCAATAATCATAACTTAAATCATGAAACTTTCTGGCATACACACATAATCATAGAGAATCATTTCTTATTAGTAAAGACTCATTGCCAAGACTATCTTAGTGGACAAAGTCCATTTCTGAACCGAGTTCACTCCTCGTTTCAGTCCTGTTTCACTGAACCGGTTTAACCTGTCGTTCCAGCCATGTCTATATCATGAGATATAAAATCATTACCCAATGCATTGGAGGGAGATAAAGGTCCCACCCATATCATAATGATACCATTCTTATGTGTGCTACAAAATCATAAACCATACATCATAACATAACCCATGTAATAAAAATGGGAATCTTAAACATTGTGACATCATAAAACAATTCATATAAGATAAATGAATTCATAAAAATAATTCTATAACAACATAATCAAATCAATGTAATGATAGGGATAGAATCAGAACCCTATATTATCTTAGAAGGAAAATAATTTTGATAAAACACTTGAACTCCATTCTTGAGGAAAATATTCTTTCTACTTCAAAAACATTTTTCCTTTCTTAACATGTCATACAATTTTAAACTAAAATAAGTTGATTAAAAATAAACTTGAAAAATTGTAAAGTAAGCTTCTTGGAAATAATGTTTTAAAAATACATTCATGTCGTATAAGTTAAAAAAACATTCTTCTCGTACTTTTGTCGGAAAAGTCAAAAATGTACCTCGTACGAAAAATGACAAGATTCCTTTCATATCTTTTTCTAAAAACTCACCGAAGGGTAAAATAGGATTTAAAAAATTGTAGGTTAATGGAAATAATATTACATATTGAGGAAACATGTATGTGGATGATAAAATACACCCCAGTAAATGCCAAAGTATAAACAATCTCGGATAAAAATGAGATTGTGATATTTCCCTTACCTTAGGTCCGATATGATTTTTACATATCCAAACCTCCTGTATAATGATTTAAATAATGTTATTGACTTATTACATAAGCATACTCATTGTTATGATATCACATATGGTCATATTCTTAGCTTCTTATTAGTAATATTTCATTACAACTTGTTATTCGGGTGTTTATTACTTTTTATTCTTATGCCTGTTTTGTCAAATAAATTATTATTCTTCTATTTAGGTTATAGATACCTCATTTACATAATGTTATTAGTGTAATATATATCATATTAATTCATTAAATTCATTTATATAATCATTATGAAATTAAGATCATGTAGAACAAGTCGCATCACATCGTGGAGACAGTATTCCATACGTACGCACGAGCGATGATATCATTCCCATGATCATGGAATTGTATTGGAGTGTATGTATACTATTTCAGAATCAATATCACTTTACAATAATCATATATAGTCATTATTTACACCATTATACCCATCCAAGTAAGGTGGTGGTGGAAAATAGATTACACCACGGCGTGGAGACGGTATTCCGTACGTACGCACGCGCGGTGATTTAATTTTCTGTAGGATTGATAGATGGTGAAATAGGGTTATTTCATACTTATAATAACATATAAGTATATTAGTGATAATGATGTTATTACTTCATAATGAAACAACTAAAGAAGAAGAAGTGGAAGAAGAAATAAAGATGAAAGAATCGGTAACGGAAATTACCTCTTCTTTGAAGTGCTTCTTTGAGACCTCCTTTTAGGGCACTAAAATTGGTCTTTGAAGAAGACCAGGACCTCTAGGATGTCTCTAGGGAATTGTAGAGGAGAAATTTCCAGGGTTTGGCCGAGATTGAAGTCTCAAAGTTGTGTGAGGAAGAGAGGGAGGAGGTGCCCTTTTATAAGGGAGGAGAGGGGCACCTTTGGAATAACTAAAAATATTATTTTATTATAAAGACAAATTCGGTTTTAAATAGCTAAAAATTGATTTATTTCTAATATAAGGTGGTTATGGTTTTAAATCCTATCATCCAATAGAATTTAGACAATTTTAGGTTCCTATTTTGACCTTATAATTTAGATTTAACATTAAGTTAAATAATTTTACTTTTATCGTGTCTTCTTGTGTTCTTACAATATAAGGTTAATAAACTTACTATAACAATCCAAACTAACCCCAAGTTGTTTATTATTAATATATATAACCTTATATAAGTCATTTGGCCGAACCTTGGATTTTTAGGAATAAAATAACAATTAATAATATAATATTTTTTTTAAAACTATTTTATGTCAATTTTGACACTATTTAGTAATTGATTTTTGTGAAAATCATAACAGAATGATTAGTTCAAAAAAAGTTAATTAAATCAATAATAACATGTTATATTAACCTATAAAATTAGTTTAATTCAAAAAAAGTCTCAAATTACATTTATTTGGGTATTTATAACATCAATTATGTCAATATTTCATTAATAAGATAATTACTACATCATCTTTGTGTCATAAATAAATTAAATTATTTAATGTCTAAAAATTAAAAATAAAATACCATTATGTAGTAAATCTTTTTATCTTTCTAATTAATATTTATAGTCGAATATATCTTATATATAACCTTATATTAAAAATTATTTACTTATTAAACTTTGATTTTAACTATTTTAACCCTTCTTTAAATAAATTAATAATAAATGTCCTAATCTAATCCAAGTGGGCCTAAATGGTCATATTTTATTCCTAAGTTTGTTTTTGGTCGAATTACTCTTATCCAATAGAATTAGGACATGTGTTAGGGTAATAATAATATCATGTTTACCCTTAATTACCCTATTTACTTTTAACCGTGGTAAATAAAAGTAAAAAGTTACTATTCACCAAAAATTATTTTCATCTCATTAAACCACATTTTACTTACTGACATCAACCGTGTCTCTCGGATTTTTGAAATTCCACTCACAGAAGTGGTAAAATTAAGTTTTATGAAAAATTCAGTTTTTTAACTACCACTTAGTGGTTTCACTATTCATCAAAAATTGAAAGTTTTCAGAAAAATACCAAAATTTTACCCTAAGATAATTTCGATATTCAGAATCCAAAAATGAAGTCCATTTTGAAAAATAAAATTTATAAAATTTCAAAAAGTGGTTATTACTATTCATAACGGCTATTTTTAATAATATTTTAATAGCATATCATTGTTTTGTGAAACTCGGTATTGCGTACGACGCAAGCTATCGAGGAAGGTCACGATTGCGTGTAAAGCAAGCCAAGATAGTGTTGTGTGTAGTGAAAGATTCCTTTTGTGATTTATAAAAACAAAAATATTTCTCATAAAAGTCTCGGGTGTTACATTCTACCCCCCTTAAAATGAATTTCGCCCTCGAAATTCGTCACTTTGTAACAAACAGATGAGGATACCTCTCCCTCATCATATCCTCAATCTCCCATGTAGCTTCTTCTAATTGGTGGTTCCTCCATAAAACTTTCACCAATCGAGTGGTCTTGTTTTGTAGGACTTTTTCACTACGATCCAGAATCTCTATTGGCTGTTCTTCATAAGAAAGATCCAGCTCCAGCGGTACAACTTCTGGGCTGATTACATGTGAAGGATCAGGTATGTACTTTCTCAGGAGAGATACATGGAACACATCGTGAACTTGAGAGAGATTCAGTGGAAGCGCCAATTAGTAAGCTACCTTCCCAACATGATCCAGTATTTCGAAAGGACCGATATATCTAGGGCTCAACTTCCCCTTCTTTCCAAATCTCATGACCCTCTTCCAGGGAGATATTCATAAGAACACTTTATCACCCACTTCAAACTCTAGTTATTTTCTTCGGTTGTCGGCATAACTTTTCTGTCAACTCTGAGCTGCTCTTATGTGTTGTTGAATAGATCTGACCTTTTCTGCCATTTTATCAATGAGATCGGGTCCTAATAGCTTTCTTTCCCCAACTTCATCCCAGCAAGTTGGAGTCCTGCATTTCTTTCCATAGAGAGCTTCATAAGGAGCCATATGAATACTGGAGTGAAAGATATTATTATAAGAAAATTCCACCAAAGGTAGGTGTTGATCCCAACCACCTTTGAAATCCATAGAGTAAGCTCTCAGCATATCTTCTAGAGTTTGAATTGTTCTCTCAGACTGACCGTCTGTCTGAGGATGATAAGAAGTGCTGAAACTCAACTCTGTATCCAGAGTATGCAGAAGACTTCGCCAGAACTTCGAGGTAAATCTCGGATCCCGATCAGATATAATAGAAAGTGGTACTCCATGCAATCTTACCACTTCCTTTACATATATCCTGGCAAGCTGATCCAGAGAGAAATCCTCTCTAATATCAATGAAGTGTGCAGACTTTGTAAAACGATCAACTATGACCCAGATAACATTATTGCCTTTGGATGTTTTAGGAAGTCCTATGAAAAAGTCCATAGTGATGTTTTCCCATTTTCATTTGGGTATGGGTAATGGTTGTAACATCCCCTTAGACTTCTGTCTCTCATCTTTAACTTGTTGACAAATCAAGCATCGAGAGACATATTCAGCAATATCTCTTTTAATGCCATCCCACTAGAAGTACTCTTTCAGGTCCCTATACATCTTCATGCTTCTAGGATGAATAGAGAATGAAGAACTATGAGCCTCATCCAACAGCTCCTTCTTTAATTCGGGGATGGGAGGAACACAAACCTGATTCCTGAACTTTATTATCCCATCACAATCAAAGTTGAATTCAGGAACATTTCTCACCTTCTTTTGTAACTCGACATCTTCTTTCTGTACCTCTTTAATCTTCACATGTATAGATGGTTGAACATTCATTTGAGAAAGATACGATTTTCCCCTTTCATTATAATTCCCAGATCCATCCTTTGTAAATCCATAAATATTGGATCTTTTGTGATCCTCATCATGGATAAACTAGCATGGTCTTGTTGACTTAATTCATCTGCCACCTTGTTTTCTTTCCCAGGGTGGTAATGAATTGAGCAGTCGTAATCCTTAATCAGCTCCAACCATCTTCTTTGGCGCATATTCAGCTCCTTTTGTGTGAAAATATACTTTAAACTTTTATGATCAGTATAAATATCACACCTTTCACCATAAAGGTAATGCCTCTAAATTTTTAATGCAAAGATTACCGCAGCTAACTCCAAATCATGAGTTGGGTAATTTTGCTCATGTATTTTCAACTGTCGTGAGGCATAAGCTATCACCATATCATTTTGCATAAGAACACACCCCAATCCCTTCTTGGATGCATCACTGTAGATCACAAAACTTTCTCCACTACAAGGCAGTGTGAGCACAGGTGCACTGGATAACCTTCTTTTCAACTCCTTGAAATTCTCTTCACATTCCTCCGTCCAAACAAACCTAACTCCTTTCCGAGTCAACTTGGTGAGTGGATTATATAATCGTGAAAAATCTTTCACAAAATGTCAATAATATCCATCCAAACCAAGAAAACTTCGGATCTCAGTTACTATTGTTGGTCTTGACCATCTTTCGATAACCTCTGTTTTTTATGGATCCACAGATATCCCCTCTTTTGAGATTATGTGACCCAAAAATGAAACTTTTTGAAGCCAAAATTCACACTTGGTAAATTTGGCATAAAGATTCTCCTTTCTCAGGGTCTTCAATATAATTCTCAAGTTATCTTCATGTTCTTCCTTGATCTTTGAATAGACAAGAATATCATCTATAAAGACTACCACAAATTGATCAAGATAGTCTCTAAAGACTCTATTCATTAGATCCATGAAGATAGCAGGGGCATTAGTAAGACTAAATGGCATCACTATAAATTCATAGTGTCCATACCTTTTACGGAAAGCCGTCTTTGGTATATCCTCCCTTTTGACCCTTAATTGATGATACCCTGAACGAAGATCAATCTTGGAAAAGTATTGAGCTCTGCGTAGTTGGTCAATAGGTCATCAATGCGCGGGAGAGGATATTTGTTCTTGATAGTGATCTTGTTAAGTTCTCGATAATCAATGCAGAGTCTCATTGATCCATCTTTTTTCTTAACAAACAGAACAGGTGCTCCCCAAGGTGACGCACTAGGGTGTATGAACCCCTTATCAAGATTCCCTTGGAGTTGCTTCTTCAATTCCTGCAACTCAATTGGGGCCATTCTATAAGGTGTCTTTAAAATAGGCAAAGCATCTGGTACGAGTTCTATTGAAAACTCAACTTCACGATTCGGTGGAAGACCCGGTAATTCCTCCGGAAAGACATCATCAAACTCCCGTACAATGGGCATATTCTTAATCGTGAGTTTCTCACCAACCATTTGAGATAAATAACCTTCATTTAGTGGAATCAATACCCATAAAATGGAAGAAATTTCCACTGGAATCTTATGTTCATCCTTGCATCGATAGACGATCATAGATTGATCTGGAATAGGAAATGTGACTTCCCTTCTTTGGAAATTGATATGAGCTCCATGTAGAGAAAGCCAATCCATGCCAAGAATCACATCAAATTCCACTATAGGAAGGATCACAAGATTTGCAGGAAGCACTTTCCCACAAACTTCAATAGGAGAAGAATTATAAACTTTTGATGCGACTGTTGTGCCATTAGGGGTTGTCACAGCTAACTCAACATCTAACTGTTGAGGTAATACGGTGATATCCTTAGAAAATTCTTCATAAATAAAGGAGTGGGTGGATCCAGAATCAAATAAAACATTTGCTACTTTAGAGTGGATGATAAGTGTACCTTTCACAACATCGTTATCGTACTCCACATCGCTGATAGAAATTGCATTTGACTTTCCTTTGTCTTTAGCCTTAAGATTTTGTTGACGTCGACCATCATCATCAACCCTTGGATTTGGGCATTGATTGGAATAATGCCCCATCTCCTTGCACTTGAAACATTGAAGTTTAGTAGGGTCATTCTGTGTATCCCTTCCTTTGTTTTCATCATTAGACATCTTCTTCCCATCATTGTGGCATTCAAATGCCCGATGACCTTCCTTTCCACATTTGAAACATTTACTTGTCCCTTTAAGAAAACTCCCTCCATGTTTCTTTCCACACTTTGAGCATAAGGGAAAGCTCATCTTTTTTTCAGTGTGCTCTTTAGATTTTCCTTTGAATTCCATTTTCCTCTTCTTATCAAACCCATATGACTGATGGGTTACTCCAATCTCCATCTTGACTTTGATAGCACATCGAACGATTTCCTCATAGCTATTGAAGTCCCTTATGGATAACTCCCTTCGAAGACTTGGTTTTAAGACCCTAAAGAATTGATCGATCTTACTCTCAGGTTGGATAATAATTCCAGAAGCGTACCTTGCAAGTCTTGTAAAATTTTCTTCATAAGTACCAACAAATTCATCATCCTTTTTCTTCAGTTCAAGAAACTCTTTCTCCATCTTTGTTCGGAGAATACGAGGGAAGTACTTATTGAAAAATAAGTTCTTGAACTCGTCCCATTCCATGGACTCAATTTCATCCCTTTGCCTCGTATTCTTAATAAGATTCCACCATTGATCAGCATCTCCTTCCAAGCGATACACTGCTAGGATGACTTTATCATGTTCAGAACATTGAAGAACTGAAAATATATTTTCAGTAGTACTAATCCATTGTTCAGCAACTAATGGATCAGTAGACCCGCTGAAAGAAGGTGGATGCTGCCTCATGAAGGATTCAACAGAATGTTGCTCCTTCCTTTGCTCGTTTGGAAGTCCTGCATGATTCATAGCTTGAGAAAGTTGTGTGAGAATGGCTACAAGATTTTGCATTCCAGCTCCCATAACGTTTGGTTGCTCAGGGGGACAATCATTGCATTGCCCATCGCATTCCGCATTAACACAGTTCCTTCGGGTTCCAGCCATTGACTAAAACCAAGAAGAATAGTGTGAGCAACACTACTTATAATAGGAAAACCACATAATCAAGAATAAAATTTCACACTTAAGGTCTTATCCTAGGTTATTCATGGTCATTTCTAAAACACTAATATTGTGTTCTATGCTTATAATTATCCTTAGGGTTCTTACTAAGGCTTTCACATCCTAGTTTCCAAAGGTTGACTATACCTTTCCTCTTATACCAACTATAACGACCCATACTTTACATACATTGTTATTAATTCAAAATTGAAGCACACTTATTACAACATATAACAAAACCATGAAAGGACCATATAGGTATAGTCTCTTTAGAAACTGTAAAGCATAAACAACTGGTTCATAAAGCATCTACTTTGCCTCCTATTTATTTCATCATATCTAGAGTCCCTTTTTGGAATATTCTAATTAATAACCTTATTCTTGACCTGGGGAAATAAAACATACAAGAGTGTGAGCTCAAATTCTCATTAAGGGTAAACAAAAGAAATATCAATCACATAATATACATAAGAGCATAACTTTTGGAAATCTTAACCTGCAAAAGATATCATAATTTCATAACATGGGATAAATCATAGGAGTAAAATGTAATCCCAATAATCATAACTTAAATCATGAAACTTTGTGGAATACATACATAATCATAGAGAATCATTTCTTATTAGTCAAGACTCATTGCCAAGACTATCTTAATGGACAAAGTCCATTTCTGAACCGAGTTCACTCCTCGTCTCAGTCCTGTTTCACTGAACTGGTTTAACCTGCCGTTCCAGTCATGTCTATCTCATGAGATATAAAATCTTTACACAATGAATTGGAGGGAGATATAGGTCCCACCCATCTCATAATGATACCATTCTTATGTGTTCCACAAAATCATAAACCATACATCATAACATAACCCATGTAATAAAAATGGGAATCTTAAACATTGTGACATCATAAAACAATTCATATAAGATAAATGAATTCATAAAAATAATTCTATCACAACATAATCAAATCAATGTAATTATAGGGATAGAATCAGAACCCAATATTATCTTAGATGGAAAATAATTTTGATAAAACACTTGAACTCCATTCTTGAGGAAAATATCCTTTCTACTTCAAAAACAGTTTTCCTTTCTTAACATGTCATACAATTTTAAACTAAAAGAAGTTGATTAAAAATAAACGTGAAAACTTTTAAAGGAAGCTTCTTGGAAATAATGTTTTAAAAATACATTCATGCCGTATAAGTTAAAAAAAAATATTCTTCTCGTACTTTTGTCGGAAAAGTCAAAAAAGTACCTCATACGAAAAACGACAAAAGATTCCTTTCATATATTTTACTAAAAACTCACCGAATGGTAAAATAGGATTTAAACAATTGTAGGTGAATGGAAATAATATTACATATTGAGGAAACATGGATGTGGATGATAAAATACACCCCAGTAAATGCCAAAGTATAAAAAATCTCGGATAAAAATGAGATTGTGATATTTCCCTTACCTTAGGTCCGATATGCTTTGTACGTATCCAAAACTCCTGTATAATAATTTAAATAATGTTATTGACTTATTCCATAATCATACTCATTGTTATTATATCACATATGGTCATATTATTAGCTTCTTATTAGTAATATTTCATTACAACTTGTTATTCGGGTGTTTATTACTTTTTGTTCTTATGCGTGTTTTGTCGAATAAATTCTTATTCTTCTCTTTAGGTTATAGATACCTCATTTACATAATTCTATTAGTGTAATATATATCATATTAATTCATTCAATTCATTTATATAATCATTATGCAATGAAGATCATGTAGAACGAGTCGCATCACATCGTGGAGACAGTATTCCGTACGTATGCACGAGCGATGATATCGTTCCCATGATCATGGAATTGTATTGGAGTGTATATATACTATTTCAGAATCAATATCACTTTACAATAATCATATATAGTTATTATTTACACCATTATACCCATCCAAATAAGGTGGTGGTGGAAAATAGATTACACCACGGCGTGGAGACGGTATTCTGTACGTACGCACGCGCGGTGATTTAATTTTCCGTAGGATGGATAAATGGTGAAATAGGGTTGTTTCATACTTATAATAACATATAATTATATTAGTGATACTGATTTTATTACTTCATAATGAAACAACTAAAGAAGAAGAAGTGGAAGAAGAAATAAAGATGAAAGAATCGGTAACGGGCATTACCTCTTCTTTGAAGTGCTTCTTTGAGACCTCCTTTTAGGGCACTAAAATTGGTCTTTGAAGAAGACCAGAACCTCTAGGATGTCTCTAGGGAAGTGGAGAGTAGAAAGTGTCAGGTTTTGGCCGAGCTTGAAGGCTCAAAGTGGTGTGAGGAAGAGAGGGAGGAGGTGCCCTTTTATAAGGGAGGAAAGGGGCACCTTTGGAATAACTAAAAATATTATTTTATTATAAAGCCAAATTCGGTTTTAAATAGCTCCTAATTGATTTATTTAGAAGTTAAGGTGGGTATGGGTCAAAATCATCTCATACAATAGAATTTAGAAAAGTTTAGGTTCCTATTTTGACCTTATCATTTAGATTTAACATTAAGTTAAATAATTTTACTTTTACCGTGTCTTCTTGTGTTCTTACACTATAAGGTTAATAAACTTACTATAATAATCCAAAATAACCCCAAGTTTTTTTATTATTAATATATATAACCTTATCTAAGTCATTTGGATTATCCTTAGATTTTTAGGAATAAAATAAAAATTAATAATATAATATTTGTTTTAAAAACTATTTTATGTCAATTTTGACACTATTTAGTAATTGATTTTTGTGAAAATTATAACAGAATGATTAGTTCGAAAAAAGTTAATTAAATCAATAATAACATGTCATATTAACCTATAAAATTATTGGAATTCATAAAAAGTCTCAAATTACATTTATTTGGGTATTTATAACATCAATTATGTCAATATTTCATTAATAAGATAATTACTGCAACATCTTTGTGTCATAAATAAATTAAATTATTTAATGTCTAAAAATTAAAAATAAAATACCATTATGTAGGAAATATTTTTAGATTTATAATGAATATTTATAGTCGAATTTATCTTATATATAACCTTATATTAAAAATTATTTACTTATTAAACTTTGATTTTAACTATTTTAACCCTTCTTTAAATAAATTAATAATAAATGTCCTAATCTAATCCAAGTGGTCCTAAATGGTCATATTTTATTCCTAAGTTTGTTTTTGGTCTAATTACACTTATCCAATAGGATTAGGACATGTGTTAGGGTAATAATAATATCATTTTTACCCTTAATTGCCCTATTTACTTTTAACCGTGGTAAATAAAAGTAAAAAGTTACTATTCACCAAAAATTATTTTCATCTCATTGAACCATATTTTACTTACTGACATCAACCGTGTCTCTCATATTTTTGAAATTCCACTCACAGAAGCAGTAAAATTATGTTTTATGAAAAATTCAGTTTTTTAACTACCACTTAGTGGTTTCACTATTCATCAAAAATTGAAATTTTTCAGAAAAATACCAAAATTTCACCCTAGGATAATTTCTATATTCTGAATCCAAAAATTAAGTCCATTTTGAAAAATAAAATTTATAAAATTTCAAAAAAGTGGTTATTAATATTCATAATGGCTATTTTTAATAATATTTTAATAGCATATCATTGTTTAGTGAAACTCGGTATTGCGTACGACGCAAGCTATCGAGGAAGGTCACGATTGCATGTAAAGCAAGCCAAGATAGTGTTGTGTGTAGTGAAAGATTCCTTTTATGATTTATAAAAACAAAAATATTTCTCATAAAAGTCTCAGGTGTTACAATTGAGCCTTCTACCGATTGGGATCTGGGAGGTGACATCAAAATGCATCTGCTATCATGGAATGACTTGGTCCACTGAAATGATGGACTCATATGGGAAATCGAAATCCAGGGGTAATTATTCAGAAGTTAGATTGGCGGACAGAAATTTTTCCAATGCCTAACCCTTGACATCTTTCTACTTAACTAACCTGATGTAAAACTACTAAAGGATCACTACCCAACATGTTATATTTATGATGAACCAGTGTACATAGGCTAAGTGGACTTGAAAGCCTTAGAGCTCCCGAAGGTTTCTCGGAGGAGGAATCTGGATGATGTCCTTGATCTTCTCTAGGTTGACTTTAATGCCTATATATCTGACAACAATGCCAAGAAACTTCCTTGAGGTAACCCCAAAGGCACACTTCAAGGGGTTCATCTTCAACTACCATGAGTAGAGGAAGACAAAAACTTTCTCAAGATCTTTGAGATGGTCTTGAAGTTGTTAGGACTTAACAGCCAAATCATCCACATAGCGTTCCACTACCATCCTTAGGATCGGTTTAAAGACATCATGCATGGATCAATGATAAGTGGATTTTATATTATTTAGGCTGAAAGGAATTACCTGATAGAAGAAGGTTCCTTACGGTTCTCTGAAGGTGGTAGAATCCTTATATTCTAGTTCCATATGGATCTAGTTGTATCTGGAATATCCATAGATAAAGGAGAGGTTTTTGGAACCTAGATGTGTCATTGATCAAAAACTATGTCATTATAAGGGGAAAATCATCCTTCTGACAATGGTAGTTGAGGCCCTAATATTATATAAAGACTCTGATCTACCCATTCTTCTTCTTGACTGGGATGATGTTAGCTAGACCCTTGGGGTACTGAACTTCCTTAATGAAGCCGGCTTTGATGATCTGGTCAACTTTGGCCTCAACCATGGAACCATGGGAATGGTTCATTTTCCTAGGAAGCTACTTGAACCTGTGATGACTCACTGGAAGACCAAGATGGTAGATGGTGACATGAGGGTCTAGTCCTAGAATCTCATCATAACTCCAAGAAAATACATCAGGATTTTTCTTTAGAAAATCCACGTACTTCTATTGTTCCTCTGGAGGCATGGATGTACTGATCAGCATTGTCCTTGAGTCTTCCTTGGTACCAAGGGTCACCTGAACCAGTTCGTCAATGGTGGGGGATACACCCTCTTTAAATGTGAAAGGAGTATCCCCTATATATTCTTCATTTTCTAAGGCTGGAGAACTAGTGAGAGGATATGGCTCATTTGTGACGAATGATTCCGGGAGAACACTGGTGCTGGATTAGGAGGCTACAGGATCCTCACTAGGGGACTTATACTATTTGAGATCATAGTGATAGAGGATATCAAACCAATTCAATTTGTCCTTTGACCGTGGGGTCCATGATTCGTGTCAAAGAAATGGTGGTGGGTCGACTTATTTCTATTTATCCCGACTTGACGAAACAAATGGGTCTAACATATAGTTGTATCCATAGGGTGAACGTCTCGATACCCTATAGGGGTAAGAGATTCTATTATTACTTGAGCATGGAATGTGTTTTATTATGAGGTAATCTTCCTAATTTTCTTTTACTTAGGGATGCGGAATCCTTTCCTCCTAGAAATGACAAATAAATTTCCCATGTATGGAATTGTAGCCTCTAACTGGTGAATAGGTAGGATGAAAGTATTGTCTAAATATATACATGAGTTGGCTGCAATGGTGGTGTGGTCAATATCATTGGTTTGAACCTACCTTTCCTTTCTCTTGTAATATCCATCATCTATATAGAAGGATTAATAGGAGTCTAACGGAGATGCATCACCTTTAAGCATTCCTACTCGACCATTGAGGGAGTACTTGTGACATTGGTGATATGACGAGGGGATCGTTGCATGAATATGGTGCTAGGACTTACCCATCAACGTTTTGTATTTTGTATCCTACAATAAAACCATGAATTTAGTGTTTTCTACCAAACCACTAAATTGGGTCTTCAACCAGATTCTTCCACACAGTCTCTAATCGGTCATGTCATAACCCTAGATCTTCAAGTCAAAGGGACTAAGATCTACTTTAGTGAGTCCTGGTCTATTGAGCGTCTGAGTCGGGATAAGTTTGTTCCCAAATCCTATGTCAAATAGACAGTTGTAGACCTCCACACCATTAAACTAGGTAGTGATGTATAGTAGATAGATGTTCCCCTTCACAAGGGAGCCCTCATCTTCTTCAAAGAATGAGATAATGGCTTAGAATTTTTCTTGCTTGAACTCTTCAGCATAGAAAGTCTCTACAGCCACTAAATCTATTTCAAATTGAAGGGGGGTCCTTAAAGCTTCTACTAGGGACTTGCACATCTCTTATAATAGGAAGAGGGCCTCAAGGATCTAGATATTCATAGGTATACTGGAGAGGTGCTTCAACACATCATACTTATGTGATAAATATACATTTCTAACTACAAGTGGTTACTCTTTGGTAGGGGCACAATAGGTGCTACTGGATGAACCATTGGATTCTGACTGGTGCTGGAAATATATTTTTTGCCATCAAAAAACTCACCCAAAATCACTAATGGCTGACTATCAGCTGGTTGAGACCCGGGCTTAGCTGGATGTGGCTGATCCCGATGTGGTTGCGGTTGTTCTACCTGTTCAATTATTAAGTTCAACTATGGTGGTGAGTCTGACGGAACATGTTGGGAGGACCATGACTACTGAGCTCGACATAGAACCATTTTTCTGGTCTCAGCAACATGTACTGCTTATCTTGGAACACTGGAATGAGAATTCTGGCATCTTTCATTCCCTCGACTTCTTCGAAAACATCAACCAAAGGCACTTAGAGAAATTTACTAATTTTCCCCATCATTGGGAACTATAAAAGGATCCATTAGCTTGATGGTGTTCATGGAGACATACTTCTGATCGTTATCATAGGAGTCTTCCAATGCTAGGTAGTACCTGGGGGAGATTCACATCTTTGGGGCGTGAAATCACCAAGGGTATGAGATGGTTTCAAAACCAATGAGGGAATTTGATTTCCATTGTTTCATTGGTTCCTACTCTTTAAAAATGTATAATTCAATGAGGTGGATGTAGAAATAGTAACTGGAGAAGGATAAGAGACTTTTGGAGGTTCGGGTTGGCCTAAGAGGGTGTATATGATGCCATGGGAATGAGCGACTTCCCTACAAGACAACCAGTCATCATACTTCTATGTCCTGTAATTGGAAACTTGTTACCATTCACTAGAACCTTTGTTGTCACTATCGGGCTCAGAGGAGACGTGTTCCGCCTATATTGGTACATAGCCCAACTTGACTACACCATTTTTCACCTGAACTTGAAGACAATCCTTGAACACATAGAATTTATTGATGGTATTTCCAAGGATTCAATAGTAAGGTCAATGGTCTGGGTGATTAATGAGCTTGGATTCATTGGGACTCTTGTACTCTGGTAGTTTAAAAACCCTCTATTCCAAGGAATTGTGGAAATAGTTGAGAACCTATGAATCCTTGAAGAAGTAGGTCCGGTTTCTTCTATCTGGGAAAGGAGATCTAGGATCCTAGCCCTGACAAGGGGATGGAGCCTGATGAGGGATCATAGCCACATTATCTTATCTAAGAAGTGGTGCTTGTTGAGGAAGTGACTTCTGATTCTACACTGGGCAAGGTTGATCATGATGAGGTTGTTTCACTTGATAAGGTTTCACTTACTAGGGCTCTTCTAAAAATATTTCTAGCGGCTCTAGGGCCTATACTTGTATGGTGGTGGTAATCTCTACCTTGGAGGCTCTTCTTATAGGTTCTAGAAGAGGCAATTGATGTGAATGAATTTCTTGCTACAAGGATTCCTCTAGGAGTTGTGATTTATCAAATAAATCCTGAAATCCACCTTGGAAGTTATGGGTGATGAGGGTAGGGACCAGTTCAGTCTTGATTTTTCCCATGCACATTGTCAACAAATTATATTGAGTCAATGACATATCGATTTAATACGTGAGGTATTTCCACTGGGAAAAAAATTATACGACGTGATCTTCAGGAAATTTCTTTCACTTGAAGAGGCTGAAAATGATTTTCTTTCACGTGGTGGAGCTTAACTGGTATAAAAACTACCTATAGAGGTCTTCCCAAATAATTATGGACCCTATGGGTAACTAGTTGTACCAAAAGAATACAGGTCCTTCCAAAGTTTGTACGAAACATCAGAGCTTGGAATCCTCCCACTACTCTAAGGTTCCCAACATGGGCCCACACCTTGATATGAAGTGGTTCAAATGCTGTAGTGGGTCACCCATCCCATTGTAGTGGAGAAGGTAGGATTCTTAAAATATGGGGGTGCCCTCATGTAATCCATTTAGGTTAGATATGGATTTTCTTTAGGTGGGAGACCACCTGTCATATCTCAAATCCTACAAGACGAGCGGTGAGAGTGGCTATCTGATCATCTTGGTAGGGGTTCCTATCTTGAGGAGGATATATTACCACCAATGCATTCACAAACTCGTCAACCCTATGGGCCATCACAGTATCTCGTGATGTTGCCTGGGGACAGCTTAATCCAGGTCCTGAGGAAGGTTATCATGCTGCTCGGGAAGATTTGAAGATGCATACCATGGTCACTTTCCATAAACCCCGGTCTCTACCCTATTGGGATATGTAGGATTTTCAGGATCAATGGGTAGTAACTAGATGATAAGGACTTGCATTTTCCCCTGCTTCCCTGGTAGAGGAGAAACATGATCCTGTTGAGGAGTGCCATAATTTGGGCACCGCTCAACAAGGATCTCATCAATGAGCCTCTTCTAGTCTACGACTTTCTGAAATAAGGAAATGGCTACAAGATCAATATATGTATTCTACACAATATCAAATAGATTAAAGGGCTTGGAGGTCCCAATATTCTCTTTACCCTTGTCAACATTTCGACCGGAGGGTAGTGATGCATAAGGTTCCCCAAGGCCGAGTGCATGCCTTTTCTAGCGAGTGAGGACACTTGTGTGAGGGTTCACCTAATGTTATACTATCCCAAGGGGTAGGTCCTCTTTGTTAGACCCTGTGATGGTGTCCCTGTCTTTAGGAAACCCAAGATCAGTCATATTCACCATAACAATACCTGTAGTCATATCCTCAATATCACCGAGTAGGTTGGCTTCCATAGGATAGAACAGAAATGGAGATTAGTAAACTGTCCCCAACCCTAGATCTGCACATGTAGAGAAACCTCTTCAATGATTCTGTAGATTACTAAGAATCTTTTAATGCGTCTTTTTAAAGGTTCTTATGGTAGCCTGGTGATGCAGGGTGTTGAGTCGTTGGAAGTGATACCAACTCAACCATACAGAAGTGCTGATAAATTTCATTGAAATGCTTCTGGCTCCATGGATAGACCAACCAATAGTTAAGCAGGAAAAAACAAATCATCCAGATAGTTTGATGGAAACACGTGACCTGGTCCTCGGTGAGGGACTCTGTGATGTCAAATTCAGGAGACGTATTCGTCTAGAAAACGACAAATAGTTGATATGCACCCAGAGTATCCCACATGCTTTCTTGTTCAGAAGTGGAGCCTAGCTCTTGGTTGGAACAATATTTTATTAGTTTTGGCTAAGAAACTAGAGGCGGCATCGATGTGGATCAGTGCGGTGGTGGACTGCCAAGTGGAGGAGTTGTTGTGTGAGATGATTTCTCACTACTTGTTGGGTTGTCTCTCAAGTATGGTACCAACTGCATCATTGCATCCCTATAGAATTAGGTGTTCACCACCACCTCATGTTAAAGGGTAGTAGTTCTCATTTGTGGGCCTACTAGATTCTCTTCATCTATCAAATTCTAGAATAACTCTCTATGATCTCAGGTATAGGTAGAGAATGAAATTGATGATTATAAGGATAATTTCACCATGCAGCCCTAGAAGGGAGTCAAATATTCCTCCACCTTCATGTACCTGCAAAGGGATTTAGGAATCTTATAGATATCAGCTTTTGAGATGATGAATCTCACATGTCGATATCTTACCCCAGAATCTAATGTAGATGACTGGGGTGAAGGTTCCATCATTTAATCACATTCTATCTAGTAATCTGAGAAGTGAACAAGATTGAAAAAAACTTAAAACTATCTGAAATTTTTCCTTTGGCAATGGTGGTTCTCCCTTATACATTTAGATAGTTCTTTAGGTTAGGTAAGTTATTCGACATGGGGAGAACCTCCATGTTGGTGGGTAGTGGCATGTGGAGGACCTTTTCTTTGATATGTTGGGATACGAGGAGGGCCTCCATATCGGTTGTTATCAGAGCAGGGAGGACCTCCGCTTTGACTGTCATAGGATTGGATAGGACCTCCACTCTCGTTGTTGACGTAGCAGGGAGGACCTCTTATTTGATCACATAGAACATGGAAATGACCTCCATGTTGGTTATGTGAGCAGGGAGGACCTTTGATTTGGTGGGTTGAAGTTCAAGGAGGGATTTCACACTAATCGAACTGGACACAAGGAGGACCTCTGTTTCAAGTAGCATTAGTACGAGGAGGGACTCCATACTAGTTTTTGTATACACTAAGAGGACCTCTATTGTGGTTGGTTGAAACATGGGGAGGGCCTCCATATTGATTTTATAATGATTGAGTGGGACCTCTACTTTGGTTGGATGTTACATGGGAAGGACCTATGTGTTGGTCGGTAGTGATATCATGGGGAGGACTTCTGTAATAATTATCAATGAAGTGGGGAGTACCTCTATTTTGATCAGTTCTAGAGTGGGGAGGGACTCCGCTTGAGCTGGGAAAGGTTTAAGGAGGAACTTTGTGCTAATAGTATGTGGCACGAAGAGGACCTTTTCATTGAATGTTGATAAAGTGGGGAGGGCCTCCGCTTTGATCAAGGCTAGGAAAATGGGGAGGACCTACATGTTGACTGTGGAAATAGAGAGGGACTATTCTTTGATTGGAGATAGTATGGGGAGGACCTCTATAATGGACTTCATCATCACGGGCTAGCCCATAATGGCTGTTGATGACGCCATCGGCTAACAGAGTCAACTCAACCTACCTGTAGGGAAGTTGAGGTCTTGATCCCAACTGGGTGTTGATGGGTCCCTGCTCTGCAGTGTCAAGGATCTATAGGAATGCTTTAGTGGTAGATGGGTCCACTGGATTTATAGAATATGATGCCTCTTTTTTGGCATCCTCCTGAGCTTGTTCCTGACATTGGTGTTGGGTCATTTAGACCAGGGCCAACAAAGAAGGGGAATAGTCCACATGTCCCTCGTCCTAGAGAATCGTTCACTACTAGCATTGATGGGGCCTAGTGGGATCCCTAATTAGAGATTCTCGGGCAGTAGTCACAGCTAGGGTGACTCTATTATCCCCAACCTCCTTAGCATAGGGGAGTGGGGAGAGGCTCCCAAAGCGGTTCACTGTTAGAGTGGGGAGAAGTGGATCCCTTCGCGGCCCTTGGGGGGGCGGTGTTGGTGAGGTGTAGTAGCCACCAGGTCCCAACAAGTCATGTCCCTCATGGGTATGACCCCATTCATATCATATCATCATACAAGGGAATCCATCACCATCCTCTTAATGATCTCTGAGGGTGAGACGAGGCGTGGGTGCCTGGTAGCCGTGGTTACAATTGAATTAATGGTAGAGGTAGAGTCATATGGGATTTCTGTGTTGAAATCTCTCATACCCGTACATCTACAGGTGTTGGGTGGGTGGTTTCCTACAGCTTGGGTCTTGCAAAGTAGGAGGATTCAACTCTCAGTATTAATACAAGGAAATCAATTCCCAATGCCTCAGCGTCATCCAATCTTCCATGGTTTGAGAGAGAGATCCACATTGATGTTGTTATAGAACAAAATGTCCAATGTTTAACTACCCCAATTTCTAGTGAGTTTCATGCCAAGACCACTATTTTCTTAATGGGTCCTAATGCCAAATAACTAGATCTGGTGACATTCTAATATTTTAATGTATCAAATTATAATAATCCCCATGTTTTGGAGAATAGTTTCACATTAGGTTCACCTTTTCTATTTTTGACACATTCTTCGGGGCACGCTCTCCTCGCATGTCTGAATGCACACTTGGAGTCTCATCTTATTTCCCCATATTTCTGTTTCCCAAAGTTAGGCATCATTCATCACTTTCATTGGTTATGTCTGCTCCTTGATCAAAATGGTATTATGGGATGTTGGTTTCTCCTTCCGTGGATTCCACCTTTTAATTTTTTACATAGTTTAGGTCTCCCTCATATATTTAAGTTATGTTCATGGAACTCATTACTAGTGCCTTCTCTTTATGGATGTCAGTTAATTATGTTGCTTATATATGAATATTCCAAAGGTTCTTGACAGGGTAGTAACCTTCATTTAGGGGATTATTCATGTTGGGAATCGCTGACATGTATGGATACTAGGAACATTGGTCACCTATATTCTTCCTCGTGGGAGGGGGTCTCATGGAGGTATCTTAGGTGCAGAACCCAAGGAATCTTATGTCGATCATGAGGTATCTAATACCAAGGGAATATCTTTTAAATATTTTACCTCATTCATCCCATGTTTAGAATGAGTTAGATAATGTTTTAGGCACATATCATACAAGGATTTTACCTTAGGCGTCCCATGTTTAGAAAGAGGTGGTAGTATGAGACAGGTTGCGAGTTTAATGTATTGAAAAGATAGAATGAGACTGATCGGAATTACCCACATAGGAGGATCAAGGAGGTCCACCCCTAGGAGGGGCACTAAGTTTTACCATTAGTCAGGATTGAACCTCACAAAGGAGTCCTATATGCCCTACCAGAATGCAGAGATCAAAACTCACATGGTTTGATGTTGTGGTTCAATGTCATGTGATAGGACTGGTCCATGCAGTTTAACATCATGTGGTAAGGACTCTCACACCACAAAAGGATCATTGTTAGGGGATGGTATGGGTCTTACACATGGAATATTCCCTTTACGGATTGATTTATCTTGGTTGTATTATGAGGGTATTACACATGGAAGCTTCCTAGGTGAGTGGCATGATCTTACAAGGATGTGACAGCCTGGGGAAAATCAGGGTGGGTGTGGATGGAGTGTTAGGAGTGGGTGGAATGGATGGAGTGGATGGAATTTTGGGTTTGGACCTTGGGTAGGCTTCCTACATATCCAAGTTAATTGGGAATCAAATCCCACGTAGTTCGGAAAGGGGTGTTGGGGTCTATACCTAAGGAGGAGGCCCATCTAGTTGGGTATTATGCATGGAAGTTACCTAAGTGAGGGGGCATGGTTTTTAGGGCTTACACTCAAGATGATGCCTGTGGATGGTGGATATCAGGGCTTACTCTAGGAGGGATTCCCATGGGTGGAGGTGGATAGGTGTGATGGTCTTTACTAACCTATAATCCCATGTGAGTCATGCTCGATGTGAGAAATAAGAGGAAGCAGTAGACCTGACACTTGTTTCGTGAAAGATGCGCCAACGAGAGATGGTTTAGGGCTTATGTAAGGAAGCTACCCTAGGAGGATTTCATTCCATATGAGGAAGATCTCATTCCATGTGACAAGGATCCCATTCCTTTTTATTCATACATGTAGCATCCTATGAAGGGTGTGTGAGGATTATACATAGAATATTCCTGGCGTGGAAGGCCTATGTCCCATGACAGGAGGGGTGGCATCCCGTGATGATCATACATGGGTAATCCCATTTTCATTTCATGGTTTAAGACTATAGTTTAATATCATGTGTTGAGGACATTAGTTCTAGGTAGTTTTACTTCATGCAGCGCGGATGTGGGGGACTCACTCCTTACCCCTTTGTCTTAAATAATTGTCTCGCATGTTCCCTTGGGGGGGGGATCATGGCTTCAGCAATACCAGGTTGGAATAGCGTGGATGAGTGGTTGGTCACAAGGTCCATGTTAGTGTGCCTGTACTGATAAGTAAGAGGCATTAGTGTACCTTTTTTGAGAAGAAAAAGGTATGGAAACACATGATTTATAGGCATAAGGGACACCTCATGAGGGACCAAGAAATTATTTTGCATAGTTTTGGAGGGTTGAACACAATAGGTGCATGCATGGTATAGAGCTTGTGCACAAAAGGAGCTCGGACATGGGGCTTTGATATAAAGGCAAGTCATGGAGCTTCAAAGAGGGGGTGAATGTAATATTGGAGGCTTGTATGCAAGGTTCAACATTTCTTACAATATAGGGGTTGTGCACATAGTCAGGAGTGCATGTAAGAAGAGTCTTTTCACATAGCCAACATGGGTTTAAAGATACTGAGTGAGGATTACATAAATATGGTCCCACTCGAGGGAGGACTCACAGGGAACCAGTAATGAAAGATTTCTACCTTGAGGGTTACATTATTTAGCGATGTCACAGAAGACTAATCTTACATGCAGCAGAGTGAAGGTTTGACTTCTGGATGATAATCCTGAAGAAGGGGGGTGTCCTTCTTATTATAGTCAAATTCTTCAACACTAGCATAAAATATTTTCGTTGTGGAATAGTTGTTCCATGCATACGTTTTTTATGTGGTGGATGAGTGTGCAAGGTGCATTGTGACATCATATTTGTATTTTAAGAGATTTTCATTCCATTATGGTTCCTTGAACATGTAAAATGAATCTTGTGCATTTCTTTATTGGCAGCTCAAGGGGCCTGCATGAAAGGGGATGATTGACATCACATTGGTTGCACAGAAGTCTTGTACATGGATGTGGTGTCTTGCATGCAACGTGGAAATATTGTGAATGAATTACTTAGATGTTTGAGTGGCCCATGTGGACGGGAAACTAGATATGTCGCATTGGTCACATAATATTCTTGCATGTAGATTTCAATCTTGTGTGCACACCTCGAATCATGTGTGCACCTTCCTTAGTGTTCTTAGAATTTTTTTTGAGTTAGATGATGGATTCATTTTACTTAAATTTGGCCATTTATGGATTCATGTGGGATTCAACGCCAATATAGGTGTCCCCCTACCATCCTAGGTGTGATCCCCTATCTGAGTGATATGATCTCTGGAGTTCTAGATTGGGTTTGTGGTGTCCTATGGTGGTCTTGGGTGTGATCCCTTGTATATGAGATAAGATATTCAGTGTTTCCTGTAGGGTTCAAGGAGTCCCCCATCATGGATGGGTGCGATACCCTAGCTGATTATTGATATTTTCTAAGTGACAATGCGACTTTCTTTGTGGGAAGACCTAATGAGTGTGTTCTCTGGGATGTTTTTCATCAGAGATGGTGGCGATGTGCCATCGTATTGATGATACTCGATGGAGTGTTATCTCTTAGATGAGTATCATCAATGATGGAAGAGATATTTTTGATGAGTGATATCTCTCAGATGAGTACCATCAGGGATGGAAGGGCTCATGGAGTGAGTTATCCTAGATTAGAATTACCTTTGATCCTTGAGTAGAATTATGTGACCGGCAGTGAGTTTGGGACCTCATGATACTTGGGATTTGAGACGAGTATATCTAGGTTATTATGGGATTCATTAAGGATATTTCACATATCTTTATGGAAACACCATGTGGAGATAAGAAAACTAATCATGTATAGTTGAGTAGTGGTCTATATGGAGTTTCTTGTTCTCTCTCACTTTCATTTCTTCCTCCGGCTTGGGGTGAAGAAGACTATTTCTTTTTAGTTTCTCCCTTTTATTTTGGTTTTTTTATGGTTCATACTACGTATTGTTATACTCATCCCTATAAGGTATTTTTCCACACATTTCATGTCTTGTGTAGATGATAGGCCTTTTTATGGAGTCCCAAGAGGATTCATAGAAGGCAGAGATTAGAGATCTAGACAGACTGAGGTGTTTATCGGTGCTTGAATGAGGTGTGTATTGTAGTTTCATTTGAAATAATTCCCCTCTGTATGATTATTTTTAAATATTTATAGTTTTTATGGGCTTTTATTTTTTTCTTTTTACATTTTTAGTACTTTTTTTGTACTCTAATTATGGTATAGATGTATGTATTCATTCTATTTTCAGTTATTTTTATCTCTACATTGTTGAATGGTAATAGATGTGTATTCATGTATATAGGTACCATGGTCTAATACCTCTCATGTGTGTGATATGACTACTCAGTTCTGGTCTCCATCCCCTGGCCTATTAGAGTTGGGCTTGGGGTAGTCGCGACTCAGACCCTAGTGGGTCGGGTCATGACATAATAGTCCTTTACTCCTAATGGAACCTTGTTTATTTAATTTTATAAATTTCACTTTTATGAAATTAATACATGTATCATAATAAATAAAATCCAATTAATTAATAACTACATCCTCAATGAGAGGTTCCATTCTGTCTCTAGATATCTGGCCTAAATGCTTATTCCATAATCTCAAAGATTTTTCATTCATTGTTTTTCTTTTTCCACAAGTTTGCACTATATTAATCTTATACATAGATTCTAGTGATTTAGTAAAATAATAAATCAAACATAATTTATATATTATTTTCTCTTGAACACCATATCCAATGATTTTAGAGTCTAAGAAAGTAGTGAAACCTTTTTAAGAACCATTGTGATATTTTTATTTTAACAAAGTTTTATATTTTTTAACAACTAACCATTTTTTAAAAGAAATTTTTTGTTATTCAGGATCGAACTCATCCCATCGGAATGAGTTTTTTGTAAAAAAGTTAAAATATTTTGAATGTTTGAATCCAAGAACAAAGGGGGATAAAAATTCTTTTCCTTGAGAAAGTTGTTTTTTGAACATAGGTTTTTAGACTAAGATATAATTAACACAAAAGGTGTAAGGAAGATGGAAGTTGGAATTTCTAAAAAATTGTTGATCGGATGCACCATCAAACTCAGATTCATAGACATGAAGTTCAGGATTCATCAGACTCAACATTGGTTATAAATTCAGAAGTTGTGGATTGAGCAAGTTGGAATTTTGTTGAAGAAGGTTAATGAAGAGAGTGATATCAGTAGTTAGAATGTTCTTTACATTCTAACCTTAAAACAGATGATTATTTACTAGTCACAGAGTTATCATAAATCATGAAACATTCTCATTATAAAATGTTTTGAATAAATGGAGGAATTTTAATGATTTCATCAGTTCCAAAAATCAAGATAAAGTTTTATTATGTCCATAAGTTAATCAGACTGAAGTTGGGGATGTTAATCAGATTAAAGATTAGGAAGTTAATCAGACTAAAGTTGAGGAAGTTAATTAAACTGGAGTTGAGGAAGTTAATCATAATGAATTTGAGAAAGTTAATCAGATTTAAGTTGAGGAATTTAATCAGACTGAAGCTGGGGATTTGAATCAAAATGAAGTTGAGGAAGTTAATCAAACTGAATATAAGGAAGTTAATTGGACTGAGGTAAAGTTATTATGTTCTAAAATATAGATTTTAGATAAATCTTGAGATTTTTTGAATCTTTCAAAGTTGAAGTTGAAATGTGAGTGATTTTCATAGATTTAAAATTTGAGTAATCGGGAAAAAAATTCAATTTCTTGCCTTTTCTATTATGAGTATCCTATAAATAGAAGCACATTACATTCATACTTTGCAATTTTTTATGTATACGGAAAAGTCATAGTGTTGTATACTTATTTTCAAGTTTTTTCTATCCAGATTGATCTCTCAGAAGAAGGTTGGACACTTGAAATTTTTTTTACCGGGATGAGGAAGATCAAACTGAGTATTTGAGAAGAGTTTGAGTAATGCAAATTGTGAATGGGTTCATCATACTGAGTCCATCAGACTAAATTCATCAGACTGGGTCCATTGGACCCGGCCTCACCGGACTGAGAGAATTGGACCCAGCCAAATCAGACTGAGGGTCAGGATTGATCATTTGTGGATCAGTTTGAAAATTTTATTCATTATTTTTTTTGTATCAATTTTTTAAATAAAACTTTGTAAAATAATAGGAGTTAGTATAATCATTCCTATTGAGATATAAAAGGTGTTTAATAGGATTTGACATAAGTTTTATTCACTTCTTCATAATAGTGAATTTTCATATACCAACAGGAGTGGCTATGGAAAGGATGCAGGTTCTCACACTGATTCTGAACCATGTAAATCTCATATGCTTTGCATGATTTACTAATTTTCCATGCATAAGTATTTACTAAAATTTGATAAGGATATAAACTTTAATAGGTTGTAGGGGTTAAGTTTCTAAAATTCTTGAATCTTATAAAAACTGAATAACTCATTCACCCCCCCCCCTCGCTCAGTTTTTATTCAATCCTTTGGAACTTCAATTACTATTAGAGATAAGGTTCTATTGTTGAATACTTATCATGGATAATCTCAATTTTATAAAAAATATAGGTAATCCTACATTTGATGAAAAAAAATATTGTGGATAAAAAATATGATGATTTCATATCTCCTATCACTTGGCCTATAATTTTTTGATGTTACTATGATTGGGTTTCCACCTATTGAGAAGGATGACCTGATGACTTCTGCTAACAAGATAAATATTGAAGTTGATGGAAAGTTTAGAAATGATATCCTTATGTCTTTATCAAAAAAAAATTAATATGAATGTGATGGGTCTCAAAACTTCAAAGAGTATCTGGGAAATACTAGAATGTATTTTTTGAAGGGAATACTAAAGTGAAGGAAGAAAAGATAAAAATCTGGAATAGTAAGTAAGAAGACGTAAGAAGAAGAGATAAAGAAACTATTGATGAATACTTCACCAGATTAAATGAAATTGTTTGCAACATAAAAGGATTATAAGATGTTCTAGAAGATTCTATAATTGTGAAAAAACTTATGAGAAACTTTATGAACAGGTTGGATTTGAAAATTTCCTCTTTAGAAGATAGGGATGATTTATCTATTGATGAATTGCATAATATTATTATTTCTTATGAAATGAGAAAAACTCTCATGTTCAAAAAGAAGATAAAATATGAAATGGATTTTGAATCCATGAGAAAAAATAAAATGAAATATGTTGAATATGTTGATCCTTATGAATCTAAAGATAAATAGGATGATGAGTTGAATGATAAAATCATTTCTCTTATATCTAAGAATTATCAAAGAGGAAGAGTAAAGTATTGAGGTAAAATTCCTCTCAAATGTTTTGAGTGTGGTGAAATCAGACACTTTTCTATGAATTTACCCAAGAATCAAGTTAGAGAATATCAAGATAATTTGGATGAAACCCCTCAATGGAAGAAGTGTAACAAAATTTCTAACGAAGAAAAGTCATCCAAAAAATATAATAATAAGTTCATGGGTGAAAAAAGAAGTATGTTGAGTAAGAAATTTGAATCATACTCAACTGAAATCAATTTTTAGAAGGGTAAAATTTAGAAAAATTTAGAACCTTTATTGAAAAAGTTGAGAAAACAAAAGATTCATCAGATAGTGAAGAAGGTGGTGAAGAATCATATAGAGAGTATCAACTCAGAATTGAACTTTCTTCATGTCATAAACAAAACAAAACTCTCAAGAAAGAAATTAGAGTATTTAAGAAATATTGTGAATAGATTTTTGAAGGTAGAAAAGATGTCATCAAGCAGGAGGAATAATAAATTCATGAGATCATAAGTTATAAACTTAGAATTTTTTATCATGGAATGATGGTTGAAGATATCAGTAAGAAGATAGAATCTAAGGAAGAGGAATTTAATAAGTTTCGATCAAAACTTCTTGAGTATAAAAGTTCCTTGAGGAACATGAATGAAAACTTTAACAAATATTCAGAAGTAAAATAAAATACTTCTAAAGTTGTTGAGAAAGCTTAGATCAAGAATCAGGTGAATTCCTCACCCTCCAAAAAAAATGTTTCATCTGATTTTTCAAACATTACAGGTGATAAGAAAATTACTGGGAAGGTTTCAGTGGAGAAAGTATGTGATAAACCTATCAAATATATAAAATTTGAAAACTCACTCAGAATGAAAGATGTTCCAAACCTAGAGTATGTTATATTAGGAAGAAGTTATCATCCTCAATAAATTTTCTACATAAAAAGATCATACTTCAATAGAAAATCAAGATTTGATGGTTTCTGTTGGTGATGTGGAATATATGGGAATAGGTCTTATAATTGTTATCATAATATATCACTTCCCTAAATAAGTTTTGAATAGATTAGAATAAATATTGAAAGTATAATGAGTATCTTTCTTAACACACAT
Source organism: Viscum album (assembly GCA_963277665.1). Lineage (NCBI taxonomy): Eukaryota > Viridiplantae > Streptophyta > Magnoliopsida > Santalales > Viscaceae > Viscum > Viscum album. The sequence goes on along the minus strand of OY728128.1, from coordinate 1,033,388,798 downwards.
AAAGTTAGAAAAGAAAAATCTCAAGATGTTAGAAACTTTCCAATAAAAAATCAATTTGAAAGTCTAGAATAAGTTTTTGGAAGATGTGATTAGGATGGTTATCATGAAAAAATATGTATGAAACTCTTTCCTAAACAAGTTTCATATGGGAGAAAATAAAATGAAACTTGAAATAATAAAGTTGAGGAAAGAGATTTTTTTTGTTGAGACTGCCTTGAAATCAAGTAAAAAAGAACAAACCATGGATATTTAATAGTGGTTTCTCTTCACACATGATAGATGATTTAAAAATCTTTAAACATATTGAAAATCGTGATGGAGGTGTTATTGCCTTTGGTAATGATAGTTCCTTAAAAATCTGAGGAATCAGAACGGTTGAGATTGAAGCAGAAAAGTTGAAATATAAGGAAGTTTTATTTATTGATGGGATAAAACATAACTTACTTAGTGTAAGTCAAAATTATAATGATGTAAAAAAAGTTATTTTTAGAAATGATTCATATATTATTAGAAGTGTAAAAGATGAAAAATTTATCACAAAAGGAGAAAAAACTAGTGGAAATATTTTTCAAGCTGGAAAACTTAACAACTCATGTTATCTAAGTACAGAAGATGAGAATAAGTTGTGGCACCTAAGTTTAAGCCATCTTGGGTAGAAAATCATGAACAAACTTTATAAATTTGATGTTGTAAAAAACTTTCCAAAATTGAAAAGAATATTGGAAAATATATTTTTTACTTTTCATAAAGGTAATATGACTAATAAAAGTCATAATAAAGTTGCGACTTAGTTTATAATACCTCTCGAAATTATTAATCCCAATTTATGTGGGTCAATGAGACATCAATCAAAAAAAGCATATTTGTACTTTATCACTTCTATTTATTATTTCACTTGGATGAACAATATCATATTACAAGTTAGAGGCTACTAAAATGTTCAGATTATTCAGAAAAGATGTTGAGAAAGAAATGAGGGTTTATATAAATAATTTGATAATAGATAATGGAATTGAGTTCATATCCAATGATTTTGAAACTTATTTGAGAAATCATGGAATAAAATATCAGTATAGTGCTCCGTATATCCCACAAAAAAAAATAGAGTAACAGAAAGGAAGAATAGAAGTATGGTGGAAATGGGAAGAATCATGTTAGAAAAATAAAAACTTTAAAAGTTCTTTTGGAGAGAATATGTAAGTACTTTTGTACATGTTTAGAACATATGTTTTTTGATACTAGAATCTAACATGACTTTCTATAAAATTTGGAATAACAAAAAACCTTCATTGAAATAATTCAAGGCATTTAGAATTGCCTTTTTTTCTAAAAATTAAAAATTGGGATCTTGGAAAGTTTGATGATAAATTTAAAGAATGAACTTTTATGGGTTATTCATCAAATAGAAGATGTTAAAACTGTTAGAACAAACGTTTACAAAAGTTGGTTTACTCATATGATGTGAAAGTTATTTAAAATAAAAATTCCTTAACAAAAGTTATTGAGAATGTAAAGATGGATAAATTGAATGTTTCTAATGAAAGTGATAATGACACAAAACAAACTTTCCATGATTTAAAAGAATCATGTGATGAGGAAAGTTTGGATGAGAAAGAAACTTTGAAATTTACTACATTACAAAAATATGTTGAGACCAAAAATATTATTGGTAATCAGAAGGATCCAATTGAGACCAAAAAAATGTTTTGATTAGAAAATCAAACTTCACTCATCTCAAAATTTGAACCAAAATCAGTTTCAAAAGCTATTCAACACAAATAATGGGTGAATTCTATGAATGAATAGTCAGATCAAATTGTGAAAAATGAAACATGGGAACTTGTTCCACTTCCAAAAGGTAAAAATTTTATCAGAAAAAAATGGGTTTATAGAAACAAGTTGAATGAATATGGAGAAGTTTCAAGAAATAAGGAAATGATTGTTTATAAAGGCTATGCATGGGTGGGAGGTGTGGATTTTGATGAAAAAAATCCCCCATTGTATGTTTATAAGCTATTATAATGTTTTTACCAGTGTTTTCTCATCAAAATTACAAATTATATCAGATGGATGTAAATTCAGCATTTATCAATGGAGAAATTGAAGAAGAACTATACATTGAACAACCTTTTATGTTTCTGCTTAATAAGGATGAAAAAAAAGTTTGTAGATTGAAGAAATATTTATATTGACTAAAATAAGCTCCACATGCATGGTATTCTAAGATTGAAAATTGTTTGAGAAAGTTGAATTTTTCTAATGGAAATTTTGATATCAACTTATATGTGAAAGATGTTGACTCTACAAATATGATTATAAATGTTTATGTAGATGGTGTAATTTTTACTGGGGATAGAGAATATATTTGTAAAATATTTTATAAATAAATGAAAAGGAAATTTGAGATGTTGATGTTAAGATAATTAACATTATTCCTTGGTTTACAGGTTCAAAAAAATACATTTTCTTATACCAAGAAAAGTATATCAGGGAATTGTTACAATAGTTTGGCATGATAGAATCCAAAGAAGTTTCTACTCCTATCTCATTGGGGGTAAAGTTGAGTAAATATAAGTCCAGAAAAAGTGTGAATCAAAAATACTTTTGGAAGTTGATAGGAATTCTACTTTACCTTATAGACTCAAGGCCTGATGTTGTTTATGTTGTGACTTTGTGTGTTAGGTATCAAATTAATTTGAAAGAATCACATATATTGGAAGAAAAGAGAATTTTGATATATTTCAAAGGAACAAATTCACATGGTTTGTTATACAAAAGATATTATGAGATGAAGTTTCATGGTTATACTAATGTCAATTGGGCTGGAGATTGTAATTATAAAAAATCAACCTTAGGTAGAACATTTTTCTTGGTTGAATGTTGTGTAGGTTTAAATAGTAAGAAACAAAGTTCGATAACTTTGAGAAAACTAGAATCAGAATATGTTTCATCTACTCAGACTTTTACTCAAATTTTGTGGATAAAAGATCAGTTGATTTATTTTAAAGTAAAATTTTCTAAACCATTGAAGATACTTTGTGATAATCAGATTTCAATTTATCTTTCTAAAAATCCTATCCAACGTTCAAGATCAAAACACATTGATATAAAGTTTCAATTTATAAAAGATATAGTTTCTACTGGAGATGTTTTTCTAGAATATATCTCAATGGAGTATCAAGAGTTTTCAACTTCATGTTTATCCTCCTCTAACGACTTCCTAAATATCATAAGGAATTTCCCCAATATGCTTTTGGATTATGTTGACAAAGGGGGAAATAAAGTATCAATTTTTTACTTTGTAATAAGTTTTTACTTATCTTTATTTCATGAATCTAAAGTTGTGGTTATTAGATAATGGAGGATATGTAAATCAAGGGATAGAGAAAAAAGTGAGAAAAGATAAAAGTGATGGGGGTTTATCTTTACTTGGCTTCAAAATTTTCTTATCACAAAAGGATGGAATTCCTTTAAAAACATTACTTTATCTTGTAGTGTGGCATCAAGACACTTTCTTTTTAGAAAGGTTGTGTTTTGATAAAATTTAAAAACCTTGAGTTATTTACAAAAGTTGAGTTGTGAATTTTTTGAGAGTTAAAAAGGTTGTTAATTAGTGTTGTCAACAAATCCAAAGGGGGAGATTGAAGAACCTTTGTGATGTTTTTTTTTAAAATGATTTATATTTGTTTACAACTAACCTTTTTATAAAATAATATTTTTGTTCTTTAGGATCAGACCTATTCCATTGAAATGAGTTTTTGTAAAAAAATTGAAAGATTCTGAATGTTTGAATCCAAGCACAAAGGGGGAGAAAAGCTATCATCTTTGAGAAAGTTGTTTTTTAGACATAAGTTTTCAAAATGAGAAATACCAAAATCATATGATGTAAGGAAGATGAAAGGTGGAACTTTTGTAAAGTTGTTTATCGGATAAAACATCAGACTCAAATCCATTATCATGAAGTTCAAGATTCATCGGACTCAGCATTGGTTAGAAATTCAGAAGTTGTGGAGTGAACAATTCAGAATGTTTCTAAAGAAGTTGAATGAATATAGTGATGCCAGGAGTTAGAATTTTCTTTACTTTCTAACCTTAAAACAGTTGATGTTTTTCTAGTCATGGAGGTCTCATAAATAATGAAACATTCTCATGATAAAATATTATGAAGAAATGGAGGAATCATAATGATTACATCGGTTCTAGAAATCAAGACAAAGTTTACATCAGATCTAGTAGTTAATCAGACCGAAGCTAAAGAAGTTAATCAGATTGAAGCTAAGGAAGTTAATCAGAATGAATATAAGGAAGTTAATCAGACTGAAGCTGATGAAGATAATTAGCCTAAAACTGAGGAATTTAATCAGATTGAAGTAGAGTAATTTAATCAAACTGAAGCTGAGGAAGTTAATCAGATTGAAGATGAGGAAGTTAATCGGACTGAAACTGAGGAAGTTAATCAGACTGAAGCTGATGAAGTTACATCAGACTGAAGAAAAGTTAGTATGTTTGAAAATACTGATTTAATATAAATCTTGAGAGGTTTTAAGCAATAAAAGTTGAAGTTTAAATGTGATTGATTTTAGGATATTTGAAATTTGAGTAAGAGGGAAAAGTTTTTCAATTTCTAACCTTTTATATTTTGAGTTTCTTCTAAATAGAAGCACAATACATTCGTACTTTGAAACTTTTCACATATGTGGAAAAGACGGAGCACTGTATAATTCTTGTTAAGTTTTTTCTTTCCGAACTAAGATCTCATAAAAAGGTTGAACACCTGAAAGTTTTTTTTATCAGGATGATCAAGATTAGACTAAGTTTTTTATCAAAGTTTGAGTAATGCATATTGTGAATGGTATCATCATACTAAGTCCATGAGATTCAATTCATCGGATTGAGTGCATCAGACCCAGCCTCATTGTTCTAAGAGAATCAGACCCATCGAAATTAGACTGAGGATCTAAACTGATCATTTGTGGATCAGTTTGAATAAAGTATTTATTCTTTTTCTTTAGATTAAATTTTTAAAAGAAAACTTTGTAAACTAATAGAAATTGGTATAATCATTTCTCTTGGGATATTTAAGGTTACTAATAGGATTTGGCACAAGTTGTATTCACTTCTTCATAATAATGAATTTTCATAGACCCATGGGAGTGGCTATGAAAATTATGTAGGTTCTCACACTGAGTTCGATCCTTATAAATCTTATGTGCTTTAATTTATTTCATACTTTTCCATGCATGATTATTTAATAAAATATGATAGGGATATAAAATTTAATAGGTTGCAGGGGTTAAGTTTCTAAATTCTTAAAACATATAAAAAAGTGAACAACTGATTCAACCCCCCCCCCCCTCATTTGTTATTTAATCCTTTGAAACATCGCATTTATTCCATAAATTTAACTAAAAACCATAAGAGTAAAGTTGAGAAACTGAAATAAGGTTTCTAGTAATACTAGGTATATAAATAGTAGATATTAAATCCTAAATGAAACCACTCTTCAAGACTAAATTAAGAGTTCCAATGTCTTTAATTGAAACTTTATCTATATTTCCTATTAAAATTCTCTAGTCTCCCTTATTTAACCTCCTTGCATAATGAAATCCCTATAAAGAACAAGTTATGTGAACAAACTCACTAGTGTCAACCCACCATGTAGTTAAAGGAACATTTATGAGAAAGGATTTATAAAAAAATAATTAGGTAGATTAAATTTCTTATCTAGTCATTCCTTAAATTTTGGGCACTTATTCTAAATATTTCCTTTATCCCAGTAGAAGTGACACATAGGTGATTCATGAGTCTTAGTGGTAGAATTTCCTCTCTTCAAGTTAAAGTAACTTCCCAGACATTTTGGTCTTGTTCTATCCCTAAATGATGAAATGAACACTTTGAGGATATTCATATTTTATCCTTTCTTCCTTTTGAATGAACATTTTGATTAAATTTCTCATTTTACATTTCTCCCTTTAATCATTATAGTTTATCTTAAAAGTAATAAACTGAGAAGGTAGAGATGTCATAATAAAATGAGTACAAAAACCTTTGGAAATTTCCATGCCCATGTCCTTAAGCTGATATGTCATATCATTCATTCTTACGATGTACCAATGAAAACTAGTGACACCATTGTACTTCATGGTGACCGTTTTGGTGATTAATGTGGTAGAAATCATTTTTGAAGTACTTTGGAATTATTCATCAACTAAAGCGAGGAAGGTCTTAGTATTTTCAGATTCATTAGACTTTTTAGAATCTACAACGATATCAAAACCTATAAATCCTCCTCAAATGTTCGATGTTATGGATCCCTTGATAATTATAAGTGACAAGAAATTAGACCTCTTCTGATTTTGAAAAGAATTTTTTACCTCAGGGGAATTATGAGATGTAAGTGGGTTATATTTATCATTATGTAAGGCATAGTCAAGGTCCATAACACCAAGGAAAGGAAGAACAAGTTCCTTATATTTCTTAAAGTTTCTACCAGTTAAGGTCTTAACAGATGAATCATAACTCATAAGTTAAGAAAATAGTCACAGAAATAATCATGCACATTATCAATAATCCTAAAAATGCACAATCATAAGTATCAAAAATTAATAAAGTGTGAGTACATAGTTCACAAAAGAAAATAAAATACACAAAAGTTTCTTATGAGAAAAATTGTATTATTTGTAACATTCATTGGGATGAATACAAACATACACATAAGTTTTTTTCCTTAAACATTAGTATCAATATAACACAAAATTAAATTACATTATCATTGGGAAGAAATAATTTAATTTCATATTACATTGAAAAATTTTACTTGAAAAATCAAAATCAAAATCATGTGTTGGGCTATGTAATGATTTTGACATCAAGAGTGTAACAAAATTTATGGTTTTACTAATTCTTTCTTATTCAAATAATAGTTTTCTATTGGAGTGATTGTTATTCGAATAAGTGAAAACCACAAGAAAAATTAAATTAAATTATTCGTGTAAATGTTAAGTATCACACACATAATAATTTAACTCAATCTAAATTATTTATTGAAATTAGTAATCTACACATAATCAATAACTAATTAATTATGTCAATCCATCATAAAAATTCATAATTTAATTTTATGACACATAAATTCTAGAAATTATTATAGATTAAATTTACATAAAATAAATGAAAAAATACATAATTTCAAAACATTATTATGATAATTAATTAGGTTGAGTGTATAGTAATATCTTGAATATATAGAGAGAGTATGTATAACTACATTGATCAATATAATTTATTATATAGAATTGGGTTGTGGTTTCTATGTCCTTCTTGAGTCAGCTCCCCATATATAATCTTTGACCATGGTGCATCTTTATTATATTTCAAAATTCCTCCATGGAGTAATCCATACAGGATTTGGTGGCTGGATCATGGATTTGATTCACCTGGTGTAGAGGTTTTAGTACAGGGAACTGTGTATGATGTGGTACCTCCAGGTGGTCCTCCAGTCAAGCCACCACTCGTTGAATAGTTGGTTGTGCCATAAGTTCAAGATTAGGATGTTCATATGTTGAGGGTGCTAAATGAGTTCCAAAATAAGTGAGCTTTGAGGTATCAGGGTGATCCAAACCCCCAGGTAGCTGATTACTATCTTGAGGTGGTCACGCAAGTTTTCCTCCTAGCAAGGACACCTCTCGATCAAATGGTGGTCCTAGTAGTGATTCTTCTGTAGGGATCGAATGGGTGATGGTGGAGTTTGGTGATATAGACCCATGATGAGATGACTCTCACTTGGAAAGAGCTTGAGAAACTCTTCAGGGAAGTGTTTTATCTATCCATGTTGTGATCAATGCGTATCCAGGACATTTTGCAGCTTTAGAAGGATAGCATGACCATGGAGGAGTATTCGGCATGGTTCACAGAACTTTTATGATACTCCTTAGATATGGTTTTAGATTCATTTTTTAAATCATATACCTTTGAGTAGGGATTAATATGAGATATTATGGATGTGGTGATATCGTTGTGCATTCCCACCTATGTTGGGGAGCTTGAGTGGGCCTTGGTGGTGGACAGCTTTCTAGTTGATCAGACTCCAACTATTAGTACTGGACACATAGGAGTTGAGACCTTGGTAGCTGGTAGCTGATGGTTGGCCCCGGGATCCATGCATCTGAGACACTTTAGGATATTATCCCAAGATGGAGGTTCTGTATCTTAGGGCTCACAGGATGGATCTAGTCATTTGTACGAGAGGTGATGTTTCGCTTGTGATGGATGGGACATCTCATGCAAGATTTTCTGACCCACCATGTTTCTGAGAGGGATATAGTTTATTGAAAACCCTAGAAGAGATAGTTATTGTATTATGGAGTTACACATGATGGATAATGTGGAGAAGGAGTGGGGAGAGCAGTAGGAGGTGGAAAATAGTGTGATATGTTTCCACCACCACCCTTAGGTGGCCCATGCCAGACTTAGGGGGCTAGAGGACAGGGGAAAGGAAGGTTTTAGGCTATAGAGTCCTATAACCCAAAGTCTATGAGGATGATTAGAGATATTATAAGTGTCCTTTCTACTTTTTTAGTACTATTGTTATACACTATTGTGTGGTACTCTTTTCTTAACACTTCTTGATCGAGGCTTATCTAGGGTGATGTGGGCATTAGTAGAGCCCTATGATGGTAATGTTTGATATATCTTCAGACTCTGGAGGAAGAGGGATGCTTCCCCCACCGAGAATCATTCCTGTGATGTGATACAAAATCATATGGGCGAGTTAGTTACACCCAAATAAGATAGTGTCAAGGTGTGGCGGATGAGTTTATTTGAATTGTGTGTTTGTGGAGGGGTTGTGTGCTGGTGTGTCAAAGCATGGCCTGGCGATACCAGTGGAACCTTTGTGATTGACCCTTATGCTAAAGGATCCTATAGATAGGATCAGTGACTACACACTTCTATCGACAATGTGACTTGACTCTATGAATAAAGTGCCTCATATAGAATCTTTCTATAGTGTCATTGAGACCCTATAATGATATTCCTCAGTATGGATTGGTTTCTTATCATCCATGCTTAGTTGTTTATCACCAGTGGGTGTGTAGGTATTTCTGGATTGTGGGATGGGGTTTTCCTCATTTGAGGAGTGATCCCAAGCTGAGTGGGATGAGCTCATGTGTGGGTAGATACAACCTACTTTTATTAGATGGCTAGTATAACCCATGGTGCAGTAGTTCTATGAGACATCAGTTTCCTTCTATAGTGGTGGATTTGAGGACATCTACTTGAGGACATGTTGGGTTTTCCTCCCCACTGATTGTTGTCTTATGCATGGACTGGATTCTAGGGACTGCCCTGATATTTTCATCAGCATATTGGTTGACTCTTGTGGAGCTTTGTGATTTGGGGTGTAGTTGGAGGTTTACAAATAAAGGGCTTGGTAAGACCCAGTGTGTGAAATTGGGAAGCCTTGTGTTGTTCATTAGTACCCTCATGTTTTCGGCATCATAGTTTCACGCGAGACACTTGAAGATGAAGCTTTGTTTCTCTAGTTTTTAGCGAATATCCCTCCTCTTTTTAGTGAGGTAGGGAGGCACCGCTAGGAGATTCTATTCATGAGGTCTCCTGTGATTGGATATCCACTGTAAATGTCCTTTATAGGTTTTTTGAAGGTGGTGAATACGTCAAAATTCTGAGAATTGATAATGAAACCAAACTCACTATGATGCAATGTGTTGAGGAGGTTTCTTTCCCTTAGTTTTACTCCCAAGATAAGGGTGGTTGTTCTAAGTAGAGTGAATCGTTCGAGTTCTGGAAAACATGCTTTGGGTTTTCATGTTGACATGGTGTAGGTGTCGCTCCACCATCAGCATAGCACCATTTGAGGCCATGTTCAAGAGGCCCTACAGGTCATTGTTGTACTGGTTGAAGCCAATGGGAGACAACATTTGTGGTCCTATATTTGGTTCTAGCGATGAATGTTGAGGGTATAGTTCATCCAAGGTCGAATGAGACTATCGGGTCATGTCAGTATCTATGTCGGGTTAGTGAGGGGGTGTGCCTCTAGACTTTGTGTACGTAGTTGGACTGGGTACATGGTATTTACACTAATCACAGCTAAGGATACATGTTCATGCTTCGTTGCATGATGTCGACCTGGTTTGAGCTAGACTTTGGATGTGGTTTGGATTTTTTGGTTCCCCTAAGTGCATGTTTGTAGACAGCATAGGAACCCTCTAGCAAGCTCAATGCTATGGGAGTTCTAGTTGAGATCTTAGTTGTCTTCCTTGTGTGTAGGATTTTGATTTTTGGGATGAATAGATGAAGGTGGGAAGAGTGTAGTAACTCTATTTTTTCCTTGTAAGACTTTGTAATATTTCTAAGAATAATTTTGGATCCAAGAACTGAGTTGGCGAGTGATTCTGAGGCCCAGAGAGAATCGATGGGGTGATATTAATAATATTAAATATATTTTATCATGCATGAACAATTTTTTAGTTTAAGTGTAATAGCCCTCGATTGAAGTCTCATATTAGAAATCTAAGACAGCGTTTGATTCCGAAATGTGTTGTTTACCCTAGTCGTGACATAAAATTTGTTGGTGTTGGGCACCTGTGTAGAGGTGACTATTGGCAGGGTGTTGAATGGAGGTTTATTAATTTAATCAAATTAAATTAATAAACCCTTTCCCCCACCCCCTTGGTTTCTCATTCATGTCATATAAGGATCCCCCCCTTGCACGATGAATGATATAAGGCCGAACTGAGGAGAGGAGGCGCCTCTGATCCTTATTTTTGATGTTGATCGTTACCAGATCGAGGTGAAGTAGGTTTTAGACATAATTTTGGACCAAAATCTTCTGTGTTTCACCATGAGGTAGGATGATTTTTTATCTTTACAGCCTGATCCCCATTTGATGTGTTTTTTAAGGTTTTAGATCCCTATTATAGCTAGTAGAGATCCCCTGGGGGTAGATCTGTGGGTTGCGGTGGAAATATGGAAGTTTTGAGTAGCTCATAGTGAATTCTCATTCGGAATTATTGATCACATGACATGTAGTGTAGGAGAGCATGTTGTGTGTTCTTTCCATTCAAGGAAGATAATATTTGGGAACTAAACATCGTGTATGGGGGTACACTCCATGTGCATGGTACATGTCATGTAGTGAGCCCAAGCCATGTGGATGGAGACATGGGCATTGTTGTGTGGAAGTACATGGCCAGGTACAAGGGCACATGGTGTTAAAAATGGGCATGAGATGATGACACAGACAAGTATCTAGGTGGCCAAGAGACACTATGTACCAAGGGTACACACCGTGTGGGGTGACATAGTCAGCCTTCCGTGTGTGGGAGAGGACATGCCCAGGGGATCGGATGAGGTCACGCGTCGTATGACATGGGGTACATGTCGTGTAATCCTTTTACACGCCGAGTACTGAGAGGGGACATGGCTAGGGGCCGATTTTCTAGAGACACGTTGTGTACTGTGGGCACACGTCATGTTCTCCCCATTGACATTTCTCCCTCATTCATCCCTATCTTCAGGACTTATATGGAGGCTCGTGGGTAGCCTATCCTAAGTAGTTTTCTGCATAGGACACAATGGTGGCCATGATTTTGGCATGCAAGATGCAACATGAGGTGAAGTTTTTTGGTCGCTTGATAGTGATGTATATACCGGTATTGGTTTAGTGGAGTCCCTTGGTCTATCCCTATGAGGGTACAATGTGGAATTACATCCTCAACACAGGATTTTAATCCCATCAACAAGATGAGCTTGGATAGAGTTGGTGTATCCCACCGGTAGGATGGGGCGGGATCCTCTATCGTATTGACTTCCCTAGGAGAGGTTTGTGGTATCATCATGACCTTTGAACATAGGGTTTTGATCCCCTATCTAGCAGGTTATACCAGTAGGGTTTGTGGAATCATCAAATATATGATCCCCTACTTAGCTGGTGGTTTTATTAGGGTTTGTGGTATCGTTGTGAGTATGATCCCCCTACTCGATGGTTGGTTCCAGTGGGGTCTAAGGTATCATCAAGAGTATGATCCCCTACTTGGAAGTTGGATATAGATTTGGGTTTGCAGTATCTCCTAGTGGTCTTAGGCGTGATCCCCTATCTTTTTATCATGGATTTGAGACTTGGTATGGTTTGAGGAATCCCCCAGCAGTCCTGGGTGTAATCCCCTATCTAAGTGAAATGATCTTCAGAGTTCTAGATTGCTTTTGTTGTGTAACCTAGTGGTCTTTAGTGTGATACCCTATCTATGAGATGAGATATTTAGTATTTCCAGCATGGTTCGAGGAGTCCCCCATTAGGGATGGGTGATATACCTTATCTGAGTATCAAGATCTGTTGAGTGACAGTGTGACTTTCTTCATGGAGATACTCGATGAGTGTGTTCTCTTAGATGTTTTCCACTAGAGATGGTGGGGATGTTCCATTGGATTAGAGATACCTGATGGGGTGTGATATATCAAATGATTTCCATCATGGATGGAAGATCAGTTCTCGATGAGTCATATCTATCATATGGGTACCATTGGGGATGGAAGGTCTTGTGGAGTGGATTCTCCTAGACAAGCATTACCTTTGAGCCATGAGTAGAATCCTGTGGATGGCAGTGAGGTCTGAAACTCATGAGACTTGGAGTCTGTGATGAGTATATATAGTTAAATCTAGGATTCCTTATGGTGATTTATTATATCTTTCTTGACACATCATGTAGAGATAAGTTGACTAGTCATGTATAGTTGAGGACTAGTCGAGATGGGGTTTCTTGTTCTCTCTTGGTTGGGTTTCCTCCTATGGCTTGGAGTCGAGAAAACTACTTCCTTTCAGTTTCTCCCTTTAATTTTGGGTTTTTATGGAACCTACATGGTATTATTATACTCATCCATGCACGGTCTTTTCCCACACATGTTATGTCTTGTGTAAATGATAGGCCTTTCGACAGAGTCCTAGGAGGACCTGGAGCAGGCAGAGCATAGAGATATAGACAGACTGAGGTGTTTATCGGTGTTTGACCAAGGTGTGCACTAGTGGTTTCATTTGACAGTAGTCTACTCCATCTAAAGCATGTTGGACTTTTTTCAGATTTTGGGGGGCTGATATTTTTTCATTTTTTTCATTTTTAGTACTTTTGTTGTACTCTGATTGTGGGATAGATGTATGCATGTATTCTGTTTTCAGTTATTTTAATCTCTGCATTGTTGCAGGGAGATGGATGTGTGTGCATACATACAGATACCGTAGGTTAAGGACTCCCATGGGTGTGATATGCCTAATCGACACTAGTCACCATCCCCTGGCCTATTGGAGGCAGTCTTTGGGTAGTCGCGGCTCAGGCCCCAGTGGGTCGGGTCATGACATAATAGTCCTTTACTCCTAATGGAACTTTGTTTACTTCCATTTGAAAATTTACCTTTTATGAAATTATTACATGTATCGTTATTAGAAAATTTTAATTGATGAATAATTCCATCATCAATGAGATGTTCCATTTTTTCCCTAGATATATGGCCTAGACGCTCATGCCATAATCTCGAAGAGTTTTCGTTCATTGTTTTTCTTTTTCCATAGGTTTTCACTATATTAATCTCATACATAGATTATAGTGATTTAGAAAAAGAAGCAATCAAACATAATTTATAGATGTTTCCCTCTTGAACACCGGAGCCAACAATTTTAGAGTCTAAGGGAATAGTGAAACCTTTATTCTCAAACTTAAACTAAAAACCATAAGTGTCAAGTTGAGAAACAAAAATAAGGTTTCTAGTAATACTGGGTATATAAATAGTATATATTAAATCTCGAATGAAACCATTCCTCGAGGATAAACGAAGAGTTCCAACGGCTCCAACTTGAACTTTATCTCCATTTCCTACTAAAATACTATGATCTCCCTTATTTAACCTCCTAGCGTAATGGAATCCCTGTAAGGAATAATTTATATTAAATTAACTTTCTTTTCTAGTCATTCCCTAAATTTTGGGCACTCTATCTGAATATGTCCTTTAGCCCAGTAGAAGTGACACTTAGGTGATTCATGAGCCTTAGTGTCAGAATTGCCTCCCTTCATGCTAAAGGAACATGCCCTATTGTTTACAGCAGACTTCTTTTCGTTACAATAACTTTTCATCTTGTTCTTTCCCTGAATGATGAAATTAGCACTTTGAGGGTATTCATATTTTAACCTTTCTTATTGATCGCACATGTTGATTAAATCACCCATTTTCCGTTTCTCTTAAAATGACCAAACTGAGAATGGAGAGATGTCATAATAAAATGAACAAGGAAACCTTCTGGAATTTCCATTCCCATAAACTTAAGAGGTCATATCATTCATTCTTAAGATGTTCTCACGAACACCACTGACACCATTGTACTTCTTGGTAACTGTTTTAGTGATTAATGTGGTAGCAAGCATTTTGGAAGTACTTTGGAATTTTTCTTCAACTAGTGCGAGGAAGGTCTTAGATTTTTTAGCTTCATTAGCCTTTTCAGAATCTATAGCAGTATCAAAATCTGTAAATCCTCCTCAAATGTTCGATGATGTGGATACCTTGATAATCATAAGTGATAAGTGATTAAACCTCACTTTCCTCAGGGGAAGTGTGAGCTGTAAGTGGGTCAGGTTTATCATTATGCAAGACATAGTCAAGGTCTATTTCACCAAGGACACAAAGAACATGTTCCTTCCATTTCATAAATTCGCTACCAGTTAGGGTCTTAGTGGATGAAACATAGCTTGTAAGTGAAGCGAATTGTCACATCAATAATCACGCACATTATCAATAATCCTTAAAATACACAATCATAAGTATCACTAATTAATAAAGTGGGAGTACATAGTTCACAAATGAAATTAAAATGCATAAAAGTTTCTTATGAGAAAAGTTGTATTATTTGTAACTTTCTTTGGGATGAATACAAACATGCACGTAAGTTTTCTCCTCAAACATTAGTATCAAGATAACACAAAATTAAATAACATCACCGTTGGGAAGAAATAATTTAATGTCATATTACATTGAAAATTTCCACTCGGAAAATTAAAATCACAATTATTCGTTGGACTAAATAATGATTTTGACTTCAATAGTGTAATGAAGTTGTGGTTTTATTAATTATTTCTTCTTCAAATAATAGTTTTCGGTTGGAGTGATTGTTATTCGAATAAGCGAGAACCACAAGCATAATTAAATTAAATTATTCATGTAAATTTTAAGTCTCACGCACATAATAATTTAACTCAATCTAAATCGGTTATTGAAATTAGTAGCATAATCTATAACTAATTAATTATCTCAATCCAACATAAAAAGTTATAATTTAATTTTATGACACTTAAATTATAGAAATTATTCTAGATTAAATTTACATAAAAGAATTGCATAAAATACAAAATTTCAAAACATTATTACCGAAAGGAATTAGACTGAGAGTATAGTTGTATATTGAACATATAGAGAGAGAACGTATAACAACATCGATCACTATAATTTATTATGTCATACTCAAAAACACATAATTTATTTCATCATAAAGTATTAGATAACTCAACCTATCATAATAATTACATGATAATAATTATTCATGAATATATACATTTTTTTAATCCGAGACTTGAAAATTGGAAGATCGTTGGACTATCATTTTCATGAAATTTGATCTGATTTAAATCAATTTCACAAATTTCTCTTAAAATCAATTTCGAATATGTATTTGAAACAACAACAGACTCTATACCAACTTTTTGAATCATAAGAATCTTTTTAGTCTCATACCAAAAAACGTCTAGAAGATATTATCAAATACATAAATGAAACATATAAAAGAAACTAGCATTGATTGATCGTTGTCATGTAATTAAGCACGGTCATCATCCATTTGCTCTATAAGAGGAGATGAAGTCTATGTGTATTTTAGGGTTAGAGTTTTATATTCACACAAATAAGAGAAAACATGAGGTGAAATTGTTGCCTCTTTTCTGGGAAATAGATATATTTATAGATTTTCTTGATAACCCTAACAGACATCCTAAAAGAAACTCATATTAAATGCAATTACCTATCTATCCATCGAGGTCTAGAAATCAAGTTTAAGTTACTTGGAGGTGCACTCATTAATTTATTTTACCTGTATCAATTTATGACTAATTTAATCATGCATACCAAATTACGGATTGGACCCAACATTTACCACTCAATCAAACCACAAACTGCATAATTTATAATTAAAATTTTAAATATGAATTATTAAATTTTATATTTAATAATAATAATGTAATTAATTATTATTATTATCGCTCATGCCGGGTGAATTAGTGGCTAATGCCTCTCTTTGTAGCTTGTTATTGTAATTCCACTCCCACTGAGACCAGGCCACTATCCCTAGTTGGATAATATTTTTAAAAAAAAAAACTAACGGAGAGAATTAGTAGAAGAAAGATAATCATTATGACGCCAACCTGTATTTGCATCATCATCATTTTATAGAAGATTTTAGCCATTTCATCCCATGAAAACATGTGATCGATAGTGAATCAATTTTGATTATCTTTAATATTATTTTCCCACGCGCTCAACTTTAAACGCTGTCATTGCTTTCCCGACTACACGAAGTTCAAGCATTTGTCATTAATTTATCCATATATTTTATTTTATTCGATAAAAATACCAATACTTATTATTTTTATTTAAATTAAATCGTCCATTAAAAAAACGATAAAAACGCAGATAATGTTTTGCCCCTCCTCCCCACATTCCTTTGACAAAACGCACCAGGTGGTATATATATATTTATAATTATTGGTTTTTTAAAATATACATAGTAATGTAAATTTAAATATTAATTAAAAATATTTTTAAATATAATTGAAAGTAATTTTATTATATATATATAATTAGTAATGTATTGAAAATTTAATTATATTTTAATATGATTATTAATATATTATAAATACAATTAATATTAATATATACATGTTAGATATACTTAAAAATAATTAAATAGTGTAAATATATATCATTATATCTTGTTATATTTATTGTAAGCATTTATATATGAATAAATTTTAATTTCCTTGCATAATATATATTTATAAAATGAAATCCAAAATAAAAAACATGTTGAGCTTGTTGGGTTGAGTGGTTGTCCAAATCTATCTAGCACTGGGTTCGAATCTAATCAGTCTCTTAAGGATAGTGAAACTTTTATTTACAGATTAACTTTTATCAGTGTTGGTTTTAGCACTGATAAATACTAACTTTTATCATCACTAAAAATGTATCACTACTAAAATCTCTTTATCAATGATTTTCAAAAAACGCTCATAAATGTAGCGTAGGAAGAACAAAAGGATGGTGACTACCACAAAATCCAAGCCCCCACTGGTCCTGTTTCCTACACTTATGATCTATCTAGATCAGTCATATCCACTACAGGTTCTTTTCCCTTACATGCATCCCTGGTTATAGATTCTGCACGTGCACCAAAGTGCTCATGCAGGGTGTGAGTATAACTCTGTAGATTACCACCAATGGTATCTCCGACCAGATCTAAAATATATATAAGTGCGTATATAATGTGATGTGGTAACAAAAAAAATATATATCACATCTTCCTGTTCTAAAATAGATACCTGAGATCAGACATACCTACATCAGCTAGTCTTGGTATTGAGTTTGAACATATCGTAAAACAATACCCAAGGTTGGCATAATGTATGTGTTGCGTCACATGTTGTATTTTATGAATAACCCAACCACTGGGCCTCAAGTGCAGAATAAGGTCATTGAAAGTTCTAGAAGATAGCGACGCCATAGAAAGGTGTATATGGAATTGAGAAGCCACACAACACATCCACATGCCTTATGCCACTCTTAGACACTTAAAACAAATATTCAAAGTAAAATAAGAAATAAATCGATTTAATGGAAATAAGGAAGGAACATAAAGAATTTACCTAGTTTGGATGAAGCCGGATCCAATAAAAAATAATTTTCCTAGAATAATAAATAATAGATTATAATAGAAATAATAAACTAAAAAACACAAGACAAGAAAAGCTAAGGCTTGATTAACAATCGTTCAAAATATAAATGACCCCCATTACTAATTTATAGTAGCTAACTTATGATAATTCTTATTCCATTGTCATCCACAGTCCATAGGGAGAATATCATCATGATTTGATCTCCACGGGCATCCCTCTATATGGTCAAAGGTTATCTTCCGCTCAACGGGTTCTCCTCATAAACAATGCATTCTTCTAGAAAATTTCATGAGTTTACTCTTTCATATCAGCAGGATTGATTCTTATATATCATTAAAAAAGACACTTACATAAGCCCTTTGCATCTTCGTAAATATCCACATCAGCACCAAGCTTCCAGAACTCATCCTCCAGCTTCGATACTTCCATCAACTAGATTCACCATCACTACTACCACTAGTTCCAAACATTAGGTTAATCAATTGCCTTGAATTAAGTACAATGTACAATGTTCTAGACATTAATCATTTCCAAAAACTTCAGTACTTAGCCTGAAAACAACTTCTCACACCAAACCTAACAATCATTTACTTGAGAATTGTTTTATGTCTTCATCACCAAGTCTTTCGGGTCGCATGTACAATGTTTCATAATTCTATTCTTTAGTTCACTTCTGTTAGTATATCAAAGCTTCTATGATCCCAATACATCCAAGTTATCCAATCCCCACTAAAGCGCAACAATGCTTCAGAATTTACAGAGATATAATTTTAGTTATAACACTACGACAAAATGCCTATTTAGCGGCAGTTTAAACTGTCGCTAGATGGTTCTGCGACAGTTTCAAAAAACCACTGCTAAAATTGGTGTCGGCATTCAACATGCGGCGTTTCCTTCCATTTAGCGTCATTTTTTGGAAAGTGTCGTAAAACGCGTATTTTGCGGTGGTTTTTTTAGTTTTAGTGGCGGCTTTCACTTAAAAAAAAAACTGCGATCTAGCGGCGGTTTTTAACCGCCACTAAATTCTGAACTTTTTACTGAAAAAACCACCACCAAAACGGTTAAAACCACCGATAAGTAAATTTTTGTCATATTTAGTGGCGGTTTTAACCACCGCCCTAAAAAATACCATAATATAGTGGCAGTTTAAACCGTATAAAAAAACTATATCTAGCAGCAGTTTAAACCGCTGCTAAACCATGGATTACAAAAAAAGAAGCTGCAGAACCTGTAGCCCCAGAACCTGCAGCCATAACAACACAACAGTAACACTGAAAATTTTACCAGATCATCAAATATATCATCAACGTACAAGGAAAACAACACATGTTAAAACTAAAGAATCAACGTACGTTGATTCTCACCAAAACATAAAGAATCAACACATTGAAAGAAATAATTCATTTCTCAATACATTGAAAGAATCAAACAAGACACAACACATTAAAAGAATCAATAATACATAAATACATTGAAAGAATCAACACATTGAAAGAATTAATAATACATTTCTCAATACATCGAAAGAATCAATACATTTCTCATTGAAAGTACGTTGATTCTTTAAACTATTACACAACACATTTCCAAGGAAAACATAAATTTAATACATTTAAAACTAGTTATAAAGAATCAACGTACTTTCATTAAAATGAGGCTTCACATATTAATACCAAATCCACCAAAATTACAATCAAGATAAATTAATTTAATAATAAAGAAATAATTCTCAATATGAAACCATCCATCATGAATACCATTTTCATCAAAAGGGTCATTAATAATTCAAAACCAATAAGAAATTCTTAGCCAAAAGAGAAATCACCCTAAATATCCATAAATGATCTAAAATTCCACATGCGAGGATTAAAATTGACTTGGATTTATTCAACGGGTAAATAATTTATGAAATCCTAGGACATCCAACACTGATCCCACCCCTTGATGAGATCATGAAAAACAACATAGATGCCTCTATGTGCTTAGTCTAACAAGAATCCACATTGTCCGAGTTACCCGATTACATCCCCATGACCTATCCAAGACCAACAAGACAGAGCTCAAAAAACAGGGTCCATGCACAAATAGAGCACAAAAAACACCCAAAAGGGAGATCACCCAACACATAAAGATTGAGCTATAACCAAGAAGGTGAAAACAAGAGGATACTAATCGAACATAGGGTCTGATAGATTGGAGTTATCCTATATGTTATAGGCTTGAGATATCATTGTATGGATAAGTGATATAGGACCTTAGTTTGGTGAGAGATAACATAGAACGATCCTTGTTCAGTAGGACTGGGTCGTGATGTGAGATTTGGAAAAGGGTATAGACTTTCCTATAATGGTTGGGGTTAGATAGAGATTACGGTCTTGGAGAAAACCATGGGGTTTTGTGTCATGACTTGACCTATAGAGACCCTACTTGGGACACCAGTAAGCTGAGAGTGACACCACATCTTCACCCACAATATTTGAAGGGAAATCGATAAGTATATAGTAAGAATATCACTGAAGTGGGAGGATTTATCCTATTGTACATGAACACACACACACACACACACACTTAACTGCATGAAATATTGTATAGTTATAATAAAATAAAACCTCTCGGAGTAAAAAATTCTTGTAGTAACCTCTAGAAAATACATTAGAATGAGATAGATAAATATCCAGGAAAGGAAAAGGGTAAAATACATGCCTAACCAAGAAGAAGGAAACTAGGTCCCAATCTAGAAACAACTGAAAGAGAAAAGAAGAGGAGTTCCCAACTCAATATCCATATGTCTGACCACCAAACATGGTCAGTGCCTCTACTCACTTCTATGTTCCATACATACTAGGTCCACTAAGGACACTGTCTACCAATTTTCTGTATAAAAAAAATCATGCATGCAAAGCCCATGCAGGTGTGAGTATAAACATACTTAGTAAGGAACCATGAAAAACAAGTGGGAAATAATAGAATATAATAGTCAGATCCACCTATATGTAAAAGAGAGACAAGAAACTAAATATCATATATGATCATAAATAAATTTCAATCTCCACAGCCAATTGAAACGCATCATATAGACACATGGTTATACAACACATACATAGGGCACCCATTGTCCCAATCCCATCTAAAATATATGAAAAAGATAAAAAATACCCACATTGGATGTACTGATACATGAACAAACCCTCTCTACTAATCATTGTCCAATGATGGACATTGCTCCTCACCCTCTCCATCTCCATCTCTACTTCCTACTACCAGCACCTGTAAGACAACTATATTGAAAATTAAACAATATTGTATATTTATATTTAAACTTAACATCAATAAAATTTTGTGAACTAAATGATTTTGAAGTTGTGTGATTTACCTTCTCACCACCAGTCATCGCTAAAAAATACCTAGGGGCAGATCCGGTCATCTTTCAATATAAATAAAGCAACACTTTCTTCAAAACGGATATCTCAGCCCCCTGTTCCTCAATTGTCTTTTGCATAGAATCAATCTTTCTCTCAGCATCTTGGGGTAGGGAGTTACTATAACCAGGAGTAGATGCACTTGAAATCTCTGTTTTCCTACCAAAGACCTCAGATGATAATGGTCCCAAACCCATCCCATGCACTCGACCAGGATGCTCCTTCCCAAGGACTTTACCAACTGGGTAATCCTGAGAGACTGAGTAGGACTGTATGGGATTGACATCTCATAGTTCTTTAATTTTTATCTATAAATCAAATATCATTCATATTAGAAGCAATATATATTAACACAGTGATAACTGATAATAATTTATTATAATGAAAAATGAATTCATACCCCAACTTCTTTGGCAGATTCATTAACAAAACTCCCATCAGATTTTTTATGAACATTCAGCCACACTACTGTTTGGGATTCTTGGTGGCCTAAACTCTGTGACTGCATTAAACAAAGATAAATCAACAATTTAATATATTAAGTAGATAAAATTGTCTAATAAATATTTAAACTAATGAAAAGATTACCAGAGTCGATCAACTTCTAGAAAAACTCTTTGACCTTGCAGTTTGAGTATAACACTTCCTCCTTGGAATTCCTATCATTTAATCAAATAAAATTAAGTTCATAAAATATATTTCAAAAAATTCATGCATAAAAAAATAGAAATGATAACAGATGCACGATAATAACAAACACAATATACATAACAATGATATTGAATGACTGCACAAATGACATAAGTGGTTGATAAATGAATAGATAACTGCACATACAAACATTTTCTCCTTCAATCATGTTAGTTTCCTGCTCCATCATTACTTCATCTACTTCATCCACTCTTGTAAGACTAATATTTTCAATATCATGATGGAAAAATAATTCTGCTTCTTTCTATTGGTGAGATTCAATATCAGAGGTCAAATCTTCCACTTCATCACTCATATCATACAAGTTTCTTTGTTATACATGAGAAACTACACTTCACCCTTCATCCAAAACATCTTTCACATAATATACCATTTTCGCTTACGATGATAATATATATGGATCATGTAGTTCACATTCACTAACATCCATCAAGATAGAGAAGTTCACAAAAGTAAATTGCAAGGAATTTCTTTTTACACCCCTGATAATATCCACCCAATTGAATTTGAATAAAACAATTGAAAAATGTTTGTGGTATTTTTATTCAAATTACCAGTCAACTTTTCATAGTATTCCACTTCAGAAAATGTAAATATACCACTATTCGGTGTTTTCCAACTCTCTTCTCGATCAACTGTACGGAATCTAAAGCCATTCATGTTGTAAGCGTCAAAATTTCTAGCTTTTTTTAGAGGACCTTAAGCAAGAAACTTTAAATCTTCTGTAAAATCTGCTCGAGTATCATTATTCATGATATAAAAAAAGTAATATACGTTATTAGATTTATAAAATATATGTATCAACCTAATATCTATATTGATTACAATATTTATGAACTTACACGTCGTGCATACCATTCTACAAGCTCTTTATTAACATCTTTTGTTATATCTTTCTCATTTCGTGTTCATCCTATCATTCGTCTCTTTGTTTGTACCCTCAACTCTTCAATTAATGGATCTAAAATTTCACTATTCAGTAGCACATATCTATGTGCCTATAATAATTCTATTTTTGTTAGTGTAACATTGGAGCTCCTCACAACTGATCGGCCAATAACAGGAAAGATTTTTGATTTCCCATGTATTTCAGATTGAGTCAATGTGTCATCAACACATCCAACTCGATTTAATCTTGTATCAATATTATCCAAGTATCTAGAACAAAAGGTAAGATACTCCTCTTCCAAATAGCCTTTAAGTTAAGGTTTATTTTTCACGTATGATTTCAAATGCCCAAGATATCTGTGAAATAAAATAAAAAAACATAATTATGTATTTAATGTAGTTCCAATAATTGTTTACTGAAATGAAAAACATATAAATAAAGTACCTCTCAATTGGATACATCCATCGATAATGCATAGGGCCTCCTAATTTAGCTTCCTCAACCAAATGAACAATTAAATGCATCATGATAGTAAAAAATGACGAAGGAAATATCATCTGCATTTCACAATGTTTCAATACAAATCTCTCTTGAAGGTTGTCAAGCTAAAATTGATGTAGTTTTTTCTCACATAGTTGTCTGAAAAATGTGTAGAAATGGAGTACAATAGTAGTAACCTTGTCAGGTAATATTGTACACAATGCCAATGGAAGTAACTACTATAACAAAATATGTGAATTGTGGATTTTCAATCCATGTAACCTATGATGCTTTAAGTCAACACACATTGAGATGTTACTTGAATACCCACCAGATACCTTCACCTGTTTTAAAATTCAAAGGAATACATCTTTATCCTTATTTTTCATTGCAAAAATTGTTGGAGCATACTTTCCATTCTCATCTGGCCATAGATCATGCTTTATATTCATTGCTTGTAAGTCTTCCGATCATTGAGATGATACTTCGACTTCCCATGATCATTAAGTAATGTAAATATCAAATTTTCGCATACATTCTTCTCAATATTCATCACATCATGATTATTTCACAAAAAAACAAATTCCCAATACGGAAGTTTGAAGAATATACTTTTTTTCTTCTATTGTTGTGTTCCAATTTCACTTGATGATGCACTTCAAACTCATTTCCCACTATAATTCAAATGATGCACCTTCCCAAATTCTGTTTCAATATTTACAAATTGTACCAATATTTTAGAACATGTTAACAATTTTGGAGGTGGTCTACGATCAATGAAACCATTGAATTTTGACTTGTTCAGTCGAAATCTATGAGATGCATCGAGAAATCTCCGATGACATAAGAAGCACCATTTTCAACTATGAGGTAGCCATTCAGGCTCAAAATCCAAGTTACAAACATGAAAAGCTAAACCCATGTAAGTGTTCCAACCAACTAAATTTCTAAGTCCAAGGAAGTCACTAATGGTCCAAATTAGAGCATCTTTCATTTTGAACATTGTTCTAGAAGATGCATCATATGTCTTAACATCGTTGCTCCATAACTCCTATAATTCTTCAATTAAAGGCTACAAGTATACATCAATATCATTTCCAGGCATTTTTTTCTAGGAATAATCATTGAAATGATAAAAGACGTTTTTTTCATACACATCCATAGAGATAGATTATATGGGATCAAAACAACCGGCCAAATACTATAACTAGTACTCAAAGTCCCAAAATGGGTTGAATCTATTGTTAGCCAATCCCAATCAAACATTCCTAGGATCAGATGATAAATCTGGATGTAATGAATCAAATTTATTCCATGATTTTTAATCTCTTGGATGTCACATTAACCCATCATTGTTATTATCTATAGAATACCACTTCATGTGTTCGACGATTTTCAATGACATGAATAATCTTTTCAATCGAGGCTTTAAAGGAATGTAATGCAAAACCTTTACAAGTGTTTTCATTTTCTTCTTCTTCATGGTAGTATGTTGATTCAGACTTCCAACATCACCCATATACTTCCATATAGAAGAAAATTTTTTGAAATCTTGTCTGCTTGAATCCTCTCCCCAATAAAGCATACAATTATTAGGACACACATGATTTTTTGTATAATTCAGACCAATCTTGTTAACAACTTTTTTCATATAATAAAAAGACTCAGGTATCTTTGCTTTAGGAAATTCATCATGCAATAATTCCAATATCAAGGAAATCACCTTATTTTTAATTCTACATATACATAAGATATGGTACAACTTCAGCAGAAAAGAAAGTTTTGAATATTTCAAACATCCACTATACAACTCTTGATTTCCATCATCAACTAAACTATGAAACACATCTGTCTGATCAGTGAAGTTTTCTCTTACATTAGTCTCCACAGAATCAATAGAAAGATCGAATGATATGTTAGAATCTTGATTTGATTATCCTACAGTCACAAAAACATCACTTGTCGCGTTGCTATTTGCATCACCCTCAACTGGTTGTTCTGATATGTTTTGATGTTGATGTTGGTGTCTTGCAATGCCTAATGCATCATTTATAAGGTTTTGAATTTCATTTTCCATTGTCGATGAAGTTGGGAGCTCATTCTGTGGATTGAAATCAGTGCTCAACCTTTCTGTAATGTTCGATTCTCTATTCCAAATCCAACACAAATATCGAGTATAGAATTGCATCAATATCAAGTGTTCATAAACTTCATATCTCTTCAACCATCTTCTAAATTTACATTTAGGACATGCACATCTTATTCTACCATCAATAGATCGATTGTAAATTTCAATATCTAAAAACTCCTCCAAACCCTTAGCATACTGAGGTGTGTTCCTCAACAATGTGATCCAGCTTTTATCCACATATATCACAATGTTCCTACACATTATTAAAAAAATTAAAACACATAACTATTACTAAATAGGAAAATAGATTCATATATACTAGTTGAAAAAATATGAATATGTCAAATAAGGTTTTCCTATATAAATACAGAAGAAGGGATCACAAATCAATTTTCATGACTCCTCGAGTTCAATCACCAAAATTATAAATAATTTTATTTATAAAGGGATCAATCAGGTAACATAAATTCCTTGAAGTTAAATATTTTTGAATATAAAATGTAAACATAGTTGAAAACAAAAAGAACAATTTGAAAACATTTTTAACATTGACTTAAAATAAAGAGAGAATATGTCTTTTATAGGATTAGGCTTAACCTAGTCTACTACAAGACATAACCAACCTTTTCCTTTTGCAGGTTCAAGCAAAAATCCAAGATTTTATAAGGTGAATCCCTAACCTATCACTCAGTCTTTTGAAGGTGTAGAAAGAACCCAGTATATTCTATAAGATGGAAAACATTTGTTATTACCTTTTGATCAGGTAAGAATAACCATATACTACTTTTTAAATGTACGTATAACCATCTATGAAATAAGAATTACAGACACTTCTAAAAAATAATAAAACTATTTGGACTATTAGAATATGTTGATGAAGAAATTGATGTAGAGTAGCGAACTTCGACCCTTCTTTAATTGATACAAAACAAGGAAATATAGGGAAACTAGAAATGCCTCAACAAATCAGTACAATGAATCCATGAAGTTCTAAATGTCTTTCTTATTCTTTATTCACTTCCTTCCTTATCTTATATTTATAGACAAAACACAAATGGATAACATTCTTTAGAAATCCATTGAATCTTCTACACATGGGTGTTTCTTAATTCTTCATCATAAATTTAAAACCCAAAAGTTAGAAATTAAAATAGAAACATATTACTGTTTAAAGTATCACACTAAAATTAAAAAATACACAATGTATTCCATTCCTAGTATCATTTACCAGTAACATAGGCTTTCAACCATTCAAACAAATGAGATATGTTATTACTTAAATATAACAGGGAAATTTTATACCTATATAGCCCACGTAAGGGTAAAATAATTTTTCATAGGCTACATAAGGGTACCTCCTAATTTTTATAATCTGCGTAAAGGTAACCTTTAAAATATACAGCTCGCATAAAGATAAGATGCATTTTACACATGCTGTATATAGGTAAATTATAATTCTATGTAAGGGTAAGAACAGATTATAAGCCTTGCATAAGGGTAACTAGTAATGTTGCGTAATGGTATTCTTTTACTTAAACTAGTCATGTAAATGTAACTAGAAAAGATGTATAAAGGAGTCATAAGTTACATAAGGGTAATAAGCATTTTCTAAAGCATGCGTAAAGGAAAAACATAAATTACATACACTATTTAAAGCTAGCTAGTTCACTACACAAGGGTAACTTACATTTTTTCATGCCGCTTAAGGGTAGCTTAGCACTTGCATAAAGGTAAGAAAAACTTGCGTAAAGGTAAGAAACACTTGTGTAAAGGTATGAATCACTTGTGTAAAGGTAAGAAACACTTGTGTAAATGTAAGTAGAGCTTACGTAAGGGTAAAACCAAGAATACAAAGCATGTGTAAGGGTACAAAGGTACATATATAAAGGTAACACACAAACTATAAATGCCATGTAAGGGTAAGAAAAAAAGTTATGTAAGGGTAAATAGAGAATTAAACCAAATATGTAAAGGTAGAATATAATTTTTGTAAGGGTACACCAAATTTACATAAGGTTAACATGAACTTTTTAAGGCTTATGTAAAGGTAAAAATAATTTTTAGAAAATTAAATTTTCATATGTTTCAAACAAAATAATTATAAAGAATAATAAAAATAATATGAATAATTGGTGAACATTTAAATAACAATTAAATTCAATAAAATTATCATAAAAACCATGCTTAAAAATAAAACAATTAAATTTCAATGATACAGTTAAACCAGTTTCAATTGAAAAAAAATAATTCAAATACAATTTTATTAAAATATCCAATTTATAATAAACCAAATAAAGAGGTGGGTATTGAAATTATAATTCTTCAACTAAAGTAAAACATTAATTCCCAGAATCATTCATGATGGGATTTGGGGCAATGAAAACTAACTCAACAAACCAAGAGATATACCCCACCATTGAATAACATCCCTAATCAAACTTCTCAGAGGTATTATCTATTAACATGAAATATATAATTTGATAAATACATAATTCAATATGGATATCACATAAAAGGCTATCCAATTACTCATAATAGTTGTAAATCACATCAAATCATATCAAAACACCCAAGAAAAAAACTCAATTCAAGATGTAATTCCTAAACACCCATGGTAAATTGAATTTTTATGCAGTAAAGAGCTAGACATAAGCTCCCATTCACTTACCACTCGACCTTTGAGGGGCGGCGAGGTGGGAGTCAAGATTGGTGGTGAGGGGCGGTGAGGGTCGGGATCAACGAAGAGGATTCAGGGGGTCGGGTAGGGCTTCGAGAATTGGGGGGGGGGGGGTGGTTAGGGGTGAATCATCGGGGAGGTCAGGGGTGAAGTGTCGGAGGGGTCTGCGAGGGTCGGACCAGCGATGAGGGGCGACAAGGGTCGAGATTGGCGGAACAGTTCGGGATTAGTGGTGAGGCTTCGGGGGGTCTAGGGGTCGAGGGTTAAGCATCATAGGGGCTGGGGGAGAAGTGTCGGGTTTGTTAAAATAGTAAAAGATTTAGCAGTGGTTTTTAATAAACCACTACTAAGTTATTTTAAAAAAAAATTTAGCGGTGGTTTCATAAACCGCTGCTAATGTTAGATTTTGGTGTAGTGTAATATCACTAGAATTCATATTCCCTTCAACCGTTTATAATTATAACACCCCATATTCAATAAGATAAGTGACATTTCGATTGAATGTGATTCATCCTAAAGTGAGATGTCAGATTCTTATCCAAGTGAATAACTCTTTGGCTATCACAATACAACACGATGACCTCTTTCCATATTCCAATATCCTATAACAAACCTTTCAACCAAACCAACTCCTTCCCTGCTTCCATAATCGTAATGTACTCAACTTTTAGGGTGGAAGTTCAACATCCAATTGCAACTGTGACATCAATATCTGGAAATTTCCATTAAAAGTAACCACAAAACCATTATCACTCTTACAAGAAACTGTATTTCCATCAAAATCACCATACTTAAACCCTTTCATGGGATCATCTATTTTGAAAAAAATTTCAAGGTATTCTGATTCTTTAAGACACCAAATTTTTTAATTAAATATCTCCCATTGTTCCTTTCATGGATTCACCATGAATCTACTAAACAAATTGTCACGACCCGTCCTCGGGGCCTGTGCCGTGACTACCCCAAGCCTGCCTTCCATAGGCCAGGGGATGACGACTATCACCAAAGGCGTAAATCCCGAAAAAAGGGAAGACATTGCCTTTATATAAGATAACAAACACCACAAAGTACGAAATCTGAAGTAAACACTAAGTAAACTGAGTACAAAAGTAAGTGCTGGAAAGTAAATGGGCGAGTATACAAACCCAAATGAAAGTACAGTACAACTGAGAAAAGAAAGTACAACAACTGAAAGTAGAGCAGCAACCACCAAGATTTCATCTGGAACTCCCACCTGAAGGGTGAGTACAGATAGTCTCGTCGGCTCCTCGGGTCCGGCCGTCCACTTCGTGTATGTCCCGCCTGATAGTCCACCTCTGGGTACCGTCCCGCTCCACAAGCCTCAAACATGATCAGCGATGTCCGTCGTCTGAATCCAACACAACGTAGTGTGGGCATAGCCTGTGCAGGGGTGAGTATACGATACTCAGTAGGGACCCCGAGACCCCCGAATGTCTCTCAGAATCCACGAAGGATAAACCACAAGGGAAAGATACAATCACTAAGTATCAATAACACTACTTAGGTATATGCCCATACATATACCTAAGTCATCAGTTACAGTTTGACTCCATCTCCCGAGCCCAAGCACAACCCAGTCCACATAGGAAAACACAACCCAATCCACACAGGAAAAGCAATTCAACCACATCAAAGATAATGATTGAGATTCAAGACTCAGCTCACACAGGTATACACTTCGTAAAGCGACATAGATGATTAGATATAACCACTGATTCATCTAACCTGTCGGACCCACATAGGATCAAGAACAGCTAAGCTGTCGGAACCACAAAAGATACAAGACCAGCTACTCTGCCAGACCCACATAGGATACATGTACAGAGTCAAATACTGCCGGACCCACATAGGATACAAGAACATTATTCATCGCCGTCGAACCCACGGAGGATCCCAGTACGGTCGTCATCACTGCCGAACCCACGGAGGATCCAAGTACGGTCGTCCTCGCTGTCGAACCCACGGAGGATCCAAGTGCAGTCGTCATCGTCGCAGTCGCAGCCATCTCTAGGGTTCCCGCACACACCACGCTCGATTCCAGGAGGGTCCACTCCATGAGACAAGGGGTCAATACATCAACTATCAAGAAGTCCAGAGTTGATGTATCACAAAGTTCCGTCTCGTCAAAAGGAACTCAATGCGACAGACGGCGCGTCAATCAGACGCTCGGTCTGAGAGATATTGGCTTTTCCGTCCCAGAGGCCAGGTTGGGTTTTTAAGTTAAAACCAACCTGACCATACTCCAGCTGCATCCAAACCTCGAGAGGATTAATCCAAAATAACCGTCTCACTAAGAGGAATTCAAAAAAGTCGACGACACGTTAATCGGACGTCCGGATCTTAAGTTATAAGCGTTTTCGCTCCGAGGGCCCTGTTGGTTTCGTGTTCGAACCAACCCGGACATACCCAAAAATCTCTTAAACCTTGAGTGTAAAATACCAAAACGACCGTCTCGATCCAAGGATCCCAACGCAACTGACGGTGCGTCGATCGGAGGTCTTCAGCCCAAGTTATGGGAAAATGAATGAAAACAGTCCGAAGTGGGGGGTCTGGGCCCGGCCCGACCCGGCCCAACCCCCCTGGGTCGGCCCGAACCGAGTCGACCCAACCCGAGTCCGGGTCCGGCCCGGCCGGGGGGTGCGCTGGCTCGGCCAGCTGGCCGAGTAGGGGGGGACGCGGTCCCCCCTCCCTTGCGCTCCACGAATGCGGCACGTAGTCGCCGCGTCACTTCCGAATCCCGCACGACAGCGGGATCCGGCAGCCTGCCGCCGTGACTGTTCCTCCTAGCGGCGTGCCAGGGCGCCGCCGCCTCCGGGTGGCTGGCCGGTGCCGGCCGCCCCCTTCGGTCTCCGGAGATGTCCGTGGGCCACCGGAGCCGCTCCGGTGGTCCGTTCTTGCTCCCAAATGCGTCTGCGGTCTCCCCGGGACCCGTAGATTACTGCGAAGGCCTCCAATCGCCATTACGACCTCACTTCTCCATCTTCAATTGTTCCGCACAACAAGAACAAAGCAGTGGTGAGTCGGTCTTGTTCGTTAACCCGCACCCACCGCGTTAGTGGTTTTAAAACAACTCCCAACAATTTCCCACAAATATTAATCCCCAACCCGCAAATAATAGTTCGCGGATCGACTTGATAATTAGTTGATCCACGTTCATGTTTTAGAGGAAAACAAACATGGGAGTATTATCATTCTCAAAAAATAAACCCCTACCTCGACAGGGAAGACGATCGTCGGCGTCGCGGTACATGGCGTCGCGGAGAAGAGGATTATAGGCGTCGCGGTACACGGTGTCGCATCGTCGATCTCTAAGGAACCATCGTTCTTCTTCGTCCTTCGTCGGAGGCCGGCATTCTTCATTGCACAACAAAGCTCTCTCCCTTAATCACCAAAATAATAGGCTTCCCTGTTATTTTATTATCCACACAAAGAAACTCCCTCGGAATTAAATCACCACCTTAATTAAAATGTGTTGTCATTTAATTAAGGATGAGAGAAAGAAGGTTCCCCATAATTAAACGCGTTGGCAGTTTAAATTAAAAAGGGGAAACAGAAGGTTCCTCATTAAATTATGGGTTGACATAATTTAATGGGTTGAGGTGACAGTTAATGGAGGTTGTCAAAATTAATGGGGGGTTACTAATGGGTTTAGAGGGAATTAATGGTGGGGGTCATGCAGACCCCACCTCTCTAACACCCACACTTGGGTAGTTAAGTGGCTGCAAGCCCCACCCTTAACTACCCATGGGAGGGAAAAACACCCTTACAAAAATAATAAAAATTGTTCCGTCAATTTTTATTTATTTCTTAAACAAACCCCCAAAAATTATCTTCTCCTCTTTTGCGAACGCAACTACGGTAAGTACCCCCTTAAGCAATTACCGGCGCTGCGAGTTCATCGGTGCCCTCAGATTTTAATTTCGAGCACCGGTTCACAAGTTAGAAAAACCCTCTCATTCGTTCACTGAACGTACCCGATCTAAACTTCAAAAATTGATTCCGGACACACTGGGTCTCAGAATCAAGCGCCGTCAGAAACTGCGCACTCGTAAAATTCCAAAGTATTTTTTAAAAAAATTTCCTTGAAATTTCTGGGTCTTTACATTACTCCAACCTCAGGGATTTACATCCCCGTAAAGCTACAACAAAAACTATGGGAACAAATGAGGGTAATGAGCATGCATCTGAGCCTCCCGCTCCCATGTGCTCTCCTGGAGGTTCTCGTGATGCCAAAAAATGTGCACCAGAGGTATCGACCGTCCACGTAGGACCCGCTCCTGTCGATCCTCGATCTCCACCGGGACCTCCGCAAAAGTTGCCCTATCATCGATGTCCAGCTCCCCGTGATCAATGATATGCGTTGGGTCGTGCACGTATCTCCTCAGCTGAGATACGTGGAAGACATCGTGCACCCGGTGCAACTGAGTGGAAGGGAGAGGCGGTAAGCCACCTCTCCTACTCTGCTGAGGACCTGAAAAGGCCCGATGAAGTGCAGAGATAACTTGCCGCCCCGGTCAAATCTCTGTAATCCACGTCGAGGTGAGACCCGTAAGAAAACGTGGTCGCCATCCTCGAACTCCAGTGGTCTCCACCTCCTATCAGCATAGGACTTCTGTATGCTCTGTGCAGTCCTCATCTGCTCCTGGATGACCTGAACCTTCTCAGTCATAGCCCAAACTATCTCTGGTCCTACAAGTGCTGACTCCCCAAGGTCAGTCCAGCACAGAGGTGATCTGCAAGGTCGTCCGTACAATGCCTTGTATGGTGCCATCCCGATGGTGGAGTGGTAGCTGTTGTTGTACGCAAACTCCACCAAGGGTAGGTGATCCTCTCAGTCGCGACCAAAGTCAATGACACATACACAGAGCATGTCCTCGAGCGTCTGGATGGTCCTTTCTGTCTGGCCATCTGTCTGCGGGTGAAAGGCAGTGCTTAGGCGTAGCTGCGTTCCAAAGGCCTCCTGCAATCCCTTCCAAAGCCGGGAAGTAAAGTGCGCATCTCGATCGGAAACGATAGATAATGACACACCATGAAGCCGTACGTTCTCCTGAACGTAGAGACGTCCTAAGCTCTCTAATGAGCCCTGCTCTCTGATAGGTAAGAAGTGGGCCGACTTGGTGAGTCGGTCTACAATCACCCAAATGGAGTCGTGTCCTCTGGAAGTACGTGGAAGCCCCATCATGAAATCCATGGATATCCCGTCCCACTTCCACTCTGGGACCTCTAAGGGTTGTACCAAGACTGCAGGTACCTGGTGCTCTGCCTTCACTTGCTGACAAGTGAGGCATCGAGAAACGAATCCTGCCACAACCTTCTTCATACCCGGCCACCAGTACTGTCGTCTGAGGTCCTGATACATCTTCGCTACTTCAGGATGTACCTCTAGAGGGGAAGTGTGGAACTCCCTCAACACCTCCTCCTGTAGTGTAACTGGTACCATAGTACATCCCCTGAAAAGGATGACATGCTCTCCTCCTACAGAAAATCCATCAGGTGCCTGTCCTGAGGATATCTATGCATGTCGCATCTCACAGTCCACATCCCCATGTTGTGCCTCTCTGACCTGATGAAGTAGTGGAGGAGTGACTGTGAGGGACTGAAGATAGGCTTCCCCATCACTATCCACGAAGGATATCTGCAAAGCGGCTAACTGCTCCATCATTTCTCCAAGTAGCTGAATGCCCGATCTCCTGCTGAGAGCATCAACCACAATGTTCCCCTTCCCAGGAGTATAAAAAATCTAAAAGTCATAATCCTGGAGGAACTCAAGCCATCACTGCTGTCTCAGGTTTAGGTCCTTTTGCGAGAATATGTACCTGAGACTCTGGTGGTCATAGTAGACTGTAAAGCGCTCGCCCATCAGATAGTGTCGCCACATCTTCAGGGCGAAGACCACTGTTGCTAACTCCAGGTCATGGGTGGCATAGTTCTGCTCATGTGGCCTCAGCTGCCGTGAACCGTAAGCGATCACTGCTCGCTCCTATATCAGGACACACCCGAGTCCGGTCCCTGATGCATCGCAGTAAACTACGTACCCTACGCCATCCTCCGGCAGCTTCAAGATGGGCGCACTGGTCAATCTCTGCCTCAGCTCCTGGAAGCTCTGCTGACATCTGTCTGACCACGCGAAGGGTTTCCCCTTCTTCTTCAAAGCTGTAAGCGGTGCTGCAACTCTGGAGAAGTCTGGCACAAATCTCCGATAGTACCCAGCCAGACCTAGGAAACTCCGCACCTCCGTCACGCTCCTAGGTGGCTCCCAAGCAAGTACCGCCTCAACCTTCGTGGGATCTACTGCAACTCCTGCCTCAGAGATGACGTGCCCCAAGAAGTGGACCTCTCGAAGCCAGAACTGGCACTTCGAGAGATTACCATAAAGTTGGTGCTCTCAGAGTGTATCCAGTACAACCCGTAAGTGGTAGGCGTGATCCTCCTCAGTCGTCGAGTAAATCAGTATGTCGTCAATGAAGACTATGACAAACCGATCGAGGCAGGGCTGGAAGATCCTATTCATGAGACTCATGAACACTGCTGGAGCGTTGGTCACACTAAAGGGAATGACCAAGAACTCATAGTGGTCGTACCGACACCTGAAGGCCGTCTTCTGCACATCCTCGTCCCGAACTCAGAGCTGATGATAGCCTGACCTGAGGTCTATCTTCAATAACCAACATACTCCCTTGAGATGATCAAAGAGGTCGTCAATCCTTGGAAGAGGATACTTGTTCCTCACGGTCACCTGGTTCAGGCGATGGTAATCGACACACAGTCGCAAGCCCCCATCCGCCTTCTTGGCGAAAAGGACCAGAGAAGCCCAGGGTGAAACACTAGGTCAGATGAAACCTTTCCCCTGTAAGTCCTCTAGCTGTACCCGCAACTCACGAAGCTCGGCGGGAGCCATCCGATACGATGGGTTGGATATCGGTGATGTCCCGAGGTACATGTCTATGTAGAAATCTACCTCCATATGAGGAGGTAGTCCTAGAACATAGTCAGGAAAAACGTCCGCATACTGGTCCACCACTACAGGAAAACTCAGACTCCGCACGTCGACTGCTCCGAGGATGAGACTAGCCAAATGGTGTGTGATTGGCTGCCCTCTCCTCTGCGCGAGTCCATCCTGTGCTGCGAAGGTTCCCTTCTCACCGGTGAAGGTGAACCTGGTCCCATTGGTGCGGACACACCGCACCTTGCGCCTAATATAGTCGATCTGGTCATGGACTGTAGATAACCAGTCCATACCCAAGATGACGTCGTAAGGCCTCGACGCTGCTACAAGAAGATCTCATCCGAAGCTCTCGCCTCCTAGAGTCAGCTCACACTGCCGGCACCAGTGCATAATCGTCGAGTCTGCTCCCGTAGGATTCTCTATCCACAAGGATCGAGCCAACGGCTCTGTCAGAATCTCCGAGCTCCATACAAGGGCAGAGGAAATAAAATAATGACTCGAACCTGTGTCTATAAGAACCGCAGAAAGGGTGGAGTAGACACAGATAGTACCTCGAATCATCTCGGGTGCGCCGTGGTCGTAAGCCTCTGCTGCCTGGAGCTGAGCCTTCCTCTGCCCACCAACTCCCTGTGGTTGGGGTGGACCTCCTGGGGGTGGTGGTGGTAGAGCCTCGAAGCGTCGTCCACCACCCGCTGCTCGGCCAGCTCCTCAGCCCCGTCCGTCTGCTCCCTGCGGACCGCCACGGTCGAACCTATGCCTCTGCCTTGGAGGTCCCTCCACTGTCTGCTGCTCGTCTGCATGGCGGGTCAGGTAGTCACGATCCATGTGACCCTGCCTTCCGCATGCATAGCACTGTCTACTCCTCGGAAGGCTGGCTCTGTGCCGTGTGCCCCACACAGCCGAATCCGTGTCCTGAGGTCAGTAAATCTCGCCAAGTACTGGGCTACTGACATGCTGCCCTGCCTCAGCTGTAGTAACTCCTGGATGCGCACCGCATAGAGGGTGGCCAGAACAAACTCCGAGTGGAAGAGGCTCTCGAAGTCCGTCCAAATAAGAGATGCCTCATCGTGCACCTGGAGCATCAGGCTCCACCATATACCTACTGCCACGTGCAGGAGACTCGCGGAAAGGATCACCATGAGGTCTATTGGCGTCCCTACCAACCTGAAGACTCTGACAACAGCCTCCATCTAATCCTCAGATGCCTGAGGATCCATCTCTCCGCGGAACCTGGGCAACCTCTGTCTCTGAAACTCGTGCAACGCGCTGAGGCGGTGTACACTCTCCGCCGCTGGGGCTGGTAGCATCGGTGGCTCGGCGGGTAAAGGTACCGCTGGCGCCTCCGCGGTAATGGGGCCCTGCACCGAGGCCTCATCGCTTGGTGGGCTGCCGTCTCACACATAGCTCGGAACCCTATCTGGCTGCCGTCGTGGGGCCATCCTGAAAAGAAACAGGTGCACCACGGTTAATATAGTATACCTGATGAGCTGACATAAAGTAATCACAAAGAAAACTTTTGAAACACACATGCAATCAATGTTTTCGTGTACTGAGTCGGAAATCATAAGTCAGGGTCCTGGTGTATGGATACGTCGGCCACCGCACCAACACTGGACTCCCTGGACTGATAACCACACTCATTACTCTAAACATTATTGCCTCACAGAGAAGAAATTATCAGAGTCTTAAGTTCTGTGGTAGAACCGACTCCTCTGATACCAATTTGTCATGACCCGTCCTCGGGGCCTATGTCGTGACTACCCTAATCCCGCCTTCCATAGGCCAGGGGCTGGCGACTAGCACCAAAGGCATAAATCCCGAAAAAAGGGAAGGCATTGCCTTTATATAAGATAAAAAACACCACAAAGTACGAAAGATGAAGTAAACACTAAGTAAACTGAATACAAAAGTAAGCGCTGGAAAGTAAATCGGCCAGTATACAAACCCAACTGAAAGTATAGTACAATTGAGAAAAGAAAGTACAAGAGCTGAAAGTAGACCAGCAACCACCAAGACGTCCTCCGGAACTCCCACCTGAAGGGTGAGTACAGATAGTCTCGTCGGATCCTCGGGTCCGGCCGTCCACTCCGTGTACGTCTCGCCTGATAGTCCACCTCCGGGTACCGTCCCGCTCCACAAGCCTCAACCACGATCAGCGCTATCCGTCGTATGCATCCAACACAACGTAGTGCGGGCATAGCCCGTGCAGGGTTGAGTATGCGATACTCAGTAGGGACTCAAAGACCCCCGAAGGTCTTTCAGAATCCACGAAGGATAAACCACAAGGGAAAGATAGAATCACTAAGTATTAATAACACTACTTAGGTATATAACCATACATATACCTAAGTCATTAGTTATAGTTTGGATACAGCTCCCGAGCCCAAGCACAACCCAGTCCACATAGGAAAGCACAACCCAATCCACATAGGAAAAGCAAGTCAACCACATCAAATATAATGATTGAGATTCAAGACTTATCTCACACAGGTATACACTTCGTAAGGCGATAGAGATGATCAGATGTAGCCACTGATTCATCTAAGCTGTCGGACCCACAAAGGATACAAGACCAGCTACTCTGCCGGACCCGCATAGGATACAAGTACAGAGTCAAATACTGCCAGACCCACATAGGATACAAGAACAGTAGTCATCGCCATCGAACCCACGGAGGATCCCAGTACGGTCGTCGTCACTACCAAACTCATGGAGGATCCAAGTACATTCGTCCTCATTGACGAAGCCATGAAGGATCCAAGTGCAGTCGTCATCGTCGCAGTCGCAGCCAGCTCTAGGGTTCCTGCACATAGCACGCTCAATTCCAGGAGGGTCCGCTCCACGAGCCAAGGGGTCAATACATAAACTGTCACAAAGTCCAGAGTTTATGTACCACAAAGTTCCGTCTCGTCAAAAGGAACTCAACGTGACAGACGGCGCGTCAATCGGACACCCAATCTGAGAGATATTGGCTTTTCTGTCTTAGGGGCCCAATTTGGTTTTTAAGTTAAAACCAACCCAACCGTACTCCATCTGCGTCCAAACCTTGAGCGGAGTAAGCCAAAAAACCGTCTCACTAACTAGAATTCAACAAAGTCGACGTCACGTCAATCGGACGTCCGGAGCTTAAGTTATAAGCGTTTCCGCACCGAGGGCCCGGTTAGTTTTGTGTTCGAACCAACCCGGCCATACAAAAAGTTTTCCGAAACCTTGAGTGTAAAATACTGAAACTACCATCTCAATACAAGGATCCTAACGCAACTGAAGATGCATCGATCGGAGCTCTACAGCCCAGGTTATGGGCAAATGACTGAAAACAGTCCGAAGTGGGGGGTCTGGGCCTGGCCCGGCCCGACCTAACCCCCCCTGGGTCGGCCCGAACCGGGCCGACCCGACCCGGGTCTGGGTCCGGCCCGGTCCGCACGACCCACCCCGGCCTGGCCGGGGGCCGCACTGGCTCGGCCAGCGGGCCCAGCAGGGGGGGACGCGGTCCCCCCTCCCTTGCGCTCCACGGACACGGCACGCGGTCACTGCATCCCTTCCGGATCCCTCGCGACCGTAGGATCCGTCCACCTACCGCCACGGCTTCAGCCACTGTGGTTCCTCCTGGAAGCGCGCCAGGGCGCCGCCGCCTCCGGCCGCCGGCGACCCGCGCCGCCGGAGGTGTCCGCGGGCCACCGGAGCCTCTCTGATGGTCCGTTCTTGCTCCCGAATGCGTCTGCGGTCTCCCCGGGACCCGTAGATTAATGCGAAGGCCTCCAATCGCCATTACGACCTCGCTTCGTTGTCGCCAATTATTCCGCACAACAAGAACAAAGCATCGGTGAGTTGGTCTTGTTCGTTAACCCGCACCCACCGCGTTAGTGGTTTTGAAACAACTCCCAACAATTTCCCGCAAATATTAATCCCCAACTCGCAAATAATAGTTTGTGGATCAACTTGATAATTAGTTGATCCACGTTCATGTTTTAGAGAAAAACAAACATGGGAGTATTATCATTCTCAAAAAATAAACCCCTACCTCGACAGGGAAGACGATCATCGGCGTCGCGGTACACGACGTCGCAGAGAAGAGGATCATAGGTGTCGCGGTACACGGCGTCGCATCTTCAATCTCCGAGGAACCAGAGTTCTTCGTCGTCCTTCGTTGGAGGCCGACGTTCTTCGTCGCACAACAAAGCTCTCTCCCTTAATCACCAAAATAATAGGCTTCCCTATTATTTTATTATCCACGCAAAGAAACTCCCTCAGAATTAAATCACCACCTTAATTAAAATGTGTTTTCATTTAATTAATGATGGGAGAAAGAAGGTTCCCCATAATTAAACGTGTTGGCAGTTTAAATTAAAAAGGGGAAAGGGAAGGTTCCTCATTAAATTATGGGTTGAAATAATTTAATGGGTTGAGGTGACAATTAATGGAGGTTGTCAAAATTAATGGGGGGTTTACTAATGGGTTTAGAGGGAATTAATGGTGGGGGTCGTGCGGACCCCACCTCTCTAACACCCACACTTGGGTAGTTAAGTGGCTGCGAGCCCCACCCTTAACTACCCATGGGAGGGAAAAACCAACCTTACAAAAATAATAAAAATTGTTCCGTCAATTTTTATTTATTTCTTAAAAAAACCCCAAAAATTATCTTCTCCTCTTTTGCGAACGCAACTACGATAAGTGCTCCCTTAAGAAATTACCGGCGCTTCGAGTTCATTAGTGCCCTCAAATTTTAATTCCGATCATCGGTTCAAAAGTTAGAAAAACCCTCTCTTTCGTTCACTGAACGTACCTGAGCTAAACTTCGAAAATTGATTCTGGGCACACCGGGTCTCGGAATCAAGCGCCGTCAGAAAATGCGCAATCGTAAAATTACAAAGTATTTTTTTAAAACAATTCCTTGAAATTTCTGGTTCTTTACACATATCTACCATTTTAGAGATATCATGCCTTGGTAACAATTGAGTGTACATTAGACATCCCATAGATGATACATTCAAAACACTCTCTAGGTACTTAGCCTCCTTATACATTTTAGGCATCCTCTCCTTTGAATGGTTGAAGTGTATGGGTGAGGGAGTACTCACAGTCTTTGACTCACTCATTCTGAATCTACTCAGTTCAATATAGATATACTCTATCATAGAAAGGAATAATGTTTCAAATCCATGTCTCCTATGATCCTCATCCCCAACTTCCTCTTTGTAGTACCGATATCTTTCATCTGATAACTTCTGAATATTTCACACATCAACTCTTACAGCCCCACCATTAAAAGTCTAATCAAGAGCAAGTCATAAACATAGACAAGAACATTGATTAAACTCCCATCATAATACATCTTTTTTGTAACATTAATGACCCACATTATAATGAATGAACTTTCATTATGTGATGAAGTTATCAAAAATCTAATTCTAATGAATTGGTACCTACTTATTCCCATACATAATTCACTTAATCTTATACACTAGGACCATATTCCATTATAGTACAAAACCTTTTTCTATCTCTATATATATTTATTCCTCCGTAAAAAAATGATTTATGTACACTGAGTTGTTCATGAAAAATCTATCCCTGGAAACCAAGATGAGAATCATCCAAATATACACGTGTTTCACAAAAAGGAGATAAAATCTCATGGAAATAAACTCATTCCAATTATTGGAACACCCTCATAACCAACTGTACCTTGTAATAGAATTTAACATCCATTTCCTCCTTTATATGGTAACCCCATTTTTTATAAAGTTCCCGCTTTCATTTTAGAAGTTCCATTTTCTCCAATGTATCTAAAATATGCAATGAATATAATTATTTCTTCATTTATAACTCCCAATTCAATGATTCACTCAAACTTCTCTCTTCATAATGTCTCTAAGGTCCCCCACCATCCTTGAGAAGTAGAAGGTGCAATTTAGAATCAAACCTTTTCACTAAACTTCTACCCATAGTAGACCACCCTAACTCATGAGGTTCATCTCCTTCTTTAAATCACACTTACAAAAATCACCTCGATCTTCCACTGTCCTTGAGTATTTTGGTATATCAAAACTTAGTCTTTACAAAATATGAATAGGACTATCCTTTCCAGAACAAAGATATACCTATCAAACTCTATCTTCCATTCTCTATGAATAGCCTGACAATACATACCACTATTCATACCAACCCTGACTTTCTCTATTGGTTCCTTTCTCCCAAGAGCATCTTCCATTGAGTTTCAATCTTTCCAAAAGATATCCTCATTGAGGATGATGTTTGAGACTATGATATCCCTTTACTATACATAATTCAATTTCCTTTGTCTTGGAAGGGTCCACAGATATCACTTTGCTGGTGATAACATACCCCAAGAATGATACTTCCTCCATCCAGAACTCACATTTACTATACTTTGAATAACATTTATCCCTTTGCAAAGTCTTTAGCATATTATTCAAATTCTCTTCATGTTCCTCCTTTCTATTAGAGTATATCATAATATCATTGATAAATATTACCATAAATTTGTCTAGGTAATCTTTAAATACTCTATTCACTAAATCCATGAATATTATTGGAGCATTAGTGAGTCTGAAGGGCATCACTATGAACTCATAGTGTCCATACCATGTTTGAAACTCAGTTTTGAGAATATATTCCTTCCTCACCTTTAATTGGTGATTTCCCAACCAAAGGTCCACCTTAGAGAAATAACTAACCCCATGAAGCTGATTGAACAAGTCATCTATTCAAGGTCGGGGATACTTGTTCTTTAACGTGATTTTATTGAGCTTATGATAATCAATGCAGAGGAACATTGATCCATCCTTCTTCTTGATGAAGAGGACTATTTCACCCCATGGTGAAGCACTCGAGCATATAAAACCCTTATCTAGATTATTCTATAATTTCTTCTTCATATCTTCCAAATCTACAGTGGTCATTTTATAAGGTGTCTTTGATATAAGTAGGGATCTAGGAACAAGTTCAATTGATAACTCAACCTCTCGATTAGGAGGAAGACCAAGAAATTCTTCAGGGAATGCATTAGTGTAATCTCTCATGATGTGAATATCTGTAAGAAGTATCATCTATTTTATCTCAATCATTTGATCTAGACATGATTTCTCATAAGGCATTAATATCCACACTTGATACAATGATTATAAAGGAGATTCATCTTCCTGCTTACACTTGTAAAGAATTGGAGGATGCTTTGGGATGGGAAGAGTGATATCTGATGGGCGTGATCCACTCAGGTCGTTTGTTTCCGCACAGGTGTGACGGATTAGAAATTTATATGTGTCCCAATCATTACTAACTACTAGGGCATAGTATAGTAGAAGTCCGAGGTTGATCCCATGAGGAGGATGTTGTTCTATGGGGAGAAGAAATCTGGTCATGAATCCTTTATAGGAGTCCTTACTAGATTGACTAATGTTTGGGAGTTTTCTAACTATTTTTGGGTTTTACTTCAATTGATTAAAGATGGGTCGGGATCAAGTCCAAGTATCTAGATAAAGGTGATCCTAATTATAATATTGGCAAGGTCCTAACTACTTAGTCTGTGAAGAAAGTGGTAGTCTCTAGTTAACCTTGGTTCATTCTTCTAGTTCTACCTAGGATGTAACTATTCCATGGTCAGGAGGATAATTACAGTACTATATGCATTAAGTTCATATTCTATTGTAGAAAGTTCCCTAATCTAGTTGTCATAGTCTTAGTTTACTCTAATTAGGATATGGTAGTTTGTTTGACTTTCCAATGGTCACAGTACAATCGCACAAATGGGGTTTGACCATTGGTTTATATCTTAATTACTAATCTAATTAGGTTTTCCAAGTTTAGAAATGGAGGTCTAATTAAGCGTGCAAATACATAGAATCATGA
Organism: Viscum album; assembly: GCA_963277665.1. Taxonomy (NCBI): domain Eukaryota; kingdom Viridiplantae; phylum Streptophyta; class Magnoliopsida; order Santalales; family Viscaceae; genus Viscum; species Viscum album. Next base: position 1,033,345,659 of record OY728128.1, on the reverse strand, counting down.
TCCCTACCCTGATGCATTTAGCTACTCATGATGGTAATTAGAGCAATAAAAGGGATAAAAGAAATCATAATAACTATGATAATGAGATTGAAATGAATAAACACGTGATGATATGAAATAAACATGCAAGAATACATTAAATAAAACCACACTTGAAAGGAATGAAATGAAAATGAAATGATGCAGGAATTGAAGGCGTTGAAGAAAATTAATCCATGGATCTTTGATTGAAAACGTTAAAGAATTACAAAGAACTAAAGTGTTTTAAGAGGGAAAAGAGAATGGAATTTTAAAGGGGGTATAAAAGGGAGAGAGAGCTAATCTAAGCATTCCTCAAATGTGCACCCGAGATACTCTTTAAATAGGTGAAAATGGTCACAATGTGTACTTAATCGTCACATCGTAAACCCTTAATATGTGTTACTTCGACCAGGATCTCAAGCATTGCATGTGGATCTTTCACAGATTAATGAAGTTTGACTATGGTCACATTGTGTACAGGTGGTTCACGACGTGCACCCCATGGCTAGCTGGCTTTTTTCACTGAATCCTCACAGATTTCTCAACTTCTGGTTTGACTTGAGTCATGATGTGTAGGAGGGCTTCACGACGTGAACTGGAAATTTCTCTTGTCTTGATGCAGGATGTGATCATCAAGTACACGACGCGAACTTGGACATCACAATGTGTACTTGGACATTTTTGTAGCTTTTCTACCTTTCTTCTTTAGAATATTGTGAATCCCTATTTCCTGCAATATTGAAAATCTACCACATTCATCATCTAGTAAATAAATGAAAAATAATGGAAAAGTGACAGAAAAATATATATAACATTTAGGATTATCAAATACCCCCACACTTGAATCATTTCTTGTCCTCAAGCAAAATATCTCAACAAATATTTCAAAAGGATAAGAAATTTATAAAGCAAGAAATGAATGTTATGTCCATGAAATTAAATTAAGTGTAAGAGTAAAATTAGTCAAGTTCCAGTTTTAATCCTGTATAGTAAATTAGTCATGCCTCATAGTTCAAACTTTCAAAACCAATTTTATTATTTTAATCATAATATTTTAACCGTTCCTTAACCTATATGCCCAGTTGTAATTTACCTCACCATGATTTTCTCTCATCACTCTGGTTAAATGTAAGTAAGGTATGCTCATATCCTGAGTCCATGTTCCTAACCAAAGGCTTACACTGGTTCTATCATCTCTACTGTGTAAAGACAAGTATACAAATAATCTCGAGGACTTTTAGCAACAAGGTTCTGATGACTTTGAGGCTGTAGGTAGGTTGGTAAAATGTGAAAATTAGGCTCAAAAGGAGGGTAATCTCTAAAGTACAATGAAAATTCAACAAGATAAGTGCAAAAAAATTCCTCTATCTGGAGATTCAGGTCCATACTCCATCAGCTCAAGTTGGATCCATATGTATAGAAAGTAAGTACATAACAAAATAATTTTTTTCCTTACCTTTTTTCTTTTTCTTTTTTATTTTTATAAAGTTATGCCTATGATAGATCTCACATCCATCGCCTAAACACATATGATCCTTTGAGGGATTCATCGGTCTAGAAAATGGTGGTTTTTGACCCTCTTAGTATACAACCAATATCAATTTGTTTCTTTTATTTTAGATTTTTTAAAGGAATAAAATATGAATGATATACAACAAAAAGTTATATGGATCACAACCCAGTAATCAGGTGAGCGCACTGTACATATCTGAAAGTGAAAGCATCCCATATTGTCAGAATGCCTCCCCCACACTTGTTCAAAAATAATCTTCAATAATTGTACAAGGAGTAGGGTAGGAAGGGAAATAGGATTAAAATAGTTTTTCTTATAAAAATTCATTCATGGAAACTATGTGATAAACAAAGGATAGATGTCAGGTGGGTCTCATGTAACATGGCTATCAAAGGCTGCCTCAATCATTTTAAAAACACACTTGTTCAGTCATTGTTTTGATTAGATCTCAGTGCAAGTTCTAGTAGGTTTACATGTCCTAGGTATCTCTCAAGAAATATGCTCAGAAAAGGAAATGAGATTGAAGGCTTAGAATTCTCTTGGGTAATGAGAATAAAATAAAAACTGGCAATTACAAAGGGAATAAATCCTAATTAGAGATTCAATTATTCATAATTTTAAAGATTTTAAATTTGAATTAAACTTCTAAACTCAGAAATCATTTTAAAATTCTAAGCAGGGGTGAAACATGGTTCTTAACATTTTCTTTTTAACTTTATCGTTAATTTACATGGGCACAATGCTTTTCAAATTTGCAGCATGCTTATCAATTTGAAAAATGTCTCTTAGAACAGTGAGAACAGAAAAAAAAATCATATGTATCACTAGTGAAATTATGAGACCCCTCCCCCACACACACACTTAAAAGGAGATAGTGTCCCCACTGTCTATGAAATAATGGCTGAGAGTGGTGTGGCAGTGATTTTTTGGAATTGAATTGACATGGCAGTGATGATAGAATTTAAAAAGAGGAAATTGAGAGCTCCATGAGATGAAGTGGTATGCCATGGGGGTGTATGAGCTGTCTTAAAATTTATGTTTTATGTACCTACACAATATGTTAGTAGAAAAATAACTCATTATAGAAAAATTGTTAATTCACAGGTTTAAACATTTGAATAGCTGAAAAAAGGCAGGTGTAAAAGTAAGGGATAATGGTAACCATTTTATTTATTGAATTAAAGTTTGTACAAAGTTCTTCAATTAAACACTGAAAAATCCAAGACTCAAAACAAAACTCAAAAACAAATATGGGTTGCCTCCCATAAAGCGCTAACTTATCATCATCAGCCAGACAGGTGGACCAAAAATTCAATGAGTGCCCCCCTGGCTCAGTTGCTCCTTTTATGCATGCAGCTATTGGTCATCGTGTCCTCGAGTTCACATGGCCACTTAACTTGATTCTCAAATTTAGGTATAGATCGACCGAATATTAAATGCGATAAAAATGGTTTCATTGGTTGAGGTGGTTGTTGTTGCTGGTGGATTTACAATGATAAATTCTAAAGTTGATTGGCGATGTCTGTGACACGCTGGGTTACTCGTTGTAGAAGAATAGATGGAGGAATGGGTTTTTCGATAACATTAGATGACTCAGAGGATCTAGACATTTCTATTGAAAAAAGAAAAAGGAAGTAAAAAATAAACACACATGCAAGAGTGAAAGAAAAACCAAAGACTGTAAATAAAAATATCCATGTAGAGTAAAAAAAAGTGAATAACAACCTTCCCCAATAAAAAGTGTCCCAAATCAAAAAAAAAAATGAAAATACAAATCAGTGTTCCAAGGAAAAATTCTCCTCCAAGGTCATGCCAATAGCAGAAGATGAAATGAACTGGTCAGATAAATCACCATCGGTAGTAGCAGTAGTAGTAGTAGGTGGAGCTGAGGCAGATCATGGTGTGGTGGAGGTGATAATCTAGGATGGGGTGCATGGTGGGGAATCCCTAATCTGTACAGTGGTTGTATGTTTGGCAGCTAGATCGATGAAAGGGACATTGGGAGTGTTCTCAATGGTTGGTCCCTTACTCTTCCGAAACTGCTCTGTGAGAAAATACTGCTGAGAAGCAGAGTTTGTGATGTTGGTAGGTAGTTCAGAGGGTAGAGAGGGTGAGGGAGGAAGGGTGGATGAGGAAGGTCCAACAGTAGTAGGTGGTGGAGGGGTGAAGGAAGTAGGCTCAATGAAGGGAAGGTGGAGGTGGGTAGCGAGATGACAATGATTTGCCAGGATGCACTGGAGGAGTACCCATGGGTTAGAAGGAGTGGGATGGGTAGGTGAAGGCTGGGTGGATGGGGTGGTGGTTGGGGATTCTAGTGATGATGGGTGGGCAGGATAATGGTGGGTAGAAGGGTATGTTGCTACTGTCAGTGGCCGCTCCTGTGGATCAGCCTCTTGAGGTGCATCCAACTAGGGTAAAAGCTCCTGGACTCCAGGAACCCATAAATAGACATCACCCTCCTTCACCATCATCCTCATATTGTGTAGGATCACAAGATTAATCAGCTCGACTGGGACTACTGAGGTGATGGGCTTTGAGGCGTCAAAAACGTGGAGGTATCTAGCCAACCTGGTGACAAACGATCCGCCCATAAGCGTGCCCCACCTCCTCTGTGTCAGCACTCTGTAGTATGAGGAAAACTGGGGAACCATGTTGATGGGAGGCCCACCCATGGCAGCAGCAAGGATCAGAACGTCAAGCTGGCTGACGCTACCATGGGTCTCGCCTTACATGAACCACCTGTGTTCCATGGCCTGGTGTAGTATACAAAGAGCTAGAGTCCTTAGCCGACTGGACTTCAACAGCCTGGGGTTATGGTGGGATTGAGGATCATGGGTGATGAAATTCCAAAGGCTCAGTGCATCCTCACGATAAAGACTCATTTGCAGGGTAGGATAAACATCTGAGATAATGAAATCCTCGGTGTAGATACCGAGTCCTGCACCAAACTTGGCCATGGTGAGCTGGTGTGGTCTGCCGCCTGTAGGGAGTCCACTGTGATGTAAAAATTGGCTTGGAACTCCAAGAATAGCTCTTTGTACGTCTCCTCCCAGATGTCAATTATTTTGTCGATGTGTAGCATCTCCAATAAATTCAGGACGTCATCTGTGACATTCAACTTTGCAATCATGACCATATCCATAGTCTTGTTGGTCCTTATGGGTTTCTTTTGGAGCTGAATGAGATTAAATTGGTGCTGAGGGTTGGTAAAACAGAGCACCGAGTGCAGATACATATTATCGTCTGTAGATAGGGAGTAGATCGTATCCTATGATATGGATAGAGCACACAAGCGCTTAGCAGCAGGCTGCTGGCTCATGGAGGAAGATGATGCAGATGCAGAACTTGATAAAGAATCGGGTTGCTGTCTCTTTATGCGCGCCATGGAGAGGAGGAGTTGTGGGTGTGCACGGATTGTAGAAGGGTGGGAGGAGGAGGGTTTGGAAGAAGATAGTAAGGGAGGTGTTGTGTCGTGAGGTTTGAATGGGAGGGTCCGTGCGCGGGAGGGAGCGGGTTTGGAGGAGAGTGGATCGGTTTTGAGGGGGGTTGAAGGGTCGTGACCCTTCGGTTTTTAAAAAAATGACCCAAGCTAAGTCATGATGTGTACCTAAGGGTCACATCATGATCCTTGTCTCGCATAATGGTTCATGAGACATCTTTAATCCATGATCATTTATTTTTGACGGTGATCTATCCGTGTATAATTCAGAGTTGACAATAATGGGTAAGGAGGAAGATTCCCATAGAAACGAGTTTTTTAAAGTACTGTGCTGAATGATGGATGGGATAAATAATGAGGCATCTTTTAGGTCCAAATGAGGGGGTTGAATGATGGATGGAATCAACAGAGGCACAACCTATCTAGTGGGTGGTTCAATAAAGTTGACTTCCTTGAATTCATAGCTTCCTTTTTTCTGTAAAAGAGTCATCACATTTTTCCTTGTTAGAAATGGAGTCTTCTTCATTCTGGGTAAGATATATAAAGTTACAGTCCTTTTTTTCATCTGAGTGTTGCACAAATCTAATCAGGTTGAACATAACTTGTTTTTCTCCCACTCTGAAGACGAGACTTACTTGGTTCACATCAATTAGTGCCTTTACTATTTCTAGGAAAGGTCTTCCAATTATAATAGGAACATATCCATATACTTCTATGTAAAATACCGGGAAACCAATTGGGATTATAAAATTGTCGACTTTTACCAGAACATATTCCATAATGCCTCTAGGGTGCTTGACCGAGCAACCAACTAATTGTAAATATACCCTTATTTCTTTGAGCTATTTGAGTCTGATATTTTGAAAAGTACTCATTGGAATAAGGTTAATGCTTTCTCCAAGATCATAGAGTTCTCTACCAAAATTGTACATGCCTATCTCACAATGTATTGAGAAGCTACCAAGATCTCTCATCTTTGGTGGAATTCTCTGTTGTACCACAACAGATCATTATTAATTTAGGGAGATGAATCCTAGGTCTTCTATTTTTATTTTTTTTGATAATAGATCTTTTAGGAACTTGGAATAAATAGGCATCTGGGCAATAGCTTCAGAAAAGGGATGTTGATATGTAATTGCTTGAACATATCCAGGAACTTATTGTATTGTTCCTCTTGCCTAATTTGTCTCGCTCTTTCCGAATGGGGAAGAGGTGGCTGGTATGGAGGTGGGGTAACATACACAGGTTCCTTCTGTTACTCAGGTATATGTTCCTTCTCAGTCGGTACTTCTTCATGATGTAAGGTGGGAGTGACTTCATCAGCTTTTACATTAGGTAATGTTTGTTTTCTTAGCTCTTCTTCTTGCAGTATTTCTTCTTTGGGTTGTTGGAAGTCTAGAATCTTTCCACTCCTCAACACTATCGCCTTAGCTTCCTCTCGTGGGTATGTATCAATGTTACTAGGTAGAGTACCTGGTAATCTCTCAGATAAGGTCTTTGAGATTTGACCCATTTTCACTTCAAGGTTCCTTAGAGCATCTCTCTAGTTTTTCATATCTGTCTCATGGGTCGTCATTATTTGATCATACTTTTGCACAAATGACACCAAGAGGTTTTCCAGATTACTTTTCATAGGTGCTTGCTGAGGTCTTGGATGAGGTGGCTAAAATTGTTTTTCTCTTTGAGGGAAGGGTTATTTTTGATATTGTGGTCTTGGTATAGGGTTCATCGGAGGATACCCTGATGGTCCTTGAGCTCTGAATTGGTTATGTACACCTCTCAGTTGAAAATAACCTTAATTGTTCTGAGGTTGCTGCTGAGCAGGACTCTGCTAATAATACTATTGCTAATGGAATGGAGGATTCTTATAATTATAATGGACGTAATTAAAATATTATTGTGGTTCTTTATATCCATATTTTAAATCTTGATATAGATGTGGGACACCTCACATCTCACATGATTTCAATTCCATTACAGGGGTAGGATGGGGTTAAGTAGTTGGTATCTGAAATGCTTCTAACTTTTTAGTGAGTGCTTCCACTTATGCTGCTAGCCTTGTGGTCTCATCTATATGGTGGATTCCATGTTGTGGTGTTCCACGATCACTCTGCCACAGACTGTCATTGTGAGAGACCTCATCGAGAATGGCTCTTCCAGCTTTAGGATTCTTGAACATGAGACCTCCATCAACGGCTGCATCAACAACATTACGTGTCACTGGCTGGAGTCCTTGATAAAAGGTTTGGAGTTGTATCCACATATCAAGTCCATGCTGTGGAAACTTCCTTATTAATTCTTTAAAGTGTTCCCATTCTTTCCAAGCAAACTCTCCATAAGTTTGGTTGAAATTTTGAATGTCCATCAAGAGCTTCCAGGTTTGGATGGGTGGGAAGTACTTGTCCAAATTTTTTTTGGGTAATTCGTCCCAAGTCGTAATTGAATCAGGAGTTTGACTCTTTAGCCAGTCCTTGGCTCTGTATCGTAAGGAGAATGGGAAGATGCATAGTCTTATTACATTAGAAGAAACTCCCTAGTTGTGAAAGGTATCGCAGACCTCCAGGAAGTTGATAATATGTTATTGCAGATCTTCACGTTGAAGACTGCTTAATTGTCCTATGTTCTAGATCATATAAATGAGTCCAGGTTTTATTTCAAAAGTATGGGATTTTATAGGCGGTCGAACAATTCTAGGGATCATACCATGGATTTATGGAAATCCATAATCCATGATCGTCTTCTCCTGTTTCATTATCGGGTGTTCTCTCAGAATGACTTGATGGTTGGGGTTTGGCGAGTTTGGTCCCACAGGGTAGAATTTCTTGGACATCATTGACCGGCAAAGAGAAGAGAGATTCCTTTCAATCTCGGGATTTAAGGACAAAGGGGAGTGTGATTCAATATTCCTTTGACGATTCAAGGAACCTTGTTACATGCATGGGAAAAACAGAAGAGACGCAAACACATCTAAAAACAAAGGAAATGGGGTGAGGGAAAGGTAATCCTCGATCTAGACTAGAGTCTTAACACAAAGAAACAGTGATTCCTCCCTAGAAGTGGTGCCAAAATTTGACATGCGTGAGCCATGCGAGTCATTTATTTTAGCATGGGAATGACATATTAGAAATTTATATGTTTCCCCAACTTTACTAACTACTAGGGCATAGTATAGTAGAAGTTCGGGGTCGATCCCACAAGGGGGATGTTGTTTAGTGGGAAGAAGAAATTTGGTCCCTAATCCTTTATAGGAGAATCCTTACTAGATTGAATAATGTTTGGTAGTTTTCTAACTATTTTTGGTTTTTACATCAATTGATTAAAGAGGGGTTGGGATCAAGTCAGAGTATCTAGATAAAGGTGATCCTAATTCTAATCTTAACAAGGTCCTAACTGCTTAGTCTACGAAGCAAGTGGTAGTCACTTGTTAACATTGGTCCAGTCTTCAAGTTCTACCTAGGATGTAACTATTACATGGTTAGGATGCTAGTTATAGTCCTAGATTCATTAAGTTCATCTTCTATTGCATAATTTTCCCTAAGATAATGTCTATAGTATTAGTTTACTCCAATTAGGATAGGTTCATTTGTTTAACTGTCTAATGGTCATGATATAGTCACACAAATGGATTTTGACTGTTGGTTTATATCCTCATTACTAATCCAATTAGGTTTTCCAAGTTTAGAAATAGAGGTCTAATTAAGTGTGTAGATACATCAAATCTTGATCCCTACCCCTGATGTGTTTAGCTACTCACGATGGTAATTAAAGAAATAAAATGGATAAAAGAAATTATAATAACTATGCTAACATGATTGAATTGAATAAACATATGATGATATGAAATAAACATGCAATAATACATTAAATAGAACCTTACTTGAAAGGAATGAAATGGAAATGAAACAACACGGGAATTGAAGGCATTGAAGAAAATGAATCCACAAATCTTTGATTGAAAACGTAAAGGAACTACAAAGAACTAAAATGTTTTAAGAGGGAAAAGAGAAGGAAATGTTGAAGGGATTCTAAAAGGGAGAGAGAGTTAATCCAAGCATTCCTCAAATGTGCTACTGAACTGCTCCTTAAATAGGTAGAAATGGTCACAACGTGTACTTAATCGTCACATCGTGAACCCTTTATCCATGTTACTTCGACCAAGATCTCCAATGTGGTATGAAGATATTCCACATATTAGTGAAGTTTGGCCATGGTCATGTCATGTACAGGTGGTTCACAATGTGTACCCCATGGCCAACTGCCTTTTTGCATTGAATCCTCATGGCTTTCCTAGCTTCTGGTTTGACTTGATTCACGACGTGTAGGAGGGATTCACAACGTGAACTGGAAATTTCTTTGGTCTTGATGCAGGCTGTGATCATCAAGTACACGACGTGAACTTGTCCATCACGACGTGTACTTGGCCATTTTTGTATATTTTCTTCTTTTCTTCTTTAGAATCTTGTGAATCCATATTTCCTGCAATATTGGACATCTACCACGTGCATTATCTAGTAAATGAATGAAAAACAATGGAAAAGTGATAGAAAAATATATATAACATTTAGGATTATCAATCTCCCTTTCCGAACAATTGATGTTGGCTTTGTATAAAGATAGTCAATCCATGCCCAAGAAAACATTTAAATCCACTATAGGAAGTATGGAAATATTTTCTGGGAGATTCAATCCACAAACATTTACCGGGGAGGGGTTATAAACCTTGGATGCAATAATTTCTCCATTAATTATTCTCACAGATAACTTAACCTCTAAATTTTGAGGTGGTGTTTGAATAGTTCTACTAAACTTGCAAGATATTAAAGAATGCGTAGAACCATAATAAAATAGTATATTCACTATTCTTGAATGAATAACTAGTGTACCTGCCATCACATCATTGTCTGGATCTACCTCAGCAGTAGTGATAGCATAAGCCCTTCCTTGTTTCCTTGGAGGTTGTTTTTGATTTCCTTTTACAACCCATTTCTTAGGGTAATTGTTCGCACAATGCCCATGATCCTTGTAGTTGTAACACTATAATATAGGTTGAGCATTGATCTGAACCTTACTTTCTTCTTCCACATTAGTAGAATTCTTAATATCTCTCTGGTAGTTGGTTGCGCCCAAATTTACCCTACTGGTAAAAGCGGTCGATGTAGTACATGTAGGGGTCGAGTCCACAGGGACCGAAGAAGTAACCTTGAGACGCTATGATTTGGTGAAGGATGTGATATGAAGTAGCCAACTTTGGTTTTGATTTTGGATGGTTTTAAAGAACACTAAGAAACCTAAGTTAATTCAATTCAAAGAAAATGGTTTGATCTTAGGATTATTCTCAGGGTGGATTGAATGAATTTTACTTCTTTATACAATTTTGGTTTTATTAATTCTTGATTAATCCATTCTTCAAAAATAACACTACCTTCATCATTTTATGGTTTGGTGCTTACTAAACACAATTACTAATCCCCTATACACATAGAGAACCAAATTCAGGATCTCTCCAAGGTATATGGTCATTTAGTAATTAAATTTAGTTTTCTCAAACACAGTAAAGATGAAGAGTAGAAATAACTGAAGAATGGATGTCTTAAATTAATTATCCAATTAACAACAATTCATTCATAAAATAACATTCAATCCAGCCTTTGAATCCTCTTAAGATCAAACCATTAAAGGGTTATCTCTCCATTTATGGTATACTCTCAATGTTGGGAGGAAGATGACTTACAAGAATTGGATTGAAGAAATTAAAACCACAGAAATAACGAGCACTCCTCCGTGTGTGTGAATGAAATTCACACCTATGTGTGAACTAATTCACCACAACGCAGAGATATCACTGTGCTTTGTGAAAATTTAGTTTTAATAAATGAATGGAAAATATAGAAGAGAAAGTTGTTGATTAAGAACAAAAAAAAGAAACTTACATGGAAATTGAAAACATTACAAAGGAACTTTTGCAGCATAACCTTACAATGAAACAAGCAACAAAAGATGATAAGAAAAATATCCGATCCTATTACCTTCACCACCAGCTCATTATATAGGAATATTAGGAGCCTTAGGTCCAATACCAAACAATTAATTCACCCCCCAACAATTAAGAGAGTCAAAAGGAGGGTGAATAATCAAAAGGAAATTGACGTTTCGAAGTTGACCCGGAAAACTGTCCAGATTCGTCCACTATATTGACGTGTGAATTCGTAATTTAAGAAGGCCGAATCCGGAGGGGTCGTAGTAGAGAAATATCCTCCTCCATATGTCCTATATGATCTTCAAAAATTTCAGGAAAGTTGGCTCAGCCGTTTGGAAGTTATGGTCGAAATGGTGGGACGGCTTTATGTGCATTAATGTCAGGTCCACCATTTAAATATCAACTTCACATCCCTTTATCATCATGAAAACATCAGAATTAGCTCCGACCATAGTTGAATAAAATTATCCTCATATTTTTATCTTTCTAATGTATAAATTTGAGCTTCATTGGGCTTGGTTTTTGGGCCCCACATTTTTTTGATGGGCCTTAGGCCCATTATGCTTTTTCCAGAAAATTTCTGCCTTCAGATGCAAAAATATCCATCTTTACTTGTGATTCATCCATCAGACCTAAAAGAAAAAATGTTCCAAATAAATTGATGAATCATATACCAAAATATTAAATTAAAATGATGAATATTTTAATTTCCACAAGCAAATTATCGAGTGGGCCCAAATTGACACTTTAAACATGAATTGCACAATGATGGGAAATGAAGTTCAATTTCTGAATTGGACTAAAATTGATGTTTATGAACTTTTAAACACATTAATATTAAGATCTTAACAATGAATATTGGCCACTTTAACTGACTAATCACACCCCCCAACTTGAGTTTTTCTAGTCCCGAGAAAAATATATTACAAATATGAAATTCAAATCCCCTTTTCCAAAAAAATTTAAATACACATTGCTCACCCAAAGAACTCATACCAAAAAAATTATGGAACCCATCAAAATCATTTAAAACAAGCTAGGTCCATAAGCATATCCCAAGCCCAAGCCCATTCCTTTGTTCAAATTCATCGCCACATTTCATCCAATTTCAATTAAGCATGATAAAGTGTTGTGCATCACAAAAGATATGGGGCCCATTTTATTGTTCAAGGGGAAAAAATGGAAGCGATAAGTGGGAATCACATTAAACCTTAATATGAGTATCCATTTTTTTGATTTTTTTTGATGATTTTTTTTAACCACAATAGATATGAAAAGACTAACTCTGGGCAAGACAACTATGGAGTCACGATCCCCAAGTGTCGGACGCCACACATATTGTCAATTTCATTCTCTACAATAGAGATATAAAGCCTAACTCTTGGCAAGACAACTATGGAGTCATGATCCCCAAGTGTCGGATGCCACACATTTGGACAAAACATTGCTCTATGTGGTCATAAATTTTTTTTGTTTTTTTTGTTTTTTTTATACTCAAATTAAACTAAAAGTGACCCCAGAACCCTATGATATAATGAAAGGGAACCAAGAACTCAAATTTACACCCACGATTCAGTAGACGTGCATTGTGGCATTTTTATTAAGAGGATGAAAATTTAAACTTTGAAAAATCACATCGGACAACCACACTTTCCAAAAACTATGCTCGTGAACTTAAACTTGCATTAAAATCAGAATCAAGGCATGAAAAATTTATTTCATATCCAATTTTAGAGTTTGCAATGTGTGTTATCATGTTTAAGGTTAATGGAATTTTTCTTTTCATGAATTATTTTATTCACAAAATAAAAAAAAATCATTTTTTATCTCCCCCCAAATTAGAATAACACTTTCCCCAGTGTTTAAAGAAAAAAAAAGTTAGAAGGGGGTAGGAGAGGAGTTCAAAGATGAAATTGAGAATGATAAACATGGAACAAATTCACCTGGTTTTTGAAGTTGAAGTTCATGATGCTCCCGATTACTCCTTTGATCTCTTGGGGGATGTAGGCACCTCCTTGATTGAACATGTATCACCCAAAATAGTTCCTGAATAATAAAAATAAGAACAAAGCAGACAAAAAAAAACACAATGATTTATTTAATTCCAAGTATCATCATTTTTATGGTTTTCCATGTTTTTTTTAAATCAAACTAATGATACATTGTCTTCTTTTAAATTTATGGGTAAGGTATTACTCAGGGATCACACCACGTGACACGGATGAATACGATGCTCCCCTTTCATACCCATCCATACTCATAAAAGAAGAACAGGTCAAGAGTCTAATTTTTTTTAACCTACAAAAACATAAATAAAATAAACTTATGATACATTGTCTTCTTTTAAATTTTTGGGTAAGGTATTACTCAGGGATCACACCGCGTGACACAGATGAATACAGTTCTCCCCTTTTATACCCATCCTTACTCATAAAAGGAGAACATGTCAACAGTCTATGGTGATTTATTATATGAAAAAGAAAATGATTCAAAATGATTAGAAACATGAAAACCATGGGTTGCCTCCCATGCAGCGCTTTTGTTTAACGTCGTTAGCTCGACTTGTACCCTAAATCTATCAATTTTTCTCTGGTTCATATGTTGGCTCAGTTAACTCCTCCTTGGTTTCTTGTTTATTGAATGATTCAATGAATGGTTTTAACCTATGACCATTGACTTTGAAGACATGACCACTTGTGGGATCCTAAATCTCTATTACCCCATGAGGGTACACATGATGCACTAGGTATGAACCAGATCATCTGGACCTTAGCTTTCCTGGGTGTAGATGAAGTTTTGAACTATACAAGAGCACAAATTTTCCCAGTTCAAAGTGTTTGACTTTGAGATTCATAGATTGGTAGGATTGAACTTTAGATTTATTGATCCTTGAATTTTCATAAGCCTCCATCCTAAGTTCCTCGAGTTCATTAAGATCTAATTTACTTTTTGTTTCAACCAATGAAATGTCAAAGTTTATTTTTTTATAGCCCAAAAGGCCTTATGCTCAATTTCAACAGGTAAATGACATGCTTTTCCATAAACCAATCTATACGGTGACATGCCTAGGATAGTTTTGAAAGCAGTTCGATATGCCCAAAGGGCATCTAAGAGTTTCTCGGACCAATCTTTCCTAGAGGGATTAACAGTTTTTCAAGAATTTTCTTAATTTCTCTATTTTCCAACTCAGCTTGACCGTTGGTTTGAGGATGGTATGCAGTGGAAACTGTATGAGTAATACCATACTTAGACATGAGTGAAGAGAATGGGCGGTTGCAGAAATGGGTTCTACAATCACTGATTATAGCCCTAGGAATTCCAAATCGATAAAATATATGCTCTTTCAGAAATCGGATCACAACATGGTGGTCATTGGACTTGGTGGGAATGGATTCAACCCATTTTGAGACATAATCAATATCTAAGAGGATGTAGAGGTATCCCTTAGTGTTTGGAAAGGGTCCCATGAAATCAATTCCCCGACAATCAAAGATTTCAATGACCAGAATGGGAGTGAGGGGAATTTGATTCCTTTTGGTAATGGATCCTAATTTCTGACACTTAGGAAAACTTTTTCAGAATTGGAAGGAATACTTAGTGAGGTTCGGCCAGTAAAAACCACTTTGGAGGACCTTTGCAGTGGTTTTCTTTGTAGAAAAGTGGCCTCCACATGCCTCTCCATGACAAAATTTTAGAATGGACTCTTGCTCAGACTCGGGAATACATCTCCTGATGATTTGATCAGGACAAAACATGAAGAGGTAAGGATCATCAAACACATAGTGTTTGACATCAGAAAGGAATTTCCTCTTAGCTTGGGTCCCCAGGAATTTTGGAATGTCACCCGTCACCAAATGGTTTGCTATGTTAGCATGCCAAGGGAAATCACTCACTGAATAGAGGTGCTCATCGGGAAATGAATCAGACACAGAGAGGTGGTGCGAGTTGTCTTTGAATTACATCCTAGAGAGGTGATCAACTACAATATTTTCAATACCCTTTTTATCCTTATTGGTTAAATAGAACTCTTTAAGAATAAGGACCCACCTAATCAATCTAGCCTTGGCATCTTGTTTTTGGAAAAGGTATTTTAGGGCTTAATAGTCAGTGAAGACAATGATGGGTGATCCTAAGAGATAAGACCTGAATTTCTCTAAGGCAAAGACAACAACAAGAAACTCTTTCTCAGTGGTGGTGTAGTTTATTTGTGCATCATTTAATGTTTTTCTTGCATAAGCAATGACACATGGAGTTTTCTCACACCTTTGTCCTAAGACTGCTCCTACAACGAAGTTACTTGCATCACACATGAGCTCGAAAGGAAGTTTCCAATTTGGAGATTGCATGATAGGTGTAGATATAAGAGTTGACTTGAGTGTAGAGAATGATTAATCACAGCTTTCCATCCATAAAAATGGAGCATCTTTTACCAATAGAGCACAAAGTGGTCGAGAAATAGAGCTGAAATTCCTAATGAACCTTCTATAAAAACCAGCATGTCCTAGGGAGTACCTCACTTCCTTAACAGTTTTAGGAGAGGGAAGGTGAAGAATGATGTCAACCTTAGCTTTATCAACTTCAATCCCTCTACCAGATACCATATGACCTAGAACAAGTCCTTCCCTTACCATGAAATAGAATTTTTCCCAATTTAGTATGAGATTTTTATCCTCACACCTTGACAAAACCTTTTCAACATTTATAAGGCTTCCCTCAAAATTATCCCCAAAGATGGATAAGTAATCCATGAAGACCTCTAAAAAATCCCCCACCATATCCGAGAATATTCCCATCATGCACCGCTGGAAGGTACCAGGGGCATTACATAACCCAAAGGGCATGCTCTTGAAGGAAAAAGTGCCGAATGGACAAGTGAAGGTTTTTTTTCCTTGATCCTCTAAGGAGACTTTGATTTTATTATACCCTGAGAATCTATCTAG
This sequence comes from Viscum album, assembly GCA_963277665.1. Taxonomy (NCBI): domain Eukaryota; kingdom Viridiplantae; phylum Streptophyta; class Magnoliopsida; order Santalales; family Viscaceae; genus Viscum; species Viscum album. The sequence continues at coordinate 1,033,329,769 of OY728128.1, read as the reverse complement.
GAAGCAATAGAATTGATGACTCACCACTCGCTCGAGGACTTGATCAATAAAGGGTAAGGGGAAATGGTCTTTCTTGGTACAAGAGTTGAGCTTCCTATAGTCAATACAAACTCTCCATCCACTACTGACCCTTGTTGGAAGCATCTCTCCATCCTTGTTGGTTATTACTGTGATTCCAACCTTCTTTGGAACCACATGGATTGGTCTAACCCACTCACTCTCAGCTATAGGATAGATGATACCAGATTTTAACAATTTCAAAAGTTCTTTTCTCACTACTTCCATGAGATTAGGATTGAGTTGCCTCTGAGGTTGACGACATGGATTTGAATCGGATTCATGAATAATTCTATGAGTCCCGATAAGTGGGCTAATCCCAGGAATATCAGATAGGGTCCATCCAATGGCTTTCTTGTGTCTCCTAAGGACATATAGAAGCATCCTCTCATGATCGACTTCAAGAGAGGAAGAAATGACAACAGTAAAGGATTGATTGTCCCCTAAGAATGAATACTTCAGTGATGAAGGTAAGACTTTAAATTCAAGATCATATTGGTCATGAATTTCCAAGAAAGGATGAGACTTTGTGTTGAACTCAGTTTTTTTGTTCAGATTTCTTGAAAAAATTGGTTCCTTGTGAACAGAATTTTCATCCACTAAATTTTCTAGAGTAGTTTCATGAATGGATATGGACTCAATGTTATTGATTTCAACCATGTTATAATTGATTAGTGATTCTAGAAATTCATCAATAGATCTATCTGAAAGAGATTCAATCCAAGGAGACAAATTTCCCTCATGTGAACAAAGAAAATAAATCTATTCTTGACTTAACCATCCTTTGGTAATTCCTTGATGTTCATTGAGTTCATTATCAACACTACAAATCCAATTAACCTCATGGATCTCTTCATCATCCCCAATTTGAGAGTTTTCATCGTAGATGTTCAAGTCTAGACTCATGTTCCCAAAGTTGATGGTCATGTTCCCATTTCGGACTCGGATAACAGAGTTGATTGTTGCAAATAAGGGAAGACCAAAGATGATTGGGGTTTGCTCCCTAGGACCTAATCATGGGTGATTGTCCAAAACAATGAAGTCATCTGGGTAAATGAAATTTTCAACTTTTACCAAAACATCTTTTAAGATCCCCTTTGAAACTCGAACACTACGATCAATAAGTTGAAGAGTGACAGATGTGGGTTGGAGTTCTTCAAGCCCTAACTGACAATACATGGAATAAGGAATGAGGTTCACACTAGCACCTAGATCACACAAGGCTTTGACAACTTTTTTCTCTCATAGTTCAACATTTATGTAAGGGCATCCTGGGTCTTTCAACTTAGGAGGAATGGTCCCTTAAATGGTGGTACCCACATTAGCAGCCAAAAGGACTTGGTTTTTATGTGAAAATTTTCTTTTAAAAGTGCACAAATAATTAAGGTACTTTGAGTAGAAAGGTATGGTTTGGATGGAATCGAGAAGGGGAATGTTCAACTTGACTTGTGAGAAGATTTCCCTCAATGTTTCACTCAATTCGGGCTTGGTTTCCCCCCTCATGCGTTGAGGAAATGGTGCAGGTTGTGGAGTTGTTTGTTGAAGTGTTGTTTTTTTCACATTGTTATCAGTTTCTTCAGTTTGATCTTGTGGTTCATTTTAATTTTTATTATATTTTGAAGCTTCACATGGTTTCTGAATTATTTGTTCATGTTTTTCAATTGATTTCCCACTTCTTAAAATTGTCACAGCCTTTAGTTGTTCGTGATTTGTTTGAGTGAAACTTGTCTCTCCCCCTGATGTTTGTTGTGGAATCACCTGTGTGGGAATGGGTGCCTTTCCAGTTTTGATGGTTTGAAGTTCTTGTTTAATGGATGAGAATTCTGAGTTCATTTTTTCCATTTTTTTGCATAGTTGTTCTAGTAGGCTTTGTGGAACAATTTGGGTTGGTGCTTGAACTTGTTGGTTTATCCCAGGAGGATACTTTGGTTGTTGGATAGGTTGTTGAATGGGTTGTTGATATTGGACATGAGGATGTTGGAATTGGACCGGTTGTGGTTGGAACTGATTATGAGGTTGAAAGTTTTTTTGAGGGTATGGGTTGATACATTGTTGTGTTGGTTGTTGATTGTCCTTCCAACGAAAGTTGGGATGGTCATTATACCTTGGATTGAAGGTGTTTGTGAATTGTGGATTTTTAAAGTTCATTGAATTAACTTCTTTTGGTGGTCCTCCTAAAAGAACATCCTTGATAGAAGGAATGGTTGGGCAATTATCAGTCTTATGGTCATGTTTGTCACAAATTGTACAAAAAAGCTCAACAGTTTGGGTTTTTTGGACCTTCCTAAGATCAATCTCCTCAAATTTCCTTGTGAGTGTAGCAAGTTTTTCTCTAAGGTTTTATTATTCTCCAAGATTGTACATTACACCAGATTTGGGTGGCTTCTCATAGTATGGTGATGTTCCACATGTTTGGTTCTGTTCAGCAAGATTTTTTAGATACTCATAAGCATCATTTGAGGCTTTGTTTTTGAAGGTTCCATTACACATCATATCAATGAATTGTTTGTTTCCGGGACCTAACCCTTCATAGAAAATTCTCACTTGTTCTGGTATTAAGAAACCATGGTGCGGTACCATGTTCAATTTGTCCTTGAATCTTTCCCATGTTTCATAGAATGTTTCTCCCTCTCTTTCAAAAAAGTTTTGTATGATCTTTTTAAGTGCAATTGTTTTGTGATGGGGGAAGTATTTTTTATAAAATTATCATTGAAGTTGGTCCCAAGAGTAAATGGATGCTGGTCTCAAATTGTTTAACCAATTCTTTGCTCTATCCTTAAGAGAAAAAGGAAAAAGTCTCATTTTAGCAGATTCAATTTGATTTGGTGGGCACATGGTTTCGACAATTTCATTAAATTCTTTAACATGAAGGTAAGGAATCTCAGACTCCATCCCATGAAAGGTTGGAAGGTGGTTCAGGACATGGGGTATGAAAACATATTGGGAATATCCTATGTCATCATGCCTAATGCATGAGGGTGCATTGGTCCAGTTTGGTGTGAGGTAGTCATTCATAGTCAGGTCTGCAACAATTCCCAAGTTAGGGTCTTGCTCGTTATTTTGGTTCCCTCCCCGGTTTATGATTTGGTTTTGTGGGAGATTCTCCATTATATAGAACTCAACGTCTGAATTTGGAGTATTAGGAAGATTTGGATCTAAAGGAAATAGACCTATTTTAGTGCTTTACTCCCCAGACCCAGGACTATACACCCTAACTAAACGATTTGTAAGGTCACGGGTGTAGGCGGACATGCGCCAAAAGAAAAAAAAGTGAGAAAGGGAAAAGATAAGAGAATTGGGATGAGAATAGAAGAATGGGGGTAAGAAAAGAAGGTTTTTGGTATAAGAAGCTTACTTGGTCCCTGGAAACGGCGCCAAAATTTGGTTGCGCCCAAATTTACCCTACTGGTAAAAGCGGTCGATGTAGTACATGTAGGGGTCGATTCCACAGGGACCGAAGAAGTAACCTTGAGACGCTATGATTTGGTGAAGGATGGGATATGAAGTATCCAACTTTGGTTTTGATTTTGGATGGTTTTAAAGAACACTAAGAAACATAAGTGAATTCAATTCAAAGAAAATGGGTTGATCTTAGGATTATGCTCGGGGTGGATTGAATGAATTTTACTTCTTTAGACAATTTTGGTTTTATTAATTCTTGATGAATCTATTCTTCAAAAATAACACTACCTTCATCATTTTCTGGTTTGTTGCTTAATAAACACAATTACTAATCTCCTATACACTTATAGAACCAAATTAATGATCTCTCCAAGGTATATGGTCATTTAGTAATTGAATTTAGTTTTCTCAAACACAGTAAAGATGAAGAGTAGAAATAAATAAAGAATGGATGTCTTAAATTAATTATCCAATTAACAACAATTCATTCATAAAATAAAATTCAATCCAGACTTTGCATCCTCCTAATATCAACCCATTAAAGGGTTATCCCTCCATTGATGGTATACTCTCAATTGTGGGAGGAAGATGACTTACAAGAATTGGATTGAAGAAATTAAAACCGCGGAAATAACGATTACTCCTCCGTGTGTGTGAATGAAATTCACACCTATGTGTGAACTAATTCACCACAACGCAGAGATATCACTGTGCTTTGTGAAAATTTAGTTTTAATAAATTAATGGAAAATATATAAGAGAAAGGTTTTGATTAAGAACAAAAAAAGAAACTTACATGGAAATTGAAAACATTGCAAAGGAACTTTTGCAGCATAACCTTACAATGAAACAAGCAAGAAAAGATGATAAGAAAAATATCCGATCCTATTTCCTTCACCAACAGCTACTTATATAGTCATATTAGGAGCCTTAGGTCCACCCCCAAATAATTAATTCACCCCCAACAATTAATAGAGTCAAAAGGAGGGTGAATAATCAAAAGGAAATTGACATTTCGAAGTTGACCCGGAAAACTGTCCAGATTCGTCCACCATATTGACGTGTGAATTCGTAATTTAAGAAGGCCGAATCTGGAGGGGTCGTAGCAGAGAAATATCCTCTTACATCTTTCCTATATGATCTGTAAAAATTTCAGGAAAGTTGGCTTAGCCGTTTGGAAGTTATGGTCTAAATGGTGGTACGACTTTATGTGCATTAATGTTAGGTCCACCATTTAAATCTCAACTTCATATCCCTTTATCATCATGAAAAAATCAGAATTAGCTCTGGTCACAGTTGAATAAAATGATCCTAATATTTTTATCTTTATAATTTATAAATTTGAGCTTCATTGGGCTTGTTTTGTGGGACCCACATTTGTTTGATGGGCCTTAGGCCCATTATGCTTTTTCCAGCAAGTTTCTTCCTTCAGGTGCAAAAATCTCCATCTGCATCTGTGATTCATCCATCAGACCTAAAAGAAAAAATGTTCCAAATAAAGTGATGAATCATATACCAAAATATTAAATTAAAATGATGAATATTGTAATTTCCACAATCAAATTATTGAGTGGGACCAAATTGACACTTTAAGCATGAATTACACAATGATAGGAAATGAAGTTCAATTTCTGAATTGGACTAAAATTGATGTTTATGAACTTTTAAATGCATTAATATTAAGATATTAACAATGAATATTAGCCACTTTCAGTGACTAATCAGTATTTCTTAGCAATATGTTCCATTTTCCACATTTGAAGCAATTGCTGGTTCCCTTTAGACAGTTCCCAGGACACTTCTTCCCACAATTTTGACATGTGGGATGTTTGATCTTCTTTCCATAATGATATTTATTTACTAAACTACCCATATTAGATTACATTTTCTGCTTTTTTTCACTGGGCCCAGGAGACCACTAAGAGTCTCTGATCTCCATTTCAACCTTGAGGGCACAACGGACAATCTCTTCATAACTGTTGAAGTCATGAATTTCCAACACTTTTTGTATACTGGGATTTAGTATATTAAAGAAGTAATCCACATTTCTTTTGGTGTTCATGAAAAAGTCAGAGGCATATCTTGCAAGACTTGTGAAGTTTGCTTCATACGCCCTAATGGACTCATCTTCCTTCTGCTTAAGTCAGAGGAACTCTCTTTCCATCTTGAGAGAGAGGGTTCAAAGAAAATATTTATTGAAATTTTTTTCTTGAATTCCTCCCAATCCATGGAATCAATTTCCTCCTAGGACTTTGTATTCTTGATAAGTTTCCACCACTTATCATCTTCCCCATCAAAATGATAGACTACCATCACGACTTTCTCTTCTTCTGAGCACTAGTGGACGAGAATATCTTTTCAATGGAGTTAATCCACTGTTCTACAAGGAGGGGATTAGAAGATCCACTAAACATGGGAGGCCTTTTTTGTATGAAAGATTCAACAAAAACTTTCTCTTTCCTTGGAGGAGGAGGTCGTTCCATATGATTCAAGTTATTTTTCATAACTTGATCCAGTTGAAAAATTACTATCATGAAGTTTTGAGCACCCGTTCCCATCATATCTGGCATATCATTAGGGAAATATTCACATTACCTATCACATTGATTGTTGGAACATGTTCTTCTATTTCTCACCATTAACTAAGAAAATAAAATATAATTAAAGGGCTTGAATACTTAGCTATTAAGCATAAAAAGGAAACTTTAAACATCAAAGGACAAACTCTTAAAGGAAAAGTATATCCTAACTTGTGATTCCCTAGGTTTCTATCTAGGTTATCCATGATCTATTTCCTAACATATATTCTAATGTGATTTTTTTGTTCCCTTAATAATGGTTCACACTAATATTATGAATTTACCAAGTCATATCCCCCAGGAGTTTCGAACCAAGAGTACAGTAAAGCCCATTGTCATGCACCAGTTCCCGTTCGAGTCTAGCTCAAAGAAGTGTTTTCGGGTTTTACCCCTAGATACATCTATTCCAGAGCCACCTCTACTTGTTTGTATCTAAACATGAATGTATTTTCTTGATAAACCACTTACTCTATACTCCCCAAAATTTAGGGATGTTTTCTTATACTTGGTCTCATTCCTAAGGTTCTTACTAAAGTGCTCTATTCCTAATCTAAAAAAATAACTAGAACATGCCTCTGATACCAACTATATATACCCTATCCTTTTACATATATCATTACATGATTTTAAGCATGGTAAAACATCATATTATAATCCAAGGATCTTAAAGTCTAGTGTCTTTGAAGACTAGGTACATAAAACATAAAACATGGAACTAAATATAACATTAATTTATTTATTCTTCATATAGAGCTCCTAACTCTCATTGTGATCATACATATTCATAGGATAAATTGGGGATAACATGAACATAGGGATGAGATAAAAGTTTAGTAAGGTAATCAATATAAGAATAAAGCTTTAGCACATGGGTTAGAAGGCATGACATAATGATATAAAGAGGCATGAAATATATGGAATCATAACATATAAACATGGGATCATATAAACATGGATTCATATTAATGTGGAAGAAACATAAAACATAACATTAGCACGAGTCAAGGATCATTGCACATAGGGGTGAAAAAAGTCAAGGTTAGCCACTAAGACCGCTGCATATGGTAGAATGAGTCAAGTCTAACCGCCAAGACCGTTGCACATAACATCTCAATGAGACTAAACTTTATCCAATGAATTGGAGCACCACCCATCATAACATGTTCATGAATATTCTTGAAACATATAAAATCATATATAATAAATCATACATAAACATAAGGGTACCCATGGAAAGAAATGGATATCATAATCATGTCATAAAGCATAGTAGATGGGCGTATCGTACAAGTGTATGTGAAAGAAAGGAATTAAAATATACATGGAAATTAATAAGGGAAAATTTTAATGTCCTGGAAATTCCGTATAATTTTTCTTTTAATTATATAGAATTATTTAAAGACCTCAAAATCAGACGGCGCGCGATTCCGAGGCCCGGAGTGCCCGAAATGATCCGTCGAAGTTTTGTTAAGGTTTAATTAGCGCGCGTAAGTAGTTTTCCTGAAAAAGTGGAATAACTCTTAAATGATTACTCGGATAAGAAATCTGAGGGAACCGTTGCGCTCAAGATGGTGGGTTTACCCTAGGCGTGACTTAAGTTTAGTCGGTGCGGGCCTCATGTGAGAAAACACAAAAATGGCATAACCGTAAATAAAATAATTAAATAAAGTTATTTTATTTTTTAAATGCTTATAACTCACAAATGGTAACTCGTATTAAAAATTTGAGACCACCGCTGAACTCATGAGGGTATTCTTTCTTTAGGCAGATACTAACATTGGCTGGCGCGGGCCACCAGTGAAAGTTAGTTTTTTGGCCCTAAATAAAATAATTAAGTGACAATTATTTTATTATAAAATCCATAACTTTTAAACGGTAACTCAGATTGGAAATTCAAGAGTACTGTTGGGTTCATTGGGGTTTGTTTCACTTAGGCAGATCCTAACCTTGACCGGTGCGAGTCGAGGGTGACTGTTAATAATTTTCCAAACTTTTTTTCAGGTACGTTCAGTAAACGCGTGATCGGCGTTTTGTAACTTTTGAACCGGTGCTTGGAATTGAAATCTAAGGACATCGTTGAACTCACAACACCGATATTCTCTTAAGGAGACCTTCACCTCGACCGTAGTAGGTCGAGGGTGGATATTAGTTTTTGGACTTTTCATGGGAGAAAATAAAATAAACATGCTTTATTTTATTTTTGAAATTGAAACCTCCCATTTGAAACTTGAAGGTGGGGACCACATGAGGGTGGTCGGGCATTTAATTCCCGGTTACACAAAATGTGTAACCAAATTCCTCTATAATTAATAGGATTCATTAATTCTAAATTAATGAATCAACTTTAACCCTTGGAATTCCCCAATTAATGTACCAACAAATTAATTGATTAATTAATAAACTTAATCTTATTAATTTGGCACCTAATATCTCGTAGGGGAAAGGATTGGCAAGGGGGAGGAGACTTGGGAGAACATTATCCAATGAAGAACATCCTCTAGAATCGAATAACGAGGACGACGCTTGATCCCGGATCAGAAACATCTTGTGGGAGCGACGAACGTCGACGCCACCATCTTTATCGAATTCGTCTTCTTCCTCGTGACAACTCCTATGAACGAACGAGGTAGGGGTTTGTTTTTAATATGATTGAATTTATTTGATAATTATTCATATTATGGTTTCTCAACGACAATGGCCAAACAAACATGGCCATCGTCCCACGCATATACTTTGCCTCTTATCTTTCGATTCTCCGCACGTTCTTGATACGTTCTTCAACACCAAATATTTAATGTTGCTGGAAACACAATATTTTGTTGGGAACGACATATGGACGCAGATCCCTCAACCCGACGATCACTAATATGCGATCATTTTATATTTTGGGCTAAGAATGAAGATGCGGTGACCCGCGGAAGAGGAGGAGGGCCAACACACTGGCCGACCACATGAAGGTAGGGCGGTGCGCGTCCGCGCCACCGAATAAGCAAGAGACCACGACCGCTTGGCCGCGGTGGAGGTCGAAGAGCGGTGGGCACCCGACCGGCCATGATGGAGCAGCGGGGCGCGACCGCGCCATTGGGAGGAGGACAGGCCGGAGCACCCCAGCCATCCGTGGAGGATCATCAGGACCTTCTTGTGTCCCGCGGGTGACGTGGAAGCACCCTAATGCACCACCTTTTGGCATCCTGAATGGAAGGGGGTGCTCCCCCTTCGGCGCCAGCTCGGGTGGACCACGCCCAGTGGGCTGGGTCGGGCCGCCCCATACGCGGGCCAGGCGGGACCATGGACCAGCGTTCCTGGCCCGCCGAGGCCCATGCCATTCGGACCAGACCCAGGTTGGGCTGGGATGGTCCGACCAGGTCAAACCGATCTGAGGTCCATCCGGACCCAGTTTCGCCTTTGTGGCCATATCTTGAGAACCAGGCGTCTGTTTAACGAACCATCTATGGAATCAGAATCCTTAGATCGAGAAGGTGATTTTAATATACTCCACTTGATTTTGGGATAAAGTTGGAGTATGGCCTAGTTGGAGCGAACCTGAATCCAACTGGGTCCTCAGAGCTGAAATACTAATAACCAGCAGACTGGGCGTTCGATTGACACGTCGTCCATTGTGTTGGGTCCCTTAGGACGTGACATACCTTTAGGATACTTATTCGTGGAACTTAATGGTGGTTGAGGTATGATCGATGGATTGAGAAGCGGTTCTACCAAACGTGCTATTAGCGGGAATCCAGTGGCTGGTTGTGAGGCGGAGGTTGGAGACGGATCATACGGAGGTTAGTTACCTATCGACTCTATGCGAGTCGGATCCTGTGTGGGTCATTTCAGGGGTTAGTACCTATCGATCCTTTGTGGGTCAGCGCTCAACGATCCTGTGTGGGTTAGCACATACTGCTATTATGTGGGTCAGATCTTGTGTGGGTCAACGTTCAGTGATCCTATGTGGGTCAGCACATACCGATCCTATGTGGGTCTGCACTCAGCGATCCTGTGTGGGTCGGTGCATACCGATCCTATGTGGTTCAGATCCTTTTTGGGTCAGCAGAGGTTAGTACCTATCAACTCCGGGCGGGTCGGATCCTTTGTGGATCATTGCATGGGTTAGTACCTATCGATCCTGTATGGGTTAGACTCCGTATGGTCAGTAGCAGTGCCTCTTGATAGAATAAGATGATATAGCTTCGCGACTAATCATTTGTACTTCTATAATTCACTAATACCTGGTTTGATCTGAGACTCTATTTGAACTAAGACTTTTACCTTCGTGGTACTATCTTCGTGGTGATACCTGTGTGGTACTTTTACCTTCGTGGTACTATCTTCATGGTGATACTAGTGTGATACTTTTACCTTCGTGGTACTATTTTCATTGTGATACCTGTGTGGTAATTTTACCTTCATTATTTAACCTTCGTAGTGTTACTTGTGTGGTACTTTTACCTTCATGGTGTTACCTTCATGGTGTTACCTTTTTGGTATTCTTCCCTCATGTATGAGATGTGTATATCTTGATAACTTAGGTGTATGTATAGGAATATACCTAAGTAGAGTTGATGTCTTGCTTTTTGGTTTTCCTTTGTGGAAATTTAGGATACCTACGAGGTCTCGGGGTCCCTACCGAGTATCCTTATACTCACCCCTGCATGGGCTTCGCCCGCACCTTGTTGTGTATTATGCAGACGATGTACAATATTGATAAAGGCTGGGGGAGCCAGGACTGGATGGTTCTCCGAGGTGGACATTCGGTGTGACGTGATGCGGAGGAGACGGGCAGACGTGGAGTACTGTGGAGGTGATCTGTACCTACCCTTCAGGTAGGATCTGCGGTGGACGATCCAGAAGCTGTTTTGTACCTTTCAGTTTTATTTTTACTTTTTAGTTGTACTTGTACTTATTCAGTTGGGCTTGTATTCTAGCCCCTTTACTTTCTGTACACACCCTTTTTACTATATAGTTTACTTTGTGCTTGTATCTTGTTGTGCGCTTGGTTTGTGTGAGTTTATAGTTTATAAAGGCAATGCCTTCCCATTTTAGGGAATACGCCTTTCGGTGCTTGTCTCCAACCCTTGGCCTATGGAAGGCGGGCTTGGGGTAGTCATGACACAGGACCCGGAAGATAGGTCATGATAAAGTGATATCAGAGGAGTTTGGTTCTACTGAAGAATTGGGACTCTGTTCTTTTCTATGTGGCAATAGTGTTAAGTGTTTTGAGTGTGGTTTTCAGTTCGGGGAGTCCAGTGTTGGTGCGACGACCGACGTATCCATACACCAGGACCATGAGTTCTGATTTACGACTTAGCGCATGAAAACACTAATTGCATGTGTTTTTGAAAAGTTTTTCTTTTGATTTCTTTTGATTCATCTCACCAGGTATAACTTAATGACTGTGGCACACCTGTTACTTATCAGGATGCCGCTGCGTAGACATCCAGCTAGGATTCCCGAGAGATTACATGATGGCGGCCCACCGAGTGATGAGGCATCGGTGCAAGGCCCCCTTACGGCTTTGGCACCTTCGGGTGATGTACCAGAAGCACCACTGCCCATTGGACAACTGTTTCCACTACCCCACCGGGAGAGGGTGCATGCCGACTGAGCGTGTTGCATGAGTTTCAGTAGCAGAGGCCTCTGAGGTTCCGAGGCGAGATGGACCTGCAAGCGGCTGAGGACTGGATGGAGGCTGTGGCTAGAGTTTTCCACCTAGTTGAGACACTAGTAGAGCATATGGTGATCTTAGCTTCTAGTCTTTTTCATTGAGTGACCATGAGGATGGTCCGTATAGTAATGAGTCTTTGGTACATGGATTGTTTCCCGAGATAGTACCTTTGGGTAGTGTGTCAGCTATATCATTGCCCGTTAGTCAGCAGTTACAACCGGCAGTACTGGTAGAGGACACATGTAGGCTTAGTACCTTACATGTGTTTCAGCATCAGATACCCTTCAGGTTCTTAGGTGAGCCCAAATCATAGGCGGCTAAGGACTGGCTTGAGGAGGTGGCCGAGTTTCCATCAAGACAGGTCACCATTCTATTAGACGGTGGTCCAGGTAGAGAGCCTTCTATGTGGCTCAACAGGATGATGATGGGGTTTTGGTTACCCTGATCTTGTGTGAATTTTATGTGGACAAGCTTGAGAACCTTACTCAATGAAGGGGGTCTCTTTCCATAAAGAGCAAAGGGATGAGAGTTCCTTATAGCTTCTACTGCTTCGGCGGGACAACATGTCGGCAGCTGAGTATTCATCGAGGCATACCGACTATTTTTGGTATTCGATGAATACAATATGATCAGTGCTTCAGGGCTTGAACTTCCAAGTGAGGTGTCTTTAGGGACATCTGATCCATCACTATTCCTCTATGAATTTCTACCTATGTTAGGGTGCTATAGATAACCTTTGTAGTTGAATGTACTTTGGCTGAGCAGATATAACCAATGAATGTTAGTAGTGGGAAAGCAGGAAACTGGCGCCAGTCTCAGAGACTTGGGCATGTAAAAATGTTTCGGGAAGAAGAAGTGTTAGGGACAGATGAATCTGTAGGGCTGCAAATGTGGAAGTATAGCTAGGAGAGTATCATGAGGTGGTGTACATTTCGACATGTTACAACCACCCCCCTTTGTTGTCCCCACCAGGCTTAGGGAGCTGGATGATAGGGGAAGGGAGTAGCTGCATATGGTCAAGGAGTGTGACCCAAGGGTTCTAGGAATGATTCGATGAATGGTCTGTGACTACTACTAGGTGTCATATTAATATACATAGATACCAAACATTCATTCCTTCCACGAATCTTGTCCAAGACCTAGAGTTTTCGGTTAAGCCATTGACTTGACCCTCACATATGGAGATACCTTTGGGAGGAGACTCAATAACAAAACTTAAGCCGACAGTGTGATCTGACCCTTGAGGCAAGAGTTTCGATTGGAACCTCTTAGTGGCAGCGTCGAGGTCTTATGACCTTAGTTTGGGTGTGGAATGGATATCCACAATTCATACTCGGATTGACTGTATTAGAAAAAATGGTTGTGGTTTACCTACATCATTGGAATGATATTTTCCTTGGTCAGCGAAAAAGAAAACCCAGGTAGCACAGGATAAACTCGTGCATAGGAGGGTGCAACCGATCACTCTCGAGTCGGCCAAACCTACCCTCGTGGCAGCAGGAGTTTTGAGTTTTGAGTTCCAAACAGGAGTGGCAGAGCATGGGGACATCTTTTCAAAAGATGTTTCCAGGATTACCTCCCCGAAGGGAGAGGGACGTCTGCTTTGTCTAGGTACTACCAGATATTTATACCCGACTTCTCTAGGGTAGTGGCACCCTTGTAAGCTTTGATGAAAAAGGTGGAGCCTTTCCTATGGATGAAAAAGTGTCAGCAGAGATTTCAGGAGCTGAGACAGAGACTGATAAGTAGAACTATGCTACCCATGACCTAGAGTTAGTAGTAGTGGTATTTGCGCTAAAGATGTGGAAGTACTACTTGATGGGATAATGTTTTATAGTCTACTCTCCATCCAATGGCCCAAATGCATTCATTTTTTTATTGATTTTGATAATCCACCTTTCAAGGGGTGAGGTGGAACCCTTACAATGCCTGTAGGCGTAAGTATTATATGGCCCGTAGGCCTTAGAGGAATTCATTGCTTGTAGGCTTCAAACATTACATACAACCCAGACTAACTACTTGGAATTGCTCCTCCCCAGCATCTTCATCGTGAAATCAGCTCTCCACCTTCGCATGGTTGTTCGAATAGGCTATCTCATGCATGCACAAGCTTTTCCCGATGGCAGGTGTCACACCCTTTCATTCTTACAATCCGTGTAGCTTTTTTTGTGGTGAAAGCTCCTTGATCATCTTCCTATAGATCTTGTTCCTTGTAGGTTGTCTGGTTTGCATCTGCACTTAAGGTGGCCCGAAGGCCTTGAGGTGGCTTGAAGGCCTTACTGGCCCGAAGGCCTTACGTGGTAGCAGATGCACTCAGCAGGAGGTCTGGTCTGCAGTTGTTGAGTGAAGCGACAGAGAAGCTAGCCACGTTGCAGATATCCTTCATGGATAGAGATGGAGCAGCATACCTCTAGTCTATGGCAGTCACACCCCCACTCCTTTAGTGAGTCAGGGAGGCACAGCTTGGGGACACTGACTGTGAGGCTCGACGTGCTCAGATATCCTCAGGGCAGACACCTGATGGATTTTCTAAAGGTGGGGAGCATATAATCCTTTTTAGAGGACATACCATGGTACCAGTAGTACTGCATGAAGAGGTGTTGATAGAGTTCCATATGTCCCCTCTGGCGGTACATCCTAGAGTGGCGAAGATGTACCAAGACCTCCAACGTTAGTACTGATGGCCCAGGATGAAGGAAGTAGTGGAAGAGTTTGTATCACGATGACTCACTTGTCAGCAAATGAAGATTTCAGAGAGTAGGCAGAAGTCTTATGCCGAAAGGATATAGAGAACCTTGGAGTTTCAGGAGGGGGACCACGTATTCTTGCGAGTCTCTCCTCGAGAGGGACTACAAATATTGGGCCGAGGGGACAAGTTATCACTGAGGTTTATCGGTCCTTTTCTGATACTTCAGAGGATAGGTGAGGTATCATACTACTTGTCTCTTCCACCATAGTTGGAGAGGGTGCACGACGTCTTCCACGCATCTCATCTGAGGAGATACGTGCACGACCCATCCCACATCATCGGCCACGGTGAGCTGGACTTCGATGATGGGGTGACATTTACGAAGGTTCCAGTGGACATTGGGAATCGACAGGAGCGGGTCCTTCATGGGCGGTCGATACCTTTGGTGCACGTACGCTGACAACAGGAGAACCTCTAGAAGAGTACATGGGAGCAGGAGGCTCAGATTCGTGCTCAGTACCCTCTTTTGGTTGTTTTGCCTTTATTGTGGCTTTCGGGGACGTAAATCCCTAAGGTGGAGAGAATGTAATGTCTTGGAAATTCCTTATATATTTTTTAATTATATGGAATTATTTCAAGACTGCGAAATCTGACGATGCGCGATTCTGAGGCCCAGAGTGCCTGGAATGATCCGTCGAAGTTTTGTTAAGGTTTAATTAGCGCTGGTAAGCAGTTTTCCTAAAAAAGTGGAATAACTCTTAAACAGTTACTCAGATCAGAAATCCGAGGGCACGGTTGCGCTCAAGATTTAGGTTTTACCCTAGGTGCGACTTAAGTTTAGTCGGCGCGGGTATCCTGTGAGAAAACCCGAAAATGGCATAACCGTAAATAAAATAATTAAATAAAGTTATTTTATTTTTCAAATGCTTATAACTCACAAGAAGTAACTCAGATTAAAAATCTGAGACCACCACTGAACTCGTGAGGGTATGCTTTATTTAGGAAGATACTAACATTGGTCAGCACAGGACACCAGTGAAAGTTATTTTTTTGGCTGTAAATAAAATAATTAAGTGACAATTATTTTATTCTAAAATCCATAACTTTTAAATGGTAACTTGGATTGGAAATCCGAGAGTACCGTTGGGTTTATTGTGGCGTGTTTCACTTAGTTAGAGCCTAACCTTGACTGGCACAGGTCAAGGGTGACTGTTAATAATTTTCTAAACTTTTTTTCGGGTACGTTCAGTAAACACGTGAGTGGCATTTTGTAACTTTTGAACCGGTGCTCGGAATTGAAATCTGAGGACACCGTTGAACTCGAAACACCGATATTCGCTTAAGGAGACCTTCACCTCAACCACAGTAGGTCAAGGTTGGAAATTAGTTTTCAGACTTTTCGTGGGAGAAAATAAAATAAACATGCTTTATTTTATTTTTGAAATTGAAACCTCCCATTTGAAACTTGAAGGTGGGGACCAGACGAGGGTGGTTGGGCATTTAATGCTGGGCATTAAATTCTCGGCTACACAAAATGTGTAACCACATTTCTCTTTAATTAATAGGATTCATTAATTCTGAATTAATGAATCAACTTTAACCCTTGGAATTCCCCAATTAATGTTCCAACAAATTAATTGATTAATTAATAAAATTAATCTTATTAATATGGCACCTCATCTCTCACGGGGAAAAGGATTGGAAAAGGGGAGGATATTTGGGAGAACATTCTCCAACAAAGAGAATCCTCTGGAATCGAAGAACGAGGACGATGCTTGATCCCAGATCGGAAACATCTTGCGGGAGCGATGAACGGAAACGTCACCATCTTCATCGACTTCGTCTTCTTCCTCGTGACAACTCCTACGAACGAATGAGGTAGGGGTTTGTTTTTAATATTATTGGATTTATTTGATAATTCTTCATATTCTGGTTTCTCAACGACGATGGCCAAACAAACATGGGAATCGTCCCACGCATATACCTTGCCTCTTATCTTTTTATTCTCTGCGCGTTCTTCGTACGTTCTTCAACACCAAATATTTAATGACACTAGAAACACAATATTTTATTGATCGCAACATATGGAAGCGGAGCCCTCAACCCGAGGATCCCAAATATATGATCATTTTATTTTTCGGGCTAATAATGAATATGCGGTGACCCGCAGAAAAGGAAGAGGGCCGACACACCGGTCGGCCGAATGAAGGTAGGGCGGCGTGCGTCCGCGCCGCCAGATGAGCAGGAGATCGCATCCGCTTGGCCCTGGTGGAGGCCGAAGAGCGGCCGACACCCGGCCAGCTATGGCGGAGCAGCGGTGTGCAACCGCACCGCTGGGAGGAGGATCGTCCGGAGCACTCGGTCGGCCGTGGTGGATCGGCGGGACCCGCTTTGGTCCTACGGGTGACGTGGCAGTGCCCTAAGGCGCCACCATTTGGCATCCCGAATGGAAGGGGGGAGATCCCCCTTCGGTGCCAGCTCGGGCGGCCATGCCCAGCGGGCTGGGCCAGGCCACCCCCTATGCGGGCCGGGTTGGACCACATCCTAGCATGCTGGGCCCACCGAGGCCCAGGCCATCCGGGCCGGACCGGACTCGGGCCAATCCGGACCCAGTTTCGCCTTTATAGCCATATCTTGAGAACCGGGTGTCTGTTTGACGAACCGTCTATGGCACCAGAATATTTGGATTGATACGGTCCTTTTTGTATAATCCAATTGAGTTTTAGATAAAGTTTGAGTATGGACGGGTTGGATCGAACCCGAATCCAACCAGGCTCTCAGAGCAGAAATGTTAATAACTTGCAGACTGGGCGTCCGATTGATGCGTCATCTGTTGTGTTGGGTCTCTTAGGACATGATGGAACTTTGGAATACTTCTTCGTGGAACTTCATAGCAGTTGAGGTATGATCGATGACTTGAGAAGCGGTTCTCCCAAACGTGCTATTAGCGGGAATCCAGTAGCTGGCAGTGAGGTAGAGGGTGGAGACGGATCATATGGAGGTTAGTTACCTATCGAATATGGGTGGGTCGGATCCTGTGTGGGTCATTGAGGGGGATAGTACCTATCGATATTGTGTGGGTTAGTGCTCATCGATCCTGTGTGGGTCAGCGCATACCGATCATGTGTGGGTCAGCCCTCAGCGATCCTGTGTGGGTCAGCGCATACCGATCCGATGTGGGTCAGATCTTGTGTGGGTTAGCGCTTAGTGATCCTGTGTGGGTCGGCGGATACCAATCCTGTGTGGGTCAGATCCGGTGTGGGTCAGCAGAGGTTAATACCTATCGACTTCGGGTGGGTCAGATCCTATGTGGGTCATTGCGGGGGTTAGTACCTATCGATCCTATGTGGGTCAGACTCCGTATGGTCATCAGCAGTGCCTCTTGACAGAATAAGATGATCTAGCTTCGTGACTAATCATCTGTACTTCTATACTTCATTAATACCTGTTTTAAGCTGAGACTCTATTTGAAATAAGACTTTTACCTTCGTGGTTCTATCTTCGTGGTGATACCTATGTGGTACTTTTAACTTTGTGGTACTATCTTTGCGGTGATACTAGTGTGGTAATTTTACCTTCGTGGTACTATCTTCATGGTGATACCTGTGTGGTACTTTTACCTTCGTGGTATAACCTTCGTAGTGTTACCTGTGTGGTACTTTTACCTTCGTGGTGTTACCTTCGTGGTGTTACCTTTTTGGTATTCTTCCCTCATGTATGAGATGTATATTTCTTGATAACTTAGGTGTATGTATGGGCATATACCTAAGTAGAGTTGATGTCTTGATTTGTGGTTTTCCTTTTTGGAACTTTAGGATACCTACGGGTTCTCGGGGTCCCTAATGATTATCGTTATACTCACCCCTGCACGGGCTTCGCCCGCACCTTGTTGTGTCTTATACAGACGACGTATAATATTGATCGAGGCTGAGGGAGTCAGGACTGGACGGTGCTCTGAGGTGGACATTCGGCATAACGTGATGCGAAGGAGACGGGCGGACGTGGAGTACTGTGGAGGCGATTTGTACCTACCCTTCAGGTAGGATCTGTGGTGGACGATCCATAAGCTGTTTTGTAACTTTCAGTTGTATTTGTACTTTTCAGTTGTACTTGTACTTTTTCAGTTGGGCTTGTATTCCAGCCCCTTTAATTTCTGTATACACCCTGTTTACTATATAGTTTACTTTGCACTTGTATCTTGTTGTGTGCTTGGTTTGTGTGAATTTACAGTTTATAAAGGCAATGCCTTCCCGTTTTAGGGAATACGACTTTCAGTGCTTGTCGCCAACCCCTGGCCTATGGAAGGCGGGCTTGGGGTAGTCACAGCACGGGCCCCGGGAGACGGGTCATGAAAAAAATAGTCATATATCATGGTAAGTTATTTCAAACAGAAGTGACAACATGTAAAAAGAGTATTTAAGAAATTTTAGCATTAAATGATTTTAGTGCGGTTTTAAGGAAAATACTAAAGATCCTTTAAAATAGAAAAGGGAATAATATTTTATATAAAACCAAAAGTGAAACAAAAAGGTTTTCATAATAAAAAGACTAATTTAATAAAAAATGGTGTCTTAAAATATATGATTGAGGGCACTTGAAATTGGGTAAGAATTTGGGAAGTTCCCTTAAAACAGGTTTGCTTATCGGGAAGTATTGAGGAGTGAACCACTCTTTTTCTTTTTTAAAAGGGATTCCCAAGAGTGGCCTTTTCGAACCCTCCGCACTCAAGAACCCCCTCCCCACGAAGAGATCATCTGGAGATGCCACAACCGGGGAGTAGCCGTTGTCAGCCGAGATAACATTGCGTCCCCGAAAGATAATAACAAATGGATATTGATACATGAGTTTGGAGAATGTAAATAGAATTTATAATATGTACATAAAAATAACAGATAACTTAATTTTGGGTGAAAATAAATATAGAGCAACCCGAAGGAATAATGGAGGTTTAGTTAGAATCCCTTACCTTAAGTCTGATGGTATCCTTCACTTGATATTAATCTCCTGGATAACCAAATTAAATTCATTAATTAATATTTCCAAAACCTCTTATTTATGTAATTGATTTATTATAACCTTATTAAGTTCATTCATGACCTTTTTATGGGTTAAGTGGTTCAATTTCATTGTTTGTTTCATTGATTTTCAAGATTGGTTTACTTATATACGTGTAAGGATAAACATGTAAGATGAGAATGGTTGTCCAGAATTGGAGTTATATGTTATTATTTATCATACAATATATTACTTGGTTATAAAATTCATTTGGTTATTTGGAATGAAGATGAATCATTATATAAAAGTTTAATGATAACTGTTTTGGTTAATTGGTGGTTTTTTTATCACATCAAACCCATTTTTCTTTATAAATTAATATCATGTGTATGAAAGATTATAGAACCTTAAATTAGATATAATAAATATATTATAGTCTAGTTCAACCATAAAAATGGTTTCATGACCAGAATTGAATACGATAAAAGAAATGAAAAACCCGTCGTCCTTGAATGTGATAAATTAACACATCTCAGATGGTGTTTTCATTTCTAGTATAAAAGGAGGAGAAATGAGTGATGATGGTGAATTATTCCATTATCATAAAAAAATTCTAGTACATTTAAGGTACTGAAGTTATTATAACATTTGGAGGAAAGGAGGGGAGTAAAGAAAAATAAAGAAAGAAACTTGAAAGAAAATAAAAGAAATGAAAAGAGGAATTTACAACTTGAATATATCTTCCTTGAGAACCTCTTTAGGGGAGAGGATTTTGTATTTTTAAGATACCAAGGGATTATAGACATGGGATAGGGGATTAGGGAGAGATTTGAGCAGAATTTGGACTAGACACAATGATTTAGAAGAGTGAAGAGAAGAGGTAAAGAGGGGTGGTATTTATAGTGGATGAGAAGAGGGATTTCCCATTATTTTAGTCATTAGTTTAATATTTTTTCTCAAGACTATGAATAGTCTTTGTTATATTGAATAAATATGTTAAAGAGTTCATGTGAGTTAGATATAGTTTCTTTAAATCAGCCATACATCAGCTGCTGATATCATAATTCATGTATTTAGCATTTATCATAAATTATCGTATTTTACAATTCACCAAAAATTCAAGTATTTCAGAAAAATCCCAAAAATTCACCCCAACCATTTTCAACCTATAGAATTCAAAATGAAGTTCATTTTATGAAAATAATTTTCTAAATATTTTAAATTTAATTTTTAATTGAAATCATAATTTACTTGAAAGATACTAATTTTAAAATTAAAACTGCGATGGTACAGGAGAGATGGTGAGAGAAGGTAACCTAATGCTTGACAATGGATATGGATATTCTTAGATTCTTGGGCCCCTTATTTTATTTCATCAATGGATTCCTTTAATCCTGAATGGTAATTGAATTTTAATGTTGATCGATCCTTACTGAATGAACAGATCAAAGATTCGGATCCCTCCGAACCCTCGATTTTAAAGAAGAACAGTTTATCCTTTGGGGAGGCTCTCTCTGGTTCTGGATCGTCGGATCTAATCAAGGAATATTATTCGTGTTACTCCAATGTAACGTGACTTGAAAATGGTGGTTTCTTGGTGGTGGATGATCCAGATGCCTTGAAACAACGGATCAATCTCTACAAATATTTGATCCTGGGCCGCATTATTTACTCAAAGGGTGATAGACCTTGGTCTTATGCTGATCTTAAAAGTAGGGTGTCACATTGTTGGGGAAATCATGATTGGAGGCTAATCCCTACCAGGTGAGGGTTTTTTCACATCATATTTCACTCCAAGGATGCCTTGAATGTGGCATGGAGCTTTGGTAACTTGCAACTTAAACCTGGAATTCTTAGACTATCTGAATGGAAGGTTAATTTCAACCCATTAAATATCATGCAATCCAATGCCCAAATATGGGCTAGGTTTCATGGTCTGAATTGGGTCTTTTGGCATCCAATGATACTCAATGATCTTGCATCGTGCCTTGGTACTCCCATTAGGATGGATCAGAGGACCTCAGATGGAGAGATGGGCCTCTTCGCTAGGATACTTGTGGATGTGAATCTGGATACTAAAAGGCCTGCCAGTATCTCATTTATTTCCAATGGCACCACTTATGATATCAGAGTTGAGTATGAGAATGTTCCCCCTTTTGTGATGTATGCAAGATAGTTGGTCATTCGGTTTCTAATTGCAGTTTCTTTAGAAGAAGGTCATTGCTGACACCAAATCCTTAGATTGGATTGATGTTAATAGGAACGGAAAGGGTAGGAATGCTTTGGCTGAAAAAAAAGGTGTTACTTGGAAGCAGATTGAATCATCATCCCTTAAGGCTCAGACTGAAAGATCCTCCAAGGATCCTATTCTATCTCAAGTCAGACCCTCATATACCTTAAAGCATTCATGAGATGATATAGTTGATGAAGAAGTGAAAGAAAATGCTAATATGACTTGATCCCCAATCAAGATGAGCTTACCAAATGACCAGGAACTGCATTCTATCATCTCAAATAAGGTCTTTAATCTGGTTTTGAATATTCAAAATGAACTAGATGAAAGTTTCATTCTCCAGGAATTAAATAATGAAGTCAATGTCTTGTTTAGGGGTATGCAGGAAGAACAGTACCATGAAGCCCTTAACATCCAGGCTGAAACAATTCCTTCTCCTACTTGTACACATGTTAATGATAGCCTTCTCATTCCAGAAAACCAAAGTGAGGAAGTTTCTTCAACTCTTGTAGTGATGTCCTCCAATGCACAGATTTATTTTCCCAAGATCAGTGCAACAGATGGAAGTGTCTCGGATCTCTCAATTCCTACTGCTTTACATTCCATCACAGTGGTTTCTGCTAGCCTCAATGCTGAAGTCTGTGGGTATCCAGCTTTTACAAATACTACAGCATTGAAGTCCTCTAAAAATAATCCTTGTCCTGAAGTGCATGAGGAACATTACAATCCAGCATGCAAAATTGCTCTTCTTATTAGTGTAGCAGATAGAAGGGACATGGTTATCAAATCCCTTATTATGAAATATTCCAACATAGTGATTTCAGCTTCTTCCAGTGCATAAATCTAGGGTAAATCATCCTCTTCAAGTCCTTTAGTTTTGAATTCCCCTGAAATTTTTTCCCAGTTCTGAAGTGGTCAAGGGCCATGTTAATATAGAATGCAATGTATCTTTCACTCTTCCATCTGATGGCTTATTGCAGTAGGGTTGTGTTGATCCCCCAAAGGATCCTTTTGATAATCTGGTGGAAGTCAGGGTTGGCAGTGAGGCTGATACTGGTTCTCTTTGGCCGAGGCCAAGAAATGGTGATAGAGGGCTGCCTTTTAAGATAGGAAAGGGAGACAGTACCACCCTCGATATTAGTGATCTTCTTTAGGATGCTCCCAGTCCTAAAAAGAACGTTGGGAGACCCCCCGAAGTAGGAAATACAAAAATTGTAGGATCTAGAAAGGGGTCACATCCCTGATATCAAGTTTAAATGAATATTCTCTACTGGAATTATTAAGGGTTGGATAATATGGACACTTTAAGGTCTCTAAGTATTTTTATTCAGCTTCATAGACCTCTCCTTATTGGTTTATCCGAACCTAAAAGAATCTTTTCCTCTAGCATTGCTAATTTGGAAAATTTGGGTTTTCAACTGATTAGTTCAATCAATTGTTTGTTTGAGATCAAGAGGTTATGGTTTTTGGCACATTTCTCCATTTCAGATATTTCCCTTGTTGTTAGTACTGAGCAACATGTCACTTGTTCATTTATGTACCTTGGTTCTCAGTATTTTTGTACCTTTGTGTATGCTTTTAACAACTATTAGGATCTTAGAAGATTATGGAATGATATTGAGAACCTCAATTCAACTATTTTGGTCCTTGGTTAGTCCTGGGAGATTTCAACACCATCATGAATCCAGATGAGAAATTGGGGGCCATGTCTAATGCTATTTCATCCAGGGAGTTTAGAGATTGTATTGACTCTAATGGGTTGTTTGAGGTTAATCTTGTTGGAGCTAAATATACTTTGTATAGAATTTTTTTGAACATGTTTGTTGCTAGTCGTATTGATAGGGCTTTTTTCAATGAAGATTGTCTTGACTCATGGAATTCCATTTATTTCACGACTTTATCCATATTTAATTCGGATCATCACCCCATTTTGGTTGACTTGGTGGGTAAGGATCCTCAACCTCATTTACCTTTTAGGTTAAAAGAGGCATGGATCAATCACCCCGAGTGTAGATCCATTTTTGAACAAACTTGGGGATCTTTGAATTTCTAGAAGGATGAGTTTTCTTGTGTCATAAAGCTCAAACTCCTTAAAAGGGCTCTTAAAGCTTGGAGAAAAGTTTTTTTTAGTTCTCTTGACCAGGAAATATCATCTCTTGAAGATTCTCTCTGGAATTTACAGGAACAAAGTACCTTGTCTGACTTCTCAGGTGATGTTCAGGGGGAATTAGAGTACATTTCTAAGCTGAATAATCTTTTGAATTTTAAAGATGCCTTGAAAAGAGATATTTTCAAGGAAAAATAGTTGAAGGATGGTGATAGGAACTCCAAGTTCTTTAATTATCTCCAGAAGATAAGGAAGGTTTCCAGCCCTCTTTCTTTATTAAAAAATAGAGATCAAATTATTGACAATAGGGTGGATCTTTCAAGTCATGTGATTTCTTATTTCAGGGATCTCTTTAATGGGTCTTTCCTTCATAATGATCCTTTGAAAGGCATCATTCCTGAACTTTTGGATCATCAAGACAACATCAATCTCACTACCATTCCATTGAATTTTGAGATTAAAGAATTGGTCTTCAGTCTCAAATCTGAAAGTTCCCCAGGCTCAGATGGTTTTGGTAATCTTTTATTTCAAGAATACTGGGACATTGTTCAATCTGATGTTTGCAGGCTTGTCATTAATTTATTTAAAGGAGGTTCCCTTCCTCGTGGTTTGAATTCTTAGTTTCTGGATTTGATTCCAAAGGTGGATAATGCCAATGAAATACATCTCTTCAGGCTATTTTCTTTAGTTAAATCTATCTACAAAATCATTTGTAAAATTTTGGCCACAAGGTTGGCTTTGATTGCTAGAAAGATTGTTTCTCCAAATTAGTTTTGTTTTATCAAAGGGATATCGATTCAGGATTGTATTATCACTACTTCTGAATGTGTCAATATGTTAAAGAAATCCATGAGGGGTGGAAACATTGCTCTCAAGCATGATGTCAGGAAGGCCTTTGACACAATGGACTAGAGATACATTTGCAAGGTTCTTGAAATGTTTGGGTTTAATGGTGTCATTATTGATTGGGTCCTTTCCATTTTCAGATATTCTCATATCTCTGTCCTTATTAATGGATCCCTTGAGGGGTTTTTTATTGTTCTAGAGGGGTCATACAAGGTGTCCCCCTTTCTGCTATTATTTTCTCAATTGCAGAGGATTACCTTAGCATAATTCTCTCCATTATGACAGGCAATGGTAAAATGAAGGTGATTAATACTGGTCGGGATTTGGTTGCTCCTACTCACTTTTTATATGCTGATGACATTATTATTTTCACCAAGGGGGATAAGATAAATATTATGAATATCAAAAGATCCCTTTCTCACTACTCTTCTATCTCTGGTCATGAAATAAGTTGGGACAAATCTTTCGTTTACTTTGGTAGGAACGTATCTATTTCTAGGAAGAATGATATTGTTAGAGAGTTGGGCATTCATGAGAGAGTGATTCCCTTAAATTATTTGGGGGCGCCTTTGTTTTGGGGGAGGCCTAAGGCTTGCTATTTCTCAGAGATTCTTAGCAAGGTCAGAAGACAACTTGCTTCTTGTAAAAAAAACTCTCTCTATGGCTGTTAGGGTTTTCTTGGTTAATTATTTTATTGTCTCCAAGCTTTTTTTATTCTTTTATGGTGTACAAATAGCCTATTTCTATCATAAGGAATATTAATGTTTCCCTCGAGAACTTCATCTGGAGTGACAAAATTCTTGAGAAGAAACTGGCTATAGTTTCTTGGAGAAACTATTGTAAACCCTGTGATGATGGGGGTTTAAGTATAAAAAAACCTTGAGCTCTTCAATGATTCTCTACAAGCTTATTTTATGTGGAGAATCATCAATAGAAACTCTGAGGTGCTTGATTTCCTTCAGGCTAAATTTATGAATAAGCTTATGAAAGGTGCTTTTAATCATCTTGATTCTTCTGTTTGGCCTGCCTTCAAAAATATCATTTTCTCAATTGATCTTCATTCAAGATGGATTTTTTTTAAGGATTTGTCTCTTGATTTTTGGAAGGAAAACTGGTGTGATACTCCTCTTGTTGATTTGGTGGGGGGTGTAGACACTAACTTGGATTTGAATATTTTTATTAGGGATCAGCTGGTTAACATGGAGGATCTTCTAGAGCATATTGTGAATCTTATTAACAAATATTGTTTCTCTAATAGGGAGTATTTCTGGGCTTGGCAACCTGCTACTAATGGTTTTCTTTCTTCTAAGTTATTTTATAGGTTCTCTTTTAATTGAAATGTTGAATTTCAGTGGACGAAGGGGTTGCACAAGAATTTCATTAGGCCATCCCGATATATATTGGCTTGGAGAGTTTCTCATCGGAAAATCCCAACAGATTGTTATCTACAAAACTGTGGAATATCTTTATGTTCCTCATGTGCTCTTTTCCATCAATATAGGGAGGATGCAGATCATCTTTTTCTTAGTTGTGTTGCAGCTTCTTGAATGTGGAAAGCCATTAGAGATTTTTTTGAAATCTCATTTCCACAGACAACTCTCATTTGAGATATTATTCAAAGTCGGGGGGTCCCTCTCTCTTTCCACGCAACTATTTGATTTATTCCTGGTTGCCGCATCAGAGTTTCTACATTACATATGGTATATATGCAATCAATTACTCCATTCCGGTGTGTCCTTATCAGCCCGCAATGCTCTTGCTTTCATTATTTCTTCTATTTAGGAGGCCAGTATTCCAAGTAAACATTTCTGATCCAATTAAATTCATGACATGACCATTCTAAATCGTATTGGAGTAAAAGGATCTTTTAGGCCTCCACATGATACTTTTGAAGTTTTATGGCAACAAACTTTTTTTTGTTTGGATTAAAGTCAACTGTGATGGGGCTTCTTGAGGAAATTTGGGTCCCTCCGGCTATGATGATATCTTTAGAGATCACCAAGGTGGTGTTCTTGGTTGTTTTCATGGTTCTTGTGGCGTTGCCTCTTCAATTCAAGTGGAGATGCTTAGTGTTATTGTTGAGGTGGAATAAGCTAGGAGACATGGGTGGAATAATCTCTGGATTGAGAGTGATTCTACGACTATTGTTACATCTATCAGGTTTGGATCTCTTTACATATCTTGGAATCTCACTATTCATTGGATCAATTGTTTGGATTCTCTTTACTCAATGCATCACATCATCACTCACAGTTATCGAGAAGCAAATTCGGTGGCAGATGGCCTTGAAAATAAAGGTGTTGGCAGTGTTGATTTTCTTCTGTACGATTATCTTCCTGGTGAGTTTTTACCTCTTATTAAGAGAGATTGTGATAAGACTCCTATTTTCAGACTCGTGTAAGTTTTTTGTTTTTGTTCAATAAAGGAGCCTTGATTTTTTGGGCAAAAAAAATTAAAACTGCCTTTCTAACACTTTGAAAAATTAATTAAGGTCACTTAAAATTATCATATAATCATAAGTCATAAAAATAATTATTTATGAATACATTTTATGAAAATAAATTTTTATTTTAAATTATTAAATTAATCATAAAATTTTAATTAAATATACATGCCTCATAAAAATACCAACACTAAGATATAATTATATCATATTGTCACTTATAAGATGGATACATTTTATTTGTACTTTCATTGGTAAGTTTAATTATTCACTTGGATGATTTACTATTCATAAGGGTCTTATTACTATTCATAAGGGTAACATTAATATTCATAAGGGTCAGTTACTATTCACCAAAAATTAAGTTTGTCTCGTCGGACTCCAAACATCTTGCTGATTCCAACCGTGTATGTTAGATTTTAGAAATTCAAATAACAGAAGTGACAATATTATGTTTAAAAGTCACATAGTTTTTAGTAGTTCATTTTGTTGTGATTTCATGTGATTATATAAGACGGGAATTTCTATTGATTAAACTTTGGGTCGTTGCAATTTCCTTTAGTTGTTACATTATATTTTGGTTCTTTTGTGGTGCCTACTGGGTATTGTTATACTCATCCCTACATGGTATTTTCCCTCACATGTCGTGTCTTTTGTAGATGATAGGCCTTTTGATGGAGTCCTAGGAGGATCCAGAGATCGGGGAGATTAGAGAGATAGAAAAAACCGAGGTGGTTATCGATGCTTGACTGAGGTGTGTACTGGTGGTTGCATTTGACAGCAGTACCCTCCATCTGATCATGTTGAAATATTTATAGTTTTTTGTGATTTTATTTTTCCATTTTTACATTTTTAGTACTTTTGTTGTACTCTGATTGTGGGATAGATGTATGCATGCATTCTATTTTCAGTTATTGTTATCTCTACATTGTTGCATGGAGATAGATGTGTGTGAATGCATACAGGTACCAAAGGCTAAGTCCTCTCATGTGTGTGATATGCCTAGTCAGCGCTGGTTTCCAACCCCTGGCCTATTGGAGGTGGGCTTGGGGTAGTCGTGGCTCAGACCCCAGTGGGTCATGTCATGAAATAATATTCCCTTACTACTAATGGAACCTTGTTTATTTCCTTTTTCAAATTTACCTTTTATGAAATTAAAACATGTATCATAATCAGGAAAATAAAATTGATGAATAACTCCATCCTCAATGAGAGTTTCCATTCAGTCTCTAGATATATAGCCTAAACACTTATGCCATGATCTCGAAGTGTTTTCATTCATTTTTTTTCTTTTTCCACAGGTTTTCTCTATATTAATTTCATACATAGATTCTAGTGATTTAATAAAATAAGAAATAAAACATAATTTATATAGGTTTCCCTCTTGAATACTAGAGACAATGATTTTAGAGTCTAAATAAATAGTGAAACATTTTGAAGAACCGTTGTGATGTTCTATTTTAACAAAGTTTTGTATTTTTTGACAACTAACCTTTTGTAAAATAATGTTTTTGTTCTTTAGGATCATACTCAGTCTATCAAAATGAGTTTTTGTAAAAAATACAAAAGTTTTTGAATGTTAAAATCCAAACACAATGGGGGGGGGGGTTCTTGTCTTTGAGAAAGTTGTTTTTCGAACACAGGTTTTCAGAATAAGTAGTACCAGATGCAGAAAGTGCAAGGAAGATGGAATCTGGAAGTTTTGTAGAGTTGTTGATCAGATTTACCATCAGACTCAGATCCATCGGCATGAAGTTCACGATTCATCAGACTTGACATTGGTTAAAAATTCATAAGTTTTAGAGTGAGCAAGTTAGAATGTTGCTAAAGAAGTTGAATGAAGACAGTGATGTCAGGAGTTAGAATGTTATTTACTTTCTAAAATTAAAACAGATGATGTTTTTCTGGTCATGGAGTTCTCATAAATCATGAAACATTCTCATGATAAAAGATTTTAAAGAAATTGAGGAATCGTAAAGATTTCATTGGTTCCAGAAATCAAGAAAATTTTTGCATCAGATCCATAAGTTAATTGGACTTAAGTTGAGGAAGTTAACCAGGTTGAATCTTAGGAAGTTAATCAGACTTAAGTTGAGGAAGTTAACCAAGTTGAAGCTTAGGAAGTTAATCAGACTAAAGTTGAGGAAGTTAATCAGACTGAATACGAGGAAGTTAATTATACTGAAGCTGAGAAAGTTAATCAGATTGAAGATGAGGAATTTAATCAGATTGAAGCTAAGGAAGTTAATCAGAATGAATCTAAGGAAGTTAATTAGACTGGAGCTAAGGAAGTTAATCATACTGAAGAAAATTTAGTATGTTTTAAAAGACTGATTTTGAAGAAATCGTGAGAATTTTTTAAGCTATCAAAGTTGAAGTTAAATGTGATTGATTTTTAGAGATTTGAAATTTGATTAAGCGAGAAAAGTATTTTAGTTTCTCTCATTTTCTATTCTAAGTTTCCTATAAATAGATTCACAATACATTATTACTTTGCAACTTTTCATGTATGCAGAAAAGGTGGAGCACTGCATAATTATTATCAAGTTTTTTTCTTTCCGGACTGAGATCTCATAAGAAGGTCGGACACCTGAAATTTTTGTTTACCAGACTGAGGAAGATCAGACTAAGTATTTGAGCAGAGTTTGAGTAATACAGATTGTGAGTGGGTTCATCATACTGAGTCCATCATACTGAATTCATTGGACTGAGTCCATCAGACCCAACCTCATCAGACTGAGATAATTGGACCCATCCAAATCGGAATGAGGATCTGGATTGAGCATTTGTGGAGTAGTTTGAACAGAGAATTTATTATTATTTTTAGATTAATTGTTTGCAATCAAACTTTGTAAATTGACGGGAGTCAGTATAATCATTCCTATTGGGAGACATAAGGCACCTAATAGGAGTTGACACAAGTTTTATTCACTTCTTCATAATAGTGAATTTCCATAAACCCATGGGAGTGGCTATGGAAAATATGTAGGTTCTCACAATGAGGCAAAACCTTATAAATCTTGGGTTCTTTACTTTATTTACTAATTTTCCATGCATGATTATTTACTAAAAGATGATAAGGATGTAAAATTTAACTAGTTGTAGGGGTTGAGTTTCTAAAAGTCTTGAAAATTATAAAAAGTGAATAGCTGATTCAACCCCCCCCTCATTTTTTATTCGATCCTTTGGAACATCACATTTATTCTCAAACTTAAACTAAAAACCATAAGCGTCAAGTTGAGAAACTGAAATAAGGTTTCTAGTAATACTGGGTACATAAATAGTATCTATTAAATCCCAAATGAAACCAATCTTCATGACTAAACGAAGAGTTCCAGCAGCTTAAACTAGAACTTTATCTCTATTTCCTATTAAAATTGTCCGGTCTCCCTTATTTAACCTCCCTGCATAATGAAATCCCTATAAAGAATAAGTTATATGAAGAAACTCACCTGTGTCAACCCACCATATAGTTAAAGAAACATTTGCGAGAAAGGATTTATAAAAAACATAATTAGATAAATTACCTCTCTTTTCTAGTCATTCCTTAAATTTTGGGCACTCCTAAATATGTACTTTATCCTAGAATAAGTGACACATAGGTGATCCATGAGTCTTAGTGGAAGAATTTCCTCCCTTCATGCTAAAGGAACTTTCCCTATTGTTTACATCAAACTTCTTTTCCTTCCCAGACCTTTTCATCTTGTCCTTTCCCTGAATGATGAAATGAACACTTTGAGGATATTCATATTTTAGTCTTTCTTCTTTTTTATCACACATGTTGATTAAATCTCTCATTTTCTAGTTCTCCCTTTGAGCATTATAGTTGATCTTAAAAGGACCAAACTGAGGAGGGAGAGATGTCATAATAAAATGAGCAATAAAACCTTCAAAAATTTCCATGCCCATGGCCTTAAGCAAGGAGGTCATATCATTCATTCTTAAGATGTGCCCATGAACACAACTGAAACCATTGTACTTCATGGTGACCATTTTGGTGATTAATGTGGTAGCAAGCATTTTGGAAGTACTTTGGAATTATTCACCAACTAAAGCAAAGATGGTCGTAGCATTTTCAGCTTGATTAGCCTTTTCAAATTCTACAGCAGTATCAAAATATGTAAATCCTTCTCAAATGTTCGATGTTATGGATCCCTTGATAATCATAAGTGACAAGCGAATAGACCTCTCATGTTTTTCAAAAGATGTTTTTTCCTCAGGGGAATTGTGAACTGTAAGTGGGTTAGGTTTATCATTATGCAAGGTATAGTCAAGGTCCATAACACCAAGGACAAGAAGAACTTGTTCCTTCAATTTCCTAAAGTTGCTACAAGTTAGGGTCTTAATGGATGAAACATAACTCGTAAGTAAAGCAAATAGTCGCAGCAATAATCATGCACATTATCAATAATCCAAAAAATGCACAATCATAAGTATGACAAATTAATAGTGGGAGTACATAGTTCACAAAAGAAAATAAAATACACAAAAGTTTCTTATGAGTAAAGTTTTATTATTTTCCACATTAATTGGGATGAATACAAACACACACATAAGTTTTTTCCTTAAAAATCGGTATTAATATAACAAAAAATTAAATTACATTGTTGTTGGGAAGAAATAATTTAATGTCATATTATATTGAAAAGTTCCACTTGGAAAATTAAAATCACAATTATCTAATGGGTTAAATAATGATTTTGACTTTAAGAGTAACAAAATTGTGGTCTCACTAATTCTTTATCTTAAAATAATAGAGTTCCATTAGAGTGATTATTATTTGAATAAGCAAGAACCACATGCACAATTAAATTAAATTATTCATGTAAATTTTAAGTTGAACACACATAATAAATTAACTCGATTTGAATTAGTTATTGAAATTATTACTCGATGCATAATCAACAACTAATTAATTATCTCAATTCATCATAAAAGGTCATAATCTAATTTTATGACACATAAATTTTAGAAATTATTCAAGATTAAATTTAGATAAAATAATTGCATAAAATACATAATTTCAAAACATTATTACCATACTGAATTATGTTGAGAGTATAGTAATATCTTGAACATACTTAGAGACTACGTATAAGTGCATCAATCAACATAATTTATTATATCAGCACTAAAAAACACATAATTTATTTCATCAAAAGATATTAAATAACTCCACCTATCATAATGATTACATAATAATAATTATTCATGAATATATACATTTTTTTAATCCAAAACATGAAAATTGGAAGATTGTTGGATTATCAATTCCATGAAAATTAACATGATTTAAACCGATTTTCACAAATTTCTCTACTATTAGAATCATAATTCTGATAGGCAGAATCCTTTCGGTCTCATACCCAAAAATTTCTAACACATATGCACATCATATCAAATACATAAATGAAACACAAAAAAAACTAACATGAATTGATATCTGTCATGTAATTAAGCACAATCTTCACCCCATTTGCTATATAAGAGGAGATGAAGTCCTTATGTATTTTAGGGTTAGAGTTTTATCTTCAAAGGAATAAGAGAAAACATGAAGTGGAGTTGTCGTAAGTCCCTTTTCTGGGAAATAAATATATTTATAGACTTCATTGATAACCCTAGCACACATCCTAAAAGAAATAGAGCAAGTGGTAGGTTGTCTCAAATTAAATACAATGATCATGTCCTACAAGGTCTATAAGACAGGGTTTAGGTTATTTGGATGTGGACACATTAATTTATTTGACGTGTACCAATTTATGACTAATTTAGTCAACATTTACCGCTAAACCAAACTCCCAACTGCATAATTTATAATTAAAAATTAAAATATTAATTATTAAATTTTATATTTCAAAATAATAATAATGTAATTGATGATTATTATTATTGATCACGCAAGATGACTTGGTGGCTAAGGCTTCTCCTTTGTCTCAAACATGCCGGGGTTCAACTGCTTGTCAAAAAGATGAGACCCATAGCTCTTTAAACGCTTGAGTATGGGTGGGGTATAATCAAAGGAACTATACCTGCATGGTTCAATGAGACCAGGCCACTATCCCTAGTTGGATAATATTAAAAAAAAAACTAGCGGAGAGAATTAGTAGAAGATAAATAATCATTATGGCGCAAACCTGTATTTGCATCATCATCATTTTATAAAAGATTTTATCCATTTCATCCCGTGAAAACATGTGATCAAAAGTGAATCAATTTTGATTATCTTTAATATTATTTTCCCACGCTCTCAACTTCAAACGCTGTCATTGCTTTCCCGACTACACAATGTTCATGCATTTGTCATTAATTTATCAATATATTTTATTTTATTAGAGAAAAATACCAATACTTATTATTTTTATTTAAATTAAATCATCCATTAAAAAAACGATAAAAACACAGTTAATGTTTTTCCCCTCCGCACATTCCTTTGGTAAAAATGAATGATGTAAACTATTCAAGTACTTGAGTTTGTTCTCATCCAAAACCACCTCCATTCATGTCACATCACAATAGCATGATTTGAGATATATGTAAAAACCAACAAACAATATCCTTCAATGTTCATTTGACATACGCTAAATTTTTAATAAAAAACCATTGGTTTTTGTTGACTTTTTTAATAAATGGTGATAAATGTCACATTTATCAGTCCTATAAATGAGCGTTGGTAAAATATTATATTTATCAACACTTATTTTAGCGCTCATAAAACTATATTCTTATTGTTTCTAATTTTAACGGTGATAAAAAAAATTAAAATTACATGCGTGTGTGTAATCATTAATAGGGAGTTTGATTCAACGTGAGTGATTATCCTTAATATCTCATAATTCTATATACACATATATATATTGCATGTCTTAAAAAAGATTGGTCAGGGACCTTATTTCATATGTTGATATTAGACATATTACATATACCAGAGATAATAGAAAATGTTTGTATGCCAATTAAGGAGAGAAAATCTAGCATAACATGTTCCTTACCATAGCATTGACTGAACAAGGTCTTGGAAGTGTCATGCGAGCCAGATGAGGTAAAATCGCCTCCTTCCACATTGCTCTACACATTTAGAGGGATAAATCAACGACAATATAATTACGACAACTACAAATGGTGATAATCAAACCCTTAACCAGAAGGACCGCGGTTCCAACCCTTTTTTTAAGTCATCCCCACGGGGGCTATATTACTTTATATTAATTATATATATGAAATAAATTATGAAATTCAATTTCTAAAATATGTATTCTAATTTAAATACTAATCAATTCTTTTAAAAATTGGTCATTTTTTGAATATATATATATATAATTATTTTCATAGGTTAAAATTAGAGTTATATATATATGTATTAGTATTAATATTTTAAAATATAATTAATTATTATATATATCTAATATATATAATTAATAAGCATTTAAAATATAATTTTAATATAACTAATAACAATGTATATATAGTTTTTAATATCTGTAAACACAATTTTTTATAAACATTATGTAATTAATGTATTTATTTTAATTATAAATAATCATATTGTTTTATATAATTAATTATTTTTTTTGTATATATAATTCGTAATTTTTTAGAAATATAATTAATGATGTAATTTAAATTAATAATTAATAATAAATTTACAATACAATTAATAATAATATTATATGTGTGTGTGTGTATATATATATAGCTATATATTTTTGTAATTATGGATATTTTTTTGAAATATAAAGAGTAATATTTTTTAAACAATTAACAATAAAAGTTTATATATATTTATATATATTTATATATATTTATAATTATTGGGTTTTTAAAATATACGTAGTAATGTAAATTTAAATATTAATTAACAATATTTTTGAATATAATTGAAAGTAAATTTATTATATATATAATTAGTAATGTATTGTAAATTTAATTATATTTTAATATAATTAATAATATATTATAAATATAATTAATATTAATATATACACGTTAAATATACTTAATAATATTTAAAAAGTGTAAATATATATCATCATATCTTGGTATATTTATGGTAATCTTTTATATATACATAAATTTTAATTTCCTTATATAATATATATTTATAAAATGAAATCCGACATAAAAAATAAGTTGAGTTTGTTGGGTTGAGTGGTTGTACAAATCTATCTCCAACTCGAGCACTAAGTTCAAATCTGATCGGTCTCTTGATGATAGTGAAATTTTTTACTAATAGATTAGATTTTATCAGTGTTAGTGCCAGAACTGATAAATAATAACCTTTATCATTACTAAAAATGTATCACTAATAAAAAAGATCTTTATCAACGCTTTCTAGAAAGCGCTCATAAATGTAGCATAAGAAGAACAGAGGATGGTGACGACCACAAAATCTAGGCCCGAGATGCCACCCTGTCCGTCTCCTACACTTATGACCTATCTATATCATTCATATCCACTATTAGGGATTTTCCCTTACATGCATCCCTGATTATAGATTCTGCACGTGCACCAAAGTGCTCATGCAGGGTGTGAGTATAACTCCGCAGGTTATCACCAATGGTATCCCTTGACCAAATCTAAAATATATATAAGTGCATATATAATGTGATGTGGTAACAAAAAAATATCTATCACATCTTCATGTTCTAAAATAGCCACTTGAGATCGACCATACCTACATCAACCAATCATGGCATTGAGTCTGAACATATTGTAAAGCAATACCAAGGGTTGGCATAATGTTTGTGTTGCGTCACATGATGTATTTTCTGAATAACCCAACCTTTGGGCCTCAAGTGTGGAACAAGGTCACTGAATGTTCTGGAAGATAGAGACACCATAGAAAGGTGTATCTAGAACTGAGATGCCACACAACAGAGCTACGCGCCTTCTGCCACTCTTAGACACTTAAAACAAACATTCAAAGTAAAATAAGAAATAAACTGATGTAATGGAAATAATGAAGGAACATAAAGAATTTACATAGTTTGGATGAAGTCAAATCTAATAAAAAATAATTTCACTAGAATAATAAATAATAGATTACAATAGAAATAATAAACTCCAAAACACAAGACAAAAAAATCTAAGGCTTGATTAACAACAGTTCAAAATACAAATGACCCCCATTACTAATTTATAGTAGCTAACTTATGTTAATTCGTGTTCAATTTCCATCCATAGTCCATATGGAGAATGCCATCACGATTTGATCTCTATAGGCATGCCTCTATATGGTCGAAGGTTATCTTCATCTCAATAGGTTCTCCTCATAAACAATGCATTCTTCTAGAAACTTTCACGAGTTTACTCTTTCATATCACCAGGATTGATTCTTATATATCATTAAAAAAGACACTTACATAATCCCTTTGCATCTTCGTAAATACACATCAGTGCCAAGCTTCAATAACTCATCCTCCAGCTTTGATACTTCCATAAACTAGATTCACCATCACTACTACCACTAGTTCCAAACATTAGGTTCATCAATTACCTTGAATTAAGTACCATGTACAATGTTCCAGACATTACTCATTTCTAAAAACTTTAGTACTTAGCCAGAAAACAGTTTCTCACACCAAACCTAACAATCACCGACTTGAGAATTGTTTTATGTCTTCATCACCAAGTCCTTTGGGTCACATGTACAAAGTTTCATAATTATATTCTTTAGTTCACTTATTTTAGTATATCAGAGCTTCTATGATCCTAATACGTCTAAGTTATCCAATCCCCACTAAAGCGCAACAATGCTTTAGACTTTATAAAGATATAAATTTAGTTAGAATATCACTGGAATTCATATTCCTATCAACATTTTATAATTATAGCACCCCATCTTCAATAAGATAAGTGATATTTTAGTTGAATGTGATTCATCCTAAAGTGAGATGTTAGATTCTTATCCAAGTGAATCACGCTTTGGATATCATAGTAAAATACGATGACCTCTTTCCATCTTCCAATATCCTATAATAAACCTTTAAACCAAACCAACTCCATCCCTGCTTCCATAATCGTAATGTACTCATCTTTTAGGGTGGAAGTTCAACTTCCAATTGTAACTGTGACATCCATATCCGGAAAGCGCCATCGAAAGTAACCACAAAACCATTAACACTCTTCCATGAAACTATCTTTCCACCAAAATCACCATCCTCAAACCCTTTCATGGGATCATCTATTTCGAAACATAGTGCATGGTCTAGTGATCCTTTAAGATACCAAATTTTTTAATTAAAGATCTCACATTGTTCCTTTCTTGTATTCACCATGAATCTACTAAACACATCTAAAATTTGAGAGATATCATGCCTTGGAAACAATTGAGTGTACAATAGAATTCCCATAGCTGATTCATTCAAAACATTCTCTAGACTCCTTATACATTTTAGGTGTCCTCTCCTTTGAATGCTTGACATGTATGGGTGAGGGAATACTCACAGTCTTTGACTCACTTATTCCAAATCTACTCAGTTCAATCTGGATATACTCCTAAGAAAGGAATAATGTTTCAAATCTCATGTCTCCTCTGATCCTCACCCCCAACATCCTCTTAGTAGTACCAATATCTTTCATCTAATAACTTTTGGATATTTCACACATCAACTCCTCAAGCCTTTCCATTGTAGGTCTAATCAAGAGAAATTCATCAACATAGACAAGAAAATTATTGAAACTCGCATCATAATACATTTTTAGTAACATTAATGATCCAAATTAATATGAATGAACTTTCATTATGTGATGAAGTTATCAAAAATATAATTACAATGAATTGGTTCATACTTACACTAGTGCAGAAAATGTTTTTAACGTCACCATTTTTTACGTCGGTTATATATAACCGACGTGAAAATCTGTGATACATGGTTTTTTACGTCAGTTATTTTATAACCGACGTAAAAAATACAGATAGTAAATTTTTTACGTTGGTTATTTAATAACCAATGTAAAAAATGAGGTATCTACGAATTTTTTACGTCGGTTATAAAATAACCTACATAAAAAAGGCGGCATCTGAGGCCTTTTTGACGTCGGTTATTAAATAACCGATATAAAAACCCAACCAGCCGAATTTTTAACGTCAGTTATATTATAACCGATGTAAAAAACCAACACCCGACAGTTTTTACATCAGTTATAAAATAACCGACGTAAAAACTGTGGTTTCTGATTTTTTTTACGTCGGTTATAGAATAACCGACGTAAAAAAACAACACGCGACTTTTTTTACGTCGGTTATAAAATAACCGACGTAAAAACTGCGTTATCTAATACATTTATAACGTCGGTTATTATAATAACCGATGTTATAAATGTAATAAAAATAGTTTATAAAGTTGGTTATTAAATAACCAACGTTATAAAACATTTAAAAAATTAACACGCCCCGTGGATTGTCATTGATGATTTTTCGATCGACAGACCGACGACTCGTCTCTCTCGTGCGGAAAACCCTAATCGACTCTTCAGTATAGTTTCGTTAAACTCATTTTTCCATCATCGTTTATCATCTTTAATCTCCTGGGATCTATCATCTCCACTCGCAACACTCAGGTAAGCCTCCCATGATTTTATTTCCTTCGTTTTTTTCCCGGATAGTTTATATTTACATTTTGCGATTTTTTTGTTTAAACTAGGTAAGATTCTTCGATTTCAAACCCTATTACCTTGTTTTTCCATCATCATCTTATTTATTATAACCAGATCTATTAGATCGACTTGAAATATTCACATAAGCCTCATCTACTTCTATTTCGTTTATTTTTGTTTCGTGGATGCCCGACATTGATGGTAATTTTTGTTGTCATTGACAACTAATGATCTCATTCACATATATTACTGAAATTTATATGTAAATCATTGTGATACACCCATTCCGTGTACTAGTGTGATTTATTTTATAAATATATATGGTTTTTCGTGGTGGAATGTTTTTTTTTGGATCATTGGTTGTTTCTATTTTGCGTATCACTATTTGTAGTTCCATAATCTATTTACGTTGCTTATTTTCGTGGACTATTATAAGTCTTCATATGCCATTAAAACCTGATTCATTGCACAATAGATAATTTTAGACTAGTAGGAGATACAGTTCATGGTTCTCATTTTGAATAATGGAATGATACCAAAACTAGTAGCTTGAGGTTAAAATCCCTAGATATGCCAAAACTATTAGCTTGAGGTTAAAATCCCATGGTTCTGGGGGGCTGTCAAGAGGGTTGGTGGTTGTCCAGGGGGTTGGGGGTTGTCCAAAGGGTTGGGGGCTGTCCATGGTGTCCATGGAGGTGGGGGGGGGGGGGCAGTCCAGGTGTGTGTGTGTGTGTGTGTGGGGGGGGGGGGGGGTCCAAGGGGGTGGGGGTGTAGAGGGGGGGGGGGGGGCTGTCCAATGGGTAGGGGCCTGTCCAGAGGGTTTGGGGGGTTGTCCGGGGGGGTGGGGGGCTGTCCAGAGGGTTGGGGGTGTCCAAGGGGGGGGGGGGGGTCCAAGGGGGTAGGGGGTGGGGGGTGGTGTCCAGGATGGGTGTGTGTGTGTGTGTGGGGGGGGGGGGGGGTGGGGGGCTGTCCAGAGGGGTGGGGGGCTGTCTAAGTGGGTGGTGGTGTCCAGGGGGTGGGGGTGGTGTTTAGAGGGTTCGGGGGGGGGGGGGCTGTCTAGAGGGTTGGGGGTGTTTAGGGTGTCCATGGAGGTGGGGGGGGGGAAGTCCAGGGGGGTGTGTGTGTGTGGGTGGGGGGGGGGGTGGGGGTTGGTCCAAGGGGGTGGGGGGTGTCGAAGGGGGTGGGGGGGGGGCTGTCCAAGGGGGTGGGTGGGTGGGGGGGGGTGTCCAAGGGGGTGGGTGGGTGAGGGGGGGGGGGTGTCCAAGGGGGTGGGGGCCTATCCAGAGGGTTTGGGGGGTTGTCCGGGGGGGGGGGGGGGGCTGTCCAGAGGGTTGGGTGGTGTCCAAGGGGGTAGGGGGTGGGGGGGGGGGTGTCCAGGAGGGGTGAGGGGTGCTGTCTAGAGGGGTGGGGGGCTGTTCAGGGGGTGGGGGCTGTCCATAGGGGTGGGGGGCTGTCCAAGGGGGTGGTGGTGTCCAAGGGGTGTCCAAGGGGGTGGAGGTAGTGTTCAGAGGGTTTGGGGGGCTGTCCAGAGGGTTGGGGGGTGTCCAGGGTGTCCATGGAGGTGTGGGGGGGGGGGGGCAGTCTAGGGGTGTGTGTGTGTGGGGGGGGGTCCAAGGGGTGAGGGGTGTCTAAGGGGGTGGGGGTGCTATCCAAGGGGGGTGGGGGCCTGTCCAGAGGGTTTGGGGGTTGTTCGGGGGGGGGGGTCCAAGGGGGTGAGGGGTGTCTAAGGGGGTGGGGGTGCTGTCCAAGGGGTTGGGGGCCTGTCCAAAGGGTTTGGGGGTTGTTTGGGGGGGGTGTCCATAGGGTTGGGTGGTGTCCAGGGGGTTTTCCAAGGGGGTAGGAGGTGGGTGGTGGTGTCCAGGAGGGGTGGTGGTGTCCAGGAGGGGTGGGGGTGTCCAGGAGGGGTGGGGGGGGGGGCAGTCCAAGGGTGTGGTGGTGTCCAGGGGGTGTCCAAGGGGGTGGGGGTGGTGTCCAGGGGGTGGGGGGGCTGTCCAAGGGGGTGGTGGTGTCTAGGGGGTGTCCAAGGGGGTGGGGGATAAGTGTCAGTTGGGATTAACTACTGCATCGTGGTTTGTGAGATTATGACATGATGATTGTATTGTTTCATGGATATTAGTGTTGCAATATGATTCTATGTGGTTATATATATTTTGACCAGTCATCGACTATGAGAAAATTATGGGTTATGGGGGAGACCATGTCGTGGTTTTCAAATATACGTAGTTATCCTGACCCCATTGTGCCGTGATGATTGGCTTTACATTGTGATTTTCTCCATTTGAGTTTTTATTTTAAATTTGATTTGATTCTCAGGTTTACTCCATTTTCCCCAATTTTCTATCAACCATTGGAGGCCCCATGGTTTTCTTTGATTCAATGGAATTTAAAACTATTATATCTAACTATATTTTCTTTTTAAAATCATATTCAAGCATATTTTTTTAAATACACATAGATTTGTTTTATATTTCAAAATTGTTTTAAATTCAAATTATGATTTTTTTCATATAAACATATATTTGTCTTATCTTAAAAATATGTATAATTTTGATATTTATTATAGGTAATAATAAGTCAAAATTGTATTATGGCACATTGAATGAGAAATGAATATGAGGAAGGTGTTGATGCCTTTTTGGAATTTGCTAAACGAAATGTTCCAAGTAGTGACATTTTTTTCTGTCCATACCTAAAATGTTTGAATATGAAGAAGTTGAAAAGTAGAGAGATAAAAGATCATCTGATTTGTCATGGTTTTATTCCGAGTTACAGCCCTTGGATTTGGCATGGTGAAACTGGACAGAATGTCACTGATGATGATGATTCACAAGATGGTAACTCTGATGGAATTGAAGAAATGATTCGCGATATTGCAATAGAACAAATTGAGATAGAACCGAAAGTTGCGTGTCTATATAGTGATGCTGAAAATCCATTATATTCTGGTTGTACAGATTTTATGTTTTTTTCGGCGGTGTTAAGATTGATTAACCTGAAGTCGAAACATGGATGGAGTGACAGAAGTTTTACAGAGCTTCTACAATTGATGAAAGACATTCTTCCAAAAGATAACGATCTTCCAGATTCACATTATATGGCCAAGAAAATATTATGCCCGATGGGATTGGGATACAAGAAAATACATGCCTGTCCGAATGACTGTATTATATATAGGAAGGAATATGAATTTCTGTTAGAGTGTCCTAAATGTGGGACATCAGGGTATAAGGTTAAAGAAAAATCACAGGCTGATGTAGAGATTACAAAGATCCATTCAAAGGTATTTTGGAATCTTCCTATAATTTATCGTTTCAAAAATTTATTTTCTAATTCACATGATTCAAAAAGGTTAAGAAGTCATGTAGATGAGTGGTTATGTGATGGAAAAATAGGTCATCCATCCGATTGTCCACAATGGAATAAAATTGATGAGCAGTATTCTACATTTGGAAATGAAATTAAAAATCTCAGACTAGGGTTGTGCACAGATGGAATTAATCCATACCAAACCCTCAGTAGCACACATAGTTCATGGCCTATTTTATTGGTAATTTACAACCTCTCTCCTGAAGTTTGTATGAAGCGCAAATATGTCATGTTGAGTATAATGATCTCTGGTCCAAAACAACCCTACAATGATATTGATGTTTACTTGTCACCGTTTATTGATGATTTGAAACTTTTATGGGCTGATGGTATTAGGGTGTATGATTCTTATAAAATGGAATATTTTCAACTGCATGCAGTGCTTTTGTTCACTATAAATGACTTCCCATCATATGGAAATTTGTTTTGATACAGTGTTAAAGGGCATAAAGCATATCCAATTTGTGAACAACAGACGTCATATTTTCAATTTCATCATAGGAGGAAAACAATGTACATGGTTCATCGAAAGTATAGAAGACTAAAAAAGGCATTCAATGGCTCCCAAGAATTTGATATTGCTCCAAAACCTTTA
This sequence comes from Viscum album, assembly GCA_963277665.1. Classification (NCBI taxonomy): domain Eukaryota; kingdom Viridiplantae; phylum Streptophyta; class Magnoliopsida; order Santalales; family Viscaceae; genus Viscum; species Viscum album. The sequence continues at coordinate 1,033,287,198 of OY728128.1, read as the reverse complement.
TCCCCTAATTTTTATTTTGAGAGGGTGAAAAACCTTGATGTGACATTGGGAAAGACACAAAAATCTGGTAATTATAGACATATTTGGAAGAAAAGGTTAATATTTTTTGAGCTACCATATTAGAGATATCATGAAGTTAAACATAATATTGATGTCATGCACATGGAGAAGAATATTTGTGATTGTTTGATTGGAACATTGTCAGATATTAAAGGAAATAAAAAATATAGGTTGAATGCAAGATTAGACTTACTATCAATGGGAATACGTTTGGAGTTATCTCCCACTCCTAAAGGAAGAAAAACATTTCTTCCCCCGGCTTGTCATACATTATCGAAGAGGGAAAAAATTAGCTTTTTTCAGTGTCTTCATGATATCAAAGTGCCTCAAGGTTATTCTTCAAATGTAAAAAATTTTGTCTCCTTGAAGGACTTGAAGTTGATAGGTATGAAATCACATGATTGTCACATAATGATGCAACAAATTCTACCAGTTGCATTGCGTAGAATATTTTTCATCCGTGTCAGAAAGACTATAATGAAGTTGTGTTATTTTTTCAATTCAATTTGTAATAAGGCGATTGATGTGAATGCTTTGAACATTTTGGAAAAGGATGCAATTTTTATACTTTGTCAATTGGAAATGTATTTTCCACCAACTTTTTTTGATATAATGGTGCATTTAATGATTCATCTGGTTCGAGAAATAAATCTTTGCGGACCTGTATATCTTCGTTGGATGTATCCTTTTGAAAGGTATATGAAAATATTGAAGGGGTATGTTAAGAATCCATATTGACATGAAGCCTCCATTATTGAAAAGTATATTTCTGAGGAGGTTGCAGAGTTTTGTATGAGCTACTTGGATGCGGCGCAACACATAAGTTTTCCTCCATCTCTCCATGAACGAGTTAATAATGAGGGAAATGGGATTCATGGCTTTAAAGTCAAATCATTGTTAGCTGAACAGATGAAGAAGTTAGAATCATACATCTTGAATAACATAGCTGATGATCAACTGTATATCACATTGCATATTAATGAGTTAAAACAATGTCATCCAAAGAAGAAAGAAATGTAGATTTTGAATGAGCACAACAAATTTTTTTTTTCATGGTTTAAAAAGACCTTGCTTGGTAGATTAGATGTATCAGAAACATTAAAATGGATAGTGGGTGGTCCATGTTTAAATGTGATAACATGGTTCGATTATGACATTAATGGATATACATTTCATATGAAAGCTCAGGACAACCGAAGTGTAGATCAGAATAGTGGTGTATTGGTGTTTGCAGTATGCATTTTTTAAGTGCTAAGGAAAAAAACCCAATTTCTGTATCAAGTGCATATTATGGAGTTATTGAAGACATATGGGAGGTTGATTACTTTAAAATTAAAGTTCCAGTTTTTAACTGTAAATGGTTTATCAGTAACAATAGTGTCAGACACGATGAATTTGGAATGGCACTTGTTAATCTGAATAGATTGGAAGACACAACTGATTATTTTATAATGGCAACACATGAAAAACAAATTTTCTATGTAGTAGATCAATCAGATATGCAATGGGCTGTTGTTTTACCAGGGAAAAAACAATATGTTGGTGAGGATGAACTTGATGAAGATGCTGATTTATGTACTGCCAATCGGAGGGGATTTTATAGCGCTTTATCCCCCCGATGCTGATTTATGTGAGATCCCTACTTCCATGGAAATATTAACAGAACATAATAATGAGCATGTTGAAGACATGGTTTGTTCCATAAGGAACGATCACGACGAAGGAATTTGGGAAAACAATCCATTTGTACATTCATAAAATTACAGGTAACATATGTTTATTTATTTTTTACATTTATTTTTTTCATAAAATGTTAGATATTGTAAGTTTTTTCTTTATTAAAACGTGTATTAAAACAAAATAAGTATAAGTTTTTGTTTGTTTTAAGTTTGTTTAGTTTACTTTATCATGTTTACCATTACATGAATTATATATCTATTATTTTTGTTCAGTGAAAATTACTTTACCATGTTTACCAGGTTTACCAGGTTTTACATGTTTACCATGTTTACCATCTTGACCATATTTACCATTGTTTAACATGCTTACCATATTAATAATGTTTACTATTACGTAACTTAGTACACTTTTCTATTTTCTGATTATAGTAGTATTAAAATATTTGAATTTGTATATTTGTGAACTAATGTTTGTTTTTTTTGATTTGAAGGATAATGACAGGTCATTCAGTTGATCAACCACATGATTCTGGAGATGATCATATTGGTCATACCTTTGGGGAGGAACATTCACATGCTCCTCTTGATGTTCCCCAATCTTCCTCATGTGCTCCTATTATGACAAAGAGTTCAAGAGTTGGTAAACGTGGGTGCACACGTTTACCAAAATTATCACTTGCACATACGAAGGATCAGAGGATACTCGTTGAGTTTGATGATGATGATATTCCTAGAGGTCCAAATGCAAAAGATTTAAAGAGTTTTGTATCAACTTAGGATAAGAGAAAAATATGCATTTTGTATGATGACTGGAGAAGTGTGGATAAAGCGATAATCTCTCAGTTGTGGGAGACGATTTTGGTAATATTTTTTTCTATTTTTGACTATTCTTTAAATGTTTCTAGTATATATAATATGTTTAACCTCTTCTTCATTAGACGACTTTTGATATTCCTGACACTGGAGGAGTCCGGAAGAAATTCTTATCGATGGCTGCCAGGAGATGGAGGGATTTCAAATCAACCCTCTCATCTGATTTCATTTTTGGTCATAGGAGTCATGATAATCTACGTCGTATATATCCTTTTATAGATGAAGACACATGGAGACAGTTTGTTGAAAGTAGAAGAAAAGAGTCATTTTTGGTAAGGGCAATGTAAACTTTTATAAGATTTCTTATATAAATGATTTTTTTAATGTTTTGTTAATGATTTATTATTCTTAATTTACAGTAAACAAGGAAAGCTCATCAGGAGATCCAATCTAAAAATGTATACCCTCATAGTTTATCTCGGGGAGGGTATGCATTTTTGGAAGAACAAATGATGGCAGAAAAATTTCAAAAACTAAGAGCTAAGACTTTAAGCTCTGGAGAGGTGGCCCCTCCATCCCCTCTATCCCCTCCATCTAGACATGAAAAATGGAAGAGAGCTCGGATGGTCAAAAGAGGGAAATATCTTTCAGAAGAATCGAGAATCGTAGCTGAGAGGATTGTAAGATATCTATTTTATTTATTTAAGTTAACTATTTTCTTCATATAATTCCAATCATTACAGAAATGTTCAATTAATTAATACATGACTCTCTTGAGGAGAAGATCTCACAAGGGGCATTTACAGCTACTGAGAGGCAAGATATTTTATCTATAGCATTGGGAAATCCCGAACATCCTGGTCATGTAAGAGGATATCCGACAGGTGTATCAGTAAGAAAAGTGTTGCCAGGTTCTTCAACTTCTAATGTTGAGGGTGTTTATAAAAAAAATAGAATGCTTGGAGGCTGAAGTTCATAATATTAATGCGATGATGGAAGAAAAGATTAGAGCGTCGGTACAGTCTATGTTTGCAAACATGCAAAGAAAATTTCAGACTACAGCTCCCACTCCTCCACCTCCCCCTGCAGACCCCATTATTTATCCTCCACCTCCGCCAGTAGCTCCCACTCCCCCACCTCAGCCTGCAGACCCCATTTTTTATCCTACTTTTCTGCCACAACTTTCTACTTATTGCGAGTTGTATGTTTATTATCCTCAACATCATATAGTTTCATATGGGTTGGTATATTGTATAGGAGATACAGTTCATCATCAACAATTAGAGGTAGAGAATCATAGGGTCACTATACATGATATTATAGATAGATCAGCTCGAGTACCATTACCTATAGATGAGGTGACGACAGTTGGACATAATATCAGCCATTTTTTAATTTGGCCATCCATACTTCTTCGACTTATTACCATAGAGGTATGAATGTTATATATATATATTTTATTAAAGTTGTTTTATCATTTTAAAACTAATATATTTTTCTATTTATTTTTACTAGAATACTTCAAAGGTAAAGAAATACTGTATAGACAACAACAAAAACAAATGTCTATGACATCAGATACAAATTCTAGGTGTCTTGATAGATTGTCAAGATATTCAAATTTGTTGGCGGGTCATTATGAGTTTCCAATGGAATCTCATGTTTTTGGACGTGCAATAACTGTGGGGATTATGAAAAATGATATCATGGAGCTTGTTACTGGAGATAAGTTGGGCATCAATGTGGTGCAAATTTTTTCCATGTAAGTCTTAACATCTTTTCCCTGCGTTATATTTATTAAAAATTTATACTTATGTCTGTTTTGTATTAGGTATCTTTATAACATTTGTGAGAGGAATGAGCTGACAGATGTATATGGATTCATGGACCCGAAATTGATTTCCCCTTAAGCATGTGCATTGGATGAGGAACAAAGAATGCTTTATATTACTGAAAGACTTGAATAGAATATAGTCACACAATGTTGGATGATGCCTTTTTGTGAGAGGTATGAAACACATCTCTCTTAAAGAGTTCATTATCTTTTAACATAAAAAACCACTAACCTTAAATTTTCTTTTATCAGTGATCATTGGATGTTAGGGGTTTTTTTCCCAAGGGAGAAAGCACTTTATTGGATATGCTCTATCCATGATGATGTGCGGGAAAGTTTTTTGAATATATTGGAAAAGTGAGTTTCAATTTCTCAATAGTTTTATATATTATAATGAATTTTAAATTTACCCCATTCGTATTATTTTCTAATAGGGCATGGGTCTACTTTCAAAAAAACACAAATAAATGGAGTGAAAAGATCAAATATGTAAATGTGAAGGTAAATATCCATTTATAATTTGTAATTTTTGATTTATTACATAAAAAAATATATTGAATTTAGACTCATTCAAACAGAATTGTCATGAACAACAAGGCGTCATCGAATGCAGATATTATATGTTAAGATTTATGTATGAAATAATAACAACTGGGACAGTTGTGAACTTTGACCTGGTAAGATTTCCTTTTAAACTTTGCCATAATATTTCAATTTGATTTATTCATTATACACGTTAACTACCATCATTTTCATTTGTATCTATTTTATGACCCTCAACCCCATACTACTAAAGACATCAAACACTTACAAGTGGAGTGGTCAAATTATTTTATAGGTTTGATTGAATTTTAGTTGTTTGTAGTGTAAAATGTAATTTTGAATATTGTTGTTTTAATTGTGTATTTGGTAGTTGTTTAGGTTGGATTTAGTTTTTTTTTGAATTTGATAGTGTAAGTTTTGAATGTTATATATGTGAATGTTTAATTTTCCTCTACTTCTTTTTTTGGTCTACTTATGATGGTTTTTCTGGTATGGATTCTGGTCCGGGGGGAGGGGTTCCAAGGGTGTGTGTGTGTGTGTGGGGGGGGGGGGGGGGTGTTCAGTGGGGGTGGGGGGGGGGGGTGTCCAGGGGTGTGGGAGGGCTATCCGGTGGGGTGCAGGGGGGGTGTCCAAGGGTGTGGGAGGGCTGTCCGGTGGGAGTGATGAGTACCTTCTAGCGGCGTGCCCCCCGAGGGGGTGTCCATGAGGGTATGCGTGTGTGTGTGTGTGTGTGTGTGGGGGGGGGGGGGGTTGTCCAGGGGTGTTTGGGGCTGTTCAGGGGTGTGGGAGGGCTATCCAGGGGTGTGGGAGTGCTGTCTAGGGGGTGAGGTGGTATACATGAGGGTAGGGGGGTTGTCCCGGGGTGTTTGGGGCTGTCCAGGGGGTCCGGGGGTGTGGTGGGGGTTGTCTAGTGGGGTGGGGTGGGGGGGAGGTGGGAGGGCTTTCCAGGGGTGTGGGAGTGCTGTCCAGGGTGTGGGGGGGGTATACATGAGGTTGGGGGGTTGTCCTGGGGTGTTTGGGGCTGTCCAGGGGGTCGGGGGGCAGTCCAGGGGTGTGGTGGGGGCTATCTAGTGGGGTGAGAGGGGGGGGGGGGCTGTTCAGGGGGTGGTGGGGGGCTGTCCAGTTGGGTAAGTTTTAAATGTTATCAATGTAAATGCTTAATTTTTCTTTGGTTCTTGTTTTGGTCTACTTCTGTTTTTGTGGTACAAATTTTTGATTTGGTTTCTGGTTGTTTCTGGGGAGAGCAGAGGACTGCATTCCATTTTAAAAAAAAAATGGTATTTCACATCAGTTATTTTATAACCGACGTAATAAACCTTTTCCCAGGCCTTTTATCACGTCGGTTATTAAATAACCGACCTGGTAAAACCCCCCGGACTTGTTTATCACGTCGGTTATATAATAACCGACGTGATAAACCATTTCCCAGGCCTTTTATCAGGTCAGTTTTTATATAACCGACGTGATAAACCATTTACCAGAGGTTTAACACATTGGTTATTTAATAATCGTCGTGATAAACATCCCCCAGACTGTTTTATCACGTCGTTTATATAATAACCGACGGGATAAACCCCCCTGATTTATCACGTCGGTTATGTAATAACTGACATGATAAAGGACAGGGAAATAGTTTATCACGTCGGTTATCTAATAACCGACGTGATAAACCCTATCCCCCTAGTTTTTTCATGTCAGTTAATTAATAACCGACGTGATAAACACTACGATGTTATGTTTTTTACGTCGGGTTTTAAATAACCGACGTAAAAAACAATATTTATAACGTCGTCCGTATTAACGTCGGCAAAAAACAGATGTAAAAAATGAAAAATAACCGACGTTAAAAATGTTTTCTGCACTAGTGTTATTCCCATACAGAATTCACTTTAGCTTACACACTAGGCCCATATTGCATTTCAATACAAAATTTTTTTCTATCTCTATATAGATTTATTCCTCTAAATCTACATAAATGAATTATTTATATACATCGAGTTGTTCATCAAAAATCCATCCCTAGAAACCAAGCTGTGAATCATCCAAATAGTCACGTGTTTCTTAAAAGAAGATAAAATCTCATAGAAATCCACTCCTTCTGATTATTGGAAAACCTTCACAACCAACTGTGCATTGTACTAGACTTTAACATCCATTTCATCCTTTAAATGGTAACCCCATTTTTTATGAAGTTCCCTCTTTACTTTTAGAAGTTTCATTATCTATAATGTATCTAAAATATATAGGGAATATAATTCTTTCTTCATTTCTAACTCTTAATGAAATGAGTCACTCAGAATTCTCTCCTCACAAAGGCTCTAAGGGTCCCCACCATCCTTGAGAAGTAGAAGGTTCATTTTAGAATCAAACCTTTTCCCTAAACTTCTACCCATAATAGAACACCTCAACTCACGAGGTTAATCTTCTTCTTGAAATCACACTTACAAAACTCACCTCGATCTTCCACTGTCCTTGAGTATTTTGGTATATCAAAACTTGGTCCTTCCAAAATATAATTGGGACTATCCTTTTTGGAACTAAGTTATACCTATCAAAATATATATTCTATTCACCATGAATAGTATGACAACACATGCTGCTATTCATATACCAACCTCAACTTTCTCTATTGGTTCTATTCTCCCAAGAGTATCTTCCATTGAGTTTCGAACTTTCCAAAAGATCTCCTCATTGAGGAGGATGTTCAAGACTCTAATAAAAATCTACTAACTCTTATCCCATATCTTCAAATAAATATTTTTATTGCTCTATAAAACAATGAAATAAGTCCAGGACTAATATTCCAACTTATTCCTATCCATGGTATCGATATGGGAAAACACAATACATTTGAAAGAATTTAGGTAAGTAAATTCTACCTTACTTCCTGAATAGAGTTCCTATAAAAGATATTGTTCCAATGTTTCAAAAGGACTTAGATTCATGAAATAAGCCACACACTAAATTGTTTTTTATAAAAAAAACCTTCATAAAATGGGAACTTAACCTCATGATCTTAGAATTCTCATTCATATTCTAAATCATCCATTCTCCAACACCATTCCAATCAGTTGTTCTAGACATAGTCTTATCCATATATATTTTATTCATCTAATAGAATATCCAGACCTTTATTCCTCTATAATCTCATCCATTATCTGATTGAAGGAATTTTAGTTTCACATTGGTATTTAATTTCACCATGCCTATTCATCTAATGAAAGTATGGAAAAATCATATTTTTTTGAGTAAAAACAACTTCACCTTCCTCATTGAATCATCGATGATGGTAAGGTAATAATGTATTACCATAGGAGATCAAAAAGAAGTTTGTACCAACATATCCACATGGATAAGGATGAACATCCGATTCTTTTGTGTCCTTTCATTCAAATTGAATAAGACTACCTGTTTTCCTTGGATGCTACCTTCATACACTTCGTACTACAGATGATTAAGATTCAAAAATACTTTAGAAGACAAGGTTCATTAAATTTTATCACCAATGTGACCAAGAAGGCCATGAAACAAATTTTATATTCTGGGAGTTATTGCTACAATTTTCACGATACCTTTCAGGACCTCAGTTAGGTATAATGTTCTCCCCATCACATCATGGGTCACCACCATCAAACCTTATGTGATTTTCCACAAACCAACCATAAAAATAGTATAGGATCTTACACCATCAAGATCAATAGAAAAATTTAAGTTCATCTATAAAACCAAGATGTTTCAGACACCTTACAAATATTTCATAAATCCATTCCTCATTTGAATTCTCGCATCTTCATTCCAAACAACCTCTATTCCCAATCTACCCATAAGATAAACATTTATATGGGTTCTAGAAATAATATTTCCCATGAATACTCTTTTATAAGTTGAATGGAATTAAACAGAATCAAGAACCCATTACTCCATCTAACTCATGATACTTAGAAACTAATGTATGATTCCCCCTTTCAGCTTCATAATTAGTAGATGATAAGAAAGAATGTCTTTTTTGTAATTTACACTCTTATCTCATAAATCCTTCTGTTGATGCCCCTTCTTTCTGAAGTTCCAATATGTGGAGTCACCAAGACCAACTGAATTCCCTTAAATTATATCTATTATATTTTTTTCTATCTTCATCTAAATTCTTCAGTTGGTGTTACCCCATAATTCCATCCTAAAGAAATTTATTCTATAAACTAATACCTCCTTTCTACCAATCTCTTCATTCAATATTTGGTCACTCATATCATTAATGACTAATTCAGTTTTTTCAGAAATAATTTCTCAAAGTAGCCTCCATCATGTTCTATGACTCCATAAGTGACGATAGAAGAATAAATTCCCCCAATCCTTTAGTTAACTTCACAGAAATAGACTATAATGGACTCTGGATTATATAGAACTCATTCAAATTATCATATGCTAAAATCCCTTCAAACATTCACATGATGAATAGTCACCAGAATATGAACACTTTGTTCATCATGGAAGTCTTATCATACATGTTCACAAGATTGTCCATAAATTATTAAGTTGTTTCAACATCATGAATATTGAAGGCTACATTCTGAGAAAACATTATCAAGATAACACCTAGTACCTTCCTATCAATTCTTTCCTTCTATGTATTTTCATTGCATCCATATTCTTCTCAATCATTTGAATATTGATATCCTTTTAGTATAGATATTCCTCCACATAAATCTTCTAAAGGACAAAGTCTTATTCATAAAAATTATTTAGCCTCAATTTTACCTCTTATAATGCTATATTCCAAAGATAAATAAATCTCACTAAATTCAAAAAAGGGTAAAAAAAAATACAAATCATGATTTTTATAAGTTGTTGTCTATGCTATTTTTTTGAACTATAAACCAATATTATATACTAATTATTGCGTTGGATGTTGTATCTTCTAAACAACCCAACCTCCAAACCTCTAGTATGCAACAAGGTTACTAGAAGTTCTATATGATAGTGGTTTCATGAAAATTTAGATCTAAAACTGAGATTCAATGTAAGAAAACCAGACACTTTAGCCACACAGCTTAAGACACTATCACCCAGTTATATTATAAATTTAATGAAAAGTAAGAAATAAATAAAAGTTATGAAAATAAAAAATGAACATAAGTAATTTATGTGTTTTTAATGATTTTATAATCCATGAGAAAAAAACTTCACATGAAGTGTAAACTATAGATTACAATGGAAATAATAAATTGTAAAGCCCAACCTAATAGAATCTTAAGATTGATTAATAACTATTATAAGTAAAAATGAACCACAATACCAATTTATCTTGGCTAACTTATGGTAATTATAGTTCCAACACCATTCAAAATCCTTAGGGATAATTTTACCAAGATTCAATCTCTACGGGAATAACTCTATGCGGCCAAAAGAAATCACCACCTCAAATGATTCCCTCAATAAACAATTCACAATTCTAGAAAATATCACAAGTTTACTCTTATGTATCACCAGAATTTATTCTTATATATTATTATAAAATACTCATACATAACACCTTTACATCTCTACACATCCACCTCAGTTCCATGCTTCAATAAATCATCCTCCAGCTTTGGTACTTGCATCAACAAGATTCACTGTCATCGTTTCTGTTGGTTTTAGACATTTTTTTCATCAAATTCATTGAATTTGGTACTTAGTATGTTGTTTTTAGAAGATTCACCTTTTTTTGGAAACATTATTACATATCCAAAAAACGAATTCTCACACAAAGCCTAACAATCTAACCCTAAAAAAACATCATCTGGATCATGAATATAGTTAGAAATACATCATAATTATAACACTAATCCCAAAATAAATACCAAAATATGAATGTTTTGAACTACTATCATCCTAAATACCAAAATAGAACCATTGTTGACTTTACAACCAACCTAAATACCCAAAAAAAGTGGATGTTATTACAACCAACCAAAAACACAAAAATAGAACCACAATTTGAATTATGACCAACCTAAATAACAAATGAGGAATGGTTGGAACTATGCACATATTAAATAAAAAATTTAATTACTAGCACAACACCAAACCTGAACACCAAAAGAGAACCATGGTTGGAATTGTAACCAAACTAAATACCAACAGAGAAACATGGTTAGAATTACACCAATCCTAAATAAAAAAACATGAAGATTTGGCACCACACCCAACCTAAATAACCAAATATAACCATTTTTATAATTAAACCTAACATAAATAACAAAATAGAATCGTAGTTTTCATTACACCTATTTATGATGCTTTCTCCATGCCCACCTGTGCATCATACGCACTGGATTATATTTCAGCACATTCCCACTTTCCCAAGGTGGGTGACTTTAATGCCTTTATCAGCGATGTATACTCCTTGATCAAAACAGGATGATGGGATGCCCATTTATCCTTCCATGGACTCCTCCTTGGAGCTATTCAACTAGTCCGAGTCTACCTCATAGATTAAGACATGTTTGTAGAACTCATTCCTAGTGCCATCTTAACATGGATGATGGTTAGTTATGCTACTTCTATCTCGATAGGGCAGCAACCTTCGGTCAGGAGAGTAGTCACACTGGAAATTTATGGGAATTTCTAGAAATTGGGTATATTAGGCACCTATGAATCTTTCTCTTTTGGAGGGAATCTCACATGAGGCATCTTAGGTGCAGAACCCAAGGCATCCCATGTTAATCACAAGGTAATAACACCAGGTGTGTAAGTATTCCAAGTATTTTTACCCCATACATCCCATGTTTATTTCATGAGGTGGGTATTATGGACCAGGGAGTGAGTTTAGGGTCTTGCATAGATGTACATAGGGTTTATGTCTTATGGGGATAGGTTGGTCATATGTTTAATGACTTTTGGGGACAAGATGGAACATCCCGTCGAGACGGATCAAGGAGGTACATCCTTAGGAGGAAAGATGCCACACCTGAGTTTACTATTGATTAGAATTCCCTATTGAGGATAATCATGAAGAAGGAATATAACACCCTATTGATGTGGATCTAGAGGTGTGTCCCTAGGAGGGAATATGTCAAAAAAGGAGGGATGGATCAAAATTCCCCATGGAGGTGGATCCAGAGGTGCATCCCTAGGAGGGAATATGTCACACCAGAGTGGATGGATTGGAATGCACCATAGAGGAGGATCTAGAGTGGATGGATCATAATTACCCATGGAGGAAGATCTAGGAGGTGTGTCCCTAGGAGGGAAGATGTCACACCTGAATGGATGGATCAAAACACCCTATTGAGGAAGATACATAGTTATGTCCCTAGGAGGGAAGAGGTCACACCTGGGTTGATGGATCAGAGTTCCCCACAAAGGAGGATATGAAGTATATGGATTAGAACTCCCCATGAAGGTGGATCTAGGAGTTTTGTCCCTAGGAGGAAAGATTCCATACCTAGAGGGATACATCAGAATGACCCATGGAGGAAAATCTGGAGCAGATAAACCAGAACGCTCAATGAAGGAAGATCTGAGAGGTGAATCTCTAGGAGGGAAGATATCACACCCAGATGATGGATTAGAATGCCCCATATATAATCCTAAGTGTTTGGATCAAGATGCCCCATGGAGGTGGATTCAGGAGGTGTGTTCCCAGGAGGGAAGATGTCACACCTGGATAGATGGATTAGAACTCCCTATTGAGGTGGATCTGGAGGTTCATCCATATGAGGGAAGATTTAAAACCTGGGTGGATGGATCAGAATTCCCCATAGAGGTGAATCTGGAGTGGATGGATTACAATGACCCATGGAGGCAGATTCAGGAGGTGCACCCCTAGGAGAGAAGATGTCACACCTGGAGGGATGGGTTAATATGCCCCATGGATCTAGATTCAGAGTATATAGATCAAAACACCCCATGGAGGTAGATCCAAGAGATGTTCCCATAGGAGGTAAGATTCTAAACTAGGAGGTATGGACCAGAATTCCCCATGGAGTTGAATTTTAAGTGTATGGACCAGGACACCCCATGTAGGTAGATCTGAGGTGGGTGGATCAGAACTCTCCATGAAGGTGGATCCGAGAGGTGCATCCCTAGAAGGGAATATCACACACCTGGGTTTACTGACGTTGGAATTAAACCTTAGGGAGTTATCCTATGTACCCAGTTTAAGAGACAAGTATCAAAACCTAGGTAGTTCAATGATGCAGTTTAAGTTTGTGTGATAGGATCAATCCATGTAGTTTAACATCACGTGGTAAGGATGCTCATGTCGTGAAAGGAGCATCTACGAGGGGTTGTGTGGGGATTACATGTGGAAGCTTCCTGATGTGTAAGTTCATCCCATGAAAGTCATATATGGGGAATCCTGTGTTTACTTCACAATGTGGGATGTGTGGTGTCATCCCATTCCAATCATACATGGGGCATCCTGTGCTCTTCTCACAAGGTAAGGCTATAGTTTTACATCATGTGTTGAAGATTTTTTTGTGCAATTTAATGTCATATGATCGAGACATGGAGCTAGAATGTTTTATGTCATATAACTCAGACATGCAAGGGATCAGTCCTCGAGGGGGACCATGTCAAGGTGAGAGGAATATTTGGCATAAGGACCTCCTATCAAGATGGGTGCATAGTTTCCCTTGAAGATGACACCTCCAGGGCTTACATAAACACCTCTCATGTGAATTTAGGTAGGAAATGGAATTGAAACTGTCATAGAGGAGTGGAAATAAAGATGACTAACATTAGGGTCCTATTTATTAGAAGAAAAAGGGGTTATGGTTCCTATGATTAGAATCAACAGGCATGATGCTGACCCATTCTGCACTTGAAGTAAAATGCACGAACACAAGAGTGGGTGGTACTAGTCACATAGGGATTTGGGGTGTGGATGATCTGGTCTTGAATTAGTATGGGGCCCCCAAGCACCCAACCTTCACAAAGGGGTTTTAGTTGAAAAGAGGAACCATGGAGAGGCTTAGGATATGAGATTTAAAAAGATTGGGGGTTTGAAAAGGGGTGTCTCATGAATCTTAGGGGAATCATGGGGGCCAGGGGTTTCATAAAGGATTATTCTTCATAAAACATAGTGCTACTACCTCAGAGTGATGTCTTGGTTACCAGGGGTAAGACTTTGTGAAGGCTGGGTGCCTCATGAAGCCTTAAGTTCCTCAAAGGGCATTTTTTTTCATGAAGGGCATGGGACATTGTGAAAGAGATCTCCACTTTGGGTGGAGACTCTCATGAACCCAAGGTAAGGGGTTTAGTGAATCTTGGATTCCATGGATGATTAATTTACTCTTTCATTCATGTAGCTCAAGAGTATCATGAACTTAGAGTGATTTTCAGAATTTGAAAGGTTGCATGTCCCCTGAAAAGTCATACTTAAGGGGGGTATTAATAGAGTGTCAGTTTCATGATGATTGGAGGAATTCACAAATATTTATGAGCTTCACGAGTGGATGGGGATTTGTGAGTCTGAATGATGATGCATGGAGGTTACCGTCAACACTCCTTGTAGTCACAAAAACCTCCATAATTTGATATTCATGCTATACAGAGGTTAACATAAAGCCTCTATGGGGAATGTACCTTCATGAATATTTTTTATTTGTGAAGGTAATGAGATTCAAGAAAAAATTTCCTTAAATGGATTTTGTCCCATTTTGGATTAGATTTACTTTAATCCATCCATTCCTTTCTCATCCTCTCATATGACACACATATTTATTTATCAACAAATTCCCCCAAAAATTAGTTCCAATGGGGAAAATAAGGGTTGGATTATGAGGGAAAATCATTAAAAATTGGAAATTAACCATTGTTCGTGAAGCTCATTCGCGGAGTCCATTCAAAATGACAATTTTGTGAAGCCCTCTCATGATCCACGGATGACTGTATGCCTATAAATAGCAGAGGGTCCCCTTAGAGGAACCATGAGATTTTTAAAAAGATAAAATATAGTGCTCTATATTTGAAAATCTTACATCCTTTTAGAGCACTTTGTAATTTCAATACCCATCCCTTGTTAATCTCAACTCATCCACAACCTTAGATCTACGAACAAAGTTCTACAAACAGGGGTCCATGAACTCAACCTTTGTGAAAGGACCTCCCTAAACATGACCTTCACAAACCGATATCCACGAGCAGAGCTTTATGAATCCAACCAAGAAAAACTCCTACATCTTGAATGAAATGGTCAATGAATGTAACACCCTGATATTTTCTGAGAAATATTTTTTTATGTCTTATGTTATACGCAACATCAAAGTAATCTTTCACTACACACAACACTATCTTGGTTTGCATTATATGCAAGAGCAACCTTCCTCGATAGCGTGTGTTGTACGCAATATCGAGTTTCACTAAACAACGATATATTGTTATAATATTATTATGGACTAGCCGTAATGAATAGTATTAAATAATTTTTGAATTTTATAACATTATTATTCATCTTACACATTTTATAAAACATGGTATGTGAACAAAATAATTTTTTCGGGCAAAATAAGTATTTTTCAAAAAATGCAGTTTTGCCGCCTTTTGATGGAACACCAACTTTAAATCTAGTTTTTGACATTTTTATAAGGTAAATTTGAAAAAATAAAAATCTTATTTGGAATTAGGATATAAAAATTTACTTTGGATAAAATTTTCATATTATTCTGATAACTTTCATATTTTAATGAATAGTAAAAACACGCTATATTTTAATTGAAAACAACTTTTTTCATCGCAATAATTTATATGGTTAAATTATACTATTGAATGGTTTTAAAGTATAAATAGAATATATTTTTACCATTTAATATAATGTATGTCATTACCATTAATTTTAAATTGAATTCATAGGTAAAAACATTTCAATCTTTGGCTATGTTTTAACTTTTAAAACCCATTTTCTTAACAACGGGATTAATTTTAAATTAATTACTGAAACTTCTGTATTTTGAATTTTGAAAAATGGATTCCATATTTTAATTAATTAGGTATAAATTATGTTAATAGGTTACTTTTATTTTTTTGATATTATGAATAGTAACTACGGTAATTTTTATTTACTACAGTTTAAGGTAAATCTGGTAATTAAGAGTAAAAATAAGATTATAAAATTACCCTAACACTTGCCAAAATCCTATTGGATGAATAAAAGTAGACCCATATCACCTAAGGGTTGGACTAGATTCATTTCATGGACTTTTGACCATGAAATAATATAATTATTATTAAAACCAAAGAAAGTGACAACATGTCACTCTCTTAAATATTATAAGTGTAATAATTTTAATTTAGTGATAAAAATCATAAAACTTCGGATATAAATAGTCCCTAGAAATATAATAAAATTATCTACATCATATGAATTTATTTATAATTTTTAGGGAATAAATAATTATCATTAATTATGACACAATAGTGATGTTGAAATTATTTTATTGATTGAAATATCAAATAAATGATTTAAAAAGTATTAAAATAAATATTATATGAACTATTTAATGTTCTCCACTAATTTTCTAGATAAATATGAAATTTTATGAATCTATTAAATCTTTTAGTTCAAACATATCTTCTGTTTATATTTTATTTAAATTCAAATAAATGAATAGTGTCAAAATTGACAATATTGTTATTTTATAAAAATTACATATTATAAAATTGTTTAAAAATCACAAAAGTATTTAAAAATTATAAATTAAAATTTATATGGTCTAAAATTTAATAAAGTATACAATTATGGATAATTAACAACATATAAGTAATTATTTATAATGATTTAAAATTTAGAATATTATTACCACAAATAAAATTAAATAGATTATATAAGGATAAATCAAGTTGATAATGTTTAAATTAAATTCCCAAATTGTCTAAATTTTATTGCTTGATGAGATTACAACCCTATATCATCTAATATTTGTATTTGAGTCATTTTTGGAGGTTTTTAAGTGGGTTTAGAATTTATTATAAATTAATATTTCTTATAATTCCAAAGGTGCCCCTCTCCTCCCTTATAAAAGGGAACCTCCTCCCTATCCTCCTCAAACCATTTTGAGCCTTCAAGATCGGAAAAACCCTGAACATTTACCTTCTAAACTTCCTTAGAAACATACTAGAGGTCCTGGTCTTCTTCAAAGACCAATTTTAGCACCCTAAGAGGAGGTTTCAAAGAGGCGTGTCGAAGAAGAGGTAATATCCGTTATCGATTCTTTAAAATTTATTTCTTCTTCTACTTCCTCTTCTTTAGTTGTTTCAATATAAAGTAATAACATAAGTATCACTAATATACTTATATTTTATTATAAATATGAAACAACCTTGTTTCACCTTATATCCAACCTACGGAAAACGAAATCACCGCGCGTGCGTACCTACGGAATACCATCTCCACGCCATGGTGTAATCTGTTTTTACACCACCACCTTACTTGTATGGGTATAATGGTGTAAAGAATAAATATATATGATTATTTTAAATTTATATTGATTCTTAAATAGTATACATACAATTCAATTCAATTCCACGATCATGGGAACGATATCATCGCTCGTGCGTACGTATGGCCTACTGTCTCCACGATGTGATGCGACTCGTTCTACATGATATTCATTGAATAATGATTATATAAATTAATTGAATGAATAAATATGATATATATTACATTAATAACATTCCGTAAATGAGGTATCTATAACCTAAAAAGAGGAAGAAGAATTTATTCGACAAAACATGCATAAGAACCTAAAGTAATGAACACTCGAATAACAAGTAGCAATGAAATATTACTAATAAGAAGATAAGAATATGACCATATATGATATCATAACAATGAATATTATTCTGTAATAAGTCAATGAAATTATTTAAATCATTATACAGGAGGTTTAGACACGTACAAAGCATATCGGACCTAAGGTAAGGGAAAAATCTCACAATCTCTTTTTTATCTGAGATTATTTATACTTCAGAATTTACTGGGGCATATTTATCATCCAAATAAATGTTTCCTCAATATATATTATTATTTATATCCTCCTAAAATTTTTTAAATCAAATTTTAGCTATTGGTGAATTTTTAGTAAAATATATGAAAGGAATCTTTTTTCATTTTCAACACGAGAAACTTTTTGACTTTTTCAGCCAAAGTACGAGAAAAATGTTTTTTTAACTTATACGACATGAATGGATTTCTATGATTCCATAGAACATTATTTACAAGAATCTGCCTTTATAAATTTTCATGTTTATTTTTAATTAACTTATTTTAGTTTAAAATGTTATGACATGTTAAGAAAGGAAAAATGTTTTTGAAGTAGAAAGGATATTTTCCTCAATGGAGTTCAAGTGTTTTATCAAAATTATTTTCCATCTAAGATAATATAAGGTTCTGTTTCTATCCCTATTATTACATTAATTTTATTATGTTGTGATGGAATTATTTTTATGAAGTCCTTTATCTTATATGAATTGTTTTATGATGTCACGATGTTTAAGATTCCCATTTTTATTACATAGGTTATGCTATGATGTATGATTTTGTGGCACACATAAGAATGGTTTCATTATGAGATGGGTGGGACATATATCTCTCTCCAATGCATTGGGTAAATATTTATATCTCATGAGATGGACATGGATAGAACAACAGGTTAATTCAGTTCAGTGATACAAGACTGGAACGAGGAGTGAACTCCTTTCAGAAATGGACTTTGTCTGCTATGATAGTCTTGGAAATGAGTCTTGACTAATATGAAATGATTTTCTATGATTATGTGTGTATTCCACAATGTTTCACGTTTTATGTTATGATTAATGGGATTACATTTCACTACTAATATTTATCCCATGTTATGATATTATGATCTCTTTTGCAGCTTAAGATTTTCAAAATGTTATGTTGTTATCAATATGATATGATTGATATTTCTTTTGTTTACCCTTACAGAGCATTTTAGATCACCCTTTTGTATGTTTTCTTTTCCCCAGGTCAGGAAGAAGGCTACTAAGTAGGATATGCCAAAAGGGACTCTAGATATGATGAAATAAATGGGAGACAATGTAGATGCTTTATGAACCAATTGTTTATATTTCCCAGTTTCTAAAGAAACTATACCTATATGGTCCTACCATGGGTTTTTTATATGTTGTAATAAGTATGTTTCAATTCTGAAGTAATAGCAATATATGTAAAGTATGGGTCGTTATAGTTGGTATCAGAGGAAAGGTATAGTCAAACTTTGGAAACTTGGATGTGAAAGCCTTAGTAATAACCCTAAGGATATGTCTAAGGATATATCTATGTATAGAACATAATCCTAGTATTTTAGAAATGGCCATGAATAACCTATGATAAGACCTAAAGTGTAAAATTTTATTACTGATTATGTGGTTTTCCTATTGTAATTAGTGCTTCTCACACTATACTTATTGGTTTTAGTCAATGACTGGAACCCAGTGGAACCTTGTTAATGCTGAATGCAAAGGATAATGCAATGATTGTCCCCCTGAGCAACCAAACGTTATGGGATCTGGAATGAAAAATCTTGTAGCCATGGTCACACAACTTTCTCAAGCTATGAATCATGCTGGACTTCCAAACGAGCAAAGGAAAGAGCAAAATTCTGTTGAATCCTTCATGAGTCTGCGTCCACCTTCATTCAACGAGTCTTCTGATCCATTAGTGGCTGAACAATGGATTAGTACCACTGAAAAGATATTTTCAGTTCTACAATGTTCTGAACATGATAAAGTCATCTTAGCAGTGTATAATTTGGAAGGTGATGCTGATCAATGGTGGAATCTTATCAATAATACGAGGCAAAAGGATGAAATTGAGTCCATGGGATGGGACAAGTTCAAGAACTTATTTTTCAATAAGTACTTCCCTCGTATTCTTCGAACAAATATGGAGAAGGAGTTTCCTGAACTGAAGCAAATGGATGATGAATCAGTTGGTACCTACGAAGCAAATTTTACAAGACTTGCAAGGTACGCTTCTGGAATTATTATCCAACCTGAGAGTAAGATCGATCGATTATTTAGTGGATTAAAAACAAGTCTTCGAAGGGCGTTAGCCATAAGGGACTTCAATAGATACGGGGAAATTGTTCGATGTGCTCTCAAGGTTGATATGGATATTGGATAAACCCATTAGTCATATGGGTTTGATAATAAGAGGAAAGTGGAATTCAAAGGAAAATCTAAATACCACACTGAAAATAAGATGAGTTTTCCTTTATTCTCAAATTGTGGAAAGAAATATGGAGGGAATTTTCTTAAAGGGACAAACAAATGTTTTAAGTGTGGAAAAGAAGGACATCGAGCAGTTGAATGTCGAAATAATGGGAAGAAGATGTCTAATGATGCGAACAAAGAAAGAGATACATAGAATGCACCTCCTACACTTCAATGTTTCAAGTGCAAAGAGATGGGGAATTATTCCAATCAATGCCCAAATCCAAGGGTTGTTGATGATGATCGACGTCAACAAACTCTTAAGTCCAAAGAAAAAGGAAAGTCACATGAAATTACAATCAGCGACGTGGAGTATGATAACGAAGTGGTGAAAGGTACACTTACCATCCACTCTAAAGTAGAAAATGTTTTATTTGATTCTGGATCCACCCACTCTTTTATTTATGAAGAATTTTCTAAGGGTATCGCCATATTACCTCAACAATTAGATGTTGAGTTAGATGTGACAACTCCTAATGGCACAACGGTCGCATCAAAAGTTTACAATTCTTCTCCGATTGAAGTTTGTGGGAAAGTGCTTCCTGCAAATCTTGTGATCCTTCCTATAGTGGAATTTGATGTGATTCTTGGCATGGATTGGCTTTCTTTATATGGATCTCATATCAATTTCCAAAGAAGGGAAGTCACATTTCATATTCCAGATCAATCTATGATTATCTATCGATGCAAGGATGAACATGACCTTCCAGTGGAAATTTCTTCAATCTTATGGGTCTTGATTCCACTAAATGAAGGTTATTTATCTCAAATGGTTGGCGAGAAACTCACGATTAAGAATAAAACCATTGTACGGAAGTTTGATGATGTCTTTACGGATGAATTTCTAGGTCTTCCACCAAATCGTGAAGTTGAGTTTTCAATAGAACTCATACCAGGTGCTATGCCTATTTCAAAGACACCTTATAGAATGGCCCCAATTGAGTTGCATGAATTGAAGAAGAAACTCCAAGAGAATTTTGATAAAGGATTCATACGCCCTAGTGCGTCACCTTGGGGAGCACCTGTTCTGTTTGTTAAGAAGAAATATGGATCAATGGGACTCTGCATTGATTATCGATAACTTAACAAGATCACTATCAAGAACAAATACCCTCTACCATTAATTGATGACTTATTTGACCAACTACGTGGAGCTCAATACTTTTCCAAGATTGATCTTCATTCAGGGTATCATAAATTAAGGTTCAAAAAGGATGATATACCAAAGACAACTTTCCGTACAAGGTATGAACACTATGAATTTACAGTGATGCCATTTGGTCTTACTAATGCCCCTGCTATCTTCATGGATCTAATGAATAGAGTCTTTAGAGACTATCTTGATCAGTTTGTGGTAGTCTTTATAGACGATATTCTTGTCTATTCAAAGAACAAGGAAGAACATAAAGATCACTTGAGAATTGTATTAAAGTCCCTAAGAAAGGAGAAGATTTATGCCAAATTTACCAAGTGTGAATTTTGGCTTAAAAAAGTTTCATTTTTGGGTCACATAATCTCAAAAAAGGGGATATTAGTGGATCCAGCAAAAACCGAGGTTATCAAAAGATGGTCGAGACCAACAACAGTAACTGAGATCTGAAGTTTTCTTGGCTTGGCTGGATATTATCAACGTTTTTTGAAAGATTTTTCAAGGTTATCTAATCTAATCACCAGGTTGAATCGAAAAGGAGTTAAGTTCATTTGGACGGAGGAGTGTGAAGAAAATTTCAAGGAGTTAAAATGAAGGTTATCCAGTGCACCTGTGCTCACACTGCCTTGTAGTGGAGAAAGGTTTGTGATCTACAGTGATGCATCCAAGAAGGGATTGTGGTGCGTTCTCATGCAAAATGATATGGTGATAGCTTATGCCTCATAACAGTTGAAAATCCATGAGAAAAATTACCCAACTCATTATTTGGAGTTAGCTGTGGTAATATTTGCATTAAAGATTTTGAGGCATTACCTTTATGGTGAAAGGTGTGATATTTATACTGATCATAAAAGTTTAAAGTATATTTTCACACAAAAGGATATGAATATGTGCCAAAGAAGATGGTTGGATCTGATTAAGGATTATGACTGCTCAATTCATTATCACCCTGGGAAAGCAAACAAGGTGGCAGATGCATTAAGTCAACAACACCATGCTAGCTTATCTATGATGAGGATCACAAAAGATCCAATATTTATGGATTTACAAAGGATGGATCTTGGAATTATAATGGAAGGGGAAAAATATTATCTTTATCAAATGAATGTTCAACCATCTATTCATGTAAGGATTAAAGAGGCACAGAAAGAAGATGTAGAGTTACAAAAGAAGGTGAGAAATGTTCCTGAATTCAACCTTGATTGTGATGAAATAATAAGGTTCAGAAATCGGGTTTGTGTTCCTCCCATCCCAGAATTAAAGAAGGAGCTACTGGATGAGGCTCATAGTTCTTCATTCTCTATTCATCCTGGAAGCACGAAGATGTATAGGGACCTGAAAGAGTACTTCTGGTGGGATGTCATGAAAAGATATGTTTCTGAATATATCTCTCGATGCTTGGTTTTTCAGCAAGTTAAAGCTGAGAGACAGAAGTCTAAGGGGATGTTACAACCATTACCAATACCCAAATGGAAATGGGAAAACATCACTATAGACTTTGTCACCAGACTTCCTAAAACATCCAAAGGCAATAATGCTATCTAGGTCATAGTTGATCGTCTTAAGAATTCGGCACACTTCATTGCTATTAGAGAAGACTTATCTCTGGATCAGCTTGCTAGGATATATGTAAAGGAAGTGGTAAGATTGCATGGTGTACCACTTTCCATTATATCTGATCGAGATCTGAGGTTTACCTCGAAGTTCTGGAGAACTCTTCAGCATACTCTAGATACAGAGTTGAGTTTCAGCACTGCTTATCATCCTCAGACAGATGGTCAGTCTGAGAGAACAATTCAAACTCTAGAAGACATGCTAAGAGCTTTCTCTATGGATTTCAAAGGTGGTTGGGATCAACACCTACCTTTGGTGGAATTTTCTTATAATAATAGCTTTCACTCCAGTATTCAGATGGCTCCTTATGAAGCTCTCTATGGAAAGAAATGCCGAACTCCAACTTTCTGGGATGAAGCTGGGGAAAGAAAGCTATAAGGACCTAATCTTTTTGATGAGATGGCAGAAAAGGTCCGATCTATTCAGCAACACATAACAGCAGCTCAGAGTCGACAAAAAAGTTATGCCGATAACCTAATAAAAGACCTAGAGTTTGAAGTGGGTGATAAAGTGTTCTTATGAATATCTTCTTGGAAGAGAGTAATGAGATTTGGAAAGAAGGGCAAGTTGAGCCCTAGGTATATTGGTCCTTTTGAAATATTGGATCGTGTTGGGAAGGTAGCTTACTGATTGGCGCTTCCACCGAATCTCTCTCAAGTTCATGATGTGTTCCATGTATCTCTCCTGAGAAAGTACATACCCGATCCTTCACATGTACTAAGCTCAGAAGTTGTACCACTGGAGCAAGATCTTTCTTATGAAGAACAGCCAATAGAGATTCTGGATCATAGCGAAAAAGTTCTACGGAACAAGACCACTCTCTTGGTGAAAGTTTTATGGAGGAACTACTAATTAGAAGAAGCAACATGGGAGCTTGAAGATATGACGAGGGAGAGGTATCCTCATCTGTTTGTTACGAAGTGACAAATTTCCAGGGTGAAATTCATTTTAAGGGGGGTAGAATGTAACACCATGATATTTTATGAGAAATATTTTTTTTATGTATTATGTTATACGCAACATCAAATGAATCTTTCACTACACACAACACTCGCTTGTCTTGCGTTATACGCAAGAGCAACCTTCCTCGATAGCGTGTGTTGTACGCAATATCGAGTTTCACTAAACAACGATATATTGTTATAATATTATTATGGACTAGCAGTTATAAATATTATTAACTACATTTTAAATTTTATAACATTATTATTCATCCTACACATTTTCTAAAACATGGTATGTGAACAAAATAATTTTTTCGGGCAAAATAAGTATTTTTCAAAAAATACAGTTTTGCCGCCTTTTGATGGCGCACCAAATTTAAATCTAGTTTTTGATATTTTTATAAGTTCAATTTGACAAAATAAAATTCTTCTTTGGAATCAGGATATAAAAATTTAATTTGGATAAAATTTTCATATTATTCTCATAACTTTCATATTTTAATGAATAGTAAAAACACGCTATATTTTAATTGAAAACAACTTTTTTCATCGCAATAATTTATATGGTTAAATTATAATATTAAATAGTTTTAAAGTATAAATAGAATATATTTTTACCATTTAATATAATTTATTTCATTACCATTATTTTTAAATTGAATTCATAGGTAAAAACATTTCAATCTTTGGAAATGTTTTAACTTTTAAAACACGTTTTCTTAACAATGGGATTAATTTTAAATTAATTACTGCAACTTCTGTGTTTTAAATTTTGAAAGATGGATTCCATATTTGAATTTAGTTGGTCCAAATTATGTTAATAGGTTACTTTTATTTTTTTGATATTATGAATAGTAACTACGATAATTTTTATTTACTACAGTTAAAGGTAAATCTGGTAATTAAGGGTACAAATAAGATTATAAAAATACCCTAACACTTTCCAAAATCCTATTGGATGAATAAAAGTCGACCCATATCACTTAATGGTCAAACTGGATTCATTTCATGGACTTTTGACCATGAAATAATATAATTATTATTAAAACCAAAGAAAGTGACAACATGTCACTCTCTTAAATCTTATAAGTGTAATAATTTTAATTTAGTGATAAACATCATAAAACTTCGGATATAAATAGTCCCTAGAAATATAATAAAATTATATACATCATATGAATTTATTTATAATTTTTAGGGATTAAATAATTATAATTAATTATGACACAATAGTTATGTTGAAATTATTTTATTAATTGAAATATCAAATAAATGATTTTAAAAGTATTAAAATAAATATTATATAAACTATTTAATGTGATCCACTAATTTTATAGATAAATATGAAATGTTATTAATATATTAAATCTTTTATTCTGAACATATCTTCTGTGTATATTTTATTTCAATTCAAATAAATGAATAGTGTAAAAATTGACACTATTGTTATTTTATAAAACTTACATATTATAAAATTGTTTAAAAATCACAAAAATATTTAAAAATTATAAATTAAAATTTATATGGTCTAAAATGTAATAAAGTATACAATTATGGAAAATTTACAACATATAAGTAATTATTTATAATGATTTAAAATTTACAATATTATTACCATAAATAAAATTAAATAGATTATATAAGGATAAATCAAGTTGATAATGTTTAAAATAAATTTCCAACTTGTCTAAATTTTATTTTTTGATGATATTACAACCCTATCTCATCTAATATTTGGATTTGAGTCATTTTTGGAGGTTTTTAAGTGGGGTTGGAATTTATTATAAATTAATATTTCTTATAATTCCAAAGGTTCCCCTCTCCTCCCTTATAAAAGGGAACCTCCTCCCTCTCCTCCTCACACCATTTCGAGCCTTCAAGATCGACCAAAACCTTCCCATTTACCTTATCAACTTCATTATCAACATACTAGAGGTTCTGGTATTCTTCAAAGACCAATTTTAGTGCCCTAAGAGGAGGTTTCAAAGAGGTGTGTCGAAGAAGAGGTAATATCCGTTACCAATTCTTTCAAATTTATTTCTTCTTCTACTTCCTCTTCTTTAGTTTTTTCATTATAAAGTAATAACATCAGTATCAATAATATACTGATATGTTATTATAAATATGAAACAACCTCGTTTCACTTTCTATCCATCCTATGGAAAATGAAATCACCGCGCGTGCGTACGTACGGAATACCGTCTCCACACCGCGGTGTAATATGTTTTTCCACCACCACCTTACTTGGATGGGTATAATGGTGTAAAGAATAACTATATATGATTATTTTAAAGTGATATTGATTCTGAAATAGTATACATACACTTCAATACAATTCCACGATCATGGGAACAATATCATCGCTCGTGCGTACGTATGGCCTACCGTCTCCACGATGTGATGCGAATCGTTCTAAATGATCTTCATTGAATAATGATTATATAAATGAATTGAATGAATTTAATGAATAAATATGATATATATTACATTAATACCATTCTGTAAATGATGTATCTATAACCTAAAAAGAGGAATAAGAATTTATTCGACAAAACATGCCTAAGAACATAAAGCAATGAACACCCGAATAAAAAGTAGAAATGAAATATTACTAATAAGAAGATAATAATATGATCTTATATGATATAATAAAAATAAATATTATTATTTAATAATTAAATGACATTATTTAAATCATTATACAGGAGGTTCGGATACGTACAAAGCATATCAGACCTAAGGTAAGGGAAAAATATCACAATCTCTTTTTTATCCGAGATTGTTTATACTTCAGAATTTACTGGGGAATATTTATCATCCACATACATGTTTCATCAATATGTATTATTATTTATATCCTCCTACAATTTTTTAAATCCAATTTTACTTATTCTTTAATTTTTAGTAAAATATATGAAAGGAATCTTTTGTCATTTTCAACATGAGAAACTTTTTGACTTTTTCGGCCAAAGTACGAGAAGAATGTTTTTTAACTTATACGACATGAATGAATTTTTATGACTCCATAGAACATTATTTACATGAAGCCTCCTTTTAAAATTTTCAAGTTTATTTTTAATTAACTTCTTTTAGTTTAAAATTTTATGACATGTTAAGAAAGGAAAAATCTTTTTGAAGTAGAAATGATATTTTCCTCAAGAATAGAGTTCAAGTGTTTTATCAAAATTATTTTCCATATAAGATAATATAGGGTTCTGTTTCTATCCCTATTATTAAATTGATTTGATTATGTTGTGTTGGAATTATTTTTATGAAGTCCTTTATCTTATATGAATTGTTTTATGATGTCACGATGTTTAAGAATCCCATTTTTATTACATGGGTTATGATATGATGTATGATTTATGATTTTGTGGAACACATAAGAATGGTTTAATTATGAGATGGGTGGGACCTATATATCCCTACAATTAATTGGGTAAAGATTTATATCTCATGAGATAGACATGGCTAGAACGACAGGTTAATCCGGTTCAGTGATACAGGACTGGAACGAGGAGTGAACTCGGTTCAGAAATGGACTTTTTCTGCTATGATAGTCTTGGAAATGAGTCTTGAATAATATGAAATGATTTTCTATGAAATGATTTTCTATGATTATGTGTGTATGCCACAATATTTCATGTTTTAAGTTATGATTAATGGGATTACATTTCACTACTAAGATTTATCCCATGTTATGATATTATGATCTCTTTTGCAGGTTAAGATTTTCAAAATGTTATGTTCTTATGAATATGATATGATTGATATTTCTTTTGTTTACCCTTATGGAGAATTTGAGCTCACCCTTTTGTATGTTTTCTTTTCCCCGGGTCAGGAAGAAGGGTACTAAGTAGGATATGCCAAAAGATACTCTAGATATGATGAAATAAATTGGAGACAATGTAGATGCTTTATGAACCAGTTGTTTATATTTCTTAGTTTCTAAAGACACTATACCTATACAGTCCTACCATGGTTTTGTTATATGTTGTAATAAGTATTCTTTAATTCTAAGGTAATAACAATGTATGTAAAGTATGGGTCGTTATAATGAAGGTGACAATAATACTACCATTCATTGGGAAGAAATGGATGAGAACATAATAATTGGGGATAGAATTCAGAGTTCCTCAGACCATGATTAAATCATTTCACTGCTAATAGAATCTCAAAAGGAGTACCCACCGTTTAAGAGTCTAACACTTTATGGATTTGGGCTGAGGGATGCTGTATTCATCCCTGAGGAAAATAGATATAATCCCTCCTACTAGTTCAGGAGCTCACCTAGAATATACTAGTGGCATAAAGATAATGAAGGACATATTCTGAAGGATCACGAGCCACTCACATCATACACTCTTTGGAACCATGTCAACAACATCAATGAAGAGAAGTTTTAGGATGAGACATCCCCCTCCAAATGAGATGATTATCAAGGTGGGTTTGGGGGACTCACTCAAGGGATAGACAAATAGATGGGACCTGTTCCAAGGAAACAATTTTTTTGATGAATGGGGATGGGATTATTGGGAATGCACATAATGCTACTAGTTTGAGGTTGAGTTGAAGAAATTAAGCCCTTATGAGGTTGCATGGGAATACAATTCCACGTCTACCACAACCTAGACATTACACCAGAGGTACTGAGAAGGTGGTCACCATGGACCAACAATTTCCATCTACATCACAGGGAGGTTGGAATCAACCTTTGGGATATTCACTAGATTTCTTGGATCCCAATCCAAGGGGAAATTTCTGAATAATTCCTCCTTATAGAGAACATAAAATAGGACACAGAGTAGATTCTAGCTCTTGTGAGGGTGTTGCTGAATTTAGTGCAAGGTACTAGTGAACAAAAGTCATAGATGAAGGAAATCCCATTCAAGCAGTGTTTTGGATATTTATTGAATAATCCAGTAGACATGCTACCTGGAAGGTCACATATGTTCCCTACGACATTACAATAGGGAAAGGAAAACTCATACTTGTGGATATTAAAGGTGAAATTTTGGAATACATGGAGATTCATCATAAAGACTGAAGCTCCTATGCTCAGGATGGTGGGTTTTATTACCATTCTGATCTGCCACTGGATGCTCTCGGTGAGGGATTCACATATGGGGGTGTGTTAGAGAACCTTCATTATGGTGGAAATGATGGATATGAGGCAACATGTCAATTTGGCTATCCCAATATAAGCAAATCTATACAAGGTGCTTTGCCACACCAACTAAGGGAAGACTCCGCTCCATTTGTGAGGGATCCTTAATTTATTTTATAACTAGGTGTTAGTTTATATGGGGGCACAAGAATACCCAAACCCCAAACCCCATCTCCCCTCCCACTACCAACTTCCAAACAATGATTATGAGAATCGATGGGAGTCTCCTGCTCAAGTTGGGCCTGTGAATATACTGTAAAAGGCCAGGTTATCAGAGTGCTTCTTATTTCACCCATTCCCCTTCTAACAGGGATGGTTCCCAATGATGGTATGGGGACTATCAAGTAGTGGTCATACCTACTGTACTTTTGAGGTAGGTTACTAGTGGTGTGGGTTGATTTTGAGTCGATATGTGAGCCGTACAACCCACATCAATTTGTAATTAAATTCCAATGCCTAGAGAAGTTAACTTTAAAGGTGCATCATAAGTTCCAACCTTTGGTCCTGTAGAAAATCAGGCACATGTTCACACATGAGTTTGGAAAATGGATAAATGATCTTCCAACTTCTACTACTGCATATAGGATCATCCACGAATATGCACTAAGTTGGAAGAGTGCATATCCTATGGAGATCCTAAGGCACCAAACCACTTAGGACGATGAAGGAGAGGTACCAGAACTATAGGGATAAGGATGAGTGGTAGTTAGAGCATGTCTTATAGGTTGGGATGGCTTAGTTGGCAGAGCCGTGCAACTACATAGCCCGTATTCCTTATCCTGACATAGTTAGAGGTTGGAGAGAGAGGGGTGCCATCATGATCGGATCTCTTGGGAAAGTGATTTCAGGAAGAAGGAAAACCCTCTAGGGAAGTTTGAGGGAATTTTTTCAAGGCCTAGGAAAGTGTTTGTTCCATCCAAATATTCCCAGTTATACAGTCATTATAGATTCTTAGGAGAGTTGGGGGCTCTTTGGACAGATCAACACTGTCCACGGGATGTGACGAGATCTCAATAGAGAGGGAATACTCCCCACTAAACTGGGTTACACCAAAAGTAGATTCCACAAGTAATAGGATGAGGAAGTGTAATACATTAGAGAATTAGAGGATTTGGGCTACTCTCAGGGCACAACGCATTCGATAACCAGCCGAGTGAAAGTGTTGTTGGGGATGACCTCCTCTTTAGAGCTCTCGAACAACAGGTTAGCTACTCACGTGTCTCTTAAGAGAGATTTAGATGAGTTATGGGGGAGTGATTCCTACTAGGACTCTCCTACATAATATGGACCTACTATCTACTAGGAAAATTATATGATCTTGTGTTATTTGGAAACTACCAAACCCCTAAGATCATTGTCTAACTCTTCTTGTACATGTGTAGGGATCAGTGAGCATATAA
This sequence comes from Viscum album, assembly GCA_963277665.1. Classification (NCBI taxonomy): domain Eukaryota; kingdom Viridiplantae; phylum Streptophyta; class Magnoliopsida; order Santalales; family Viscaceae; genus Viscum; species Viscum album. The sequence continues at coordinate 1,033,256,775 of OY728128.1, read as the reverse complement.
GAGGTGGAGGTTTGTGATATACATCAGGTGGAGGGTCAAGGATCTTCAACCCTTTAAGGGGAGAGTGTGGGTCCCATACCTGATGTTATGGACATTGGTGGCCAACCATCAACTAAAGAGGAAACTTAAACTAATGTAGAAACTATTGAGAGAATTCCCTTTCCATGGGGATTACCTGTGAATATTTCTGAGCTCTTCATCGGGCTATAATATTCATGTAAGCCTCTTACTTTTTTTATTTTCTCTTCTAATTTACATTTCTATGTATGATTGACTCATATTTAAATGCAAGTTTAATTTTTTGATCAGAGATCATCGACTAATGGAAAATTTTGAGTCGGTGGTCCCTAAGGCTAAGGCGATGTCAGTGGGTTCTATTATCCTAGAAAAAAATGACTAGGGGAAACTGTGGCAGTTAGAACAACTATAGAGGTGCCACTAGAAGGGACCATTGAGACTATGACCTCAATGTAGGGGGTGATGCGGTGCCCATGACGAGGATGGTTGAAGGAGATATAGTTTAGGTGCCTATCATAGAGGCACCACCATAGGTGACTTTTGGATATTAATCCTCAATAGGGAAGGTAGAGATTATTCTAGTAGTTAGGGGGATTGGGGAGTCCATGTTGGATATGTTTTCCTCAGAATTTCCATTAGTGGCAATTGTGGGGGATGAGGTTGAGAATCTACCACCAGAAAAGGTGGATGAGTAGGTTGTGAAAATTCTGTCTACCTTAGAGATACCACCAGGGGAATTTTATGCTTCTTCTTCAGGTGAGGGGGATAGAGAGGATCCATTTTATTTGGAAAAGGACTTTTTCCCACACACACCTGAGGATATACCCACAGAAAATCCAACCAATGAAGTGTTGGCATATTCCCTCTATATGAGCTCATGCTACTGAAGGTCTTAGAGGATTTTGGATTGGATTTCACTATGGATAATTGGGTAGTTCCCACAAGTCATGTAGGTACATGTGTAACTTCATCACCCACACCTAGATAGTTGACCTGCCAAACCGTGTGGGATCTCTCCGCCACTAGAAAATCAACTTAGGAGTCGGTGGGGAGAACTCCAGTGAGCTTCATGCATTGGACCAAGACTTCCTCATTGAGCAGGCTCATCCCAAATGGAGAGTTCTTGAAGTTTCTTGGAAGTGGAAAAAAGATAAGGGATCCAAGGTAGTTCAGGTAGATGAGGAGGAGATTTCCTATTTTAAAGGGTTGGTACTGGATCATGCTATCGTTTCCACTTCTCAAGCTGAGATTGTTGACCATCCAAAGGCCCATTTAGTGGTAGTTGAGGTAAAGGTGGAGAAGGAAACATCCCTTGTGGTTGAGTAGGAATAAATGCATATTATGGCTGAAGAAGTTCTTTCCATAGTCAATAAAGAGGTGGCCAACCTGGAAGAGGGGTAGTGAACTCTGGAGGCAACTCAACAGAGGCTGGATAAGCTCTAACTCTTGATCTATGGGGTCAATCTTTAGGGGGATTTTGTAAAGGATATTCTCTAATATGTAGATGACCCTTCAAAACTTCAGTAGTTTTTTTAACTTTCCACATACTCAAATATGATTCTTCTATCATATATTATTGTCGCACTTCAATCATACTCTTGAGATAACCAACGACTAGTACCTAAGATCAAGAGAGTCATTATCAGTTTGAGAAACAAGGGACAAACATTTTATTTCTCATTTATATGAGAGTTTTTGAAAATCATCACTCTGGTTATGTATTTATTAATTGACCGCTAGGAATGTTCAGGCTGAGAGAAGCTATGGCTGGAGAATAGAGCTCTTTGAACAACTAACTTGATTTTATAATGTGAATTAGTGCACAAATGAGATAATGCCAAGGGTGTTGAATTCTACCCAAACAAAGAGGAATAAAGAGCATGAATTGTGACTCCAAAGATCTGGAATGAAATGGGGGTGTTGCGAGGATGGAGGATAACTGATGACCATGTTCAAAACATAGCACCCATTATCATTTTTCTGAGGATGGGGACAAAAAAATGAGGGTCAACTGCTGAACATGTTCAAAATGCAGAACCCATCTCAAAATTTGATCCAAAGTCTTCCAGATCACATGCCTAGGACAATAGTTGATTCATTCTATCTAGGAAAAATTCCATTAAGGGGGACCCATTCAGATATGGAGGAGGATGCAAATCCAAATAGAGGGACACACAAAGCATGGGTATGAAGTTATGGAAATTTCATATGTATTCGAACACTCCTAGAATTATGGAACCATGTATTAGAGAAATTGATGTAGGAATATCAGTCTAAATGAAGGTCAAAATCATTTTCCAAGGGGAGCACCATCTCAAATTTCATGAAATAGTTGAAGAATATGAATGATGCGGTAGATTACTGGCATCGATGGAAAGGGCTTATGAGGAGAGATCCTAATATGCCTTACAATTTATGTCGTGTAATAAATATGATAGACACACAATTTAATGTCATATTTAGAGGATTTTGAACACATATTTTACTGTCGTACAATGAGGATATTGGACACACATTTTAATTTCATACTGTAAGGAAAATGTGAACCGACATGAATAATACTCACCCAACCATGGTGATGGGGGAGTAGGAGGGTAGCACGACTAGGGTACTCCCTGGAGTGTCCTATAATTCAAAAATGGCTTAGAAGACCCTATTCCAAGAGAATGAATATGGGGAGAGTCACATATAGTTTAAGGTCATGATTCTTGGACCATAAGGGGGAAAATAGTTTAAAGTCATAATTATTGGATCATTTTTATGTCTCAAAGGGGGTATGTGTGGAATGTAGGGGAGGTAAATCGATGTGAATAAAGATCATAGGAGGCCATTACACATAGAATATCTTGGAGGATTTTTTTCACAAAATTTAATTTCATGATTCTTGGACCATGAATCATCATTTAAGGTCATAGATTTTGGACCATAGGGTGATAATCCTAAAAAGATATGTGTAACATGGTGGAGTGACAACCCACTGTGAAAGGATGGATGAAAGGACCTAACACCAAACGAAACATTCCCAAGAGGAACGGAAAATAGTTTAAATTCACGATGATTGGACTTGGGCTCTTAGTTTAGGGTCATAGAGTTCAAACCATGGGATTTTGCATCTTAGTTTAAGGTTATAGAGTTTGGAAAAATGTGCACCCTAAAGTGTTTGGCGTGGAATGAAAGAGGTAGAACCCGATGTGGAAGGAGGGAAAAGAGGACACGTTATATGTGAAACATAAGGGGAAGGATATGAATAGTTTAAGTTTGTGATGTTGGGACTTGGGATCTCAGATTAGGGTTATAGAGCTTAGACCATAGTAAATAGTTTAAGGTCATAATGATTAGACCATAGGGGACATGTTTTGAAGGAATATGCATGATATTGAAGTAAGGTTACTTGACGTGAAAAGAGGGCCAAGGGAGGCCACCTAATGCCGCAACAAATGTATCTGAGAAAACATGCACATAGTTTAAAGTCATGATGATTGAACCATGAGGGAGAATCATAGATAGATATGTGTAGTGCAGTGGAGTAAAAAACCTGACATGAATTGAGGAGACCTAAGAGGACCAACACCACACCACACATTCCTCCTAGGATGACTTGCACATTTTTTAGAGTCATCATTCTTGGAATCAGGATTCTAGTTTATGGTTGTAGAGATCAGACCAATGGGATGATCATGTGTCTCCACCCTACTTGAGGAAAACCCCCTACTAAATCCTAAGCTTTCATGATTCATGATCGGTGTAAGAAACAAAGACCGGTATAAAATTCTTATTGCTTGAAAGGGAGAACAAAATGAGGGGTGAAAGTGAGCCAAAAACCCCACATGGGAGATTAAGAATTCCCAGAATTGGATAGTGAGATGGGATTAACTAATAGATAGGGAACAACTATTGACCATGTTCACAAAAAATATTCTATTCCCACATTAATTAAAAATAGGGTGAACAAATATAGGATCAAACATTGACCGAGTTTGAAATTAGGGATCCATTGTTTGTTGCTGGAGATCCTTCAAGGCATGATCCAAAGATGGCATGTGATCCATTGTGGCTATGGACCATTTCATTTGGGATTATGTTCTAATTGGGAGGGTGATTATTATCCAAATCGTAGAAAGTTTGAAATGAATAAGTGGAAGTGGGGAATGTCTTGGAGGGAAAATTAGGTGCTCTGGAAGCTATTCCTCCATGTGCTTGAATGAATCAGATCAACATGCAAGTAAGTGAGAGTCAAACCTAACTATGAGGGAAAGAGGCCCCAAGGGGAGTTTATTTCATGGCTGGAACTGAGATAAAATATTCTAGTGCCACTACATATCCCATGAGAATGAGAATCAAGCCACATATATTTGTAGAACATGGTGTGGTAGGAGACTGATGCTGGCGGAGTGAATTCCTCTCTGATGATGATATCAAATAATCCCATACTAAGAGGCGTATTGGTTTTTTATATATGGTATGATCATATTTTAATATCATGAACTGATGAAATTTTGATGTGAAGTTTTAATTCATACATGTTGGAGTAAGGCTACTACTAGTTTAAAGTCATGGAGCTTGGGCTGCGGGGTGGGGGGCATGAGTATCTGAAGGAGGCTTGTGTAGCATGAAAGAGTGAAAAACCAACATGAATGGAGGGTTGAAAGATCTCTCCACTACAAAAATCTCGATAAATCATACCCCAGGTAAATATCATGTTGTTGTGGGATAGAAAACCCCATAATAAGTCGAAAAAGGGGCTAAGTCAAAGATGAAACATCTGAGCAACACTATATATCCCATGATGATAGGAATCAAACCATACATAGTTTTGGAATATGGTGCGGTAGAAGACTAATGCTAATGAGTATTTACTATTGATAAAGAACAATTAATCATCCCATATTTGAATATGAGGCATCCTAAATCTATATGGGGTAAGGCTTATAGTTTAACATCATGTGTTGAGGATTTTGATATTTTTTCATCACATATTTATCATATGGGGAATCCTGGTTTAAGAATGGGTAAATCTTATCAAATTAAGAGGCAACCCAATTTTTATATGTGGTAATATTGAAGAATAATATCGTAAACTAAGAATTTTGGTGGGGATTTCACATCGATCTACCCGCTCTTTTTTTTTCTGTTATCGGGCTATGAGGGAATCTCGATCCTCTAATTGTTCTAGGTTAATAAATAGGGATTAAACCTAAAAAAGAGGCCCATGAGGGTATCTTGGGGTTACAACCCCATAGGTAATGGATGGTCCTATGGTGAATCCATGACTAGGCCTGAAGAAAATTGTCTAGGAGTCACTACATATCCTATGAAAATGGGAATTAAGCAACACATAGTTTTAGAAAGAGATGGAGGCATAATATTGCTGAAATACTAGGGATAAAGCAAACCATGTGAAATATGGGTGAATGCACAAAGTTTAGGGTCATAGAACTAAGACTAGGGATTCTAGATTGAGGTCATAGATCTTGGATGAATTACAAACAATTTAAGGTCATAATGCTTGTACCATGGGTGGGGGATGTGAGGATGTTTGTGAGGTGAAAAGGAGTTAACACTTGATGTGAAGGAGCCAAGGGGGTCAATCACTACACAAAATGATTGTGAATCTAGTTTCACATAGTTTAAAGGTCATATGTCTTGGACCATTATAGACCATTTAAACTCATGATGCTTGGATTATTGGAAAATAGTTTAAAGTTATGATGCTTGGACTAGGAAAGTGTTCATTTTGAGGGTACTTGTTTGTCATAAAAGAGGTAGAACTTGATTTAAAAGGAGGGAATACAGGCCCACATACCAAAAAAGTACCAGGGAACATAGAAAACATAGTTTAAGGTCATAATTATTAGGCTGAGGTGAATGTGTAAAATAGTTTTATGTCATGGTGATTAAGTAATGAAAATGTCTATCTCAAGGGTATCTGTGCGGAAAGAAAGAGGTAGAAACCAATATTAAAGGAGATAAGGAAGATCATGCACCACATTAACACCTTGAGATAAACTATACATTTTTTAAGGTCATAAGTCTCAAAATGTAAATGGGGAAAAGGGGCCAAAGGGTTGATAAATTTGTGGCTGGGCCCAAATATAGAAATTATGACCATCACTACATATCCTATGAGAATGGGAATCAAGCAAAAAGTAGTTCTAGAACATGGTGCGGTAGGAGACTGATATTGGTAGTGGGGGAAATCATATATGGTGATGTAATTGAAGCATACCATAGTTTTCATGAGGAATTACATGTTTATGAAATGGAGTAATGCCTTAGTTTAACATCATATGCTGAGGATGTTTGTTTCAGTTTATCTCATATCACACGAGTCATCCCAATTGTATATAGGGTAGGACATTTTAGATCATTCTATACTCATTGTATAAAGAATCCTGATTTTATAATGGGTAATATCATCTCTCATTAAGACACATCCCAATTCTATATAGGGTAAGATCATATTTTAACACCATGCACTGAGAACATCATGTTTTATAGTTTAAATTTTCACAACTCAAACTATAGGGGCTACAAAATGTTTAAGGTAATAATTCTTGGAAAAATTGCATATGGTTTAAGTTCATACTATTTGGACCATAGAAAAAAGTTTAAGGTAGTGTTTTATAGACCCTGGGGCTTTTTGTGGCTCATCCACATGAGTACACATCCTATAAAGACTCCTAATCCCATGTGATTCATAATCAGTGAGGGAAACAAGGAGTGGTGAGGGGATTTACCTGATGCATTGAAGTGTACAATAGGGGAAATGTGATGTTGAGTTTAGAATTTCCCAATGACACTGAACTACTTACTCAATGTGCATGGATGAATGAAGGGGAAGCACAAAAGGTTTTGGAATTCCACCAAAACATAAGGAGGTGGAAAGAATGTAAATCAAATCTTTTAAGATCTAGACCATGAAAGGGGAGACTGATGGGAAGGGACCACTATTGACCAAGTTCGAAACATAGGATCCACAAATACACCGAACAATAATGGAGATAGAAAATAAATAATCAACCGTTGAACATGTTTGAAACATGAGAACTATCATTAATCATAATATATCCATCAAGTCATGTTCCTAGGATGGGAGGTGAGACATTTTTTATAGGCACCGTCACTATTAGGGGGACCATTTAGATTTGAAGGATGATGATGATCCAAATCGAGGAGGACTCATAGTGTGGAGGTGAATTAGGGGAATGTTAATGTGGAAATCAACACCCTAGGTTCCATGCAATTGTACATTTGAGCATGTAAATGAAGAATATTATAAAGCGAGAATCAAACCCATTCTTCGAGGGTGGGGGACCTGAGGTAGTTCAAGGACCAGGTTGGACCCAAGGTACATGAATCAGGTGTCTCAATGTATACCTTGTAACTAGTATTATAGATATGATTCCAGTTTAAGGATGTAGATATTAGACCAATTGAATGTAGTTTAAGGTCACAATGCTTAGACCATGGGGCGACTATTACTTTAAGGTCTTATAGCTCAGACTGCTTGAGAATAGTTTTAGGTCATTCTTCCTAGACCATTTTCACATATTTTAAGGTTGTTATGCTTAAACCTATGGGGCCACTATTAGTTTAAGGTCATAAATCTTGGACCATTGAAAATAGTTTAAGGTCGTGTTTCATGGACCTATGGGGGATATTAGTTTAAGGTCCTAAATCTTGGACCACTGAAGCCGCTCACACAAAGTACTACTTGAGAAAATTGGAATTGGTGGGAGGTGTGATACACTCCCTGTTTTTGGTAATAGAAGAATATGATCTATTGTAATTGTTCTTAATAATGATGCAAGGTCCTTCCCACATATCTTCCATCTTTGGTGCCTTTTTTTCTAGGTATCATTGGCATTCTGAGAGACAATACCATGTCACCCTGGTGGAAGGAGCAGAGGCAAACCTTCTTATTGAACACTGACACTATCCTATTTTTTTGCCTCTCTAGATTGTGAAAGGACTAAATCCCATTCTATTTGAAGGATTTTTAATCATCTAGATGGAATTATTCCATTCTTTCTAGAATTTTTGAGTCACATACAGCTATTCATGGCTATGAAAGCTAAACCTCGATGGGAAAGAATTTAATGACCTGAACTTTTGAATAATATTTTGTTTCCTAAAAATGTATGTTTTACTATGTCATAATCAATAAAACTATATAAGTATAATTGAAATGTAACCATCAAGTTTTGACCATTATATGACCATTGGAAACAATAATAAATTTTAATGTTATAATTGTTGTTTAAAATAAAAATAATAATGGATAAATAATGCAGAGAGAAGATTCGATGGCCTCATCTAGTAGAGTCGGGACGTACGAAGCCCATATGTCAGAGCTTGAAAAGGAGTTAGTGTCACTAGGATTTTACCTAGACCAAACCCAAGCTTGGATTCAACATATTAATCTTGAACGAAATTGTCTATGGGAGAAGTTTAAGCTGATAGAAATCACCACCTGGGCAATGTTATTTGAACCACCATAAGATTATATCACCATTGCACACCTTGCTCTTAGGTCCTATATAGGTGTTATAAGGGGATATGTAACAAGGCCTTAGTTACTTTGTGTAATCCTTTAGTATATTTTTTTTCTTCATATTATGGTTATTTTTTTTGAATTTCAAATATCAAAATAAATTTAGAATGAATTTTTAAAAGTTTCATATTATTGATAAATATTAAAAAAAAGAGTATTTTAAATTTTTTTATACTTTAAATAATTAATAACGTGAAATGGTTTTCAAAAAACAGACATTTACAGTTCTGATCAGTAAGAAATTTAGAGTCTGATAAGATCAACTTAATTTTTGGTGAATAGTAAATTATGAATAGTAATATTACCCTTATGAATAGTAATATGAACAGTGGAACAATAATCTCACTTAATTAATTTTAAATTTAATTTAGGTATCTTGAATGGTAGTATGATACAATAATATAAGTAAATAACCGTTTCAGAAATTATTAGTTAAGTATAGTATTTTTGTAGGTAAATAATGATTTTACATAATAATTAAATATCTCATATTTAGAAAATTATTTTCATAAAATAGAGTTTATTTTTGAAATCATAACATTGATATTAGTTTAGGGTGAATTTACGAGTTTTTTATTTTTTATTTGTTTTTCAGTGAATAGTAAAAATACAAATTTTGAGTTTTCGGTGTGTTTTATGACATCATAATGATGTAATATGTAATTAAAAATTCTGGTCAACTTATTTAAATTTAAATATTATAAGAGGTGTCCCAAGTGGTCAAAACCATGGGCAAATACTATGGGAAAGCCTATAGTTTTTCAAATACCACTAATGAGGTGTCCCTTGGAAATTAATAAAATATTCCCTCGCTTTTGCTATAAATACCAACCAATTCCTTCATTCCTTTCATTCCAAATTCCACTTCAACAAAGATTTGGTCTTTTTAACTCTCAAGGATTCCTCCCAAGGATTCCTCCCAAGGTTCCCTCAAGCTCCCAAGGTCCTAACCTTATTATTTTTGAAGTTACTCTTCAAGGTAAGGGAACCTCTCACCCTCCTCTTTTAGTCAAGGCTTCTTTTATGGTATATATTTTAATTTCCATTTTATTATGTTGGTGTATGTTATTATGTATCCTTATTACTGTCCATTTTATGTCAAAATGATGAGATACCCTTTTCGCTCTCATCAACTGATTTTCTGAATTTTTAAGTGACGTTGTTAGGCTGCTGGATTTTCATAAGGGAATTTTCAACTTTTCTTTTTCTTTAAAATTCACTTTTATGTGGTATGTATTGAAAATTTCCATACCATGTTCTTATATTCATGTTATTATATAATTATACTTTATTATGAATCTATTATGAATAGTTGAACTTTGTTCCCTCTCTTTTTTAATGTTTCCTAAAACCAAGTTGCATAGCCATTGTGTTGTAGAAATTTCGTCTCAAAATCACTCTCTTTTTATGAAGAAATTATTTTATTTTCCTTTTATGAATAACCAAAACTATTTCATTTCCAAGGGTATTTATCATGACATAAAAATTATTTATTTTATTCTAGAATTGAAATACATAAAACCCTTATTCTCTTTTTGTGGGTTTTAAATGACAAAATGATCATGTTTTTAAGCACTTTTTAAAACGCCATGATTTTGATATAAAACCATTTATTTTAATATCTATGAGTTATTTATGAAATTTTTGATTATGATATATGTGGATAAAATGAAAATAAAGACATATTAAGGGTGAACCCTGATATCACTCCAATGAATTAGGTAAAGAAATTAATATCTAGAGATGACAAGTTTTATGATACCTTAATGAGTAACTTGGGTAATTTTTTATGATACCTTGGGGATGGAACTTGGTGATATGATTACACTACCACAAAACATGGAAATAGAAGTGCTTACCTTTATTAGTGCTAAGTAGAAAGTGCTGATAAAGGGGTGAGCCTTTATCAGCGCTAGCTAAAAGCACTGATAAATGTACCCTTTATCATCACTTTTTTTAGCGCTGATAAAAGTTTTTATTATTAATTTATATAAAATTATATATATATATCTATATAATTAAATAATTATAAGATTATAATAAATTAAATTATATAATAAATATATTTTTTATATTTTTTATATTTATTAGAGATTTATTAGATTTATTAGATCAATTCATTGTATTTATTATATTTGTTATATTTAATATATTTACTATATATATTTTATTTATAAATATATAATAATTTTTAATATATATATTTATAATTAAAATTATTTAATATATAAGTGTTTTCCAATGAATTGGTCAACAAAAATATGTGTATATGTTATGTATCATATGCATGAATGTTCATCTGTACATTACATGATGTGGTATACTGATTAATTCATAATGTTACCCATATGAATTATATATGTTCTAAAAAATGTACTTATAAAATTACATTAAATATATTTAAATAATAAATATATTTTATTATGTTTTTAATGATATATATAAATACTTTTTAAATAAATTTGTAATTATAATTTTATTAAAATAAATATATTAACAATTATATACCAATATTTATAAGTATATACTATTTATAGTTATAATTATTAATAAATAAATAAATATTTATCCTATATATCATTTTAAATAAATATATAAGAATATAAATAAATTGTTAAAATTATTCCTTTATTAACACTCAAAAAGTGCTGATAAAGGTATATTTTATTAGCACGTTTATTTTATCGTAGATAAAATATACCTTTATCAGCGCTTTTAACTAGCACTGATATAGGTTCTAGTGGTTTTTATAAAATAACCCTAAGAGGCCCCTCCTCCCTCGCACCAGTTCAAGCCTTCGCGGAAGCTGTACCCTGCGCTGTCGACCTCTCCTCCGCCATGACCCCTCTTCCTCCTCCTCCTCCTCTGCCTCTGCTGCCTTTTCATCCTCCTCCACTACGACTGTCCTCCTCCTCATCTACCGCTGCTGCCTTCTCCTCCTCCTCCATCTCAATCCCTCCTCTGTCGTGACCCTGCTTCTCCTCCTCCTCCACCGTGGCCTCCTCCTCCTCCTCCTCCACCTTCTCCTCCTATTCTTGGCACGGTCCCCTTGTCCATGTGACCTACTCCGGCGCGCCTTCCTCATTCGACGACCATCCTGATAGCCTCCTCTATAATGCATAGATTCCCCCGGTGAGTCTCTTATGTAATGAATTTTTACTCTTCTACATTATAAATACATTTGGTCTGCAAAGTTAGGTCCAATAGACCCCATAGTGGTATTGGTTCATGTTATTAATTACTAATAGCCTAGGTTGAAATTGTACGAATGGGATTATGATCAATCATATTGTAAGGGTCATGGGTGGAAGTTTCTGTGAGGGAAGAATTATGGTAATCACATGGAAAGGGTCTTTATATGGATTTTTAATTGGGGTAGAGTGACAGTGATGTGAAATTTATTGGTAAAGACCATGACTTTACTAGAGATTTGTCTATCCAGAGTTGTGGGCCTTTTTGGTAGTACTGCATAGTGTGATTGGGGGGATGCCTTGGTGGGTACTAGTGATGGAATAAACAATGGGTAGGTTTTTTTGTGAGATATATCAAGGATTATTTTAAATCTTGTATCATGTTGAGTACATGGTTTTTATTGATTATCCCACAGAAAATATTTATCATGGCTATATAAAATTGTGACATCTCTCTTAGAACCCTTATAGGCACAATACATGGAAAGGGGTTGATTATAATGTTAGTGGAAATGATAACGTGGATTCCTTATGACCTTAAGGGTAGGGAAATCCACACATGGGGTGGTGTAGGTTTGTAACTAAATATGAATAAAGAGATTTATTGTTGATATATTGTTATCTCTAGGTATTGGGATCATCATGATATATTTTTTAACTATAGGATATGCTAATGATGGATACGTGAGGCTTCTTAGGATGGGTCATGTATGAGCTTCTTATGTAATAGCCTCTTGCTCGAGGATAGGTATCAATCATTGGATAGATAAGATCTAGTATGAGGATTATCTTCCATGCTTGTTCATTATATCTTAATCATTATTATATATCTATGATGAGGATGAGGCCTAGAGACCTTAGGATTGAAATGTAGAGATACTCCACCAATGTGAACATTCTTTCAAAATTTTTAAAGTTTATGTTTGGCTATACATCATGGGGTATATGAAATTTTCCACAAGACATAAATTATTTTAGTGGTTCGGATTGTGTTGAAGGTTAGCTATGTTTTACCTTCCCTAGGATCTCCTTTATGTATGATCATTTATCCAAGGGATCTGTATTACACTGGTAGTCCTCAGGCAGTAAGTTGGATCTTTTATGACCATCTCACGATCCACTTCTAGTATATCTTACTAGCCATGTAGAATAAATTGTATTAGTGATTTAGATTGTGTTAGAGGTTATATTGGTTATTACTCTTTAGGTCCTCCTTTATGTATGTGAGTTTATCCATGGGACCCACCTTATGTTAATGGTTTGGATCATGTGGGAGGTTAGCTATGTTATGCCCTCCATACTGTTTTTTGGGGGTGGATGTTATTCCATGAGGCATATAGTCACATCACAATTCATGATCAAGATTTAATGGTTCGGCCTTGGGGATGAGTGTTGTAGTGTATACCTTGTGGTAATTCAACAATGTGACATCATAGGGTGCACTATTCAATAGACCCTTAGGCTACACCATAATGTACCCTATTCTTGAAATGAAAAGATATTTTTTTAGTCTTATTAATGAGGTTCCCCTATTCCTTATTATCCACTCGACCCCATTACCCAAACCCCTCTTCCCCATAATTTTACCCTCTCATAATTCACTCTTTAGGATCCCTAATGGTCATTTCATAGTGGAAAACCCACCCCCTCCCTGGACAGCCCACACCCACACCCCCTCCCCCGCACCCCTACATACCCAACCTAGATAGCCCACCCCTCCCCCACACCCTTGCAACCCCTACCCCCTGTACAGCCCACCCCTTCCCCTTTGAACCTTTTATGTTTTAATATATTTTCCTCTTTTCTCGTCCAGAACCCCTTCACACTACGCCGCCATCCCCCTCTCCTCTTGGGTGGTTCTCCCTCACCCAATGTATGTTTCATCTTTCATCACTTGTATTGGAGAGCCTAGGATAATTTTTACCTCTCTTATTCCTTCTATATATTAGTGTTTGACCCCCCCCCCAAATCCTATATTTAAATGGACATGGGTCAATTATAATTAGAAATGTAACGATACAACTCAGAATGGCATCATAACCAACAACTGACCTGAATTTCCACTAACCTAAGAGGAGTTCATGATCCCTATAGGATAGAAATGATCCCCTAAAAAAATACAATTATTGTGGAATATTTTACCCCTAAATTAGAGTAAATTAAAAACGATATTTCTTCTAAAAAGAAGACATGCCCCATTCATAAGTTGAACATCTAGAAAAATATTAGATACAAAAATAAATAAATAAATAAGAAGCATATATCATAGATGGAAAATACAATACCACTATTGACCAATAAAATTGTTTAATATGTGAGTTCTCATTTTATGTTTTCATTTCAGTTGGAAATATCCTCTGCCGCGTGCCTCTCCTCTATCGTGAACACACCTCTTCTGCGTACTGAACGACACCTTCACAATGAGTTTTCTCATATTACTCATTGGTTTCCTCTTGTTCTCATTTTATTACTATTTGATATTGATGGTTATGTTTTGAAATGTATGGGCTAAATGCCCCGCTGAAAATCATGGCTGTTGGTAGTCCTTGTTTGCTCACTAAATGAATTGCATGTTGGTTGGTTCCTGTAGAACATTTGAATATAAAAATTGGTAATTTACGTATACTTCACTAATGAATGAATTCCCCAGAATGATAAAACTTCCACAATAACCCCTAAATTAACAAACGAAATTGAATAGAGGATGCTTCATAAAATATTAAATTGTGATTGTTTGGTTTGTATGATGTTGAGATTGTGAACATGATTGTGTGTTTTTATGGTGTTGTAGTTGTTGGCATTATTGGCATGCCATTTGTTTTCCATGTTTTAGTTCTTTCACCATTGAATATCAATCCAAACTTTACCCATTTCAATGGCACCACCACTTTATTACCAGTGCAATTCCACTAAATCTTAAAAAACCATTTCACTAGAGGACTCTATGAGACACTTTATGGACACCCTAGTCAAATAACCATAACAACACATGTAATGAATCCTTCCACCCACAATCACTCTATTTAAAATAATACCATCTATTAGTTTAGAACCATATTTATTGACTAGAGACATTATGTTTCTAGAGAAACACTAAAAACCTGGCTTACAACAATGAATATAGATCACATGTGGGATACTAAAACATTCTTGTGCAAGGGATTCTCATAGCTAGTTCCATTGACCAGGTGGTTTGGAAGATGGGTGTGATCTACTTTGGTTCTTAGTAATGCATAGAGAGGTAAGGGTATTGTTTACCATAACTATTTCCATTGATTATAGTTGGTTGATGACCCTAGTTGAACATCTTTTGTGTAATTTTTTTTAAATATTAATATTACTGTATCAAATAGGATGAATAGGAATAAATAATGGATGAATTCCAATCAGTTGACAAAAGAGTATGAAGATGGCGTGGAATAGTTTATCAAGTTTTCAAAAGATCATGCATATGAACATTCTCAAATCCATTTTCTATGTTTACGCTGTTTTTATTCAATAAAAATTAGTCCAGAGGAGTTGGAAGAACACCTGATATATCACAGAATAGATTGAAGTTATACATGTTGGAATAAGAATGGGTAAAAAACAAATTCAGGTAGTTTTGGGACCAATTTGGATGGAGAAGGAAGTTTGAAGAGTTTGATTTTGCAGAGTGTTGTCTTTTTTTTTGTCAAAGTGGATAAATCAATTCACTTGTAAAAACTTGGAAAATTATGATGATGCTTTGCTGATTTGTATTTAAAAAATATCATAAGTTTTGAGAACTTGTGATGCAAGCCTTATGAATGATAGGGGGAGAAAAGAAGTTCTTTTTGGAAAAGGTGAGAAAGTGGCATGCAAGTATATGTGGTGTGCAAGTATATGTGGCATGAAATTATAAGTGGCGCACAAGTGTATGTTGCGTGCAATTCATATTTTAAGATCATCACATCAAAATATAACAAAGGAAATAAAGTGACACACAAGTTAAAGATGGGCGCACAAGTAAAAACGTGGCGTTCAAGTGTATATTGCACACAAGTCATATTTCAAGATCATCACCTCAAAATATGACAAAGGAAATAAAGTGGCGTGCAAGTAAAAAAGTAGCATGCAAGTGTGGGGCACAATTATAAATGGTGCGCAAGTGTATGTTGCATGCAAGTCATATTTCAATATCAGCTTATGAAAATATGACAAAGGAAAAAAAGTGGCGTGCTAGTGATGTAGTGGTGCACAAGTGATGGAGCAGCGTGCAAGTGATGGAGCGGCAAGCAAGTAGGAATGACGTGCAAGTGTATGTGGAACGTTGGGTCACCAAAATTCCTATAAATAGATGGCTACCCTTCTCATTTTTCTATGCTCAACACTTAATATAAAATTTGATCTCTAAGCACGCAAGTAGTATAAAGTGGCGCGCAAGCTAAAGTGTCGCTCAAGTAAAGAGTTATTTATAAGGCACACAAGTAGGGATGCACGCAAGCAACGTGTCACGCAAGCATAGTGGCATGCTAGAAGAAGTGGAACACAAGTTCTAAGAGGCGCGCAAGCAGGGAGTTGTGTTCAAGAAGTGTGCTGTGTATAAGCCAAAGGTGGTGCATAAGTTGTAAGCTGTGCACAATAGTGGCACACAAGAAGTTAGTGGCGCGCAAGCAGGGAGGCATGCAAGCAGGGTGTGGCGCTCAAGTTGTTTGCACCAGGAGGTTCTTACCAACTTCTGGTTTAGGAATGTGAATAATTGTTTTGAAAAATTTGATTTGTGAAAATTCATCAAGAAGCACAGAAACATTGTTTTACCCTATTTGTGCTAAGAGGGAGCACACACACTATTGGATTATTTTCAAAGTCCTACATGAGTGTAAGGGAATATCCTACTCATTGTATTCCACATCAAAGGATTGTTTTCTAGTGGATTGTGTGGTACTGGATTGTTTCTGTACCATACCAAGGATGTAGCTACTCTTGTTGAGTAGTGAACCCTATAAATCTTGTGTTCCTGTGGTTGTGTGTGTTTAGTAGGGAAGAAACTCTTTAATAGGAGGTGAAGGTTGTTTCAAAAAGAATGAAACATAAAAAGAAAAAGATATCACTAATTCACCCCCTCCCTCTCTCAGTGATACTTGGATCCTGATTGGGAACTTCAATTGTTATCAAAGGGAGGTTCCCTTCATTTGTTCTTTGTTGAAGTTTTTAAGAGAAGTTGTGATGGAAAATATGAATTGCGTGATTAGTAAGTGGATTCTGATATTTTATGGAAAGAATTATTATATCTGGAAAGATTGAATGATGCCTTATCTTATGTCTCTTGGGTATTAAGTTCTTGAAACTACAACTGATGGATTTCCTCCTATTGATGACAAGGTTCCTCTTACACCTGCTGATAAGAAGAATCTTGAGAATTATGGAAGAGATAAAAATTAATTACTCTCATATCTTTCTGAGAGTGAGTTTTTAAGAGTTAAAGGTGTCTCTACAGCTAAAGGAATATGGGATAAGTTAAAGAACATCTATGAAGGAAATACAAATGTAAAGATGGAAAAACTACAAATCTGGAGGCTGAAGTATGAAGACTTGAAAAAGGGAGAATCTGAATCTGTTGGGGGCTTCTTTACTAGGATAAATGACATTGTTAGTAAAATCAGATGTATTGGTGAAATGTTAGAGGATTCTATAGTTGTTGAAAAGATCTTGAGAATTCTTCCTAACAAGTTTGATGCTAAAGTGTATTCATTAGAATATAGAGACCCTGAAACATTATCTCTCGATGATTTTCATAGCACTCTCATTACTTATGAAATGATAAGGGAGAATACTACGAAGAGAAAAACAAAATATGATAGAGAAATTTCATTCAAGGATATAAAGAGAGAGAAGTTAAAGAAGACTCTTATTGAAGATGATGATGGTGAATCCGATTCTGAAGAAGAGGTATGTAAAAATTTTGATGAAATTTTATCCTTGTTTTATAAGAATGTGAAAAGAGGTAAAAGGAAATACAAGGGTAAACTTACCTTGAAATTTTTTGAGTGTGGAGCCATTGGTCACTTTGCAGCTAACTATCCTCAAAATAATAAAGAAGAAGACAATGATGATGATGACAGAAGGACAAAAAGGTCATGGAAGAAAAAAGCTGACAAAGATAAATATTTTTCAAAGGGGAAGGATAAAAAGTCCTTCAAATAAAAGAAAGACACTTTTTATCTAAAGATTAAGATGAAGAAGATAGAGAATATGAATCCAAGAAATCATTTTTTGAAAAAACTAGAGAGAATACCTTTATTGAAACAGTGAATAATGAAGATTATAGGAGCCACAATTCTGAAGAAGAAGAAACTCAACTTGAATATCTTCTTAAAGAAGAGTTGAAAGAATGTTTCAGGAAGATCAGAAGTCTTCAGAAGGAAAACGAGAAGTTGATAAATAAAAATTCCACATTAAACAATCAAGAAGGTTTTTATGATGAGAAAATTAATATGGAAAAGGAGATTGATGATCTAAAGGATTCTCTTGAGAATGGAAAGAATCATAATGATCATCTTTAAGTAAAGCTGATGGAAAAAGAAGAAGATTTGGAACTTATCCAATAGAAAATTTCTAAAGCTAAATAAATAAATATCAATTTCAAACAATATATCTCAGAAGTTGGTGAATGTTCTAGTAAAAATTAACCAAAGAAGGATCCACAAAAGTTACCTTCAAAGGTTGAGAGCAAAGACAGAACTGGTTCTGATAAGAACAAAGATGGAAAGACTATGTATGTGTGTAACTCCCCGGCCCCAGTTACCCAAAGTCGGTGCATTATTACATAACATTGGCATGATCACAAGAAAGATCAAATCTCGAAAGACCAATTATTTTAGTAGCCTTGGAAACAATATATATATTCATAAAGTTTTACATTACATCATAAAATAAAAACTACACAATATAGTCTCCATAGTCCACACTCTTATCCCCTCATACTATCCCTGAAGGTCATTCATAATTTACTTCTTCACATCCTGGGAAAAATAAAACCTAGAAAAGGGGTGAGCTCAAATGCCCAGTAAGGAAAAAAATATAGCGGAAACTTTAATAAATAAGAATAAACATTTAAGGCAATGTATAACTAAAACAAAAGCCTTTTAAACTTGAACTTCAACATAGTATGGCAAAAATAAAATGAAATAATTCCATTTACTTATTCACATGG
Organism: Viscum album; assembly: GCA_963277665.1. NCBI lineage: Eukaryota > Viridiplantae > Streptophyta > Magnoliopsida > Santalales > Viscaceae > Viscum > Viscum album. The sequence continues at coordinate 1,033,237,838 of OY728128.1, read as the reverse complement.
ATATTCTACTAATCGAATAATCACATGCAATATCAATAACCACTTTCATAATGATGGAATGCATAATGCCAGACTATCATAACCACATAGCCAAGGCCTCGTGCCAAGACTACAAATAAGATTTTTCCAAGGCCTTGTGCCAAGACACAAGTTTGTCTCATGAGACCTACCGATGCATCAAGGAGCTATAGCGGGCTCCACCCGTCACATATTAAGTCCAATGCATTCCCATATGAAAAGGTTTAAACATAACATAAACATTATATTAAAACTAGCATACGAAATGTAAATACTTCATCCATAAACCATGAATGGTATAAAAATAATACATCCACAGTCAAACAAATCACAAAACCTTCAATACAATATAGAAGTTTTGTATCATAATAAATCAACTTCAAATAAGCGTAAAATCCATCAAAGGATATTGACATAGATGAAATCAAACTCTTTTTAGAGAAATATCTCTTTATATTTTGAAATCATATATTTATAAAATAAAACATTTTCTTTGAAAATATTCTTATAATCTTGTAAGGGAAGCTTCGAAGATTTTATAATGGCGGAAAATAGCCGCACCCGCCGTATAAGTTAAAAAAACATTCTTACCTTAATTCTTCCGAAAAGGTTAAAAATCACCTTGTTTGGAAAATGACGGAAAGATTCCTTTATAAAACACTTATAAAAAGTCAAACAAGGGTATAAATGTCTTTAACCCATATTCTTGTAAATAGTAAAAATGTTTGAAATACATTCTTAAGAAACATGGATGTCGATGATAAAGAAATCCCAGTAGATTATTACTTATAAACAACCTCGGATAATGAAGAGATTGTGAAATAACCCTTACCTTGTACTTTTCCTTGGTTGGGGTAGGTTAAACTCCTATATAATGGTGAAATAATTGTTATTAAATTATACAATAATCATATACATTAATATGATATCATATATGATCTTTTAACATTGATTTGTTAATAATATCTTAGTATTATCGTTGTTTCGGGTGTTAACTTAATCGTTTTATTTTATATGTTTTGTTATGTAAGCTATGTTTTTCATGGATAGGTTGTATCTTAATCATATCCAGAATTATATCAAGTCCTTAGATACAATTATTAATCATCAAATGAGAATTATACTTGAATGGATACGATGGAGAATGAATCTCATCGCGTTCGTGGAGGCGGTAGTCCGTACGTACGCACGGACGACAATATAATTCTTTTGATATTAAAATAATATATAATTGGATGGTATATTATCATGTTATATTTATTATTTACATGAGTTACACATCATTATTATACCCATCCAAATAATAATTTATTGAATAACAATTACACCACAACGTGGAGACGGTAAGCCGCACGTACACACGTATGATGACATGTTATTCAAAGGATGGATATAATACTGAATATGGTTGTACAATATTTAAAATAACATCACAGTATATATAAGATACTGGATTTATTATTTTATAATGGTAATAACAAAGAAGGAAGAAGTGGAAGAAGAAAGGAACTTGGAAAAGGGTGGTGAAATCATTACCTCTTCTTCGGGTTCTTCCATTTGATTTGATCAAAAGGGATCTTAGGTTGGCTTTATGACTAAAGGAAGGCCTCTAGGATGAAGTGAGGGAAGTTGAGAGAGTATTTGGTCAGATTTTGGCCGAGCCAAAAGGCTTTGAAGGTGTGAATTAATGATAAGGGGGAGTGCCCTTTTATAAGAGGGGTGAGGGGCTCCTTTGAAAAAGCTAGAAATATTATTTTATAATAAATTAATATTCGGTTTCTAATGGCTCAAAAGTGGATTATTTAAAGGTTAAAGTGGTTATGGGTCTAAAACCACTCAACCAATTGAATTTATACAGGTTTGGGTTACTATATTAACCTTATCATTAAGTATTAACTCTTAGTTAATTAGTTTCACTTTTACAACGTCTCTTTGTATTTTTATATTATACGGTTAATAAACTTAATATATACATAAAAGAGACCACAAGTGGTCCATTAATGATAAACCTATCATTATATAAGTATCTTGGCCGAACCTTAGATTTTTAGGAATTTAATATCAATTAATAATATAATATTTGTTTTAAAAACTCTTTTATGTCAATTTTGACACTATTCAATAATTGATTTTTGTAAAAATCATAACAGAATTATTACTTAAAAAAAAGTTAATTAAATCATTCCTAAAATGTCATATTAACCTAGAAAATTAGTTTAATTCATAAAAAGTCTAAAATTATATTTATTTGGGTATCTACAATATCAATCATTTTAATTTTTCACTATTATGGTAATTACTGCATCACCATTGTGTCATAAATAAATTACATTTTTTAGTGTCTAAAAATTATAAATAAAATACCATTATGTATGAAATATTTTTATATTTATAATTAATATTTATAGTCAAAATCCAACATATATAACCCTATGTAAAAATTGTTTTTCTAAAAGATATATTCTTGTGTCATTTTTGTATTCATTTTAACTTAATTAAAATAAAGTGTCCCTATCACTTACAAGTGGTACCATGGGTTCCCAAAATCGACCCAAAGATGCCCATGGTCGGACATGTATCAACAAATAAGTTTAGGACACGTTTTAGGGTAATTTTTTATTATTATAATATTATTTTTTAACCCTTATTTACCGGTTTTACCCTTTAACCATGGTAAATAAAATATTTACCGAAGTAATTATTCAAAATGTCTAAAAATAAAAGTTACCTATTTACAAAATTTGAACATCGTGATTCCAAATATGGAATCCATTTTTACAAATTCAAAAAACATAAGTGGAAAAAATTAATTAATTCCCGCTGTCAAAACAAAAAATGTGTTTTTAAGATATAATAACTATCAAAAGATTGATACTTGTTTATGTTCGGTTTAATTGTGAAATTATGTCCAATGACCAACATTGTATTAAATGGATAAAATATATTCTAAATATACTTTAAAACCACTCAAATTCATAATTTATCACTATTAATTATTTTGATTAAAAAAGTTGTTTTTAATTAAAATTTTGTAATTTTCACTATTCATCAAAATGTTAAAGTTATCCGAAAAGTACCAAAATTTCATATTAGGCTAAATTTGATACTCCGAATCCAAAAATGAAGTCCATTTTGTGAGATAAAATTTCTAAAATTTTAAAAAGTAGGTATTACTATTCATAACGTCTAGTTTGATCGGTTGTGGTGTGTGTTAGAACTCGATGTTGCGTACAACACACGCTATTGCATTATTCAAAGAGAAGCGTACCATAGAAGCTTGGGGTGTTACATTCTCCCCTCCTTCAAATAATTTCGTCCTCGAAATTTCTAGAATACTACCTCATGAAAAGACTCGGGTGGTTCTTCATCATAAATTTCTCGGGTTCCCACGTTGCCTCTTCCATCTTATGGTTTCTCCACAAAACTTTTACCAGACGCGTTGTCCGGTTTCTCAGTACTTATTCTCTCGTATCAAGAATCTTGACGGGCTCTTCGCAATAAGACAGATCGGGTTCCAATTCCAATTCCTCTTAGGTGAGTACATGCGTTGGGTTAGGCATGTATTTCCTCAATAGAGATACGTGGAACACATCGTGAACTTTGGAGAGACTTGGCGGCATTGCCAATCGGTAAGCTACAACCCCAATTTGTTCTAGAATTTTGAAAGGTCTGATGTACCTGGGACTCAATTTACCTTTATTACCAAAACGTATGACTCCCTTCCATAGAGATACCTTCAGAAAAACATGATCACCGACTTGAAATTCCAAATCTTTCCTTCGATTATAAGTATAGCTCTTCTGCCTACTTTGAGCTGTTTTGATGTGATTTTGGATTACCTTCACCTTTTCCATCATTTCCTCCACTAGTTCTGGGCCTACAAGTTTTCTTTCACCACGTCATCCCAACAAGTTGGTGTACGACATCTCTTTCCGTATAATGCTTCATATGGTGCCATCTGAATACTCGAATGGAAGCTATTGTTATAGGAAAATTCTATCAGAGGTAAATATTGATCCCACATACCCTGAAAGTCAAGTGAGCAGGATCTCAACATGTCTTCCAAGGTTTGAATAGTTCGTTCTGATTGTCCATCTGTTTGAGGGTGGTAGGCAGTGCTCAAATGAAGTTCAGTATCCAAGGCTTTCTGAAGACTTTTCAAGAATCTTGAAGTAAAACGAGGATCACGATCAGAAACAATCGATAGGGGTACTCCATGAAGTCTCCAAACTTCATCAATATATAGTATTGCTAGACGTTCCAGTGGTAGATCTTCTCTTATAGCAAGAAAATGTGCTGACTTGGTAAGACGATCAACAATGACCCATATTGCATCATTCCTTCTAGGAGTCTTTGGTAGCCCCATGACAAAGTCCATCGTAATATTGTCCCATTTCCACTCCAGTATGGGAAGAGGTTTCATGACTCCTCCAGACTGTTGCCTTCTAGCTTTCACTTGTTGACAAACCATACATCTTGACACAAAATCAGCAATCTCATTCTTCATGTTGTCCCACCAAAAATGTTCCTTCAAATCTCTATACATTTTGGTGCTCCCAGGGTTTATAGAGAAATTGGAACTATGAGCATCATCCAGTAATTCCCTTTTTAGATCAGGTATATCGGGAACACAAAATCTCTTCCCGAATTTCAAAATTCCATCTTCATACACAAAGTCTCTCAATCTCCCATCATTCACAGCTTTAATCTTCTTTTGAAATTCTTCATCATCGGTCTGAGAACTCTTAATCCTTTCTAGTAAAGTTGGTTTGGAAAACATTTGAAAAAGCATTGATGTTTCACCTTCCCTGGTTATTCCCATGTCCATCTTCACTAGATCCATGAAAATTGGATCCCTTTCAATTCTCATATTGTTCAAAACTCCATGGTATTTTCTGCTCAAAGCATCTGCCACTTTGTTTGCCTTCCCCGAGTGGTAGTGTATTGTGCAATAATAATACTTGAGTAATTCAAGCCATCTCCTTTGCCTCATGTTGAGTTCTTTTTGTGATAAAATATACTTCAAACTCTTGTGATCAGTATAAATCTCACATTTTTCACCATAGAGGTAGTGCCTCCATATCTTCAAAGCAAAGATCACGGATGCTAAATCTAGATCATGAGTAGGATAGTTTTTTTCATGAATTTTCAACTGTTGTGATGCATAGACAATTACCCTATCATTCTTCATAAGGACACAACCAAGTCCTTTCTTCGATGCATCACTATAAATAACGAACCCATCATTCCCCGATGGTAGAGTCAATATAGAAGCATTGACTAATCTTCTCTTCAGTTCTTCGAAACATTATTCACACTCTTTTGTCCAAACAAATTTAACCCCTTTACATGTGAGCTTCGTTAATGGGTTAGCCAACCGGGCAAAATTCTAGACGAAACGTCGATAATAACCTACCAAACCAATAAAACTACGTACTTCAGTTATACTCGTAGTTGCTGGCCATTCTTGGATTGCCTTGGTCATAAAAGGATCAACAGAGATTCCATCTTTAGAGACAATATGGCCAAGAAAAGAAATCTCATGAAGCCAGAATTCACACTTGCTAAACTTCCCATATAATTCATGTCTTCTCAGAGTCTTCAGGATAATGCGAAAGTGACTTTCATGATCCTCGTAGCTTTTGGAGTATACCAAGATATCATCAATAAATACCACCACAAATTCATCTAGATATTCCTTGAAAACTCTATTCATCAGATACATGAATACAGAGGGTGCATTAGTCAATCCAAAAGGCATTACAGTAAACTCGTAATGCCCGTACCTGGTTCTAAATGCTGTCTTCGGAATGTCTTCCTTCTTTACACACAACTGATGGTATCCAGATCAAAGGTAAATCTTTGAAAAGTATTGAGCTCCATGCAGTTGGTCAAATAAATCATCAATGCGAGGTAGGGGATACCTGTTCTTTATTGTTATAGCATTGATCTCCCTATAGTCGATACATAACCTCATAGATCCATCTTTCTTTTTAACAAAAAGAATAGGGGCTCCCCATGGAGAAACACTAGGGAGAATAAATCCCTTATTACTCAATTCTTCTAGTTTTTTATTTAGTTCAACTAATTCTACAGTGGCCATTCTATAAGGGGTCTTCGATATAGGCCTTGATCTAGGAATTAAATCAATGGAAAACTCAACTTCTCGTTCTGGAGGATGTCCAGGTAAATCTTCCAGAAATACATCTATATATTCTTTCACAACAGGTACATCCTCTATTTGAACATTCCTTTCCTCACCCACAGTCATTTAATTCTCTTCCTCCCTAATAATTGAATTTAGTTGAGCTACTGGGGGTGGATCTAGATAAGAATTAGGTGGTGACGATTCTGCTCTAAAGATAAGGTGTTCCTTATCATCATCATCAAAAATCATAACCTCCTTCTTCTTACAATAAATCTTTGCATCATAGTCCGAAATCCAATCCATACCAAGGATAATATCAAACTCAATCATAGGTATGACAATGAGATCAGCATATAAAGAACATTTATGTGCTCTAATGGGGACTAATTCACAAAACTTTGTTGCAATGATACTTCCCTTAGGAGTTTTAACTGACAACTCCCTTGTTAAATAAAATTTGAAATATCTAATTTTCTTAGCAAACTGGGAAGATATGAAACAATGCGATGATCTAGAATCAAATAATGCATTTGCTAAACTTGAGGAAACCATTAAATTACCTTCCACCACGTCTTTTAGAGCTTCTACCTTAGCAGTAGTGATAGCAAAAGCTTGGCCTTGATCCCTTGGACTTTTCTGAGGTAAGTTCCCCTAACGATTAGAACATTCATTTGCATAATGTCCCATCTCCCTTAAATTGTAGCACTGAACATTGGTAGCTTCCTTCTTCCCTTTGCAATCATGAGCTTGGTGGCCTTTTTCACCACACTTGTAACAGAAACCCATTCCCTTCAAGAAAGTACCAGGGTGTTTCTTCCCACATTTACCACAGGATGGATATTCAAACATTCACTTATTCCCCTTATTTCCATTCCCAGATTGATCAGCAGATCTCTTCTTCTCTTTCTTTTCTTTAAAGTCATAAGACTTAGAGAATTCCTTTTCTGTCTTGATAGCACATGAGACAATGTCTTCGTACGACGAGAAGGATTGTGAGACTAATGCTCGACGGAGAAATGGTTTTAACCCATAAAAGAAACGATCAATATTACTTCTTGGGTTACATATATAATCACCATCATACCTTTCTAACCTTGTAAAGTTAGCCTCATACTTTGTGACATTTTCATCTTCCTTTTGTCTCAGACTCAGAAATTGCCTTTCCATATCTGCTCGATGGTCACGAGGAATGTATTTTTCTAAAAACAGATCTTTGAACTCCCTCCATTCCATATTTGATAATTAATCATCTTCCTTCATGTTTTGAATCAATGACCACCATTGATCAGCATCTCCAGTGAGGCGGTAAACTGCCATGATAACTTTTTCCCATTCACTACTCCCCAAAGCCTAAAATATTTTCTCTAGGGAATTTATCCATTGCTCAGCTACTAAGGGATTTGTACTCCCATTGAACGTTGGTGGTTGTTGCCTCATGAATCGATCTAACATTGATCCTCCATGCTGCGAATCAGGGTGCTCCATACGGGTAAGGTTATTATTCATAACCTGAGTGAGTTATCCCAGTATGGTGATTAGCTGATCGGCACCGGTTGCATCACCAACTCCACTATAATTATCTTGAGCAGGAGGGAAATCCCTACATGGAGTGCGTGCATTGATACAGTTTCCATTTCTTCCACTAGGCTCCATTTCTAAACAATGTCATAAACTAGATCAGTTTATGAATCAAAATACATAATTCCATACTTATAAAACACTTAACATAAATTGAACTATTTATGGATATAATCCATAATCATAAAAATGTTTCCTTTGAGAATTATATACTCATAAACCCTTCATAATGATTTGTAAAGAAAATTAAAGTTATCCTAAGCATATCCCCCAGGAGTGTCGTAACCAAGAGTGCAGCAATGCCCGTTGTCATGCACCGGTTCCTGTTCGAGTCTAGCTCAAAGCGGTGTTTTCAGGTTTTACCCCTAGGTACATCTGTGCCAGAGCCGCCTCTACCTACTCGTATCCAGACAGGGATGTATTACTCAGAAAACTCACAAAATCTCTACAATACCAAAATTCTAGGAAGTTCTTCTATACTAATCCTCAAAGTCCATCTTAGGTATATGTGATCTAATCAGAGTTTATCTAAATCTAGCTTCCAAGGTTTGTACTAAACTTCCTCTGATACCAACTGTAATTCCCCAGCCCCAGTTACCCAGAGTCGGTGCATTATTACATAACATTGGCATGATCACAAGAAAGATCAAATCTTGAAAGACCGATTAGTTTAGTAGCCTTGGAAACACTAGATATATTCATAAAGTTTTACATTACATCATAAAATGAAAACTACACAATATAGTCTCCATAGTCCACACTCTTATCCCCTCATACTATCCCTGTAGGTCATTCATAATTTACTTCTTCACATCCTGGGAAAAATAAAACATAGAAAATGGGTGATCTCAAATGCCCAGTAAGGATAACAATATAGCAGAAACTTTCATAAATAAGAATAAACATTTAAGGCAATATATAACTAAAACAAAAGCCTTTTAAACTTGAACTTCAACATAGTATGGAAAAAATAAAATGAAATAATGCCATTTACTCATTCACATGGATATTCTACTAATCGAATAATCACATGCAATATCAATAACCACTTTCATAATGATGGAATGCATAATGCCAGACTATCATAACCACATAGCCAAGGCCTCGTGCCAAGACTACAAATAAGATTTTTCCAAGGCCTTGTGCCAAGACACTAGTTTGTCTCATGAGACCTACCGATGCATCGGGGAGCTATAACAGGCTCCACCCATCACATATTAAGTCCAATTCATTCCCATATGAAAAGGTTTATACATAACATAAACATTCATATTAAAAATAGTATACAAAATGTAAATACTTCATCCATAAACCATGAATGGTATAAAAATAACACATCCACAGTCAAACATATCACAAACCTTCAATACAATATAGAAGTTTTGTATCATAATAAATCAACTTCAAATAAGCATAAAATCCATCAAAGGATGTTGACATAGATGAAATCAAACTCTTTTTAGAGAAATATCTCTTTCTATTTTGAAATCATATATTTATAAAATAAAACATTTTGTTTGAAAATATTCTTATAATCTTGTAAGGTAAGCTTTGAAGATTTTATAATGGCGGAAAATAGCCGCACCCGCCGTATAAGTTAAAAAAAAACATTCTTACCTTAATTCTACCAAAAAGGTTAAAAAGCACCTTGTTTGGAAAATGACGGAAATATTCCTTTATAAACCTCTTATAAAAAGTCAAACAAGGGTATAAATGTCTTTAACCCATATTCTTGTAAATAGTAAAAATGTTTTAAATACATTCTTAAGAAACATGTATGTCAATGATAAAGAAATCCCAGTAGATTATTACGTATAAACATCCTTGGATAATGAAGAGATTGTGAAATAACCCTTACCTTGTACTTTTCCTTGGTTGGGGTAGTTTAACCTCATGTATAATGGTGAAATAATTGTTATTAAATTATACAAGAATCATATACATTAATATGATATCATATATGATCTTTTAACATTGATTTGTTAATAATATCTTAGTATTATCGTTGTTTCGGGTGTTAACTTAATCATTTTATTTTATATGTTTTGTTACGTAAGCTGTGTTTTTCATGGATAGGTTGTATCTTAATTATATCCAGAATGATATCAAGTCCTTAGATACTATTATTAATCATCAAATGAGAATTATACTTGAATGGATACGATGGAGAACGAATCTCATCGCGTTCATGGAGACGGTAGTCCGTACGTAAGCATGAGAGACAATATCATTCTTTTGATATTAAAATAATATATAATTGGATGGTATATTATCTTGTTATATTTATTATTTAGATGAGTTACACATCATTATTATACCCATCCAAATAATAATTTATTTAATAACAATTACACCACAACGTGGAGACGGTAAGCCGTACGTACGCACGTATGGTGACATGTTATTCAAAGGATGGATATAATACTAAATATGGTTGTAACATATTTATAATAAAATCACAGTATATATAAGATGCTGGAGTTATTATTTTAGAATGGTAATTACAAAGAAGGAATAAGTGGAAGAAGAAAGGAACTTGGAAAAGGGTGGTGAAATCATTACCTCTTCTTCGGGTTCTTCCTTTTGATTTGATCAAAAAGGCTCTTAGGTTGGATTTATGACTAAAGGAAGACCTCTAGGATTAAGTGAGGAAAGTTGAGTGAGTATTTGGGTAGAGTTTGGCTGAGCCAAAAGGCTTTGAAGGTACGAATTAATGATAAGGGGGAGTTCCCTTTTATAAGAGGGGTGAGGGGCACCTTTGGAAAAGCTAGAAATATTATTTTATAATAAATTCATATTCGGTTTCTAATGGCTCAAAGTGGATTATTTAAAGTTTAATGTAGGGATGGGTCTAAAACCACTCAACCAATAGAATTTAGACAGGTTTGGGTTACTATATTAACCTTATCATTAAGTATTAACTCTTAGTTAATTAGTTTCACTTTTACAACGTCTCTTTGTATTTTTATATTATACGGTTAATAAACTTACTATATACATACAAGAGACCCCAAGTGGTCCATTAATGATAAACCTATCATTATATAAGTATCTTGGCCGAACCTTAGATTTTTAGGAATTTAATATCAATTAATAATATAATATTTGTTTTAAAAACTCTTTTATGTCAATTTTGACACTATTCAATAATTGATTTTTGTAAAAATCATAACAGAATTATTACTTCAAAAAAAGTTAATTAAATCATTCCTAACATGTCATATTAACCTAGAAAATTAGTTTAATTCATAAAAAGTCTAAAATTATATTTATTTGGGTATCTACAATATCAATCATTTTAATTTTTCACTATTATGGTAATTACTGCATCACCATTGTGTCATAAATAAATTAAATTTTTTAGTGTCTAAAAATTATAAATAAAATACCATTATGTATGAAATATTTTTATATTTCTAATTAATATTTATAGTCAAAATCCAACATATATAACCCTATGTAAAAATTGTTTTTCTAAAAGATATATTCTTGTGTCATTTTTGTATTCATTTTAACTTAATTAAAATAAAGTGTACCTATCACTTACAAGTGGTACCATGGGTTCCCAAAATCGACCCAAAGATGCCCATGGTCGGACATGTATCAACAAATAAGTTTAGGACACGTTTTAGGGTAATTTTTTATTATTATAATATTATTTTTTAACCCTTATTTACCGGTTTTACCCTTTAACCATGGTAAATAAAATATTTACCGAAGTAATTATTCAAAATGTCTAAAAATAAAAGTTACCTATTTACAAAATTTAAACATCGTGATTCCAAATATGGAATCCATTTTTACAAATTCAAAAAACAGAAGTGGAAAAGATTAATTAATTCCCGCTGTCAAAACAAAAAACGTGTTTTTAAGATATAATAACTATCAAAAGATTGATACTTGTTTATGTTCGGTTTAATTGTGAAATTATGTCCAATGACCAAAATTGTATTAAATGGATAAAATATATTATAAATATACTTTAAAACCACTCAAATTCATAATTTATCACTATTAATTATTTTGATTAAAAAAGTTTTTAATTAAAATTTAGTAATTTTCACTATTCATCAAAATATTAAATTTATCCGAAAAGTACCAAAATTTCACCTTAGGCTAAATTCGATACTCCAAATCCAAAAATGAAGTCCATTTTGAGAGATAAAATTTCTAAAATTTTAAAAAGTAGGTATTACTATTCATAACAGCTAGTTTGATCGGTTGTGGTGTGTGTTAGAACTCGATGTTGCGTACAACACACGCTATTGCATTATTCAAAGAGAAGCGTACCGTAGAAGCTTGGGGTGTTACAATGTGGCCAAAGTTAGCAATGCTGAAAAATCAGAAGTACATAAAAATCCTGAGTCTAGAAAGATTTCTAATACTTCTGATACTGATAATTCTGAATAGAAATCTGAGCTGAAGAAGAAAGTTACAATTGAAAACAAGAAGGTTGATGGTCAGCAAAGTTATATTAAGAAGGTTGTTGAGAATCATGTTCAAAACTCCAGCCAGTATAGAAGTTTCAGAAAGAAATATTCATTATATGGTTTCTTCTAGTATTGTGGTGGATTCAGAAACACTAAAAACATGTGTTGGTTCAATCAACAACATTAATAATATTCCTCAAGTTATTGAAGACAATGTTTGAGGGGGGAGTCAATCCTCTCAAAAAGGGAAGTATGAGAAGTAAATTTAGAAGAAATATGAGAAGGTTGGTATGAAAGTTGAAAATATGTTCTAACCATTGGAAACTATCTGTGAAAGATGTGAACAGCTTGGACATCTTGCTAAGGGTTGTCTTGTTTTGTTTCCGGCACAACAAAATGTTCTTAACAAATCTCAAAAGTTGGAGGTGAAGAATGAAAAGGAAGAACAAAAAGATATTGTTGTTGAAACCCCCTTGAAATCTAAAAAGGATAAAGTCCATGGATTATTGATTGTGATTGTTTTTCTTATATGATAGGAGACTTAAAGTTGCTGAAGAATGCGGAAGACTTCAAAGAAGAAACAATTACATTTGGAAATGATGAATCTATAAGGATCAAAGGTGTTGGATCAACCATCATCAGGAAAGAAAAAATGAAACCTAGGAAAACATTATATGTTGATGGGTTGAAAAGTAATATTCTGATTGTTTCACAACTCTTTGATGAGGGAAAAAGTTATCTTCAGAAAAGACGGGTTTTTTGTGAAAAGTGAAAATGATGGAAAGGTAGTTACAAGAGTCCAATGTACAAAAGGGAACTTATTCCAAGTTGGTGAAGTACAAAACTATTGTTACATGGGAATGGTGGATGAAAATTAGTTATGGCATAAAATTTTGGGACATATGTGTCAAAGAAACATGTGCAAGTTATCAACGCGAGACAGTGTCTGAGATATGCCTGATTTATCAAGAAGAAGAGATTGGTGTTTCACTATTTGTGAAAAAGAGAAGATTACAAATTCCATGCATAAGAGAGTTGAAATTAATTAAAAACAACCCTTGGAACTTAGACATTATGATATCTGTGGACCAATGAGCAAGCTATCAACAAATGGAGATAAGTACTTCATTACTTTCATTGATGAATTTACTCGCATTATGTGTGTTATGTATATGAGACATAAGTCAGATGCTATGAAAATGTTTACGAATTTTAAGAGGAAAATAGAGAAGGAATGTGAGTATTCAGTGAAGAAGTTGAGAACTGATAATGGTGTAGAGTATAAGAATGAATAGTTTGAAAGTTACCTTGAGAATCATGGAATTCGGCATGAGTTCAGTTCACCATACACACCTCAAAAAAATGCGATTGCTGAAAGGAAGAATAGAAGTCTGGTTGAAATGGGGATAACTATGTTACTTGAACATGGTCTCTCTCATTATTATTAGAGGCAAGCCATGAGTACTGTAGTGTATATTCAAAACTGATGTTTCTATAGGCCACATTCAGATATGACTCCATATGAAATGTTTTATGAAAAAACTCTAAGTTTGAAACACTTAAGAGTTTTTGGGAGTCCATGCATCATAAAGAAAACGGGTGTAAACCTTGGAAAGTTTGAACAAAGAGGATATGATGGATTTTTTTGGCTATTCTCCAAAAGGAGAGGATAAAGATGTTTCAACAAATAAACAGGTTGAATTTTTGATTCTACTGATGTGAAAGTTGTTGAAAATATTGAGAAAGAAAACCAAACTTTTGCTGATATAGAAGTTAAGCAGGATAAGGAAAGTTTTGTTAACAATTCAGATAATTCTACCAACAATGGTTATCATACTCAAGAATAATAATAAGACTTATAAATTTCAAGTGATGAGGATGAAATTTGAACAGCTTATCCTAGGCTGAGGAAGCAAGTGGAGGATCAGAACATTATTGGTGATCATCACTAGAGGGTTCAAATAAGAACAACAAAAAATGTTGTTACCCATACTTCTTTGTATTAAAAAGTGGATCCAAATGATGTAAATGAATCTTTTGAGCATCCAGAATGGATTCAGGCTATGAATGAAGAGCTTGATCAAATAGAAAAGAATGATACTTGGGAACTCGTACCCAAGTTGTATGAAAAACTTTTTATTGGTACAAAATGGATTTTCTGGAACAAGCTGAATGAAGAAGGAGAAGTGATAAGGAACAAGGCAAGATTAGTGTGCAAAGGATAATCACAAATTGAAGGTGTTGATTTTGATGATACTTTTGCTCCAGTGGCTAGATTGGAAACAATCAGAATATTTCTTACTATTACTGCACAATGTGGTTTCAAATTTTTTCAAATGGATGTGAATTCTGCATTTCTAAATGGAAATCTTGATGAATAAGTTTACATTGAACAAACTTGTGGATTTTTTTTTGGAAAGATGAAAGTTATGTGTGTAAGCTGAAGAAAGCCTTGTATGGGCTAAAACAAGCTCCAAGGGCATGCTATTCCAAACTGGATACTTGCTTAAGGAAGACGAGTTTTAAGAAAGGAAGATTTGACAACAATATTTACATCAAGGAATGTCAATAGTCTTCTCTAATTGTAATTTTTTATGTTGATGAAATTATATTTGCTGTAAATGATGAATGATCTTGTGAAAGATTTGATGAAGATATGAAGAAGTTGTTTGAGATGTCCTTGCTGGGAGAAATGAAATACTTTCTTGGGTTATAAATCCTACAGAAGAGGAAACACATTTTTCTTTCTCAAGAGAAGTATGCTAAGGAACTTCTGAAGAAGTTTGGCATGAAAAATTCAAAACCATTTTCTACACCAATTTCAGTAGGAACCAAATTTTCTAAAGATGCCAAAGGCCAGGAAGTTGATCAGAAAGAGTTTCGAAAGCTGATTGGAAGTTTATTATATTTGAATGCCTTAAGACTCGTCATTGTCTATGCTGTTATCTTATGCACAAGGTTTTAGATTGCTCCTAAAGAATCACATTTAATTGCGGGAAGGAGGATTCTCTGATATATCAAAGGCACAAAAAAGTTTGGAATCAGGTATGATGGAATAGAAAATATTGATTTTTTTGGGTATTCAGATGCTGATTAGGAAGGAAATGTTGATGATAGAAGATCCACATCTGGTGGAGTTTTCTTTCTGGGGAAAGTTGTGTTAGTTGGTATACAAAGAAACAGAATTCAATAACTCTTAGCATGGCTGAAGCTGAGTATGTTTGTACCACTCAAGATGCTACCCAACTTATGTGGATGAAGATTCATTTGGAAGATCTACTTGTTGAAATAAAACTAACCTTACTCTATGGATGTGATAATTAGAGTGTAATAAATCTTACAAGGAACCCGATACAACATTCTCGTTCAAAACATATTAACATAAAGTACCACTTCATCAAAGAGTAGGTGGAGAAGAATGAATTGAAGTTGGAGTACATTCCTACATCAGAACAAGTTGTTGACATATTTACAAAACCATTACCGAAGGGACCATTTGCTAAATTGAGGATGAACATGGGTGTTCAACCTCCTTCTCATCAAGGTTGAGGTATGTGTGTCTGTCCCCACTCTCATCTTAACTTTGGATAGTGTTTTCAAGGGGGAGAATTGTTTCATAAATCTGTCCTTATGGAAGAATGCATAAAGGAGGAGTTGTGGGTAAGATGTGAATCCATCATGTATGTGTGTGAACTATTCTAAATATCTATTGGAGTGGTTTTAGGAAACAATGTTTTTGTATTCCAAGAAAATTGAAGAAGTGAAAAATTATGAGGTAGAATCTTGGAAGATGTTTTGAAGAAGGTTGAGGAGATATGATCATGAAATTTCATAGTCACTGTTTTTAGATAGCATGGTTTTGGCTATCAATAATTATTGTTTCCTACAATGAGTTAGCTCATGTAGGCTTATAATTGATGATAATTAATCCATTGCTTTAGGTTACAAAGTTAGAATTGTTGATAAGTAATCTATCGCTTGAGGTTACAAAGTTCAGTGATTTATGAATCTTGGTTGACAACAAAATCCAATGGGGGAGATTATTGGGACCAAGTTGGATGGAGAAGGAAGTTTGAAGAGTTTTGTTTTGTAGAGTGTTATCTTTTTTTGTCAAAGAGGATAAATCAATTCACTTTGTAAAAACTTGGAAAACTATGACGATGTTTTTCTGATTTGTATTTCACAAATATCATAAGTTTTGAGAATTGTGATGCAAGCCTTATGAAGGATAGGGGGAGAAAAGAAGTGCTTTTTGGAAAAGGAGACAAAGTGGCATGCAAGTATATGTGCCGAACAAGTGTGGCGTGCAAGTATAAGTGGCACGCAAGTGTATGTTGTGCGCAAGTCATATTTCAAGATCATCACATCAAAATATGACAAAGGAAATAAAGTGGCACGCAAGTTAAAGATGGGAACAGAAGTCAAAAAGTGGCGTGCAAGTGTATATTGCACGCAAGTAATATTTCAAGATCATCACATCAAAATATGACAAAGGAAATAAAGTGGAACGCAAGTCAAAAAGCAGCGCGCAAGTGTGGCGCTCTAGTATAAATGGCGTGCAAGTGTATGTTGTGTGCAAGTCATATTTCAACATCATCTTATCAAAATATGAAAAAGGGAAGAAAGTGGCATGCTAGTGATGGAGTGGAGCGCAAGTGATAGAGTGGTGCGAAAGTGATGGAGCGGCGTGCAAGTGATAGAGCAACACACAAGTGATGGAGCAACATGAAACTAGGAATGGAGCGCAAGTGTATGTGGAACGTAGGGTCACCAAAATGCCTATAAATATATGACTACCCTCCTCATTTTTCTATGATCAACACTTAAGAGAAAATTTGAGCTCTTAGCACGCAAGTAGTAGAAAGTGGCGCGCAAGCTGAAGTGTCCTGCAAGTTAAGAGTTATTTATAAGGTGTGAAAGTAGGGAGGTGCGCAACCAGCATGACGTGCAAGCAGAGTGGCATGCAAGCAAAAGTGGCGTGCAAGTTCTAAGAGGCATGCAATCAGGGAGTTGTGTTCAAGAAGTGTGCTTTTTATAAGCCAAAGGTGACACACAAGTTGTGAGCTATGCACAATAGTGGCACGCAAGTATTTAGTGGCGCGCAAGCAAGTAGGCATGAAAGCTGAGTGGCACGCAAATAGGTGGCGCACAAGTAGGGAGGCACGCAAGCCGGGTGTGGCGCGCAAGCTGTTTGCACCAGGAGGTTATTATCATCTTCTGGGTAGAAAAGTGAAGAATTGTTTTGAAATATTTGATTTGTGAAAATTCATCAAGAAGCACAGAAACATTGTTTTACCCTATTTTTGATAAGAGGGAGTACACAGACTATTATATTGTTTTCAAAGTGCTACACAAGTTCAAGGGCATATCCTACTCATTGTATTCCACATCAACAGATTGTTTTATAGTAGATTGTGTGGTACTGGATTGTTTCTTTACCATACCAAGGACTCAACTACTCTTGTTGAGTAGTGAACCTTGTAAATATTGTGTTCCTATGGTTGTGTCTATTCAGTAGGGAAGAAACTCTTTAATAGGAGGTGGAGGTTGTTTTAAAAAGAAGGAAACATAAAAAGAAAAATATATCACTGATTCACCCCCTCTCAGTGATACTTGGATCCCGACTGGGAACTTCAGGTAGTGGCTGGGATAAGATTGCATTTTATGGATCATCTAATATGATTACAAGTGTGAACAATGAAGACAATCATATGGAGGATGTGATTACCAATGTGAATGATGATGAAGATCATATTGAGAAAATGACAAGGATAGTTGAAGATGAACTTCGTGATTGCCCAAAATTGTTTGAGAAGTTAAAGAGTTGTGAAAAGACACCATTGTATGCTGGTTTCACTAACTATACAACATTTTCATCCATACTGAAGCTGTAGAATTTGAAATCAGGCAATGGGTGGAGTCACGCCAGTTTTATGGAACTACTTACTCTCCTAAATGATATGATCCCAGAAGATAATGAGCTCCTGAGACGAACATAAGATGCCAAATGAATGATATGCTCGATGGGTATGATCTCTAAAAGAATACAAGCCTACCCAAATGACTGTATATTGTTTTGCGAGGACCAAAAATCACTTAAAGAATGCCCAAAGTGTGGTGATTCTCGATACAAGAAAGATGAATCCAGTCCTAAGAAATTTGTATGGTACTTTGCAATCATTCCAAGGTTTAGGCACCAATATGAAAGTGAGGAGACTGCAGAACAATTGACATGGCATGTAGATACAAAAATTAAAGATGGGAAACTATGTCACCTAGAAGACTCTTCTCAGTGGAAGATAATTTATCATGAGTATCATGAATTTGGAAATGAGCCAAGAAACCTTCGTCTTGCGTTATCTATAGATGGAGTGAATCCTTTTGGTTTTCAAAGTAACAGTCACAGTATATGGCCAGTTATGTTGGTAAATTATAACTTACCACCATGGTTATGTATGAAACAAAAATACATCATGTTATCTATGCTTATATCAGGACCAAAACAACCAGGTAATGATATTGATATTTATTTGGCTCCATTGATTGAGGATTTGAAAATATTGTGGGATTCATGTGTTATGTTGTATGATTCTTACAAAAATGAAGATTTCAGTTTGAGAGCCATGTTGTACGGGATGATAAATGACTTTCCTTCTTATGGAAATTTGTTAGTATATAGCATTAAAGGAACTCAATGGCGTCCCATTTGTAAATAAGGTACACAATCAATTATGTTGAAACGTTCATCGAAAACTGTGTTTCTAGGACATTATAGATTTCTACCCCGATGGCATAAGTACCGATCTTGGATAACATCATTCAATGGAAGTTCAGAAGATTGTACAATACTATATTCACTAACAGGTGATCAATTGTTTAAGAAAGTAAAAGATGTGGACACTACTTTTGGTAAACCGTTTTCGAAAAACCTTACGAAAACCAATTGGAAAAATAGATCAGTTTTTTTGAATTACCATACTGGAATTGTCTGTATTTCAGCCATTTTCTTGATGTTATACATGTTGAAAAAAATGTATGTGATAGTATTATTGACATGTTGCTAAATGCATCTGAAAAAACAAAGGATAGAATGGACATGGTTGAGATGGGAATACAAGAAGAGTTTCACCAGTGAAGGGTAAAAAATGAACATTTCTTTCTTCTACTACTTAAACTCTTTATTGGCAATAGAGATATCAGTTTTGAAACTTCTTGAATGACGTAATGGTTCTATAGGGGCATTCTTCAAATATCAAGAACATTGTGTCAATGAGAGATTTAGAGTTTAAGGGTCTGAAATCACATGACTTCCATGTTTTGATGAAAGATCTAATTCCTATAGCTTTACATTGATTTTTTCGCAAGAATGTCCACCATACTTTAATGAAGCTCTATTTCTTATTCAAATCTATATGCAAAAAAGTTATAGAACTAGTGAAATTGTCAACTATGAAAAGAGAAATTGCCATCATATTATGTGAATTAGAAATATTCCTCCTTCCAAAATTCTTTGATATGACGGTTCATTTGATGGTTCATTTAGTGAGAGAGATTCGACTATGTGGTCCTATACATTATAGATGGATGTACCACATTGAACGATATATGAATATTTTGAAAGGGTATGTCAAAAATCAAAGTTGGACAGAGTGTTGTATTGTAGAGTAATATATTGTTGAGGAAGCCATTGAATTCTGTACCGAATACCTGTCTAGTGTAGAAAACATTGGCCTATCTAAATCTCATCACACTGGGCAGCTTGAGGGTGTAGGAATTTCTAGAAGATAGGATGTCACAATCAATATTACAGATCGAGAGTAGGCCCACCTTTATGTTTTTTATAACAGTTTTGACGTTGACCCATATGTTCAAACCCAAAAAGAAATTATTAGGCATTTGAATCCATCTAGGGCTGAAAAATGGATATCAGAAACACATAATCAACAATTTATAAGATGGTTTCAGGACCATATTTTTAAGAAGTTAGATGAAAATCCAGACTCAATTTCAGAACGACTTCGATGGCTAGCCGTAGAAGTAGGTGTGTATGTATTATATTAAAATGCTTATGTAGTTAATGGTTATACATTCTATACTAATTAACATTATGAAGACAGTACCGTGAAGAATAGTGGGGTTACACTTATGGATGAAGTGATACATGTTTCCAATGCTAAGGAAAAAAATCCAATTTATGCGATTATGTTATACTTTGGAATCATCAAACAAATATGGGAGTTGAATTATAAAAAATTCCAAGTGCTGATTTTTCAATTCAAGTGAGTTGAAAACATGAGTGTTATTAAAATAGATGAATTGGGATTCATGAAAGTTGATTTCAGTAAGGAAGGGTAGAAAGATGAACCATTTATAATGGAATCATAGGCAGTATAAGTATTTTATGTTCCATATCCCGCAAACTGAAACTAGCCAATTATTCTATTGTTGACCAAAACAACTGAAGGTTCAGATGAAAGTTCAACAAAGGATGACCCTTTCATTGGGAATTCACAATCATTTTGTAGTGGTCCCAATGTAGACGGAGTTTTTTATGTCAGAGGAGACCACAATGAAGGGATTTACATAGTCGATAGAGGGGTCAAATCTCTTCAGCCATTAAAAAAATAGATTTCAAAAATCAGGTTATTTGTTTATTTTAATATACATTGTGTTATGTTATGTTATTATCTATTTGATGATACTTTTATGTAGTCTAAATTAAATTTTAAACCACTTCTACAGATAATGACTTCTGCACCTGCAGATGTGCCCAATCCTGAGGAACAATACGTCTATTAACCTACTACTACAGGTCCTAGTGCAGAGCAATAACAGGTTTCTCAAACTATTGCTGTTAGTCCCAGTGCTGAGGTACAATAGGTTTCTCAACCTGTTTCCACTGGTCCCAATGCCGATGCTAGTGCTCCAGAGGAACATAATAATGATGCTTCTGAGGAAATGGTAGGAAATGAAACCCTGACAGCATAAAAAAAACAAGAGCATCATAGTTTGACAGTGTTAATAAAAATCCTTAAGGCAAAAGAAAAAGACATCAAATTTGAGGTGGGATGGAATAAGTGATTCCAACATGTTAACCCTAACAAATCCATCTTTAGTAGTTACATTGGAATCATCACTCGGCAACGCATGCTGATTGATGTATAGTCATGTCACCATGTTGTCACCGGGTTTTAGACACTAATTTGGGAAGATATTATAGTAAGATTATGATATCATTTCTTTAATTTATTAAAACAAAATGAAATACTAAAACATCGACTTACTCTTCATCATCCATTGTAGAGTGCATTTATAGTAGATGCTTCGCACAAGGAATATGTATTAAGAGTTTCAAGAATGATTCATAGAGGTTTCCGCACAATTTTAACGAAATATCATCTTAAATATGCTGAAGGGAAAATCAAGCCACACCCACCTCCTCTTTATGCACACTTGATATCCCAAAGAGTGTGGGATGTATTTAGAAACCATCGTGGGGAGTAGAATTTTCTGGTACATTGTTTCTGGTAATAATTTTTTTTGTAATTGCTTGTATTCATAACTTTGATTGACAATTTTTTATTTATGAAACTACAAATGAGTGCTAAAAATAAATAACATGCAAAAAAACCAGCATACCCCTACTGTAAAGCAAGGATGGGTCATGATTCACTTGAGAAAAAGTTGGTACGTATTTTAAATCTACCATAATAATTTTACGTGACATAAAAAAACCATAACCATGTTCCTCTATTTATATGCAAATTGATGAATCAAAATCGAAAGACACTTCCATCCCATTCCATGTGCTATGGAAGGAGGCTCGTGTAAATAAAGAGGGGATACTGATAGATGAAAACACACAAAAAGTGTGGGAAACATGTGTAAGTTTGTCATAATATAAATTTGATTTGATTTAAATCGCTATTACATAACAATGACTACTTATTTTCCTATATTTTCTATCTAACATAGTCACAAGAATCAATAACACCCACACCAGATGCAAAAAAACTTTCAATAGCCTTGAAGCATCCAGAACAGTATGGCCGCGTCAGAGGTGTGGGTTTTGGGGTGACACCCCGAACATATTTTTAGAAAGAAAAACAAGCAGAGGATCAAACCAAGGAAATGAAAAAATTGAGAGAAAAAATATCTATATTTCAAGAAGAATTAAAATACCAGAGATATATGATAGCAAGTTTCATGGGGTGAGGAAAATAGAAGAAACATCTCAACAACAACCCATGCTTAAAGATCCCACCCCACCCTCCCGACTTTGGGGTGAGCCATTCCCCTCAAAAAACTAACTTAGATGAGGTAATCAATGTTCTAATAATTATTTCTATGAAACGTGAATCACATAGACACTGATAACTTTCCTGTACTAATATTCTACAGGGTGAAAATGACTGTGATTTATATCTATCAACTCCCACCTATCGCCTTGTATTGAGGGATATGGTGTTCCATATGTAGAAAGACATGCTACACTAAAGGCAAATTCCAATAGATCATGTAAAAGTGTCGATTAAATTAGCTAATGAGTTGAGTACCAACCTACCTATTCCAAATGACGATGACGACATTCATACGGTAAAAAAAGATGTTGAAACATTCATCGCATGATGGTCAATTCATGTAAAAAAATATGTCAACAAGGAGGTATCCATTTCCAATTTATTTTTCAAGATGAACCTTTATAATTTAATGAAAAAAGGTCTGAATCAATGAATTTTATTATAGAACAACAAAGAGAAGTGGGTGAAACAAAATATCGACTCAAGACTATATCAAGGATCAACCAACCAATTGAAATGATCTACTGAGAGCACATTCACCCTTCCCATTCTATATCCACATTTAATATCACTGTAGGATCATGTGGATACAAATTTGATAGAAGACAATGCTCACATAGTTTATTTTGAAAAAACATGCACAGAGAGGAAAAATCAGATTTCATTAGTGCTAAAAATGTAAATAAAATCCTCAAGTATGAATGGCTAGGCTCCTTATTGTAAATGTATACATGAGGTATGTTTTCATGATTTGATTTTACAAAAGCTGATATACTATGATAATTATGAATAAATATATTTTATATTTTTCACAGGCATATATATGAAAACCAATTGAAGGGATTTCCCCATGAACAAAAATTTGGACTCGTTAGTACTCACATCACCTCTTCAAAAGAAGAAATAAATTCTAATAAAGAGGCTGAAATAATGTCAGCCCTGCTCAAATTGTTTGAAAATAAAATTAAAAATGATAGACTCTTTTTAATACCAACGATTCAGGGGTAAAACTCTACAATTTAATCATATAAACTATATTTCTATTTCTTTCATTACTTATTCCTTTTTGTGTTTTTAGGTATCATTGGATGCTGATTGGAGTCAATTTGGATACTCTAAATATTTATTTTCTGGATTCAATGCATGGATATGCAACAAACCGACCACGCATGATGGCGTTTTTCAATTTGTAATAAACTAGATTTAAAATTTTAGAACTAAAAATCTAGTTATATAATTTATATTATCTTTTAATGAGGATTCTGTTATGATAGGGAGGTGCATCAATATCGTCCACTTCATGGAATGAATCCAGGACTTAAGGAAAAGAATGCCCACAAGATCTACAACTGGACAAGTATCCTGGTATATATAATAAGATTGCACTATCAAAACACATATAAAAAAATTACTTATTTTTCTTGACGTTTCTGCAGTATCAAAAACAAAAAAATTGAAAGGACTGTGGTTATTATGTTTCTAAATTTATAAAAGAGATCACATTTCATCAAAAAACTAGAATATCTGAAGAGGTATTTTCGAAAATAATTATGATTTCATTTAAAATATTTATTAATCCTTTGTGTATTTATATTTTTCAGTACTACCATTGTAAAGACCCGCAAATTTCAAGGAAATTTTTTTCTTAATTTTCTTTGGAATTTTACAAGAGCGCAGCTTCAGACGGCACCTGATTCCGAGGCCCGGTGTGCCCGGAATCAATTTCCGAAGTTTGGCTCGGGTACGTTCAGTGAACGGACGAGCGAGTTTTTCTATATTTTGAACCGGTGCCCGGAATCGAATTCTGAGGGCACCGATGAAATCGCAGCGCCGGTATTTTCTTAGAAACGCCTCTTCCGGAGTTGCGTTTGCTCAGACGTGGTTTTTAAATTTTGGGGCTTTAAGACAGAAATAAAATAAAATTTGCGCGACAACTTTATTTTATTTCACTTAAGCTGCTTGGAAGTCACTTGGAAGCCACTTGAACTGAGTTAAAGCGGATAGGGTGCTATCCGGAAATATCCTACCCTCTTGGTAGGATATTTGTGAGGCAGGGCCCGCACGAGCCCCGCCGTTTCTTTCGCTAAGTAACGCACCCGCGAAAACCCGTCAAAGTAACTGAAAAGTCAACCGACACGTTTTCTTTATTTCTTAACAGACCATTTAATTGGGCGGTTTATTTCGTGAATTAAATGAGCTGTTTCATTCGTTGAATTAATTCAACGAATTTAATGGGTCGTTACTTACGCGTTTTGCGTTTGTTGGCAAAATAATAAAATAGACAAACTTGTCTATTTTGGAGGATCCTCCTGTTGTGTGAGATCCTCTAAACCTCCACCCTCCCCGCGAAGAACGCGAAGAACGCGAAGAACGCCGGAACCGGAATTCGACGACGCACGATCCGCGACGTCAACAAACTTTTCCGCGACCTTCTCCTTCTTCTTCTACGGCGCCTCTTCTTCCGCGGCGGACCTTCGATCAGCGGTTAAAGGTGAGAATCGAATCTTCTAATTCTCCCCTTTTTATAATTCGATATCAACAGATTTAAATTAATTAAATCCGTTTGATCTTGATCCGGAGATCGTCGGCGCGACGTTTTTCCCGCGGAGCGACGAACGTCTCCTCCGCAACGACGCGACGATCCCCTCCTTCCGCGACGACCTCACGTCCGACGACGACAAGGTAAGGGATGTTGGAATATTTTATTTCCCCGTGTTTATTCTTTTAAAATAAAGAACCTGATCTCCGAACAATTTTAATTTAATTAAAATTGTTGTTGATTATTTTCTTTTCCTCCCGTTGTTTATGACTAACGCGGAGGGTGCGGATCTAACGAACAAGACCCGGCAACCCTCCGCCGATCTTTTGTTGTGCGGATTTGGCGGATGATGACGAACCGTGCGGAAAGGGCGATCCGTTGATCCCGCAGTGAAGATCGGCCCCGGGAGGGGCAATGGCGCAGACGGGAGGCAAAACGGGCCACCAGAGCAACTCCGGCGGCCCGCGGAAGGCGGCGGCGGCGCCGGCGACCGGTGGCGGCGGCGCCCGGCGCGCCGCCGGAAACTCCGCCGCGGCCGAGCCGCGGCGGCGGCGAACCGCCGGACCGCGTCCGCGGTCCGGCCACCCAGCACGCGGCCCGCGCGGGCCGCGTTCCTCCAAGCCGCGGGTCAAACCCGCGGCGGTTTCTTCGGCCGCTCGGCCGAAGCCGAGCCGGCCGGTCCGGTCGGCCGGGCCGCGCCCAGGCCGGACCGGACCCGGCCTAGCCAGGTCAGGCCGGGTCGGGCCGACCCGGTTCGGGTCGACCCGGTTCGGCCGACCCAGGGGTGGTTCGGGCCGGGTCGCCCCGGGCCCAGAACCCCCGTTTTCGGGCCTTCTTCGGTCTTTTGCCCATATCTTGGGCCTGAGACCTCCGATTGACGAACCGTCAGCGGCTACGTGATCCTTGGATCGATACGGTCGTTTCGGTATATTATACTCAAGGTTTCGGAAGACTTTGGGTTCGGCCGGGTTGGTTCGTACACGAAACCAACCGGGCCCTCGGAGCGGAAACGCTCATAACTTGAGCTACGGACGTCCGATCGACGTACCGTCAGCTGTGGTAGTTTCCTCTAAGTGAGACGGAACTTTTGGAATACTCTGCCCGAGGATCGGATACAGGCGGAGTACGGTCGGGTTGGTTTTGCCCTAAAAACCAACCGGGCCCCTGGGACGAAAATGCCAATAACTCTCAGACCGGGCGTCCGATTGACGCGCCGTCTGTTGCGTTGAGATCCTGTTGTCGATACGGAACTTTTGGATACATCAACTTCGGACTACGTGTCAGTTGATGTATCAGCCTCTCGGCTCGTGGAGCGGACCCTCCTAAACGAGCTCGCTGTGTGCGGGAACCCTAGCGCTGGCTGTGACTTCGACGACAGAGCAGAGATCCTCCGTGGACTGCGACGACGGCAGAGCAGAGATCCTTCGTGGACTGTGGCGACGACTGTGCAGAGATCCTCAGTGGACTGCGTCGACTACTACACTCAGCGATCCTACGTGGATCAGTGCTACAAGTTCTGTGTGAGCCCGATCCTATGTGGGTCCTTACTACCGGTTCTGTGTGAGCCACTGCCTACAGGTTCTGTGTGAGCCCGATCATGTGTGGGTCTTTTGCGGGGGTTAGTACCTATCGATCCTTCGTGGGTCCGACGACTTAGATGGATCAGTGATCATCTTTGACGTCATCTGAAAAAGTATATCTGGTTGAGCTGAATCTTATGTTACTCTCCTTTGTGGATTGTGTTGAACTATCCTATGTGGATTTACTGTTTACTCTCCTTTGTGGATTTGAGTCTTGCTTTCCTATGTGGATTGAGTTGTTCTTGAGCTCGTGAGCAGAGCTAGAAGTGGGGACTTAGGTATATGTATGGGCATATACCTAAGTCGAGTCAGATGTTACTTCGTGATTGCACCTTCCTTTTTGTGCTATATCCTTTGTGGATTTCAGGAGACCTTCGGGGGTGTCGGGGTCCTTACTGAGTAGCTTATACTCACCCCTGCACGGGCTATGCCCGCACCTTGTTGTGTTGGATGCAGACGACGGGCAGCGCTGATCACGATTGGGGCGTGGAGCAGGACGGTACCTGGAGGTGGACCACTGGGCGGGACGTGCTCGGAGCGGACGTGGGACCCGAGGAGCCTGGAGGCTATCTGTACCCACCCTTCAGGTGGGATTGCCAGTGGACGACACGAGGCCGCCGTCTTCTCTTCAGTTGCTGTTCTTTACTTTTTCAGTTGTACTTTCAGTTGGGCTTGTATTCCGGCCCCCTTTACTTTTCTGCACTTGTAGTTACTTTCCGCTTGCTGACTCTGTGGTGGTTGTTACTTATAAAGGCAATGCCTTCCCTGTTTACCGGGATTTTACGCCTTGGTGCTAGTCGCCAGCCCCTGGCCTATGGAAGGAGGGCTTGGGGTAGTCACGGCACGGGCCCCGAGGTCGGGTCGTGACAACCATGATTATCGCAAAAACTCATATTGACAAAATGATATAGATGTGTTTAGAAATGAATTGGTAGCATACCTGATGGAAGATTTTACACAAATAGGATGAAGGTGAATTTCTACTAGTTATGTTATCCTTATGTGATCATTTATATCTCCCTTGTTTACACTTATTGAGCATATATGATCAACCTTTATTATGTTTTAATATCCTTAGGTTATGAAGAATGGTTTTAGAAATAATTTGTCTTTCTAGTAAATCATAACATAATGAGAGACTCTTATGAACTAGTTCTTTATGTTTCCATGTTTCCAAAAGCCCTAGACCTAAACTATTATGGAATGGATCATTTATATTATATATATTTTTTCATTTATGTATCCTTTTCTACTGATGTAGTGTGTTTAAAGAATATTGGTTGTGCAACACTCACAAATTTAACAACAAAACTAAGGATTCTTCACTACTGCTGGTTAACTACCACTTAGCATAACATCTGATCTGAACTTCTGATCCGACTTCCCCATGATGCTCTCATACGACACCATATCTATGATATCATCATTCAGGATTCAATTTTCCTTCTCTTCCTGCACCCATTTACTAGGTAAATGGGTGTAAGAAGAGAAGGAAAAGTGAATGCTCAATGATGATATCATAGAGATGGTGTCCAATGAGAGGATCATGGGGATGCCAAATCGGAAGTTCTGATCAGATTCTATGCTAAGAGGTAGTTAACCAATAGTAGTAAAGTACACAAAGAATCATTAGTTTTTTTATGAGCTTATATTTGGACCAAAGAAACCATTTTTAAATATGTAAAGGTATTATTACGATATAATATGTCTATTTTAACAAAAAATTATATAATGAAACATTGATTTGATTTCCATTATTCCTTGCAAGGTTCATTTATTTTAGAATATTTTTGTCCATGTGACATGCCTTTGAAGGAAGAGAAATGACGCTGTGTCTGATCAATCACAGAGGCAATCTTGCTATTTGCACAGTAAAATCATTGTCCATAGATCTTGCATCTCAACAATTGCTCAAATAAACCCACATCATATATACATATGCATGCCCATCAAAATATGGGTGCCTATGCACCTCATATAGAACCTGCATCACATCAATGCCCAGATGCATACACACCTCACATACAAATTCCAGAAGAAGAAAAAAGGACTTTGTTATAAGGAAGTGAATACCTGACTGATTCCCTTGGGCTTCTATTTTTCTTTTAGTATTCTAAGATACTCTTGGTATTCTGTGAAATGTTCTATAGATAGGAGAGTAATGGGAAATCTATTTCAATAATGACTTAATATTTCATATCTCTACTAGATCTCTTAGGTTTTTTCTCTACTTCACATAAGCCTCTTCATGTGATTGTGTCAAATAAGTTCCTTTGTTTGAATGCTTCATGTTAACTGATTGTGTAATATCATCACATGATCAAATCACATAGAGAAATAACATAATCAATTAAGGTAATTCACTTGAACCATGATTCACATATTCTTGTCTTATTTACATGATCACATAAAGCTTCAAGGGTTGTGTAATCGTATAAATCTCCCAGGTTCATTTGATCACATGATCCTATTATGGTCATGTGATCACATGACTTTGAACAATTCATGCACTTAATATGATATTTCTAATTAGTCATGTGCCCCTTTCTTACTCAAGTTTATTTTTTAACCCAAAATCCTCCATTTTCATAATTAATCTAAATTTTCTCTTTCTTATGATACAAATGAATTCAAGAATTGAAGCTGAGGTGGCTATAGTTCACTGGAATACAATGGTCGATAGTGTGGAAGTCGACCAGTGCATAGCCATTCAGTCCACTCACGAGCATCTTAAAAGCTTGATGGGAACCAATATCTTGGATTTTCAATATTCTAATTATTTTACCTTATATGGGTTTGTTATTTGAAATGATACTATGATCTCTCCACCTCATGAAGGTATCATGCCTCCCTCCTATATCCTTAATACTAATAATATGTTCAGGGAGAACATCTCATATGTGGGTAATTTCATCTCCAAAGAAGACATCTCTAACGGTTAATTTTGAAGCCTATGTGGATTGATTTTAAAGGGTTCTAACTTGATTTGGAGCTTAAAACCCATATTTACAGATAAAAAATGTATAATTCTATATCAAATTAGAAGTTTGGGTGGTTATTTGGTTGGGTTATTCGATCGGGTGGAAGATTTGGGATGAACCGGGGTTGTTCCTTCTTGGTTCAGTGTATTGCCACAGAGTTTGTGGTTGAGCTGAAAAAGATAGGATTTTATGAATCTATTTAGGCTTACCAAACCCTTACTTATTGCAACAAAATTCTGATGGAATACTTGTTTAGTTTATAGATTCAATACACGAACACATTTCATTTTATGTATGGTGATTTTAAAATCAGTATATGGGACAATAATATGATCTATGGTGTGATGATTTTAGGAGACAAGTATGATTACTAAATTCATCTCCCATATAATGAGGATGACATGGAATAAAATCCTCCCATTATGAAGGATCTCATCAATCTGGATAGAACATCCCTTGGGAAGGACCTATATCTAGGGGTTGACATCCCCTTCAATAAGTGGGATGACTTGTTCATCAATAAGACTCGACATGAGTGCCTGAATAAGAATCCCAAGGATTTTCCATCATGATAATCCTATGGGAAAGAGGGTTATCACTTTAAAATAGTTTAAGAGTGTCAATTCAATGAATAGGGACGGTCAGTCACCTCCCAGGACCATCACGTTCTTCATCTAGTAAGCTTCTTAGTAATGTATCTAAGCGGGTATTTATTCACAATGCAAAAAAGGTAGAGTTTTGGTATCCACCTTAATGATGGTAGAGGTGATTTTAGGTGGTATGATTATCATATTGTTTGTTCCCATGTTGGCTAAGTTATATTTCCAACTTCACCACATCTATAGGGGTATGCTCAGTTCAGAATATTCAGCCACTTTCAACTACGGTGGGGTTAGATGGGGGCCCACATTGGTGGATATGAGTTACTTAATACTCACAACATTCGAAGTTACCATTTTAGGAAATTTATAAAAAGTATTAGTGGGGTCTGGCTAATCACACTAAAGAATTATAAGATCAAGAGAAAATTGAACCGGTATGATCAGTTTTTTATACCATACAGAGTACCAACCTGTGAAATTACCAATAATGTAAAGGGTGATCCTATAGCCTAAGGCTATATTTTAGACACATGTGAGGGTGTTTTATCCAATTAGATTAACTGAAATATATTCTATGAGTGGTATGAATTATACCACTTTGGGAGATAGTTTAGTGCATTTAGATGAAATTCCCCACGCCTCCCCACATCTATTCATAAATGCATCCCATGGTGGATCAAAAATTGTGGATAATGTTCACCTGATAGGAAACTTAGGTTTGGGTGACCTTCCCTCTGGATAGTGTGGGGTTTTGACTCTCCAAGTCTTATTTTGATACCTTGGTCCGATCATACCTGAATGTTCAGTTGCCTCTATTGGTGATAAAGCATACATATCTTCTAAAAGTGGATGAGGAGGATGACATAGGGTCTCTGGCATCATAAAAAAGTTAGATTCCAGACAAAAAAACATGTTCCAGAATACCCACATCTCTCTATATTTCTTAGAAGAAAATGAGGTGCTTAGATCCAACATCATCAACAAGGAGGGTGCTAACAGATTTGGTAACAATGTATGGAGTTCATGTGAAAGAAGTTCCAGTAGATGGGGGATCTTATCTAATTATGGTGGTGTTTCCCATCACATTACAATACTGGGACAACTAGAGGAGGAATAAATTGACCATAGAGGTCTGAAGAGTGTTGTGTCTAGTGGAAATAAAGCTAGAGGGATTTGGGAGTGTGATCTCTCCCAAAGGAATCTTCTATTGACAACAACCCATTGAAGTCAAATCACTTCTACAAGAACATAGTGTGGTGATTCATTCTGTCAAAGGCCAGGTCCATTACACACCCCTAGCTTAGAGAATGATAATTCCTAGAACAATGGTAACTAGTGAAGATAAGGGAGACTATTATGGCTCTAGTGAAGAGGTAAGATAAGTTGTATCACCACTTTCATATATTCTTTGATATTGTTAGGAATATGGTGAAATTTCTTTTCTATTAGATATTTCAAGAGGCTAGTAAAATTTGGTCACCTCCCACCTCTCTAGTTTACTTTTATAGGGACACAGTGGCTAAAGTTGGTTCAAAAAGCGACTGAGAGGCTGATGATCAGGGCTGTCCAAGTCAAATAAAGATCAAGGATGTGGTTGTTTCTAATCCAAAGGAAACACCATTTGTGCCTCCATTAACACCAACTTTGGAACCTCAAGTTATCTTTTGAAGTTCCTTCCTCTAAGAGTACTAAGAAGAGAAAGTGGGAAAGTCCATACACTAAGAAACCTCTCAAAATCAATAATTTTTGTACTTTGTGGAATTTTTTCCTTTTCATTACTCTAGTATCTTATCAGGGCTGCTTACCTAACCATATCAAGGTCAGGTATCAAGTTTCATCTAGTCTTATGTCCCCATACCTACTCAAAAGTGTCTTTTTATTAAAAATTGACATTTTATTAATGTATTCTTTCATATTAATTTTTAATTTATTTCATTATTGTATTAATAACATAATATTTGTTTTCTTATATAGGTGGAATTTTTTTCCTGAGTTTGGATGCTTTTTTCAACAACTATTACCATGGAAGAAATTTTTTTAGAGGGGATCACAGATGAAAAAAGGATAAAAAATTAATGTTTTTAACTTTTTGTTAGATAATTTTAATTTTAAGAATATAAAAATTGTTTGAAATGTATATAATAGTTTTTTTTGTATTCATGATTTCAAGTAAATGTATATGGAATTGTTTGAGAAACTATTGTGTATGCTGTTTTGTTCTTCTATGATTTGTTTGTGTGTAGGTGTTGTTTTGTGCAACTATTTTGTGTGCATGTGATGTTTTGTATTGTGTGTGCAGGTGCTGTCTTAGGTGTACAGGTGCTATGAAGGTGCTGGGTTTGCTCAGGAAACTTGGCCTTTATCAGCGCTCAAAGTAGCACTGATAAAGGGGGAATTTATCAGCACTCAAAATATCACTGATAAAGGTGGTCCTTTATCTGTGCTAAAAAAGCAATGATATACGGGGACCTTTATCATTGCTTTTTTAGCACTGTTAAAGGGGACCCCCATTTATCTTTTCCAAGATTAACAGTGCTGTTAAAGGCAATTTTTAGTGCTTTTAAAATCCCTATTTGTAGCAGTGTTATGAATGTCTAAATTAAATTTTGTAGACATATTTTCAAGTTATGTTTCAAGTTATTATTATTATGATATGCCTCTTTATAATTATTTTATGATATTTCCCATGTTCTTATTAATATTGCTCAAGTTCACATGTAAACTTCTTCACTTGTTTTCCTTACTGGGCCTTCTTCCCACACTTTACTTTTATGTATGTCGCTGGGTTATGAAATGCAGTAATTATACTTAGGAATAAATTTTCAAGAATCATATCAAGAGGGTTAAAATAATGTTATACGTTTTCATGTATTATGTACCTTTTTTCCATAACACTAGACTTTAAAGATCATCTGTTTGTAAAATTAAATGAAAAGTTATTTAATAAAAAGGTGGGATTCTATAGTTAGTATCAAAGGATAGTTTAGTAATTTTTGGAAATTAGGATATGAAAACTTTAGGAAGAACCTTATAGAAAAGTTTGAATATAGGAAAAATTATTGGTATTTTGGTGAAATATTAAGTAAGTGGTTTCTGAAAAAATAGATCCCTATTTGGATACAGACAAGTGGATGTGGCTCTATCATAGATGTATCTAGGGGTAAAACCCGAAAACACCGCTTTGAGCTAGAATCCAACGGGAACTGGTGCACAAAAATGGGCCTTATTGCCTTCCTATTTTGACACTCCCAGAGGATATGTTGGGTTAATGTTAGGTCCACCAAGATAGATACCCTGAGGGGGGGGGGTGAATCAGGGTATGAAAGATTAAAGAAACTACCCTTTTGATCTTGTTTTGTTGTTAGAAAAAACACTATTCACCATCCTTCCCATTGTAGAGTTTGAAAAAATATTAAAGAATGAACATGACACAATAATTTTACTTGGTTCACCCTCACTTGGATATGTCTAAGGAGCATACACCAGTGATGTGCTGATGTACCAAATCCACTATAAGCACACTGCTGTTTACAAGTTCGAAGCTGACTCACTGTCCCTCCTGGTTTAAAACCATTCACAATTTGAGAACTCACTACTCTCTCAACCGAAGTGAGCTCACTACTTCTTTAGAAGATCCAATAAAAACTTAAAGACTTGTAGGTCCTTTCATTATCTCTAATGAGGGCATCCTTCACTATATGTAGATGCTCTATCGAGGTCCAAATTTCATCCACTGATGAATACCCCTTTGCCAGTGATCAATGGGAAACAACCTTTGGAAATACCTTCACAAAGATCCCTACTTTGCGAAGCTCCTAATTTCTCAAAGCTCAACCAAGACTTCACGAAGTCCCTACTTCTTCGCAAAGCACACACCACAGATCTTAGGATATTATAGAGATCAAGCCATCACAAAGTGACTTCATTTGTAAAGTTTACTGAGCCAATGTGGAACACACATCTTTTGAGAAGCTATATTAGCCGCCACGAAGCTCATAACTTTTGCAAAGAACACTACCTCCACAAACCTCCTTTGCGATTTGAGAGTTAAAAATTTTTCTTGAAAAAATTTTCTACCATTCTCAAGGGGGTCGAGACCTATTTATAGGCGATTCCACTAACTCGAGAACATTCCGTACAAAGTCAGCGCCATATCAGCTCAAATCACAAAGCTCTAAAATTTCCACCAAAATTATCTCTATATCACAAATTACCAAAAAAATTTTCAGATCATAGATCTCATTGTAAACACAGAGTGTTCCTTCAATTACTTTGTACTACCGCTGCAATGCTCCCTCGCAATTCTATTTACCTCTGTTGTTCACAAAGCTCGTCATAATCATAGATCTCACCATCAACTTTCTTCATGTATTTGAGAAATAAAATTCATGAAGTCCATATTTGAGAAACTCATGACTTTGACACATTTTTATGAGATCTTAAAGGAAATATACTTTTTGCGATGCTCACTAAACTCCAAAATTTTCACCCCAAATTTTTTGAAAACATTGGAAAACAACACCACCTTGTATCTATTCTTTTTTACCGCCTCCATATCTTCCATTACTTTGTAATGATTATTTATAAATATAGATTGTCAGCAACATCTTTGGAACTTGAAAATTCACCATGAAAACCTGCTTTTTCAACAAACAAAACCAACCCAAAAATGCTTCAATGTTACCTTGAGGGATTTTTCCCAACAATGTCCCCCTTTGGGTTTGTTGAAAACTCTTCTCATAATGATTCTATACACTTGATACCTCACCGAAGCCTCTTCCATCATCTACCATCATTTGCCTCTTACGATTCAGATAGCGACCAAAGTTTCACTCACCACATACTCTAAAACCACATGAGCAATTCTCAGCCTGTGAAACAAGTGTAGTTTGAAAAGTTCATCAATGAATCACTTTATTTTTGAAACCAATCATTGATACCATTATGATACCAATAAACTGCTTTCATCATGAATCTTAGATGTTGTGATATCTAATATTTGATTTATCACTTCAAGAATCATCAGATTTAAAACTCTCCCCTATCTCATTACTCTCCCCCTATCTGACTGCTCCACCTATCAACTTCTCCCCGCGTCTTTGACTAAGTTATTTTCTCCCTTATTTATCCGTAATTTCTCCCCATTTATGAGTCACTCTTTCTACCACTTTGTCAATGAACCCAAAGGTCACTCCTTTGTGATCTGCAACATTGGAAAGAACACAGATTAACACATTATAGAAAAACACACCATACCTCGAGGAGAAAGGGGATCCCATATCCAAACTTTTAAAGTGAGGGGATTTGACTGAACTCCTAGAGATAGTCGATGCCTCTCAAAAGCGTCCTTGGGTAAGGCCTTTGTTAGATTTTTTGAAACCTACAGTTCTTTAGGCACATATTCCAACTTCACAATTCCCTACTCAACCTTCTCCTTGATAAAATGATGCTTTATCTCAATGTGATTTGTCCTTGAGTGATGGAAAAGATTTTTTATAAGATTTATAGCACTTGAGTTATCTCACAAGATTCCGATCAGAGACTTCACTTTAACTCCCATATCATCAAGCCATTACTTTATCCACAATAATTGTATGCATGCTTGAGTGGCCACAATATACTCATCTTCTATGATACTCAATGAAATGAAATATTACTTCTTTATTAGGAAAGAAATACACAATCCCCCAAGATAGAAAACACCTCCTGACATTGATTTTCTATCATCTACTGAACCCGTCCAATCTGCATTTGTATATCCCAACAGCTCCAAATGAGATTTTTCATTATACATTAAACCAAAAATCCATAGTTCCTTTGATATATCAAAGTATCATTTTTACTGAAAGCATTTGAATTTCCTTGGGATTGCTTTGATATCGTGCTTCTTGGAATGTGGAAAAAACAATACCAGGTCTTGTTACTGTCAGGTATAGTAAACTTCCAAAAACCTGCCAATATTCTATTACATTAACTACCTTTCCATCACCATATTTTGATAATTTCATCTGGGTAGAAACCAGAGTCTTCATCTCCTTGGAGTTTTCTATTCCAAATATTATTAGAACCTCCTTGGCATATTTGGATTGAGAAATGAATGTGACATTCCTTCCTTGTGTTACTTGTAATCCAAGGAAAACATTAGCTCTCCAATCATTGACATTTTGAACTCACTTTCCATGAATTCAGAAAACTGTCTGCACTGAGCTTCATTTGATTCTCCAAATATTATGTCATCGACATAAAACAAAACCATCATCCTTTGATTACTTTTTTTTGTTGAAATAGATATTGTAATCAACTCCACCACGCTAAAAGCCAAGATTTTTCAAATACTGATCAAGTCTCGAGTACCATGCTCATTGTGCATATTTCAGCCCATATAGCTCTTTATTCAACCGAAAAACTTTGTTCTCATCTTCATGAATGAAAAAAATATCTGGATTCTCAATATAAACTTCTTCTTCCAGAACCCCATTCAAAAATGTAGATTTGACGTCCATCTAGAAAACATTGAACTTCTATTGCACTGTAATGGACAAGAATAATCTGATTGTTTCCAGCCTTGCAACCAGTGAAAATGTCTCATTGACATCAATACCCTCTATATTGGAGTATCCTTTGCACACTAGCCATTCTTTGTTTCGAATCACTGTTCTATATTTATTCATCTTATAGCAAAAAACCCATTAGTCCCGATGACATTCTTATCTATTGGCCTCAAAACAATCCCCCAATTCTGATTCTTATCAATCTGGTCTAACTCTTCATTCATCACCAAAATCCAATTTTCATCTTCAGCTATATCAACAAAAATTTTAGGTTCAACTTGAGATAAGAGATATTTCTGTTGTAGTGACTTCATTCTTCTTGTCTAAACTGGTTTGTCTGATCACCAATGATATTATACCTATCAATTTCAGCCCAACTCTTTGGATTATTTGTAGATATAGACTTGACTTATTATTTTTCATCATCAATATCTTCTTTTGAGTCAATATCTACTATTTATGCTCCCCCTGTGTTACTTTCCTCTTCTTCACTTTCATCAAGAAACTGTTCACAGTGCTGTTGAGTATTCTCTTCATTTTCCACAATAGTGAAATCATTACTCTCAACTACTTTTCCCAGCCTC
The DNA here is from genome assembly GCA_963277665.1 of Viscum album. Classification (NCBI taxonomy): domain Eukaryota; kingdom Viridiplantae; phylum Streptophyta; class Magnoliopsida; order Santalales; family Viscaceae; genus Viscum; species Viscum album. The sequence goes on along the minus strand of OY728128.1, from coordinate 1,033,200,526 downwards.
TTGTTAAATCATTTGTATGCTTTTATTTTTCCTAAGTAGCCAAGGAATATCCCCTCATCTCCACATGACTCAAATTGAATATGTTTTTCCTTGTTGATAATGAAGTATTTAATTCCAATGATTTGAAAGTATTTCAATATTGTATTCTTTCCATATAAAATTTCATATAGAGTCTTTCCTTCCTTCAGACACAATAGGGTCCTGTTAGAAATGTAGACCGATGTCAATACTGCTTCCTTCCAAAATTTTTCTGGTAGGTCTTTTTTAATAAGGATCGTTCTAGCCATGTTGTTGATGATCCGATTTCTCCTCTCAACCAATCCATTCTACTAGGGAGTTCTCACTGAATAAACATGATGCATTATCCTATGTTTCTCGAGATAGTATTCCACTCACCTGTTTGTGAATTACATACCATTATCAGTATGAAACTTCAAATTCCCCCCCAATAACCCTTTATGATTCCCTCTAATACTGTTTTAAGAATCTAAACACATCGAACTTATGAGAAATGACAAATACCCATCCCATTCTGCTGTATTAATCAATAAAAAGAATGTGATACCTCTTTCTGTAAATGGTTCTTAGTGAGATAGGTCTACAAACATCACCATACACCAATTCAAGCACTCTTTTTCAACTTCTTTTCCTTTTCTTTGTACATATTTCTGATGATATTACCTTATTGAAAGGCATCACACATATGTGTATGATCACATGATAGATTATGGAGTTCTCATGCTTCATCACACTTTACCATATCCAGGTATGGTTGACATAGATGACTAAGTCGTTCATTTCACAACTTGTTTTCTTCCTCTCTAAACAGAAAGAATATATCTTCTTCTCCACTTACGAGGTAGAGATTTACCTTTCTTCTTTTTCCCTACAGAACCACTACACCATATTTTCCTTTGATGATACAAATATTCTGAGTAAACCTTATAGAATTCCTTGAGTCACGTAGTTGGACGATGCTAAGAAAATTGTGAATGATACCTTCTACTAATAAGACATCAACACATCTCATCTCTTTTTCCCCAAACATGGCATTTCCAAATACAATAATCTTCAGGCCTTCATCATTTCCTAAATTTACAACTCCTTCTTTGTCATACTTTATACCTATGACAAGATCCTTATTTCTAGTCATGTGAGATGTGTAACCACTATCAAATATCCATACACCAGAACAGTTTAATGATTTAAGGGCAATTTCTTCCACCACTGCCTTCTCATACTTTTTATTTTTGATCCATGTCTTTAACCTCACACTCGGTGTAGTTTGAAAATCACAATCTTCTTTAGAGTGCGATGGCTCAACTTTATCCTGTAGAGCTGCAAATCAATTTTTTTATTTTCAACTCACCTATTAGTTTGTTGATTCACTGCTTGGGACTACTTTGATTCCACCTTGAAACATTCCTCTACACAGTTTATGTACAATATCTAGCCATGTTCCCAAATTCTCTTCCCTAAAAACAATGTCCCTCAAAGGATGTTCTGTAATATCAAGCTCTGTTTGGATTCTACTATTGTTCTTGTGCCCTTTGGTATCTCTTGGATATAAAACACACATACTATGAATGTAACATCTTTCTACAACAATAACACCTAATATAGAGTGCATTATTGAGCATCACTTCTGCACCACTAGGTATCCCTTGGGTTATCTGAATCTTCATATTCTCCTTCATACCCAAATCCACCCTCAATCTCAGAATGGGTTCTTGCGGTATGAATTCAATTTTCATAGCTTTTTATTTTTAGTCAAGCCCTAAATCAGCCTTAGCATATGAACATAATTGGTTCTTCATTTCTGTATAACCACTATGCTCCACTTTCAGCTTCTCAGTTTTCTAAGTGATCTTCTTTCCTGATGTCGCGGTAAGAGTCAAGAGTTTTTCTTGACCATTAAACTTTTTCCATAAACTAACAACTTCTCCTTCAAGTTCTTTGATACACATGATTTTATCTCTCATTGTGTCATTCAAGCCATAGATCTCCCTTTTCTATTCATCAACCTTGATTTTATGTTCACTAACCAATTCTGACTCCTCTGGTGTTGATGGATTGAGTTTATCAATTTCTTCCATCAACTCAGACTTCTATTCTTCCTACTGCTGCATATAGAGTTTGGCATCACAAACTGATTTGTTGGATTTCTTTGTTTTGACTCTCCAAACATCTATCCCTTCAAGATAATCCTCTAACTCAGCTTTCATATCAACTATTCCTTCAACTTCTTCTTCTTCATCAATGCCAGTTTCTTCCTTTTTCTAAGTACTATTGATAGCTTCCACCATAGAATTTTCTCCACGATCTTTGAAATTCTCTGTCTCTTCAACCTCCTCAACCTCAGACTCATTTGAACTATCACATTCTTGTGAAAGAAGATTCTTCTTCTTAATGAAATTTCTCTCGAACTATTTCTTGCCTTTCACAGAGGCTGAAGACTTCTTCTTGGGAATTTCAGCTTCATCTACATCATCATCTTCTTGGAACTTTTTGGGACAACTTGCAGTAAGATGACCAAACTTTCCACATCTAAAGCAGGAAATTGGGAGTTTCCATTTAAACTTTCCTTTTCCTCTTTGAAAATTTGAGGAAAGTAATGAAATTACCTCATCTATCTCTTCTTCTTCCTGAGAATATTCAATAGTGAGATTCTTCATGGATTTGAATGCCACCTCTTTGGATTTCCCCTTTTCCACAACATCATTATCATCATTTCACATTTCATATTCTACAAGGGTACTATGAAAGTTATCCAGTGTCAGCTCTTTTAGATTCTTGTCTTCTAATATTGAAACCTTTATATTGAAGTGAGGTGGAAGTTTCCTCATGATGCACTTCACAATCTTTATGTCTTCAATGACTTTATCAAAACCTCACATGTCTTCTACTGCAACATTTACCATGTCAAATAATGCATCAACAAACTCATTTGGGTTCATTCAAAGATATTCATACTTGTTCCACAACACTTTCATTTTTGCTTCTCTAACCTTTGAATCTCCTTCATATATGTTCAAAAGTTTTTCTCACATGGAATGTGATGTTTTTTATGACATCACCTTCGTATAGATAACATTGGATAGGGATCCCCGTAAAGCATTGATTCCCTTGGCGTCAGCATCCAATTCTCTTCGCTCGACTTCTGAGAATGCACCAATATTAATATCGACTATTATAACATTCATTAATACTATAAACACATCTAATCACAAAGATTAGAAGTAGTTTTTCATCTAACTCTTCCATAGTTGGAAATTTTTCCCATCGAAGATCAGAATCCCTTTATGATTGGTGAACTCCATTTGAGATAGAAACACTGATAACAACCTTTCCATCTGATACCAATTGTTAGGTCCACTAGTCTAGATACCCTAAGAGGGGGGGGGGGTGAATCAAGGTATGACAGATTAAAAAAACTTCCCATTTTATCTTGTTTCCTCATTAGAAAAAACACTCTTCTCTCTCCTTCCCGTTGTAGAGTATGAAAAAATATTAAAGCATGCACATGACACAAAAATTTTACTTGGTTCACCCTCACTAGGCTACCTACAAGGAGTATACCCAGACGATGTGCTGATGTACCAAATCCATGATAAGTGCACTACTGTTTACAAGTTCAAAGTAGATTCACTATCCCTCCTGGTTTACAACCATTCACAATTTGAGAACTCACTACTATCTCCACTGAAGTGAGCTCACTGCTTCTTCAGAAGATCCAATCATAGTTTAAGGACTTGTAGGACCTTTTATTATCTCTAATGAGTGAATCCTTCATTGTATGCAGATGCTCTATTGAGTTCCAAATTTCATCCACTGATGAATACCCCTTTGCCACCGATCACTGGGAAACAACCTTGAAATACCTTTGCAAATATCCCTACTTCACGAAGCTCCCAATTTTGAAAAGCTCAACCAAGCCTTCACGAAGTCCCTCCTTCTTCACAAATCACATCCCTTCTCATATCTTAGGCCATTGTAAAGATCAGGCCATCGCAAAGAGACTTCCTTCATGAAGCTCACTGAGCCAACATGGAACATACCTCTTTCTCGAAGCTAGATTAGCCGCCACGAAGCTCCTACCTTTCACGAAGCACACTACCTCCAAAAACCTCCTTTGCGATTCGAGATATACAAATTTTTCTTGAAAAAACTCTCTACCCATCTCAAGGGGGTTGAGGCCTATTTATAGGCGATTCCACCGACTTGAGAACCTTCCGCACAAAGTCAGTGCCACGTTATCTCAAATCTCAAAGCTCCAAAATTCCTGCCAAAATTATCTCTATATCGCAAAGCACTGTGGTAATTTTTGGATTGAAGATCTCATCATAAATGTGGAGCGTTCTGTCAATTACTTTGTGCTGCCGCTGTAGTGATCCCTCACAATGCTCTTCACCTATTCCATTCACGAAGATCATCATAATCACATAGGCCACCATCAACTTTCTTCATGTCTTTTCAAAATATAATTCATGAAGTCCATCTTCGTGAAAATCATGCATTTTCCACATTTTGATGAGATATTCCAGGAAATCCACTATTCTTAATGCTCACCAAACTCCAAAGTTTTTCCCCAAAAAATTTGCAAAATACCAGAAAGTAGCGCCACCTTGTATCTATTCTTTTTTACTGCCTCCAGATCTTCCATTCCTTTATCATGGTTCTTTGTCAACATGTATTTTCAACAACATCTCTTGAACTTGACAATTCACCATGAAAAACTGTTTTTTCAACAAACACAACCAACCAAAAAATGCTAAAATGTTACCTTGATGGATTTTTGCCCAACATTTAATCACAAAATTTTTATGAATCATTATGAAGGATTTATAGAGAATTGTAATTGTTGTTAAAGAATAATGTTTTTAAGCATGAATTTTTAAGACATAAAAATACTTTACATATAAAATATTCATAAATGAAATAAGTTTCTCACTAAGGTTTTATTCTTTTAGAAAATGGTGAGAAATATGAGGAACCATGTAAATGGTGACCACAATGGACCATGCACCGACGACCCTCTAATTGAAGCTAGAATGGAAAATTTCATGAGAATGATGAACCAATTGACTAAAGTTATGGAAAATAACTTGAATCAAGCTGAGAGACCAATTTCACCGCGAAGGGAATAACTTTATATTGAGTCCTTTATGTATCAATGACCACAACATTTAGTGGATCTACCAACCCATTGATTGCTGAATAGTAGATCAGCTCTATCGGAAAAATATTTTCTATGCTCCACTATTTAGAATAAGAGAAGGTCACCCTGCCTGTTTACTTCTTAGAGGGAGAAGTTGATCAGTGGTGGGAACAAATGAAAAACATGAGGCCAAGAGTGGAGGTTGAAGTTGTGGAGTGGGAATATTTTACAGGGATCTTATTCAATAAGTATTTCCATTTTTCGATGAGAATAAAAATGGAGAATGAGTTTCTCGAGATGAAACGGAAGGAGAATGAATCTGTTGGATGCTACAAGACGAAGTTCACAAGACTTTCTCACTAAACCTTAAGATTTGGTATGGATCATAATGGGAAGGTTGATAGATTCTTTGTTGGACTAAAACCTCATCTACGGAAGAATCTAGCCAACCGAGACTATGATAGCTTTTAGGTGATCATTCAAAGTGCTATGAAAGTTGAACTCGAGTTTGGTGAGACATTGTGGTCTTATAAATCTAATGAAAAGAAGTTATCAATGAATTCAAGTTTAGGGATGGTCTTTGATCTGGTAAGAGGAGGCAACCAAGTACAACTTCCCACATGTAATAAGTGTGGGAAAAAGCATTTCGGGAACTGAATTCTCAGGAGTGGGAAGTGCTATAGGTGTGGCAGAGATTTCCATATCACATGAAATTTATGTAGTGTGGTGAATCATCATCTTCCCAACACTAATGAAAAATGGAATATGATGCAGGCCCTACCTAAATTCCAATGCTTCAAGTGTGGATAGCTTGGGTACTTTTCCAATCAGTTTCCAAATCCGAGGGTAGTGGAGGGGAATCATTATTAGCCTAAGAAAAGGTCAAGGGTAAAAGGTTGTGCTTTTGCTGTCATGAAAGTTGATGTTAAAGCTCCAAATGATGTGGTGTAAGGTACTCTTGTTGTTCTATCAAAGCTATAAAGTACTTTTTTTGATTATGTTTCTACACATTCCTTTATTTCCTCCAAGTTCACAAATAATTTATAATCAACCCATGAATTTATAAAAGTAGAGTTGTTAGTCAATACTTCTAGTGGGATTATAGAAGCATCATAAGTTTTTAGAAACTCAAATATTTACTTTAGTGAGCACAATATTATTGCAAATATAATTGTCATTCCCATGCTGGAATTTGATATTATACTAGGGATGGACTGACTCTCAAAGTATAATGATAAGATCAAATTTAGAAGCGTGAAAATCTCAGTAGTCTTGAATGGGAAACCTATAGTCATCTTCTATGGAGAGATTTTTCAACCAAAGTTTTTTTCTAGAAGAACCTCCTATAGACTTATTTATGGAGTTGATCAGTGAATAAGAATATGTAAATGAGGGTATAATGATAGAAAATTTCCCCATCATCTATGAATACATTGATGTATTTCCTGGGGAGTTACCCAGACCTCCCCTAGAAAGAGAGGTAGAGTTCTCCATTGAACTCGTACCTGGATCTCATTCGATATAAAAGACCACATATAGGATAGAAAATGTGGATATAGAGGAATTAAAGAAATAACTCCAAGATCTTTTGGAGAAGGGGTTTTTCCGACTGAGTGTGTCTCCTTGGGGATAACCTATTATCTTTTTAAATAAGAAGGATTGATCAATGAGGCTATGAATTGATTATAGAGAACTAAACATTATCATAGGGAAGAAGAAATAACCTCTTCCATGAATTGATGACTTATTTGACCAACATTGTGGGTATCAATTCTTCTCTAAGATTGATCTTTGATCTGGTTATCATCAATTGAGGGTAAATAAAGAAGATATTCTAAAAACTACCTTCCGATAAAGATATGGTCACTATGAGTTTGTAGTTATTACCTTTGGCTTGACTAATTCTTATGATATTTTTATGGATTTAATGAATAGAGTCTTTAAGGACTACCTTAATAACTTTGTGGTAGTTTTTATTGATGATATTCTAATATATTCCGAAAGTCATGAGGAGCATGAGGATCATTTAAGGGTTATTTTTCAAACTCTATAGAAGGAGAGGCTTTTCAGAAAGTTCAGAAAATGTGAATTTTGGTTACAAAAAGTTTCTTTCTTGGGGAACATTGTAACAAATAAAGGAATCACAGTTGACCCTACAAAGACAAAGGTTATAGAGGAGTGGACTCAACCTACAAAAATAAATAAGATTCATAGTTTCCTTGGATTAGCAGGATATTCTAGAAGGTTTGTGAAATTTTTTTCATGAATTTCTAATCCATTAAACAAGTTAACTAGAAAAGGGGCCAATTTCATCTAGACAAAGGAGTATGAGGAAAGTTTCCAAGAGATAAAGAAGAGATTGGTTATTGTACCCATGTTAACTCTGCCATCAAGCAAAGAAGGATAAGTTATTTTTAGTGATGAATCTCTAAAAGGTATTGGGTGCGTCCTCATGAAAAATGACAAGGTGATTACTTTTGCATCTTGATAGTTGAAGACTCATGAACAGAACAATCCTATGCATGATATGAAGATGGATGGGGTTGTTTTTTCTCTGAAGATACAGAGGTACTATCTTTATGGGGAGAAGTGTGATATATACACAGGCCATCAAAGTTTGAAGTATATTTTCACAAAAAATGAATTGAACATGAGATAGAGGATATGGTTGGAAATTATTAAATACTATGATTGTTCAATTAATTGTCATCCCAGAAGAGAAAGAAAAGTCAATGATGCATTAAGTAGGAAATACCTAGTTGTTCTGTCCATGATGAGGATTCAAAGAGATCCTTTGATCAATGACCTAGTAAAGCTGGACATGAGAATTATAAGGTAAGGGACATAATTAAACATATCAAAAATGATTTCTCAACCACCATTACTAGAGAAGATCAAGAAATATCAGAAAAAAGATCCTTTGTTACAGAATAAGTTTGAGGCTGTGAAGGATGGGGAGTTTCCTATGTTCAATATTGACCAGGAAGGTGTACTGAAATTTCATACAAGACTATGTGTTCCATTTATTCCAGAAATAAAGAAGGAGCTAATGGATGAAGCTCATAGATCTACCTTCTCTATAAATCCTGGAAGCATGAAAATGTATAGGGACCTTCACGATCATTATTGGTGGGATAATATGAAGAGGGAGATTGCTGACTACACTACAAGGTGCCTAGTATGTCAGCAAGTGAAGGCAGAGCAACAAATTCCTAATGGGATATTATAACCACTACCCACACTAGCATTAAAGTGGGTCAATATCACTATGGACTTTTTCACTAGTCTCCCAAGAACTTCCAAAGGAAACAATGCGATATGGGTTATAGCGGACCATTTCACCAAGACTGCCATTTTATATCTATTTGGGAATATTTTTCTCTTGATCAACTTACCAGGATTTATGTGAAGGAAGTGGTAAGGCTGCATGGAGTTCCAATTTCTATCATATCTGATCATGATCCAATATTTAAATCAAAATTCTGGAGAAGTCTTCAACATGCTCTGTGTACCGAATTGAATTTTAGTACAACCTATCACCCCCAAAATGATGACCAATCTGAAAGGACTATTCAAACACTCGAGGACATGCTGAGAATATGATCAATGGATTTTAAAGGTGGATGGGACCAACATATCCCATTAGTTGAGTTCTCTTAGAAAAATAGTTTTCACTCAATCATTCAAATGGCACCTTATGAAGCTCTATATGGGAATATATGTAGAACTACTACTTGTTAGGATGAAGTTGGTGAGAGAAAACTTCTTGGGAATGATCTTGTGAAACTGATAACAGAAAAGGTTCATACCATCTGGAAACACATTAGGGATGCTCAGAGTCAGAAAAATAGTTATGTCGACAACCATCTAAGGGACTTGAAGTTTGATGTTGGTGACAAAGTCTTTCTTATAATCTCACCTTGGAAGAGAGTAATGAGGTTTGGGAAGAAATGGAAGCTCAACCCTAGGTACATTAGCCCCTATGAAATACTTAATCACATAGGAGTAGGGGCATATCAGCTTTCCCTTCTTCCAAATCTATCCCAAGCTCATGATGTCTTCCATGTATCCATTTTGAGGAAGTACATACCTAACCATTCACATGTACTAAATCTAGAGGTGGTACAACTGGAACATGACCTCTCTTATGAGGAGCAGTCGGCGGAGATCTTGGATCGGAGAGACAAGGTTCTACGTAAAAATACTACCCACCATGTTAAAGTGTTGTTGAGGAATCAAAAATACGAAGAATACACATGATAACTAGAGGAGTCTATGAGGCAGAAGTAGCCACACCTTTTCTCTTCTGAGGGTATGAGTTGAAATTTCGGGGATGAAATTTTTTAATGGGGGAATGATGTAATGAACCAAACTTTTGAATAATATTTTGTTTCCTAAAAATGTATGTTTTACTATTTCATACTCAATAAAACTATATAAGTATAATTGAAATGTAACCAATGAGTTTTGACCATTATATAACCATTGGAAATAATAATTTTTAATTTTATAATTTTTGTTTAAAATAGAAATAATAAGGGATAACTAATGCAGAAAGAAGATTTGATGGCCTCATCTAGTAGACTCGAGCCATACGAAGCCCATCTGTCAGAGCTTGGGAAGGATTTAGCATCACTAAGATTTTCCTTGGACCAATCCCAAGTTGAGCTTAAACATGTTAAGTTTGAACGAAATCACCTACTGGAGAAGTTCAAGTTGATAGAAATCACCACTTTGGGAAATTTTGTCCGAGACCCCCCAAGATTCTATCACCATTGCACACCGTACTCTTAGGTCCTATGCAGGTGTTATAAGGGGCAATGTAACAAGGCAATAATTACTTTGTGTAATCCTTTCGTATAAATAAAATTGTTATTTATTATTATGGTAAATTTGTTTAATTTCAAATGTCAAAATAAATTTAGGATAAATTTTTAGAAGTTTCATCTTATTGATGAATATTGAAAACAATAGTATTTTAAAATATGTTTTATACAATAAATAATTAATAATTTGAAATGGTTTTCAAAAAATGAACATTTATAGCTTTTATTAGTAATAAATTTAGAGTATGATAAGATCAACTTATTTTTTGATGAATAGTAAATTATGAATAGTAATATTACCCTTATGAATAGTAATATGACCAATAGAATAGTAACCTCACTTAATTAAGTACAATTATAATTTAGGAATCTTGAATGATAGTATGATATAATAGAAAAAGTAAATAACTGATTCAGAAATTATTAGTTAAGTATTAGTATTTTTTAGGTAAATAGTGATTTTATATAATAATTAAATATCTCATATTTAAAAAATTATTTTTATAAAATGGATTTCATTTTTGAAATCATAACATAGATATTAGTTTAGGGTGAATTTATGAGATTCTTAAAAAATGTTTTGTTTTTTAATGAATAGTAAAAATACAGTTTTTGAGTTTTTGGTGTGTTTTATGATATCATACTTATGTAATATGTAATTTAAAATGATGGTCAGATTATTTGGATTAAAATATTATATAAGGTGCCCCTAGTGGCTAAAATCATGAGAAAATACCACGAGAAAGCCCATGGATTTGCAAATACCACTAATGAGGGTCCCTTGGAAATTAATAAAATTTTCCCTCACTTTTGCTATAAATACCAACCCATTCCTTCATTAATTTCATTAAAAATTCCTCCTCAACTAATATTTGGTCTTTTTACCTCCCAATTAGTCATCCCAAGGTTCCCTTAAGCCCTCCAAGGTCCCAACCTTTGAGTTTTTGAAGTTACTTCTAAAGGTAAAGGAACCTTTCACCCTCCTCTTTTAGTTAAGACTTGTTTTATGTAATGTATTTTAATTTCATTTTTTATATTGGGTTATGTTATTATGTATCCTTTTTTCTATCCATTTTATTTAAAAATTAATATATACCCTTTTCTCTCTCATCAACTGATTTTCCAGAATTTTAAGCGACCTATTAGGCTGCTGATTTTTCGTAAGGGGATTTGCAACTTCTCTTTTTCTTTCAAATTCACATTTATGTGGTATGTATTGAAAATTTAAATACCATGTTCTTATATCCATATTATTATGTACTTATACTGTATTATGACTCTATTATGAATGGGTTAACTCTTTCCCTTATCTTTTTAATCTTTTCTAAAACCATGTTGCATAGCCGTTATGCTGCAAAAATTTCGTTTAAATAACTCTCTATTTTTATCAAGAAATTCTTTTATTTTCCTTATATGAATACCCAAAAATATTTAATTTATAGGGGTATTTATAATGACATAAAAATTATTTATTTTATTCTATAATTTACATACATAAAACACTCATTCTTTTTCTGTGGGTTATAAATGACATAATGATCGCGTTTTTAAGCATTTTTTAAAACACCATGATTTTGATATAAAAACCATTTATTTTAATCTCTATGGGTTATTTATGAAATGTTTGATTATGATCTATGTGGGTCACATGAAAATAAATACATATTAAGGTTTCACCTTGATAGATCTCCAATACATCGTGTAAATAAATTAATCTCTAGAGATGACAATTTTTATGATACCTTGGTGAATAACCTCTGTAATTTTTTATGACACCTTGGGGATAGACTTTGGTGATATGATTATGAATGTATAAATTAAATTTTGTAGACAAATTTTCAAGATATGTTTCAAATTATTATTATTATTATATGCCTCTTTATCATGCCTTTAGTATATTCCCCATGTTCTTATTGATATCGCTCAAGTTCACATGTAAACCGTTTCACTTGTTTTCCTTACTGGGCCTTATACTCACCCTTAACTTAATGGGACTTCTGCTCACCCTTTCATTTGATGTATGTCTCCAGGTTATGAGATGTAGTAATTTTACTTAGTATGAAATTTTCAAGAATTATATCAACAGGATTAAAAGAATGTTATATGATTTCATGTTATATGTACTTTTTTCCAAGACACTAGACTTTAAAGATAATATATCTGTAAAATGAAATGAATAGTTATGTAATAAAAATGAGGGATGATATAAATATTTCTTATGTTCCATACACTAGGGTATATAGAGACACTTGGTTGGAATTAAAAATTTTCATTTGATAATATGAGAGGGAATTGGGGATCTTTTTGGTTCAACTGCTTTTTTTTATGGACCACTACATTCTACATGATTTTAGAGAGGGTATTCTTTAACACCTAAATATACCCATTTACCTATGCATGAAAACAAGAAGTATGGTTAGACCATATGTTTTACTTGGTGTATAATTTATTTAGCTTGATAGCCTATAAGTTGGTACCGTTGTCTATGAGAATAGCATGAGGAACTCTAAATCAATGGATGATGTGGGATCTCATGAACTCAAATATGGATCAGGATTTGAATTTCTTGAGGGGAATCACTTATTCCATCTTGGAGAAGATTTCCACCAAGGTCAGAATGAACTTGCACTGAAGAGATATTGTTGGTGGATACAGTACCATGAATTCGAGTCCCCATACTACAAAGGGTCAAGAATACTTGGTGTTTTTGAGAATCTCCTATAGTAAATGCACAAAGTTGGCATGTATCTGACAAGCATGACACCTCTTAGTGAACTCGATATAGTCATGGACCATGGTGGGCCATAAATAACCCAACCTCTCAATTTGGAGGGAGAGATTAAATCTTTCATGATGGGCTCCATAGGACCCGAAATAAAATTACTACATAACTTGATGGATCTCATCTCTATGGATTAAATGAAGGATAATTACATCAAAAGCACATCTTTAGAGAGTCTACTCAAGGTTAAGCCTAATCTAGAGGGTAAAATATGATACACACCAATAGATTTACTCATTCTCAACTTTGAATGAACGGAGAATGATGCACTTGAGATACTCAACTAAAGGATTCATCTAATCAGGCACTTCCTCTATTTCATGGGGACCTAAGGGTCCTGACACATAAGTTCCTATAGTCAGTTTTTTAACCTACTATCTGTCATCATCATCTGAAATGTTAGTGGAAATGGCCCTTAGGTGTACCACATAAAAGATTAGGTCATTCTGATTTGGTTCTACGAGATACATGACCATGCTTTCTAATGTATTATCTCAACCATTCTATGACTAGGGAATTCAATTCACTTCTGGTTGAATAGAAAATTGGGCCATCAACTAATGAGTATGCTCTAATAGGGGCATAAGCTCTTGATTTATGATTATGTAGTCACCATTGATCTATTTGATAACTAACTTATAGTCTCCCTTCATACATAAGTAGGGGAAAAAAATCTTGAGGGCCATCTTGAGATCATTTATGAGAGCCTGATAATCCACCTCATTTTTGAAGTAGCCTTATGAAAACACGAATGAGTATAGAAGGATGTCTTGTGCTCGGGAAAAGAAGATGATCCCCAAGACTACTCTGGTGAGCTTGAGATTGTTGAGCCTTATACTAATCAGGATCTAGTATGCACCATCAAAATGAATCTTCCAACATGTAATATCCTAATCCACTGAGAGGATAGCCTCATTAGGGAAACTGATATCTAGGGGTAGTTCTTTGGGGGCCATATGGGTGGATAAGAAATCTCACAGTTCCCATCCTTTGACAACCTTTTGTGGAAAAAACTTGATGTTTAATTACTTGAGGATCACTATATAGAGATACAACCATCCCATCAACATGGAGAGATTGAGGATATACTTCAGCAAGTCAACTCAAGACCCAATTTATATCTCATGATTTAGAAGATAATGCTGCAATGTCCATACTGAAAAAACTAGTGTGGAGAATCTCTTCTCGATAGGGGAGTATCTGGTATCCATGTTTAGGATAATGTGACTATGATAGTATAAAATATTTTCTCTACCCTTATTGTTTTTTATTCAATAAGGGATCCAAGGACCATTCTAGGGTGGTCACATAGAGGACTAGAGGCTTCCATGAGATGGGTGACATCAGAACTAGAGGATGTAGTAGGTACTACTTGATATCCTCAAATACAGTCCATCACTCCTCATCTCATTGGTAAATGATACCTTTATTTATGAGTCTCAAAAATGGATTAAAATTTCTAGCCAAATTTGCGATAAATTGGTGTATGTTGGCTAAGTGGCCTTAAAGACCTCACAAATCACTAAGGTTTCTCGAGGGAGGCATCTGGCTGATGGACTTTTTTTCTCTATGTTGATCTCAATTCCTCTATATCTTATTAATAATCCATGAAATTTCCCATAGGTATCCCCAGATTCACACTTTAAGGGGGTTCATATTCAAATGTTAGGAGCAGAGGAAGCCAAAACCTTTCTCAATATTCCTAATATGGTCCTGGTGCTGGTGGGATTTGACCACCAAATTTACCACATAGCACTCCACCAAATTCCTGAGAATTTTCTTGAAGATGTGATGCATGGACCATTTATAAGTGGATCCTACATTCTTCATTCTGAAGGGCATCACCTAGTAACAAAAAGTCCCTTGTAGAATCCTGAAGGTGGTGGAATCCTCATCCTCAGGGGCCATCTAGATTTTATTGTACCTTTAGTATCTATCCATGAAGGAGAGGTCCTGGAACCTTGATGCATCATCAATAAAAAAATATATCTCTGGAAGGGGAAAATAATCCTTCAGACAAATTCAGTTGTGATCCTAGAAGTCAATACAGACTTTGATGTTCCCATTCTTCTTCCTGACCAGTAGAATGTTGGCTAGCCATTTGGGGCATTGGACTTCCCCGATGACTTTGGCTTTAATAAGCTTGTCAACTTTGGCCTCGACCATATAACTGTGGGGGGGGGGGGTGCATTTTTCTTGGAGGCTTATTTAACCCACGTTGACTCATCGGGAGGCCAATACAATGAATGGGAACCTACGGGTCCAGTCCTAGAATATCATCATAGATTCAAGTGAATATGTTATGGTGCTTCTTTAGGAAGGTCACATATTTTTGCTACTCATTAGGAGAAATGGATGCATTTATCAACATAATCCTTGAATATTCCTTAGTACCAAGGTTCACCTAAGTTATCTCATCAATGGTGGTGGAGAGACCCTCTTCAAATGTAGGAGGGGCGTCTTCCAAATCTTATTATTTGTCTGAGGATAGATAATCATAGGGACGATTCAGATCTTCTAGGATATTTGACTCAGGGTAAGCACTAGTGTCAGTTTGGGAGGACATAGAATCATCGTTGAGGGGTTCCTTATCTTCTGAAATTATGGTGATAGAAGCTGTAAATCCAATTCCATATAGATTCTGACCACGAGGTCTATGATTGATGTCAAATCAACAATGGCGAGCCATGCTTTGTTGATTCATCCCTTATATGTGGAACATGATATGTCATGAATTGATGGTTATAGGGCGAACTTTCTAGAATGTCAAAGGAGTAGGGGATTCTTGCATCACCCAAGCCTATCCGATATAGGAGTACAATGTAATATATGGGAACTACTTTTTCTAATTAACATTGAATCCATTTTTCTTAGATACAATAAAACAACCCCTAGGTCTAGTTTTGTAGCCTATAATCATTGAATTGGGAGAACAAAGCTTTTATCCAAGTCTGCCCATGGATTGACCTCGGTGTATTCTAGATAATTGGGAGCATTAATCCACTCAACCCCATTGGTTTGAAACCACTTCCCTTCGATCTTGTAATATTCAATGTATAGATAGATGGATTAATAGGATTTAAATGTGGATGCATCAACCTAGAGGACCCCTACTTGAACATTGAGGGAGTAATTGATGCACTAGTGATATGAAGAAGAGACCATTTCTTGGAAATGAATATAGGACCAACCCAACAATTCATTATTGGTGGTATCCTATAAGACTATAATGAATTCAGTACTTGATATCAAGCCACCAAACTGGGTCTCCAATTGAAGCTTTACATGCATTTTCTACTCACTCTTATCATAGCTCTGTCTTTTCAGGTTTGAGGGAGTCAGATCTACTTCTGTCAGTCCCAAATTATGGAACCTCCTTGTCAGAATGATATTGATCCCAGAGCCAATGTCCACTAGGTAGTGGTAGATCTACATTCCATTAAACCGGTCTTTGATGTACAATGGTTATTTGTGCCTTGAATTCCCTGAAAAACAAGATGATGGATTGGAATCCCTCTGGATCAAACTCATCTTAATAGTAGGATTCAGTGGTAGTTACCTCATCTTTGAATTGGATTAGACTTTTCAATTATTTTATAAGGGCCTCACAGATGTTTTTTCGACAAGTGGAGAACCTTGAGGATCAAAGTACTTGTGGGTATGCTAATGAGGTGCTTCAACACATCATACATCCACACCACAGGTATATTTTTCTTGTATAGGTTCACTCCTTAGAATGGGGCTCAACGAATGGCGTTGGATGAACCACTAGGGTATGGATAGTACTGGAAATATTCTTTTATTGAATAACTAGATTTATCTAAACAACTATATGACTATTTGTTGGATGAGTTTGAGCTCTAGATGGACACAACTGATCATAATGAGGTCATATCTAAGATGCTCTATCAACTAACATGGCCAGCTGTGGAGGTGTACTTGATAGCATGGACTGGGAAGACAATGCCTACTAAGATCTACTAAAAACCTACTACGTGGTCTTAGTAGCATGAATTACTAGGTTTGAGTTACATTCCTAAGCATTCTCAAGGCTCACATGTCCTCAACCTTTCTTCCGATGGTGTTAGATGGAGGCACCTGATGGGTTCGTGTGGAATTCCTCACTATTGGGTGTTGTAAAGAGGTCCACTAGATCGACGACATTCATAGAGGCATACTCCTACTCATCACGAGTGAGGTTATCCAGTTCTTGATGGATCCTGGATGCATTTTCAAAAATAAGTGGCATGAATTCACTTAGAGTGTTAGATGGATTTGGAACTGGTAGGAGAATCTAGTTTCCCTTGTAATATTGATGCTTGTTCTTATGAGATTTTAAGGGCTATGATACAGATAAATAAGCAATGGTTAGAGGGGGTGAGATAACCATAGGAGGTTTGGGCCTGCCTAAGCATGCATAAATGACACTGTGGGTTTGAGATACCACTTTTCGAGCCAACCAATCATCATATTTATGCATCACATGACTAGAAGTTTGTCTCCATTCTCTATAGCCTTCACTCTCATTGTGAGGATCAATAGAGAGATGGGTTACCTATGTCAGTATGTCACCCAATTTGACTAGAAAACAATACACTCAGTCTTGGATTCACTCTTTGAACATGTATCATTCTTTGATGGTGTATTTGAGTATCTTATGGCATGATAAGTGATCAGGATGGCTAGTGATTTTGGCCTTTTGGTCCCCCTTCACTATAGAAGATTTATAATTCCATTCTCTAGGGTGCAGCTAAAATACCCCAAGACTTATGGATTCCTAAAAAAATAGGTCTAGATTCTTTTTTCTGGGAAATGAAATCTGGGAGGTTGGCCCGAATAGGGGGATAGAGCCACATTCTCTCATCATGGTAGCTGTACTTGGTGAGGTGGTGCCTGAAAGGTCTGTGATGGAAAAGGATATGCTTGATTGGGATATTCTTAGTAAGGATATTCTGGAAAAGTGTCCAAAAGGTGCACCAGACTAGGAACCTTTTCATACACAATGATGATCGTGTTTTCTTTTTCAGATCTTCTCTTAGGAGTTGAAAGAGGTATTGGGGACTACTGTTGTATAGTATGACACAAGATTTCTTCTAGGTGCTAAGACTTCTTGAATAACTCTTAGAATCCACATAGAAAGTTATGGGTGATTAGGGTAGGGACCAACTCACTCTTAACATTCCCTATGCACATTGTTATCAACTGTTCCTAGGATAAAAACATATCAAGTGAATACGTGAGTCCTGTCCACTGAGAAAAATAGTTTTCAAATCACTCATCAAGCCTATTACTACACTTGAATAGGTCAAAAATAATGGTCTTGTGCATGGTGGAGATGAAATGATATAGTAACTATCTGCGATGGTCCTCCCAACCAATGATAGACCCTATGGGCAGCTTGTTGTACTAGATAAACAAAGGTCCCTCTAGTGTTTTAACAAAGTATCAGATCTTGGAAAATTCTTTCTTTTCTAGGGTCCCCAAAATAGCTTCAAACCTTGAAATAAAGTGGTAAATGTGATCATATGTTTCACCCATCCCATTGAATAGGGTAAATCTAGGATTTCAAAACTTCGGGGGTTCTTAGATGTTATCCTCCCATTTCAGATAAGACTTTATATCAGGTGGGATCACTGCCTATCATGTTTCCAGGGCCTCAAGGATAACAGTGAGAGTGGCTATAAAGTCATCTTGGTGAGGATCTCTAGACACCAATGTGTTGACAAGATCATCAACTTAGAGAGTGGTCTCATCAACTCGGGGAGCAGCATAGCCCAGATCCCAAGATAATACTACTTCTCAGGCGGGTTTGGAAACTCATACCTCAGTCATTTTCTATATCCCATGGATTATTCCCTAACTAGATGTGAAAGTACACCAAGATCAAATGGGGGTTTTTAGCCAAGGAGAAATGGGTACCCTACTGGGGGAGAGATGGGGTCCTTTAGGAAATTTTCATAATCCAGGTTCTGCTCAGTAATGAGGCCGATGAAAAGAAATTTGTGTTCTTCAATCCACTAAAGTAGGGCATCCACCATAGGTTCCATAACATCTTTTAGAACAACCTAAAATGGGTCAAAATTACCCTTTCCCTTGGATATGTTCTAACAAGAAGGCTATAATGCCTCATCGATGGGATCTTTGATACCAAGTGCCTTCATCTTTTGATGGGTGAGGACACCACTTGGTGGGTCTGTCTAGTATTTCATATACACATAAGGTGGATATTCCCTTTTACACCTTGTGTTGGTGCCCATGTTCCTCTAATACTATGGAAGTTCATTGAAAACCATATTAACCAGGCTAGTATCTGAAGGGTAACTTTCATCATCAGTGGATACACCAGACTACTGCAAGATAGGGATGAAATAGAGAGAAGCATATTATCCCGAGACTCTAATATATAAGTGTGGAGACACTTATTCCATAATTCATAAGAGAATTAAGAGACACTTGAAATATGTTTTATAAAGGGTTTAATGATAAACATATGACTCAGGGCACTGCACTATTGGGAGTTTTGAAATCTCAAACTTTCTATAATATTGGTCCATAGCATTGAGGTACTCCTGACTCCCTAGGTAGGACAACTGATGATCACAGAGGTAGTGAAATGTATCCAAGATAATATGGAAGAAACACACTTCTTGTTCCTCTTTGAAATACTTTTAGGGGTTGAATTTTGGAGCTACAAGAAGCCAAAACACCACCTATAGTTGATCAGTGTCCAAGTCCTCTCACAACCGATCTTTCTTAGAGAAAGGGTCATGGAATTGGTTAAACTAGGACTCAATTGGAGTGGGCCAAAATATGGGTGGTGGAACTGATGTAGAATAGTTCTACTATGGGTTTATTGGGAGAGGAGTCACTGTGTAAGTCAATCATCCTCTGTAAGCCGGGTCGTCTCTTAGGGGTGGTGAAAACCTCATCATAACAACCCTATAGGAAGGTATTTTCACCATTACCTCATGTGTGAGGGTGGAAATGTCTATCCAAGGCTTTGAAGAAGTGATTTCAATATAAATATTTCATCCCAGAACACAACATCTCTATAACTTCTCACATGGAGGTATGTAGAAGTGAATTTTGTGGGGATGAATGTGGATGCACTATGATCCCTTGGAAGGGATCCAAAACATCATCCACCTTCAATTACCTATGTAGAAATTTGGGGATCTTGTAGACCTTGGCCTTTGGGATGACGAGTCTCAGTTTTTGGGCACTTGACCCAGACCCTAGAAGCTGGGGTGAAGTCTCCATTATTGATTCATCCATCACCTTAGAATCTATGAGGTTAATGAGATCAATGGTGACTGAGGATTCCCAGGGTTCTGCATCCGATGGTGGGTATTCACCCTTATACCCCTGAGATAGTTATTCAGGATAGTGTATGTCTTCATCAAAGGTAGGAACTCGGTGCTTGTTGGTGGTAATGTGGGAAGGACCTCTGCTTGGGTAGGTTAGAACACGAGGAGGTCCTCTGTGCTGATTGTTAATAGAGAGGGATGGACCACCTCTCTAATTAATAGGAGCACAAGGAGGACCTATGTGATGGTTGGTTATGGAGCGAGGAAGAACCCTACTATAATTGCTAAAAGAATGGGGAAGACCTACATACTGGTCAATGGTAGTACTAGGATGGACTCTGTACTGTTTGATGAAAGTTTTGGGAGGGCCTCTTTACTAGTTGTTGAAGAAGTAGGGAGGGCCTCCACTCTGGCTATTGGTGGTATGGGGAGGACCAACATACTAATCTGTGGTGGTGCAGGGAGGACCTCCATTATGATTATCCTCATTTGGGGTTGGATTGTAATGGTTGTCGATGGTTCCTGTGATTGAGAGAGTCAACTTGGATTACCTATGAGGCATCTCGGGTCTCAATCCCAACCAGGAAAAGAAAAATCCCTATTTTTTTGTAGGGATTTGGTTGGATATGTCAGTGGTGGATGGGTCACAAGAGTTGTAGAATATTACCCTTGTTGGGAATTATCCATGATCTTCCATTGATGTATTTACTAGGTATTCTAGATTATGGAAGATAGAGTGGGGGTGAAGTCTACCCAATCTTCAGCCTATGGGACTAACCTGTGCTGGTGTTGACAAGGCTTAATGGGAGCCCTCCTATATAGATCCTGTGAATTATTCATGGATGAGGTGACTCAAACATCTTCTACCTCCTTGGTACATTGGAGTGAGTCATCAAAGCACTATGGAGAGAGACACTCGAAGAGGGTTGTCTTCAGAACCAGAGGTGGGTTACCCCTTCATGGCCCTCAAGGGTAGTAGTGTTGACAAGGCATTGATGCCTCCTGGTCCTATCAATCCATATACCTTGTGGGTATGAACCCATTATACTCATATCATAATGAGAGGGTGTCTACAAACCACCTATAGATGATTTTAAAGGTTGATATGGGGTGTGGGAGCCCAACAGTTGAAGGTGAGGTAAACGTTGAGGTGGAGGTGAAGCTATGTGGGATCACTACATCAAGGTTTCTGCTACCCAGGTGCCTATGAGCACCAGGATGTTGACTTCACATAGCTTAATCTATGTACAGAATATGGATTTATCCATTAGTACGTGTACAATGAAAACAATTCCCAACACCCAAACTTCATATGATCTTTCAAAGATAGAAAATGATCCACACTGACGATGTCACAAACTGAGGATGACCAATGCTAATTACCCCAAATCACACATGAGTTTCATGCGGTTCCACAATTTTCTTAATGTGACTTGAAAATGAATCTTGATTCAGTCACATACAATTATATTGATTCCCTAGATACCACTAATCCCCATGTTTGAGGAGAATAGATTCACTTCGGGTTCACCATTTCTGTTTCTGATTATTTTTCTAAATCCACCTACACATCATACACACTGGATTCTATTTCCCTGAAATCCCACTTTCCAAAGGTAGTTATATTTCGTGACTTTCATTGGCTATGTCTACTCCTTGATTTAAATGGGATGATGGGATGTTAGTTCCTTCTTCCATGGATTCTTCCTTGGAGACCGTCTCTTAGTTTGAGTCTCCCTCATAGATTAAGTCATGTTCATGGAAATCATTCCTAGTGTCATCTCAATGTGAATTCTAGTAAATTACACAACTTATTTCACTACTGGACAAAAAAATTTGATCAGAAGAGTAGTCACGTTGGAAATATCTGGTCATGTGTGGACATTGGGTATATTGGGAACCTATGAATCTTCCTATTTTGGAGGGAATCTCACATGAGGCATCTTAGGAAAAGAACCCAAAGCATACTGTGTTATCATGTTGTAATGACACCAGGGGAGTAAGTCTTCCAAATATTTTTACCTCAGGTATCCCATGTTTTTTTCACGGGGAAGGTATTATAGACTAGGGCATGAGTTGAATGTATTGTAGAGATGGGAACATGTTAAAGTCTTGTTGGTATAGGTTAGGCCTAGGTTTAAATTCTTTCAGGGATAGGATGAAACTTTATATAGATACAGATCAAGGAGGCATGTCACCAAGAGGGAAGGTTTCACACCTGAGTTTACCTTTGATCAAAACACCCTATTGAGGTGGATCATGAAGTTAGATCAGAACACCCTAGTGAGGTGGATCTAGAAGTGTGTCCCTAGGAGGGAGGATGTCACCCCTGGAGGGATGGATTAGAATTTCCCATGTAGGAAGATATGAAGGTAAATCCCTAGGATGGAAGATGTCACACCTGGGTGGATGGATCAGAATGCCCCATGGAGGCAGATCCAAAGTGGATGGATCAGAATTCCCTATGGAGGTGTATTTGGGAGTTGTGTCCCTAGGAGGGAAGAATTTACACCTATATGGATGGATTAGAATGAGTTATTGTGGTAGATCCCGGGGTACATCTCTAGGAGGGAATATTTCACACCCAAGTGGATGGATCAAAATTCCCTATGGAGGTAGGTCTAGAGTAGATGGATCAGAATGCCCCATGGAGGCATATTTGGGAGGTGTGTCCCTAAGAAGGAAGATTTCACACCTAGAGGGATGGATCCAAATGGCCCATGGAGGTGGATCCATAGTAAATGGATCAAAATACACAATGGAGGTGGATCTGAGAGGTGAGTCCCTAGACACTTGGATGGATGGATCAAAACACCCCATAGAGGCAGATCTAGAGTGGATGGATTAGAATGCCCCATGGAGGAAGATCTGGTAGGTGTGTCCCTAGGAGTGAAGATGTTATACTTAGATAGATGGATTAGAACTCCCTATTAAGGTGGATCCAAAGGTGTGTCCCTAGTATGGAAGATTTTATGCCTAGTTATATGGATGAGAACACCCCATGGAGGCTGATCTGGAGTGTATGAATTAAAACACTCCATGGAGGTGGATCCATGAGGTGGATCCAGGAGGTACATCCATAGGAGGTAAGATGTCACACATGGAGGGATGAATTAGAGTTCCCCATAGAGATGGATCAAGATTATATGGATTAGAAATCTCCATAGAGGTGGATCTCGTAGGTTTTCCCCTTGGAGGGAAAATGTACCACCTAGAGGGATGGATCAGAATTCCCCATGAAAGAGGATCCAGAGTGTATAGATCCAAATTCCCTATGGAGGTGGATCCAGGATGGGTAAATTAAAATAACCCATTGAGGCATACCTGGGAGGTGCATCCCTATAAGAGAAGATGTCACACCTGGGTTTACTGATGTTGGGATTGAACCTTATGGAGGCATCCTACATACCCTTTTTAAGTGATTGGGATCAAAACCAACATAGTTTGATGCCTCAATTTAAAGTTGTGTGACAGGACCAATCCATGCAGTTTAACATTATGCAGTAAGGGTGATCACATTGTGAAATGAGTGTCTATGAGGGATGGTTTGGGGTATACATGTGGAAGGTTCTTGTTGTAAGAGGATCACTTTATAGGATATGGTTTGGGGCTTAAGCATGAAAGCTACCTGTGGTGAAATTTTAACCAATGTGAGTCATACACGGGGCATCCTACATTTATTGCACATGGTAGGAGGTTCAGGGTCATTCCATGTCAATAATACATGGGGAATCCTTTTATCATCCCAAAAGGTAAGAATATGGTTTTATTTCATGTTTTGAGGACATTATCATATATTTTAACATCATACAACTTGAATGTGGAGCTAGAAAATTTTACCTCATATAGGTTGGACATGGAAGGGCTCACTCCTTGAGGGGGACCATGTTAAGTTGAGAGGAAGATCTGGCATAAGGATCTTCTATAAGAATGGGTGCATAGTTTCATTCAAAGATTCCACCTTTAGGACTTACGTAACCACTACTCATGAACCTCTAGGCATGATATGGCATTGGCACTACTGTGGAGTAGTGTCAATCAGGAGGCCTGATGTTAGGGTCCCTATGATTAGAAGAAAAAATGGTTTGGGAACCTATTCTTAGAAGTAATAGGTAGGATTATTACCTAGGATACACTTGAAGTGAAGTGGTTGGACACATGAGTGGGTGGTACTAGTCACATAGGGATTCAGGGTGTGGATAAACCGATCCTATATTGGTTTGGGGGTGATGAGCACTAAACCATCGTTAAGGGGTGTCAACTGAAAGGAGGAACCATGGAGAGGCCCAGGAGAGGACATTCACAAATATTGGGGGTTTGATAATGGTTTTATTGTGAATATAATGGGACTCAGAAAGGTTATTGGTTTCACAAAGGAGTATGATTTGATAAATAGAGTGCCCCTACCTTAGAGTGAAGTCCTAGTTCCCAGGGGAAGGGCTTCATGAAGGCTAGGTGCCTCATGAAGCATGACTTTCCTCAGAGGTCATTCTTATTCCATGAAGGGAATGAGACTTCACTAAACACATATCCACTTTGGGTGGAGGCTCTCATGAGTCCAAGGGAGGGGGTTTCATGAATCTTGGATACCTTGGGTGATCTATTTCCTCTTTCAATTGTGAAGCTCAGAAGTATGATGAACTCAGAGCGATTTTGGGAAGTTGAAAGGTCACACATCCCCTAAAAAATTGTAAATAAGGGGGTATGAATAGGGTGTGGGTTTTTTGATTATTCGAGTCATTCATGAAGCTTTATGAGCTTCATGAGTGGACTGGGCTCTGTGATTCTGAATGGCGCTGAACGAAGGTTACCATCAACCCTCTGTGCGGTCAAGAAGCCCCCCATAATTCAGTATTGGCACTACATAGAGGTTAATGTCAAGACTCCAAGTGGACCTTACCTTCATGAGTGTTGACCATTCGTGAAGGATACGATCTTCACAAAATAGTTTCCTTAAATGTATTTTTAGGCCGTTTTGGATTGGATTCACCTTGAACCATCCATTACTTCCTCAACCTATCCCATGAAACACATATTTCTAAATCAATAACACCCAACCAAAATACAAAAAGAGGAATGGTTAGAACTACACACAAACTAAAAACCAAAAGAGAGAACCATATATGGAATTATAAAAAACCTAAATACCAATAGAGGAATGACCATCAATGAATCAAACCTAAATAAAAAAAAGAAATATTGTTGGAATTAAACCCAACCTAAATACCAAAAGAAGAGTGATTGGAATTATTTCATACATAAATACCAAAATAAAACTATATTTATCATTTCAACCAACATAAATACTAAAATATAAATGGTCAATGATACACCCAAATTTAAAACCATTAGAGGTATGGTTAGAAATATACAAAACCTAAATATTAAAAGAGAACTATAGATGGAATTAAACCAAAAAAAATCCAAAAGAGAACCATGGTTGGAATTACACCCAACCATAATCCCAAAATAAGAATTATTTTAACTACACCTAACCTAAATAAAAATAGAGAAACATGGTTGGCATTAGATGAAACCTAAATACCAATAAAGAAATGGCTGTAACTACAACTAACCTAAATAAAAAAGTGAACCATGGTTGGAAGTATATGAAACTTAATACTTAACAATATCCTAATATAACAACTCATGTACAAATATTCATATCCTATCAAAACACTTTCCATAACACATAAAGAATTAAAGTAATAAAAAAATATTTATCAATGGAGGTCACATAACCTATATACAAGGATTATAATTGCACCAGATTCCAAATTTCATTTAACACTTGGTTAGATCTCTTACACAAAAACCCTTTTTTCTATTACACATGAAAATAAAAATTAACTGAAACTCTATAAATTAAGGTGGAATATCCTCACCTAATACACATATAAAAACCGGTATTAATTAGCCAAACTACCTTAAATAATACCTTAACTCATCTCAAGGATACCTACAAATTAGATACTCAAATAAAATAATTACCCTTATCAAGGGGGTACTAAAGGAATCTATCGAGGTCCATTAATTCATAATGTTTCAAAATAAATATTTATTTAGATTCTATATACCTTATTATCAACACATTACATTAGGATCTTGGTCATTATAGGCCATATAATTAAAACATAACACAAAAAGTACCTCCAATAACCCTAACCATCATTATTATAATCAATAGAAATAAATAAACCAAGTTCAGTATTATATCCAGAAAGTTTCACATGCATTTCAAGACATGTACATCACAAATTGGATGAAACTCATATAACCAATGGGAAATTTTTGGGTCCACCTACCTTGTATTTGATCCCATAGGTCAAGGATCATTGAAAAAATCAACCTTGTTCATGAGAAATTGGAGATCCCATAGAGGTTGATCACATCTGATGGAACTTGAATCGGGTTAGAAATGAAAGAGATAGACCTAAATCCATCAAGGATGAAATGGGAGATAACCTCCTAGTCTTAATATCCTAAGGAGGAATAAAATGAGTGATTTTCATAAAATTTTGAGATTCAAATTTACCCAAATACCCCTCATATATATGAGAAACTAGGTTCCCACTAGAAAACTAGTGGGATACTGAGGTTTTGGTGCACCACACCAAATTAAAATTTGTGTGTAAAATCCCCTCTACATAGGATATAAGAAGAATACTATATGTTGAATGAGGATTCATGGGAAAATATACTACTTGGAATAATTTTTCTATCTGAAACATTTCATTTTTTTGATCCCAAACCTCCTACAAGTCCCTCCACATCCAAAATAGGTAAAAAAATATGGTTTGACCAAAATTAAATCAAATTTATACCTTTGTACATCTGGTAAATTATGAAATTCCAACCACAACTCTTATTATCATTGATAAACCTCCTTGTGTATCTCACATGATCCATACTAGTTAATAAAACCCCTTATACACTTTAATTATTTATCACATATTCATTATATTCATGCCATCACTACACTTGAACTATCTAAAATATTAAATATCAAGACATATTATACTCCATTACATATCACACTCTAGTTATACATTGGCTCTATAGTACTCACAATGATCCCTAGTTGGCTATTATCCTATACGATATGGGTTTGAGTTATGGGGGAGGTGATTCATTCCACTAATGAGAAGAGAAAATACCTGTGAAGGGTTCCATGGAGTGGGAGGTGGACAATAAAAGATTATTGGGTGAAGCTTAGTCCTATCACTATGATTAATATCCTAGTGTACCAATGTTAGGGTGTGGTTGAGCTAAGGGTCATTATATAAAAAGAATCCTTTTATGTAACACCCCCAGCTGAACACAACCCAAAAACTGGTCCACTGGGCTCTTAACTGAGGTCATGGGATTGATCTCTACTCTATTATTAGCCTATAATATATGGGACCCATGGTATATAGTGTCCCTATGAATTTGAGGATTTATTATCTGTCCTCACAACTCAAACCCATCACTTATAGGATAATAACCAATTATAGAGTGTTGTGAGTACCAATAATCTAGTGATGGGGTGTAACCCAATTGGGATTTGTTAAATTTTACATAATGAACCTAGTTGAGACACAACACATCACTGGTCCACTAGAATATTAACCATAGGGATGTGCCCGAGCCTCTCTCTATAAGCCCAAATCAGCCACTTCCCACTCCCTGGGATCCATGAAAGGTATTTCCCCCAACTATATAGGGATTTATCACCTTCTTCAAAACTAAAACCCATAACCCATGGGATAAAAACTAAAAAATAATTATTTTGAGTTCAACTAATAATTTATATTCATTTATTTTTGAGTTATCATACTCAATTATGCTTAAAATGTACCATCTAGTACCCTACATCATCAACTATTCCCAAAAGCCCAATGACCCACACACAACGGTGAGGGCTAATTTACAAACTCCCTGATGATGATCTACTTCTAGTGATATTCATGAAACACATAATCACTTCTATCACGCTTCTCTTGTTAATGTTTTAGGTCTATAGAAGACTTATAATCACTAGATACTACACCTAATAACTTCTTAACAATTTGGATTAAAAGATTCAATATAATTCTTGAGACTATGATCATAAAATTAACTTATCTATACTAATATAATAATCATATATCCCCATGAGTATTTTTATTTAATAAACCCAATATATCTACAAGTTTGATTTATGAACTTACCCAATGGACAGTTAACAAACATACTAATATCATCTATTTTCCAATAACCAAAACCAAAATTTAGTGTTCCTTCATTAATTAGATGCATTTAGGATGATATAAAACATTAAACAATTTGGATCATCCATACACATAATTATATAAATTCATTAAAATCAAACTCAAAATTAGTTTTATAAAAAAAAATACAATTGTGTTCTCCCCACCATCAAATTGATGTTGGCACACTTTCTTTT
The DNA here is from genome assembly GCA_963277665.1 of Viscum album. Lineage (NCBI taxonomy): Eukaryota > Viridiplantae > Streptophyta > Magnoliopsida > Santalales > Viscaceae > Viscum > Viscum album. Next base: position 1,033,172,025 of record OY728128.1, on the reverse strand, counting down.
AGCATTAACCTGACTAGTTCTATATATCACCTAATTGTCATTTAATACAATCCATGATCATTATAAACCAATAAAACTGATCTAAAATCCTTGGTCTAGATCAAATATCCATAAATTTATACTCTAGATTTATTTACATATAAATTTCATACTGAAATCTAGTTCTAGATCAAAACCATAATTTCAGCACAAAATAATACACTTAATATTCACCTAAAGAATCAGTGATCATTGAACATTGACTATCAAAATCCATGTCAAATATATCATGAAAACCCAGTCAATATATTTTAAAACATCTAAATATTTCCCCTTTTAAACATCCTTGAAAACTTATTGGATTTCTATGACACTAAGATAAAAAATTACAGTCCTTCCAAATTGTAAACACTTCAACTAGAACTTCCAATGTAAAGTCCCCAAACCAAAGAACACTATTAGGTGTCTTGGATAGAGGCACCATGTGATCTTAGGAATTCATCCCCATACAAAAAATTATGCCAAATATATTTAAGGGTTTAATTTTATATGGCTGGGATATGATACCATATAATCAGAGTGTAATAAAAATGGAAATAATAACAATGATATGAACATCCAAAATAATTAGAAAATAGACATCACAACAATTTAGAATAAATAACCACAACCCATGTTATATCAATGTGTACAATAATAATATCAAGTATTTCAGACATATTAAAAGGACCCCTCATGGGTGGATTATATACACCAACATCCAAAAATAAACAAAATAAAGAATCTTGGAAACTCCCTTAAAATTAGTCCCATGTCCTTGACTGGTCCTATCTCCCATTCTCCGCATGCCAGCTAACCAACTCAAGTGTCAGTTATATGTAACTTACCCTCATCCTATCCTGTAACCATAAAGTATACTTGGGTACCACTTGTATCCTGAGAAGGGTGTGAGTATTAATCAATAGGCCATAACTAATGGTGGTTAAATTATATCAAATCTGAGTATATAGTTCATGTTGATATTCATAAAAAAAATAAAGGTATACCATAAATAAATAAATCCGTCAATGATCCTCAAGTTTTTTGATGACACCTGGGGTCGACCATACCTACTTTTCCTAAGCTAGATGTATATGGTCATAGTAACCATAAAGTAACATTTAAATAAACTAAGTGTATAAAATTAATTAAAAATAGAAAGTCATAATACAAATCCAAGGAGAATGTATAAGGAATTACAAACTAATAATCATAATCTAAATCCAAGGAGCATGTCTATGGAATTCCAAACTGATAATAAATTCCAATATAAATATCTTGTTAAAGGAATTAAAAACTAATAATAATACATTTAGTATCTCATTTAATTCAATTATTTAAAGGACTTCATGTTAAACATGAATACTATATCTTGAACCATGTCCCATAAATCTCTCTCACACATAAACGACTAATTCCTTAATCTACTGCACCCTTATAGTCACCCCATTAACTAGACACTTAATTAACAAAGTATATTACACCTCATAGATGGATAATGACCCAATATAAAATTTTTAAATAGATAAATCTTGTCATAAGGAGAGGATTAATTTCATGATTTAGGTTTATACGAAATATAATTATATTTTAGGTTAAGTGAATGGTATGTTAGAATGACTAAACCTTAATTCATTAAAATATTAATGATACTTTAAGGGATAGCCTCAATACCACCCAAATAAGATTGTTAGAAACATACTCATTTAATAGAATACTCAGATATGATCCAAAATAATGGAAAATAAAGAAGAATATGAAAACCCAAAACTAGGGAACAAATAGATATATATTGAATATGAATTCTTTCAAGTGAATGAAATTAAGAAAGAACAATGACATAGCAATAACCTTACCTCAAGATCCTAATCACAGTGAATGATGATCAATTACTCTAAGAAACATGAGAGGAATCAAACATGATTGTATAGGAAGGAGAGGGGAATGCACGAGGGTTTGTAATTTGAGTTAAAGGGGAATAAAAATACCCAAAATCTACTTAAAATATCAATAGTGTAATAGGAAATTCACTATTTTTATAAGGTCTAGTCAGCCTCACCATGGTCTTTACCATGATGTAGAGATGAACATGGTCTAGGAAAAAGTGCATGGGGATAAAAAAACATTGTATGATATTCCACCCTAGGTGAAATAGAGAAAAAAATATACAGGGTTAGGTATTTTTCCCTCCCCATTTCCCACTAGTGACCCCCTATAACCATAACTGATCAAATTCTCTACCTGGGTGTTTTGGTCATTGTGGTTTAGGCCAAATGGCCTAACAATTGGAAAAAAATGGATAGTATATGGAAAAAATGGTATAGTCAGTCCCTGTTTCACCCCTAGTGCCTCCCTCACATGAACCATCACCACAGGTGACTAAACACCCATCCTAGGAATTTTGGGTCACCCATTTCGAACAGGTGACCCTATACGAGAACCATAACTAGAACCATGACATAAAGATCAATGTATAACAACATATGGGAAGCCATGGTGTGCTTATAGTTTCTCTAGGAACCTCTCCAGCCACTAAAACTCACTTCTAATCCTCTACAAACACCCGATGCACCTCCATAACTACTGCAATCCTCTAAAACCATTTCTAAGGAAAGTAAAAAAAGAAAAAACACAAGTCATGGAATACATATAAATGAGTTTGTTCTTAAATTTATTTGAGGGTTTTACAACCACCCCACCATATAACACTTCATCCTTGAGCTACTCTCTTGAACATCACTGAGCCTCATTGATGAAAAACTATGACTATTGATCCCATATATCAGACTCTCACTCCCAAGTCTCATCCTGGATATGCTCACAATTCCACTATATATTAACCTGTGGAACATTATTTTTATGGAGAGTCTTCTTGCTATGACCCACTATATAAACTTGAAACTCCTCAAAGGACGCATCAGCCTCAGGCTCAATATCATCAATATCAATCATGCGAGAGGGATCATAATAGTATCAACGAGGCATCGATACATGAAAAAAAATCATGAATAACATTGAAACATTGGGGAAGATCCAAATGAAATACCACTTGACCGATCCTATCAACAATCTTGAATGGACCGTATACGTGAGTGTTAAATTTACCTACCTTATCACACGATGGTGTCCCAACCTTGGCAATACACATAAGAACACCTAGTCACCAACTTTAAACTCAGGAGGTCAGCATCATCAGTCCACATATAACCTCTACCTACTCTAGGTGTAGACTATTAGTTTCTTATTCATGGGTATATGTTCTGAAGTCCTTTGCACAAAAATTAACCTGATCATTGTTGACTCACTATCCTCCAACCAACACAGATGTGAATGACATGGCCCATTATACAAAGCTTCATAATGTGAAATCTATATGTATAGATGATAAATTATTTTTAAGGGAAATCCACTAGATCCAAGTGATTATAAAAAGAACCACCAAAGTTTAGGATGCATTCTCTCAACATGTAATCTATGATTTGAATATTCCACTTAGACTTTCTATCAGTATATGGATTATAGTCAGTGCTCATATGCACATTTTTAATAAGATACTTCTATAAGAATTTACAAAAACATGATATAAAATGGCTTCCCTATCCAATAGAATACTCAAAAGGATTTCATATAAGTTTACTAAAATCTACATATATATATTTACCAAATCATCCTATGAAAAGGTCTACCAAATCGTTAAAAATTGATATCACTTTATTAGTCAATCCACCATCACCCATATAATGTTTCTTTCTTGATATGTCTCGGAAAATCCTACTATAAAATTCATTATGACATCATCCTATTTACACTCAAGAATGGGTACCAACTGTAGGAGACAACTATGTTGCTGGTGTTCAACATTTACCTATTGATAGGCAGATCACTTCATGAAAAAACCCATGACATTCTTCTTTATTCTCACTGACTAGTACTATCAACACATTCCACAATACATCTTGGTTAGACTTGGGTGTAATTCCCACATTGAGGTATGAAAATAGGATATCATATCTTCATTCATGTATATGAGAAGAAATACAAGACTGTGAATATGAATAACCTCATCATCTTTGAGGGTCCAGTATATTGGGGGATCACCCCTATATTTATACTCTCTCATGGATAAATAGTCTGGATCTGACAACTGCCTTCTCTTTATCTTTCTAAGAAGAAAATGATCAATGTATAAGGACATAAGGTTCACTTGAACATTTTACTCTATAATATCCACATGTATCTAATAAAATTGATCCATTAACCTCCACTCACTAGTAGACTCTCAAACCACCCAAGTCTTCATCTTCCAGCTCAATGTGTCTGCAATCACATCACCCTTCATAGGGGTGTATACCAACTCAATATCAAAGACTATAAATACTCAACCCAACATCATTTATAAAGGTTCATATCTCACTATGAATAGATATATTTTAGGACCTTATGGTTTATGTTGACTAAAAAACTCTCCCCAAACAAGTAATGATTCTAACATATAATAACACGCACTACTACTTCTTGCTCAAGGTTGCATATAGGGTAATTCCAATAATCTGGCCTTTACTCCTTAAAACCACACATGAACACAAAATTATAATACCACAATAATGATCCAATATTGACTCATAATGTGTCACAATACATGGTATAATACCCACACAACTTAGGTAAGCTCAATATTGGGGTTTTAATCAACCTTCCAATCAACTTCTAAAAAATAATATTGAAAGTGTTTTACCAGAATATCTGAACACTAATTTTTTTAGGACTATAATCGGTGATACAAAAATGAGATAAGTACTAGATATACCTTTGGTAATAACATACTAATCCTATAAAGTTTACTATGTAAGAAACATTCTTGGGTCTTTCTTAATAAAAATATGTTCTGACCTTATTAGGGTCTATGGACACCCCACCTTAAATATAAAATGACCTAAGAAGTATACCTATTAGATCTAAAAGAGAAACTTGGAGATCATGTAGTACGACCAATTCTACCTAAGTGTACGACACAAATCCTCTAAATGTCATGTGTACTCCTCCCTCAACATGGGGTATGCAAGAATTCCATCAATAAAAACAACTATAAAGGTATGCAGATATGAGAGAAAGACCCATTTCATCAAATCCATGAATACTGTTAGGGAATTATTCAGAACAAATGACATTTCCAAATAATCTTATAAGCCAAATCATATTCAAAATGTAGTGAAAGGTATGTTTGAGGGACCCAACCTAATATGGTGATAACCCTATGTAAAATCAATCTTAGAGAATACTTAGGTAACTCTAATCTAATCAAACAAGTCAATAATATGAGGGAGTGGAAATTAGTTTTTAACCATCACCTAATTAAATTTTTTATATATGAAAAAAACCTCAAAGAACCATCAAAATTATTGGAAAAACATACTAGATAACCCTAAGGAGGTGTGGTCGACCATATCAACCCCTTGGACTCTAAGTCCTCTCACTGAGCCTTAAACTCTCATATCTCTATAGGATCCTTCCTATAGGGAGGAATGAAAATAGTATCTTCACCAGAAATTTACTCAATGGTAAACTCAACTTACCTATTGGGTGGAAAACATAACAAATAATTAGGGAAGGAATATTGAAATTGATAAGAAATATGTGCAAAAATATCTTGTTTCATGACCCCATCATCCAACATAAGGATTTAAACCTAGGCTATAATCCCACCAAACTGCTGATAGTATGGTCCCTCATGAATCACATAAATATCCTAATATTCAACATGAACATAAATACAACCCTCAAAAGATATGAATGACATATATCGATGGTAACATTTGAAGTGTTCTTAACATGACACTAATAAGTCAATTCTAAGAATCAAATCAAAACAAATCATCTCTAATACAAAGATATCCCAAAGGAATCTATGATCCCCAACATCTTTTTTATACTTTCTACAAAAAAATCCCTTATATCACACCCATATGGGAGTGTCAATGAACATCACATACTCTCTCACTCTCTCTCTCTCTCTCTATATATATCCTAGGTCTATACCCAAGCCTTCAAAAAACTAATAAGCTATGAATGAAATAAAATCTATAGTGTTAAAAAAGAAAAATACAATGTAGAGGAAACTAAAATCATATATATATGAATGTATAAGTTACTTTATCATGCTCAATGGGGGTTGGATAAACAACATGTAGTTTTCCTACAACTCGAACATGAGTCCCTGCCTGGCTCCTCTATTCCACACCACCTTGTTTGAACTACTGCTCCTACCCTGGGGTACCATGTCTACCACTTTGATCTGAATGGATGATAGAACCCTTGCTTCCAACCTTATATAGTGCACATGATTTAAATCCATAACCCTATAAGTTCCCCAATATTATATTATTGGGAATTCACTAAGCACTCTTATAGAATATCTATAGATTCTCCATCCGCATGAAAGCTAACAAATCTAATGGTGATTGTGAAAATTGACAATGGTAGTGGATGATCCGTCCACCTAGGTGGAACTACTCTATATTGTCTTATTGAGAAGATAAATCATCACCATAACTAAACTACCCACAACTACCCCATTGGTACCATCAAAATGGATCTTCTTACCATACGATGACTCACTACTAGTCCCTACTATTAAGGCCACCTACCTAGAACTTGGGGATTCCCTAAAGTTTTTCTTGATAATAATCACGTGATTCACCACATTTGAATGGGAAAATAGGTGAAAACATCCACCTATACTTGTACTGAGTACTTGAGGCCACCCTAAAAATTACTCTCCCTTATCACCACATCCCTAAACAACATCATGGAAAACCACTAAAAATCTATAAAATGAGTAGCATAGTCCATCAATAACATGCATCCCTGGTCAAGGTGCCCAAAATCCCAATCCCTATAAAAAAATAGGTTCACAAGAAAGAAATAATAAAATAATCTAGTATATAAATCCTTCAAGTCCATCCCCATGTGTTGGTCTACCTAGACAAAGACATCCTACCAACACTTTAATGATCCTCAAAGTATATACATTTCAAGCTTAACCCTCATTTGAATAGGTGTTTCTAGAAGATAAATGATAGAATGTATAGAATATTACCATTACTCAAAATCCCAGGGACTACCCTTCCCATAGAATAATAGAAAATGTTGTAACTGAAAGTCCCTAGTAATACCTGCCATCATCAACATAGATTATGGATCCTTCCAATCCATCTAAAATACAATGTGTAATAATATCTTTTTAAGTCTATTATTCATATGCTGACCTAGTTTTATTGGTGGGTCCATCCCAACCACCTACGGGGAATACTCATCACCACCCTTTGAGTGTTCAACTTGAGGCCATAAGAGAGTAATTTTTCTAAAATTCTAAACACACACCTTAGAATACATTAATACATTAGTTCTTTATATCACAATTTTTGTGAATGTGATATAAAAATAACACCCAAAAGTTCTATACATATCATACCATAAGAATCTTATAACAAGAGCGCTATCACTATTCCTATATACCCATACATATGGTCAACATAATATAAACACAAGGTCCGCACCATACACATAGGATATGTATCATCACACTTATGCATTTTACATTAACCATAATTTTCATAATTTATGCTCAGTTAAAAGAAGTATCAATTAAAATTTAATTATGAAAACACTTTAAGTTGTGAGTGGCATTTTATTTATCCAATTACACATAATAATCAATATAAGAGTTCATGTAATACACTTTCCATTTATAGGATCAGTTAAGTAGGATGGAGATATAAATTTATATTAGAAAACATCATATAAATTCATCCAGAAACTTTCAATAATAGACCTAAGAACCATAGCTAAGTAACCAATCATTAGAAATAATGTATATGACTTATGAGTCCTATGTGCCTAGTATGATTCATGAACACATGCCCTATTTACATTTTGATAAAGAGATAAAATCCCATTAATCATATGCTCCAAAACCATGCATGCCACTCAAGGCCAAAAAGGATAATAGTAAATCATAAAACAAAATTGTAATACCATCCTTATAAACATGAAATTTCCATATATGTGGATTATCTACTCCCAAGAATAAGATTCATACCTAGTTTTGAAAATTCCATCTCTTTTCAAACTTACAAAAATAGTAAGACAAAAGAAAGAGTTTTTATACCCCTTTTTAATATCCCTCAATTTGAGACCACTAATCAAAGTCTCAGATGGTGGCTCCAATTGACCATAGAAGTGCCTCCCCATATGCCAGAGGTTTTTGGATAATAGTAATGGTTTAATGCGGTACAGTGGGGAGACTATACCCTCCTATCATAATGTAATAATACTGGAAATAATAAAAATCATATAAAAATCCGAAATAAGTTTCAAACAGACATCACAAAAAGTGAAAATAAATAAAAACAATCCATGATATATAAAAATGTGATAAAACTTGTCAATAATGCAATAAATTTTAGAAATGATCCCTCATGTGTGGGTTATATACACAAATATCCAAAAATAAATAAAAGAAAAAATCTAGGAAACTTTCCAAAAAATTTGTCCTAAATATTAGATTGGTCCTATATATTATGATATATATTCCAGCTAACCAACTCAAGTATCAAATGTAAGGTTCTTACCCTTATCTTTTCCTACAACCACAAAGTCTACTCGGGTATACTGGCGTCCTGAGTAGAGTGTGAGTATAACTTAGTAGGCCCCCACCAATAGAGTCCAAAACATATCCAATCTGAGTATCTAGTGCATTATTATGTGAATAATAAAATAAAGGCATAAAATAAATATATAAACCCATCATTGATCTTTACATTCTACGGTGATACCTAGGGTCGACCATACCTGCTTTGGTCTGATACTGATTTCTCTTATCATAGTAACCATATAGGTATATCTAAATCCAAGGAGTATATCCAAGGAATTATAAACTAAAATCCAAAATAAAAATCCTTAGAGAATGTAAAAGGAATTAAAAAATTATAATCACAATCCCAAACCAAGGTACTTATCCAAGAAATTCCAAATCTATAATATATCAAAATCCAAGGAGCATGTCCAAGGATTTCCAAAATAATAGTCACCCATTTATCTTTTAATTTAATTAAATTATTTCAAGGTTCAAATTTTAAACATGAATACCTATTTCTATATAATTCCCTTAACATCCCCAACACACACACACAAAATCAATTCCTTAATCCATGACACCGATAGGTTTTCCCCTTTAATTACCCACTTAATTACTAAATTCAATCACACATCATTGGTGGATAATGTCCTTGTACAAACATTCCAAAAAACTACTCATGGCCCAAGTATTGTTTTAATATCATGATTTAGGGAAACACAAAAGTTTATTATATTTTAGATCAAGCGCATGATATATTTTCATGACCACACCTTACATGCATTATAAAATAAATGATCATTTAAGGGATAACTTTGATATCACCTTACTTATACTCATAGATGCTAAATCATCTGATACCAACCACATATTTGACCCCCAATGATAGAAAATAAAGAATCAGGTGAATGATTAGAACTACGAATTAGATAGACATAAACAAAATGAGACACCTTCTTAGTGAAAGAATCCAAGAATGATCAAATATAGAGTGATACCATTACCTCAAAATACCAATAAAAATGAGTTATGATCAATTGTACCAATAAATGATAGAGGAATCAACCATGATTATAGTGGAAGGTGGGAGGAATGCTTGTGGGGAAATGGGTTGAGAAAAAAGAGAAGAAAAACCCCAAAGACACTTAAATGAACAAGGTAAGAATAGTAAAGTATCCCTTTTTATAAGTGTAAAAAACCTCAAAATGGAATGGACTATGCTATAGATTTGGATGTGGTCTAGGTCAATGTGATTGAGGTTGAACAACCTCAATGTTATATTTATTCCTAGGTGAAACCGATGGTAGAACACCTAGGTTTGGGAATTTATTCCACACTATTTCCACCAGTGACCCACTGATCACCAAGACTAACTAAATACCTATCCTAGGTGTTTTGGTCACCAGGGTCTAGGCCAAATGGTCTGGCCTTCAGTAAAAATGGGTAGTGGATGGGGACTATAGCATAACTAGTACCCATTTCACCCATGTAAGCTTACTAAAATGGGATTCTACCATGATCAATCAAACACATAACCTAGGAATTTTGGGTCACCCATTTCACATAGGTGAACCTCTTTGAGCACCATAACCAAGACTATAATTTAGAGATCAATTTAGTCTAATAAGAAAATCGAGTAGGGGACACCATGATACAGGGGAGGCCATTGTGAGCCTCCGGGTTCTCTAGGCCCCTATCCAGCATCCCGAACATACTCATAGGGATATGAAAACATTCAGAATTCATTAATAAATACTCCAACACTTCAAAACCAATTCCATTCTATGTAAAATAAGTAAAAGCTTAATTCTTGGCATAAATATAAATGTAATATTACCTTAATCGAGTCAATGATTTTATATACAGCTGTATCAATGAGGTTAAATAGAATAAACTTTGATATCAAAAATATTTTCACCCTACTTATTATTTTTTCCAACTATCACATGGATCCCTCTAACATAAGGTGTTAAATAATCCTTAGCCTCAACTTTTAATTCTAGCTTGACTATGTCAGAATATGTGTTAAGGCATTGAGATATGATATTTACCCTTAATAGACCATAAATTACCTTAAAGTAACATACCTTATTAAATTTAATTTCTTTTGATACTGATACAAAGTAGAAACACCATTCAAATTTAGAATCATGATTTTCCCTCGATTTCCCAAGCTATAGAAGTTCATTAAACTCTAAAAGTTTTTAAGATGTAAAAACTATGATCATAACCTCACATAAAAGAATGTATAGAAGTATGTCAAGGAATATCCAATACCATCCTTGTACAACCAAAAAACCATCCACCATTTAAGGAACTCAACTTTTAAATTTAGAAGTTTATAGGATCACTTATAAATCTCTCAAAATACCTATCCAATGAAAAGAACCCTAAATATTTTTGATCAAATTATTAATGTACTAGGTTCCCAAAACACTACTAAAGGATGAGTTGTATAAAATTTTAAAGTAATTCATGTATATAACCCCATCACATCACCTATCATCAATTCATATTTGAATTACTTTAACATAAAAAAAATGCATTTAAAAAATCACATTTATTAAGAAATCATCCCTAGGATATGTTTCCATCACTTTTGAATTGGGTGTCCTAGATTTCTATTTATCTATTATGGATATATAAGAGCACATCCTCCCATTAGATTATCTTTCAAAGAAAAAATATGCACAATATCATAAGTTAACCAAAACCCAAGATGATAAAAATTCAATTCAATCCAAATGATTATTAACACACACATGAAACTATCATAGATTCTTTTATACTAAAAGTGTACCAATCCATATCAAAATCCAACTTACCTATTAACACAATTTACTGGTTAATTATTTCAAAAGAACACTAAAAAGGGTTCTCATAACCCTATTTAACCCCACTAGATCTAAAAATCCCATCCTCAATCCAATCTAATTCAAACCATGATAAAGTGTAATCATTCATACCAGCTCAAAACTAGATCAAACTGCATCATAAGAGTATTATCCCATTGATAATATGATCAAAAACTTATTCATACTAGTTAAAAATATATTATTTTGACCATAAATATAAAAAAAATCACACATGATCACTACCTTTGCTTCTAAAATAATGCACTCAAGTATCCCAAAGCTCCGAAAAAACTCCCTGAATATCCTAATTCTCTACATATTTAAATATTATCTTGTACCATAAATATTTATCAAATTTAATCATGCAAGAAACACCCTATAATAATATTATCTTACTTGAATCATGTCACATTGATTATATCTAAACTGGAACAACCATCATGTCTCTAAACCATATCAATGGATCACCATTCAAATATCACATACTTTAGGATGACCACTATCCAATATTCATACTAAACTCTTTCCCACAAGAGTAACATATATCCATATCAATCTTATGAGAAAACTCAATCAAGGTTTTCTAAAATACCTATTGAATTTCTATTCCATACCTACACACTCTTAGTGGTGGGTTTACATTATATACAAGATTCACAAAATCAATAATTAAGCAATCATAACAAAGTTAACAAGTAAAAATTTGTTCACTTAAGTAGTGTAAAACCAACAAATTATATAATAATTCACTATATAAATTTTTTATTGACCCTTTAAATACATAAAACCCTTATCATTACCCAGTTCTTAATCACATACAATCACAAAAAAATCAATGTGTATGTTATGTACAAAATATGATTCATAAGTGAACATTGTTTTTCTACATTAGGTCAAGATTAAATTAGTAAACCATAAATCACAAAACATATTCCTTGGAAATATCAAAATTAAAGAATCTAAAAAATAATAACAATAATAGCATCCTTGGTGTATTAGAATTTTCTTATACTCGCATTCGGAATGCACACGAATAGGGGCATTTTGATGTTTTAACAATAATCTTTGTTCTATTACCATATCCTAAATATTGAAACAAATCAAAATAAGGATTTGATAACACTTTATAGTTCCTTATCATGTTCAACCCAAATAGTACCAAACTAGGTTTCCACATCACCTCAATAACACATCCCTGTATGATAGAGGATACCAAATAGCGATGAGATTTTATCATATTCATGGGGAGACTATTTATTATAGTTTATAAAAACATAAATTATAGCGAAAGTAACTATAAACTATTAAAAATGAATTGAACTATAAAATATAGACCTTGCAACTAAATTCCAACTATTAAAAAATTTAATATGTAGTAAGAGAATGTAAGTCCACTATAATATAATACTGGCATACATGCTGAAATAGGATGACATTTGGGGATGATTGTACATAATACAGTCTAAAAAGAATAAATTTATTGACATAACTACAAAATCTAAGTCCAAGGACTCATTCCGTCCCATCTCATTCACCTGTGATCCATCCATCTCACCCATCTTCCATAATTAATTTTACCTTACATGCATATATGATCATAAAGTATGCACTCACACTTCAATGTGTTTGTGTAGGGTATGAATACAACTCAATAGGTCACCAATAATAGTGTCCATAACTAAATACATAATCTATATGCATATAGTATGTGATATGATAAAAAACAGCATCAAATATTTTTTATAACCTAATATTAAAAATGATCCTTTTGGGGATAATCCATACCAACTTCATCGATTAATAGTGTTGATTTTGAACATATTATAATGAGAATACAACGGTTTAACATAAAATCTACCCATAAAACAACATCATGTAGCTCAAGAAGGTAGTTGAAAACATTTCCAACTTAAAATCAAAAGGAGTAATGGTTGGAACTACTCAAAACCTAAAAACCAAAATAAGAATGGTTGCAGATAAACCCAACATAAATACCATAAGATAACCATGGTTACAATTACACCCACCCTTTATACTAAAAGGGGAATGGTTTGAACTAAACCCAAACTAAACACCAAAGGATAACTATTGTTCAAATTTCACCCAACCTAAATACCAAAAGAGGAATTGTTGGTGGTACAATCATCCTAAATACCAATAAAAGAATGGTTATAACTACACCCAACTTGAAAACTAAAAGTGAACCATGGTTGGAATTATATAAATCCTAAATAAAAAATAGAAACCATAGTTTAAATTAAACCTAACCTAAAAAAAGGAATGGTTGGAACTGATCCCAACCAAAATAACTAAAGAGAACCATGGTTGGAATTACACCCAACCTAAATACCAAAAGATAACCATGGTTGTAATTTCCCCAACTTGACTACAAAAATATGAATGGTTGGAACTACTCACAACATAAATAATATAAGTGAACTATGGTTGGAATTACTCCCAATCTAAATTCCAAAATAGGAATGATTATAAATACACAAAACCTAAATACTAAAAGGGAACCATTGTTTAAATTATGTCCAAATGAAACACTAAATGATGAATGGTATGCTTTATACCCAAAATTTGGCAACCATGATTTAATTTTGAGGTATTTTTCTATTTATTTTTTGTCTAACATTTGTCTATTGTAATTAAAATGTGTTTTTGGAGAAAAATGTGTAAATTGGTTTGAAAACATGAGGCACATGGTTGGTGCATAAATTTTCAAACCATGTGTCCGTACCTAGGTAACCATGCAGTAGATGGTGGATTTGGACAGAAGCTACTTTATGGTAAGCATACAACTAGTCAATCCATGTAGGGAAACCATGTCGTTGGTACCTCTTGGATACTAAGGGGTGCATGGTTGCCACACGATTTGGAAAACCATGTGGGAAAACCAAATGCCATGTCCAGATCATTAAAAATTTGAAAATTACCTTTGTCTTCTCTCGACATTTAACCCCAAATCCCCCCTTTCTCACCCAATTCAACCTCTCCATACTAGACACCTCCATCTCCTCATATTGTCTGCCTTAGTCTCCCTCCTTTTTGAGTATTTGGTGTGGATTCATTAAGGAATCATCGAGTAAGTTATTTCTCTCTTGATTTATTCCCTATTTATATGGTTTTATTCCCTCTTTCTTGAGTTCCTATTTTCTAGTGGGTGTTTGACCTAGGGGTCGATCTTATGTTGTTGAGGGAGATATTGATGATTTTTGTTCAATATTGTGTTTATAGGGTCTGTTGGTGGTGCAGTTGTGGTTTCACACTGTTTTATGGAAGCTTTCAAGTGTGATATAGGTGGTTCCATGCTCTAACATTTTTAGATGATTTTGATATGCTTGTTTGGATCTATGAATGTGTTAGATGAATTTCTTATGTGGTGAAAAATGTGTTTTATAATGATTTTGAAATTCATATGTGGTGAAAATTGTACTTTCAAGAAAAAAGGGTTATGTTTTCATGTGTTCCTTATTGTGGTACTTCATGGAAGTGGTTTATGATTTATTTGAATGACGTGAAATGTGTTTTTGAAGGAACTTGAGGTGAGAATGTATTAAAAGTGTGTTTTTCAAAATAAATGGATTATATTTGCATGTTGGATATTTTTATACACCTTTAAATGTGATTTTTTAATTATATAAATGATGTGAATCACGTTGTGAAATGAACTTGGTTTATGTGGGGATTTGAAAGGGGATTGTCCCATGAAGATGATTAGATTAATTTTTTGTTTCTCTTGTGTTGTTTCCAATTGGGTTTCATAAATTTTGAAAGTGGTGGAAAATGTGCTTTGAAATGGTTTTTCTGTGTGTAAAATGGAATGTGATTTTGGTTATGGAAAATGGTGGTTTACATTTGTTGTTTGTGAAAGTGATGATTTTATTATGTGCTTATGCGGCTTGTCATGTGTTTGTTAAAGTTATGGTTATGTGATGTGTGAAATGGAATTTGAGCACAAAGAGAATCCTATAGTGTTTAGGAAGTGTAAAGGCCTTGATTATTCTGGTGGATTGACACTAGTTGAGTCAGAAATGGAAAGTTCTGGATTCAATTAACAGGATTTAAGCTTGAAATACCAACAAAACATATGATATCATCAGAGACCTCTAGGACATTGGTATGGTCTATCCTAGTGTCTCATGCATGATAATGTGTTGGCATTGGCTTATTATATGGATACCATTGGGATTTTGGGATGGATCCCTCCTAGTGGATTGTGTATGGGAAAGTTGATGGTAGTTGAGTTGGAGGATATTGATCCCTCAGGTATTAGGTTATTAATGACTCAATTGTGTAAGCTACCCTTATGGATTTACCCATGGTGATCTCTTGTGACATTATATATGTGATATGGTTCTGACTGTTGGTATACGGTGGACCTAGGGTATATTGTGGATTTTAAAGAAAGTTTATTATTAAGAAATATTCTTTATAAATGTTTTTTTGAAAGTTTTTTTTCTAAAAAATGTTTCCTTTGGGATGTATCTTGTAAAATTTTTCAAGGTTGTTATGAAAATATTCATATCATTTTTTATATTAATGTTATTGCATGAAATCTTTTCTTTGGGTGGAATTCTAATGGGAGTTAGCTCACACCCTACATACACTTTTGGGTGTATGTAGATTTTGTTATGTATGACTCAGGTAAAGGCATGATGTGTTGTGGTGATGGTGGTTCCGGTTTCTAGAGTTCCACTTGTTATAGGTGTTGCTGGTGGTGGATTGAGGGTGATTCCCCTTATGTTGCATGTAGGTTTTTGGGACGTTTTTTTGGTTTCCATTCCATTGTAGTATTTTGGTTTTTGGTTAATGTTGTGAAACATTGAATCTGAAAATTGTTGCATCTTTTTTGTGGTTAGAAGTCACTATGTTTATTTATTTTTATTACTTATGTTTATAAAAATGGGTTAAATAATTCCCAAATCATATCGTTGATACCCAGGCATTGGTTTCTAGCCTGTGGGGATCAGGAATGCCCTTCGAGCCATGCCTCAAACTGAGTCAGGTGTTGGGTCAGATGGAATATCGGCTTAGTTCGTGACACAACCTGAACAAAAAAAGAGTCATAGTTGGAACTAAAACCAACATAAATTCCAAAATATAACCATAGTTGACATTACATCCAACCTAAATACCAAAATAGAATAATTATTGGAATTACCCTAAATTAAATCACAAAATAGGAATGGTTGGAACTACACCACACCGAAATGAAAATTGATAAGCATGTTAGTCATCAAAACCAACATAAATACCAAAAGTAGAATGGTTAAAACTAAACCTAGACCAAATACCGAAATAGAACCATGGTTGTAATTACAAAAAAATATTTATTAAATAAAATCATAATATCATAAATCAAGAATGAATAGTTATATCATATAGAAACACTTTTTGTAACTCATCAGGAATGAGGATTATTAAATAGTTTATCAAAATAGATCACATAATATATCAAAAATAAATTAACATGGCATCCAATTCAAACTTTTATTTAATACTACATTTTATCTCTCACATACATCTAATTTTCTTTATTACAAGCCCATGGAATAACTACAAAGAACCATTTAACTAAAGGTGGATAATCCTCACCTGAGACACATATTAAAACCCATATTAACTAGATAAACTAATATTTTATATACTTTGAATAATATCAAGGATACCCTTAAGATTTACTCTAGAATAAATGATCTTCCCTCATCAAGGGGGTATATAAATGAGTCTCCCAGACCCACACTTCCAGGTCTGGTGCTAAAAACACATACTTTACATATAGCCTGTGATACTGAGTGAGATGACCAAAAATAAAAATACTTATATTTTACATCCCTTTCATAAGTTATACATCACATATCATAATAATAATAATACAATCCTAAGAACTTAAGGTTAGTGTATTTGAGGAAAATCTTCATAAGAAACTTATTTTACAATACTTATAAACATTTATCCATAATAAAACAACATTAGAACCCCTTATAGACTCCTAATATTTTATAAAGATATTAATAACATAGGGAATAAAAATATGATAAAGGGGTGAGATAAAATGGTCAATATAGGAAAAATTATGAACATTTCATCAAGGGTCAGGCCATAAGAATATGATATGACATGAGAAATGGAGAAATATGTTACTAAAAATAACATCAAACAATAATTTCTATCCATAAGTCATGATTGTGGGACATGTAATATCAAATGAACAAACATGTACCTTGTAATAAGAGCGTGATATGATAAAAATGATCCATGAATCATAATCATAGGCATATAATTTTTTTTTCATGTATTCAAAATATAGAATAACAATTAACTCTGGAAAAGATATAAGCTTGGGGACATTATAAGGTTGTGAGAAAATTCAATCATTACCAAAAATTATGTTTTGAATAAAAAAACATCACACATAATGTTATGAATAAAAAAATATCCACACTTCATATTGTGAACAAACAAAATTTCCATGCTTTATGTTGTGAAAAAATAAAATGTCCATGCATAACATCAGTATATCATGAGATATAAATACTTAACCAATGAATTTTAGGTCAATATAGCTGCCCACCTATCAACAACCATAAATATGTGTACCATAATATATCATTCATAATTTCATATCCATGTTCATAAAATATATTACTACTTATTATCATATATATATTCATAAAATATTTTTTAACCATCCATGTAGGGTGGTGATGAAAAATGAAAAATGTCACTATGTGGAGGCAATGGTCTACACATACACACTAACGATGAATTAATTTTTAATAGAATGAAAATAAAGTAGAAATTGAATTATATTTTTATAATAAAAATAATTTTATAAATATCATATGTATTTATTGAATTCCCCCATTGAACCATCCATGGAAGGCAGTTATGAAAAAATGGTACATTTCACTTTGTGGAGGTGATAGTCCACTGGTATGGACAAATAATGTTCTAATTTTTATAAGGGGAAGGTAGATAATGATTTTTACATCAATATATACTGATTTTATTATTTTAGGATGGTATAAAAGAGTTCAAGGTGAAAGAAAAGACTTAAAAAAATAGAAATGAGAAGAATTGATTTGGGAATTTTTACCTTACTCCTTAGAATAATTCCTTTGCAAAAAGGATTAAGGCTTTAAAGGGTGGTAATTTGAGGAGAATAATACTCTAGTATTTTGCTATAGGTTTTGGGGTGGTACTTGGGAAAAGTATATCTTAACTAAGGGGAATTTGGTGTGAATAGAAATGGTTTTGTGAGGAGATCCTTTTATAAGTGATAGAAGTGACATTTTTGTAATAACAGGTGAACTATAACTATTCGAAATTTAACATATCCCAACGGTTTCAAACCATTGGGATAACCACTGAAATCATTGAGATATCCTATCCCAATGGTTCTTGGAACCATTGGTATGTGGGTTGTTGGTATATCACTATACCGATGGTTTCTATGAAACTGTTGGTATAGGTTGTCTCAAGTTACTCCATTCCAATAGTTTTAATGAAACCATTGGGATATATGTATACCAATAGTTTATGAACCATTGTATACATAATCTCTAGCATAACTACATACCAACGATATACATAACCATTGGTATAACCTTTTCTCCCCAGTCCATCATGCATAACTATATTCAAACAGTTTTGTAAACCATTGGTATATCCTATTCTCCCCAACCAACAATAGGTCCATCATACACCTCTTCCAGAACCTGTAAACCTGAAAGGTTTGAATCTGAGTGCCTATCAGAATTATTCCACAAAAGATATTATTAGATAATTTTAAAATTCTCAATAAACTTATATTTTATATGATTTATGGAATATCGAGGAGACTTTGAATATTTAATGAAAATTATTCACCTGAGTTTTTACAAACACTCTCTCTCTCACAACTATAGGACTAAGGTTGAAAATGATACACAGTCTTATATCCATTTAACATGAAATAGTGGGTTTTAGGTAAAAACTATTTTCAATATTTGTTCTATTGGGATATTAGTAGAGACATATATTCCTCTATTATTTATAATGAAATACCATTAGATATGAATGTTCCTTTATCATTTAAGTAATTAGAATCTATGGTGAATCATTTTTTAGGAAAACTATAATGGGTTGAAACACAATATTATTTTTAATGTGTTATTTATATTTTTTGAATACCAAATTTAGGAATGTTAGAATAATTACAATATTTCGGATGTGGTGGGAGTGTATGACTATAGTGTGAGGACTAGATATTAATCTTTAATGAGTGGGATACCAGACAGATATTACAACACCTGTTACATCTCTTGTAGGACATAGTTCATAAGAGACTTTTTTATTTTTATGTTTTTGAAGTGTGAGTATATCTATAATTATATATAATAATAATTATTTATTGACCATTGTAAATGTGACATATTTTTGTCTTGATAAGTTTTCATTATAATATTGTTATGATTGGAGAGGATGTGTTGTTATGTTTATTTTATTTAACATGTGTTTATTAATAATATATGTAGAAACTTGTTATCTATGGATTCAACTCACTAATTTGGAAAACTGTATTGATTATTATTTCTTCCCCCTAAATGTATACATGATCATTGTTTTCACATATGTAAATCTAGATAATTATGTAAAAATGATCAATGATTATTTTAGGGTAGAGATGAATTATAGAAAAGTAGATATTTGGATTGTTTTTTCATTATAATGACCACACTTGTGTCATCAGTATTATTGATTATATTTATTTTGGATGTGATATTTATATATGGTAATAAGTTTTGTATTATATTATATTATGGAACTATTTTAATAACCATACCCACTATAATATATTAATCACACGTCCCACTCTCCCACTCTCTAGGGATCTGATTTGACCACTGGTTCCAGTCCCCAAATAGTTTTATTCCTTTAAATAATTTTTCTTATTTACCACTTTTCCCCCTTAATTAATGTACCTGATGGTATTTAACCTTTTCAAGGGTCCTAACAATCTTTTTCTTACTAATTTCAACTTATCAGATGCATTATCCCTCCATCTCTTCTCTTTATTATATTGGTTTGGCCACCACATCCCCTCGATAAAGAATTTTAACAAGGCCATAAATGGATTTAGGGGGTTTCATATTTCAAAAAATGGTGGCACTAATTTAATATTGGAAAATTATCATAAATTTACTCAAAGATGAAAACATGATTACTTATATGTTTTCTAACCATCATTTTTTCAATTCTATGCAATTATACTATCATAGATGGTCTTTCAACTGTCTTTTGATGCATGATTATCTTTCTCAATGGTTTGGGTATGTCTTCCTATCCCATCCATTCCTTTAAAAAATATTTCCATCCATAGGGTGATTTGAAACATGATTGGGCATTATTTGGGTTTAGATCGTAGAACTCAATTTTCATGTCATCATATCACCATGTGTATTTTCATGTAGGTTAACATATTGAAACCCCTTTTGAATTATACATTGAATGAAATTAAAGGATAATACATGTATAAAAAAGCATTTCACTTCTTGTATCATTATAATTTTTCCAACTCTGCAATCGACATGGGAATTTGTCTAAAATGTGCCACTAGAACTGGAAAGTTCTTCCAACTGGAATCAATGAGGAAAAAGGAAATGATCTTATGGTATACTATATTGAGGTCTCTAACTAGAACGTGGCCTAAGTTATTCTATCCTATTTTAGTATTGATTGAATCCAGATATATTTTTATTACTAAACCCCACCCCAAAATGTTTCATCTCAATTTTTTAGAGAGTGAATCTCATAGAGATGGAGTGTTATCCAATGTGGTAGCACTTCTTCCCCTATATCCCATTGAGATAGAAACTATGTAAATAATTTAACAGGAGTTCAATTATGATTTAGTTGTGATATATATATCTCTAAAAGTTTACAAGACTGATTTTCTAGATGCTAAGGGTATTAAATAGAATTTATAGAGTGTTTTTATTCATCTACATAATTTTTCCATGTAGTTGGAAGCATTAGAAATGGGTAATAGTTATATAAATGAATGGTAGAATTTAATTCCTAAATGGAAATGGAATCTAGGAAGAGTCATTAATTCAATTTTTAGTTTTTCATTGGACATATTCAAAGGACCAAAGGGTCCCACTAAGGAAATAGAAAGAATTGATGTTTGTTACTTAGCTTCCTCTGATTTTGAGGTGGATAGGTTGTTTTCATAATATATCCATCTTAGTATTTTTTTATTGAAATGATATTTTTATATAGGGGTATTCCTCATCGATAATGGAAAAAATAATATAATTGAAAATACTATTCAAATTTACCAAGGCCAATGATTATTAGATCGGAAGATGAGGCTACCTGTAAAAGGAGCCTTGCCAAGACACCTATACAAGGGGCTTCAGGAATAAGAGGTAATATTGATCCTCATTAATATTTTGGGAAAGAGAAGGAAAAGGGAGTTGATGTAGATTTGATAGCTATGAAGACGAAGAATAACATCACCAATGAGGGACCTTGGGAAGATTATAAGGATGTTACTGAACATATGGAAAACAATATAAGAATAGAGTAATAAGACGACTCTTCATATCTAGTGAAAAAGTAGGTGATGCTGAAAGGTCCTTTAGTTGCTATTCCATAATAGAGTCATTCAATATTAATTTATCTTCTGGTTTGGATATATTAAATCATTAAAAGGATGAGAAGTCTCGAGGGGAATTAAAAAGATAATTGATTTTAGATTTTTCCTTTTCTTTTCTTAGATAAAATGAATTATCTATATAATAAATTTTGTTTTTTCTCTTAGAGGGAACTTGATGTGGTTATGAAATATATTTATTAATGGTCTCTAGAAGAGAATGGAATGATATAATGGATGAGTATCCTTAGTTCTAATATAGGGACAACATCCTTTTATTGTCCCTACAATTTTATTGTCTCGTTATGGAAGTGAATTTTTCTTCTTTTTTCTTATGTTGATATTCCTAGGATCATGAAATCTATTTTTATAATCTTAGAATACCAAATCCATCTATATCAAAACTAGGATATGAAATAATTTTCCAATAAATTACAGTCAGTTAAAAGTAAAATTTTCAGTGATGAAAAATTATTTTTTCCTAGTTTTCTACTTTTTTTGGATCATGCTGCATGTATATTCAACTTCCCAGTTATTCTTTGTATTTGAGAGCATTCGTTCTAAGCTACTAAAAATGTTTTATCCTAATTAATAAAAAAAATATTTTAGTAGCAAAATTATTGATATATTTTTGTATATTCATTTTCTATATTTAATGGTTGATAATAAATTTATATTATAGTATAATATGTTGAGTGATAATATTAGAAAGTTTATATATAAATTCAATGTATCCCATAATATTAGTGGACACCTCAATACTTGTTGCTATCTCTTGGAATATTAAATATAAACTCAGTTAGTTTTCTTGCATGAAATGTAGGGTGTGACATTTTTTTTCAATTTTTTAGGATAGATTTTGGAGTTTTCAATATTTGAGTATTTTTTAGGACAATTAATCAATTTTATTATACATGTATTGTATATAAATTCAAAATAATTAACAATGAAAAGATTTTTTGGGCAAAAATTATTCTCGAGAAAAGCTATAGTTGATGCCTCCTAACCGAGAATATATAGAATATGAATCATTGGATATAAAATAAGAGAACTGACATTAAATAGATTTAGGTCATTATTATGTGATCCTAATATTGTGTATTTTGATTTATTTGTTATATAGTATATGTGAACCAAACTAATAGAGGTGTAGAATTGTGATGATGTTCCCAATACCTCCCTAGTTATTTCATGTTTCCTTGAACCTCCCATGGTTCATACATAGTAATGTCCTAGTTATAATACAATATAGGAATGACTAGGATGGAGTAAGGTGGATGGGGTATGCCCATGGGATGACACAAGTTTCTGGGCACTAAGGAATCACCACTTGGGAACAATTTCACCCACAAACAATTAATTAAAACAACAATTGAAATCAATAAAATTTTGGCAGGACCCATATGTACATCGGACGTTCACACCAAAGGAAAATAAAATAAATAGAATCAAAATGGCATAAAGGTAGAAAAAATGAAACACACTAATTATTCCCTCCACTACCCCGATATCCCTCCCATGAAAAGAAAACTACGTAGCTTCCTCTAGTACCATTATGGACCCCTTCGAATAATATAACTACCCTACATCCATAGAAATCATTAAAAGAGATAAAAGGATGAAACGATTAAGAAAATAAAATATAAACTAAAATAAAACATACCTATCTTCTATGACTATACAAGTCACCACCCAACATATAAGAACCATAATGCCCCATGGGTCAAATCATGTTCCTATAAGCATGGGAAATAGATCCAAGTTTTAAAATGATACTATAAAATACTACATTCCTATTAATTAACAATTAATCTTCCTATTAATGGTTTATAATAAGTATGGATCAAGTTTTAGCTTAGTTTGTTTTTGTTCGATACAAGTTTGTTTGGTTTATTTTCATTAGATTTAGTTTGTCTTGTTTTTCTTTTAAATTAACTTAGACAATTTCATTCATTTTGGTTTTAATCAATTTAGGTTATTTACATTTGGTTCATATCAATTTGGTTTAGTTCAATTTAGTTCATTTTTTTCACACTCATATAGGTTTTAATTCATTATATTTGGTCCAATTTGATTCATCATTGGTAATACCAGATTAGTTGAAGTTAAATTAGTTTGAATTGGTCCAATTTAGTTTAATTCATTTTTTTATTTTGAATTATGTTTTATTTATTTTTATAATTCTAAATCCATTTTGGTTGATCTAATTTACATTTATACTAGTAAGGTTTGGTTAGTTTGTGAATGTTTTTTGAAAAATGTTTCATTCAATTTTTTATTTGGTTTTATTCTATCCATTATTGGTTTGTATGGTGCCACTATATTTAGTTCAAATCATTTGGGGTTTAATATTCATAATTTTATTTGGTTTGGTTTCCTGTGGCTAATCTTAGTTTGTTATGTTTGATTAAATCCTAATTGAGTCATTTCAAGGGAGATCTAACTAGATTATACTAATTATTTATGATTTTCTTTGGTACAACATGATATTATTTGTTTTATATTTGGTTAGTTTTAATTTATTTGTTCGGTATAGACTAATTTAATTTATTGTAGATTAATTTGTAAATATTTAGTTTTAATCTTTATAGGTTAATATAATTTAGATTATTTTTTTTCCTACTTATATTATATCCTATTTCGTTCAATTCAGTTTGAATGAGTTCATATTGTTTTCATTTAATTTGTTTTGTTTTGATTTAGATCAGGTTAGTTTGATTTGATTTGATTTAATTTGGTAAACACTTCATTTCATATCAAAAAATTATTCTAATAAATCTATATCATTATTTATTAAAAAAACATGGTGTGAAAAACAAGTAATCAAGGATTATTTGAATTTAAAGGACAATGCATAAGGGAAGCTACCACAAATTTAAGGCACTCTACTTATGAATATGAAAACTCGAATATTCCATTTACCGCTTGTACACATATGAAAATTTTCATATATATGGACACTTAGCCTATATATACATATTTTCATGGCCAGATATATACCAGGGGAATCCTTACATATATGATTATACATGCATATACCCCTTTACCTTACACACGTATGAATTTTTCATATATATACATAATCACACCTATCCCCAATATATATATTAATATTTCCACGAGTGAATATATATATGTGGGGGAACTTATATATGTATATTCCAAACTATGAATACATGTGCAAGTCGCCTTTAACAATGACAACCTGAAACTGCCGCAGTGAGGTCCAAAATGATCTATAAAAACATAGAAAACTCAAAACCCAAAAAACCCCTAAATTAAAAAAGAAAAATAATTAAAACAAAACAAAACATACTCAAAACCTATAGAGAATTTTTAGAATTTCAAAAAAAAACTAATTCTGGGATATAGACACAAATTTTGATAGAAATTTGTGAGTATGCATAAAAATAGAAAGAAATGAAGTTTCTTTACAATCAATATATAACCAAAAAAATGATTAGGGAAAATCAAATGGATTGGTTTAGTCCAAGAGGATGATTGGACCTATTTAATGGATGTGGAATTGAATATTTCAATAATTGGTGAGTATATTATTTCAATTTTAGTGATAAAAAATGAAATGAATAGTAGAGAGGAAACCAAAAATATTACCTAAGTCTATCCATCATAAAATAACCTCATGGTAATAAAAAACTACTCTTTTAAGAATTTAATCATCGGGAAACAAAATTGGAGCACCCAAAAACATGGTGTGACTAAAATTCAAAAACTTATTAAGAGGATTATATAAAAAATCCCACCTAAAAAAAATTCTATTGAAACAATTGACTTAAATATACTCAAACATCCCAAAATGATAACATGAAATAATAGGCTACATGAAATTTAGATGTAGAGTATACTAAGACATCATTTTTAAACTTGTAATAAGGAAAATGTATTTAAAAACTTATAAATTATATCATCATTTCATTTCTAATTTTTTTAATGGAAATAAACAATATATTAAGAGAAACCAAACAATCATTCACTTGGTACGTTGGGTTTTGAATTTGAAATATGTATTTATAAGAGAAAGTACTTGGGTAGATACCCAAATTTGGGTATATTACTATAAATTTTAGTGAGATACAATAGTAGATGGGATAGCTAATAGATGATGGACATGACCATTTATTCCTATATATTTCAGTATATGGGATAGATAATAACTCAATGAAGTATTAAAAAAACGATAGTCTATGATTTATTAGCTATCACATCTAGAAAAATAAATGGACAAATCCTCCATTGAAATTAATAAATATCAACAACACTAAGTATTTAAAAAAATGGTAGTTTATAATAGTAGACATGACATTAAATGATAGTGTATAATAGTAGACAATATTAAATGATAGTGCATAACAATATAAAATATTAAATTATAGTGTATAATAGTAAACATAAAAAATGATAATGTATAACAATAGACATTATTAAATGATGTTGTTTAATAGTAGACATTAAAAAAATGATAGTTTATAAAAATATACAATATTAAATGACAATGTATAATAGTAGAAATAAAGTATACATTCATTGAAGAAAATCAAACCTTCAAGAGAGTAAATTAGTTATGAAAAATCTATTGGCAAATTTTCTTTTTGTCAAAAGAGTCCCTTGACGACGATGATAGTGAGTCTGTTTGAAGCATGAAGACTTCAATTGTTGTTCGATATGTGATGAAAAAAAATATCACAGATCAGAGAAAATAAGAGAATGTATACAAGTTAATATAAAAACATATTTCAAATTATAAATATGCATAAGGGTTGAAATTATAGTGTTAATAAATATAAATAATCAAAAGTCAACAACTTCTTATGGTTAGAGACATCAATTAGCTAATCAAAGATCAAAACCCTGATTATCTCATCATATGTATAACTAACATTGAAAAATAGGTAAAGTTTACAATAGTCACATGGGTTTAATGAGGGTCTCATACACTATAAATTCACTTAAAGTGAAAAAATCCATTAAAAACACAATAGTCATGATTTTAAGATACTTTAACCATTTCTTTAAATTATTTAAAATATCATTTCAAACATCTCTTAAAAATCAACCATTTTAGAACTTTTTTAAATCCATTTAAAATACACCCTTATTATCCAAAAAAATTGGGAAATGAACATTTATCCCAAAAAATCCATGGTTTCAAACATCACTCTTTAATTTAATTAACAACTTAAATGGAGTCAAATCATTGGA
The DNA here is from genome assembly GCA_963277665.1 of Viscum album. Taxonomy (NCBI): domain Eukaryota; kingdom Viridiplantae; phylum Streptophyta; class Magnoliopsida; order Santalales; family Viscaceae; genus Viscum; species Viscum album. The sequence continues at coordinate 1,033,144,649 of OY728128.1, read as the reverse complement.
AACCCTTACATTTTGTTCAAAACAATTCTTGAAATATTTTTAAAATAGATGGAATTTCATGTATCACATGAAATTCCAAGTGATACCTTTTGGAAATCAATTTTAAGGCCTAAATATATTTTTAAATTTCAAATACTATTTTCAAAGACTATTTGAGAAATATCATAAATACACTATGTGGATAGTTACACAAAACCAGATTTATATTCTCCTATAAAATAGATAAAACTTTATCTTTCAAATAAATCTAAGAGAAATAAAACTTTTTTAATTGGAAATCCAAAAACCATAATTAATACTATAATTTAACAATTAAAAAATAAATCCAAAACACCAATGAATCAATAGTTTCAAAATTAAAAGTTAGGGAATGGGAAAGCCTACCTCAAATTAGTGACACATGAGCTAGAATATATAACCTCTGATGGTGGATGGTCAAACAACCAATAAGAAACTACCATGAACCCTAAACACCAAAGAAAACACAAAAACCAGGTCAAACCCTTGAACTAGGTTTTTACTAAACCAAATATGACAATAGGGAAGGAGAAATCTACAAGGAAATAGAGAATATAAAATGGGGACCAAACCTTGGTTAGACAAACTGCTATGTATTTGATCATAAACAGGGAGGAAGAAATCCAAATCTGGAATGGTGGAATTGGAAGGAAGAAGAGAATCAAGGTAGGGTTTTGACTTTGAGTGGGATGAGTGTGATGGATGATAGAGGAATTAGGGGGGAAGAGGGTTGGTGGGGGAGAGGAGAGGGTTCACGCTGAGGATGAGTGTGATGGATAGTTGGAGGAGAAGATGGTTTGAGGGGGAGGTGAGGATTTATGGGGGAGAGGAGAGTTTTTTGTGGATAGTAACATGGGGATGAGTGTGATGAAATTAGATTTGAAGGAGGGTATAATAATGGTTTCTTTAAAACTGTAGGGATAACACATCTATCCTAATGGTTTTTTATAAACTGTTGGTATAGTTACATGGGTATAAACCCATTTTATAGTAGTGTATTAACATAAAGTGTCTCCAAAAGTGTGAAATAATTGATAGGGGATGACGTAAGGTCAAAAAATCTCTCATAATTTTTTTAGACACGTTATCAATATGTTTTTAGATATTTTCCCCTTGAATAAACTTTTACCATAATTTACTTTTTCGGTGGTAACTCATTTTTTAACCTTGGTAACTTATTTTTATGCCTAAAAATAAAATTCCCAATATTATATAATTTTAATCTGATGATCTAAAATATGAAAATCATTTTATAAAAATAAATTTCTAAAAAATGAAAATTAATTTCAATATAATAACTATATAACACATTAAAAAAAAATTTATAGATAAATATAATTTAATTTCAAAAATTTCAAATACAGGTTTGTAAATTAAATATAGTATTATTAAATGTATAATTTCACTTATAAAATATATATTTGGTCATGAATTTTTTTATTAAATTTTAAGTAATAATTTTATCCTAACTGTGTCATCAGATTCATGGTATTTGAAAAATTGGTATTTTTCATCATTCACCTAAATATCAATATTTTCTAAAAAAAATTATAATATAATAGTATGATGTTGAATCCAAAAATTATGTTCAATTTTTTTAAATTTAAATTCATACATTTATCAATTTAACTTTTAAATCAAGACATAAAATACAATAAAAACTTTTTTTGCAGGAAAAATAAATTTTAAAAGATTAAGTATTTTTAATATCATTTAATATTAATTTTTAATTGAAATTGAGCAAATACATTTTTAATATAAAAAATATATTTATAATTATTTAACCATATTATATTTGAATTCTTTAAATAAGAATTAAAAGTGCATAAAAAGAATTTTTTTAGTAAAATACATCTTTAAATATAAATTGATCTTATTAGTTATTTAACTATATTAATTGAATTTTATCAATGCATCAATATTAAAAAAATTTATTTTTCTTTAAAATTTGAAATGTGAGATATTTAAAATACATGTGATATATAAATAACTTATTAAATTAACAATTTTATGTTAATATCATTTTGAATTTGTAGATACATAATCTATCAAGATCTCTATGTAAGATATAATGATAAGTAAAGCCTTGGTGGTAGTCATGGGTGGTGATTTAGCTAGAGTGGATTCTTGTAAATTTATATAATATTGAACTTCTCTCACATAAAATTTCTCTAATATTTTAATTATTGGATTTCATCTCATATTTAGTCTAGTGAAAACACCATTGATGCCACTTCCATTCTAAGTTTGGATAGGTGGGACTCATAAGAAAGAATCATACCACCCGATGGAATTTATTACCCATTGTACATAGTTTTCATAGTGTGGTTACTTTTATTTATACCCACTAATTTAACCGCTATATGGTAATAGTCAAGTTTATTAATTTTATTTTAAATTATAATGGTTTTATATTAGTTTTGTGTTGAGTGTGAATCTAGATATTAAAAAGAGTGTTTATTTAAATGGAAATTAATACTAAAATTTTGTGTTGTTACATTCCCCCTTTAAATAAATTGGTTTCCCATTATTATACTTATCACTTAATAATAAAAATATATAAGGGTATCCACAAGGTACACAAGAATCAAAGTATAATTTCTATAGTGATATCATCTATACAAACACAGGGAATATATTTTTTCCTTTAAATCGGATTATTTCTAATATCATTATTTTCTATAATAATTTTAGATAGACATACATCGTGATTGATTTTCATTGATCCTACAATAGGATTAGTTTTCCTAGTGAGTTTATAGTCTTCCTTACACTGATAGATGATCATAGGTTGGTTTGAAATATGATATGTGATTTTCATAGTTTGGTAATTAATATAGATTCTATGCAATGATAGAAAATAAATTTCCAAAAATAAAATAAATTAATTCAAATGAATAATAATATGATTTTCACAAAGCACATTACCATAAACATCAACTTGGGGTAAAATACAATAATAAGTTATCTTCTAAAATCAAATAATCATGGTGGAAATTTAATACTCCTAGAAAACTTCATAGGAACACTAGACCCAAATAAAATATGTCATACATAAATTAGATTAGAGAATAAGTGGTCCTTAATTATAATGATTAATTTTAGTAGTTGTGATTGGATAATCCTTATCTATTTCCATTGGTTTATGATGTTTTTGATTCCTATAATTCTCATAAAAACTCAACTTGGGACACTGATTTTCATAATTCCCTATATGATTTCATTTTAGGCACTGAACTATGGGTGGTGCATTAATTTTAATATTCTTATCCCCCATAATATTGAAAAACCTCTTTATCCATTTTCAAGAATCATTAGCTTGATGGCCGACCCTTGCACACATGAATTTTTTTTGTTTCTTTTAGACATTCCTCTAGATGATTCTTCACACATTTGTGACATCTAAGAAGTTTATTATTATTCCCCTATGGTATTTATCCTCATAACTTCTATATAACTCCATAATTATATCCTTTTATGTGTTTGGAAGTTTTTAAAGACTCATGTTATTAATCCCAACTCATGATAGTTGGGTGAGAATAACTATAGTTTTTAAAACATCAGCTTCTATCCCATTTGGTTTATTATTATGATAATCAATTATTTGTCCACGAAACCAATTTTTAACTAGGAATTTCATTACTACAACCAATAATTAAATAAAGGAACTTTAAATATGATAATAATTACTGGAATTTATTAATAAAAATCTATTAACTTAAAATGAATAAATCATAAATGAAATATTCACTCTAATATTTAAATTTCTAAGTTTAAATATAAGCATTTAGTTTTAAAATTTCTATTAGGATATGTATCTATACCATACAAATTTTCTCAAATCTTTTATAATGGTTCATAAAGATAATTTTAATTTTTAAAGAATATCCCCCAAGTTTTTTAAACCAAGTGTGTAGTTAGGAAACTTTTTCATGCACTAAGTGAATATCAAGGTAATACCCATCTTGAATTTTTAGGTTTATTTCACCTATATGCATCCATTTTTTTTATATCAAGACTGGTATATCATTACTAAAAAACTACTTTTTTTTACTTTTCCCAAACTTCAGGTTGTTATCACATTGTTAGACTTATCTCTATGATTTTCACAAAATTTCTCTCATCCCAATCCCTAAAAATAAGTAAAAAAAATCTAAAAAAATATGCTCTGATACTGAATTAGGTTCCCCTTATAACTTTCCAATGCCTATTTTTTGGAAATTTTATACCTATATTTTAATATTCCTTGGTTTGGACCTTGTCTTGGGTTGTTTTGGGTTAGTTTTTTATTTTTTTAGGTTTCTAGGGCTATTCATAGTTGGTTTATGTTTATTGAAAACAATGACGACTTTACCATAAAAACGTGCACCCTTTTATTGGAGTTTCAGAGGGGGAACATGTTTAGGTGCATTATAAGTACTAAAAATGATACCTACACCTGAAATTGTGTAGCCTTGGTTAGTTGGGTTATGTATGGTTGGTTTATAGTTTTCCAAAAGAAGAATCCAAACTATGTATCTCTTCCATTATTCTAGAATTGGGTTTATATTTGGAACATGGTTTGACAAACCAACCAGTTAAACCATGTGATGGAAATTTAATTTTCTTATTTTCTTAATTTAATTATCAAGACCCCCTTTTTATACAAAAAACTCCTCCTATTCAAACCTAACTAGATCATTTGGATATTAGAGGATATTTAAAGGTGGTTTATCTCTTTTAACCTCATTTCTTCATAGATCGGCATTCTAGTTGATGCCTTGGATCTCTTTTGTTATGTGTAATATTAATTTGTTTTTGGTTTCTCCATTACTCCACTCTATCCCTCTTCAAGAGTGGTGGATCCTAATGTCATTTATGTATATAGATATTGACTTGATGGATTGTGATTCTAGTATTCTTCTTTGAACATCATAGCCCTCAATAATCCATTGATGGATCCCATGTTTATGTTTTTTGATCTTGATTAAGGTAGGTGATTTCATAAGGAAATCTCTATCAATAAAACCACTGATGCTTGTTAAATTTTAATTTATTTTCCAATTTAATTCAAAAAATTAAATTGAGTATCTTGATAAATGATTTGATACAGAATAGAGTGCGTAATGAAACCCCTTGACAATGGATTTTTAAAATTTGGTGTAGATTTCTAAAAAATAATCTTGATTTGGAGAAGGACTTTGATGATATGAAAAAGAATTAAATGTTTTATGATTTGAAATGATATTATTTGAAATTAAAGGCATCAATTTCTTGATGAAAACCCTTTGATGATTGGTTTTTGAAATGAAATATATTTTTTTAAGCCTGAACTTCATTTTGATTGAAATGATTATTTAAAATGATTGATATTTATTGAATTGAGTGATAATACCATAAAATTTTTGACATCCTAGAATCATATGGTAGCCTAAGTGGTTATGTGTGAAGAAAACAAGCTAGTCATGTATTATCTCTACCTAGAAATAGATTGACGATGAAAATGATAACTAAAATATCTTGATGCCATGGAGTTTATTATTTGTGATTCTTTTCTATTCCCCATAATCATGAGATATTGGGAGTGTGTGCTCACCTAGATCCATATTACATTGATATGTGTGAGAATAATTATAAAAATATAACCCTGGGTCTCTTAACTTTGGTTCTATAATTGAAATGATTATACATGCCGATGATTAATTGAAATGATCATACATAATGATGATTGATTGGAATGATTTGCCCATGCCTATTTTATAGAAATTATTATTCATGTTTATGTTGATAAATATTCTTGTAACGACCTATTATAGTGGAAATTCAATTATAAAGATATTTTATAACATCCATTGAAATGTTTTGAAAAGAAAAAATTGATATGAATTATAAAAATATTTCCATTCCATTTTTTACTCGAAATTATAAAAATTAAGTTTATTTATTAAATATTTTATATGAAATTGTTAGTGAGATAAAACTAGGATTTTTTTCTCACACCTAACCTTTACCTTCACCCATTTTTATATTTTCTAATTTTTGGTCCAGAAAAGTTGAAAGAACCTCTTAGAGGGGGCGAGTGTTCTTGATTAGTGGGAACTTTGAAGTTGGTAGTGACCAGTGGAATCTGTGATCAAATTGTTACATAAGGATTTTATGATGATGTTTTGATGGATTGTTTTTATGTCTTGGTGGATTTTTTTTATGTCTTTGGTTGTTCCGTTTTTGACACTTGTATTTATCAACTTGTGGTACTTTATCTCTTATTAAGTGTTTGGAATATCGACTGTTTATCATTGTATATCTGATGATTTGTATTTTTGTGTTATTCATGAGGTAAAATCATTCCCTATTGACTGTTTTAATGTATGGGTGATAATTTCTAGCCCATATGGATAGGGAACAACCTTTAAGACGTTTCAGAATTAATTAAAGTACCATTTAGGTAGGTTTTCCTGGCCAGTTCCTGAAAAATTGGAATCAAAGGTGGTCATATCCATTCTTGATGTTGGTATATAGTTTAGGATGTCTTATTAGATACGATATAGGATTATCAGGACTTAAGGAGCCGATTATGAGTGAGTTCCTAGAAAACTACATCATAAAGAGCCTTAATTTACAATGGTATATTTGGAAAATGTGTCTTTTTTGGGCTGTTTAATCTGATTCTAAACATTTTCCAAATCATTGTTATAAGATTTGTGATTTCTTAGTTGAATTGTGTTTTATAGATTTTATTATCTCTTATATCCTAATTTATTAAATCCTTATTATCTATTAATATTGTGTTATACCATATCCTAAAGAAATCATTTGAACAGACATTAGGAGGGTGCTTCCGATGAACTAGGAAAAGAAAACCCTTTAGTTGATCAGAACCTTATAGAGTTTTCACTAGTAGAAAAAATATTTTTTATAGTGGAATTTTCATGTTAGTTATTTATAATCGATGTGAAAATTTGGGAATATTACTTTCTCATATCTATGTTATGAAAACTGACGTGAAAAAGTGGGTATTTCCTACACTTTCATGTCAGTTGTATAATTGAACTAACATGAAAAAATGGGTTTTTACATTATTTATGCTATAACCGACATGAAAGACATAAGAATATCCATTTTTCATGTCTGTTATATTATAAATGGTGTAATTTTTTTTTTAAAAATTTATGTATCGATCATGGGTTTCATTACACTGGATTACAACGTCGTGACAGAGCTCTCGTTTCTCTCTCGCCGAAGCCCTAACATTCTAGTTTCTTTGATCCAGTGGTAAAAATTGTTCCTTATGATCTGAATAGATCCATTGGATTTTTTCAGCCTAGGTTTATGCATCTCAAGTAAGCCACATAATTTTTTTCTTCTTTATTTTAGGTCATTCTTTATATTTGAATCTCCAAACAATGATTGTTCAACGAGGTGTTCTTCATTCTCACATTTATATCTTCCTATATTCCTATTTTTTTATATTCGTTATTGCACATTCAATTATATATCTAATCATTTCCAACTAGCTCACCTGAAGGTTTGAATATATTTCATTTTGTTTTAATTAGTTATTCCTATGGTGCCTAATATTGTTTTTGTATGGATTGAGAAGTATTTCCTTAGAATGATATACTAATTTTATATATTGTAAGCAATAGATTGCTTTATCTGTCACTAGGTGATAATTTTATAGTGTTATATGTGGAAGGTTGTACTGTTTATTGGTTTCTACATGTTGCGACATCTATAATTATTCATCTTTTGGTCCAAACAACTCTAAATTACTGATAGTTTATTTTATTTTTCTGTTTTTGTGAATTTAGCCCAATTTTATAACTATAGACTAGAAAACCTTAACAACCCTCCACAAGCAAGTTCAATTTTGTAGTAATAATGGGGTTTTAAATTGATGATGGTTTGGTTTTGATGATTGTTGAAAAATATTATGGTGTTTTTAGTTTAATATTTAATGGAATTCATTTGTTTGGATAGTCAAGTAGCTATTTCATGGATCTTCATTTTGTTAAATCTTAATTTTTTATAATTGAGTTAATACCTTCGACATGGGTGGACTGTGTAATATTTATTTTTGGATATTCTATTTTATGAACCAAATAGAAAAACAATTTTCCCATTATGTTTCTATGTAATAGTTACCATATTTGTACTCTTTCATTTTGTGAGTCAAACATGATAATGAATTATAAATAAATCTATGTGACAAATTCCTATCCTAGTTTGGGATTAGAATATTTTGATTTCTAATGGATTCAAAGTTTCAGTATAATAGTGTATACCTTAAATTGTTGATAGTGTAATATAAATTATATTTCAAATTATAATTGTCTTTTTTGTTTTCCTAGTTTATTTATTCAATTATAAGAAAGTAACATAATCAAAAAATCAAATGTGATATCTATTTTTTAGGTATGCTACTTATTGGAATAAGTTAAAATCTAATTCTCAGTGCACGCCTCACATGATTGAGGCTGTATATTCTACTTATGATTTTATAATTTTTTAATTAGTTCCTAGTTTTATTTAATGTGATTTTTTTAAACTAAGACTCAATTTATGATTAGATTATATTATTAATTAAAAGATAGAATATTTTTTTATTTTCATAAATAATCAATTATGAATTAGTTGTTCTAATTATATATATTATTTTATATATATCGATTTATATATATATTTTTAATAATTTAATAAGGTTATATTCATTTATTATTACTTGAGAAATTTTTAAAGGAATCAATTTTTTAATTCCTTCCGCATGAATGAATTTTATTATCAAAATTTTCTATTTTCCTTCAAATGTTTATATTCTTGGTTTTCTATATTTTTAAATTTCATTTCTAAAATGAATATTTAATAAATTACTACCTTTTTTTGATATTTATTTTTGATATTTTTTATATATAATGATTCAAATTTTGATTAACGCATCTCGAATAGGTACTGAATATGAGGAATGTGTCAATGCTTTTTTTAGAATTTGCTAAACAATATGTTCCAAATAACGACATGTTTTTTCCATGCCTAAAATGTTTAAATTTAAAGAAGTTAAAAAGAATAGAGATCAAAGATCATTTAATTTTTTATGGTTTTAGTTTGAGTTACAACCATTAGATTTGGCATGGTGAAACTGGGTAGAATTCCAGATCTATTGATGATGGTGCTTTGCAAGATGATAAATCTGATAAACATGATTAAATGACTCATGATATTAAAGTAGAAGAAACTTAGAAACAAATGAAAATTACGAATTTATATGGTGGTACCTAAAAAACATTGTATATGGGTTTTACAAAATATACTGTTTTATCGACGATGTTAAGATTGATAAACATGAAGGAGAAACATGAATGGAGTGAAAAGAGTTTTATAGATCTGCTACAATTGTTGAAATACATTCTTCCTAAAGATAATGATCTTCTAGATTCACATTATAAAGCCAATAAAATATTATTTCTGATGAGATTGGTTTACAAGAAAATACATGTCTGACTAAATGACAGTGTTCTATATAGAGAAGAATATGAGTTTCTGTCAGAGTTTCCAAAATATGGGACATCACGGTACAAGTTGAAAGAAAAATCATAGGTTGATTTATGAGTTTCTAAGACCTTGACAAAGTGTTTTGGTATATTCCTATAATTCCTCATTTGAAACATTTGTTTTCTAATTAACATGATGAAGAAAGGTTAAGGAGGAATGTTGATGAGAGGATATGTGATGGAAAAATACGTCATTCAGCTGATTATCCAGAGTGGAAGAAAATTGATCACCAGTTTCTTATATTTGTAAATGAAGTTCGAATTCTCAGACTTGGACTGTGCACAAATAGAATGAATCCATATAGAATCCTTAGTATCACACATAGTTCATGACCTATTTTATTGGTAATTTAAAACTTATCTCCTAAATTTTGTATGAAGCAAATATATGTCATATTGAGTTTAATGATTTGTAGACCAAAATAGCCCAGAATTGATATTGATATTTTCTTTTCACCATTAATTGATGATTTGAAACTGTTATGGGAGGAAGGTATAAGGGTGTATGATTCTTATAAAATGGAATATTTTCAACTACATGCAATGCTTATATTAACTATAAATGACTTCCCAGTATATGAAAATATATTTAGATATAATGTTAAGGGTCAAAAATCTTGTCTAATTTGTGAATACCAAACATCGTATTGTCAACTATTTAATGGGACAAAAATAGTATTCATGGGTCATCAAAAGTTTTTGCCTATGGATAACTCTTATAGAAGATCAATAAAGGCTTTCAATGGCTCACATGAATTTGATATATCTTCAAAATATTTATCCACTAATCAGTATTTTGAGATGGTGAATAACATTGATGTGACATTCAGAAATACACATAAATTTGGTAATGATATAAATATTTGGAAGAAATAGTCAATATTTTTTGACCTACCATATTGGAGATATCATGGGGTGAAACATAAAATTGATGTCATGCTCACAGAGAAGAATATCTGTGAAATTTTGATTGGAACATTGTTAGATATTAATGGAAAGACTAAATATGGGTTGAATGAAAGAATGGATTTACTCTTAATGGGAATACATTTAGAGTTGTCTCCCACTCCTATTGGAAGGAAATCATTCCTACCTCCATACCTTACCCAAGAGGGAGAAAACTAGATTTTTTCAATGTTTTAATGATATCAAAGTGCCACATAGTTATTCTTAAAATGTTAAAAAATTTGTGTCTTTAAAGGATTTGAAGTTGATAGGTATGAAATATCATGAATGTCATGTCATGATGCAACAAAACCTACCAGTTACATTGCGTGGAATATTTTCCACCCATGTCAGAATGAATATCATGAAGGTGTATTATTTTTTAATTCTATTTTTAATAAGGCGATTGATTTGAATGCTTTGAATATTTTGGATAATTAAGTGGTTTTTATACTTTTTCAATTGGAAATGTATTTTCCTCCATATTTTTTTGATATCATGGGGCATTTAATTGTTTATTTATTGTGAGAAATAAAGCTTTGTAGACCTGTATATTTATATTAGATGTATACTTTTGAAAGGTATATAAAGATATTGAAGGGGTATGTTGAGAATCCATATCGACCTAAAGAATCCATTGCTGAGAATTATAATTTTGAGGATATTGTAGAGTTTTTTACAAGTTATTTGTCTGACGGAGAGCACATCGGTTTTCCTACATCTCACTATGAATGGGTTAATTTTGGGGGAAAGGGGATTCATGGCTAGAAAGTCAAATCGTCAACCTATGAACAAATACATAAGATACAATTATACATATTTAATACCATAGATAATGATAAACCATATATAACATTAAATATTAATGAGTTGAAACAAAGTTATCCAAAAATAAAGATATGTGGATTTGGAATGAGTATAAAAGAAGTTTTTTTCCATGATTTAGAGTGACCATGAAACTAGATGAATCAAAAATATTGAGATGGTTAGTGAGAGGTCCAAGTTTAAATTTGATAACATGATCTAGGCATGACATTAATAGATACATTTCTCATATTAAAGATCAGAACAATAGAAGTATGGTTCAAAATAGTAGTGCGTCTGTGTTCAAAGAAGCAATGCATTTTTCAAGTGACAAGGGAAAAAAACAAAACTACACATCAACCAAATATTATAGAGTAATTGAAGAAATATAGAAGGTTTATTAAATTAAATTTCAACTTCAAGTGTTTAAGTGTAAATGGTTTATCGGTAACAACATTATCTGACACGATTGATTTAGAATGACACTAGTTAATCTGAATAAATTAAAATATTCAAATGATCATTTTATCATGGAAACACATGAATTTTTTTTCTATGTTCTTGATCAATCTGATATGCAGTGGGATATTTTTTTACAAGAAAAAAAATAGTATGTTGATGATGATAAACTTGAAGAAGATGCAGATTTATGTGAGATCCCCATATCCATGGAATTATTAACAAATAATATTGATAAACACGTCGATTTCATGATTTGTTCCATACAGAACGATCATAATGAAGGAATTTGGGAAAACACTCCTTTGTAAATTTCTAATATTATAGGTAACATATGTTTAATTATGGTTTAATTTTTTAAATTTCATAAATTAGATATTATAATTTGATTTTATTTATAAAAAGATGTATTATAAATAATATGTTAAATTGTTTGTTTATATTAGTTTGGTTTTGTCTAGTTTTACATGTTTACACTTAAGTAACTTATCTATTAATTCATTTTGTTGAAAAACAATTATTTTAAATTTAACATTTTCAATAAAAATAAAATATATTATATAAGAGTATATTATAAAATAATTATTTTTGTTTTAAAAATGATTTATCAGATTGGTGAATTTTTTCTATGTCATTTCATCTCATTAATACTGTGTAGTTTTCATTCATTTATGTCATTTAATCTCTCATTAATATTTTTAGCATTTTATTTAACTATAAAAAATATGAATAAAGATGTGTTACGTTTAGTTTACTTTTTGTTTGATAACTGTTATTTTTTAATTTACATTTTTATGTAATTTTTGGGTTTGTACATTTTATACTAATTGATATTGCTTTGATTTGTAGGATAATGACTTATCAACCATCTAATCCACCACATATTTCTCGATATCATCATACTTATACATCTGGGGAGGAACTTACACACGCTCCTATTGATGAGCCTCCACATCCTTCTTTACATGATACATCTACTTCCATGAGGGAAAAAAGAGTTTGAAGGTAGGTAAATGTGGTAACACACATTTACCAAAATTATCGGTTGCCCATACCTAGGAACATAGGTTACCATTGGTATTTAATGATAATGATATTCTAATAGGTCCAAAATAAAATCAATTCAAGACTTTGGTATCAGTACGAGCAAAACGTAAAGTTAATATTTTGTTAGAAGATTAGTGAAGTGTTGACAAAGCGACATTATCACTATTGTGGGAGATCATTTTGGTAAGCTTGTTTGTTATTATTTTACTTATCTTGAAATTTTTATAGTAATATTTGTTTTTCCTCTTCTTATCACATGAAATATGATATACTTGACACATGATGAGTCAAGAGGAAATGTTTATTATTGGTGGCTAGGAGATGGAGGGATTTTAAATCATCCCTCACATCACAATTCATTTTTAGGAATAGACAGCATGAAAATCCATGTGACAAATATCCATTTATAGATGAAGATACATGGAAAAAATTTGTTGAAAGTAGACTATGAGTAGAGTTTTTTAGTAATTGTAATGTTACCTTTTTAGATGTTTTTTCTATCAATGACCATGTTAATGGTTTCTTTATCCTTAATTATTAATTTATAGAAATCTAGGAGATATCATCAAGAGATTAAAGCTAGAAATGTATACCCAGATATGTTATCTTAGGGAGGTTATATGTTATTGGAAGAACACATGCTATAATAAAAACTTCAAAAGCTGAGAGATGAGTTATAGGGATCTATAGAGGTTACCCTCCCCCCCACTAGACATGAAAAATGGAAGGGGGATCAAATGAGAAAAAAGGACAATATCATACAGAAGAGTCAAGAGTCATAGCTAATAAGATTGCAAGATGTTTATTTATTTATTGAAGTAAAATCTAATATATATATTGTGATTCATTATATATTTTTCCATATATTCCATAAAATATTATCTTGAGGATCAGATCACACAGGGGGTCTTTATTGCTGAGGTTAGACATAATATTTTAGCTGTAACATTGGGAAGTCCCTAGTATCCAGGTCATGTATGAGGATACCTAATAGGTGTATCAGTAAGAAAATTGTTTCCAAATTTGGAAACTTATTCAAAGGTGCATGTTTAAAAATAAAATAGAATATTTGGAAGCTAAAGTTTAGGATATTCAAGAGAAGATGGAAAAAATGATCAGATATTCTATATAGGTGATGTTTGTAGGCATGTAAAGATAGTTTCGACCTGCCGATATGACTCCTCCAACTCTGCCAGAAAATCCCACTCCTCCTCCTTATCCTACTCACACATCGATGTTTCTAATCACCATTCTTTCTTATCCTACCGCAACACCCCCTCCTCCACAGCTGCTAAGTTACTATGAATTATATATTGATGATACTCATCATATTGTTTCAAATGAGATGATATATTATATCATCGATACCATTCATCATCGCTAGATTGAGATAGATCATCATAGGGTAACTATACATGATATTATATATAGATTAGAAAAAATACCTTGTCCCACAGATGAAGTGAGTATAGTTGGAAAAAGTATCATTCATTTTTTAGTTTTTCCATCTAGAATACTTTGACATATTAACATATAGGTATATATATATATACGTGTTATATTTTATTTAATTTTTCTCGTAAATTTGTTTTATTATTTTAAAGTTTATATATTTCTTTAATTTTTTACAGGAATACTTTGAAGGTAAAGAAATAATATATAAACAATAAAAAATTAAAAGTGCTATACCTTTAGATACAGATTCTACTGGTCTTTATCGATTGTAAACATACTCAAATTTATTATTGGGAGTATATGAAATTCCATTTTATGTTGCTGTTTGTGGGTGTACAATGACTTTGAGGCTTTTGAAAAAAATGATATCATGGATCTTGTAGTTGGAGATCAATTGGTAATCAACATGATGAAAGTTTTTTCCTTGTAAGTCGATTAACAATTTTTTTCCATTAATTTATTGAAAATTTATAATTATGTTTGCTTTGTATTAGGTATCTATATAAATTGTGTAAATAGCATGACAAGGAATATTTATATGGATTAATGGACTCACAATTCATTTCTCCTATAGCTTTTATAATGATAGATGATGAAAGAACAATTTATATAGTTGAAATATTCTAGAATAATGTCATTATTCAGTGTTGGATGTTTCAATATCTTGAAAGGTATGAAATATTTTTTCTCACAATGTGTTATATATCACTTAACATTTTAACAACTCATATTAAAATTTCTTTTATATCAATTTTCATTGGATGTTGGGTGTTTTTTGTCCAAGAGTGAAGACATTGTATTAGCTATGCTATATCTATAATGAAGTGAGAGAAAATTTTAAGAATGTTTTGATCAAATAATTTTTCTTATTTTAATAATTTTTTATATTATATTGAATAACATTTATTATATTCATATTATTTTTAAACATGGAATGAAATTTATTTAGATATGTGACAAATAAGAAGTGCGCCAAGATCAATTTTGTAAAAACTAAGGTGAATTTTCATTCACAATTACTAAATTGTGGATATATTAATTAAAAATGTTATTTTGAATTAAAATATATTTGAAATAGTGTCATAAACAAAAAGGTGGAAATGAATGTGGATATTATGTTTTAAGATTCATGTATGAAATAATTTCAACCAGGATAGTTACAAAGTTTCATAAGGTTATATTTCTTTATAAATATTTCTGTAATATTTAATCTATTTTATTGAAAATGCAAGATTAATTATTTCTCTATTACTTTTTTAGAATTTTGATGGAGAATGTCCATATAATACTAGGAAGTTGAGACATTTACAAATTTAATTGGAAGATAATTTTACAGGTTTGATTGGTTTTTAATTTTTTTGAAAGTTCAATGGTATGTGTATTTCGCTGTATTTTGTGCTGCATTTTCTGCTGTCTTTTGTTTTTTTCTAGCGGTTGTTGGTGGAGGATATGAATCAATGTACATTGGTTTTTTTTATTATAATGTTCAATGATATATGTATTTTTCTAGATTTTTTGCCACATTTTCTGCTTTTTCTATTTTCTTCCACTTGTGCTGTTTTTGGCTGCTTCTCATGGAGGCCTTTTCTATTTTCTATCTCTTGTGTTGGAGCTGCTGCTGGTGGAGGAGATGAATAAGTGAATATTTTTTTTTAAAAAATTCATATTTTTCACATCAGTCATTGGATAACCTAAGTGAAAAATACAATCACACTATTTTACATACCAGTTATCCAATAACCTATGTGAAAAACCATTTATCACATTGGTTATATAAATAACCGATGTGATAAAGGGTGAGTAATTGGTTTTTCATATTGGTTATTGGATAAAAATTTCGAAAAACAAATTAAACAAGTTTTTTCACATCAGTTATTCAATAAATGACATGAAAAACGATTTATCACGTTGGTTATTTAATATAACTGAAATGATAAATGGTGCATAATGTGTTTTTCACATCAGTTATCCAATAAACAATGTGAAAAAAATGGAAGAAATTATTTATAATGTCAGTTTTAAGTAACCGACATGAAAAAATTTATTTACTACATTCCTTATAACCACGTCTCTTAAAAACTAACGCGAAAAATCATAAAAAACTGATGTGAAAAACCCTTTAAGAACTAGTGATTTTATAAATACCATACAAGATCTAGTCTAGGTAGCTACACCAGTTCCTGTTAAGGTTGTAGAGGTTTTAACTCAGAGGGAAGATAATAGAGATCTTGCCTAGGAATTTATTTATCTAAATCCACTATATTTCAAGGAAACCAATGATCATCTAGAAGTAGAGAATTAGTTGAAGAAGTTTTAGTATCTCTTTGAGCTTTTGGAGAGATCAGACTTAGTTAAGGTGAAATATTCCATCTTCAATCTTGACAGGCCTAAAATAAGGTTTTGGGATTCAATCGTTCTGGATAGGAAGCATGTGGCATTAGAGTGGAAATACTTCAGGGATATTTTTACAGACCATCTATCCATAATCGATGTTGTTGGGTAAGATGATGGAATTATTAAAATGTTATCAAGATGACCAGATAGTAACCCTATATGAGAATCATTTTCCTTGGTTTTATATTTCATAGATGATGTATTATTGAATGAGAAGTTGAATGATCAAAGGGTTGAGAGGGATCTTTGACTAGATATCCAATATTAGGTTTTCTTACTGAATCCCAATTTATGAGCTAATATTTTGAATCAAGCTTTGATGGGGGGACTTTACTTGGCAGATAAGATAGGTTTCACAAGAGTTCCTCCTACTCTCATTGGTGTCTCAAGTGATCCCCTTAAATAGAAGATAAATATTAATGAGTTTCATAGTAGAATTCATATTTATGGATCTCTGTAACATACTTCTTAAGAATATTCTACAAAATCTTATGGATACTGTGGTCACATAAAGATATTTTTATGTATTTTTATCTTTATACATAGTGGTATGGGGTTGATAGTACTAGGGGGATATAAAACACAATCATATGATTATTTACATAATGAGAGAGTCTCTAGGGGAAACTAATACATGTCCTACGATTGTGAAAGTTGAAATTACCATTGCTTCACCTTTAGTGACTTCTTTATTTGATACCGGTGCCTCTCATTCATTCATATCAACCTATATTTTGGAATTTATAAATATTTCTATAGAGATCATGCCTTATGCTATGTATATTTCTATACCTCCTGTGATGAAGATAGAAAAGGGTCTTTGATGCCCTTATTGTGATTTTTATTTATTGTAAGTAGAGATTTTTTTGGGGCCTTTTGGTCCTGGATATGAAACCTCTAGATTTCATTCTCATGATGGATTGGATAATTTAGCATAGATCTCATATCGACTATTATCTTTAGTGGGTATCTTTTACTGCATCTGACAGGGTGTGCTATGTTTTTAAGGGGGAATGTGACCTGAGGTTGAGTCGATCTGGAAATCCTCTTTTGGAGATGGGTAAGATGATATCCATGTTTTCCTTTGAACTAAAGTAGGATTATTCATGTGCTGATATTCCTCCAATATAATATGATTTTCCTGATTTGTTTCCATATGAAATTTTTGGTTTTTCCCCAGTGAGGGAGGTTGAGTTTTCTATTGACATGGTACCAAGTACCCAAGCTAATTTCCATTATCTATTACTGAATGGAACTAGATGAACTGAAAGAGTTAAATACTCAGTTGGATAGTTTTTCCCTGGGTTTTATTCAACCCAATGTGTAACCTTGGGAGAAACTCATAACTTTTTCTAAGAAGACCAAATGAACGATTCTATTTTTTATTGACTACCAAAAGATCAATCAGGACATAGTTAAGAAAAAGTATACATTGCCTTGTATTGATTATTTTTTCGACCAGATAAAAACGGTGAAGTGGTTCTCAAAATTTGAACTTTGGTTAGGTTATCCCCAGTTTATGACCAAGGAATATGATATCCCTAAGATCTGTTCTTGGATTAGATATGGACACTATGAGTACTTGATAATCATTTTTACTTATTTAATGATCTTTCAATTTTTATTACATTTATGAATTGGATTTCCCATCAGTTCCTGGATTCTTTTGTAGCGGTATTCATGGATGAAATCTTGGTTTACTATAAAACTGAGGAGGATCACGTGAGTTACTTAAGAGTAGTTATAAACATATTGAGAAATCATATAATTTATTCCAATATTTCTAAATAAAATTTCTATATTTGAGAGGTAAATTTTTTGGGACATGTGGTTTCCAACATGGTATTTTAGTTGATTGTGACAAGAAGAAAGCTATTATGACCTAGGTGGAACCACAAAATGTCTTTGAGATTCATAGATTCCTAGGATTGGTAGGTTATTATTATCCATTTCCTTCAAATCAGATTTTTATTTGAGAAAGAGAGTACAAAATGGAAAAAAAGATCTAAGGGGGACTGAAATAGTGCAAGATGAGGGAATCCCATCAATATAGTATTTTCTGATTCATTAGGTTTTAGTTTGAGCTACATTATCATTCATGGAAATCATGTGGTGACATATGGTTATCGTTAGCTTCAACCTGATCAGAAGAAATATCCCACACATGATCTCAAACTCACAGTTTTATGAAAAATCTAAAGAGTTGGTGGCATTACCTTCTCATATAATGTTTTACTATCTACTCTAATCATAAAATCTTGAGTTATATTTTCTCACAAAAAATCCAAATATTCAAAAAAGGTGGTAGGCAGAGTACCTGAAATACTTTTATTTAGACATTTCCTACAGTCTTGTTAAGGGTAATGTTATTACTGATGATTTGAAAAGTAAGCTTCCTTCCCAAGCCATGAAATAATTTTATGAGGAGTGAAATATAATGTCTATATTTTCATGTGTACATTTGAGTTTCTAGGATGATGAGACAGAGTTTTTTTGAATGTTCAGTTTAAATATTCACTTCTCAAGATGATTTTCCTAAAAAAATAGCTTGATGAAGTGTTTTATGACATTATAGATTATTTTCATTTTTTGGATACCATCATTGAGTGGTATCTATATTATAAATTTATCCTATGATTTCAGAGCTAGTATGTTATTAATTTTTCTATAAGGAATGATGTGATGGGGGATTTCCCTAATTACCTTTGGGTGGTACACCTAGGAACCATGAAGACGTTTTATTATATAAGGTGGCATTTCTGGTGGCTAGGTATGAAATTTGACATTGATGATTTTGTTTCTCATTGTTACAATTTTCAATAGATTAAGGTCAATAATCAAAAGTCTATATCTTCTTTAACCATTTCCATTTTTAAATTGGAAGTGTGATGAGATTTTTATGAAAATTTTGGTTGGGTTTCCACATAAACCGTGAGGAAATAATTTAATTGGGTAGTAATTAAAATATTTAACAAATAAACACATTTTATCCCCACTCATGATTATACCAAAGTTGAGGACCTGTTAAATCTACATATGTAGGAGATCATCATATTTTGTGGAGTTTCTTCAGATATATTTTCGGATATGGATCATTATTTAACATCCTTATTTTGGAGAGGCCTCTAGGATGTGATGGGATCCTAGGTAAAGTTAATAATGATTTACCATCCTCAGATAGATGGGCAGATATAATGTGATATATAGATTCTTGCGGACATGTTTCAATTTTATATCCATGACTTTGGAGGAGCATGAGATTGACACTTAGGACTAGTTTACTTTTCCTATACAATAGTTACCAATCATCCATCAATATGGTACTGTAACGCCCTAACCCAAACCACAGATTCTGATATAGAGGGTCACATGACTTTATGCATGCCTCCCCATATGTAAGAGGCTTCCAACTATTAATGAGGGTCTAAGTCTATTAGTGAGGAGACTATACCCTCATTACGGAGTCATAACAAAAAAATAAAAAAAAATAAAAAAAAATAAAAAATATCCAAAGTAAACATGCATAAACCGATGAAAGTAATAAATTTCATATAATAAAAATATCCCCAAAAGTGGTAAGCCTTCCTAGAGTATAAGAATCATAAAAATAAAAAATAAAAATAAATAAACACTAATAAGGTTCTATTGAGTATATCCTATAATCTTGCAGCATCATTCTCCACTACTCAATTGTCCACCATAAGGCCTTTTCGCTTCATCGAATCTCTATCCATAATGTCTAAAAGTGCACAAAAATTCTTTATTAGGGTGTGAGTACAAGACTCAGTAGGACACCACCAATGAATCGTCAACCTAGTATTCTTATTTATAACATGTTTATTAGATAATAATTATAAATGCATAATGATCATAAAAACACAATCCAAAACTAAGTGGTCATGTGCTGACCTAGCTACTAAAACCCCCTACCATACCTACTTCATCTCCATGTAGTAAGGATAATCAAGGCATCAGAAGTAATCCAGGACCACCGATGAGGCTAATAAAATCTTGCTACTTTTCATTGTGTTATCATGGAACAGAACATACAAAAGGTATCAAGGAATTCATGTTCTCAGAATCCTCTAGGCTTTGAGAGATATTCAACATTCAATTGGAATCAAGTAACATACCTCTTGGAATAAACTAGGAATAAGGTTCGTCACACGACATATATGATTCATCTTTGTATCCCTACCTTGTGAATAGTCCCATCATCACCATCATCACAAGTTGTGTGCACTTCCCCTATAAGGGATAAACATTTCACAATGGGTCACCCGCCATGGGCTCCATGAACACTACCAAAAAAGCACACATAACACGGTAGGATACATTGGAAAGCATAGAAAATCAATATAACTAAAGTAGAACAGACAATACATGTCTTTAGCATAACACATGAATAATAATCTACAAAACACTCATGGAAAAAAGTGTCACATAAGGTTCTTAGGTCTACACACACACCCACATGCGATCATAATCTAGCATGTTCATTAGATATGCCTACACATAAATCATATTAAGTAAATATGTGAAACACAATCCCAATAATGTGAGTAACTTCCTACCTAAAAGTTGTCGATGTCAATGACAAGGGTACACCACCATGTGTTATTTGAAAGCTGAATTGGAATCCTCAACAGTCAAGAACACATGCTCCCAAACCTTATTATTGTAGTCATTGAGACATCGATGCTTGAGGTTTTTCAAGGGTTCCTATAACCAAAACCAGAAATTTTATTTCAAAAAAATAAAATAAAATATCACATATGACGATACTTTCTCTCTCCTAGATAATTTTCAAATTATCATTTAGGTCAACACATGCACTATCAATCTTCTACTCAAGAATAATTAAAAAAACCTTCTATAATTTATATCTCTAAATTAATTCAAGAACAAATGTGGTATTCCTTATATTTATTCTTTAATAAATCCATATAATTATCCTCAACAATTTTTATAATTATCCTATGATAATTTGACATCTTTTTTACTCAATAATTTCCTTATAATTGTAGGACCCCGAGACACCCTGAGAGAGGAGGGGTGAATCTGGGTGTCAACTTTTTCTTTTAAAATAAGGATCTTGTTCCTACGTTGGTAGGAACTAGTTAAACCTATATGATGGAAATGATCAGCAGTGAAACATTCACATGCAAAGAGATGACACAACACTTTTTACTTGGTTCAGCGCTAAGGGCTACGTCCAAGGAGCATATGCCGACAGGTTTTTGGTCATACCTAATTCCACTATTCTTCACTAGTCGTGGATTACAATGGTTCATAAATAGTCACTCTGTCCCAGTCTCACTGCCTTTACAAATGTTCAGGGATAGCCCACTGCGTCCCTCGGGTCACTCCCGTTGACTCCCCCTAGCTCACTGCCTTTGGTGAAGTCTCAGTCAGTTTATAGGCGTGAAGGTATCTTCAATAGATTTTCATTGAAGTCTTTGTATCTACTCAGCACGATACTATGATTGCATCAAATTCTTGAATTGATTCTCTTGAACACACTGAACCACTGATCTAGATAATCAGAACGTGCAAACAGGTTGCACTGAATATTTCGCGCAACTCCTACCCTTTGCGTGAAATATCTCACTTTTTCATGAAATACTTGATTTCCACGCAAAAAATATTTCACGCAACAACCTCGTTTACGCGCAGATTTACATGCAACACCTTTTCTATGCAACTTGGAATTTTCAGCGCAGCTTGGACTTTTTCGTGCAACTTAGCCTTTTCGCGCAACCCAGCCTTTTTCGCACAACTCCCTTTACACAAGCATTTTACGCGCATCAGCACTCATATCTTCTATGAGTCTTCAACCGTACAGAATGAGGGGGGTCACCTCTTATTTATAGGTGTCTCAGACCCCCGTGTGCAAAACCCCATGTGGCACAAAAAACCTCTCATTCGGCGCGTAATATTTCGTGCAGGTACCATTTTTCACGCACATCTCCATGTTTTTCGCGCAGCCCATGCCTTTTCCATTTTCCGACGTTTTGATTCTGAAACACCTCTTACGTGAAAAAACTCTCTCCACTATTTCACACACCACACTGTTTTTCACACACCACTCTATTTTTCGCACACGCCATTGTTTTTTTTCCGCACATGCTGCTGTTTTTCACACACGCATCATCTATTTCATGCACCACTTCCTTTTTGCACGCACCTCCTCTTTCCAACAACCTATGTCTTCATTTTACGATTTTCAGGTCCAAAAATTTGGCAAACACTGGAGAACAACACCACCTTCAATACTATTGTCTGCTTGAACTGTATTATCACTTCATTGGAACACATTCTGAACTTCTACTGAGGATTGACAAAAAACACAAACCATACTCCAATTCATGCATAAAACAACAATGGTTCCAACAATAATTATCCTTGGATAATTTTTATAATTTTATTCTAATAATTTTACTCACAAATTATCCTTATATAATTATCATAAGATAATTTTTATAGATTATAATTTATAATTAGATAATTATCTTATGATAATTTTAATGGATTATCCTTTAATAAATTTACATAACCATCACTTGATAATTATTTACAATTATCCTTGACAATTTCATGAAATTATCCTTTGATAATTAATCATAATTATCATTTTATGATTTATGATAAATATATTTTTATAATTTCACAATATTTTTATTTTGATAAATTTTTATAGATTATCCATGATAATTAGATGTAATTATCATTTGATAATTTTATGACTATTATCCTTTGGTATTTTTTGTAAAAAATTATTTTCTAATAATTTTTTATAAAATATCCTTGATAATTTAACATAATATCATTTGATAAATATTTATATTTATCCTTTGATAAATTTTTTCAATTATATTTTGACATTTTTTTTGAATTTTTATCATTTTATAAATTTTTTACAATTACCCTTTGATAATTTTATAAATTATCCCTATATAATTTAGGTTTTATCGATTTATTTAAAACAAAACAATTTTCCCACAATTTTAGAAGTGGGAAAATAGAAGGAAATAAATAATTAGAATAAAATAAAATAAAAACAAAACAATCCTATTTACTTCATCTATGTTGTGCACCAAGAATAGAGGGAACCACCTGGTTCTAAAGAAGGAAATAATTGGAGGGTTACAAGACCACATACAGGGGAATATGAGGTCACCTAAAGAGGATGATATCAACCACAATGAAAATATAAATGATTAATCTTTATCAAAACCCAAAATGCATATAGGATTTCCAAAAATGATAAATTAATCTACTGTTTCAACTAAAAATTATAGTTTAGTCTTTAATTTTTCCACATTAATGTGTTGTTAATTTTAAACTAGTAAAAAATAGATGATTTCAAGGTTTTTGAATTAATCCATGTAAATAATGGTGGAAGTTCAACCTAAAATAATGGGGAAGATGATGGAAAAATAATTCAAAAATTAATAAAATAATAATAAAAAATTAATAAGGAAAAAATTACGCTTATGTGCGATTTAACTAAATAACTAACGTTGACAATGATTATATCATGACTAGGGTAAAACCAGCATTCCAGACTTAATATAGGTCTTAAATTTCCCATATGAGACACCATTAAAGAGATATTCCATTATTTTAGAAAAAACTATGCATGTGATATAATATATTTACATTTATGTGTGATTTAACCAAATGAATGATGCACACAAAAGTTATTTCAATCCCAGGGTAAAACCTATATTTCATATTTAATAAAGGTATCGGATTTCCAATCTAAAAAACTATTTAGATGATATTCCATTATGTTTAAAAAGCTACAAGATCATGATATTATATATTTAATATTTTTTATAATATCAATACCAAGACTCTACAGGCCCTGGAATCTTATGCCAACTCCATTCCGAAATCCAAAAAATATTCTACAAAACATTCCAAAGTGTTTTAGTGAAAAAACACAACCACTAAATCAGTAGGGATTATACACTTAAGTAATACCTTTAAATAATTTTAAAGTGATTTTTGTTGAATAATTATATTTTCACATAAAGATAATCATAATTTACAAACAAAAGAGGTTTTCATTAACATTTAAGAATTTATGATATTACAATTCTTCCCCTCCACTGAATTCTCATCCCCAATAATTAACACTAGTGGTATTTCTCAAATAACTCAGACCACTGAGATCAATCATCAGACTCCCACTCCCACAACCTTACCTAGATCTATCCATACCACTGCTAAATCTGAATAAGGTATGTCATCTTCCCTCAAAGTAATTTCTTAGTCTATTCTATAATCTGCACTGTATTCTCCTCATATGATCCATCAGGTTCCAACTTGATAGCCTCACAGTCTATGATATGTACAGAATTGGAAATTTACCTCTGTATTTTTGAAAAATGAAACATTTCATACATACCATGGTAGAGATAATGAATATTGAGATAATATTCCAATGTCTCAACTCGTTTTGTGATCTCAAAGGGTTTGAGAAAACATGTATCTTGATTTACTTGATCCCTTAGACATCAATGGAATAACTGAGGAATCACTCTCATGAAATCCTGATGAAAAAAACAAACAAACTCTAATGTTCCCACTTTGGTCACCATATGATCCCTACCTTCTCTAAGTGGTGATTGACCTATTCTGAATCAGATGAACTGTCTTGGAGTTCTCTTGAATTTGATCCCCACAACCACTGCCTCACTTTCCTTATTCCAAAAAAGTGAATCGAATCCTGATATCTATTTTCTATGAAAACTCAACCAATGATAAATGATCATTCACGCTCCACTGAAGTTTAGAAAAAAATATGAATGGATATCCTCTAATATGTGTATCGTCCACTTGCACTGTCCATCTGTCTGAAGATGGTATGCTATAAAAATCCTCACCTGAGTACATAGGACCTTTTACAGGACCTACCAAAACTAAAATGTAAACTTGTGTCTCTATCCAAAATTATGATCAAGGGAAATAAATGTACCTGTACGATCTCAGAGTCATATACCTTTCTCATCTCATCCACTAAGTGAGTCTCTCAGATTGATAAAAAGTTTTAAACTTTCATTAATAGAAAAAAATAACATAGAGAGTGTTATGAATTCTTAGGGTCCTTGTTAACTTGGTAAAAAATTCCATCATGACAGCCTCTCAGTTCCACATGGTCACTGGAATTGGATGGAGAAAATCACAAGGACACTGGTGCTCAGCCTTTACCCCTGGTAGGTAAGGCGTTTGGCCATATACCTTGTGATTTATCTCTTCAATATCAGAAACTATAACTATCACCTGGAGTCATGGTATATCTTAATCGCACTAGGATGTACCACCCATATCTTTATTTGAAAATATATTACTAGATCTTCTCAGATTGAATCATTGAATGTGACTCTCCCATGTACTATGATCACATTATCATCTCCCAAAGTCCACCCAAGTATCGAGTCACCTCCAGCTAGCTATTACCGCATCACAACACACTCTAGGTCTAACTCCTATCCAACCTTTACCCTATCTAAAAGTGGTGATATGATCACTAAATGGGAACATGTCATTAGACCTTGATCACTATAATTATCTATCCTTTAGTCAGTCAATAATCTCATCAAGCAAAAATTCTCATCTAAATACCTCTCACCAAACTCCTACTCCTCTTGTGTAATATAACTAAGACCATAAAAAAAATGTTACCTTTATCTAGTGCATAATACAAGTCAAAGTAAAATGGATAAAGATACTCAAACTAGTTTCTCTCCCTCAGATTTAGGTCCCACTACGCGATGATATAGTGAATCATCTTGTGGTCCATGTAAAGAAAAATTATCTCACTGAAGAGATAGTGTCAGCAACACTTCAGAGTGTGGACCACGGTTTTTATCTCCAAGTTGTGATTAGGGAATTTCCTCTTATAAGGTTTTTTCTCACATGACCCATAAGCTACTACCTACTCACACTGCATCATTAATACTCCCAAATATATGTCTGATGCATCACAATATATGGCCTATCCAAACCTTGGATCAGGTAGTATCAATACTAGAGATTTAGTCAGCCTACTCTTTATATTGATAAATCCCACTTCACAACAGTCCATCCACTGAGACATTACTCCTTTGTTAATCAGCGTAGTCATGGGTTCTAATAGTTGCGAGAAGTCCTAGATAAACCTCAAGTAATATCCCACGAAACCCAAAAAATACTTGACCCCAAATGTGATCTGGGGAAGTTTCTGGGACATAAACGCCTATAATTTCTATGGGTCCATAGATATACCCATATAAGACACAACATGTCCATGGAACATCACCTCCTCAATCCAAAAGTCACACTTCAATAGCTTTACTTAAACCCCACATGCTCGAATTGTACTGATGTCTATCTTGAGGTTTCTAGCTTGCAGTTATAGCATTAGTGAGTAGATGAGGATGTCTTCGATGAACACAATGAAGAATGAGTTCAATTATGGATGGAAGATCTTGTTCATGAGCTCCATGAACACTACTGGAATGTTTGTTAGTTTTAATGGCCTCACTAAGTACTCGTACATCCTATACCAGCACTGAAATTCTATCTTTAGAATATCCTCACCTCTAACACACAACTGTGGAGAACCAGATCAAATATAGATATTTAAGAACCATCAGGATACCTATAATTGATAAAAATATCATTGATCATGGTCAAGGGATATATATTCTTCACCATCACCTTATTTAGATTCTGGTAATTAATGAAAAGTTTAAGAATTATATCTTCCTTCTTGGAAAACAACATAGGTTCACCCCATGGTGAAGTAATCAGTCTAATAAATCCCTTATGATTCATGACTTCAAGCTATACCTTGATATCCTTAAACCCAGGAGGAACTATTTGATATATGGGTATTGAAATGGGTTGTTCCCCCGATAAGAGATCTATCTCATCTTAACATTCCAATCCTTCAGAGTCTCTACTAAGTCAAGGATTGTCACAATTATCTCAACACATTCCTCAATATCCTAAGGGACTTTAGTACCCTGTAAAGATGAATAATATTGGAGTTAAAGTTAGAAAATATTTTAAATTATTTCTAACCTCATATTATTAGGAAATTCACTAAGAAAAATAATTTTAGTTGAAGAGTACCTACTACCTAAACCACAGAGTAGGTGCGGAAGAATTCCCAATTGCATTCTCCTACACATCTTGTGGTAATCTATGCAAATCCTCTGATGTGGGATTATTCCAGCCAGCTTCCCAAGTATTACCATAAGACTATGTTGATCCAAAATTTTCTATAATTAAAAGGAAACATTTTAAAAAATAAATAGAGTCCTTAATATTAACCCTAATCAATCTATGGGATCACACAAGGATATCTTAACAGTACAACATTTACTTAAAGTATAACCTTACTAGCACTAACCTTAGTCTCTATCCTTACATGTTATTTACAATAATCATTTATATACTAACATAATAACATTTTTAGTTCAAATAATTAATGACAATAAATATATACCACAATAACATGATAACACAGATATATCACACAAAGAGAAACTATCCCGAACAGATAACAAAAATCAATCCATTTAATTAAATAATTAATATGAAGCATAAAAAATACATATATTTCAAGTGAACCTACATGCCTATTCATGATTTATGAACACACCCAAAATCTCATAAATCACATATCAACATCATGTGCATCACCCTAGGTAAATTTAATCAGTGGTAATAGAAAAAAATAATTTCCCCCAGTTTATAGAAACTCATAGGTCCACTATACAATGATGGAAATACATTGTCTTAGTTTCCCTTCTCGAGTCCCAAACATACTATTTTCTATATACCATATCAAAAATCAAGGAAAATAAAATAAAACATTTAGTGGACTTGGTCCTTTGATACTATTTCGTAACACCCCAACCTGAACCGTTGGGTCTGAGCTGTAGGGTCATAAGACCCCATGTGTTCCTCCCCATACACAAGAGGTTTCTAAATAACCTTAATTGTCTAATTACATTAGTGGGAATACTACAACATCAACATCAAGTCATAGGTAAAAAATAAATAATAAAAAATATAGAAAATAATAAGAGTAAACATGCAGAAACTGATGAAAGGAATACATGTCATATAATAAAACTAACACCCAAAGTTGTAATCTTATCTAGAGTATAAGTAATAGATAAAAAAATAAAAAAATAAATAAACAATGGTGGGGTTCTTAGGATTCTATCCCGATCCACTGCAACTTTATGATCCACTAATCAACTATCCACCATATGGACTTTACCCTTTATAAGATCTCTAGCCATAAAGTTTATAAGCATACCAAAATTCCTGAGTAAGGTGTTAGTTCAAGACTTAATAGTAAACCAACAATGAATCCTCAACCCAGTGTTATCAAGTATAAATTTTTATTCCTTAATAATAATTAATGTGTAAAGAGAATAAACAATCAATCTAAAACTAATCATTCATGTGATAACTATGTTGCGACAACCCCTAGCCATACCTGATCAAATCCATTCCTAAAATATTATCAAGATATTAGAAGTATTAAAGGAATATCTATGGTTCTAATGAATCATTATTCCTAAAATAATGTGATTTTGAAACTATTAATACACTAGGGATCATGGAAGTCATGTTCTTGGAATCCACTAGGCATCTAGAACTACTCGACATTAAACACGCATCAAATAATATACCACTTGACATCAACTAGGTATCAATTGCATCACATGTTATCCATGAAGAATCTTTTTATCCCTACCTTGGGCATAGGTCCCATGTCTCCATCTTGACAAGTCATTATCACTCCCCCTATAAGCGATAAACATGTCACTATGAGCCACCTACCTTAGGCTCCAAGAGAAACAACATCATAACATGCCTAACATGGAATGATACATGAGCAAGCATAACACATCATCATAAGAAAAGTAAGACATAAAATACATGTGATCCTCATAAAACATGAATAAGAAGCTATGAATTACTAATAAAAACAAATTTCACATAATGTTCTCAGCTTTATGCACACACCCACATGAAATCATAATCTAGCACGATCATTAGATATGCCTACACATAAACCATATTAAAAAAACATGTGTAACAAAATCCCAAGAATCTTAGGTACTATGAATCTCAAAGTTATTAATTTCAATAGTAAAGATAAACCACACTATGTTTTTTCAAAGATAAAATGGAATCCACAATAGTAATGGACATGTTCTTATAGACGTTATTTTCATAGTCATCGACATGTCAACGATCGAGGTTTTTCAAGGGTTCATAGAACCAAAAACAATTATTTTATTTAAAAAAATAAAAAACAAAATATCACATGCGATGATACTTTCTCTATCCTAGATAATTTTCAAATAATATTTTAGGTTAACACATGACCTAATAATATTATCCTTAAGAAAAATTATAAAACCAAATTCAACAATATATACCTCTGAATTAACTAAAGTACACATGTGGTATTCTATATAATTATTCTTTAATAAAACCAGATAACTACCCTTGAAAATTTACATAATTATCCTATGATAATTTGATATCTTTTTCACTTGATAATTTCCATATAACTATACTAGGATAATTTTTATAATTATATTTTAACAATTTTCCTTACAAACTATTCTCCCATAGTTATCATATAATATTTTTTTATAAATTTTCATTTATAATTCAATAATTATATTTTGATAATTTTAATGTATTATCCTTTGATAAATCGATGTAACCATCTCTTGATAATTATTTACAATAATATTTAATAATTTCACACAATTCTCCTTTGATAATTAGTTGTAATTATCATTTGATATTTCTTGATGAATGTATTTTTGATAAATTCACAATTTTTATCTTCTGATAATTATTTTTTATAAATTATCCATGGTTATTTTATGTTATTATACTTTGATAGTTTTTTTTTGAAAATTATCGTTTGGTATTTTTTGAAAAAATTATCTTCTAATAATTTTTTTATAAATTATCATTGATAATTCAGCATAATTATCATTTGATAAATCTTTATATTTATACTTTGATAATTTTATGCAATTATATTTGGATAATATTTTTCATTATTGTCTTTTAATAAATTTCACATAATTACCCTTTGATAATGTAAAGACCCCAACTCTAGTATCCCAAAGTCAGTGTCTTACTTTATTACATTTGTAGTAAGTACAAGCAATTGCATCCCAAATGACAAAATAGTTTAGTAGATTTGGAAAAATAGATCAAACATAAGTATTAAATTACAAATTGAAATTAAATAAAATATATTAACACCATTAGAAACACCCATATTCTTCTAAATTATCCCAACTTGTCAATCATAATATACATCTGGAATGATCAAAAGAGATGGATGAAAGAGAAAAGGGATAATGGAGAAAACCCTAAATCTAGAGGGCCTGTAGCTTGTGAGATGATCATCTATATTGAGCACATAGGGTAATTAATAATCTTGATGAATGTTGAATTTTTTTTTAATTTCAAATTATTGAAAAAAATTTCAAGAAAAACCGTGCCCCAAACAATGTTTTAGGCACAAAGAAGAATTTTATGGATGTGTTACGATCTTCAGCCAATCCTTCATTCTATTATTTTGATCTTATTCCCCTAGGGTGAATCATTTGAAAGAGAAGGACTGCACATGTCTCTACAAATCAATAAGCAGTAGAAGAGAGAGTGAATCTATTCTATTACTCTATCATCATAATGGTGTTAGTCCAAAAGGTAGAAAATCCTTGGAATTTTTTTGACCTAACTAGGAGGATTACTGAATTCTTGGGATTCAGAGAGTGGAAGATTATGGTGATGGGATGAGGGTACTACCATGTTGTGTTTCCTTTTGATGAGAACAAATAGAGATCCTGGAGCTTTGGGTCAATATCCCTACGATCAGGTTTCTTATGAATCAAAGAGTGGGATAGAAACTTTGATCTAGATACGGTAATAAACACTCACACAAAAATTTGGATTCACATTTTCAAGATTAATTGGCTATATTGGTACCCACACATTCTCTAAGATATAGCCACCACTATGGGAAATCCAAATAGGATGGCTAGAAAGAATGAAATCTAAGATATGTGCATTATCCAAGGATCCTAGTGGAGGTGGATATGTCTTCCACACATGTATAGGAGGTGATGTTAACTATAATGGATGAAACTATCAACCTTCTAATACAGTATGAAAAGAAACAAAAATTATGCATAGGTTGTATGTTATTTGGTCACATGTTGTTTAAATTCAATAGAGACAAAAAGTGAAATTTATGTTACATGAAGGAACATGTTTTTGATTAGTGTAGAAAGAGGAAAGGAAAAGATAATTACTTTATTACAACTTGAAACAATAATCTAGACCCTCTAATGTTGACATGTTAGAGAATGAAATTATGACAGAAATGAAAGACACTGGATTGGGTGAGTAGTCAACTTAGCCTACCCCCTTATTTGGTAAGAATACTAATGATGGTAAGGATACCCCTCCCACTCTTGACCATTATAGGTCCATAAAGGATGGTAAACCTTCTCATCTTGGGTCATCTATTGACAATCCGAGGAAGGCCCTTTTGGAGGGAAATCATGATAAATCTAGGAATGATGAACCTATCCCTTATCCTCACACCAGTGGAGATTATATGGATAACATACCTATAGAGGGAACTATGGATACCTTCATATTAGGTGGAAAACCTGGAAATCCTGGTGTGGGAATACAACCTATTAGGAATCTATCATCAAAGGGTACTCAACAACAGAATACACCCCTTATGCATACTTTAGGTAGGGAGGAGATCATACATGAGGACTCATCTCTCAACTCTGAATAGTTTAAATAAACTCACTGTGCTCATTTTTTCATAGATGATATTCCAATAATAATTGCAGAGAACCATGCAAGTAGAATCCAACATGATGGAAGTCCTTATAAACATGATTAGCCCAACTGGTAGATGGAAATTGGGGGCCTTCCTTCATCAGGTCATACTAGGGATTATCAGGAGTGTCAAGTGGTGAATACACCAATTTTTGGTCAATCTGGGCCCCTTGATACCCAACATGATGGTAGCTGTTCCATGGAGGAACCCTTATTATAATTTTGTTCAGATAAAATTGATAGGAAACCGATGTCCAATAATGAAGCACCAGATTATTTTCACTCTTTGAATAGGTTAACACCTATTATTAGAAATATTTGGGCTGATGAAGTTGATGATACTCAACCCCTACACATATTGATGATGAAAATAGTAAATTATAATTGTATGTAGATCAAAAGGAAGGCAAGAAGAAAGAAAAGAAGAAAAAAAAGAAAAAGACATGTTAGTATTTCACAGGATGGAGGACCTAAAACTTATAAAAAAGTATTGAAATGATGAATCTCTTTTACTAGAATTTCACAGGTATAGGGAATTCACTGACGACCTAATACCTTTGGAATTTTATGTTGTCAAATGAACCAGCTCTTATTGGAATTACAGATCCTAACATGATCTTTGAAAATTGGAAGACCTTTAGATCGTCCTCTTTGGGATATCATTTTGTCTCTCAGAAATACCACTACCACAACATGGATCATTTATGGGTGTTAAAGCACAAAATAATATAGATTGATACATGCATCCAAGGAAATCAATGTACCATGATTACGTTAAATAGATAAGGACAAAATGTTACGGTCTCTCTTGTATATCCCTCCAAATATTATTTCAGGAGAAGAGAATTATGGAAGGTTCTTGAGGATCTTTTTTAGAATGTCTCTCATAAATGGGTGACTATGGATGATTTCAACACACTCCTCACACCTAGTGGAAAAAATGGTTTAAAAGTTGATAGGATATTAGCTGCAAAATTTTCAGCTTTTATTGACCAATGTAACCCTATTGAGGTCCCAATTACTGGGAAATATTTTACTTGGAGTAGGTCTAGATTAAATGATAAGAAATCTATAAAACTTGATATATTCTTTATTAAAATAGATCATAGGAGTGTTTATAGTGGAATTTCGGGCTACACTCTCCCTAAGAACCACTTAGCAGATAATCCCATAATTTCATAACTTATCACTATGGAAAGAGTTACACCACTTCCATTTCATTTCAAAAATGGATGGGATACTATTCTTGGGTGTATAGAAATCATTTTTGAGGCTTGGATGTTGGACCTATTGGGAATCCCACTACAGTGGCTTGCTGAAAAATTAAAACATGCCAAGAGAATCCTAATGGAGTAGATCAAGAGATCCTTCTCAAAACTCATTCTTGATGTTCAAAATTATGAAAGTCATCTTTAAAGCATCTAGAATAGATACGAAGATAAAACATTCCCTCATAGGTATGAGTTACAAGATCATGAAAAATTGGATGACCTTTTAAACGTGAATAAGAGGCTGGAAAAAAAATAATTTAAATGTAAAATGAATAAAATAATGGGATAAGAACTCGAAATGTTTTTATAGTGTCCACAAAGTGAAAAGGGTTAAGGTTGGGAATAATGTCATCAACATAAAAACGAACTTTTACACCTATTAAAATGATGTCTCAAAGGTAGTGGTTGATTATTTTTATGATATCTATGCATATAATGTGTTGGAAAAAACTTTAATGATGATTGGAAATATCTTCCCCTACATTGATGAAAATAATAATTATAACCATGTCAAATAAGCAAGAAAGTATGAAGTCAAGAAGTACCTATTTCCTCGTAACATGGAAAGTGATCTTGGACCATATAACATCATAAATAAGTTCTTTATGGTCTATTGGTACATTATACAAGATGACCTTACAAATTTTGTAAGGCATTTATTTTCTCATTCTTATCATCACTATGTAATTAATTCAAATTTCATTTCTTTGATTATAAAAAAATAAAATGTGGTTGATATCAAGGAATTTAGACCTATTTCCCTTGGGAACTCCATCCCTAAAGTCATCAGTAAAATCATGATATTTAGGATGGGGAAAATTATCAAGGATCTCATCACTCTGAACCATTATGGGTTCATCCTTGGATGATGTATTTAGAATTGTCTTTTTTACATCCTTAGAGAGTGTTAATATCATGAA
Organism: Viscum album; assembly: GCA_963277665.1. NCBI lineage: Eukaryota > Viridiplantae > Streptophyta > Magnoliopsida > Santalales > Viscaceae > Viscum > Viscum album. Next base: position 1,033,109,897 of record OY728128.1, on the reverse strand, counting down.
GATAATTACAAATGAAGGGAACTTTTCACTTAATATTGATATATATAATACCTTTGACACCCTCAAGTGTAGTTTTCTGGTCAATATCCTCAAGAGATATGGATTTTTAAATACCATTGTTAGTTTAATAATCTCCATTGTCTCATCTGAAAGACTATTCATTTTATTTAATAGGACTCCAAGAGGATACTTTCAATGCAACATAAGAGTTAGGCAAGGAGATCCACTATCATGGATTCTCTTTTCCCTTGCTAAATATTATCTTAGAAGGTGTATTAATGATATTTATAAAGTGGGTTTATACAAAAAATTAAATAAGGGAAGAATGAGATCATTCCATCACACTTTTTATATGAAGATGATATAGTTTAATTTTGTAAAGCATCAAAGAAGACATCTCATCCATTCAGGACCTGTTTTCCCATTGTGAAATAATGGTAGGGTAGTCTGTTAGATGGGTAAATTATTTCATTTCCTTTGGTAATGTCCTACCTATGGGTAAACAGAACATGATTACTAGGGATCTTGGGGTGAGAATGGGAAATCTTTACTTCAATTACCTTGGTGTTCTACTATTTTGGGGAAAAGTGAAAAACCAATTTATCAGAGGAATCAAATCTGGCATAACAAATCAACTTTACAAATAGAAGGAAAAATACATTTCTCAAGTAGGGAGGATGTGCCTAGTGAACTCGATTATCACTTATAAATTTTTTTACTCCTTTTATATCAATATGTGGCCCAGATCTCTCATCAATGGTCTACAATTCATGATTGTACACTTTTTCGGGACCAGTTCTATACATGAAAGAAATTTCGTAACTGTTTCATTGATGGAATGCACCAAACCTATTGATATGGGGGGTCTTGACATCAAAGACCTTAAGATATTCAAAGATGACCTGATTGGTAAGTTCACATGGAGCTTATTAAGAACTAATGATCCCTCTTGTGTCTTTATTGTAACGCCCTGACCCCAGTTACCCAGATTCGGGGAATTATTACATAACATAGGCATGATCACAAAAGATCAAGTCTCGAAAGACCTATTAATTTAGTAGCCTTGGAATTACTAGATATATTCATAAAGTTTACATTACATCATAAAGTGAAAAAAACTACAGAAACATCTTGTATTCATATCCCCTCATACTATCCCTGTAGGTCATTCATTAAATAATTCTTCATATCCTGGAAAAAATAAAACATTGAAAGGGGTGAGCTCAGATGCTCAGTAAGGATAACAATATATCGGAAACTTTCATAAATAAACATAAACATTTAAGGCAATGTATAACTAAAACAAAAGCCTTTTAAACTTGAACTTCAGCATAATATGGAAAATATAAAATGAAATAATTCCATTTACTTATTGACATGGATATTCTACTAGTCAAATAATCACATGCAATATCAATAACCACTTTCATAATGATGGAATGCATAATGACAGACTATCATAACCACATAGTCAAGGTCTTGTGCCAAGACTACAAATAAGTTTTTGTCAAGTCCTTGTGCCAAGACACTATTTTGTCTCATGAGACCTACCGATGCATCGAGGAGCTATAGTGGGCTCCACCCGTCACTTATTAAGTCCAATGCATATCTCATATGAACAGGTTTAAACATAACATAAACATTCGTATTAAAACTAGCATACAAAATGTCAATACCTTCACCATAAATCATGAATGGTATAAAAATAACACATCCACAGTTAAACATATCACGAAACCTTCAATACTATATGGAAGTTTTGTATCATAATAAATCAACTTCAAATAAGCTTAAAATTCATCAAAGGTTGTTGACATAGATGAAATAAAAACTATTTGAGAGAAATATATTTTTTTGGAATAATTTAAAAGTCACACATTTATAAAGGAATTAATTTAAAAGATATTTTTGAATCAAAGTGTCCCACACCACTTTGAAACTTTTTAAAATAATTATCATTTCAAAACATTCATGTCCATATAAATAAATCCTTAAAACCATTTTTAAAACAAGGAAATTAATTAAAAAGATTTAGAAAGATAAATCTATAAAAAATTTAAAATTATTTTCTTCATAAATAGTACCTTTCAAATATCCTTTAAATATTCATTTTGAAATCATTTTTATGAAAAATGGACTTGGATGATAAAAATGTCCAGTAAATATTTACACATAAACAATATCGGATAACATTGAGATTGAGGAATTAACACTTACCTTGTACTTTTCCTGGGACGAGGGTAGGTTAACCTCCTGTAAAATAGTTAATCTTTGTTATTAAATTATACAAGAATCATATACATAAATATGATACAATATACGATCTTTTAATATTTCTTTGTTAATAAAATTTTAGAATTGTCATCATTTCGGGTGTTCACTTACTTGTTTTCTTTTATATGTTTTATTACATAAGCCGTGTTTTTTATCCATAGGTTGTATATTATTCATATCCAGAATTATATCAAGTCCTTAAACATTATTTTTAATCATTAAATTAAAATTATTCTTGAATGGATACGTTGGAGAATGAATATCATCTCGTTCGTGGAGACGGTAGTCAGTACGTACGCACGAGCGACAATATCATTCTTTTGATATTAAAATAATATATAATTGGATGGTGTAGCATATATACATAATAATTATCATGTTATATTTATTATTTACATGAATTACAAATCATTATTATACCCACCAAAATAATAATGTATTGAATAACAATTACACCACGACGTGGAGACGGTTAGCCGTACCCACGCACGTATGGTGACATGTCATCCAAGAGATGGACATAATAATGAATATGGTTGTACCATATTTATAATAAAATCATAGTATATAGAATATACTAGAGTTATTATCAAAGAAAGAAGAAGTGGAAGAAGAAAGGAACTTGAAAGAGGGTGGTGAAAACATTACCTCTTCTTCGGGTTCTTCCTTTTGATTTGATCAAAAGGGATCCTTAGGTTGGCTTTCTGATCAAACTAAGGACTCTAAGTTGATGTGAGGGAATATGATAGTATATTTGGGCAGGTTTTGTCCAAGACAAAAGGCTTTGAAGGTGTGAAATTGAGATAAGGTGGAGTGCCCTTTTATAAGAGGGGTGAGGGGCACCTTTGGAAAACCTTAAAATATTATTTTATAATAAATTCTTATTCGGTTTATAATGGCTCCAAAGTGACTTATTTCTAGGATAGGATGGAGATGGGTCAAAAACCACCCAACCAATAGGTTTTAGACAGGTTTGGGTTACTATATTAACCTTATCTTTTATTTTTAACTTTTAGTTAATTTGTTTCACATTTACCATGTCTCTTTGTATTTTTATATTATATGGTTAATAAACATACTATAAACTTCCAAGAGAACCCCAAGGGGTTCATTAATGATAAAAATAACATTATATAAGTCTCTTGGACGAACCATAGATTTTTAGGAATTTAATATCAATTAATAATATAATATTTGTTTTAAAAACTCTTCCTTGTCAATTTTGACACTATTTGGTATTTTGTTTTTTCTAATTTTATAACAGCATTATTACTTCGAACCTAATTAATTAAATATACCATAACATGTCATATTAAACTATAAAATTCGTGTAATTCATTAAAAGTCTCAAATTATATTTATTTGGGTATTTATAAAATCAATTATTTTAATATTTCACTAATAAGGTAATTACTGCATCATCATTGTGTCATAAATAAATTAAATTATTTAATGTCTAAATATTATAAATAAAATAAAATTAGGTATGAAATATTTTTATATTTCTAATGAATATTTATAATCGAATTTATCTTACGTATAACCCTATATTAAAAATGTTTTAGTTATTAAACTTTTATTTTAACTCTTTTAACTCTTCTTTGAATTAAATAATAATAAATGTCCTAATCTAATTCAAGTGCACCAAAGAGGTTCATATTTTCTTTCTAATGTTGTTTTTGGTCTAATTTTACTTAGCCAATAGAATTAGAACATGTGTTAGGGTAATAATAATATCATATTTACCCTTAATTAGCCTATTTACATTTAATCGTGGTGAATAAAAGTAAAAAATTACTATTCACCAAAAATTATTTTTATCTTATTGAACCACATTTTACTCCTTGATATTAACTGTGTCTCTCGGATTTTTGAAATTCCACTCACAATAGTGGTATGATTAAGTTTTATGTGAATTTTCAAATTATCCTAGGAGGTTGGTAAAAGACGGTGAAAAGTTCTATAAAATTTTTATATATCTAAAATTATTATAAATTGACTCCAATTAATTAAATTGAAATTAAATAGATATTATGTGTCTATTTTGACCTAAAATAAATTTAAATAAAATATAAAACTATTTAAATAAAAATTCGGTTTTAAACTATAACTCTGTGTTTTTCACTATTCACCAAAAATTGAATGTTTTCAGAAAAATACCAAAAATTAACCCTAAGATAATTTTGATATTATGAATTAAAAAATTAAGTCTATTTTACCAAATTCAAAACATATATATTACATTTATTAGTTTAAAATTAATTCCCGTTGTCAAAACCAAAAAGAGTATTTTTAGGAAATAATAACTACCAAAAGATTGACATTTGTTTATGTCCAATTTCAAAGTGAAAATACCTCCAATGACCAAAATTGGATTAAATGGTAAAAATAGAATCTAATTATACATACAGACCATTCATATTTATAGTTGAACACTATAAATTATTTTGATTAAAAAAGTTGTTTTCAGTTAAAATATATTATTTTTCACTATTCACCCAAATATGAAAGTTATTAGAAAAACACAAAAAAATTATTGAAACTAAATTCTTATGTCCCTATCCTAAAGAATAAGTATATTTTGTCAAATTGAATATTTAAAAGTTTCAAATATTGGATTTAGAAAGGGTTCGCCATTAAAAGTCGGTAAAATCGCATTTTTTGAAAAATACTTCTTTTACCTGAAAAAAATGAATTTGTCCTTAAATTATAACTATGAAACTCAAAATATGGATACTAAAATTATAAGGGTTATATAAAGTTCAAAATTCTGTTAATACTATTCATAACCTCTTTTGAACGGCTAGTTTGGTAAGTCGTTGTGCGCTTGAATTCGATGTTGCGTGTAGTGTAAGTTATTTAATTACTTTGAAGAACTAATATACTATGAAATATTGGGGTGTTACATTTATAATTTGCAGGTTCAAGAAGTGATTGTTGGATGACTATTCATACTATACTAGATCATCAGTATGGAATTCAATCAATATTTCTTTCCATGAAATTATGCACAACACCAAGTGGATATCCAAAAAACAATCTGACCTTAATTGTTGGAGCATATATTGTATTGATCTACCTCTTAAGGACATGATAGATGCATCATATAAAAAGATACTGATGAAAATTTCTAAACTTAACACACACCAGAGAAACTTTTATGTTATCCCAATGTAGATTGAAATGGTAATAAAAAACCACACATTCATGGATATTGACACACTTGTGTGGAGGCCTCATCATCATGGGATCTTTAATGCTAGGGATTATTACCAGATTAAGTGTGAGGCCCTGACCAAAGTTCCCAAATAACTATCCCAATTCAAGGCTAATTTATTTTGGCCTTTTAGGTTTACTCTCTTATAGAGAATTTGAAAAATATAAGATTACAACAAATGAAAAAATGAAAAAGGATGGTAAAAACATTATCATGGCTTGTCACACATCTCTTAGGGTTGATGAAGACATTCAACACCTGTTCATTACCTGTACCTATGAAGGGGATCTATGGGATTTTACATCCCATATTTTTGGACTCTATTTTCACGAACTCTAGAAACCGGGTGATTATCAAGAATACTTCAGCAAAGATGATAACAACGATCAGATCCAACACCTCTTTTTGGTCGCTGTATCTTCGGTCCTTACCTTGATTTGGAAGGCATGAAATGAAAGTTTGTTTGATGGGAGGGATCCATCTATACATGTGGGCATTGTTGAACTTCATATGGAGGTGTATTCAGAAACCAAATTCCAACATAGAGCAATGTGGAATAGCATTGAGGATCTGAATATCGTCAGACTCCTTAGTGGTGCAAGTAGAAAAAACCACTTCTTGTTCATAAATCTATATGGTGGATTCCACCTATTGGAATGCAGAACAAATTAAATGTAGATGGAATGGACTCCGACATACCAGGACCCTTGGGATGTGGAGGTATTTTATATGCTTACTGTGGATTTTTTAAAGGATTCTTTTATCATTATATTGGCATTGAAACTACCTATGGATCTGAACTATGGGCGATGATACATGACATTAGACAAGATGTCTATCAATGTTGGACCAATTTATGGATTGGATCAGATTCTGAAATTGTGGTTAGGGACCTAAAATAGAGGAACATGAATGTCCCATGGATCCTTCTACCATAATGGATTGAGTGTCTCTCTCATGTGGTGCACCTTGATCTGTTTTTTTCTCATGCATATCACGAATCAAACCAAGTTAAAGATATTCTTTCAAAGAAGGAGATCATGGAAACAAGCATGATGTAGAATTTTAGGGCCCCTAATTTCTGAACAACATTGATTGATGATTAAATGAGAGGATTGATCCAATCTTGAATTTTTAAACTCCCTTGAAATACATAATGCTTTATGTTTTTACCTTTTTTTAATAATTTATAGGACCAAACTCATCCAGATCTTGTATCTTCTTAGTATAAATCATGGCCTTCTAGAAAAAATAAAATATAAGATAGGGGAGAGATCTGATTCTCAGTAAGGGTAAGAATATATGGGAAGCTATAAGAAATAAACATAAACAACAAGTCAAGGGAATAAATAAAAACTCATTCCATTAAAACACAATCTTGAGCATAATATGGCAGGAATAAAATATGATCATATAATTTCATATAAATAATAACATGATAATAATACTAAAGGAAGAATATTTTACTAGTCAAATAATCACATGGATTATAAATAAATTATCTCATAATTATGGAATACATAATTCAGGACATCATAAACATACCATCAAGGATTTATCCAATACACCATAAATAATTGGGTAATTCATTAGCCAATACCCAAACTAGTTTGTCTCATGACACCAACCGATGCATCGAGGGGATATATTAGGCAACACCAATCACTTACTAAGTAAAATTAATTTTTCATATGAAAGGGGTGAAATATAATCAACATATACATTCATATTGATACTAGCATATTAAATGTTAATAAATTTCCCCAAACAATAAACATAATCATAAACTATGGAGTGTAATATGATGAATGGTATCAAAATAGAACAATCATAGTAAAAATGAACATACACAATTCAATAAAATATGGTTTATGGTATCATAATATAAAAAAATCAATTAATCATAAGATCCAACAAGGGGTGTTTAAATAGATGAATATAATCTAATAAAATCATCGAGAAACTCTTGAGAGAAATGTCACTTCACATTGAAATAATTTATTTAAAAAGATAAAAAATTATAAAATAAAATATTTATTTTAAAATAACCTTGTAAAATTTTAAATTATTCCTCAAGACATTAATGTGTCATGAAAGTGGGAAAATCTTCCACTGCCATATAAGTTAAAAAACATTCCATTTAAATTTTGAAAAAGAAAAATTTAAAAGAGAATTTTTAAAAGAAAGTGGTAGCATTAACCAAATTAATTGATTATTTGTATCATATGTAAATCCAAATAAAATAAGTGTAAATAAAATATAAGATAATAAAAATTCGTTTCACACATAATCATCACATGACATAATCGATGGAGTATAAGTTTAAACCAATGAATGGAAATTGGGTTAGGAATTATCTTACCACTTTGTAATCTATCAAAATGTATGCACCAAAAAATTAATTATCAAAAAATTAAACCTTGGTTGTAATGAAGATAAAGAGATTAATTATATGATATATTAATTGGATCATGTACAAAAAACACAAGAAACAAGGGTTGAATAACGAATATATCTCACCGAAGTAAAAGTGAGACGAGAAAACCTTACCACTTGTAATCAATCGAATCGCGTGCCCCATAAAATTAATGATCATCAAATGAAAAATTTAATACCCTGAAGAAAAATATATTCAAGATATTATATATCAAAGGGTAGTATACATACACTACACATAATAAATAAATGTTGAATAAGGAATATCTTACAAAAATAAAAATGAGATGAGAAACTTCTTACCTTGTGTCTAAGAGTTCTATTCACTTGTACTTAATTTCCTATATAATAAAATTAGATTAATTAATTAATTAATTAAAAACATATTCAATATATAATTGATTTATTATAATTTTTTTAATTCTATCTATGGAAAATTTTATTAGTTATAATGTAAAATTTCATTGTTCTGGGAGCGTTTATTTCATAGTTTTATGGTTGGTTCCCTTGAGTATAAATATGTGAGTTCTTGTAAAATTGTAATAACTTATACAGAAGAGAAATTATTTATTATTAATTAAGTTCTAAAAGCTTAAATGTTCTCATATATAATTTGTTTATATGGTATGATAATGATTCATTAGATAAAATGTTGATGAAAATGTATTAATTTATTTTGGCAGTTTTTACAACCATCATGAACTTGTATCATTTTATTTAATATTATGTTTATATATTTGTTCTATAACATTATATAACTTATAATATGTATATTAAAATATTATTTAACCATAATAATGGTTTTTTGACCATCCTTGATGTCGTTAATGGAAAATAAAAACTAATCATCCCCGAAGGCAGCGAATCGACACATCATGGAGGATGTTTTTATTTTTAAAATAAAAAGAGAAAAGAAGGGATTTGATGATGTATAATAAATTATCATGATATAATTATAGTATATATATGATACTATAGTTACCATTATACTTTGGATAGGGGAGGTGATGATAGGATAAGAAAATAAAATAAATTAAAAGAGTAAGAAGGAGGATTTTAGCTCTTGAATATCATCTTCTTGGGAACCTCCTTAAGACACTTGTATTTGATATTTTGGTAAGACCAGCAGGTATTGGACATGGGTAAGAGGCTTGGGATGGTAATTTATCATAATTTAGGCAATATTCAAGATTTATAAGGTATGGGGAGAAGGGGTGGTATTTATAAGGGGGAGAGGGGTGTTTTTTGATTATTTTGTTCCTTTATTTATTATTTTAGCTCAAGACTATCAATAGTGTTTATTCTTGTGACTAAGTACAGTAACTAGTACGTTTGAGTTAAAAATAATGGGTGATTACATCATCAATGACTCGAAAATTCATGTAATTAACTTATAATGTTAAATACTGCAAATTACCGTATTTCACTATTCGTAAAAAATTCAACTATTTTAGATAAATCCTAAAAATTAAACCTAACAATTTTCAACAAGTAAATTTAAAAAATGGAATCCATTTTAAGAAGGGAATTTTCTAAATATTATAAATTTAATTTTCAAATAAAGTCATAATTTATTTGAAAAATACCGATTTTAATATTATAAATGATTTTATGAAACATCAAAAAATTAATTATGGTTTAATAAAATTATATTATAATTATAATTAAATATAATATTAATTTATTAATATATTTTATGAAAATAAATTTTCTTTTAAATCATTATATTAATTATAAAATTATAAATAAATATTTATTTTTCACAAAAATACTAAAATTTAATTTATCATTTTTAAAACATTTATTTAATTATTCCATGATATAAATATATCATATTTAATTTATGATATACCTAAATTTTATTCACACTTTTATAGGTGAGGTTATTATTCTAATGGCCATATTATTATTCCTAACACTCACATTACTATTCGAATGGTCATGCTAATATTTAATAGTATATCACAGTTTGTTTAAGCTTAGTGTTTCATGTAACGTAAGCTATCTAATAAATTGAATTTATTTGAGAAGATATATACCATAAAATATTGCGATGTTATATTCTTCCATCCTTTGAAAAATTTCATCCCCAAAATTTTATTTAGTATTACCTTCTAAACAGATGTGGGTGGTTCTTCTTTATAGATTCTTCAGGTTCCCACGTCACTTCTTGAATTTTATGGTCTCTATAAAGAACATTTACCAATCAAGTCGTAAAATTTCTCAATATTTTCTCTCTAATGTGAAGAATCTCGATAGGATCTTTGTATTAAGAAAAATAAATTTCTAATTTGATTTCTTCATAGGTGAGTACATGTGTTGGGTCTGGCATGTACTTCCTTAATAAAGAGATATGGAAAAAATCTTGTAATTTTGAAAGGCTAGGTGGAATCACCAAATGATAAGCCACAAATCCAATTATTTCTATAATTTAAAATGGTCCAACTTACCTAGGGCTTAGTTTCCCTTTCTTACTGAACCTTATGACACCCTTCCATGGAGATACTTTTAGAAAGACATGATCTCCAACTTGAAACTCCAAATCCTTTCTCTCATTGAAAACATGACTCTTTTTACTTCTTTGTACTATTTTTATATGAGTATGAATAATATTTACCTTTTTCATTGTCTATATAACAATTTCTAAGCCTATAAGCTTCCTATCACCAACTTTATCCCACCAAGTCGGTGTAGGACATCTCTTGCCATATAATGCTTGATATGATACCATTTGAATACTTGAATAGAAACTATTATTATAGAAAAATTATACCAAAGATAAATACTAATATCACATAAATTTAAAGTCATGTGATCATGATATCACATGTATTCTAATGCTTGAATTGTCCTTTTAGAATGTTTATCATTTTGAGTGTGATAAGAAGTGCTCAAATGAAGCTCGGTATCGAGAGACTTATAAATAATCTTATAGAATTTTATTGTAAAATGAGGATACCAATAAAAAAATTTATAGAGGTTCACTATGAAGTATTAAAACTTTATTAATATAGAGTTTTGTAAGGAGATCTAGTGGAAAATACTCCCTTATAGTGAGAAAATGTGTAGATTTGGAAAGTCGATCAATAATTTCCCATATTGAATCATTATTTCTTTGAGTATTTGGTAATCTAGTGATAAAATCTATATTAATGTCATCTTATTTTCATGTAGGAATAGTTAGGGGTTGGATGAATCCTCTAATATACTATCTTTTAGCCTTCACCTATTGACAAACTAAACATCTTGTCATATAATAAATAATTTTCTGCTTCATATTGTCCCACTAAAAATATTCATTCAAATATCTATACATATTATTGTTACTAGGGTGTATAGAGAAATTAGAGCTATGAACATTATCCAATAATTCCCTTTTTTAGCTCAGGTATAGAGGGAATACAAATCCTCCTCCCAAATTTCAAAATTCCATCTTCATATAAGAAGTCTAAAAATTTCCCATCATTCATAACTTTAAGTTTATTTTAAAAATTCTCATCATCAAACTGAGAACTTTATATATTTTCCAATAAATATGGTTTGGAACCCATTTTAAAAAGTAGTGATGTTTCACCTTCCTTGATAATTCTTATATTCATCTTTACCAGATCCATGTACACAAGATCCCTATCAATCCTCATTTTGTTCAGTATCCATGATCCTTCATGCTAAATGCATATTCTACCTTGTTTTTCTTTTTTGGGTGGTAGTGTATTGAAAAATCATAATACTTATGTAGCTCAAGTAGTCACCTTTACCCCACGTAGTGTTCTTTGTGTGTGAGGATATAATTCAAATACTTGTGATCGGTATATATCTCACATACTTTACCATAGAGATAGTTTATCCATTTATTCAAAGTAAATAATATAGCTGATAAATCAAGATCAGGAGTTGAATAGTTATGTTAATGAGTTTTTAACTGCCTTGATGCATAGACAATAACTCTATCATTATTCATAAGGTCACAACCAAGTCCTTTCTTCGACGCATCACTCTAAATCACAAATCCACCACTTCCCTATGGTAGATTCAAGATTATATCACTCAATGATTTCCTCTTCAATTATTTAAATCTTTCTTCACATTACTTTTTCTAAATAAACATAACCCCTTTATGAGTAAGATTAGTTAACAGGTAGATAATTGGAAAAAATTATGAATGAAAAGAAGATAGTAACCTACTAAACCAATGAAACTATGTACCTCAGTTATGTTCATTAGTGTAGGCCATTCCTAGACTTCCTTTTTTCACAAGATCAACTGAGATTCCATCCTTAGAGACAATATAGCCATAAAAATAAATTGTTTGAAGCCAGAATTCACACTTGATAAACTTTCCATATAACTCTTATCTTCTAATAGTCTCAAAAAAAATCCATAAGTGGTTACCATGATCCTTTTAGATATTATATTACACCAATATATTATCAATAAATACCACAAGAAAATTATCAAGATATTCATTGAATACTATGTTCATTAGATCCATAAAAATATAGGGTGTATTATTCAGTCTAAATTGAATTACCATAAAATCATAATGTCCATACCTTGTTCAAAACAATTTCTTTATAATATCTTGATTCTTTACATGAAATTACTGATATCCAGAATGATGATCGTTATTTGAAAAATATTGAGAACCATGAAGTTGGTCAAATAAGTCATCAATGTGAGGTAGATGATACTTGTTATTTATTTTAATAACATTAATCTCCACATAGTTAATGCATAGCCTCATATATCCAAATTTATTATTAATAAAAAAATATGATCTCCCTGAGGTGAAACACTAGGTCATATAATTCCCTTACCACTTCATTCCTCTAGCTATTTCTTAAACTCTATTAACTCCACCATAGACATTCTATAGGGCCTGAAAATTATATTTTTTCATTTTCAAGAAAGACTCTTTATGGATAAGAGGTAAACCACATCACACCGTACGGGAATCCAAAGTTACATAATTATTATACAAAATTTGAAATTCAAAACCCACACCAAACCTAAGGAGACCTCGATCCAAGCGTCACCTAATCAGTTGGAGTCACGTCGCATCACGTCGTCAACATCAACACTCTTATCACCGTCGTCACCCAATCACCACTGGAGCCAATTGCTGGAAAAGGATAACCGAGATGCAGAACCAAGACAGAACATCCACCCACCGTCTTCAAGAACATCATCTCCATCAACGTCGTCATCCGAAACCCGCCACAACTTATGACTAGATCTCTGGTCAAGGAAGCACCACACCGTATATGAGGATCAACCCGGGATATTTGACTCCGAAAGCGCTAAGAAAACCCTCGGACACTACACCGAAACCCAAAAACTCTAAGTTGCAGCCGCTCCATCTCCGACCTGGAGAGTCGTAGCATAATAAGGGGTTAGAGCAGGGCATGAGCGGCCTCAGACTTCGACAACACAACTTTCGTCGGAACCACCAAAAACACCAGCGAGAACTGTCGCCATTATAAGGCCACTAAATTGAAAGAGTCATCGTCGTAAAGGCCACCACCGGTGAAGGCCAAAAAATGAGTAGAAAGAACACCCATCCTGCTGTTGAAATCTGAAATCTGAAATCTGAAATACGATAAATCCACCATAGAAATCTGGAGGTCGAGCTGATAAACACCTTCTATAGGGAGTCTTTGATATAGGTATTTTACTAGGGATTCAATTAATATAAAAATTAACTTCCCTCTCTAGAGGATTTCTAGGTAATTATTATAGGAATACATCAATATATTCTTATACTATAGGTACATACTCAATTTGAGGAGCATCTTTTTCATCAGTAGGTTTTATCTACTCTTCTTCTCCCAGAATCTCATTTAGAAGAGCCACTGGAGGTGAATCTATATATGACTCTATTGATGAAGTATCTCCTTCAAATATGAGAAATTCTATATCTCCATTATGAATCATAATTTATTTCTATTTGAAATAAAAATTTGCATTATATTTTGAAATTCAGTCTATAGAAAGGATTGTATCAAAATCAACCATAGGTATGATAATAAAATCAACAATTAGAGCACTTTTATGTGTTATAATTGGAAATTCTTGAAATATTTTTATTAAAATAAGTTTTTCATAAATAGTTTGACTAAAAATAACTTGTTAATGCGAATTGGAAATATCTATTTTTATAGAAAACTGGGAAGATATAAAAGAATGTGATGATCTAGAATCAAATAAATCATTAGCTAAATTTGAGGAGATGATTAAAGTATCTGCCAACACATCATTAGTAACTTCAACCTCATATGTTATGACTGCATATGAATGACCTTGGATCCCTTATTATTTTCTAGGGTAAGTTTCCTTGAAATCTAGGAAAATAATGTTCATAATATCCCATCTTCTTATTGTTGAAGCATTAAAAATTTCTGACTTCTTTCTTTCCCTTATAATCATGGACACAATGGACTTTTTCTCCACAATTGAAAAAAAATCTCATTTACAATAGGTATGGTTCATGATGTTTATTTCCAGATTTATTTCATGTTATAAATTATATTCTTCCATTATTACCTTTTTCATTATTTCCTATTGTAGAGTACTCAGGGTACCACTTCTTATCTTTCTTCCATTCAAATCTATATGGACTGGAAAATTATTTATCCATCATGATGACACATGATACTATATCCTCGTATGATGATAATGTTTGGGAAACTAGTTCACTTAATATAATTTTCTTAAGAAACTCAAAGAATTGGTCAATATTTATCTTTGGATTATGCATGTAGTCTGCCTTCTACCCTACTAACCTTGTAAAGTTGGATTTATTTGCAACAAATTTTTCATCCACTTTTTGTATCAAAGTCAAGATTTGTCACTCTATATCTTATCTCTGTTCTCAAGGTAAATTTTTTTACATAAATTTCTTTAAAATCCTTTAATTCTATATTTGAAATTTATACCTCCTCCTTTATGTTTTGAATTAATGACCACATTGATCCACACATCCTGAGGGACAAAAAACAACCATGGTAACCTTCTCCCCTTTATTACTTACCAAAGTGAGAAATATATTCTCTAAAAAACTTATCCTTTACTCTACTACAATTGGGTTTTTATTCCCAGTTAATGATGAAGCTTTTTGTTGCATGAAGTTGTATGATATTGTTACACCACATTTTTGATCAATATTCTCCATGTGAGTGAGGTTACTTCTCATAACCTATTTTAGTTATTCCAATATAGTTATTATTTGTTTATATCTAGCTAAAAATCCAGCTCTATATTTATTATATTTCTTAGGAGGAAAATACCAACATGGAATGCATGAGTTGATATGGTTTCTATTCGTTCTTCTAGGTGCCATTTATAAAAAAATGGTTTACACTATACTGGATGATAACATTATAAAACATAATGTATAATCTTAGAACTAGTGAATCACATAACCTAAATTGAAAATTTTGGAATAACTAATTTCTAAATCAAAATATTGGTTTCTTTGGGAACATTTCAAAATTTTATAATAGAGTTTTTTTCTCTAATCTATGTTCCTAAATCTAATTTCGAAGGTTTCTACTAAACTTACTCTAATACCAACTATAAATACCCTAACACCAGTAGCATAGAGCTGGTGCCTTACTTTATTACACTGGTACTAAGTAAAATCAATCACATAACAAAGGACCGAATATTTTAGTATCTTTTGAAAACTAGATACAAAACTAATTATTACATTACAACTTGAAATGAAATAAAACATAGTAACTCTATTGGAAACACCTATATTCTCCTAGATTATCCATAAATGGTAATCATAATATACATCTTGTCATCCTGAAGAAAATAAAACATAATAAAGGGGTGTGATCATATAATTAGTAAGAGTAATTATATAGAAGAAGATCTCATAAATAAATATAAACAATAAGTCAAGGTGAATAAATAAAAACACATTCCATTAAAACATAATCTTGTGAATAATATGGAAGGAATAAAATCTAATCAAATAATTCCATATAAATAACTTCATGAGAATGAAACTTAACCATGGATATTATACTAGTTGAATAATATCATGTATTATAAATAACATATATCATAATGAAGGAATAAAAGAGCTATAGAAGGACCATCTCATCATTTGTTAAGTCGAATTGATTCCTCATATGAAAATGGTGAAACATAATCAATATATTCATTTATATTGAAACTAGTAAATTAAATGTTAATAACTTTCCCTAAACTATAAACATAATCATAAACCATCCAGTTTAATATGATGAATTTTATAAAAATAGAACACCCATAGTCAAAATTTACATAAAAAAATAAATAAAATTTGGAATATGGTATCATAAGAAGTCAAACTCAATTAAGCATAAGATATAACAAAGGGTGTCAAAATATATGAAAATAATATAATAAAATCATTGTGAAATTCTTGAGTGAAATACAACATTACTTTGAAACCATTTATTTAAAAATATGTGCAATTATAAAGAAAAATTTTTCTTTGAAAATAAAATTTTAAACTTTTAAAGTATTCCTCAATACATTAAGGCATCAAGAAAGTGGTAAAATTATCTAATTATGTATATGTTTTAAATAAAACATTCATTTTACATTTTTAAAAAGAAACATTTAAAAGAGTATTTTTCAAATAACAAGTGTGCATTAAACAAATGAATTTATTCTGTGTATAAGTTGTAAATCCACATAAAAAATTGTAAATAAAATAAAATATAATAAAATTCATTTTACACATAATTATATCATTACATAATCAATGGATTATAAGTTTAATCTAAAGAGTGGAAATTGTGCTAAGAATTCCCTTACCACTTTATAATCAGTCAAACTATATGACCCATAAAATTAATGATCATAAAATAAAACATTGAATTTCATGAATATAATGAGATTAATGATATTATAAATTAAAGGGAAGAATGTACACCACACACAATAAATAAGGATTGAATAAGGAATATATCTCATATAAGTAAAAGTGAAACGAGAAACCCTTACCAATTATAATCAATCAAATCGTACACACCATAAAATTAATGATAATAAAACAAAAAATTTAATACCATGAATGTAAATAGATTAATGACTTTATATATAAAAGGTCTATATAGATACACCACACACAAGAAATAAGTTTTGAATAAGGAATATGTCACAGAAATAAAAGTGAGATGAGAGACCCCTTAATTTATGTTTGAGAGCGTTTTGAACCTGTACTTAATGTCATTGATAACAAAACAAAATAAATTAATTACCTAAATAGAAACCTATTTAGCATATATTTGATTAATTATAATTTTATTAAGTTCATTTATTTCCATTTCTATGAGTTATAATGTTTAATTCCATTGTTCTGGGAGCGTTTGTTTATTGATTTTATAGACAGTTCCTTTGAGTATAAATATGAGAGTTATTTTCAAAAGGGAACAACTTATCCAGAACTGAAATTATATAGTATTAATTAAATAATTTTTTTAAATGGTATCATATATCATTTGGTTATATGGTATGGGGATGATACATTATATAAAATGTTGATAAAATGTATTAAATTATTTTGGTGATTTTTACGACCATCATGAACTTGGGTCATTTTATTTAATAGTATATTTATATATTGGTTATATAATATTATATAACTTATAATATTTATATTAAAATATTATTAAACAATTATAATGGTTTTATTACCATCTTGATGGTGGTAAGGGTAAATGAAAACTCATCATCCCTGAAGGCAGTGAATCGACACATCACAGATGATGTTTTCATTTTTGAAATAAAAGGAGAGGATAAAGGATTTTATGATGGATAATAAATTATCACAATAAAAATACAGTATATATGTGATACTAGAGTTACCATTACACTTTTTAAAGGTGATGTTTGTATAGGATAAGATAATAAAATAAATTAAAAGATAAAGAATGAGGATTTTACCTCTTGAATACCGTTTCCTTGGGAACCTTCTTAAGACACTTAGATTTGGTCTTTTGTTAAGACTAAAAGGTATTGTAAATGGAGAATTGGCTTGGTAAGGGAATAATTTAGACTATATTTAAGTCCTATAAGTTTTGATGAAAAGGGGTGGTATTTGTAGGGGAGGAGAGGGGTGTTTTTGATTATTTTATTCATTTATTTATCATTTTGGATCAAGATTATCAATAGTATTTATTCTCATGGCTATGTAAATTAAATAGTGCATGCGAGTTCAAACTAACGGGATCTTACATCATAATGGACTTAAAAATTTATATATTTAGCTTATAATGTTAAATACTGTAAATTATCGTATTCTACTATTCATAAAAAATTCTACTATTTTAGAAAAAATACAAAAATTAACCGTTACCATTTATTGATGTTTATATTTCAAAAATAAAATCCATTTTATGAAAATAATATTCTAAATATGATATTTTTTATATAAAACCATCATTTATTCAAAAAATGCCGATTTTAATATTATAACAGATTTTACAACACTTAGAAAAATTATTTACAATAACATAAAATTATATTATAATTATAATGAAACAAAATATTAATTTATGAATCTATTTTATGGAAAAAAAATCTTTTAAATAATTATATTAAATATAAAAGTGTAAATTAAAATTTATGTTCAACAAAAATACCAACAATTAATTTATCATTTTTAAAACATTAATTTACTCATTCCATGATATAAATATATCATATATTCATTTATGAGATACCTAAATTTTATTTATACTTTTATTGGTAAGGTTATTATTCTAATGACCAGATTACGATTCTTAATTGTCACATTACTATTCCAATGATAATGTTAATATTTAATAGTGTATTATTGTTCGTTTAACCTCGGTGTTGCATGAAACGTAAAATATCGAATAAATTAAATTCATTTAATAAGATGAATAACGTAAAATATTGGGGTGTTATAAATAATTTTATAAATTATCTATAAATAATTTTATAAATTATCTGTCACGACCCGACCCTACATGGGCTCGAGCCGCAACTACCCCAAGCCCGACTCCATAGGCCAGGGGCTGGCGACTAGCGCTGAAGGCACAACAACTCAGGGAGGGATTTTCCTAAGTACCTGTACACACACACGCACAACACACTCAATGCAAAAGTGCAGAGTAAAAGAAAAGACAAGAAAAGAAAAGGGAAACTGCTATATATAAACCACAATAGTGCATCGACATCTAAATAGTACAAAGCAAGTGCTGAAAGTAAACTAAAAAGAAAAGGGGAAAACACGCTCCCAACTAGAAAAGTGTAACAACCTGGCAACAGGTGAAAAAAAGTAAATAGCTGGAAGGGTCCCCCACCTGGAACCAGACTCCGACCACCACATGCGGTCCAAGCTCTCGAACTGCTAAGCTCCACTGAAGTCACAACCAACCTGTCCGTTGTCTAAAAGGGCACACCAAGTGCGCGCAAAGCCCCAGAAGGGGTGAGTATAAAAATACTTATTAGGATACCCCGAAGGCTCGAGGGATCAACAAAAGAGGTACCAAAAGGTGAGAAGTAGAGAGAACAAGAAAAGAAAAGGAGTACAAACGAGAGTGTAGTAAAGAGTAACAGTAGAGTGTCCATCTCAACCCAACATGAGAAAGGAGAGACTCATCCAGGCATAAGGAGCTGGAAACAGTGATAAGATGAACTTCTCGTCGAGTCTTTTCTACCTATAGTAGGAGAGTAGACTCGTCCCACAATAAGAATCTAGACACGGAAAGCACGTGGCATACCCCGCACGTCTTTGCCTCTCCTGGAGGGAGAGTAACCAAGCCCAATAAGTGGGTACTGAAACAAGGTATATACAAATACATATGCTCTTTCAAGAAACCCAAACAAGATCACAAGGGGATCTCCATCCCGTAGCTCAGCCCAAGAAAGTGAGTAGCCAACCGTCCCAGAAGTAACACCATCGATGCCCAGCATCCTGCACGTCTGCCCCGAACTACAAGTCAAGGGGCTCAAACCACCACACCTCAACACTATCCGCTTTGGGCGGCACTGACTCACCCACACGATTTTAGGTCGCGTCGCAAGGACGCTTCTCGGAGGGGAAAGTGCCCCTCGCACTTGGGAGTTATGGGGGAAACGTCAAGCCCGACATCGTCACTGCCCTGCAGTCGAGAAGTCTCCTCAAAGTCGACAGGCGACCCCTTGTCCAGCCCCGCTGGAGGGTCCCTGGAAGTCGACGGGTTCCCACTATAAGAAGACCCGACAAAAGTCAACGGGTGCCACACTGCCCAGTCCCATAACAGGGTAATCCACTATAGGAAGACCCAGAAAAAGTCGTCGACATGACCACTGCCCAGCCCAGCTGGAGGTAACCCGGCATCGGGGACCACTGCCCAGCCCAGCTGGAGGTAAGATCGACATTGGGGACCACTGCCCAGCCCCGCTGGAGGTAAGCCCGACCTCGGGGACCACTACGCAGCCCCGTTTGAGGTAAACCCGGAACTGCTCTGGCCATCCCTGCTGGATGGTACTGCTTGGTGAACACCGCTGTACTGGCCATCCCTGCTGGATGGTACAACTGGCGAGCCCTACTTGAAACAACCTCAGCCCTGCTGGTAACAACCTAAACCTTGCTGGAAACAACCTCAGCCCTGCAGGAAACAACCTCAGCCCTGCTGGAAAAAACCTCTGCCCTGCTGGAAACAACCTCCTAGGTAGAGGATCGGTGCCCATGTAAAGTGTTGGTCACACGAAATCCACAAGAACTCTACCATGGAACACAAAGTGACGGGAGTAACTCCCCAGGCATCTCAGGGTGATCACGCTCCAATCTGCTGAGTCACTGTCGAAGTGGACCGAGTCAAATCATCCCAGAAAGTGGAGAAACACCCACGCTATACGAGCACACGTAGTCATAAATGGTTCCGCAGTCCGGTGGAAGGGGAACGGTACAGAAACCTCTCACAGCTGAAGAAAAAGAGGAACCAAACCATCTCTGTCAGACAAACGAGAATAGAACCAGGGGATAACTCAACCTTGTCGGTCAACAAACAAGAACAAGACCAGGGGAAAACTCAACCCTAATGGTCAACAAACAATAATACAGGAACCCTCTACATCACGAGAGGTCAGAAGTACGTAAAGAAGAACACGACACGCACATGGGGCCCACACGATGTGTGGCCCCAAGTCAACCTCGACCTAGCGCACAAACATTCTCAGGTACCAAAATCCACATGTACCTCCAAGCGCTCCCGTATACTCCCAGAGTCTACCACCTCTCCACCCCAAAGGCTAACATGCACCCGACACCCAACGTCAACGTGAAGGCGTGATGTAACAACTCCAACCTACCACCTCAATAGCTGAGGCACAGCCAACCACATCTCGTTAAGCATAACTTCACTCACATGAGAGTGCATGCGATCACACACCAAGGGTTCTCTGCAAACACCACAGGAAAAACCACCACCATGGCACCTTCACATTCCACATTTAATAAGATCGCGTAAGAGGCTCCGCTTTCCTGAACAGATTACACCGTTGTAATCCTTGCAAAAAAACACGTGATATCGACCACTTACTCACCTCAGAAGGATATCTGAAGGAAAGGTCACGAACACCGCCTCACGCCCGAACTTCGTCCCGTGATCCTGAGCCTCGGCCCCGAAAATAGTCGGGCGCATCACAGCATTGTGATCCCCCCAGGAAAACACGTCAAAAGGATTGCTCACTTGAGCGCAACAGATATCCGGAGAAAAAGATACATTTCGGCGCACCGCACACGAGCGGTGCTACATGGGACCCGCATCCCGGTCCCAAAACTCAATGGACGGATTGCACCATTGCGATCCTCTCGAAAAAGTACACAAGTTCAACTAATCACTTGTCCAAAATGGATGCTCGGTGATAAATCTGGAAATGACCGTCAACTCCCGAAACGGACCTCGCGGGGCTCAAACTAGCATGCGGATGTAAAGCAGGCAGACTACGGCAATGCAATGCCCTCATAAAAACACCCAAAAACGACTGCTCGCACGCCCCGAACAGACGTCCGATGATAAAGTCGTGAAACACTGTACACAACTCAAAAGACGGGCCGTGGGGCCCATGCCTCAACTCCGGCCTCAACACCCGAAACCACCCTAGAAAGCTTCGCCCCGGCGCCAGGGTCCCAACGCCCCTGACGGTGCTCAAATCGGACGTCGTATGTGTCCGCGCCGTCCAAAACAATATTCCTGGAAAAACGTCAAACTTACTTAACGTACGAGTCGTGCTACCGAATCCCCTCGTTTTGAGAATTAAAAATTCCCAAAACCATCTCCAAAAGTCCGTCTCGTCGATACGGTTCCACTTCCATAGACGGCGCGTCAAACGGGCGTGTCGTTTGGAAGTTACGACATTTTTAAATGTCATCGGACGTAGGGGGGGTGGTCCGGACCGGGCCGGCCGGTCCACACCCCCTGGACCGGCTCAAGCCGGCCGGACCGCGGATCAGCCGGCTGAGCCGCCGCTGCCCATGGTTCGCCCGCGTGGACCGCGGTGCACCAAACTGGACTGGCTCGGAGGCCGGTCTTTCTTCTTCCCGGAGACTCGCAAAAGCGGGTCCGCTGTCTGCCGGCTGGGGTCAGCGACCTCGGTCTTCCGCGTCCTCGCACCCCACTGGCGCTCGCCGCCTCCGCTCGACCCCGACGCCGCGGCCGCCAGCTCGCCGTCCGTAGCCACCTCTTCTGCGCTCGCCCGTTTCCCCCAGCTCACCCGGCCAGTGCCGCCTCACCCTGAAGACCGACCGCCACCCGGAGTTCGTGCCGACCGCTGCTGCCGCTCGCTGGTCCGCCATGCTGAACCGCCGGAACCCCAAAACCGCCGGGAAAAACTCCAAAATACCCCGGACTTCGACTGGCAACCGCAGACGCCTCAGAACTCCAAAATTAAAACCGAAACATGCATCAAAGAGCTTAAAATACGTTCTACGCATACATGGTCTTTGTTCAAGGATCAAACAACAATTCGACGCTAAAATTGGGATTCAAAGGAGGTTCGAGAATAAAAAGAAACTCAAAACGAAACTCCTACCTCGCAGGGCTTCGCCCGACGCTTCGCCGCCGAACCACCGTATCCATTGCCGCTTCCACCTTTCTTGGGAGGTAGGAGGAGGAGAAGGAGAGGAGAGGTTGAGGGAGAACTTCTCCAGGGGAGGAAATGAGAGAGAGAGGAGGAGAGGAGAGTTTAAATAAATAAACTCCTTAATTAAAAGTCCCGACCCCTAAAACAACCGCGTCCAAAACCTCCGGCACCGTCAAGATTAAGCTCCCCCTAGGGTAAACACCACCTCCCGAGCACAATGGTGGTCTCGGAATTTGATTCCGAGCTTCCATTTGAATGTTATAAAGCTGAAAGCCCAAAGACGCCAAATTACGAAAATGCCCCTGGGGCCATTTTTCACAGACGGCCCGTGCCCGCAAAACTTATACCTCTCCTAGTTTAAACGACACATTACGAACTCAACGGTGCCCTCAGTTTTCCAATCCGAGCCATCATTTAAGAGATACTTGATTTAAGCCATTAAACGAATTAATCAATTAATTAATTTTTCCGTTTAACGTTTCGGGAGTGGGAAAGGGGTCCAAACATCCCGCACCGACATGTTTTATGTCGTTCCTAGGGTAAAAAACCCATTCCGGACCCATCCGTACACTCAGATATCTGATCTGAAACACCGTTTAGGAGTTATCGCATATATTTTGTGTTTCTAGTGTCAACGCTCTGAAAATTTAATTCCGGCCACTCCCAGGCTCGGAATTGCAGGCCGTCTTAAGGCGCTGCTTTGGAATAACATAAAGAATATGCCAAAGTCTTTTGTAGAAAAAACTGGGTTCTTAAATCATTCCCTCCTTAAAGCTTTTCATCCCCGAAAATCAAAACCAGGGAACAACTCAGGGTACTAAGCTCAGACCTGGCTCTCCCGTACCCAGAAGAACTCATGCACAGCTCTGCGCCACTGCACACAAACCAAAGGATTTGATCCATTCACGCGAGGTATACCCTCACCGATGTCGTGCATAGGAGCACACACATGTCTCCTCAGGTGACTCACACGGGAGATGCTATGCACCCAAACTATCCTTTTGGGTTATGACAAGGTGGTAGGGAATCTCGCCATCCCTTCACAAGGTCTCAAACGGCCTGAAGGCTCTCGGGGGTAGCTCACCTCCCCGACCAAACCCCTACGTCGCATGCCGCGACTGGAATCACCGCTCGCACCTGGAACAATGTCCAGTGATTCCATTCTTCAGAATATCCATATGGTGAACACCCAGGGATATCTCGTCACGCATGGTTTCATGCTTGATGTCCCACAACCAAGGCTCTCTTACACGCTCGAAAGGTGAAGGAGTTGACTCCATCGACTAAAGAGGAAGGTTCCACTCCTTCTACTCTACCGACACAAGGTTACACTGACGCCCTGCGTCACCCTGGTAACAACTCAAACAAGGAGCCGGAAGAAAAGCATTTCACACATAGAGTCTAACAATTCTAATGCAAAAAGTTGAAGAGCTGTAGAGCGTACCTCTTATCACCTCATGCTCTGCAGGATCGTAGACATCCAAAGATCGCGGCTGTCCACAGTCCCAACTGTCAGCTCCCGGAGCCTGACGTGGACCACCTAGTGTTGATGAGAAGGCCTCATAAGGTCGTCCCCCACTACCAGCTCCTCCCGCTCCTCTACTAGCACCACCTCTCTGGCCGCTACTCCGACCACGACGCTGACTTTGTCATGGTGGTGCACCTGCTGCTTGCCCGAGGCTCTCTGCATGCCTGGTCGGGCAGTCCCGTGCCAGGTGACCTCGCCCATCGCAAGACTATCACCGACTCTCTCTGGGCTGCACTGGTTCCCTCTGGCGCCACTGTGGTGTACGACCACACCCCTGAGTCTGGTTGTCCAAAATCCACCTACATCGAGGTTCTGCTTGCCGATGACCACTAGCTACGACAGACGTCTCAGCTCCAACGTGCCTGCTGCCACCACCAACTCTAGAACGTGACAGGAAGCTCTCTGTAACCATCGCCTACTCTAGAACCCCGACATATATGGGAATGCCCAAGGGTACTATGATAGCACGAATCTCTCGGTGGAGGCCCTTCTCAAACTTCCACGCGCTGATGTTGTCGTCATAGACCACGTTTGGTTAAAAGCGTGCACGATCTTAGAAACTATCCGTGTACTCGGCCACTGTCATCCCTCACTACTGAAACTGCAGGAGCTCCTGAATCCAAATGGAGCGCAAGCAGGAGGGAAAAAATTCCCCACGGAACAACAACTGAAATTCGCCCCATGAGAGCAAAGACTCGTCAAGAAGCTAAGTCACCAGACTCCACCAACGCCAAGCTGCTCCCCAAAAAAGGGTGGCTGCCAAATCCACTCTCTGATCTGTCGGCATCTGCACAAGCCTGAAAAGGCTAACCACTGCCTCTAGCCAAACCTCTGCTGCTTGAGGGTCTGGCTCGCCACTGAACCTCAGCGGTCTCTGCCGCTGGAACTCACGGAGCGCGCTCAACCTGCGCTTAAGCCCCACCTGCTCTACTGAAGCTGTCTGCTACTCAACAGGTGGGGGTGCTGCTATCGGTCCACCCGGAGAAAGGGGCTCGCATGATGGGTTCTGGACTATGGCCTCGTAGCTCACAGGGTCTTCTTTACAAACCAAAGCTGGTATCCTGGCTGGCTGCCTTCGTGGAGACATCCCGAATATTATCAAGGAGTGCCACGGTCAAATGAGCATATATGTATATACCAATAACAACAACGACGAGGAGATGACTCAAGAAGGACAGTCAAATACTCAATCCTATGTGATGCACAAACCAATTTTCCCTGCAACAAGTGTCTCAGCATGCCGAGTCGACAAGCGGGTTATCAAGGTCCTGGTGAATGGATACGTCGGCCGCTACACAATCACTGGACTCCCTAGCCAGAGAGCCACTCTCGAGACATATTAACATCGTTTCCCTAAATCCCAACCAGTTCCTTTTATTTTAGGGATGTCCGAACATCGTCCTAAGGAACAAACCTCTCTCTGATACCACTTTGTCACGAACCGACCCTACATGGGCTCGAGGCGCAACTATCCCAAGCCCGCCTCCATAGGCCAGGGGATGACGACCAGCGCCGAAGGCACAACAACTCGGGGAGGCCTTTTCCTAAGTACCTGTACACACACACATGTAGAACACACAATGAAAAAGTGTAGAGTAAAAGAAAAGACAAGAAAAGAAAAGGGAAACTGCTATATATAAACCACAATTGTGCATCGACCTCTAAACAGTACAAAGAAAGTACTGAAAGTAAACTAAAAAGAAAAGGGACAAACACGTGCCAAACCAAAAAAGTGTCACAACCTGACAACAGGTGAACAAAAAGTAAAAAGCTGGAAGGGTCCCCCACCTGGAACCCGACTCCGACCACCACACGCGGTCCAAGATCTAGAACTCCTATGCTCCACTAAAGTAACGACCAACCTGTTCGTCATCTACAAGGGCACACCAAGTGCGGTAAAAGCCCAAGTAGGGGTGAGTATAAAAATACTCAGTAGGATACCCTGAAGGCTCGAGGGAGAAACAAAGGAGGTACCGAAGGGTGAGCAGTAGAGCGAACATGAAAAGTAAAGGAGTACAACCGAGAGTGTAGTAAAGAGTAACAGTAGAGAGTCCAGCTCAACCCAACAAGAGAAAGGAGAGACTCGTCCAGGAACAAGGAGCTGGAAACGGTGAGAATATGAACTTCTCATCGATTCTTCACTACCTATAGTAGGAGAGTATACTCATCCCACCACGAAAATCTAGACACAGAAATCACATGGCATACCCCGCGCGTCTTCACCTCTCCTAGAGGGAGAGTAACCAAGTCCACGAAGTGGGTACTGAAACAAGGTATATACAAATACATATGCTCTGTCAAGAAACCCAAACAAGATAGTAAGGGGATCTCCGTCCCGTAGCTCAGCCCAAGAAAGTGAGTAGCCAACAGTCCCAGAAGTAACACCATCGATGCCCAGCATCCCACATGTCTGCCCCAAACTACAAGTCAAGGGGTTCAAACCACCACACCTCAACACTATCCTCTTTGGGCGGCACTGACTCGCCCGCACGATTTTAGGTCACATCTCAAGGACGCGTCTCGATGGGGAAAGTGCCCCTCTTACTTGAGAGTTATGGGGGAAACATCAAGCCCCACCTTGTCACTGCCCCGCAGTCGAGAAGTCTCCTCAAAGTCGACAGGTGACCCCCTGCCCAGCCCTGCTGGAGGGTCCCCGGAAGTCGACGAGTTCCCACTATAGGAAGACCCGGAAAAAG
Source organism: Viscum album (assembly GCA_963277665.1). Taxonomy (NCBI): domain Eukaryota; kingdom Viridiplantae; phylum Streptophyta; class Magnoliopsida; order Santalales; family Viscaceae; genus Viscum; species Viscum album. The sequence continues at coordinate 1,033,082,650 of OY728128.1, read as the reverse complement.
TCGACGGGTGCCACACTGACTAGTCCCGTAACAGGGTAATCCACTGGAGGGCGACCCGACAAAAGTCGTCGACGAGACCACTGCCGAGTCTAGCTGGAGGTAACCCAGCATCGGGGACCACTGCTGAGCCCAGCTGGAGGTAAGATCGACATCGGGGACCACTGCCCAGCCCCACTGGAGGTAAGCCTGGCATCGGGGACCACTGCCCAGCCCTGCTGGAGGTAAACCCGGAACTGCTCTGGCCATCCCTGTTGGATGGGACTGCTCGGTGAACACCGCTGTACTGGACATCCCTTCTGGATGGTACAACTGGCGATCCCTGCTCGAAACAACCTTAGCCCTGCTTGTAACAACCTCAGCCTTGCTGAAAACAACCTCAGACCTGCTAGAAACAACCTCAGACCTGCTGGAAACAACCTCCGCCTTGCTGGAAACAACCTCCTGGGTAGAGGATTGGTGCCCGCGTAAAGTATTGGTCACACCGAATCCACAAGAACTCTACCAGGGAACACAAAGTGACGGGAGAAACTCCCCAGGCCTCTCAGGGCGGTCACAATCCAATCTGCTGAGTCACTATCGAAGCGGACCGAGTCAACTCATCCCAGAAAGTGGGGAAACACCCAATTTGTACGAGCACACGTCGTCTTAAACGGTGCCGCAGTCCGGTGGAAGGAGAACGGTACTGAAACCCCTCACTGTTGAAGAAACAGAGGAACCAAACCATCTCTATCGGCCAAACGAGAACCGAACCAGGGGAAAACTCAACCCTACCGGTCAACAAACGAGAATAGGACCAGGGGAAAACTCAACCTTTCTTGTTAAAAAACAAGAAAAGAGGAACCCTTTACGTCGCGAGAGGTCAGAAGTACGTAAAGCAGAGCACGACACGCACATGGGGCCCACACGACGTGTGGCCCCAAGTCAACTCTGACCAAGCGCGCAAACATTATCAGGTACCAAAATCCACATGTATATCCCAGCGCTTCCATATAATCCTAGAGTATACCACGTCTCCAGCCCAAAGGTTAACGTGCACCCGACACCAAACCTCAACGCGAAGGCGTGACGTAACAACTCCAACCTGCCACCTCAACGGCTGAGGCACAACCAACCACATCTCGTTAAGCATAACTTCACTCACACGAGAGTGCATGCGATCACACGCCAAGGGTTCTCTGCAAACACTGCAGGAAGAACCACCACCGGGGCACCTTCCCATTCCACATTTATTAAGATCGCGTAAGAGGCTCCGCTCGCCTGAACAGATTACTCCGTTGTAATCCTCGCAGAAAAACACGCGAGAGCGACTACTTACTCACCTCAAACAGATATCCGACGGAAAGGTCACCAACACCGCCTCACGCCTGAAAGACGTCCGGTGATCCCGAGCCTCGACCCTGAAAATAGTCAGGCACATCGCACCATTGCGATCCCCCAGGAAAACACGTCAAAAGGACTGCTCACTTGAGCGGAACAGATATCCGGAGAAAAAGATACATTCCGGTGCAACGCACACGAGTGGTGCTACATGGGACCTACATCCCGATCCTGAAACTCAACGGACGGATCGTACCATTGCGATCCTCTCGAAAAAGTACACAAGTTCGACTAATCATTTGTCCAAAACGGACACCCGATGATAAAGCTGGAAATCACCGTCAACTCCCGAAACGGCCCTCACGGGGCCCGCACTAGCATGCTGAATTAAAGCGGGCAGACTATGCCATTGCAATTCCCCCGGAAAAACAACCAAAAATGACTGCTCGCGCGCCCCGAATGGATGTCTGATGAAAAAGTCATGAAACGCTGCACACAGCTCAAAAGACGGGCCGTGGGGCCCACACCTCAACTCCGACCTCAATGCCCGAAACCACCCTCTAAAGCTTCTCCCTAGTGCTAGGGTCCCAACTCCACTAACGACGCTCAAATCGAACGTCGGATGTGTCCGCGCCATCCAAAACAAGATTCCCGGAAAAACGTCAAGCTTACTTAACGCACGAGTCGTGCTACCAAAGCCCCTTGTTTCGGGAATTAAAAATTCCCAAAACCATCTCCAGAAGTCCGTCTCGTCGATACAGTTCTGCTGCCGTAGACGGATCATCAAACAGATGTGCCATTTGGAAGTTACGACATTTTTTAATGTCATCGGACGTGGGGGGGGGGGGGGGGGTGGTCCTGACCGGTCCGGCCGGTCCACACCCCCTAGACCGGCTCAAGCTGGCCAGCCCGCGGCTCAGCTGGCTGAGCCGCCACGGTCCGAGGTCCAGAAAACTGGACCAGACCGGAGGCCGGTATTTATTCCACATGGAGACCCACAAAATCAGGTCCGCTGTATGCTGGCCGGGATCAGCGACCCCTGTCTTCCGCGTCCTCGCGCCCCACTGGCGCTCACCGCCTCCGCTCGACCCCGACGTCGCGGCCGCCTGCTCGCCATCCGCAGTCGCCTCCGCCGCGCTCGTCCGATGCCCCCAGCTCACCCGGCCAGTGCCGCCTCACCCTGAAGACCGTCCACCTCCTGGAGTTCACGCCGACCGCCGCTGCCGCTCGCCGGCCCGCCGTGCTGAACCGCCGGAACCCCAAAACCTCCAGGAGAAACTCCAAAACACCCCGGACTTCGACTGGAAACCGCGGATGCCTCAGAACTCCAAAATTAAAACTGAAACATGCTTAAAATAGCTTAGAATACGTACTACGCATACATGGTCTTTGTTTGAGGATCAAACAACAATTCGATGCTAAAATTGGGATTCAAAGGAGGTTCAGGAATAAAAAGAAACTCAAAAAGAAACTCCAACCTCGCAGGGCTTCGCCCGAAGCATCGCCGCCAAACCGCCGGATCCATTTCCTCTTCCACCTTTCTTGGGAGGGAGGAGGAGTAGAAGGAGATGATAGGTTGAGGGAGATATTCACCAGGGGAGGAAATGAGAGAGAGAGAGGAGAAGAGGAGAGTTTAAATAAATAAACTCTTTAATTAAAAGTCCCGACCCCTAAAACACCCGCGTCCAAAACCTCTAGTGTGGTCAAGATTAAGCTCTCCCTAGGGTAAAAACCACCTCCTGAGCACAATGGTGGTCTCAAAATTCTATTCCGATCTTCCGTTTGAAAGTTATAAAGCTGAACGCCCAAAACTGCCAAATTACGAAAACGCCCCTGGGGCCATTTTTCACAGATGGCCCGCGCCCGCAAAACTTATACCCCTCCTAGGGTAAATGGAACATTAAGAACTAAACGGTGCCCTCAGTTTTCTAATCTGAGCCACCGTTTAAGAGATACTTGAGTTAAGACATTAAACGAATTAATCAATTAATTAATTTTTCCGTTTGACGTTCCGGGAGCAGGCGAGGGGTCCAAACATCCCGCGCGGACATGTTTTATATCGTTCCTAGGGTAAAAACCCCATTCCAGACCCGTCCATACACTCAGATCTCTGATCTGAAACTCTGTTTAGGAGTTATCGCCTTTATTTGATGTTTTTAGTGTGAACACAATGAAAATTTAATTTCGGCCACTTCGGGGCTCGGAATTGCACGCCGTCTGAAGGCACTGCTCTGAAATAACATCAAGAATATGCCAAAGTCTTTCGAAGAAAAAACCGGGTTCTTAAATTATCCACATATAATTTAATAAATTATCCACAGATAATTTAATAAATTATCCACAGATAATTTAGGTTCTATAGATTTATTTAAAATGAAACTATTTTCCCATAATTTGAGAAGAGAGAAAAAAGAAAGAAGTAAATAAATAGAATAAAATAATATAAAAACAAAAAAATCATGTTTACCTAATTTTCATAGTGCACCAAGGAATAAAGAGGAAATATTCATTCCACTAGGTTTAAAAGAGGGAAATAGTAGGTGGCTTACATGATTGCATGAAAGTGAATCCAAGGTCACCCGAACTTGACAAGATCCACCAAAATCAATATTATAAGGGTTATTCTATATCAAAACCGAAAAAACTCATGGAGTTTCTAAAACTGAGAAATTAATCTACCGTTTCAACTAACAATTAAAGAAGATTATTTTATTTTACCAGATTAATGTGTTGTTAATTCTAAATAGATAAAAAATGGATGATTTCATGTTTTCTGAATTCATCCATGTGAGGAATAGTGGAAGTTTAGCATGCAGGAATCGTAAAGATGATGAAAAAAATGATGAAAGAATTAATAAAATAAATATAATAATAAAATATTTGTAAAAAATTATCCTTATATGTAATTTAGCTAAACACTTGATGCACACAATGGTTACGTCACACATAGGGTAAAAATCACTTTACAAATCTAATAAAGGTTTCATATTTCTAATATGAGACACCATTTGGGAGATATTTAATTATTTCCGAAAATACATATGCACATGGAATAATATATTTACCCTTACATTCCATTAAATAAAATTCTCAATACACACAAAGGTTATATTGTGCCTAGTTTAAAACTCATGTTTTGTATTTAATGATGAACTCAGATTTCCCATCCAAGACACCATTCAATAGATATTCAATTATTCTATAAAAAATATATGCATGTGATATAATATATTTAATATTTTATCATATCAATACTGAGACTTTATGGGCATTAAAATATCATGCTAACTTTTCACCTAACTCCAAAAATATTATATAAAATATTCCAAAGTGTTTCTAAAAAAACGTCTCTGCATCAGCTGGGCTTATACCCTTACATAAGGCGTTTAAATAATTTAAAAGTAATGTTTGTGGAAAAATTAATTTTTTAATTAAAAATAAACATAATTTAAAAACAAAAATACCATTTTATTAGTATTTAAAAATTGAGTACACTGCAACACGCTTTGAGGGCTTGTCTGGTCAATCGTGTAAATATCTTTTTTTTAGTTAGAGATTTATGAATCTTACCTGGTTAGACCCAGTTTGGTCTAATAGGAAATCATAATGATTCAATTAATTTTTTAAATAATGGTAATGAAACAATGCTATTATCAATCTTATGTTGATTATCACTGTTTCCCATTGAAGTTCTTAGTTGGCGAATAGGATTTTTTTGAGAGTTTCACCTTGGTTGGGTCACCAATGATGTGGAAAATAAGGAAATATAGTTCTGATATTTGTGGGACCATTTGATATTTTTTAGAAGATTAGAAATGTGTCTTACAATTTAGATTTTACACCTTAGATGACATCGATCCATAATATGTTTCTTCTATGATTGCTCAAAAAAGTGTCTCTATAAACTTTCTCATATCTTGAGATGAGAGGACCTTGAAGTGGAACTTGATTTATCCTTGAACAAGAAGTCAGTTTAGATAGTTGATTCTCAGATAAATTTCCTTCATGTAAAGTCTTTACCCTTAGTTTAGGTGTTATGGTAGCATGATTCTGATTCTCATGAGATTTGGGAGTGTGAGGTCTTGATGAGAGGGTAATAGCCTCACCAATTTTCTTTAAAGTCTTCTAAATATGATTTATGGGGGTAGAAATATTATATTGTGAGGATAATTGTAACATCAAGTGTCTTTCAGGTATTTTTCCCTATGTTTTGATCTTCTCTAGTTTGTAACTTGTCTTGGGTTGTTTTGGGTGACTTTTGGACTTTTTTAGGTTTCTAGTCATGTGAATGGTTGGTGATTGGTTAATGAAACTATGAAAATTTTCCTAGGAAAACATGCACAATTTTGTTATAGTTTTATATGAGACCTATGGTTAGGGGCATGGTTAGTACTAACTGTATGACCTACCCCTAGAATCACACAACCATGGTTAATGGTGTTATTCATGGTTGGTATTTTTACTAGGGAGAAAAATGTAAGTAGATGGGATGAGGATTTTAAATTTTTATCATCGAATCCACATAACTATCTCAACTCCAAGGATTCACATCACGATATGAAATCCAAGGATCTTTTGCGAAGGAATTAAGCACAAAATTAAATCAAATAAATACATCATTAAATTTGAAGGTGTATTAAATAACCAATCATCATTAGTGACTGCTTCTTAATGGAACCAATATCAGATCACTATAGATCATCTACACACACTTCAAAAGTTTACAAGATTATTGATCATCAAAATTAGGGTGATAGTGCATAGATCCAATGAAGCCTTCAATTTCCTAAAAATCATCACTGTTCTAATCCTCCAATTCATGAAGAAGAACTTGAATTGGTTTCTTAGATCAAGATATTCTATTTCTAAGATACAAGAGAGATGAGATATGATCTCTAAATTTTGTGCAATTAATAGTATGAAAAACTAGAGCTTCCTATTCATATAGTGAGGTACAAAATACCCAGAAATAGATCCCCAACTCTTGTATATGCATTACCCACTAAATAATCCATTAATGGCATGTTATGACCAATAGAAAATGTCTTAAATTCCATTTTTATTTATTTAACTTACTTATAATATAATAAATATATTACATGATAAAAGTGATCCGTTGAACTCAACTCATTGTTCTAAAAAATATCAAACAAATATTGAATATTAAAGTAATATTCACTCGTTAAATATTTTCCCATGTATTTACTCAAATACTAATAAATAGATTAAATAAATAAAATCAACTCCAGTTTTTATATTCTCGAATAAAAATGAATTTGTTTATTTCTTGGCGATCATATATTTTTAGACATCTCTCACACCATGTAGTGGGGTGCACCTTGTCCTGTACTCTGATTCATTAGAATAGGCCAGACTTTTGAATAAGCTAATTATGTGACCCTTTATGCCCTTATCTTGATAGTAGTGAGTACAACTCATAGAACATGAGTAGAATTTAGCAACCCATCAAATCGCCTAAGTAGATAAGGAATAGTCATAGTAATGAAGACCTCCTACAAACACACGACATGTAATATAATCTCTTTTTCTCATGATATCACATAAATAAAGAATCACAATTTATGTCATCATCATTTCTTGATTTATTATTTACTAAACATACTGGATGGAATTAACTTCTTCTACCATGGCCATGGATTTAGCGAAGGTGCAACCATCCTAATCAATTTGGCATGAGATATAACTTTTTTTGGAAGGATCAAATTCTATCTTGATTTTTCAATCAATTTCATACCACCAATGGTGAACCAAGTCAATTTCCCTAAAATTGACATAAATTTCATCGTTTTCATATTTCATTACATTATGTAATAAAATAGTATAAACTGATAATAATATCAAGGTAGGATACCATTACACATGTTTTCTGATAGGAACTACCAATTAATTATAAAACATGGGGTGTTACTATTGGTGGGTCAATCCACCTGATCTATTATACTCGAGATCACCAAGTAAAAAATTACTGAGAAGTATCGATGTTTATAACCCCCATCACATGATAGTCAAACATAATCTATGTCCAATTAGTATAATGTATCTAGAACACTGGAGATATATTTAAGATTAATTTCTTTGTATATTGAGGTTCTCATTATATCCTAGAATTACTATAACATGATGATAAAATAAATAATTTAAGGATATTACCACGTAAATAGTGGAAATATTAGTGTTCGAACTATTATAGTATGTATACATCATATATAAGTCTTTGTATACATGATTTTTCATCTAAAAATACTTTTCAAGTTGGGTTTAGAAAAGAAACATTAACAACTCTCTCACTTTCACTAGAGCTAACTTGCTAATTTCAAAGTTATGTATCACATAATAAGATCATGCCTTGGCTGAGATATGGATTTAGTCATTGGACCTACCACATATCCATTGCATGGCTACTATGAAATATGTTACTTCACCTCCTTGAGTAAGAATTATCAAGAGATGATCTACCTAAGTATATTAATTTTATCCTCTATCTAAACTTGACATCATGTATAATAATATTATAGTAAGATTATACTAATTTATATAATGATAATACCTAAATTACTATGTGTTATTCCAAGAACTAAAATAATCATTGTGTATTTTACACATCTTCTTCAACTACATCAGAAGCCAAAATAGACTCCGTATATGTAGATATGGTTACAACATGATTAAATGAGATTCTATTCCTCATTAAATTTTCTAGAATGCAATATTAAATCATATTGATCCAAAGGAAGACAATTTTATGTCACATTATAACTAGTGTCCCTTACTCTCCAAGTACCAGAAACATATCCCTTGTACTCTACCAAGTATAATTGGAAAGTACTAACCACTTACCATGTAGTTCTCTAAGATTAATATGATATTTTTCTTATGATAAAGTAAATGTCAAAAATATCATATCTAGTACATAGCATGACAAATGAGATATTTCCATCACTAAATCATATAGAATTATACTCACTATTATAATATCCTCCTATGTCCTATACATGTCTTCTCAAATAGATTTATACCAAGTAAAATTTGAAATGATCTTCTCTAGAATTATTAGATGTTTTATTTTTTCAATACCATGTCAGTATATATACTTTGAATTAGTCTGAAAAACCCATTAGATTAAACTTAGTAGATATTGTTACCTAGAATTAGGATTATAATTTAAGTAAATATTTGAAGAATTACTTTTATTCTAGTCTTAAGAAGCCGTAAGACTAAAAATATTTTCCCATATGTTATTAATATATTTCCTTGGAAAACCATGACACTCCCACTGATCACTTATAAAAACATGACAAAAATTCATTAAAAATGAATATTATATGATCTTGTTTCTTACTTTAACTCAAAACTAGATTTTAGTAACTTTAACCCCTTATTAGAATTCTATGGTGTCTCCAAATCTTTTCTGTTGTATCATATCGACACATTCCAAGAAAGGTGATCTTGAAATCCAATTCCCAATATAACGATCATATAAAGTATCTATGAAAATTATAATTATAATAGATTTAATAAAAATAATTAGTATAAAAAATTAATATTTATTAGTATGACTCTTGTACAAAAAATTTATAGTCTCTCTTGAATACCCACCAATTAATTGACATCAAATCACGAAACTACCAAAATAAAAACTTATTTTTTATACATAGAATCCATTTCCTAAATATAAAATTTTCAATCATAACTTATTTCCATTTAATCATTACCAATAGTATACATTATTATAAATAAATAATTTATCACCCACCCTGGTGAATATAAAACTGTCACAGTTGTTTTAACCAACCTATGTTGTATGTGTCTCTAGAACATTCCTTTTCTATGAAATCTTTTGGTACTTTTTCCTATTACAACCACTTGTGCATCTCTAGCATTGACTAAATCTATGTCAATTTATTTATACCACTCTCTAAAATAGAGACGTTTCCCTTTTATAGAAATAAAATCTATCACTTGATTATAAATTTTATATCATATGGATTTATATAATATCATATATGATCATTAGGATACTAAATAAGATGCACTTTGTGTTTTTATTGATGAATGTTTGTTTATATTCTTAACAAACTATTTTAATTTAAACCCATGTTAATTATGAAACAATGGATTTATATCATACTATAATTCATATTATATCCATTTTTTCATTATAGTTAGCAATGGCTATGGGATAATGTTGCTATTTGTGAGGCGTGTCTCAAAAGTAATGAAAGTTTTTTCAATGCATACAAGTATCAACATTAACTCTCCTTTTACTTACATCAAGAATAAGATGTGTATATTGAAATGTGCATTTAGGAATTACTCCACTATACATTTTTATGATTTAAATTTTCATGTAATTATAATAATAAATCCTCCTTATATACCTCATAGCTTTGATGTGTATAAGGAAATGTGAGTTTAGGAATAAATCCACTCTTCATTTTATAATCGATTAATGCTTGGTCAAGACATTCTTCAATGCTGAGGAACAAAGAAACCCACATATTATTTCCATGAATATTCCATACCACACTTTTACTTTATTTAAAAATCTTAATGTAATCTCATAAATTATATGAATTTACCTTCAGATTATCCTTGGAACAATTCAATGTATCTCGCTGAACTAATTCCAAAATCTTGGTGACTTAAATTTGTCTCTAAAGGGTTATTTTTCCAAAACTAAATAAGTAAATGTGATGATAATATCTATGGTATTTAACTCCAAATAGTTTGAAAAACTTACTAGATATATTATTAACAACTAAGTTGTTTTAACAGACAAAATTATCTTTCAAAAACTTGGTATAACTGAGTTTTTAATATTATATTCATTTTTTATTTACAATTATTCAAGAATTAATAAACTATTAGTTGAGTATGTGACTCCATAAAAAACATTAATTGTGAATGTAGAATAATGTTTCCTTTTGGAAAAAGGAAAAGTTAGATAAATTTATTTTTAATACCTAAAAAAAATTCAATAAGAATCATTAATCATGGAAATTAGAATTTGTGTACATCTCAACGCTAATTTAGGAATCACCCTTTCTCATCCACTTAGATAATTCACCTTACATATTACAATGTTTCTATTCTTACTTATTTATTATATTTAAATTCATATATGTTATAGGTATATAGTATTTAATTCCTAATAATTACAAAAAAACATCACATAAAATGACGGGTATAAGTTAGTTGAAGCCTCTACTTACTTCTACTTCAATTTATTGTATTTTATCTTCTATAGAAATATTTCAAGACATAAGAATAAAATAAATTATTATATCATTCATTTAATCTTTTTTAATAGAAAATTGAAAATGTGCCTTTGTTGTCACACTTTACATTAGCTTTTTGTAGTTTTATTTAAACTTGGTCACCATATGAACTAATGATTAATCTTTATTTATGTTATTATATTTTTGGTGAAGCTTACCCAATAGGTCATGAAGCCTTTTTCTCTATATTGTTTTTTATGATCCAAAATGAAACTCGAGTAATTTGGTGATAAGGATATTAAAAAGATATTTATTGAAATATCATAACATATCTTTCAATTTACAAATATTTATTGTAATCATCACATCATTCATATCTTGATTCAATTTCCCCTCAAAGACTTCTCAGAGATAAGATAACATATTAAACCATAAAATTCCAAAATTTATTTTTAAAAGTAATTTGAAATTGATGATAACACTATGATATAAACATAAAATGAGATATCCATATGTCTCTAATAATTATCTTTACAACCCTCACTTCCTGAGGTGTCTTAATAGGTAGTTGAGACTACAACACACATAATTTCCTATATCATAGTAATTTGTGCAAGAACCTGCACTACTCTTAGAAATTCGTAATGGAGGGTAAAGTTTTTTTTATAGAATTGATCATAGTGAACTGATGGTATTATATCAATTCTTCTACAAAATAAAATTTTATTAGCTAAGTACTTTATATCAATTAGTGATTAGACACTACCAATTAATTAAATCATTATATATCGCCCAATATTTTATTTAAACACAGTATCACTCACCAATAGATTCAGAATACCACATCAATTGAGTATTCTAGTGGAAGAGATCCCTGAAACCTCTCTTCATAGTTCAATATATGGATATGAAAGTAGTTAGAGATTTTCAGGGTGTGTGTTTGACTAGCCAATCACATCAACTCAAGGCTCCATGAACTATTGAGTGAAGTCCCATATTCTAGAAATCATAAACTTGATTTACTCAAATATTTTCCTCTAAATTTTTAATAAGATAGATTTGAGTAATTCCTTTCTACCATATTTAGTTAATTTGACCCATCGATTTCATAATAACTCTCTAATATTAGGAGTAATCCTCAACTATGGCTGGCAAGAACCTCATATTCTCAATTTTTTTTATAATTGAAATAATAGAAGGCGTTACAACTTAATATTTATTTTTCGGTTTTTATTATTTTTAAATGAATGAAATAATTTCCATTATAAATACACATAATATGTTATCACACTCATCACATGACCATGAAGTAAATATAAAATATTCATCACACCTAAATTTTTATAATCTATAAATTTTAGTTTATTATTTTATGTGATCACAAAAAATTTCATATTCAAAAAAAAATAATCCATGTATAAATAAAAATAAAAATGTGACCAATCATGGTCATATACAATTGGTTGATCTATTAAACATAAATGGATCATTCATAACCCTAGGAGCCTAATTATTGAGCTGTTCTTGACTAATATCTTAGCTTGGACCCATTTCCAATGTAACCATGTCTCTTTAGGAATACCACCTCATACCAATGTGGTTCATGTCCTATAATGTACTAAACATTACACATATGAACTTAGGAGTGCATAAAATAAGTGAGTAGGTTATATATATTTGATATATAATTAATTTTTTAATAAAGTCTTATTGAGTGAAATTTAAATGGTTTAAAATAATTTTATCTAATTTTAATTCATAAAATATTAATCACATGGTCCCTATAATTTTTTTAACACATTCCAAGTTTTCCTTAAAATTTTAATTTATTTTTTTAAAAATTTCAAACCCACTCATGCTCCAAAAACCCTTTAAATGAGGATCTAGGCCATCTTTGGGCCCGAATAGGGCTGTACAGGTCGGGCAGTGGCAACATCCTCATTTAAAGAATAGGGAAATGAGAGGGGTTCAGGGAGTGGTGGCACATAGTTGTGCCTTTGATTTTTTTTTATCAATATATTTCCCACCTATTTTGGCAGTTGGGACAAAAATATCCCCATGATTTTGTGGGGCCAAGTAGATCACAAGGGAAAAACAACCGACCCTTCAAAATATTTTTTAACCTGCTTAATATAGGCATGAACAACTTCCTTCCCCATTTTATTTTTTTAGATTTTGGATCATATCATGGAAAACCACCCTATTTAATCATTCTTATTTTATTATTTTTTTCTTGTGATTTTTTCAAATCCTAATTTCTTGCCTCATTAGAAAAATATTAAATGACTATTCCAAAATATATGGATGCTTTTCCTAGATAGAAAACACAATTACAGCTATTTAAAAACTATTCAATGTTATTGGATTAATGAAAAACTACCACTGACCATCAGAATAAAATTAAAACACACACACACACACATAAATTTATATTCTCTCCATTTTATATGACCTAAAAAAATCAGTTTTGATCTGATTTAAAACTTTGGATGAACGCGACTTGGACATCAGTGATCGGATCGATGCCTAGTTTGTTACAATGAGATTTTGAAAATGAGATCTACATGAATTTAATTAAAATTAAAATTTTCCTTATATTAAGCATTAATGTAATACCTTTGATACCAATTATTGGTACCCGGGTGCTTAGGGTAGTATATGGGCTAGATATTTAAAATTTTTATTAATAGATAAATATAAATACATAATTTCTCATGATGTGAAGCCTAGTAAACAATCTAAAGAAACCATGAAAAGGAATTAATTAGAAAATGAAATCAAATAAATACTACATTTTATTTGACGGTTCATTCTAAAACTACTCATCACTGAAGACAATTTCTAAAAGGAACTGTCATCATATCCATCTAGATTATCCACATACTCATTGAAAGTCTATGCTAATGTTGATTGTTGATATCTTGGTACTAGCATAAATATTTTATGAATGCTTCTATGTAATGATGATAACCACTACTCTAATCCTTTTATCCATTATTTTTTTTGGATTGGTTCCTTGGATCAAGAGAACTCACTAGCATGTGAGATATATGAGAGAGGAGGTCTCAAATTCATGCAATGAATAGTACACTAAACTTGAGTCTCATAATCCTTATATAATGAGTTAAAAATACTAGAAAATGGACCCTCAACCTTTCGATATGAATTACCTACTAAATAATAAATAAAATACCTTTATGTCCAACTAATTGTTTCTTAATTTTCATTTTTTATAAGTTACTTGTAATATAATAAATACATTATATGATAAAATTTATCCACTTAACTCTTGTAATTATTCTCAAAAATATTAAACAAAAATTGAATATTAAAATAATATTTTTTCATTAAATAATTTCCCATGTGTTTACTTAAATATGAGAAAATATATTAAATAAATAAATTCAACTAAAATTATTATATACTGAAATAATAACGGATTTATTTAGTTCTTGGTGATCCTATATTCTCATACAAATCTCATTACCCATGGTGTGGACCACTATGTCTTGAATTCTAATTCATTCAAATAGGATAAACTTTTGAAAATGATAAGTGTGTGACCCTCTATGCCCTTATCACGATAATAGTGAGTACTATTCATGGACTGGGAGTGGAGTCTTAAAACCAATAAAGGAACCTAAGGAGATAAGGAATTTTCTTAGAAATTAACACCTCCTATGAACTCACATTGTAATATAATATCTTTTTCATGAAATATCTCATAAAGTTGGACACACACAATGTGTTATCATCATTTATCACTTTATGTTTCATTTACGTTACTACAAATACATACCTTCTTCTACCATGGACATGGATTTAGTGAAGGCACTTCCATATTGATCAACTAGGCCCGAGATATTACTACCTTTCAGAAAAACAAATTGTATCTTGATTATTCAATCAATTTCAAACTATCAATGGAACACCTAATACAAGCTACCATTCCAGGACATAAATGCATGATATAAGTTTTTAATCAAAGAATATTTTTTTTTGAACATTGATAATAATCTCAATTCAAGTGACCATAACACATGTTCACCAATAGCAATGACCAATTACACCTTTAACATGTAGTGTTCCTATTAGTGGGATAGTCCTCACAATCTCATATACCTAGGATCACCAAGTGATTACTTCATGAGAATAAGTATCAATTATTATGATCACCTAACACTAGATAGTCAGAAATCATATGTTTCCAATCAATATTATGTATCAATACCATATGAAATTTGTTTAATATTGTTGTAATAGTATCCTGAGGTTCTTATATTAGTTAGGAACTTCTATAACCTATTGATATAAAAATCATCTAAGGAAATTTCCAAGTAAATAATAGATAAATTATGATAAGTATAAATCATGCATAACACTCTATGCACAAGATTTGGTAATTTAAAATTACTTTTTATGTTGGGTCTAGGGAACCCACTTTTAAAACTATCAGTACTTAGTATGTCAGACAATGTGGATAAATGATGTGATGATAATTTCATTCTTAATTTTTATTAATTTAGTCCCCAAGACCCTAAATTAATATACAAAATAATCCCATTCAAACCTAACTCGATCCTTTAGAATTTAGAGGCTCTCTAGCGGCGATTTTGTGTCTTTTGACCTCTTTTATTCATAGAATGAGGTGTCTTTTGATGCATCAAATCTCTTTTGGTGTGTGTAATCTAAATTTATTTTTGGTTTTTTCTTCCTTCCTCACTATCTATATTAAATAGTGTTGGATACTCATGTTTTTGATCAATATACATCTTGAATTTATCACTATCTATCTATCTAATTTCTATTGGTGGATCCTGTGTGGGTGTATGTTGATCTTGATTGAGGTAGGTGGTTTCATAAGGCAATATATATCAATTGAAACCTTCTAGGCATGATTAATTTAATTTGGTTTTATATTTGACTTCTAATTCTTAAATTGAGTCTCTTGATAAATGATTTGATATATCATAGTGTGCATGATGATACCCCTTGATAATGGATTTTGAATATTAAGTGTAGATTTCAAGTAAGTGATCCTGATTTGAAATGAATGATTTGAAGCATGATTTTGATGAGATGAAAAGGAATGAGATGTTTTATGATATGAAATGTGATTATATTAAATAAAATACATGAGTTTTTTATAAAAGCCACTTGATGCCCCGTTTTTGAAAGGAAATGTATGTTTTTGAAACCTAAAGTTTGGGACAATTGAAATGATTGATATTGATTGATTTGGGTGATAGACCCAAAAATTATTAACTTCCTTGAATCATATGGGATAATTGTTAATCAGGATAGAATAAAACATGACAGGTATTTATTATCTCTACCTTTAAATGGAATGATTATGATAATAATAACTAAATTATCTTGAGGGCATTAAGTTTATTATTTGGGATTCTCTTCTATTCTCCAGAAGTTTGGAAACTAGGGAGTATGTGCACACCTGGAGCTGTATTTCATTGTGATGTGTGAGGATAAATATAAAAATATTACCTCATGTACCTTAAAAATTGTTCTATGATTGAAATTATTATACATTCCAATTATTTATTGAAATGATTCACTAATGTATATTTTAGTAGGAATTAGTATTCATGTCTGTTTTGATAAAGATGCTTATAACTTACTATTCCAATGATAATGAACTTTCAAACCTATTTTATAATATCCATTGAAATGTTTTGAAGAAAAAAAATTTATGGGAACTGTGAAAATATATTCATTCCATGTTTTACTAGAAATTGTGAAAATTGGTTTATTTGTTATAGATTGATTATGAAATTCTTGGTAAGATCCTACTAGGTTTTTTTAATGATGCCCTACCTTTTACTGTGGGAATTTATTATTTTTTTAATTCTAGGTCCAAGAAAGAGGAAATAACCACTTATAGGTGGTATGTGTTCTTGATTAGAAGGACCTTGGAAGTTGAGAGGGACTGATGGAACCTATGCTCCACCTGTTACATAGGGATTTTATGATGATGTCTTAATGAATTATTTTGATTTATTTTGTAGTTATTCCACTTTTCAGACTTGTATCTGTCTACTTGTGGCATTTTCTCTCTTGTGGACTTTTTTTCATACCAACTATTTATCATTTTATATAAGCGAATTTATCTTGATGGTATATAATTATTAATAAATTATTCCTTAT
Organism: Viscum album; assembly: GCA_963277665.1. NCBI lineage: Eukaryota > Viridiplantae > Streptophyta > Magnoliopsida > Santalales > Viscaceae > Viscum > Viscum album. Next base: position 1,033,065,932 of record OY728128.1, on the reverse strand, counting down.
TGATTTTTTGATTCCTAGGTGGTAGTGGCCAACACTTGGGGATTGGTAACACCCTCCGGGATATGTTTTAACTGATTTGGGTACAATTTATGTGGGTTATACAAGTTGGTTCCTGACACCCAAACCCACACTTTCAGGCCCATTGTTAAAAAAAAATCTTTTACACATATCATTTGATGCCAACTTAGATGAACCAATCCAAACATATATTTATTTTATATCCTTTCCATAATTTGAAAAAACATTTCAAAATAATCACAAAATCTTAAGAATTGAAGGTTTTTTTCTTTGATGATTAGTTATATAAGAAACATATTTTACAATACATGGGAATATTTATCCATAGTAAAACCCCACTATACCCCCTTATAGACTCCTCATAGGTTATACCCATCTACATAACTAGAAGAATGGAAACATGAGAAAAGGGAGAGCTCAAATATTCAGTAAGGGAATACTTATCTTCATGTGACGAAGGTTTATATAAAAGAATATTAGAAAACAGAACCATGGGAGAAATATATTATTAAAAAGGACATGGGATTATAATATTCGTCTATAATTAATTATAGAAAGACATGCAATCTCAAATTAATAAAAATATGCCATGGAATAGAAGTTCAAGATGATTAACATGATCCATTACTCATAATCATAGGCATGTAACATAAACATTAGTCATGTCTTAGAAACATAACAAAATAAGGAACTATGGCCCAAAACATAATCATAGAGAAATTATAACATTTTGAGAAAATTCAATCATTCCCACACATTATATTGTGAATAAAAAAATCTCATGCATTATATTGTGATTAAAAAAATGTTCACACATCATGTTGTGAACAAAAAAATTGTCCATACTACATATTGTGAAAAAAAATTCCACTCTTCATGTCATAAAAAAATAGAATGTTCACACTTCATATTGTGTATGAACAAAATTTCCATTCATAATATCGAAATCTCATGAGATATAAATCCTAAACCGTCACACCTTAGTGTGATGATTGTCAATTATTCTATGTTTTTTTGATTCTTTTTGAAATTCTAGGAGTTTATTATTGTAAATTTAAAATTATGGAATGTTTTTAGTCCATAAATTATTTGGATAATAGTTAGGTGTAACTATGCAGTAACCTTGCATAGGTTTTTTTTCATATTGATAGAGTATTTTTTCCAAATCTCTACATGGGTTTCTAGCTATGAAGGCCTCCTAGATGGTTGTATGACAACATTTTTCTCTTGAGGGTAACCTTAATGGTTGGTTCATGGTTATTAGTAACTCTGTGAGAAAACTATATAGGTTTTTAGTGTGTTTGTATTGTAAGACAAATGGTTAGAACACTATTTATGAAACCAAATTTCGAAACAATGTGAGTTTCATGAGCTTTTAATTGTGTGAAATTCCTATTCTACGTATATCCCTATTTACCCAATTCTTCCCTCTCTTCTCAAACACTTATCTATAACTAATTCCCTAGTTGAACCAAGGGTGATTCTTTTCCCCTCATCTTTTGATTAGAAAGCTTCATTCCTTCACTCCTTCGAGCAAAAACCCAAAGTAAGCCCTCCTTTATCGTATTCTTCATCTATCTTTCCATTATTATATATTTCTTCTTAGTTTCATCATACCTCATAAAAAATATATGATTAATGGAATATTTTAGGGTTTGAGGTAACTTTTTCATGGTGGTTTTAGTTTTCATCAATTTCTTGTGTCCCCTTACTACAAACTTGATCATCCTCCATCGAAGTTTATTACTTCCCACATGATTTCCATTAGATTTACATAGGTATTTTTTATTTTTAACTATATTTGGAATATAATTATGTTTTTGAGGTTTTTAAAAAATTTATTTACTAAATTAAATATATATTTGGTTGTTTTATTGAATTATAAAATGATTTCATGGTGGATTTTCAAATTTAATAATGGTTTTACATGGAATTTCATGTGGTACTTGAAATTTAAATTATTTATAAATATATAAAAGTTTTGTTTTATATAAAAAGTGAGGTTTCAAATTCTTTACCTTGTTTGGGATGTGTTGTAAATTGGGAAATTATGTCTTGACCCCTTAGGGGTTGTTCAGTAAAAATTAATTTGGTACTTGATGGGTTTCAAAATAGTTTTAAAATGAGTTGGTTTTAGAAAATGTTCTATAAATTTATTTCAATAATTTTATTCAAAAAGATATTTTGAAAAGGTATTTCAAAACATTTTTGAAAATGTTTTTTCACCCTCATTCTATTCTGATAAAGGTTCATTGGGAACTTTCAAGTGATAATATAAAGGTGTGGGTGTGTGTAACCCTTATTTATACTACTTGTGATTTTTAACTCCTTATGAGTAATGTTTGATTTATATGGAGACTAGGTGATGTAGAAAGGGTATTTTTTCTAATGAGTGAGTTTAAGTTAAGGGTGAGATATAATTAATGTTTTATGATGGTTTTATTGTTTTCATATATGATCACCATTACCCTTTTTTTGGTAATTAGATACTTGAGTACTTGGTGGAAGGTATATAATTATGCTTAATTAGTTAGCCAAATGCTAAATTTTCACCTCTAGTTATTAATAAGGAAATATGGGGTGTTCTATTCTAATGAGGTTGGTTTTATTTTATTTGGGTAGAATTTTTTGGGAAGAAACAATTGATTTGAAAGTATTATTTCAAAAAATTATAACCTTAATTTTGAAAATTAAAATCCACTAACTTATATAATTTTTCATTTTTAAATTTTATACATCCCTTGTTTCTTAATGTGTTTTTTTGAAAATATAAATATTTTACTCGATTTAGAATATTGTTTCTAATAGATATAACTTTATAAAATTTTTCCAAATGGAGGATATCAGATGGAACTTCCTTATCCGGAATACATGTACTTTTTATATCAAATGGACTTATACAATGTTCACCAGATGAAGGTTTAAAAATTCTAACAGATAGAGTATAACAAAGTTCTTTAGAAATGGTTATTCTAAGTCTACAAGAGAGACTTTATTTTATGGAGGTAAATATAATTTTTGGACGAAATTTTATAAATAATAATAGACAAATAACTTCATAAATTTCACCAGATGAAGAATTTTCATTATACCAGATGAAACCTACAAGCATTTTAATAGTGCTAAAACATGAATACCACCAGGAATAGATGTTATTATGAACTTAAAGTGAATAATAAGTGAATGTGATTCCATTTCAACCAACTCTGAGAAATGTGTAATATGGAAATTAGGAGTGTGCCTATAAAAATATCTTTATTCAAGGAGGAGGGATAATTTTACAAAATTGAATATAGAAGTTTATTTTGAAATTTTAATAACAAATTGTTACTTGAGGTTACTCCATTGTAACTTTTATGGATTATTTTTCTTAAGTTATCCATTGTAAGGAATATTTTTTAAATTCCTTATGGTCTTTTTTATTTTGTAATTAATGTGTTTGATCTTGTTTGATCGAGGGATTATAGTTTTAAGGAATATGATTGATATACCGATCATCTAATAAAGGGTTCCAAAGGTGAAGGGAAAGTGAGGTTGTCTCCAATATTTTTGATCAAGGAATTCCAGGGTTATGAAGGAGGACCCAACAATAGGGTGAATATCATGGATACATTATTTAAAGGTTATTTACTTCCTTTATATTCAAGGTAAATGTGTGGAATTTTTTTTGTAAAGATATTTGTAAATTTCTCTGACGTTCATTAAAAAGTGTTTTCATTCTTGTTTTTATGTGTTCATATTCTACTTTGAAATTCATAAGAAAATTTTGATACGATTGGATATACACTTTTCTAAATATGTTTATAAAATTTTTAAAACAAATATTCTTCCAATAAAATTTCATTAAAGAGTTTAGAGAAATTTTTAGTTTTGTTTTTTTAAACTACAATTTACTAAAATATTAAAGAAAAAAATATAATCTTTTGATCACACATTTATCATTAGATAAGGTTTCTACTTGTTATGAACTTTTATACTAATTTGTTTTTTATAAAAAACATTATTTTTCTTATTTATGGTCGGATTTTAAATTAGGACAAATAAAAATATAAATCCAATAATAGCACATATTTTTGATGGTGCTGATTATGAATACTCGAGAGGCTATACGAAAACATTTTTTATCAACACTAGTGTTGATGATTTATTCATGATGACTGAAAATTATCAAATTCCTAATAAATTAGTCACTAATTTTACCAGAGAAGAGAATGGTGAATTTCATCTTAACTATCATGTTAGAAACACTTTTTTATGTTCAATGAATAAAAGTATATACAATCATATTTCATTATCGGAAGCAATGAGCAATATTTGGAGGAAACTTGATGTGACACTTTTTAAAACTAAAAAATTTATGGAAATGAGAATAAAAATGTTAATAGATGAAAATAATGATTTAGATTTATTACCTAGAGAATTATTTTCTAATATGAATAAATTTTTCATGACTATTTTAAAGTGTTTATAATCTTTTGTATATAAATACATGATTGATGAAGAAAAAGTTGAAAAAATCATTATTATTATTAAAAAATAATGTGAATCTAAGAGAAAAAATCTTGATGCTACTAACAATATGACTAATCATTGTTCGTATTATTTTATTAGAACTCCTATGAAATATAAATTTAGATTAAAAAGAGACATAAAAAAAGAATAATGGGGTAGTGTTTTCCTCTACAACTAATGCACCAAAGAAATATAGGTCATATGAAAAAGTTAAAAAGTCTTTATTTAAGATGAAATTAAAGTTAAGATTGAGATAAATTCTTCCTGAGAGACTGATAATGAACTTTCCCAACTTTAAAAAATAATTAATAATATTTTTGGCAAGAAATATATTTTTTAATTATTATAAAAATAAGAAAGAAACTTATGAAGTTATTTGTTATAAATGTAAAAAACCTGTTATATCATAATAGATTATTAATATTTGAAAACTAAATATAATAATTCCATAAATTTCTATAAAAAAGATAATAATAGTTTAAAATCATTACACACTCAGAGTGAAAGTGGTGAAGATAGTTATTTAGAATTTCTTTAAATAAAAATAGTGATGTACAAAAAGTTAGTGGTTTATATGTGATAATTATAGTGACAAATAAATTATTCTTGTCTAAGGTATTCACTAAATATATTACAAATTTATCCATAAATTAAAACTCTCTAGATTTGGATTATGAATTTTTTAAGTATTTTGTTGTATACAAAGTTATTATATCTGATGATGAGGATAATTTACCAAGTTTTAAAGTGGTATTTAGATATGATACATTTATAGAAAAAATAACAATGTTTTGGAAAACTATGAAAATTATAATTTAGATATTTCCAAATAAAATTCAATAAATTATAAACTTACTTAAAAAATTTCATACCTCACTAAATATCCAGTTAATAAATATAATTATATTTTATCTAAATATGATATGAAATAGGTTATGAAACTCAACTCTGAAATATTTTGATATGGTTGTCCCTTTGAGCTCTAACACATATCAAATCAATGGTTGTGGTGATATATACACCCCTTGTGACACTGGTAAACCTATGTCACATTTATTGAGTCTAAAAAAGGCTCATAAGGGCTCCAAAACCGAGTTTTTATTCATTTTACCCCAATTTTTTAACATTTGATGGATTTTTAGCATGTTTTGGGCGGTCTTATTGCCCTTTTTTGGTGGGGAATGAATTTATTCTTAGGTATTACATTCATATTAATATTATGGTTTTAAAATGTTATTATTTTCACTATGTAGTATTATTTATAATCATATATATTACAATATATGCATATTTTTCATATATTCACAAATAAAAATTTAATTTTATAAATAAATAATTACACATATTTATGTATAAAATATATTTATTAATATATAAAAAATATAAATATATGGATAGAAAATGTAATGATATATATATAAATATATAGATATATCATAAAATGTTAAACAAAAAAGTATCAGGGAGTGGAAAAGGCTTTTATGTATATGCTGGAGGTCTAGGGTTTGAAACTCATTAGAGGTAGGGGTATGCTTTGGAGGGTGGGATTATCTAAAGTACTGATAAAGTAGTTGTGGAAGTATTGATAAAGGGGTGGGGGGGGGGGGGCGTGCTGATGAAGGTGGGTGGGTGGGTATGAATTTTTTTTATATACCCTTTATCGATGGGGCCTTTATCAGTGGGGCCTTTATCAAATCTTTTTTAGCATGTTTAAAGGACCCTTTAACAATGCTAAATAACACTAATAAAAGGGGCCGTTAATAGTGCTAAAAAAATCATTGTTAAAGGATCCTTTTAATATAACCTTTTTTAGTGTTGTTAAAGTGGGTCTTTAAAATGATTTTTGGATCCGATAAAAGCTTTAGGCATTTAACTGCGCTCAAATTATTAGCACTTTTTTAGTGCTAATAAAGGTATATTCTAGAACTGTTAAAGGAAGTTTTTTTAGTAATATAGTATATAAAGATAGAGTAGACCTCATTAAAATATATCTGGGATTTTTTACTAAATTAAAACAACATTTTCAAAAATAATTACAATATTTTGAAAATTTCACCCTTATGTACTAAAAGTCAGAGATGTGGACATTGAAAGAATAAATATTTTTTAATAAAGATAAAATCATTTTGTTTTTATAAGGAATATATTTGTAAATATTTTGTAACAATATAACATAAAAGAGTTTGGAATATGTGAATTCCTAATGCGATTTTTGCTAATAATTCTATGCCTAAGAAAGTCTGGATACCAAAATCCAAATTTTCATTTTTTAGGGTGAAAAGATAAACACCAATAACAAACATATTTGTTACATATACAGTTTATTTTATAGGAATATGATAGGAAACAATAAGTTTTTCCAATATATTATCATACTGAATAGTGGAAAAGTCAATTTTGAAGATAATGCTCATGGTGAAATATACGGTATATGTGATATTTTACTTCTTGATAAATATTTATTTTTAAATTTTTTATAATTTATTTTAATGATGAAAAACCTAATTAAAATGAGTCAATTATGTGATTAAGGATATATTTTTAACTTCATTAATGATAAATATATTGTTCAATGTTCCAAAGATAATTTTTTCCCATTGATTGGCATGAGAATATATAAATTCTTAACACAGAAAGTCTTAGAAGCTAAGATTTACCTTTCCATAGTTCAATGGAAGACCAATATTAGTTATGTAATAGAAGGTTATGAAATTATAAAGTTATAACTTTAGATAATGTTTCTAAGAAATGACTAGTTAGAGATCTACCAGATTTTATGTCTAATTATTATAATATTTTTGACCCTTATTAATTTGTGAGGAAACATATGCTAATATTTAAATATAGTAGTGATGTTTAATGTTTTGACGATTTATAGTTAGTGACTATAGATTTAGTTAGTACAACACAAACTGGAATTATTTTTGGAAAATACTATGTATATTTATTATTTGATGACTATACTTGATACACATGGGTCTATTTTCTTACAAAAAAAAAATTTTAAAAACTTTATATATTGTAATAAAAAATAGAAAACTCTATATTTTTTTTTACTATTTATAGCTATTGATCATGGTGGAGAATTTAAAAATTAAGATTTTTAAACTTTTTTTAGTAAGAAAGGTATTATAAATAACTGTTTTATCTCCTAGAACACCTAAAAATGATGTAGTTAAACAAAGAAATATGGTTATTATGGAAATTACTTGAACCATGTTGAGTGAATACTCAATTATTAAACATTTATGGTCTGAAATAGTTAATAATACATTTTTTACTAATGATTAATTTTTTTACTTAGACCTTTTCTATATAAAACTCCTTATGAGTTATGGAATGGAATAAATAAAAAAAAATTTACTTTAGAGTTTTTGGAATTAAGGTATTCATCCTAAAATTTAAATAAAAATTACATAATATTTTTCAAAAATCTAATGAGGAAATTTTCCGTGGATAATCTACAACAATTAAGGGTTATAGTGTTTTTAATAAAATTTACACTACTATTGAGAAAATAGTGTATGTGAAATTTGATGAAACTAATAATTTTGTTTTCAAATAACCAAAAACCACATCTTTTAAATGATCTTTATATAAATAGTTTTCAACTAATTTTGGAAAATTATTCTTAATAAATAAGAAACAAAGAAACTTTTTATGGATTTTTACCTCTTGAATAAGTTCAACATGTTGTTAAGGAATAATATTTTACAAACCCAAGAAATCATAAATTCTTAAGTAATCATACCACCGATAATATAATTTGATAAGTTGATCAACCATATAAAAATAAACATTACTTAATAAATTCATGTTAAAATTATGCATTATTATCTCAATTGGAACAAAAAAATCATGATTAGGATTCTGGTGATGCATATTGAATAATGGTAATATAGGATGAACTCAATGATTTTTTTAGGAACAAAGTTTGGACTTTTGTAGAACTCCCAAAATGTTTTCCTATGATTAGAATAAAATGGGTATATCATAATAAATGTGATTAAAGTGGAATAATTTTAATAAATAAGGAAAGACTTGTTGCAAAGGAATATAATATATAAGAATGAATAAACTTTGATGAAACTTATTCTCCAGTAGGTGGACTTGAATTTATTTTTATACTTTTATCCTATGCAACATTATTAATTTTCACTATTTATCAAATGAATGGGAGTGGAATTTTCTTAATAGATATGTGTTGGGGGATGTTTATATCGAATAAACACCTAGTTTTTAAAACATAAAATCTCTAGATATTTTTTAGAATTAATAAGGCCTCTATAGACTTAAACAATCCCCAAGGGCATAGTATGATAGACTTACGAAATTTTTTTACAATTTTTTTAAGGGAGATTTAGATCTAATAAATTTTTTGTAATTTTTTTAAATAAATGATAATTTTCCAAATTTATTTCAGTGACATCATATTTAACTCAACTCAAAAAATACATTTTGGTTATTTTGTATATGTTTTGATATCTGATTTTGAAATGAGCATGATGGGTTAACTTTAAATTTTCCTTGGTTTTAAAATATCTCAAAAACCATGAGGAACTTTTTATAATAAAAAATCATATAAAATTTTCACTTAAAAGGTTTGGATATGAAAAGGAAAAGAGTATTATTACTCCTATTAACACCTCAAAATTTTTAGATCTTGATGAATCTGGGAAACCAGTTGATCAAAATATTTTTAGTTTAATTATTTTTAGATTATTATATATTAAAACTAGTAAAATAGAAATAATGGTTTACATATGCATATTTTATATATTTAAATCTAATACAAATGATTCACAAATTAAATCTATATTTTTTTTACCTTTAGGTAACTATAGATCATGATTTATTATATTTTTATTAAAATTATTTTGAATTAAAAAGTTTTTCTGATGTTAACTTTAGAGATGTAAAATTGATAGAAAATGTAAATAAAAAACATATCATTTATTTGGAGAGGATTTATTATATTGGTCCTTTAAAAAACAATATTCAATGTCACTTTATACTATTTAATGTTAATATGTGGTAGTTGGATGTTTTTTTCTCAAGTGTTATGGATGTGATGAGTGTTATCACACACGCACTCAAATAATTTGTGATTTTTTACTAAGTTTATCCTAGTGGATGAATGGGGTCATATATCTTAATGAGGAAGTTAATTACACAAAATATAATAGTTTTGAAAAACAAATAATAAAATTAGTAAAAAAAGAAAAAAATTATGTGGTTTTTTTGAGTTATTTTTGAATAATAAATAAAATAGAAGAAAGGGAAATTAAGAAAACGATTTTTATAAAAAAAATATGAGAAGAAATAATTAATATAATATACCATTTAAACATTCATACATTACTATCCCATGTGATTAAAATACATTTAATTATGGTTCTCTAATATTTTGAACCCTGAACCCTATAGAAATTAACATAGTCACTAAGATTGGAAGAAATGAACCCTTGGTAAAATTTAGGAATTCAAATCAAAACATCCTTCTTTGATTGTAATCACAAATAAAAATTATGGTCAATGTAGAATTAAGAAATCATATAATCCGTATAAATGATAATTAATTGAGTGTGTGGATTATACATGAACCATACAATTCTAACTCAAGTTGATTAGATTTGGCGATTAAAGTTTCTCTCTTAAGATTCACAAAAGTCCGAATTTACAAGAAAAGTGTAAATGGTTCAAGTTATATAGAAGTTATAACTAAATTAATTCATTAATATTTACAATTTATATATTTTCCATGGATTCAAAATAAATAATTTAATGGATTAGGTATTTGATTTACTACAAATGGAAACTTATATTTTATGGTGGAGTTTTAATTGTAGAGAAGATTTTCATAGGAAAATGTTTGAAAGGTAAACAACCAATATTGTATACAATCTTATATTACAACACCAATAATAAAAATAAATATAATAAATACTATTTTATAATTTTTTTATTGAAGATAAAGAAAATAAAAAAATGTAGAAGATGGAGAGGAGTGACTTATTAGAAGAGAACCATGCACAAAGGATTCCTTATTAAAAATGGTTAGGTAGTTAAATAGAACAAATAATTTCAAAAAAACATTCCCCAAGATTATACCAACCCTAAATAATACATAAACTATCATTTAAATAGAGTTTGGAAGGGTTAGAGTTTCAATTTTGAAATGGGAACGTGCCTAATTATACCACTAAAATTTACTCTGTTTGATCAACCTTTTAGACTAAATTCCCATGTGAACTAGATTTTAATCCGATTTAATGAGATTCATAGAATTAAATTCTCTAATAGTTTTAAATATTTCGTCCCATTCCATTCCATGAATGAAAATTTTATAACCCAAATAGTGAATAAAGGTCAAATATATAGAATCCACCCCAAATCTGAATTAATACCCATTTTAACCCTCCAAATGTGCCATCATGTTGGAATGGTCTCAATAAAAAATGTATATAAATTAGTAATGATTAAAAAAATAACATTTAAAATCACAAATTAGTTATATCTAAAATTCTATGGAAAAATTACTAAGGTAAAATTTAAATAAGAAAAATAGTATTTTCATGAAATTTTTGAGTTCAAGATCAAAACACATATTTATATTAAATATTTAAGTAAGGATACATGTGGGTAAATTAAATCAATTGTTTCTAATTTTTTTTTTCAAAAAAAGAATATCTTATCATATCCCCCACACTTACCCTTTTCCACTCCTGAGAAAACCCCATGTCATATAATCTAGAAAATGATGTAAATTCATAATTTTCAATCCATGATGAAAATATGAGGAAGTAAATAATTACTAAAAGGATTATTATCTCTAAAAATATGGAATTAATTACCTCATAAATTTTATCAAAACAAAATCTTGTTAGATCAATGATACTAATTAGGTAGAAACGTTCTTTGAGAAAACAATGAAACATATTCCCCATATGTGTGTATGTAATAATAATTTCAATCTGATCTCTCCAACTTTTATTTAGTATATCCAGGTCAAGGGAAACATTCATTCTTACATGATTCCATTACATTGAACCTCTTCGACATGTTTGGTAATCAAATTCCAAAACCCACTCATTTAATCATTCCTAGAAGTCAAAGCTCAAGATCTCAACCTAGATATCACCCCATGTTGTAAATTTATTCACTCCAATATTTTTATTTTTATTTTTTTTGATTTTTTTTGAGGGTGTACAGTAATCAAATATCAGGTACATACACATAGGTCAATATGATTTATTAATGGAACTGATAAGGAGATAAATGAACAAATGGAAAGACCATGTTATAAGATAAAATATACTACTTAACTTGGATATAGCTTTAATTGTGTATGATAAACTCACAAGTAATGATTGTCTATGAAGTGTATAGAGAGATTAAAAGAAACAATTTTTCGAAAAAAAGTCCCACAAGTAATGATATCTAAAATCTTAAATATTTCATAAATACACAATCAAAAATATCATTGACCAACTTTTATTTTTACAAAAAATCAACTACGAATGGTGAAAAAATTACCTTTATTAACACGCTTTCCATGAGGTTAGAAAAACAAAACACGAACTCTCAATAGTTTTCATGGAATAAATGAGCATGTAACTTTTTTTTTATTTTTTATTTTTTACTTTTATTTTTTTGTTTTGTGTTGTGTTATTTTTTTTTAATTTCTTAATTTTTTTTCGATTATTGAAAATAATAATTGAATTAAGAAGAAAAAAAAGAAAAATTATAAATAATCTACCCAAAATGTCATCCCCCCCAAGAACTTAAACTAGTACATTGTATTCAATTTAACTCTGTGAAATTATAATATGGACATAAAATGTGTAATTAAAATTAGGAAAAAAACATTAAAGTGAGAGGGAAAGGGATAAACAGATGTTTTCAATTTATGAAGGGCTCATGAAGTGTAATGGAATCAACTACATGTGTGGGGAATGTCTCAAAGTACTACTTAAATCAATTCCCATTAATTATAATATTCTTTACTATAGCCTCTTGTGTGACATACACTACACCATAATGAAAAACATGAGATACAACATAAGGTACCAACCATATATAATGAAACTTACTAAGAATTATCTTCAATAATGAATTTTAGAGGACTTTGTATCCTATATGGAACTCCCTTTTCTGGATCATTCTTTCTTGATATACTTTTGATTTTTCTTTTAGAGCCTTGAGTTATCATATGATGATAATCAAATCTCCCAAATATTTTTAATTTGTAGCTTCAGTTGATCTCCAACTTGGGATAAATAAATGTTTTAAATTTTATATCCCAATATTATTGATGCTTTACCTCTATGAGAATATGAAATTATTTCCCAAAAACAATTATTTAGGGGAATATACCAGTGGTATTTTTAATTCCATCATGTAATCCCATAATGCATCATCCAAGAACTTTCTCTAATCCTTCATATGTGGCTACAACGTTTTCTCCAAAAAAATAAATTCTTGTTTGGAAACTTTTTCTTGACCATTTATTTGGGGGTGGTATGGTGTTGATGTTTTGTGTGTAACCCCATACTTGTTTTGGAGGGAAACAAATTTTAGTTGTAAATGTGTGACCCTTTCTCAATGATGATGGCCTCTAGTACTCCAAACCATTCGAACATTTTATTCTTGAAAAAATACACTACAACATGAGAATCACCATTCCTAGTGACCTTGTAATCTTACCATTTTATAATATAATAAATAGTGAAAATAATTTAGAAGAAACAAATTCATAAAATAAAAAATCCCATAATATCAATTCCACATATATAAAAAATGACACATAATAATATTGTTTGTTGGGGAATCTTTTGTCACCTAGAAATGATTCCTTTGTTTTGATAATGTGATTAAGACTTAAAAAACATGTGGTCATCATGGAATAAGGTAGGAAAATATAATACACAATATAAGATCTTCCGAGCTATAATTTCGAGTCCAAAGTTTCCACCATAATAAATTGTAAGAAAAAAATGAAAAATAGTTTAAAACTTAAAATCAGAAACACATCCCCTAATTAATTGGTCCGTACACATACACCAAAGGTTAGGATCATCCCACACATAAAAACTAGAATCATTCTTCAAATTTTCAACTTGGTGTTTCTTTAGGTTTTTATGAATTTAAATATCAATCAGGAAATTCACTAAATTATCATCCCAAGGATGTGTACCTGAGATGTCATAGAGATGATTATCAAGAAAAGGATTCCCCAAGTGGTACCTTCTTTGGGATATCATGATACAAAATTTGAGTGATCCTTCTCATTCAGTTGGACACCAAAAAGTTTGTCACTTCTTATCCCTTATCTAAATTTAAACCTCTTGAAGAAGTATCATCCAAAAAATAATTCATGACTCCAAATCTAGTTTCTTTAGGATGTATATCAAAGATTCATGATTATATAAAAAAACTAATTTTTATCTTAATAAATAATAGAAGAATTTATATAAAGTAAATTTGGGAGTAAGAAATTCCTTTTCCATTGTGGTTCAATTTACTTATTATAAATCCAAAGTCCTTGAATTATAATAAATCATGGGAATATCACTTACACCCTTTAAGATAATACTGATCTAACTACAAAGTTTGAAGAATCATACAAAAGGTTAAATGGGATTTCCCACCATGGATGGTGTATAAATGGGGGGGGGATGGTGGTGGTGGTGGTGGTGAGAATATTCTTTAGCTCATCAAATGAAAACCTAAAAGATTAATCAAACAAAAATCATAGTTCTTTTAAAGTAACCCTGATAAAGGAAGAGTAATATTAGTTAAATCTCTGATGAAGCATGAATAAAATACTATATTACATTAGTAAGAACTAAAGTCATGCAAACATGAAGGATATAGAAAGGATGAAATAATATATACCTTGGATATGTCAATATCTATTCCATGTTTTGATTCTATATACTATTAAGATAATTACATGGTCTACCATGAAATTAAATTTCTTAGAGTTTAAAAGAAAATTACTCTAAATAAAAAGATGATACACCTTTCCAAAACTAAAAATACATTCATAAGATAAAGAATCATAAAAAGTAAAATAAACCAAAAAAACCTCTATGAAAGTCTTAAGAATATCAAAAAAATACTCACCGTTCATATTTGGGAGTTACCTGGTGTGTTGAAAAGTTCAAATGTAATCCCTTGGTAGAAAAATGTACCATATGGATAAGTAAATTTCATCTTATCCAAACCACTATGGAGAAATTGTAACCTAAAAAATCCAAAAAATCTATCCAAGAAATAATAGAGCATCATTTCAGTATGTCTATTAAGAATTTAATTGATGAATGAGAGGGAAAAATGCTCCTTGTGATTTTATTGATTTAGTTTCCTATAATCAATACACATTAACCATCTATTTTACACCCTAATTAGATCTAAATCTTCTCCCTCATTTATAAAAATACTAATTCCACTTTTCTTTGGAACAACCTGAACAAGACTAACCCCATGGAAATATGAAATGGGATAAATATTACAAGTATTTACCAACTTTTTACTTGTTTTTTAAAATCTTACAGCTTATTTGGATTATTTTCCCTTTGTGTCTACCCTACCAATGTCGTCCTATCCTCTGAAAGAATCTTATGGGTAAAAATAAGGGGAAAATTCTCAATATTTTAGTCAAGGTCCACCCTATTAACATAATGTTATCCCTAAAATAATTCAAGAGATTTTCGACATGTTCTAAAGGAATATTTTTATCAATTATAATAAGTAATATCTCGACACTATGCATCAATGAGAACTTATGATTTGGTGGAAATGGATTGAGTTACAATAGGGGGGTGATGAATGGATGAATACCTCAAAGGAACTGAAATATGTTCACAATAAAAATAATTATATGAATATAAATCATAAAAATTATATAAGAATGCATCAAATCCATCAGTATAATCAGTAGACATGTCATAATAATAAAGAACAAGCTCAGAATCAGAATATGAATCCACATAAAAATCAAATCAAAGAGAGGGTTGTTCGTTTGAGACAAGTGCATAAATTCTATTAGACATCAAACTAGAACTGATTATAATTATCGATTTAAACGTAATACAATCAAAAGACAAGGGGGCTTTACATGATGGTTCAAAATGGGAGATAAAGAAAGTAGAATGTTTATTTAAGGGGTACTTCATAGGGTCTATTACATTAAATATCATAAATCCATCACCAAACTCCATGGAAATTGTACCCTCATGTAAATTTATAATTTTGTTTTCAATTTTAATGAAGGTACTACCTAAGATAATGGGATAATGATATGTTACATGATATTTATCTATATTAAGAATGTATAAAACTACATGAAATATCATGTCTCTTACCCAAACAAGTATGTCCTCAAGGAATCCCACTGGATATATAATAGCACTATTTTCAAATTATACCCCCACTATCATAAGATTCCACCAAAAAATCTTTAAATAAGAGAAATTAGAGTGAGTAATATCATTTTTGGAATATCCAAAATCACATAAAGTTTTAGAAATGTGAAACTCAATAATAGTGAATGGGGCGGTGAATGCCGCAGGATCCTTGCACTTTATTGTTTTTACTTGAGTTTGTGTAATTAGTATTGACACATTCTTTCCATTGTTGATCATATCATTTCACATGATCCCTCTTTGGTTGGTACTCCATTATTTTCTAATTTTTTATACCTTGGTATTTTCTTAATGTCCTCAGAAAGGGGTATTTTTATCTGAACATTTTTAATTGTGTCCGAAACCTCTTTCAACATCACCTCTTCAATCATATTTTCTATTTTTACAACTCTATTTGGAAATGGAAGGGATTTAGGAGGAATATCATCAATTTTATTGTTATCTTGTTCTTTATCCTTTGGTTTCTCAATGACCAGACGTGATAGTTGAATCTCTTTAGGTTGGTTGATTCCAAGTGTATAGCTTGGAACACTTTGTAAACTTGTTTATATCCAAATCATAAATTTGATATTAATAAAATTCCACTTTTTAATTAGAGTGGATTGGGAGGGTAGGTTTCTAGAGTTCTTATTTACTATTACATATAGGGCTATTGAAATCTAGGTCATTTTCATCTTTAGCACACTGAAATACATACCTTGAATCTTTATTTCATTTTGTTGATTAATAATAATTTTCTTCAAAATATCATTAGTGTTAGAATCTAACTTTTCTTGGGGATTCCATTATTTTGTATTATTGATGATTGATCTTCAAATCGCTTTTTTGGGTTGTTTAAAACCTTGGTGGTAAGGTGGAGATTATATGAATATTTGTTTAAAAGGATCTCCTTTTTATTATCTAGATCCATACCTCATATATGAGTAATATTTCCATCCTTGATTTTATTTTTGTTTAAATAAATCATTATTATTTTGTTTGGGTACTTTTTGTTATTGAAATAGTCTCCTTGGGAATAAATCATCACACTTATCTGTCTCTTATAGTGGTGGTAAATCATATTTCAGATGGTTGGGTGTAGTAAAATGTTCAAAGGTTAGTTTGAGTGGGTGGAAGGGAACTTTTATCCAAGGACATATATTTCAATATAATGTTTTATCCAACCAATTTAGTATCAATTAAATTATTTTCAAGGGAGGAGGGACTTACTTATTTTACTCCCCTTATAGTCATCATACCTTGATCACTGAATTTTTAGTAGTTTTATTTCATCTTGTTAATCAATACTCGATCATCCATTGAGGTTTTATAAACCGATTATCCTCTTGTTGAAACATTCACCATGATCCTCTAAATGTGATTGAGATCTTCATATAATTGTTAAATAATTATTTTCTCACTAATTTTATGATTTGGGAATATTGAACACAACTTATCAAATTTCTCCCTATACTTATACATTGACTCTCCTTATTTTTTCATGATTAAATATATATACTTTAAAATTACTATGGTATTTGATTCTATAAAGAATATGTATAAGAAAATACATTTCATTTCATTATAGGATTGTAACATATTCAGATCTTTGGTATTACATCCAATATTTTGCAGTTCCGTCATGTAAGAATAGAAGCACACTTAATTTTAATTTGTATTTATAGGAATTACTTTATTTAAATTTTTATTAAACCATATTGAATTGTTTTTAGATGTTTCTTTAGATCATAAATAGATAGGACATTCAATATAAGAAGATGGGGAATTAACCTTTATTTTATCTCAAAGTCTATTTTGATATTTGGATATGAAATGTAAGTTGTTTGATAATTAACGTCAAGTGAAACCTACTCTCTAATGGTTCTTTCAAGTTAATTTTTGTTTTTATCCATTTTTTGAAAATCAGATTTTGTTTTAGACGAGTTATTAGGATCACTATTATCAAAATTATGAAAATAATGAAATGGGGGATTTGGAACACTTCACAAATTTTTAGATTTTTTTATTTTATCCTTTAATATTCATTCATTGTCTATAAATAGTTTAAAATTTACATTAGCGTTGGATCATGTCATCAATTGGAGAGGGAAAATGGAAAGAATAAAGTAGACCATAAAATAATAAAATGAGGTTTCAATTGATGATATGAAAAAGAATAAGTGGTGAAAGAATAATACAAAATAAGTTATAATATAATAAAATAAACCAAATAATAATGAGATATAAATAAGTTACCTTAAATAATTTGAATAAAACACTTTCCACCCTGCTAGTGGAACCAATTTGATGAGAATTATCACAAAGGCCCTCAAAATATTTGTGATTTATTACTAAGTGAAGCATAGTGGAAGAAATATTTCATATATATTTAGGAGGAGTTGAATTAAACAATATCTAATATGCTATAAATATAACAAATAAAACAAGTTAAAAATGTCTAAAGTTTGGGGGAGTTTTGTTTTATTAATTTTTGAAAAAAAATAAACAAAAGAGGAGTAATCAAGGACACAATTTATTTAAAAAAATATATGAGAATATATAGTCAATAAAATATACCCATTCACCATTAATTAATCCTTATTATATGTAATTAAAATAAATTTAATTGTGATTATATAATATTTTCAACCCTTGAACACTATAGAAATCAATATGACCACTAAGATTAGAAAAAATTAATCCGATGTTAACTTTGGGACTTCTAATCATTTCACCCTACTTTGATTGTAATAAAAAATCAAAATTATTATTAGTGTACTATTATGGAAACATATAATCCTTGTAAATGATAATTAATTAGTTTTTTGGATTATAATTGAACCCAATAATTTTATCCCAAGTTGATTAGTTTAGGTGATTAGAGTTTCTCTCTCATGACTTACACAAGGTAGACCCTACGTTCAATGTGAAAATAATTTCAGTTCCTTAGAAATAAAAACTCAATTAATTGATCACAATTTATGAATTTTATATTTTTTTATGGATTTGAAATAAATAAATAAAAGGTGTAGGGATTAGATTGACTATGAACGAAAACTACTCTTCCATGGGTGGAGTTGTAATTTTAGAGACGATTTTTATAAGAAAGAATTGAAAGAGTTAAAAAAAATATCATATCCACTCACATATAATAACACTAATAAGATAATAAAAATAGGAAAAGATAATTACACAGTAATTTTATTTAAGAAAAAGTGAAGTTACTACCAAAAAAGAAAAGGAAGACAAAGTAGAAGATGGAGAGGAGTGCCTTCTTGGAAGAGTTCCTCACATAAATAATTCATTCTTAAAAAAGGTTATTTAGTGGAATAGAACAACCCATTTTGGTAATAAATTCCTAAAAACTTTATAAACCCCCAGAAGTGTAAAAATTTCATTTAATTAGAGTGTGGGAGGGTAAGGGTTTCAAATATCAAAAAGAACACATAAAAAATTATGTCTCTAAAAGTTACTCCGTATTAATCCGCATTTTTGAGTGAGGTCAAGTACTAACTATATTTTACTCTAATTTAATGAAATGTAAGAAATTTAATACCCTAATAGATTACAAAATTTAATCCCATTACATCCAAGTATGAAAATATTATAGTCTAAATAGTGAATCATGACCCAATCTGTCTAATCCATCTCATCTCTAAATTAATGAAAATGTTTATCCCTCAAAATGTTAGATTCTTATTTAATAGTCTAAATAAAATTTTATAAATTATTAGACTATATTAACATGAAATTTTATATCAAAAATCAACACACATAAGATGTTATGACAAAAATACTAAGTTAAAATTAAAATTGAAAAAACAAAATACTCATGGAATTTTCAAATTCAATCTCAAAACACATATTTACATTAAATATTCAAATAAGTACAAATATAGGAAATTAATCTCAATTATTACCAAAAATATTATTAAAAAAAACATGTATTATTAGGATGAAACAAACACTTACACATTTTGGCATGAATTTTAGCAAAAAACTTATTTTTTGTGATAATGAAATTTTCATACATTTAAGTAAAATCCTAGAACATCACTCATTGGTGAAGTACATAGATATATAAAAAAATTTATTTATGATTAATCAAATAAATGAGATATCATTTTATAATTCTCTATAATGAAATAAAAACTTTCCAATATATTTAAAACCCCCTCAATTCTGATAATTGTGAATATATTAAACAAATGTTTGGAATAGTCAAAAAAAATAATTATTTTAATTTTTTAACTATATTTTTTATTGAAAAAGCCCCTTTAAAAAGGGGGATAAATTTTTTTTAATATGTTTGGATTTTTTTATTCTTCTTAAAAATTTTCTTGGAAATAATTGTATAAATTGTTTTTTAGACAATGTTTTTTCTTTAGAAACTTTTTGGAAAAAGTTTTTTAAAAAAAGTTTTTAAATTTTCATTATATTGATATCCATACAAATTTTATTGGTAAGAATCTTAGATTTTTATATTTTTTATGAAACCATTAAGCTCACATTAACATATTTATTTTAAATTTTTTTACAATTTTGTTTTCTCATAGAGGTAAATTTACCTTTCAATTTTTTTTTATTATAATACTTTTTATGATATTTATAATTTATATAAAAACTTTCCTTTATATTTTTTATGAAATTTAAAGTTTCAGACTTTTTTCTGTCCGATATTCTTCTAGCTCATTGATGGTTTTTCAAATTCATCTGATTTGAATTCCTAGAAACCTTATAAGATCTCACAAATATAGAATACATTAAATAAATACTAATATAATAGAAGTGGTTTGATAAATATAAATCTTTATTAAATTCATACAACATTTTTCAATGTTTGGAATCATTATGTATCTATAAAAAATATTTTGGTCAACATTATCCAAATGATTTTAGAGAATTTTATTCACCGATTACAATTAACTAAGTTTATGGATTTAAGAATATTAATTTCACTATTTTTGTAAAATAGGATACCCTCAACATTAAATAAATTATTGAGTTGGTTGATATTCTAGTAAAATTACAATAAAACCTTGTTACTTATACATTTTCTGATAAACTTAGGAGTTTTTAAAAATATCAAGTAAAAACCCTATTTTTTATTTATAGGATAAAGTGAGGATAAAATCACATTTATCACCAGACATAAGAATAGTTTCCTTATGGATTAAAAGTTTTCTAATTCTATGATAAAGAGATCGATATACATTAAAGGTACAATACATTAATAAATTATATTTTCTATATAATATGAGAATGCTCAATTTGGTAAAATTCATGTTTAATTACATTGAATTAGAAAATGTTGGGTCACTAATATTAAATATTATTCTTTAATCAAGATTTATCAATAATTTTTTGGTAAACTTTATAAAGGAATAAAATATTAAGAAAGATCCAGTTCCAGTTAGAAAAGATACTTCTTATTTTACAAATGTAACTATGAAAAAATGGAGATTTTGGTTGTTTTTTATTTTAAATGGTTTGATGAATAATTGGATAAATGTGAATCTATTTGAAAAGTTGATGAAATGAATAAAAATTTATAGAGGAAAAAATGGTGAGAAATCTCATAATATGATGAGAAATAAATAACAAACAATGTCTTATGAAGTAGTTTATGTGTTTATTTAAAATATGGGTGAAAATAAAGATAACATCCCATCATATGGTTTAGATGTAGAAGAAGATTTGGATCTGAAGGAGAAATGTTGTGAGAAACTGAGAGAGGAAGAAAATAAAAAGAGATAATCTAAAAAGATAAAAAGATAAAATTTCCCAATACTTACTGAAGTTAATTAGAAAAATTCCATCCAAAGTTGAACTTACGACTGAGGAATCTTCTCCTCAGTCTATTCCATATTTTTAGATTATTACCCCTATAGATTAACTGATAGTAGTTTCAAATGGTCCTGAGTCTATCAAAAAGGAAAAAGTGAAAGGAATATAGGTAGTTGAAACTCCTAATTGAAGATATTTAACCTAATGTGCCAAAAGTTTTTGAAGATGGGAAGGAAATAAATAATGAATCATGTCATCCAAAATAATAGTATCAGATACCAGGGCAGAAAAAATCAAGAAATATTTTAAATTTTCTAAAGACCCAAAAAAGTATTTGGATATTGACGAAATGTCAATTGGAACTATAACTTATTTATATTATAATTAAATAAAAGACATATCAATTAGTGATCTAGAAAAATATGAATCCTTTTATGATGATGAGAAATAATCTGAAGAAAAATAATCAGAAAAAGCTACATTTGATGATATTTTAGGGATTTCACAAACTCAATTTGTTGAAAAAGAATATGCTGAACAATCAAGACCTAAATAACCTTTAGAACCTAATGTTCTGAGTGATTATACCAATTTTTCTAAATGTATAAGTGTTAAAATAATGAAAATGAAAACGAATTACTTTAATTATGTTATTAAGAGGCTTGAATAAATTTTTCACTAATTTCTATAGATTCAAGATAAATGAAAATATATATAAGGAAAAGTATATATTTTGGAAAAAGACAGTTCTATAAAGTAGTTAGTAGATACAGTGATCCAAAACTAAGATGAATTTTAATATTTAAAAGAAAAATAAAAAGTTGAATTTTAAAAGATCAAAAGTTTTTTGAAATGGATTAAAAATTTAGAGGTACCTATCAATTTTTTTGGATGTATAGGTGGATTGAATAAAAATAGGGAAAAAATAATTTTTTATTATTCTGAGGAGCATCAATCATTATGTTTATTAAAGTAAAAGAGTTGTTGATGATCTTAAATCCCTTATGATGCAATATTATGATGATATTTTTAAGAAAGGGAAGAATATCATCGTTTTAGAAGAATAAGTTAGGAAGCTAAAGACTGTAGTTACTGATTTTAAAAAGAATCAAGAAGATTTCAAGAATATTAATGCAATTATAAATAAAATTTCAAAGAAAGTTTGATATTTTTTGAACCCGTGAAACTCATTGTAATTATTAAACAAATATTATATATATATTTTTGTATAGATATTTTTTTCCAGTATATTTGGATGAATGTATTACTGTTTTTTTGGATGAATTTATTTCTTATATATTTTTTGGATGAATGTTATAATATATTTATTTCATATATTTTGTTTCATATAAAATGTTTTACTAACATTTTAGGTAATAATATTTATGTTCTAAATAACGTTTCAAAAACCACAAAGTGGGAGAAAGATATGAAATATAAAAGTTTGAAAAAAAGGTAAGAAAGTAATAAATGGATGGAAAGGGAGACCATATAAATCATTGAAAGAAAGGGAAATATTTAAATTTATTTGAGGCTAGTAAAGTTAGTGGTATTAAGTTTTTATTTGTTAAAAATATTAATTTTATACTTTTGTTTTTTTATTTTAAAAAAGGGGCATATTTTTGAGTGATAAATATTCTACCAACACTTTCTAACCATACTTTTAAAAACCAAAATCCTATTCTTCATATACCTTTACATATCTATATTTTATACCTCCCAAGTTTCTTAAGATGTTACTATAGGAAAATTAACCATATTATCATATAGAGAATTATCTTTCAAATGGATGAATAATTATTAATGTTTTTTGGATGGAGGATATCATATTAAACATCCTAACCAGATGGACATGTAATTTGTATATCGTATGGAAGGATAAATGTTTTTGGGATGGAGGTTTATAAAGTCTAACAGAAAAAGTGTTAAAAAGTATATCTGAAAATGGTCTTCTAAGTCCCTCAGATAAACTTTATCATATGTAGGTAGACATTATTTTTGGATAAAATTTTATAAATCCAACCAGACAAAGAAATTTATTCATTTCACTGAATGAAGAATTTCAATTATACCGAATAAACCATATAATAATTGTAAGGGTTCTAAAACTTGATGATCATTGAATGAAGATTCTATGATAAAATATTTAGGTAAATAAGAAGTGAATTTGATACCATTGCATCTAGATCTGTTAAACACAAAATATTACCTTTGGGAGTGTGACTATAAAAATATATGTATTCGAGAAGGTGGGAGTATTTTAAAAAATCATTTATCAATTTTTTTAAGTTTTAATAACTTCTTGTTACTTGAGAGCACTTTATTATAACGTTTAGAGAGTCTTTTTAGACGAATATTTTGTGAGGATTATTTTATATATTCCTTAAGATCTTATGATTTTTTAATAGCTTTATCTGATTAGGTTTGATCGAGGGATTACATTATTAAGGAAGATGGAGGATATATCGATTGTCTGATCAAGGGTCCCAAGGTAAAGGGAAACATAGGCTATGTGAGATATTTGTGATCAATGAATTATATATCTAAGAAGGAAAACCCAATGACAAGGTGAATAATGTGGATACCTTAGGTCCAGTTAATTGACTTCTTTAAACTGAATGTTAAATAGTTAAAACGTTTTTATAAATTTCTTTGTTATTTGTTATTACATTATCTATAATATTTTGTTATTACTTGTTTTTAAAAGTTATTATTATACTATTAAATTTATAAGAAAAGTTTGATACAAATTTTAATAACATTTTTAACTTTGATTATGAATTTTTTGAAATGAATAATCATCCGATATACTTACTTAAAGTAGATGGAAAAATTGTAAGTTTTATTTTTATATATTACAATTCACCCCCTCTTTTAGTAAAACACACACACTCTTTCAATCTTGAAAAAACATAAGATTGTAGTTTAGTTAGTGACTAGAAAATTTTAGTATTTTCTCCTATTAGTTCTCATTATAGAGCCTATGAAACCTATTATTTGTTTTATGGTTCAATGTAAGGGAATTAATTCTTCTTTCTTTTTGTATAGCCTATTTTATTTATGTATATAATACCCTTCTATACTACTGTAACACCAAAATATTTTTAGAAAATATTTTATTTAAATAATTTTTATTATTCAGTAGTTTACTTTGCATGTAATCATTAGTTTAAAATAACCATGAGACACACTTATTATAAAATTACCATTATAGCCTAGCCATTAGGATAATGAGAATAATTATAACTAACTTATAAAAATGCATTTTGGATTCATTGGCTATCAATTATTTTTGAAAAATATAAATAAATATTTTTATTTTTTGAGTGAATTACATTTGGTAATGAAATTAAAGAGATATATATGTGTTATATATTTAATAAAATATTTTTTATATTCATACAATGGATATTTTAGTCATAGGATGTGAACAAAACCTTATTTGATATATAAAAACCTATTTTAAAGGCTAATTTTACATCTTTCAATGGAAAACCCATTTTAAATTAAGATGTTGACATATTAATAATTTTTATATGAAAAAATAAACATTTTATTTTGAAGAAAGATATAAAAATTTACTTTGGATGAATTTTTGATATTTTTCTAATAACTTTCATGTTTTGATGAATAGTAAAAATACATTAATTTTAATTGAAAATAATTTTTTTTTCATTAAAATAATTTATATGGTTATATTATATTTTTTAATGGTTTCAAAATATAAATAGAACATATTTTTACAATTTAATATAATATAGGCCGTTGGAATTAATTTTACATTAAATTCATATGTAAAAGCTTTTTAATCTTTTGCAATATTTTAACTTTTAAAACTAGTTTTCTCATTTCAACAATGAGATTAATTTTAAATTAATTACTAAAAATTATGTGTACTTAATTTTGAAAAATGGATTCCATATTTTTAATTATTAGATCCAAATTATTTAAATACATTTATTTTATTTTTGGGTAATATGAATAGAAACTTCAGTAAATTTTATTAACACGATAAAAGGGTAAATCAAGTAATTAAGGGTAAAAATAATATTATAAAATTACTCTAACACTTGTATCAATTTAATTTGATGATTATATTTTTCCTTAAAACATAATTGGGTTGAAATGGTATCCATTAGAACCCACTTGGATGAGATTATGACATTTAATTTAATTAATTTAAAGAAAATAGAAATATGTCTCACTCAAACTTTAATAATTAAATTATTTTTAATATAAAGTTATACAAAAGATAAATTAGATTATAAATAATCATTTTAAAGATAAAATATTTTTCTTTATCATGAAAATTTATTTTTTAATTTTAGGAAATAAATAATTACCTCAAAAACTTATACTTGGATGATGAAAAAATTAATTAATTGACGAGAAATAAATAATTACCTCAAAAACTTATACTTGAGTATATTTGTACCATAATCATCCAAGAGTCCACTTATTAACCATTTGGAGTCTTATAGAAGAGTTTATGACACTTATATTATTTTATTTAAAGTGAAGATTAATTTATCACATTCATGTTTTAAAAGAATATAGAATTTTTAATGTTGGGTTTCTCAGAAGATAAATTAGACTAAAAGTATATTTTTGAAAGGAACTGGATTTATATTCATCAAATTATTTTATTTTGAAATTCTATTCAACCAATACGTATATTTAATAATTACACAAAATTGAGGTTGTAATTATTTTATTAATGAAGAGATCAAATAAATTTCATTAAAGCATGATTATATAAATGAATTGAATGAATAAAAATGATACATATTATACTAATACCATGATGTAAATTATATAAATATAACCTAAAAATAGGAATAAGAACTTATTCGACAAAACGTGCATAAGAACATAAAGTAGTTAAGACCCAAAAAATAAGTAACAATGAAATGTTAATGAAAAACAGATGAAAATATGATAAAAAATGTTATAATAAAACTTATTATGATTCTTGAATAAATCATTAACATTATTTAAATCATTATATAGAAGGTTCAGATATATATGAAGCATATCAGACCTAAGGTAATGGATAGCTTTGCTATTTTTTCATCCAAGATTTTTTATTCGTAAGTATTTACTTGGGTATATTTACCATCCAAATCCATGTTTCGTAAATATGTATTTAAAAACTTTATTTATACCTTTATATAATTGTTTAAATTCAATTTTAACCACTGGTTAATTTTTACTAAACGGTATGAATGGAATCTTTTATCATTTTTGGTATGATGTACTTTTTGACTTTTCTGAAAAAAGTACGAGAAAAATATTTTTTTAACTTGTACAAAATTAATGGACTTTTATAATTTATTAATGAATTATTTCCTTGAAATTTCCCCCACAAAATTATAAGGTTATTTTCACATAAAATGATTTCTTCTAAAATTGTGTCGTATTTTGAGGAAGGAAAACATTTTTTAAGAAGAAAGGATATTTTCCTTAGGAATTAAGCTCAAGTGTTTTTTCAAAATCATTATACATATAAGATGACACATGTTTATGTTTCTATACCTATTATTACTATGATTTTATTATGTTAATGATTCTATTATATTTTATTTGGATTTTTTATAATGGAATGATGTTTAAGAATCCTATTTTATTTCTTGGGTTATGCTAAAATGAATGATTTATGTTTTTGTTGAACATGTAAGAATGATTTCATTATGATATTGGTGGGAACTATATATCTATACAATGCATTGGGTAAAGATTTATATCTCATTAGATATACATGAATGTAATGTAAAGTAAATATGGTTCAGTAATACAGGTCTGGAACGAGGAGTCAACTCGGTTCAATAAAGGAATTTGTCCGCTATGATGGCCTTGGAAATGAGACTTGACTAATAAGAAATGATTTTCTATGCTTATGTGTGTATGCCACGAAATTTCATTTCTTATGTTATAAATATTGGGATTACATTTGAATTTTATGATTTATCCCATGACATGATATTATGATATTTTATATACAGGATAAGATTTTCAAATTCTATGTTCTTATGATTTTGATATGATTGATATTTCCCTAGTTTACCCTTACTGAGAATTTGAGATCACCCTTTGATATGTTTCTTTTCCCTAGGTTATTAAGATGGTTATTAAGTAAGATATGTCAAAAATGATTCTAGTTATGAAGAAATAAGCGAGAGACAATTTAGCTATTTTATGAACCAGTTGTTTATGTTTTCCAGTTTCTAAAGTCACCAAACCTTTATGGTCCTGGTGTGGTTTTTGTTATGTTATGTAATAAATATTCTTCAATGTTGAAGTAAAATTTACATGTAAAGTATGGGTGATTATATTTGGTAATCCGAGTAAAGGTATAATTAACCTTTAGAAAATAGGATGAGAGAACCTTAGTAAAAACCCTATGGATATGTCTATGAATAGGTTACAATCCTATCCTAGTGTTTTAGAGATTTTCATGAATAAACTAGGATAAAACATAAAATTTCTTCAATTGTAATTTTATTCTTGAATTATATGGTTTTACAATTATGATTAGTGTTTCTCACACTATGCTTCTTGGTTTTAGTCAATGGATGGAACCCAAAGGAATCATGTTAATGCTTAATGCGACTAATAATTAAATGATTGCCCACCTGAGAAACCAAATGTTAGGGGAGATGGAATGAAAAATCATGTATCCATGCCCACAAAAATTTCTCAATCTATGAATCATAATAGACTTTCAAATGATAAAAGGAGGGGGAAATATTCTGTTGAATCCATCATGAGGCATCATCCACCTTCATTCAATGGGTCTACTAATCAATTTTTGGATGAATAATGGATCCGTACGAATGAAAAGATATTTTCAGTTCTACAATGTTTTGAACATGATTAATTCATCTTAGTAGAATATCGTTCAGAAGGTGAAGCTGATCAATGGTGGAATCTTATAAAGAATACGAGTCAAAGTGATGAAATTGAGTCCATGGAATGTGATGAGTTATAGAACTTATTTTTCAGTTAGCAATTTCCTCGTATTCTTTGAACAAAGATGGGTAATGTGTTCCTTGAACTGAAGAAAAATGATGATAAATCCATTGATACCTATAGTGAAAAATTTAAAAGGAGTGCAAGGTATGATTCTGGAATTAATACCCAACATGAGAGTAAAATTATTCGATTCTTTAGTGGTTTAAAACCAAGTCTCTGAAGAGAATCATCCATATGAGACTTCAATAGCTATGATGAATTTTTTTGATGTGATCTTAAGGTTGAGATGAATATTAGAGTAAACCACCAGTCATATGGGTTTGATAAGAAGAGAAAAATGGAATTCAAAGGAAAATATAAAGACCACACTGAAAAGAAGATGAGTTTTCCCTTATGCTCAAAGTGTGGAAAGAAACATGGATGTAATTATCTTAAAGGGACGAGTACATCTTTTAAGTGTGGAAAAGAAGGTCATCAGGCAGTTGAATACTGAAGTGATGAAAAAAATGGATAATTATGCGAACAAAGAAAATGCTACCTAGAATGAACCTCCTACACTTCAATGATACAAGTGAAAGGAAATGGTGAATTATTCCCATCAATTACCTTATCCAATAGTTATTGATGATGATCAACATCAACATACTCTTAATTATAAAGAAAATGGAAAGTCACATGCAATCACTATCAGTGGCATGGAGTATGATAATGAACTAGTGGAAGGTACACTTACCATCCACTCTAAAGTATAAAATGTTTTATTTATTTCTAGATCCACCAACTCTTTCATTTATAAATAATTTTATAAGGGTATCACCATATTACCTCAACAATTATATGTTGAGTTATATGTGAAAACTACTAATTGAACAATGGTCACATCAAAAGTTTATAATTTTTCTCTCACTGATGATTTTGGAAAAGTACTTCCTGTAAATTTTTTGATCCTTCATATAGTAGAATTTTATTTGAATCTTGGCGTCGATTGGTTTTCTATATTTGGAGATCAAACCAATTTCCAAGTAAGTGAAGTCACATTTCATATTCCAGATCAATCTATGATTGTCTATCGATGTAAGGATGAATATAACCTTCCAATAGAAATTTATTCCCTCTTATGGGTCTTAATTCATATAAATTAAGGTTATTTATCTCAAATGTTTGGGGAGAAAATCATGATTGAGAATACGCCCATTTTATGGGAGTTTGATGATGTATTTTGAGAGGAATTTCCAAGTCTTCCACCAAATCGTGAAGTTGAGTTTTCAATAGAACTCTTACTGAGTGCTATGCCTATTTCAAAGACACCTTATAGAATATCCCCAATTGAGTTTCAAGAATTAAAGAAGCAACTCCAAGAGAATCTTGATAATTGATTCATATGCCCTAATGAGCCATCATGGGAAGAACGTGTTCTATTTTTTAAAAATAAAGATGGATCAATGAGAAACTTTATTGATTATTGAGAACTTAACAAGATCACTATCAAGAAAAAATATCCTCTTCCCCAAATTAATGACTTATTTGAACAAATATATGGATTTCAATAATTTTACAAGATTTATCTTCATTCAGGATATCATCAATTAAGGTTCATAAAGGAGGATATATCAAAGATGACATTCTGTACAAGCCATGGATACTATGAATTTGTATTGATTCCTGTTGGTCTTACTAATTCCCCTTATATCTTCATGGATCTAATGAATAGAGTATTTAGAGACTATCTTGATCAACTTGTGGTAGTATTTATAGATGATACTCTTGGATATTCAGAGATCATGGAAGAACATGAATACCACTTGAGAATTGTACTAAAGACCCTTAGAAATGAGAATCTTTATGGTATATTTTTTAAGTGTAAATTTTGGACTCAGAAAGTTTCATTTTTGGGTCACATAATCTCCAGATAAGGGAAATATGTGGATCCATAAAAATATAATTTTTTGAAAGTTGGCTGAGACAAAAAATGTTAACTGAGATCTGAAGTTTTCTTGGGTTGGATGGATATTATCGACATTTTGTGAAATATTTTTCACGATTATCTAATACACTCACCAAGTTGACTCGGAAAGGTGTTAAGTTCCTTTAGATGGAGGAATGTGAAGAGAATTTACAAAATCTAAAAATATGGTTAGCCAGTACACCTATGCTCACACTTCCTTGTAGTGTAGAAAGGTTTGTGATCAACAATGATACATACAAGAAGGGGCTAGGATGTGTTCTCATGCAAAATGATATGGTGATAGCTTATGCCTCACGATAGTTGAAAATCCATGTGTAAAATTACCCAAATATTGATTTGGATTTAGATGTAGTAATATTTGCGTTAAATATATAGAGACATTATCTTTATGGTGAAAGGTGTGATATTTATTCTGATCATAAAGGTTTAAAGTATATTTTCAAACGAAAGGAGCTGAATATGCACCAGAGAAGATGGTCCAAGTTGATTAAAGATTATGAATGCACAATAAATTACCACCACGGGAAAGCGAACAAGGTGGGAAATGATTTGAGTGGACAAGACCATGCTAGCCTATCCATGATGAGGATAAAATAAGATCCAATATTTATGTATTTTCAAAGGATGGGTCTTGAAATTTTAAAGGAAGGGGTGAAATATTATCTTTCTCAAATGAATGTTCTACCAACTATACATGTGAATATTAATGAGCCATAAAAGAAAGATATGGAGCTACAAAAGAGGGTGATAAATTTTTTGGAATTCAACCTTGGTTGTGATGAAATAATAAGCTTCAGGAAGAGGGTTTGTATTCCTCCCACAACAGAATTAAAGAAGGAGGTATTGGATGAGGCTCATAGTTCGTCATTATCTATCCACCTTTGAAGAATAAATATGTGTAGGTACCTGAAGGAGTATTTCTGGTGGGTTGGAATGAAAAGAGATGTTGCCGAATATACCTCTTGATGCTTTGTTTGTGAGCATGTTAAGTATAAGAGATAGAAGTCTCATGGTATGTTACAACTATTACCCATACTAGAATAGAAATGAGAAAACATCACTATGGAATTTATTGTCAGACTTCCCAAAGGCCATAATTATATATGGGTTATAGTTGACCACCTTATGAAGTCGGAACACTTCATTTCTATTGGAGAGGATTTATCTGTGGATTAGATTATGGGGATATATGTAAAGGAAGTGGTAATATTACATAGATTACCACTTTCCATTATATATAATTGGGATATGAGAATTATGTTAAAGTTATTGAGAAGTCTTCGTTATGCTATGGATATACTGTTATGTTTTTAGCACTACTTATCATCCTTAGACAGAAGGTTCGTCTGAGAGTAAAATTTAATCTCTTGAAGACATGTTGAGAGATTGCTCTTTGGATTTAAAAGGTGGCTAGGATTAACACCTACCTTTGGTGGAATGTTCTTACAACAATAGATGTCACTCCAATATTCAGATGAATCCTTATGAATTCCTCTATGGAAAGAAGTGCAGAAATCCAACTTGCTGGGATGAAGTTGGGTAAAGAAAGATATTAGTACTTTTTTTTGTTGATAAAATGGAAGAAAAGGTTAGATCTATTCAACAACACATAAGAGAAGCTCAGAGTCGAAAAAAAAAATTATGTTGACAATTTAGGAAAAGACCTAGAGTTTAAAGTGGGTGATAAGGTGTTCCTACAAATATATCTTTGGAAGAGAGTAATGAGATTTGAAAAATTGGTCATGCTATTCCCTAGGTATATCGGTCCTTTTGAAATTATGGATCATGTTGGGAGAGTAGTTTATCGATTGGCACTTTAACTGAATCTCTCTCAAGTTCGTGATGTGTTCCATGTATCTCTCCTGAGAAAGTACATACCCAATCCTTCAAATGTACTAAGATTAGAAGTTATACCACTGAAGAATGATATTTCTTACAAAGAACAACAGATAAAGATTCTGGATCATAGTGAAAAAATTCTATAAAAAAAGACAATTCGCTTGGTTAAAGTTGTATAAAGGAACCACCAATTTAAATAAGCAACATGGTAACTTGAGAATATGATGAGGGAGAGGTATCCTCATCTGTTTGTATCTATGTAAATAATTTTAGGGGTGAAATCCAGTTTATGGGGGGTAGAATGTAACACCCGGATGATTTAATGAAATATTTTCTTTAAATAATTTTTATTCTTCAGTAGCTTACTTTATACTCAATCGTGAGTTTAAATGAACCAAGATATACCCTTATTATAAAATTACCATTATAACCTATCCATTAAGTTAGAAGTAATATTTATAACTAACATATGAAAATTCAATGTGAATTCATTGGCTATCAATTATTTATGAAAAATAAAAATAGATAATTATATATTTTGAGTGAATTACATTTGGTAATGAAATTAATGAAATATATATGTTTTATATACTTAATAAAATGTTTTTTATATTCATACAATTTATATTTTAGTCATAGGGTATAAATAAAACCCTATTTGACGTATAAAATCCAATTTTTTTAAAGGTTAATTTTATACCTTTGAATGGAGAACCCATTTTAAATTAATATTTTTTACACATTAATAATTTTTATATGAAAAAAGAAATATTTTATTTTGAATTAGTATATTAAAATTTACTTTGGTTTAATTTCTGATATTTTTTTGATAACTTTTATGTTTTGATGAATAGTAAAAATATGTTAAATTTTAATTGAAAATAACTTTTTTTTTCATTGAAATAAATTATGTGGTTAAATTATATTATTTAGTGGTTTTAAATTATAATTAGAATAAATTTTTAGCATTTAATACAACTTAGGTCATTGGAAATAATTTTATAATAAATTCGTAAGTAAAAATATTTCAATATTTTGCAATATTTTAACTTTTAAAACCAGTTTTCTCATTTCAACACAGTGAATAATTTTAAATTAATTTCCACAAATTCTATCTTTTGAATTTTGAAAAATAGATTCCATATTCAGAATCAGTAGGTACAAATTATTTAAATGTATTTATTTTATTTTTGGGCAATATGAATTGTAACATCGGTAACTTTTATTAACCTAGTAAAAGGGTAAATCTTGTAATTAATCGTAAATATAATATTATAAAATTACCCTAACACTTGTTCTAATAAAATTGTATGATTATAAATTTCATTAAAACATTATTGGGTCTAAATGGTATCCATTGGAACCCACTTGGATGAGATTAGGTGTAACACCCCAAGATTTCATAGTACGTTACTTCTTGGAAGTAATTAAATAACTTACACTACACGCAACATCGAATTCAAGTGCACCACGACTTACCAAACTAGCCGTTAAAAAGCTGTTATGAATAGTATTAACAGAATTTTGAACTTTATATAACCCTTATAATTTTAGAATCCATATTATGAGTTTCATAAACATAATGTAAGGACAAATTAATTTTTTTCAGATAAAAGAAGTATTTTTCCAAAAATGTGATTTTACCGCCTTTTAATGGCGAACCCTTTTTAAATCCAATATTTGAAAATTTTATATATTCAATTTGACAAAATAAACTTATTCTTTGGGATTGGGACATAAAAATTTAGTTTCAATAAATTTTTTCTGTCTTTCTGATAACTTTCATATTTGGGTGAATAGTGAAAAATAATATATTTTAACTGAAAACAACTATTTTAATCAAAAATAATTTATAATGTTCAACTATACATATGAATGGTTTGGATGTATAATTAGATTATATTTTTACGATTTAATCCAATGTTGGTCATCAGAGTATGCCTTAAAAGATTCTATTAGATAATAATAAAGTTATGATACTACCACAGATGAAGAGGAATGACTAGTGTTCTTATGTTGTTATTAAAGAATTATTTCATTTGAGTGTTGTATCAATGACGTACTTGTTATATGAATTATGGAGATAAATAAGGATTGTACTGCATTACTATTTCATTGAGGATTTGAGATTATATGGTACTATAAAAAGTGACTGAACAGAAAGTTAAACTTTTTTTTGAAAATACATGGTTGAAGGAAAGGTAATCCTTAATATGATTTTGATACCGAGGTAGTAATTTTGGAATAAGAGATGGTTGATTTGGATAAATTATATTGGATATTCTTGACTACCTTGGCACTGATTAATGGTTTGTTCATTTCATTATTGTTGGAGTATTCAAAGTTTTTGGATATAAAGAATATATCTAGTATTCTATAAGGAATAAGGGAGCATGATTGTAATCAATAAGGTTTTATGGTAATTTAAGGAGTTACCATATTTTAAAAGAATACATGATGAAGGTATTCACAAGTTATTACATGGAAAAAGGAACTTCATTGTGTTTAACTTACTTATAAATTTCGGACTGTGAGTATGGACAAAAGTATTTTGGATAAGTCTAGTTTGAGATTATTTTTGGATTTCCCTAAAATGACAACCCAAAGGTCGGGCGGCAACCCGTCGCGTCCGGCAAGGCTGCGAGACTTGAACCCGCAACTGAATGGTGAAAAGTGTGTATCACCTACCACTGACCCACATGATGTCATAGATTGAATAATGTATTTTTTTTAAAAGGTCTCGTAGATGATTTATAAATTCATTTTTTGGAACCCTATACGAATAGGATAAATGGAATATTTTTTTAAAGTTCTATTACCTTTTAGAGTGAAAGATGAGTTTGTGGTAGAAATTAGTTAAAGGATCGAACTCTACTTATAAAGTATATGTTTTTTTCTTCTATTATTATATAAATAAATTAATTCTTAAACTTTAGGTAATTGATATCAAAACAAAAAATGTGTTATCCTAATACCTTATGTTTCGTTGAAACGATGATATTTTAAATCATAAAAGATTGATGGCTTTGAGGCCCTCAATTCTACAATTGTTTGTGATTGATGACCTTAATCACACCCTATAAATATTTACAATTTTCCTCCAATTATGTTTCTCTAATTTCCACCAATGTTCTCTGAATTGTGATCATAATTTGGTGGTGAAATTTTTATTCTCCTTTTCCTCTTATTAAGACTAAATTTTATTAACCCAATTTCCAATATGGATTTTCCCACAAAGGTATTTTCTATTTTCAACCTTTTATTTTTGAAGAAAAATTTCAAATTGGGAGGACACAATTTATTGAAAGATGGAAGAATATAACACCCCAAGATTTCATAGTACGTTAGTTCTTCAAAGTAATTAAATAACTTACAATACGTGCAACATCAAATTCAAGCGCACCACGACTTACCAAACTAGCCGTTCAAAAACGGTTATGAATAGTATTAATAGAATTTTAAACTTTATATAACCCTTATAATTTTAGAATCCATATTATGAGTTTCATAGTCATAATGTAAGGACAAATTCATTTTTTTTCAGATAACATAAGTATTTTTCCAAAAATGCGATTTTACCGCCTTTTATTGGCGAACTCTTTTTAAATCCAATATTTGAAACTTTTATATATTCAATTTGACAAAATAAACTTATTCTTTATTATTGGGACATGAGAATTTAGTTTCGGTAATTTTTTTGTGTTTTTCTGAGAACTTTCATATTTTGGTGAATAGTGAAAAATAATATATTTTAACTAAAATCAACTTTTTTAATAAAAATAATTTATAGTGCTCAACTATACATACGAATGGTTTGGATGTATAATTAGATTATATTTTTACCATTTAATCCAATTTTGTTCATTGGAAGTATTTTCACTTTGAAATTGGACACAAACAAATGTCAATCTTTTGGTAGTTATTATTTCATAAAAATACGCTTTTTGGTTTTGAAAACAGGAATTAATTTTAAACTAATAAATGTAATATCTATTTTTTGAAGTTAGTAAAATAGACTTAATTTTTGAATTCAGAATATCAAAATTAGCTTAGGGTGAATTTTTGGTATTTTTCTGAAAACTTTCAATTTTTGGTGAATAGTGAAAAACACTGAGTTATAGTTTAAAACCGAATTTTTATTTAAATAATTATATATTTTAGTTAAATTTATTTTAGGTCAAAATATACACATAATATCTATATAATTTCAATGTAATTCATTGGATTCAATTTATAATAATTTTAGATATATAAAAATTTTATAGAACTTTTCACCTTCTTTTACCCACCTTCCAGGAGAATTTGCAAATTCACGTAAAACTTAATATTACCGCTTCTGTGATTGGAATTTCAAAAATCCTAGAGAAAAGGTTAATATGAAAGATTAAAATGTTGTTCAATAAGATAAAAATAATTTTTGGTTAATAGTAACTTTTTACTTTTATTTACCACGGTTAAATGTAAATAGGGTAATTAAGGGTAAAAATGATATTATTATTACCCTAACACATGTTATAATTCTATTGGATAAGTATAATTAGACCAAAAAAAAACCTTAGTAATAAAATATGAACCTCTTTGGTCCACTTAGATTAGATTAGGAAATTTATTATTATTTAATTCAAAGAAGAGTTAAAAGAGTTAAAATCAATGTTTAATAACTAAAACAATTTTAATATAGGGTTATACATAAGATAAATTCGATTATAAATATTCATTAGAAATATAAAGATATTTCCTACATAATTGGATTTTATTTATAATTTTTAGACATTAAATAATTTAATTTATTTATGACACAATGATGATGCAGTAATTACCTTATTAGTGAAATATTAAAATAATTGATATTCTAAATACCAAAATAAATATAATTTGAGACTTTTAATGAATTAAACGAATTATATAAGTTAATATGACATTTTAGGGTTGATTAAATTAATTTTTTTTGAATTAATAATGCTGTTATGAATTTAGCAAAAACAAAATACCAAATAGTGTCAAAATTGACATACAAGAGTTTTTTAAAAACATATTATATTATTAATTGATATTCAATTCCTAAAAATGTATGGTTCGGCCAAGAGACTTATATAATGATAGGTGTATAATTAATGAACCACTTGGGGTTACATTGGAAGTTTATAGTAAGTTTATTTACTATATAATATAAAAATACAAAGAGACCTGGTAAATGTGAAACTAATTAACTAAG
This sequence comes from Viscum album, assembly GCA_963277665.1. NCBI lineage: Eukaryota > Viridiplantae > Streptophyta > Magnoliopsida > Santalales > Viscaceae > Viscum > Viscum album. Next base: position 1,033,028,215 of record OY728128.1, on the reverse strand, counting down.
AGTTAAAACTAAAATATAAGGTTAATATAGTGATAAAAACCTATCTAAAACCTATTGGTTGGGTGGTTTTCGACCCATCCCCACCCTATTTTCGAAATAAGTTACTTTGGAGCCATTATAAGCTGAATATGTATTTATTACAAAATAATATTTTACGTTTTTCCAAAGGTTCCCCTCACCCCTCTTATAAAAGGGCACTCCCCCTTCTCTCAATTTCAAACCTTCAAAGCCTTTTGTCTCGGTGAACCCCTGCCCAAATATCCTCTCATATTCCCTCACTTCAACCTAGAGGCCTTATTTTGATCAGAAAGCCAACCTAAGGAGCCCTTTTGATCAAATCAAAAGGAAGAACCCAAAGAAGAGGTAATGTTTTCACCACCCTCTTTCAAGTTCCTTTCTTTTTCCACTTCTTCTTTATTTGATAATAACTCCACTATCTTCTATATAATATTATTTTATTATAAATATGTTACAACCATATTCAGTATTATATCCATCCCATGGATTACATTTCACCATACGTGCGTACGTACGACTTACCGTCTCCACGTCGTGGTGTAATTTTTATTCAATACATTATTATTTGGATGGGTATAATAATGATGTGTAATTCATGTAAATAATAAATATAACATGATAATTATTCTGTATATATGATACACCATCCCATTATATATTATTTTAATTTCAAAAGAATGATACTGTCGCTCGTGCGTACGTACGGACTACCGTCTCCATGAAGGCGATGAGATTCATTCCCCATCATATCCATTCAAGACTAATTTTCATTTAATGACTAAAAATAATTTTTAATAACTTTATATCATTCTAGATTTGAATAAGATACAACGTATGGATAACAAACACGACTTATGTAACAAAACATATAAAATAAAACAAGTAAGTGAACACCTGAAACAACGATAATACTAAAATATTATTAAAAAAACAATATTAAAAGATCATATATAGTATCATATTTATGTATATGATTCTTGTATAATTTAATATAAAGTATTTATCTATTATATAGGACGTTAACCTACCCTCTACCAAGGAAAAGTTCAAGGTAAGGGTTAATTCCGCAATCTCATTATTATCCGAGATTGTTTATGTGTAAGTATTTACTGGGACATTTTTATCATCCAATTCCATTTTTCATAAAAATGATTTCAAAAAGAAAATATTAAGGATATGTGAAAGGTACTCTTTATCAAGATCATAATTTTAAATGTTTTAAAGATTTATCTTTCTAAATATTTTTAATTAATTTCGATGTTTTCCTAATGATTTTAAGGATTTATTTATATGGACATGAACATTTTGAAATGATAATTCTTTTAAAAAGTTTCAAAGTTGTATGGGACTCTTTGATTCAAAAATAAATTTAAATTAATTCCTTTATAAATGTGTGACTTTTCAATGATTTTAAAAAAATAGACATTTCTCTCAAATAGTTTTGATTTCATCTATGCCAACATCCTTTGATGAATTTTAAGCTTATTTGAAGTTGATTTATTAGGATACAAAACTTTCATATAGTATTTAAGGTTTTGTGATATGTTTAACTATGGATGTATTATTTTTAAACCATTCATGATTTATGGAGAAAGTTTTGACATTTTTTATGCCAGTTTTAATACGAATGTTTATGTTATGTTTAAACCTGTTCATATGAGGAATTCATTATACTTAATAAGTGACGGGTGGAGCCCGCTATAGCTCCTCGATGAATCCGTAGGTATCATGAGACAAACTAGTGTCTTGGAACAAGGCCTTGACAAAAACTTATTTGTAGTCTTGGCATAAGGCCTTGACTATGTGGTTATGATAGTCTGATGTTATTCATTACATCATTATGAAAGTGGTTATTAATATTGCATGTGATTATTAGACTAGTAGAATATCCTTGTGAATAAGTAAATGACATTATTTAATTTTATCTTTGCCATATTATGCTGAAGTTCAAGTTTAAAAGGCTTTTGTTTTAGTTATACATTTCCTTAAATGTTTATATTTATTTATGAAAGTTTCCGCTATATTGTTATCCTTACCGAGCATCTGAGATTACCCCTTTCAATGTTTTAATTTTCCCAAGACACGAAGAAGTATTTTATGAATGACCAGTAGGGATAATATGAGGGGATATGAAGACAATATGTTGTTGTAGTTTTTTTCACTTTATGATGTAATGTAAACTTTATGAATGTATCTAGTAATTCCCAGGCTACTAAACTAATCGGCCCTTCGAGACTTGATCTTTTGTGATTATGCCAATGTTATGTAATAATGCACCAACTCTGGGTAATTGGGGTTGAGGCGTTACATTAGGATATTTAATTTATTTTATTTAATGAAAAGTAAAATATCTCTCACTCAAACTTTAATAATTAAATTATTTCTAATATAATGTTATACAGAAGTTAAATTCCTTTATAAATACTCATTTTAATTCTAATTTTTTTTATTTACATTGAAATTTTATTTTTAATTTTGAGGAAATAAATAATTACCTTAAAGACTTATACTTGGATGATAGAAAAATTAATTAATTGATGAGAAATCAATAAAACGATTTTTATTAAAATATTAATAACAATAAGAAGGCCAAAACACTTGACCAAATCTTATTAGTTGAGTATATCTCAACCATGATCATATAAGGGTCGACTTATTGAAATTTCGGAGGCTTATATAAAAGATTAAGACACTTATATTATTTTATTTAAATTGAAGACAAAATTTTCACATTCATGTTTTAAAAGAGTATATCATTTTTAATGTTGGATTTTTCAGAATATAAATTCGACTAAAAATATTATTATGAAATCTAATGTATTTATATCCATAATAATATTTTATTTTGAATTTTTATTAAAAAATTATTATATTAAATAATGACACAAAATTTAGGTAGTATTTATTTAATTAATGTAGATACCAAATAATTGTTATTAAAAATATTTTAATAAATATAATTTGATAAAATTATTATTTAAAATGAATTTTATAGATTAACATGACCCATTAATGATAGAATAAAATATTTTTATCTAGGTTTACTTCTAATTTTTATATTTTTAAAAATAAATGAAATAAATAGTTTAAAAATTGAAACTATTGATATTTTGTTAAAATAATGATTTCTTAAATTATTTAAAAATAATAAAACATTTTAAAAAATATAAAATAATTATGATATGGTCTAAAATGTTCTACATTATTCATTTATGGTCTAATTTATTTAAAATATGTAAATATTTAACCCTTTTAATATTTAAATATTTGTATCCTAGTTAAAAATTAAATAGTATAATTAAGTGTTAATTAAAATGATAATGCTTAAATTGACAAAAGAACCTGTCTAAAATTTATTTTTTGATGATATTACAACCCTATATATTCTTATAATTGAAATAGGGACATTTTTGAGGGTTTTAAGTGGGGTTTGATTTTATTATAATTTAATATTTTTGATGTTTCTAAAAGTACCCCTCACATCAATTATAAAAGGCACTTCCTCCCTCAACTCTTCACTTAATTTTGAGCCTTAAAGAGACCTAACCCTACCAATTTCTTTTATAAATTTCCCAAGAAACATTCTAGAGGTACTGGCTTCTCCAAATACCAACTGTAGTGCTCTAAGAGGAGATTTAGAGGAGGTACCGCGAAGAAGAGGTAATATCATTTACCGATTATTTCAGACTACTTTCTTCTTATACTTACATGTCATGAGTAGTTTAATTATAAATTAATAAATCCAGTAGTACTTATATACTGAGATATTTTTATGATTATGAAATAACCATAGTACACCTTCTACCCATCCTATGAAAAATGAAATCGCCAAGCGTGCGTACGTACGACTTATCATCTCCAGGCCGTGGTGTTATTTTTTTTTCACCACCACCTTACATGGATATGTATAATGATGGAATTAATATATATATATGATTAATATAAAATTATATTGATTTTTAGATACTATAAACTATCCAATTCAATACCATTCAACAATTATGGGAACAATATCGTTGCTCATGCATATGTAAGGCTTACCATCTCCACTGTGTGATGTGATTCGTTCTATATAATCTTCCTTAAATCCTGACTATACAGATGAATTGGATGAATAAATATGATATATATTATAATAATACCATTATGTAAATGATATAATTATAACATAAAAAGATGAATAAGAACTTATTTGATAAAACATGCATAAGGACATAAAGCAATTAATACCCGAATAATGAGTAACGATGAAATGTTACTAATAAACATATGAAAATATGATCATAAATGTTATCATAAAAATTATTATGATTATATTATAAATAAGTAACATTATTTAAATCATTATATAGTAGTATCAGACACATACAATGTATATCAGACCAAAGGTAAGGGTTAACTTTGAAAATCTCATTTTTATCTAAGATTGTTTGTTCATAAGTATTTACTAGGGTATATTTATCATCCACTCCCATGTTTCCTAAATATGTATTTAAAAATATTCTTTATATACCTCTATAATTGTTTCAAATCAATTTTAACCATTTTTAAATTTTTACTAAATCGTATGAAGAGAATATTTTGTCCTATTCGTTACGAGTTACTTTTTTACTTTTCTGGAAAAAATATGAGAAGAATGGTTTTAAATTGTACGATATGAACAGATTTTTACACTTTTATAATAAATTATTTCCATAAATATTCCCATAAAATCTTACAAGGTTACTTTCACATAATTTTATTTATTTTAAAATTGTGTGGCATTTTTAGGAAGGAAAATCTTTTTAAAGAAGAAAGGAAGTTTCCTCATGAATTAAGCTCAAGTGTTTTATCAAAATTATTTTCCATATAATATAAAATATGATTATTTTTATATCCCTATTATTACTATGATTTTATTATGTTAATTATTTAATGATATTTTTTATGGATTATGTTATAATGTAATGATGTTTAAGAAACCCATTTTATTTCTTGGGTTTTTCTATGATGAATGATTTATGTTTTTGTGGAACATGTAGAATGATTTCATTTTGAGATGGGTGAGACCTATATCTACCTCCAATGCAGTGGGTAAATATTTATATATCATGAGATAAACATGATAGGAATGAAAATTAATTCCGATTCACTAATACAAGGCTGTAACGAGGAGTGAACTCAGTTCAATAATAGACTTTGTCTACTATAATGGTCTTGCCAACGAGACTTGACTAATATGAAATGATTTTCTATGATTATTAGTGTATGCCACAAAAATTCATGTCTTATGTTATAATTTTTGGGATTACACTTTACTTTTTTGATTTATCCCATGAGATAATATCATGATCTTTTATATGCTCGATAATATTTTCAAATGTTATGTTCTTAGGATTAGGATATGATTGATATTTACCTTGTTTACCCCTACTAAGAATTTGAGATCACCCTTTCATATGTTTATTTTACCCAGGTTATAAATAAGGTTATTAAGCATGATATGTCATAAAAGATTCTAGTTATGGAGAAATAAGTAGGAGATAATGTATATGTTTTATGAACCCGTTGCTTATGTTTCCCAATTTCTAAAGACACTAAACCTTTATGGTCTTAGAATGGGTTTTTATGTTATTTTCTAAATATTCTTTAATGTCGAAGTAAAATATATATGTAAAGTAAGGGATGTTATGGTTGGTATCAGATAAAAGGTATATTTAACCTTTGGAAATTAGGATTAGAGAACCTTACTAAAAACCCTAAGGATATGTCTAGGTATAGGTTACAATCCTATCCTAGTGTTTTAGAGACGTTCATGAATAACCTAGGATAAAACCTAAAGTGCACTAAATTGAAATTTTATTCTTGAATTATGTGGTTTTCCGATTATGATTAGTGTTGATCACACTATGATTATTGGTTTTAGTCAATATATGGAACCCGAATGAATCACATTAATGCTGACTGCGACGAATTATGCAATGATTGTCCTTATGAGCAACCAAATGTTATGGGATATGGAATTCAAAATCTTGTAGCCATTATCTTAGAACTTTCTCAGGCTATGAATCATGCTTGAATTCCAAACGAGCAAAGGGGGGAGAAACATTATGTTGAATCCTTCACGAGGCAACATTCACCTTCATTTAGTGGGTATTCTGATCCATTAGTGGCTGAACAATGGACCAGTACCATTGAAAAGATATTTTTAGTTCTATTTTTTTTGAACATGATAAATTCATATTAGTAGTATATCATTTGGAAGGTGAAGCTGATCAATGGTGGAATATTATCAAGAATAAGAATTAAAGAGATGAAATTGAGTCCATGGAAAGGGGCGATTTCAAGAATTTATTGTTCAATAAGTACTTTCCTCATATTCTTGGAACAAAGATGGAGAAGGAGTTACTTGAAATTAAGAAAAAGGATGATGAATCTGTTGGTACCTATGAAGTAAATTTTACAAGACTTTCAATGTATGCTTCTATAATTATTATCCAACTTGAGAGTAAAATTGATCAATTCTTTAGTGGATTAAAACTAAGTCTCCGAAGGGAATTATATGTAAATGAATTCAATAAATATGAAGAAATTGTTTGATGTGATATCAAGGTTTAGATGGATGTTGGAGTAACCCATCAGTCATATTGGTTTGATAAGAAGAGAAAAATGGAATTCTAATGAAAATATAAAGACCACACTGAAAAGAAGATGAGTTTTCCCTTATGCTAAAAGTGTAGAAAGAAACATTGAGGGAATTGTCTTAAAGGGAATATTAAATGTTTTAAGTGTGGAAAAGAAGGCCATCAGATAGTTGAATGCCAAAGTGATGGGAAAAATATTTTTAATGATGCTAAAAATGAAAAGTCTACATATAATGCACCTCCTATACTTCAATGCTACAAGTTCAAGGAACTGGGTAATTATGCTAATCAATGCCCTAATCCAAGGGTTATTGATGATGATCGAAATCAACAAAATATTAAGGCCAAAGACAAAGTAAAGTCAAATTCAATCACAATATGTTACATGGATTATGATAATCAAGTGGTGAAAGGTACACTTATCATCCACTCTAAAGTAGAAAATGTTTTATTTGATTTTGGATCCACTGAATCTTTTATTTCCGAATAATTTTATAAGGTTATCACCATATTACCTCAACAATTAGATGTTGAGTTAGGTGGGACAACTCCTAATGGAACTACAGTGGCATCAAAAGTTTATTTTTCTTATTTGGTTGAAGTTTATGGGAAATTGATTCCTATAAATTTTGTGATCCTTACTATAATGGAATTTTATGTGATTCTAGGAATGTTTTGGATTTATCTATATGAAGATCATATCAATTACCAAGGGAAGTCACATTTCATATTCTAGATCAGTTTATGATCATCTATGGATGCGAGGATGAATATAACATTCCATTAGAATGTTTTTACATCTTATGGGTCTTAATTACTTTAAATGAAGGTTATTTATCTCAAATGGTTGGGGAGAAACTCACGATTGAGAATAAACCCATCGTACGAGATTTTTATGATGTATTTCTAGAGGAATTACGAGGTCTTCCACCAAATTTGAAGTTGATTTTTCAATAAAACTCATACTGGGTGCTATTCATATTTCAAAGACACCTTATAGAATGTCCGAAATTGAGTTATAGGAATTAAAGAAGAAACTCCAAGAGAATCTTGATAAGGGATTCATACACCCTAGTGCATCACTTTGGGAAGCACCAGTTCTATTTGTTAAGAAAAAAGATGGATCAATTAGACTCTATATTAATTATTTATAACTTAACAACATCAATATCAAGAAAAAATATTATCTTCATCACATTGATGAATTATTTGACCAAATATGTGGAGTTCAATACTTTTCCTAGATTGATATTCACTTAATATATCATCAATGAAGGGTAAAAAAGGAGGATATATCACAGATAGAATTACATACAAGGTATGAACACTCTGAATTTATAGTGATTTGTTTTGGTCTTACTTATTCCCCCACTATCTTCATGGATTTGATGAACAGAGTCTTTAGAGACTATCTTGATAAATATTTTGTAGTCTTTATAGATTGTATTCATGTTTATTCAAAGAGAATGGTAAAACATGAAAACCACTAGAGAATTGTACTAAATACCCTAATAGAGGAGAATATTTATGACAAATTTACCGAGTGTGAATTGTTCCTTCAATAAATTTCATTCTTGGTTCATATAATCTCAATAGAACGGATATCTGTAGATCCATCAAAAATAGAAGTTGTTGAAAGTTGGCCGAGACAAAAATGGTAATATAGATACAAAGTTTTCTTTGTTTTTATGGATATTATTTACTCTTTGTGAAATATTTTTTATGATTATCTAATACACTCACCAAGTTGACTCGAGAAGGAGTTAATTTTCTTTGGACTGAGGAATGTGAACAGAATTTCAATGATCTAAAGGAAGGTTAACCAGTGCACCTGTTGTCACACTGCCTTGTAGTAGAGAAAGGTTTGTCATCTACAGTGATGCATCTGAGAAGGGGTTGGGATGTGTTCTCATGAAATATTATATGGTGATAGCTTATGCATCATGACAGTTGAAAATCCTTGAGAAAAATTACCCAACCCAAGATTTAGAGTTAGCTGCAGTAATATTTTAATTAAAGATATATAGGCATTATATTTTGGGTGAAAAGTGTGATATTTATACTAATAATAAACTTTTAATGCATATTTTCACAAAAAATAAAATAAATATGCGCCAAAGAATATGGTTCTAGTTGATTAAAGATTATGACTGCTCAATACATTACCACCCTAGGAAAGAGAACGAGGTGGAAGATTCTTTGAGTCTATTAGACCATGACAACATATCCATGATGAGGATCACAAAAGATTCAATATTTATGGATTTTAAAAGGATAGATCTTGAAATTTAAATGTAAGGGGAGAAATCTTATCTTTATCAAATGAATATTCAACCATCTATACAAGTGAAGATTAAGAAGGCAGAGAAGAAAGATATAGAGATACAGAACAAGGTGAGAAATGTTCCTGAATTCAACAATGATTGTAATGAAAAAATAAAGTTCATGAATATGGTTTGTATTCCTCCCACACTAGAATTAATGGAGGTATTGGATGAGGCTCATAGTTCTTAATTCTGTATTCACCCTGGAAGCAAAAATATGTACAAGGACCTAAAAGAGTATTTCTGGTGGGATGACATGCAAAGAGATGTCACCGAATATGTCTCTCGATGCTAGGCCTGTCACCAAGTTTAGGATGAGAGATAGAAGTATAAGGGGTTGTTAAAACCATTACCCATACCAGAATGGAAATGTGAAATCATAACTATAGACTTTATTGTCAGACTTCCCAAAACATATAAAGGCCACATTGCTATATGTGTTATAGTTTATTGCCTTATGAATTCGGCACACTTCATTGCTATTAGAGAGGATTTCTCTCTTGATCATCTTTCCATGATATATGTAAAAGAATTGGTAGGATTTCATGGAGTACCACTTTCCATTATTTCTGATTAGGATATGAGGTTTACCTCGATGTTCTGGAAAAGTGTTCAGCATGCTCTAGATACAGAGATAAGTTTCAGCACTTCTTATCATCCTCATACAGATGATCAGTCTGAGCAGACAATTCAAACTCTTGAAGACATGTTTAGAGCTATCTCTTTATATTTACAAGGTGGTTGGAATCAACAACAACCTTTAGTTTTATTTTCATACAACAATATCTTTCACTCTAGTTTTCAGATGGATCTTTAAGAATCCCTCTATGGAAAGAAGTGCAGAACACCAACTTACTGGGATGAAGTTGGTAAAGAAAGATATTAGGACCTGATCATTTTGAATAAATGGCAGAAAAGGTAAAATATATTCAAAAACACTTAAGAGTAGCTCAGATCCAACAAAAAATTTATACTAACAACCGAAGAAAATACCAAGAGTTTGATGCGGGTGATAAGGTGTTCCTACAAATATCTCACTCAAAGAGAGTAATGAGATTTGGAAAGAAGGTAAAGCTGAGACCTAGGTATATCATTCATTTTGAAATTTTGGATTGTGTTGTGAAGCTAGCTTACTGATTGGAACTTTCACCAAATCTCTCTCAAGTTCATGATGGGTTCTATGTATCTCTATTGAGAAAGTATATACCCGATCCTTCACATTTACTAAGCTCAGAAGTTGAACCATTGGGGCAAGATATTTATTATGAAGAACAACCAATAGAGATTCTTGATCATAGTGAAAAAGTTCTACGAAACAAGACCACTCACTTGGTTAAAGTTTTATAGAGGAACCACCAATTTGAAGAAGCTATATGGGAACTAGAGGATATGGCGAGGGAGTGGTATCATAATCTATTTGTATCCAAGTGATGAATTTTTAGGGTGAAATTGAGTTTAATGGGGGTAGAATGTAACACCTAGAAGTTTTTATGAAATATTTTCTTTAAATATATTTTATTCTTCAGTAGATTTATTTGCATGAAATCTTGAATTCAAACGAACCAAAAGATTACCTTATTATAAAATTATCGTTATATCCTATCTGTCAGGTTAACAGGAATAATTATCACTAACTTATGAAAATGCATTGTGAATTTATTGGCTATCTATTAATTATGAATAATATAAATAGATATTTGTATATTTTTAGTTAATTACTTTTGGTAATGAAATTAATGAAATATATTTGGGTTATATACTTTATAAAATATTTTTGATATTCATACAATGAATATTTTATTCATAAGTTATTAATAAGACTCTATTTGATGTATTAAAACTTATTTTTTAAAGGTTAATTTTAATCCTTTGAATGGGAACCCATTTTAAATTTATATTTTTACAAATTAATAATTTTTATATGACAACATAAACATGTTATTTTAAATTAGGATATCAAAATTTACTTTAGATGAATTTCTGATATTTTTCTAACAACTTTCATGTTTTCTTGAATAATAAAAATACGCTAAATTTTAATTGAAAATATTTTTTTTCTTTGAAATAATTTATATGGTGGAATTATATTATTTAATTTTTTCAAAGTATAAATGGAATATATTCTTAACATTTAATATGACGTAGGTCATTGAAATTAATTTTACATTAAATTCAAATGTAAAAACATTTCAATATTTTGCAATATTTTAACTTTTAAAAACCATTCTCTCATTTCATCAATGAGATTAATTTTAAATTAATTACTAAAACTTTTATGCTTTCAATTTTGAAAAAGAGATTCCATATTTTTAATTAGTGTAAATTTTATTAACACAGTAGAATGGTAAATCAGGTAATTAAGGGTAAAAATAATATTATAAAATTACCATAACAGTTATATTAATATAATTGGATGATTATCATTTCCCCTAAAAATTAATTTGGTCAAAATGGTATCCATTATAACCCACATGGATGAGATTAGAACATTTAATTTATTTTATTTAAATAAATGTGAAATATGTCTCACTCAATCTTTAGTAATTAAATTATTTTTAATATAATGTTATACTTGGATGGTGAAAAATTAACTAATTGAAGAGAAATTAATAAAACAGTTTTTTAAAATATTAATTACAATCAAAAGGCCCAAAAACTTGACCAGACTTTATTATTCCAGTATATCACGACCATAATCATACCAAGGTCAAATTATTGACTATTTTTAGGATTATATAAGAGATTATGACACTTACATTATTTTATTTAAAGTGAAAATAAATTTGTTACATTCATATTTTAAGAGTATAGTATTTTTAAGGTTGGGTTTTTAGAAGATAAAATAGACTACAAGTATTAATATGAAATATAATATACTTATATTTATCATATTATTTTATTTTCAATTTTTATTCCAAAAATAATTATATTAAATAATGACACAAAATTGAGGTAGTAATTATTTTACTATTGAAGAGATCATATAGATTTTATTAAAAATATTTTAATAAAAATAACTTGGGATAATTATTATATAATATGAATTTTATAGATTAAGTTGAAATCTTAGCAATATAATAAAATAATTTGATCTAGTTTCACTTTTTATTTTTATATTTAAAAAAATCTATGAAATAAATAGTTTCAAAATTGACACTATTGATATTTTGTCAAAATAATGTATTCTTAAATTATTTAGAGATCATAAAAGATTTTTAAAAATATATATTAATTATGATATTGTCTAAAATGTTATGAAGTATTCATTTATGGTCTAATTTACTTAAACTAATTAAATACCTTACCATTTTAATATTGGAATATTTGTTGCCCTAGTAAAAAATAAAATAGAATAAGTAAATGTAAATTTAAATGGTAATGCTTAGATTGACATCAAAACTTGTCTAAAATTTATTGGTTGATGATATTACAACCATATATCATATCATTTTTGGAATTTAGATATTTTGGAGGTTTTTACATGGGGTTTGATTCTATTATAAATTAATATTTTTGAGGTTTCCAAAAGTGCCCCTCACCTCAGTTATAAATGGGCAGTTCCTCCCTCAACACTTTACTTCATTTTGGGCCTTCAATCTCAATAAAAACCTTCTCATTTCCCTTATATAATGATAGGTTATTATTATTATTAAACAACCATATTACACCATTTACCCATCCTATGAAAAATTAAATCACCACACATGTGTACGTATGCCTTACCGTTACCACACCATGGTGTAATTCATTTTTTACAACCACCTTACATAGATGGTAATAATGGTGGAATTAATAAATAAATATATGATTAATATAAAATTATATTGATTTTGAGATTCTATAAACCATCCACTTCAATACCATTCAACAATTATGGGAACTATTTCGTCGCGCGTGCGTTTGTATGGCTTACCGTCTCCACGGTGCGATGTGATTCGTTCTACATAATATTCTTTAAATAATGATTATATAAATGAATTGAATGAATAAATATGATATATATTATAATAATACCATGATTTAAATGATATAACTCTAAACTAAAATGATGAATAATAAATTATCCGACAAAACATGCAAAAGAACATAAAGGAGTAAATACCCGAATAATAAGTAACAATGAAATGTTACTAACAAACGAATGAAAATATGATCATAAATGTTATTATAAAAAATATTATGATAATGGAATAAATTAGTAACATTTTATAAATCATTATACAGAAGTTTTGGATACATACGAAGCATATCAGACGTAAGGTAAGAGATAACTTTTCAAATATCATTTTTATCCAAGATTGTTTATTCGTAAGTATTTACTGGGGTATATTTATCATCCTCATCCATGTTTCCTAAATATGAATTTAAAAATATTTTTATATCCTTCTATAATTTTTTAAAGTCAATTTTACCCATTTGTGAATATTTACAAAATGATATGAACAGAATCTTTTGTTGTTTTCAGTACAAGGTACTTTTTGACTTTTCCAGAAAAAATATGAGAAGAATGTTTTTTAACTTATATTACATGAATAGATTTTTAAGATTTAATAATTCCTTATTTACTTGAATATTCCCATAAAATCTTTCATGGTTATTTTTACGTTAAATGATTTCTTCTAAAATTGTGTGGCATTTGAGGAAGGAAAATGTTTTTGAAGAAGAAATGATATTTTCCTCAGGAATTAAGCTCAAGTGTTTTATCAAAATTATTTTCCATCTAAGATGACATAGGTTTATGTTTATATATCTATTATTACTGTGATTTGATTGTGTTAATGATAAAATGATATATTATATGGGTTATGTTATAATGTAATGATGTTTAAGAAGCCCATTTTATTTCTTGGGTAATGCTATGGTGAATGATTTATGTTTTTATGGAATGTGTATGAAAGATTTAATTATGAGATGGATGGGGCCTAAATATCCCTCCAATAAATTTGTTAATGATTTATATCCGATGAGATAGACACGACTAGAATGGAAATTAAGTCCAGTTCAGTAATATAGGGCTGGAATGAGGAGTGAACTCAGTTCAGTAATGGAATTTGTCCGCTATGATGGTCTTGGAAGCGATCCTTGACTAATATGAAATGATTTTCTATACTTATGTGAGTATGCCACGAAATTTCATGTCTTCTGTTAGGAATATTGGGGGTTACATTTCACTTTTATGATTTATCCCATGACATGATATTATGATCATTTATATACAGGATAAGATTTTCATATGTTATGTTCTAATGACTATGATATGATTGATATTTTATTTATTTACCCTTAGTGATAATTTGAGCTTACCATTTCATATATTTATTTTCACCGGGTTATGATAAAGGGTATTAAGTAAGATATGTCAAAAAGGAATCTAGTTATGAAAAAATAAGTAGGAGACAATATAGATGTTTTATGAACCATTTTTTAATGTTTTCCAGTGTCTAAAGACATTAAAAATTTATGGTTCAAGAGTGGTTTTTATTTTGTTATGTAATAAATATTCTTTAATATTGAAGTAAAATATATACATAAAGTATCATCCATTACAGTTGATATTAGAGAAAAGGTATAGTTATCCTTTCAAAACTAGGATGAGATAACCTTAGTAAAACCCTAAGGATATGTCTAAGTATATGGTATAATCCTGTCCCAGTGTTTTAGAGATGTTCATGAAAAAACTATGATAAAAACTAAAGTGTTCTATCTTGAAATTTTATTCTTTAATTATGTGGTTTTTCGATTATGATTAGTGTTTCTCACACTATGATTCTTGGTTTTAGCCAATGGATGAAACCTGAAGGAATCACGTTAATGCTGAATGTGATGGGAAATGAAATGATTTTCCCCCTGAGAAACCAAATGTTAGGGGAGGTAGAATTCAAAATCTTGTTTCCATGCTCCCACAACTTTATCAAGCTATGAATCATACCAGAATTCCAAATGAGAAAAAGAGGGAGCAACATTCCGTTGGATTCTCTATAAGGCATCATCCACCTTTATTCAGCGGGTCTTCAGATCTATTAGTGGCCGAAAAATGGATCAGTACCACTAAAAGGATATTTTAAATTACCCAATGTTCTTAATATGATAAATTCATATTAGCAGTTTATCATTTGGAAGGTGAAGAAGATTAATGGTGGAATTTAATCAATAAAACGAGTTCATGAGATGAAATTGAGTCCATGGAATGGGATGAGTTCAAGAACATATTTTTCAATAAGTACTTTCCTTATAATATTTGAACAAATATGGAGAAGGTGTTCCTTGAACTTTAGAAAAATTATTATGAATCTTTTGGTACCTAATAAGAAAATTTTACAATACTTTCAGGGCACCCTTCTGGAATTATTATCCATCCTAAGTTTAAAAGTAATCAATTCATTAGTGGCTTAAAACCAAGTCTTCGAAGGGAATTAACTAGAATGGAGTTCAATAAATACGAGTAAATTATTATATGTGCTCTCAAGGTTGATATATAGATTGGAGTAACCCATTAGTCATATGGGTTTGATAAGAAGAGAAAAAATGGAATTTTAAGGAAAATCAGAAGAGCACACTGAAAAGAAGATGAGTTATCCCTTACGCTCAAAGTGTGGAAAAAAACATGAAGGTAATTGTATTAAAGGGACTAGAAAATATTTTAAGTGTGGAAAATAAGGTCATAGGGTAGTTGAATGCCAAAGTGATGGGAAAAATATGTCTAATGATGTGAACAAAGAAAAGGATACAAAAAATGCACCTCCTACACTTCAATGATACAAGTGAAAGGAAATGGGACGTTATGCCAATCAATGACATAGTAAAAAGGTTATTGATGATGATAAGCATTAACAAAATCTTAAGGCCAAAGACAATGGAGTGTCACATGTAATCACTATCAGCGACGTGGAGTATGATAATAAAGTGGTGAAAGGTACACATACCATCCAATCTAAAGTATAAAATGTTTTATTTGATTTTAGATCCACCCAATCTTTTATTTATGAATAATTTTCTATGTTTATCGCCATATTACCTCAATAATTAGATGTTGAGTTAGCTATGAAAACTCTTAATATCACAATGGCCGCATCAAAAGTTTATAATTCTTCTCCGGTTGAATTTTGTGGGAAAGTGCTTCCCGAAAATCTCTTGATCCTTCTTATAGTGGAATTTGATGTGATTTATAACATGTATTGACATTCTCTATATGGAGTTCATATCAATTTCCAAGGTAGGGAAGTCACATTTCATATTACAGATCAATCTATGATCATCTATTGATGAGTGGAGGAATATGACTTTCCAGTAGAAATTTATTCCATCTTATGGGTCTTAATTACTATAACTAAAGGTTATTTATCTCAAGTGGTTGGGTAGAAACTCACGATTGAGAATATAGTCATTGTAAGAGAGTTTTATGATGTCTTTCTGGATAAATTTCCAGATCTTCCACCAAATCATAAAGTTTAGTTTTCAATAGAACTCATACCGGGTTCTATGCCTATTTAAAAGACACCTTATATAATGTTCCTAATTGAGTTGCAGGAATTGAAGAAGAAAATACAAGAGAATCTTGATAAGGGATTCATACGCCCTAGTGTATCACCTTTGGGATCACCTATTCTGTTTGTTAAGAATAAAGATGGATCAATGAGACTATGTATTGATTATCGAGAACTTAACAAGATCACCATCAAAAAAAATCATCTTCCCTACATTGATGTTTTATTTGACTAACTATACAGAGCTTAATAATTTTCCGAGATATATATTTATTCAACATATCATCAATTGATGATCAAAAAGGAGGATATATCAAAGATAAAATTCTGTACAAGGTATGGACACTATGAAATTATAATGATTCCTTTTGGTCTTACTAATGACCCCAATATCTTAAAAGATCTAATTAATAGAGACTTTATAGTCTATATTGATCAATTTGGGGTAGTATTTATATATGATATTCTTAACTATTAAAAGAGAAAGGAAGAACATGAAGACCACTTGAGAATTGTAGTAAAAGCCCTTATAAAGGAGAAGATTTATTCCAAATTTAACAAGTGTGCATTTTAGATTCAGAAAGTTTCATTTTGGGTCACATAATCTCAATATAATGGATATCTATGGATCCATCAAAAACATAAGTTTTTAAATGTTCGATGAGACCAAAAACGTTAACTGAGATCCAAATTTTTCTTGGTTTGGATTTATTTTATCGACATTTTCTGAAATATTTTTCACAATTATCTCATCCACTAACCAAGTTGACTCCAAAAGAAGTTAAGTTCATTTGGAAGGAGGAATTTGAAGAGACTTTCAAAGATTTAAAAAGATGGTTAGCCAGTGCACATAGTCTCACACTGCCTTTTAGTGAAGAAATGTTAGTGATATACAACAATGAATCCATGAAGGTGATGGGATGTGTTCTCATGAAAAAGGATTTGGTGATATCTTATGCATCATGGAAGTTGAAAAATATCTGGGAAAAGTTACCCAAATTGTGATTTGGAGTTATTTATAGTTATCTTTGCATTAAAGACATAGAGGCATTATCTTTATTGTTAAAAATGTGATATTTATACTAATCATAAAATTTTAGAGTATATTTTCACACAAAAGGAGCTGAATATGTGCTAAATATAATAGTTTGAGTTGGTTAAAGATTATGAATACTAAATAAATTACCACCCTGAGAATGCGAACAAGGTGAAAGATTGTTTGAGTTGACAAGACCATGCTATCCTATCCATGATGAGGATCACAAAAGATCCAATATTTATGTATTTTTAGATGGTGGATCTTGAAATTTTAAAGGGTGGAAATCTTATCTTTCCCAAATGAATATTCAAATATCTATACAAGTGAATATTGAGGAGTCATATAAGAAATATGTAAATCTACAAAATAAGGTGAGAAATGTTCCAAAATTAAACCTTGATTGTGATGAAATAATAAGGTTTAGGAACATGGTTTGTATTCTTCCCAAACCAAAATTAAAGAAGGAGATACTGGATGAGGCTCATAATTCTTCATTCTCTATTCACCATGAAAGAAAAAATATGTACAAGGAACTGAAAGTGTATTTTTGGTGGGATGGCATGAAAAGATTTGTCGCTGAATATGTGTATTAATTCTTGGTTTGTTAGCAAGTTAAGGCTAAGAGATCGAATTCTAAAGGGATGTTACAACCTTTACCCATGCCAAAATGGAAATGGGAAAACATCACTATGGAATTTATTTTCATACTTACCAAAGAATATAAAGGACATAATTCTATATAATTTATAGTTGATCTCCTTACGAAGTCAACACACTCCTTTTCAATTAGAGAAGATTTATATCTTGATCAACTTTCCAAGATATATGTAAAGGAAGTGGTAAGATTTCATGGAGTAACACTTTACCTTATATCTGATCAATATATGTTTTTTAACTCAATGTTTTAGGAAAGTATTCAAAATTCTATGGATATAGAGTTAAGTTTCATCACTACTTATTATACAAAGATAGACGGTCAGTCTGAGAGGTCAATTCAAACTCTAGAAGACATGTTGAGAGCTTTCTCTTTGGATTTCAATGTTGGTTGGGATCAACACGAACATTTGGTGGAATTTTCTTAAAAAAATAGCTTTAAATCCAGTATTTAGAGGAATTATTATGAAACCCTCTATAGAAAGAAGTTAGAACTCCAACTTGATGGGATAAAGTTGGGGAAAGAAAGCTATTAGGACATGATCTTGTTGATGAAATAAAAGAAAATGTCAGATCTATTCAAAAACATGTAAGAACATCTCAAAATTGACAAAAAAGTTATGATGACAACTGAAGAAAATACATAGAGTTTTAAGTGGGTGATAAGGTGTTCCTAAAAATATCACCTTAGAATAGACTAATTAGATTTGGAAATAAGGGAAAGCTAAGCCCAAGGTATATCGGTCCTTTTGAAATTCTGGATCATTTTGGGAAGGTAGGTTACCGATTGTTGCTTCCATCAAATCTATATCATGCTCATGACATGTTACACATATCTATCTTAAGAAAGTACATACCTGATCCTTCACATATACTAATCTCAGAAGTCATACCATTGGAGAAAGATCTTTCTTATGAAGAACAATTCATAAAGATTCTAGATCATCACAAAAATGTTCTACAAAACTGGACCACTCGCTTGGTTAATGTTTTTAGAGGAACCAAAAATTTGAATATTATATATGGTAATTTTTAGATATGACGAGGGAGAGGTATCCCATTCTATTTGTATCTAAGTGACGAATTTTGATGGTGAAATTCAGTTTAAGGGGGGTAGAATGTAACACTGAGATATTTTTATGAAATGTTTTCTTTAAATAATTTTTATTCTTCAATATATTTATTTGTAAGCAATGATGAGATTAAAATAACCATGAGAAACCCTAATTCTAACATTAATGTTATAGCCTATCCATTAGGTTAACATGAATAATTTTAACTAACTTATGAAAACGCATTGTGAATTAATTGGCTATCAATTATTTATGAAAAATATAAATAAATATATTTATTTATTGAGTGTATTAATTTTGGAAATAAAATTAATAAAATATATATGTGTTATATACTTAATAAAGTATTTTTTATATTCATCGAATGGATATTTCATTCATATGGTATGAATGGATCCCAATTAGATTTATAAAAACCTATTTTTTAAAAGGTTAATTTTACACCTTTTAATGGAGAACCATTTTTAAATTATGATTTTGACACATTAATAATTTTTATATGAAAAAATAAACATATTATTCTTAATCAGGATATCTAAATTTACTTTGGATGTATTTATGATATTTTTCAGATAACTTTTATATTTTAATAAATAGTAAAAATCTACTAAATTTTATTTGGAAATAACTTTTTTTCATTGAAATAAATTATATAGTAAAATTATATTATTAAATGGTTTAAAATTATAAATATAATATATTTTTACCATTTAATATAATAAAGATAATTGGAATTAATTTTACATTAAAGTTAGATGTAAAAACAATTCAATATTTTGCAATATTTTAACTTTTAAAACCCTTTTTCTAATTTAAAAAATTGGATTAATTTTAAATTAATTATTGCAACTTCTGTAAATTGAATTTTAAAAAGTGGATTCCATATTTGGAATCAGTAGGTCCAAAATATTTAAATATATTTATATTATTTTTGGGAAATATGAATAGTGACATCGGTAAATTTCGTCAACATGATAAAAGGGTAAATCTGGTAATTAAGGGTAAAAATAATATAATAAAATTAACCTTACACTTTTCTTAATATAATTGGATGATTATAACTTTCCCAAAAACATTCTTGGGTCTAAATGGTATCTATTGTAACCCAACTGGATGATATTAGGACATTTAAATTATTTTATTTAAAGAAAAGTGAAATATGTCTCACTCAAACTTTAATAATTAAATTATTTTTAATATAAGGTTATACAAAAGATTAATTAGATTATAAATAACCATTTAAAATATATTTTCTTAATTTATCCCAGAAATTTATTTTAAATTTTTAAGAAATAAATAATTTCCTTAAAAACTTATACTTGGATGATGGAAAAATTAAATAATTGATGAGAAATCAATAAAACATTTTTTATTAAAATATTAATAACAATAAAATGGCCCATAAACTGAACATAACCATATTCTTAGAGTATATCTCGACCTTAATCATCCAATATTCTACTTATTTACCATTTGGAGGCATATAGAATAGATTATGACACTTATATTATTTTATTTAAGGTGAAGATAAATTCTCCACATTCATGTTTTAAAAGGGTATAACATTTTTATGGTTTAGGTTTTTACAAGATAAATTAGACTAAAAGTATTTTTATATAATATATTGGATTTATCTTCATCATATTATTTTATTTATAATTTTATTTCAATAAATAATTATATGAAATGATTACACAAAATTGAGGTAGTAATTATTTTATTAATGAAGAGATCAAATAATTTGTATTAAAAATATTTTAATAAATATAATTTGTGGTAATTATTCTGTAAAATTAATTTTATAGATTAATTTGACCCTTTAGTGATATAATAAAATATTTTTATTGAGGTTCACAATTAATTTTTACATTTTTAAAAATCTCTGAAATAAATAGTGTCAAAATTGACACTATTGATATTTTGTCAAAATAAGGAATTCTTTAATTATTTAAAACTCATAAAACATTTTTAAAAATATTGATTAATCATTATGTGGTCTAAAATATTCAAATTTATTCATTTATAGTCTAATTTACTTCAAATAAGTAAATACTTCACCCCCTTAATATTGAAATATTTGTTACCCTAGTTAAAAATAAAATAAAATAACTAAGTGTTAATTAAAATAATAATGATTAAATTGACATAAAAACTTATCTAAAATTTATTTTTTGATTATATTACAACCCTATATCATATAATATTTGAAATTGGGAAATTTTTGAGGTTTTTAAGTGGGGTTCAGTTTTTTTATAAAATAATATTTTTGAGGTTTCGAAAACTTCCCCTCACCACAATTATAAAATGGAACTTCCTCCGTCAACTATTCACTTAATTTTGAGCCTTCAAGCTTGACCAAAGCCTGACCAGTTCCATTATGAAATTCCCTAGAAACATTCTAGGGTTCTTTTCTTCTTTAAGGACCAAATCTAGTGCTCTATGAGAATATTTAGAGGAGGCACGCCGAAGAAGAGATAATATTATTTACCGATTCTTTTAAACTTATTTCTTATTATACTTTCAACTAATGAGTTATTTAATTATATAGTAATAAATCCAATATTAATTATATATTGAGAGGTTATTATGATTATTACACAACCATATTCCACCTTCTACCCATCTTATGAAAAATTAAATCATCACACATGCATACATACGACTTACCGTCTCCACGCCCTCGTGTAATATGTTTTCACCTCCACCTTACATGGATGTTTATAATAATGGAATTAATATATATATATATATATATATATATTATTAATATAAAATTATATTTATTTTGAGAAAATATAAAACATAAACTTCAATACCATTCAAAAATTATGGGAACGATATCATCGCTCGTGCGTACGTACGGCTTACCGTCTCCATGGTGCGAGGTTATTCCTGCTACATAATATTCATCAATGAATTATTATAAAAATTAATTGAATTAATAAATATGATATATATTATAATAATACCATGACTTAAATGATATAAGTATAAACTAAAAATAGGAATAAGAACTTATCTGACGAAAGATGCATAAGAACATAAAGTAGTTAATACCCGAATAACGAGTAACAAAGAAATGTTACTAACAAACGAATGAAAATGCAATCATAAATGTTATCATAAAAATTATTATGATTGTATAATAAATAAATAAAATTATTTAAATCATTATATAGTATTTTAGGATACATACAAAGCATATCAGACCTAAGGTAATGGACAACATTGAAAATCTCATTTTTATCTAAGATTGTTTATTCATAAATATTTATTGGGGTATATTTATCGACCATATCCATGTTTCCTAAATATTTATTTAAAAATATTATTTATATCTTTTTATAATTGTTTAAAGTCAGCTTTACCCACTGGTTAAATTTTACTAAATGCTATGAATGGAATCTTTTGTCTTTTTTGGTATTAGGTACATTTTGACTTCTCTGATAAAAGAAAGAGAAGAATGTTTTTTTAACTTGTAAGACATGAAAATATTTTTAAGATTTCATAATGACTTATTTAATTGACGTATCCCATACAAGATTACAAGTTTATTTTCTTATAAAATAATTTCTTCTAAAATTGTGTGGCATTTTGAGGAAAGAAAAACTTTCTGAAGAAGAAATGATATTTTCCTCAGGAATTAAGATCATGTGTTTTATCATTATTATTTTCCATATAAGATGACATAAGTTTATGTTTATATCACTAGTATTAATATGATTTTATTGTGTTAATGATAGAATGATATTTTATATGGATAATGCTATGATGGAATGATGTTTAAGAATCCCATTTTATTTCTTAGGTTATGCTATAATTAATGATTTATGTTCATGTGAACATGTAAGAATGATTTAATTATGAGATGGGTCAGACCTATATCTCCCAGAAATAAATTGGGTAAATATTTATATCTCATTATATAGATATTACTGGAATAGAAAGTAAATCTAGTTCAGTAATACAGGTTTGAAACAAGGTGTGAACTCTGTTTAGTAATGGAATTTGTTCGCTATGATGTTCTTGGCAATGAGACTTGACTAATATGAAATGATTTTATATGATTATGTGTGTATGTAATGAAATTTAATGTCTTATGTAATGACTATTGGGTTTAAATTACATTTTTATGATTTTTCCTATGAAATTATTTTATGATCTTTTATATATTGGATAATATTTTAAAATGTCATGTTCTTATAACTATGATATGATTGATATTTACTTTTTTGAACCTTACTGAGTATTTGAGCTCACCCATTCATATGTTTCTATTTCCCGGGTCATGAAGAAGGGTATTAAGTAAGATATGTCAAAAAGTGGTCTAGTTATGAATAAATAAGTAGGAGAAAATGTAGTTGTTTTATGAAATTTTTTTTTATATTTCCTAGTTTCTAAAGACACTAAACCTTTACGGTCATGGAGTGGTTTTTGGTATGTTATGTATTGAATATTCATCAATTTTAAAGTAAAAAATATATATAAAGTATGATTCTTTATAACTAATTTTTTTTGATTTATTTGATGGAATTATGCCATTTTATTTCTATATTGTTTATGTTGGATGAGTTGGATTTCCCGAGAAATTTGAAATTTTTTTAAATGGTGTTTTTACCATTAAAGGTACTTGCAAGGTGTGTGTTATTTTTATGGATAAATTTCAAACTGATTATTTTCATTTAATAAAAAAAAATTATAAAAAAATTATGGAATTATATAGGGTTTGATGTACTCATGCATGATTTTTTTTCCATTTTTTTTTATAAATATAGAATGGATGTGGTGTCATATTAACGGAACAAAACACACTCTTGGGTGGGGACCCACTTGACATGATTTTTCTCAGACCCTATATAAATTATTTTTATGCAGTTATTATTACTATTTTAGGTTCCTTAGATTTAGCCTTATTCAGTTTGGGTGTTTGAGTTATTTTAATGGTGATAGGTATGTGATAGTTTTTTTTATTTTTTATTTAATTTTTGAGCTATTTTATTTTCATATTTCATACTCTAAATATATATTTATATTTTATCAATTTATTTATTTTTATATCGAGAGCTAAATATTTCCCATGTGTATTCTATTTTTATACCTTAGTGCATTTCATTATCCCGAGGTGATCATGAACACACCTTGGGAATTTTACATGGTTGCTTTGATGCTCTAACAAATGGAAGCATTAATAGGGTTCATAAAAAAATGGTATAAGATGCCCCACTTACTTGTTTGGGTGAATCTTGTTAAAAATAATAATTAAGAGTGTTTTCGGTCTCTAGTAGGGGATGTGAGGGAACTGCTTAACCATCTCTTCTTCACACAAAACCTTATGATTCCATAAGGGATTAGGATTTGATTATTATTCTTTAGTTCATTTTTTATAATCATTGATGGAATTTGACATTTTGTAATGTTATTTTGATCCACTTGGACTACATTCAAGGATTTGGGGATTGATTTGGGTTTTAGTGAAAAAAGTGGTGAATAAACAAGATTCTCATTGTTATACTTCTCTATTTTGTAAACTGTGTGGTGCACATGAAAAATGGGGTTGCAACAGTTATAAAGCTTTTCACATGGTTGGGTTTTTTTTTGAAATTAGGTTTTATGTTTCAAAAACTAATTTTTTACTTTATTTTTCAAGATTTTTTTCTGTTGTATTTAGTATATAATGGTGTTTCTAGATTTTTATTTGTATAAAAGGGTGTTTTAGATTTAAAATTTGGTTTGAAACTTGTAGGTAAAAATGTTTTTAACCTTGCGGTATATTCTAAATTCTGTTACTTATAATTTTTTCAAAGATACTTAGTTTTAAAATTAAATATATTTAGAAGATATTTTAAAGGTTTGTAGGATATTTTAAAAGTATTTGGTTTTTTGTAGTGGTTTGGTGTGAATAGATTTCATTAATTTTTTTGGTTTTGATTATAAGGTCTCCTTAAATGCTTAAAATGGAAAGATATTCTTTATAAAAGGTTGGTTTTGTGAATTTCTTATTAACAGTATTGTTTTGAAATTTAAATGTTATAAATGTTTTTAATTGAAATTATTTTTTTATATGATGACTATATGTGATTTATTTTAGAAGAATATACTGATTGGGTTTATGTTTTGTGTTACTTAAAAAATTCCCCAAGAGAGGCTTCCATGAAAAGTGGAAATTTAAATAATTAGGATGATCTTTTGGATGACTTCTCTCATTTTTTATAAGTTTCCTACTTTCCTTTTTATTTTAACTAGAATCTATATCAAGTAGTGAATTTGGTTCCTTCCTTGTTATTAGACTTATCCAAGCCTTGATGAATCATCATCCATCTCTATAATGTGGTGAACAATGTCCTCTTGAGATTTTAGGATGGATTAATAGAAGTGAGAGGTATTTTATTCTATTATAACCCTTAAATAATCTAGATTAAATGTTATTTTTCATTATTTTCAGGACGCATATAATACTAGTAGTTGGATATGGATTCTTCCCAACTATGTGAGTGTATTCCTTGGTAATTCTTCAAGATCATATTATCTTATTGGGTTTGTTATGAGGGGGTGTTTCTAAGAGTCTTGTCAGTGAAGATTTTCCTAGATACCCTCACTAAGGTGACTAAATATATTCCATTAGGTGAGGTTAAAAAATTAATGGAACATATTCTAGAAGATAAGATGGCTGATTAGGGCCTGTTTTCTTAGAATAAGTAGCGGTAACATCTCTTGTGTTTCTAGAGTGGAGTGCCTATGAATTTTAAACCCTTTGGTGTGAAATATATGATATATTATCATTATTTTGTCTATTTTAAACACCTTAATAATTTTAGTAAGCTAGAGTAAAGAAAATGGATGTTTTGAGTGTAGTTTTATTTTTAGTGGTTATATATTTTAGAGATTTTTTTTCAATTTTATTAAGGATATAAGAGTTTTAATATTTTTTATGATAATGTATTATTTTTTGAGCCTCCTTGGTTTTGTTAAAAATTTTCTTGGGTTTTATTTTTATAGGGATATTTGATAATGTTGTGGGTGTCTTGAGATCAACCTCATGATGGTTTAGGCATGGGATAATTTTGGGTTAGTATTCAGGTAACTGGGATGGGTGTTACATTTGGGTCATGTAACACGTAATAGTGGTGGTTTTTATTTTATATAATTAACATGAGAAGATATTCTTGGTTTGATGTCCTAGTTTACTTTCTATGTATGGATACCCAGTTCCAGAGTCAATTTTTTTTATGTAAATCTAAAGAGTTATTATTCATGATTTTTATAGTTAGAAGTGTGGTTGAGTATAATTAAAGTTCCCATTTTATGGATGTTGGTTATCCTTTGGGAAGTTCTTTTATGTAAGAAAAAATATTGTTTTTTGGTAAGGATAGTGGTTGGTAAAATTGTATTTCTTCTTGGGTAATTATAAAACTATGTTCTCATGGTAAATGTTTTCTTAGCAGTGTGTTATTACTTGTACCACTATTTACGGAAATTCTAAATGGTGGGTAGATCCTTCTGAGGACTTCACCTTCTTTAAGACTTGTGTCTCTTAGTTATGGGTGAGTTCCAGTTGGAAATGTTATGTAGTATATATGGATCTACCTAGAGTTTAGTATAGGCCTCTATCTTTTTAGTTGTTTATTCTTTAGAATTTATTTTTTATATTTTCTCCTCCCTCCCATCATAATATTTGAGGTATGGATCAATATTATTTCTCATTTTGCACTTTTATTCTAGACTATTTGCAGGAGAATATACCATAGCTTGTAGATTTTTTACACCCTGATGTGATGATTTTACATTATTTTATGTTATTTTATGCATCTTTAACTCTTCATGATTTATTGAGAGTTTTGTGTTGGAAATTTGAAGTTTTGGATTTTTTTTGGGTAGTGTAGGACTAGCCATGTGGTAACTGTGTGTAGGAGTATATAATCCTGATAGAGATTTTTTGTTCAGTCTATATATGGTTTGTAAAATAGTCATGGCCTCTAAGATATCTATGATATATGATTTTTTCTTGATGATGATTCATTGTGTGGGCAAATGGTTAGGAGTAACTGTGTAAGCTAACCATGTGTGTGTTCAGTCTTTTTACAGTGCTAGCCATACAATTGGTGCAAGGTTTACCAAAATATGTAACTAAACCAAGTGAGAAACCTTTATTTTTAATTGGATGAAATTATTATTCTCTCCAGACCCCAATTTATATGATTTTTACCTCTTCTATCCATCAATTGGCTCAATTGAACACCTTGGTCATAGATATGGGATTCTCTTCACCTCCTCCTTGGATTCCTAATATCTATAGATTTTTTTCCTAAAGAAAAAACTTAGGTAATACCTCCTTTATCTTGTTTGTCTTTTATTTATTTTTCATAATCATTTTCCTCATGTTTTAATCCTCCCCCACAAACCCTAGGGGATTTTATGTTTAATATTAGAGTTTGGGGTGACTTGTTTATGGGTATTTCATTTTTTAGGTATTACTTTTCTTAGCCCCCCTTGACGATCATTTTATAATCCTCAATCGAAGGAATTGATTTATGACTTGATTGAAATTTTATTAAGGAATGTATTTTTGTGTTTTTATTTTATTTATCATATTATCATGTTATTTAGGGTTCTAAATGCATTATTTGTAAAATGTAATATAAATTTACTGGTTTGATTGAATTCTAGAAACATTTTATGATATATTTTCAATTAGAATAAATGATTTAATTGCTATTTTAAGTTATACATGGAATACCATTTGTTAATAAAAATTTAAAAAGTATTTTTGATGAAAAATAGGTTTGAAATTATTTGACCTATTTTGGGGCACAAATTATATTTAGAAATGATGTTTTGACCCTTGGGTTTTTTAGTAAAATTAAAAACTAGTTATTAATGGGTTTCAAAATATTTTTTATTTAGTTTTTTTTATTTTTTTTGAAATACATTTCAATGGTTTTATTTTAAAATATTTTTTTAAATGGAATTTAAAAAAATTCATTAAAATGATTTGGTTCCCTGAGAATATTTTGATTAAGGCCAATTTGGAACATTAAGTGATTTTATAAAGGTGTGGGTCTGTGTAACCCCACCTTTTTCCCCTTGTGATTTTCCCTATATATAGGTTGTGTTTTATGTATATGGTGTTACTACAATGAAGAAAATGGAAATTTTATTTGATGGAGTCTAAAGCGAGGTTGAGATATTATCAATGTTTTACTATGGTTTTAATGCCTACTTTTATAATCACTTTCACCCTTATTCTAGTCCTAGGAAGACTAAGAACTATGTTGGAGGTCTTGAATTATATTTCAATAGATATTCACATGCTACTAGTGTCCCATCTAGTTAGTGATAAGGCTATATAGGGTTTTCCATTCTAACGAGGTTGGGTAAAGGCTGGTTGTGTGGACTGTATTAAGACACAACATTCTATGTCAGGTTGGTATATGGTTAGCAAAGTCTATTATTTTCTAATGATAATACCTAGGGAATACACAATGAAACTAATTATTTTGTTGGGGGTTTAATATTAGGGAATTAATTTGGATTCCATATTAAATCCCTTATTTTCTGGATGTGTATAAAACTATTATATAATACTTTTTTCATTATATGATATAGTTCTGTTTGATTTATTTTAGTCAATGTTTGGTGAGATATTTTTATACTAATTTAAAAATATTATTTTATGGAATGGTGTTTTTAATTGAAAAAGGGTTTTCAAGGTTTGCATGATTTAAAGGGATCATTATCAAAGTTATTTCTTTCCTTTATATAAAATAAAATATTAAATTTATAAAACTATAATTCAATTTTATTGGAATATATTTACTCAAGTATGGAAAATTAATTTTTCTTATTTTATTTGAAACTAGAATAGATGAGGTTTGTTTTTAGATGACTAATACAAACTCCTTTGTGGGATCCTATTGGGATTGTATTCACTCAAAACAAGGATAAATTATTTTGGGTATGTAGTTATTATGATTCTTTCAGTCACCCTAGACTTGGCCACATTTAGGTTTGGGTTCTCATGTTATTGTTGTTATGATAGTTATTTTATGTCTTGATTTTTATCATTTTTTTGAGTTTTTTTAGTTTCATGATGCGTACGCCGATTTTATATGTATATATTATTAATTTTTTTATATATATGGTAAAATTTCTCTCATGTGCAAAATCTATTGATACACTCACTCTTGTCACCATCCAGGTGGATAAAGAACTCACCTCAAAACTTATCTTGGACTAGATCAAGTGCTTGATGGATGGAAGGCTTTGGATGGTTCAAGACATCAACCAATACTTTGGAGGGAGATATTGGACCCTATGCAACACCATCCATACATATGTTGTCTATAATACACCTATCAATTATCATATAATGAAAACTTGTTGATATGGTAGTTTTTCATATATTTTCAAGTGGTATAACATTAATAGATATCAAAAGTAGATCGATTGATACAAAATTTCCAATCACCAAAAAAGAGTATTTTATATTTTCATTTAGAGAGATATTAATAAAAAATAACTTCATAAGAGTTAAAAAATTTTGGACTTAAGGAGTAAAATAATAGTGAGTCATAAAATTTCCTTTTGAATACATTTGTAAACATTTTCATAAAAATAAGAAGTTATGATCCACTTTCAAAAGTATCATTTTGAGAAATTTAAATTAAGTTTATTTAAGAATTTTTTTAAATAAATTTCAATAATTCATACATGAAAATACATAATGTTTATCTAGTATAATTTTGGAGAGGAAAATAATTTTTTTTTACATAAATGGAAAAAATATTTTCAACATTTTAAAAAAACATTTATTGAAAACCAAATTTTAAAAAGAGAGATAAATATTCCATCTGAAAATTGGTAAATATAAATTTTATTATAAATATAAAAATATTTTTAGATTCCAAAAATAAGAAAGGATAACATTTCCACGAAGAGTGGATACTAACATGTATGAAAAAGAGATTATTTAGAAAGAATGGTAATAATTCTTAATATCAAAACTTTTATTAAGAATGAAATCAATTAATGAATTTCCCCAGAAAAGAAGGATGAAATAAAATATAATTTAATCTTAGAATATAATAAAATATTAATATAAAACCCTAGTCAAATAGGAACAACTATGATTCAATAAAAGACATGAGTAATGAAAAACCATTTACAACATCATTATTGTAAGAACTAAAAACCAATGAAAGGTATAACATAAAATGGATTGGTAAATAGATTTAATTTAATTTTAAATGTATTAAAATAAAATATATGGGATGTATATAAAATAAAAAAAATAAAAAAAGTGTTTAATTCAAATAATATCTTAATAATGTAAATTGAGATACGGAAATTCTTACTAAAGCACCCCAGACCCAAACTACTAGATCCAATACTAATTTTTTTTAATAAACATAGGTTTTCATACTAAGTGATATTATCCCAGATAAACCAGTATATATTTCACATAATTTTATAAACATATATATTAAATCCGACAATAATATCATAATACCATAACCATAAAGATTTAGTGTATTTTAGGATTAGATACATAAGAAACTTATTTCAAGATAATTATGATCATATCTCTATAATTAAACCATACTAAATAACATTATAGTATTCTCATAATTTATAATCATATTTATAACCTAAGGAATGGAAACATAAGAAATGGGTGAGATCAAATGCTTATTAATGTAATAAATCTTCAACATTTTAACAATGGTTAGACCATAAGTATATGAGAAAACATGAGAAGGGGGAAATATCTAAAAAAAAGATTATAGAAAAATATATGTTTTCTAAAATACTTGATAGAAGTAAATGTAATCTAAAATGAACAAAAATATACCATGCAAGGATTTTGTGATTATAAACATGAGATATGGAGCATAATCATGGGAATATAACACTGAAATGTAGCATAATAATAATCATATGAATCATATCATAGTGGATCAGGAATCACTCCCCATTTACACTATTGGATTAAAAATCATAACATATTTCCCATAGGAGATTAAACATCACTTACCATTTACCATAGTAAATCCGGTGTCACTACCTATTTCCTTTGGTTGATCTAGTTTTAATACCAATTTCCCTTAGGAGATCAAGATCTACTATAAATTTTCCTTTATATATTGTGTTTCACAACGCATTTACCATTATCTTATGAGATGTAAATATTTAACCAATACATTTGAGGGTTATATTTGAGCCACTCATCATTGAATACAAATCCAAACATATATTTCTGAATAGAAAATGAAAACATCCATGAATCAAAATTCATATTATTAAACTATAGAAATATGATAGGTTTTATGAAGAACATTCTGATAAATTCCATTTTCTATTCAGATAAAGAAAATTGATGGTGGCACAAAAACACATCCTCAGTGTAATATAAGGAATGTTAAAGGCTGTTGACATATATGAAAAGTAAAATTTTGAGATTTTCGAACAAATCACTTTGAAAAACAAAATGAAACAACCCATCTTGAAATTCTTGAAATATATTTTAAATGTTTTCTTTAATTTTAATAATTTTATATTGATGCAAAATTATTAAAATTACCCATTAAAATACAATGAGTTTTTATAAAAAATTTTATAATAGAAATGTGTAATAAACAAATTTCTTTGAGAACACATAACAACATTTATTAATTATTTCTAAAAAATATTGGTTTTTTAAATCTATTTTCAAATTTATAATTCAAATTTTAAAATCAATCTTTTACTTTTTAAAACTGTAGAAAAATTTTATTTTATTTTAAAAATCATTAAGAATTAAAATTAACTAAAATAAAATTCTAAAAAATGGAAAGAAAGATTCATTTAAATGAATGTTCTTAATGGAAAATAAAAAGTCCGCATAGAAAAATCATTAAAAAGGATTATATACAATAGTTTTAATATTATCATAAAAATTTGATGTTATGGACCGATTTAAAAATTTATTTTAAAAAAGGTCAAGTGAAAACATTTGAAAAATTTTAATCTTAAAAAATAAGCTTATTAAGTGGATCCGGGAAAATTTTATAAAGTATATCTCAAGAAAATGTTGAGTAGAAGATAGAACAAACAATCATGGAAGGAAACCCATTTCAATATTTTAAATTAACTTTTTTGAAATCCCACATCATAAAAAGGGATAATAAAAATTGAAATTTGAAAGAGGATATGTGAAATATTAGTGTACCATGAGATAACATATAATTGGGTTTCAAAATATAAATGAGAACATTGGATAAAAGAGAATATATAGACATAGAAGAAAAATATTCATTGAATAGAAGAAAATTATTTGGTAAAATGTCATCATTTTGTTTGGAAGAAATTAATTGAGGTGGTAGATTTGAATCAAAAGTTTAATTTTACTAATATTGAAGGAGAAAGTTTAATATAAAATATAGGGGGTGTATGAGTTGAATTATTGAATTAATAAGTTAAAGATAAAATATTATAACTCATAGTAAAGTGGTTTTAGTTAGAAAAATTACATCATAATTATCATTTAAATTGAAAACCCATGAAAGGTATAACATAAAATAGATTTAAAAATATATTATATTTCCTAAAAATTATGATAAATTAAATAGATAACCAATATATCCACCAAAATAATGAAAGAAGTGGTCAATAAACATAATATCTCAATAAAGTAAAATTGAGATTAAAAACCCTTACCTCAATTCAAAAATTACAAAAATGTTATTTAACATACTGTATAATAATATATAACTATAATAATTATATATTTATGTACATTATTCATTCCTATAACATTTTATAATCTTTATTTTTAAAAATTTGTTACCAATATATTATCCAATTTTGTTTTATTTTCATTATCAAATGTTATTAACTTTGATTTTCTGTTTAGTTCTAGTTTATTAATAGTGGTATCAGTTCTTGTTTATAGATTCAAAGATCATAATTATGAGATAATTAAAGGTATTTTAATATATTTTATATAATTACTTATAATATTATAATTTCAGTTTACATGTCATTTGGATCTGATTCGTGATGATGAATTTGGTGATGAGCTTATTTCAATAATTTAAAAAGAAAAAAGACAATGAAATAATAATTAGTTAAATATTAATTTAAAATATATAGAACCAATAAACAAAAATTATTTTCTCCTTAATTTCTAATAATATTATTATTTATGTTTCTATATTCATCTATGATATAAATATATAGCATTATTCAATTAGGTGGTTAAACCGATGCAAACATGATCAATCTATAGTCTAAAGGTGGGTATGGATAGGAAAGTGATTATTTTTGTATAATATAATTTTTAAATAATAATATTTATAATATTTATATATTTTTTCATAATGTTAATCATATTTAAATAGACATAGATAAATAATAAAAGACTAGAGTGAATAAAAATTTACTTCACTTTCATGCAGGCGATAGTCTGTATGAATGCACGAGAGACATATTCATATTCCATAGACTGGGACGATGATAAAAAATATTTTATAATTTTATTATATTTATAATTTTAAAATATCATACTATTCCATTAAATATACTTTTATAACCATCTGTGTAATACAATGATGAAAAATCAATCACATCGTTTATGGAGGCGGTAGTCCGCACATACACATGATAAAGTCTTCATTTATTAATGATTCTTACAGAATATAGAAAATAGATATTAAATAATTAGAATAAATTCTCATAATATTAGTAACACTGTTGTATTTATACTTTCATGGACAGAATCTGTTTTATGGGGCAGAAGAAAAAAATAATTAAGAGAGTTTGGTTGAGGACAAAACCTCCCTCTTTGCCTGAATGGTCCTAAGGCCTTCATTTTTATTGATTTTTGATAACCTCCCTTTCAAGGGATGACGGGGAACCCTTACAAGACCCGTATGCTTAGAGATTACATGGTCCATAAGCTTAAGAGATTAAATTACCTGAAGGTCTTAGGGAATTCAACCATACTATCTACAAGGAACTCTCCCTCCCCCGCATATGCATCCTAATAGTAGCTCTCCACCTTTGCATGACCGTCTGGCTAGACTTCCCATGCAAGAACAGGCTAGTACCTATGGGATAGCCATACCCTCTCATTCGTACAATCCATTTGACTCTGCTCTGGTGAGTGCACATGCTCTGAATCCTCTTTTGGGGCTGCTTCTTTTTTGTAGTGTGTCTGGGGCCTGCATTCATGTGGCCCGAAGGCCTTGGGTTGGCCCTAAGGCCTTAAGGTGTCCCGAAGTCCTTGAGAATAAACTGGCCTAAAATGCTTGGGTGGCCCGAAAACCTTGCAGGACCCAAGGACCAAACCGGTGGCCCGAAGGCTCAGATGGATGAATAGTTCCGGATGCTACAATACCGAATAGTGCCTGCTATAGTACCTACTATAGCACTGCTACAATGCCTACTACAGTACTGATATAGTACTTCTATAACAAGGATTATAAGATATTGGTATAGAGTTTATGAGATACTATGGAATAGTTATTTTTGATATAATTATTTATAATGAGTTATAAATATACCAGAGGTGAGATCCTTTAATTGGAGAAGAGAATGGAATTTTTTAAATTTAAATTTTTCATATAAATAAATCACATATTTCACATGTAATATGGATACAAATGGGTAAATAATGGAATGGTTATAGGGAAATATCTATAATATTTGTTCCATTCAATTTCATACGCATTTTAAAAATGTTTTCAGGTCTTTTACTCTTAAAATTTTAACTTTAACCATTTTTTATTGTGGTAACTAATTTTAATCTATGTAATTTAATTTAAATTACTAATAATAAAATGGAAATTATTATATAATTTAGAACTAATGATTTCAAATATTAAATCATTTTATTAAAGAAATTTATATGAGTGCTAAAAATTAATTTCAATATTAGTGGAAATAAGGAAAACAAATCCATTTTAAGAAAATGTGTATTTTTATGATTAAAATTATGATTAACATAAAAATTTCATCATTTTCAATATATATAACTGAAATTGGTTTATTATTATCCAAATAATATATATTGTTCTTTAAAATTAATCTAAAATATAATTATATTTTGTGAAAACATAATTAAAAGAAAAGAAATTAATAACTTAGTTTTATTAGAATAAAAAAATATTTAGGTTTCAAAATGTTAAACATTAATTTTTTGAATAAAATTATTTATTTTTAAATAAATAATTTTAAAAATTAAAATTTTTTATGGTTATTAGATATTATTTATAAGTGTTTTAATTCTTCCAATGATTATGATAATGTAAAAAACATTTCATATTAATAAAAATAGTATTTTTTTATAATTCACCAAAAAATAAAATATTTTTAAAAATAAAAAAATTCAACAAAAGATAAATTTCACATAAAAAATTTAAAAATTAGTTTCATTTCATCAATTTTAAATTTTAAATTTTTAAATTTTTTCTAAAATAAAAATTAAAAAATATAATGGAAATCTATATTTGTAGAAAAACAATGTTTCAATCTTTAAATGTTCTTAATTTTATTTCATATAATTTTTTAATTAATTTTATGATAATATATTGGTTCATATAGTTTTTTTAATAATTTTCAATTTAAATTTTTAGAGTAAAATATATCACAATAAAAACAATTATTTACGAAATAATAATCCATTTTAATATTAAATCATATTAACTATTTATCTTCTAAATTTAATAAATTTTAGTTGAGTAATGTCCATTTAATTTATTAATGGTTTTATAATTATTATACTTTTTTAATAGTATTCATCTAATATGTCACTACTTTTTCATTTGATGTTGCGTGTGAAACAAGCTATTGAGAAATATTTTCTGAAATCTCAGGGTATTACCCTTACATATAATCTCGACTTCTTTAGAAGATATTTAATCTTCTATATCAAAAGCTTAACCATATTAATCACCTATTTCAGAACCTTATTCAAATATATTAAAATTTCCACTCTTTAGTTATAATCATTCATTATACATTTTTAGCTAGTTAATGATTATTTTCATTATCATTTGTTAGTAATTCTGATTGTTTCGCATATGTTTTATATAGGATCTATCAAAACCCATTCTTTGATACCATTTTCATCAATATTATATTATATAATATATTTAAAAATTGTGTTTCAATTATTTATTATTCCCTATATTTATTTTATCGAAACTATGGTTATGCTTTGTGAGAATAGAATCCATGAAAAGCTTGTTTTATATAATTTACCAAGATCAGTGATTTAATTTATAATGATAATTATTTTTTTGTTATGATTTACAATACATATTAATGAAATATACGAGTCCTTAAAATCATATATATTAATCAACTATTTTTTCAACCATCCATGTAGGGAGGCAATGAAAATAAAAAGACGTCGCCCTATGGATGTGGTAGTTTTCATGTACCCACATATAATGATTTTGTATTCAAATATTGTTGAAGTATTATCCATAACTTCAAGGTAGAACTTGTATCTTGATTATATGTGATTGAGAGTAGTAATCTATAAAAAATTACCATTTAATTAATTTATATTCTAGTAATCTGATCAATAGAGAAATCTTATTCAATAGTATTGAAATGTATTGATTTCGTAAGGCAATCAACTATAACTCAAATAGAATTGTGTATTTTGATATCTTGAGGACTCCCAAAATGAAATCCAAAGGGATTTTTCCTATTTAAATTATTTTCTGTTAAATGGTTATAAAATTCCCTTATAATTATATATCTCACATTAACTTTATGATATACCAGATATCGAGATACATACTCTATAATATCATTTTCCATATTTCCCCAATAGAAATACTCTTTCAGATCTCAATAAATATTCATAATTCTAAGATGGAAAGAGAATGATGAAATATGATATTATTAAAATATCTCCTTCTTAATTTATATAATTTACAAGATACATAATTTATTATAGAAAATTATTATTCCCTTCACAAGCATGGTTAACATTGGAAACATTCATCACCTTATTCAATAGTTCTATATCTTTCATCCACTCCTCCTTAATCCTCACTTGGATGGATGGTTGAACAATAATTTATGAAATATATGATTTGCACTTTTCCTCATGATTTCAATATAAATCCCTTTTAATTCCATAATAATTGAATGAAAAACTATAATGGCCTTTCTGACTTAAAGCACAATCCACCTTATTCTCTTTCCTAGGGTGGTAATGTATTCAGAAATCATAATCTTTAATCAAATCCAAGCACCTCCTTTGATGAAAATTAAACTCTCATTGTGTGAATATATACTTCAAGATTTTATGACCATTATATATATCATTTATTTTAATATAAATATAATTCATTCATACTTTTAATGGAAAAAATTATCACTAGAATATCTAAATCACGAGTCTCATAATTTTGATCATGAATTTTTAATAGGCATGAGGAATAAGCTATCACCATATCATTCTACATGAGAATGCAGCCCGATCACTTCTTTGAGGCATTTTTATATATCAAAATACCTTCTCCACTATAATATTGTGTGATCATTGGTGGACTGACCATCCATCTTTTTAGCTCCATGAAATTTTCTTCACATTAATCAATTCAAAGGAACTTGAATCCCTCACATTATAGCTAGGATATTGAATTATATATTTATGAAACATCTCTCAAAAAGTGTCTATATTATCCAACCAACTCATGTAAACTATTGATATCAGTCACTATGGATGGTATAATTCATTTATCAATAGATTACATATTTAAAGGATCCACTAATATACCCTTGATTAAGATTACATGACCCATAAATAAACCTTTTTTTAGCAAAAATTCACACACAATAAATTTGGTATACTACTTATCCATCCTCAGGGTCCTTAAAAAGTCCTCAATTGATCTTAATAATCTTCCATACTCTTGTAATATATATTAATATCATCAATAAACATTACAAAAAACTTATTTGGGTAATATCTAAAGACTATATTCTTTAATTCCATGATGATAACATGGGAATTAGTAAGTCCAAATGTCATCATTATAAATTCATAATGACTATACCTCATATAGAAAGTTGTCTTAGTTATATTCTCTATTTTGATCCTCAATTGATGATATCCTTATTGAAGGTAAATCTATGAAAAATACATAACTCATAAGAGTGTGAAACCATAAATAATCAAAAATGATATATGAGAACATATTATAATCATAAGTATAAGTTTTCCATCATACACATAAGTATAAAAAATAATTTTCTTAAGAAAGGTCACTACTAATACTATCATAGTGTATTTGATTCACTCCCAATCATATCATTTCCTTTATCTTGGTTCACTTGCAAGACTATAATATTATAAACAATTTACTTTTTAAACTCGTTTTACTCCCCATTATAATCCATATTATCTAATGCGATGTCAATCTTTCTGTAATTCATTATAGGGATGTATAATTCCGGGCCCACCCATCATATAATGAAAATAATATATATATATATATATATTTGATATAAGATCATAAAAACATTAATTACTTAAATATATAATAACTCATGGAAAATTAATGAGATTCAGATAAAAATCATTATCATTTAATCATAGCCATATAGAGAAATAAAATGTATGGTATTATAAAAAAATTAATTTTTTCATCATTTCTTAATCAACCCTTGGGAAAGTAGTAGGTTTCATAGATTCATGTTGAAAATAATATCATCATCAGACATCAAGATAATGAATTTGGCTTATTTGATAAGATCATATCACTAAAAAATAACAACCTCACTTATAGTATGATGAGATTGATGAAAAATATATTTCAAAGTGTATTTGAACTTTTCTTTGAAAACATAGAAACCACCCTTTTCTTTTGGTATCATTAAAATATGAAAATTACCAGAAAATTGAGAAAAATATTTTATTTGAAACTAACTATGTAAACATGTAAAAAAA
Organism: Viscum album; assembly: GCA_963277665.1. Taxonomy (NCBI): domain Eukaryota; kingdom Viridiplantae; phylum Streptophyta; class Magnoliopsida; order Santalales; family Viscaceae; genus Viscum; species Viscum album. Next base: position 1,032,989,052 of record OY728128.1, on the reverse strand, counting down.
TCTTCAAATAAAATATCATTTATTATTGTGTCAATTTTTTTGTGAGGTAAATTTTAAAATGAATATATCCTTTATACTTTTTTGTGAAAAAGTCAAAAATAACCTATTCAAAAAACATTGTAAAAATAAATTTTCTAAAAAATTAAAAGGAAATTAAAAAATTGATTAAATTAAATCTAAATAATCATTTCATAAAATAAAAAAACATTCCTGATAATATATTAAAGAACATGGACATAGGAGGAAAATTTAATCGACTAATGTGGAAATATAATATACTTTTCTTAAAAACATTTTCTTGATAATTTTATATAAAAATAAGAGAAAAATGGTAAAATTACATTAAAATTATAGGAATAAGTATATTATAATATAATTTATGTGTTTTAATGGATAAGGATCATATAATTTCCCTCAATATAAATTTATCATGGATAATCCTTAAAAGAAATGAAATTGTAATATAAACCCTAACCTCAAGTCCCGTCTTGCTTAATATGCATTTATAATTCCTTTATAATAATTGTATATATATTATATATATTTTAAAAAATTATACACATAAATAAAATACTATTTATAATTCATTTATAATTCCCAATTATCGTTTTATTAAAAATTCTTCATTAATATGAACATTTAGGTGAAAGTTGGTCTGTTTTATATGCATGTTTCAATTCTATGTTTTTGGTCCTCTAACCTTGGTCATGGTTTCATAATATTCAAAATTTTAATCATGTTTATGTATCATATTTTTTCCTCATATAAATTTTTATAAAAATTCATATAAATCAATGATGAAAAATGAATTACATCAATTTTTGGAGATAGTAGTCCGTACATATGCATGAGTGATATTTCTACTTTTAGTTGGATGAAGAGTAATAAAGGTAAATAATAGTTCACCATTATAAAAATATAAATATATCATTAGTATCATATATATTCATTATATCCATTCTTATAACCATCTATGTAAAGAAGAAATTAAAAACCAATCACATCACTCTACAGAGGTGGTATTCTACACATACACACAAGCGACATTATAATTTAACAACACATTGGAAAGAGATATAATATGGATATATAATTTAGATGAAATAATCTAAATAGATTAAATAAATTTATTATATCTTTTTAATAAGTTATATAACTTTTTTCTCAGGCTGAAGAAGAAATAAACATAAAAAAGATCGATAAGAACATAAACCACTTTTTTCGTCTAGTTCAAACACCGACATGAATGATGGTATAATATCATCACTATTTAGAAAATCAATGCAAATAATTACATTAATTTATGTAATACACGACAATTAATAGTATTTTATGGTATGAATATGGTTCTATAATAATGAAAAATGATTGGTCAATATAAAGTAACTTTTTTTTATCAGTAAATTATTGGAAACATGTTTATCATGGATTCCATACTCAAGAACCATACCCATAACTTAAATCTAATGAATTTTGGACAATATAAATCATCGAATTTTTTTTTACACTATATTTAATTATTTTTTAATTATTAAATTATTATTAAAGAATGAGGATCAACATACCTATTTTTGAATCTTGTAGGAAACAATCAAAATTACAAGCATTACATGATGAAAATAAATAATAAATAACTAATATATACGTAATTAGTGAATATAGATGAATATTATAAAAGGAAATTTAAATTAATAATATTTTGAAATAATTTATTAATATGGTTATAGTTATTGTTAAAGAGGACAAAATCTATTTTGTGGAAGTTTTGGAATAAAGGTAAGTGTTCCCCATCTCAATTTCAATTCATTGAAATATGTTACATATTCAACAATTTTTTCTTTTTTTAGTGTATATAATTCCACATGAATGTAATTTTATCATAACTCTAATTAAATTAAGAGGAAGTTTCTAATCAATCTTCAGTCCTCTCTTTTATGGAATCTTTATTCAAAATTCAACAAAGTTGTTAGAATTTTTTCCCAATATCACATTTTAATCGAGATAGTATTTATCTGAAAATAAATTTAGGGAAATAATGTTTTTCATCTCTATAAAACCCCATATATTTTATTTTCCCCTTTTTATTATTAGGGTTTATACATATTCATATCATTTTACTCCCCTTTGGTTGAAAATTTTACCAAAATTTTACTAATAAATGGGACCAACATTATATATTATTATTGGTCATGAATTTATATCCTCCATTACCACTTTATATATATCATTTAATGGAAGTAATTTTCTATACTTTAATGATATATTACCATCATTTTCTATTGACACATGGTTTCTTTATAAAATTTTTAATCAAAATTTTTAGTTGTTTTCAGAATGATTTATTTTTGTATAGACTTCACTTTATTTAGAAAAGTGTTAAAAGAATATTCCATTTCAATGTATTCAATGTGAAATAAATTTACCACATTTATAAGTTTTATTCAAAAAATATTCTTTTTCAGGTTTTCATAGTTTTTCAAATGAAATTTCATTACCCATTATTTTTAAAATTATTTTGTTTTATTGTAAAAAATATCAAAATTAAAGGATATTCTATTTATTTTTAAATGAAATATTCCAATTCTATTATAAAAGTTTATATATATATATATTTCAATATCCTTTTATGTCCCATATAATTCAGTGGGGATATGCACTTATGATACCATCCACATTTTATCTCTAGGTGGATTATGATAATGTCTTATGGAGATTTCAATGAAACCCATGTATTTCCCATGGGTTAATTATTATATAATATAATTATGAATGTTATCAAGTTTATATGGAATGCATATATATGTTCTATCACTGTATGACTATTGGGTTTTTTATACACCTCTAATTCATTGGGTAAAGTTTATATCACCTAAAATGATTGGGAATGGGGAGTGATCCTATGATTACCCATCTTTTAATACACCTTAATTCATGATTTATAACATAAATATACATTTAATACAGCCCCATATGATCATGAATCCTAGTGTATTCGAGTTATTAGGTGTGTATCTTAAAAATAGAAATATAAGTAAATTGTCGAAAACTAAAACTCCATAACATGCCCTTAAAATTCCTTGATGACCTAAAACTACACGGGATGACCTAAGGTTGTATATAATAAAGTGATGATTTATAAAGCCTAATAAGGGAATAATCAAATAATTTAATGAATAAAGTAATACATTTGAATCTATAGTCATATCAATATAACATAAGGGGGATGATAATAATCATCTTGAACAATTAGGCTTGATATAACATGATAACATCAATACAAAAATGAAAGGTGGCAAAAAAATAAAACATGACCTTATAAACACAATTCAAGGCTAAATACCAATAAAAACGAAAATATAATTCTTATTAAAACCAACCATTCCCCATAAATGGAATCTCAAGATATGAAAACAGTACCCAATATATTGTATGTGTTATATAATATTGGGCCTACATGTTAGTTTCTAATCATGTACATGTATAACCATTACACATAGACCATACTACATAAAGATATATTTCATCATTTTTTAACCCCATAATTAATTATCATGGGTTACATATATGTAATTCACTAATCAATGAATTATGGGTACATCTAGGTGAATACCCTTGAGTGAAAATGAGGGCGCGTATTCACTACACAAATGTTTGTCATAGAAAATCATAGGATATATTATGTAGCATAATAGAGATACATAAAGACTAATGGTAGAGTTAAATTTGAGTGAAAAGGGTCTCTTATCACATGGAAATCATAAGTTTAGTGATATGGATGTTTTAAATAATTTCATAACATGAAATTTTGAAAAAAAAGTGAGAATATAAATATGGTGCTTGAATAAAGAGAAGGAGATAATCCCTTACCTCGAGTGGGAACCTCTAAAATATGGGGACAAGCTTCATAATATATTGGGTGGACCTTGGGAGGGATATAAAGATGTAATTAAAGAGTTAATTTATTCACCAAATGTTTTTAGTAGAGAAAAATGTTAGTTTGGGTGAGTTTATATCGCAAAATAGAGAATAATTCTTTATAAATTTATAAACATAATTTTTGGACTCTACATGATAATTTAATCCAAACTAAAAACCATCCCTTTGGTTCTACCCAATTTTACTACCAAATAATAGTGTATGAAATATTTTATAAGTCTAATAACAGAAGTTGTTTAAATAATACCCTTGGTTATGTAAGTGTGGGTCATGTTCATAAAGAAGTTATTTTAAAACCTAAAAATATAATATAGGTTTTGGAGGATTCATTAAGGGTAAATAAAATTAATCAAATAACTTCAAAAAAAATTATTTTAAAGGGATTTTTTTTTCATGGATACTCTTTACTGTATTTATTACATATCTATTGGGCTTTTTTGATGTCATAATACATATTGTACTATTATATCATTTTTAATTTTTCCCTAAAAATTTGAACATCTCACAAAAATTATGAAAAATTCACCATTCTAAAATTCTAACATTATGATTTCAAAAATAATATTTCATTTATCAAAATAATTCAATAAATATGGGAATATATAATTTTAAACCAAAATCCCCATTTATTGAAAAATACTAGTTTTTTTGACAAAATCAGTTTATGTCCTCTATAAATATTATATTTTACATCATAAAATTATATTATCAATTATATTTAATAGATATTATTTAATAGTAATATTTTATTAAAATATTTTTTTTTCAAAAGTTCATAAATATGTCAAAAAGTGTGTTTTGAATGAAACTATACATGCCCCCAATATAAAATCTGTGTTTCATCATATCAAAATCTAATTTTTATCAAACCTATTAAATAACCATTATAAAGTAATAAAATATAAATATAATCATTATATTATTAAAAATAAAAAAAATAAAAATTCATACAGTTGGGGTCAAGATACATATCCATTTATCACACCAGTGAATGCCTTAATGTTAAGTTGTGCGATGGTGAGATTTTTTTAGGGCGGTTTAGTGAACGTGGTTTGGGCCATGATCTCAATGAGCTTAAACTTATCCCGTAAATGGTTTTTATCATGATTTAGTTGTTGAATCTCGACATGGGCTTGGTCATGGAAAAATCCCAGGGGTGGTATCTCCCTTAGACTATCTGATAAATGGGCTTCATAGGGAATGATATCACTAGTTGATGACATATCTTCCTTTTTCTATGTTAATTGTATTTATCATAAACCTATTAAAATACTAGTCAAACAATCAATTTATAATGGATATAATATCAATGGCTTTGATATTTAGTGGTCTTTTAAATTCGATCAGATATAACTTAAAACGAACCAAAAAAAACCCAAAGTAGTGCTTGTTTTTTCTATAACAACATTACATAATAAGGCATTTATTCATTTGAAAATATAATTTCATTTATAAAGATTTTGGTCATTACATTATCCCCCTCTTTGGAAATTTATGCCTAGAAATTCTCATTTAATTCACTAAAAAAATGAGGTTAATTTTGTTTCATCACCTCTTCTAGTTCCAAAGTTGCTTTCCAAAACTTATGGTTCCACCATAACATTTTGACTAAGTGAGTTTTCTTATTTCAAAGAACTTTGTCTCTATGATCTAAGATCTTCACCGACTAATCATCATATGAAAGATATTTATCCAATGGTACCACCTATAGACATAATATATTTTAGGAGTATGGAGTGGATTTCATAAATAGGGATATATAGAACAAATCATGTACTTGAGATAGGTTTATTGGGAGTGATAGTTGATAGGTCATGACTCTGATGTGATCAAGGATCTCAAAGGGGCATATGTATCTTGGACTAAGCTTTATGTTCTCTCAAAACTTCATGAATTTCTTCCACAATGATATACAAAGGAATAATTTATCTCTAACCTCAAACTTTAGGTCTCATCTATGGTAGTCTGAATAGATATTCTATTGAATTTGTGTGGATTTCATATAAATATTTACATTTTTATCCTTCTCTACCATATCTTAGAAAGGATCAGGTCCCATCGGCTTTGAGCGTCAGAATTCTTCCCAAAATGTTTAATTTTAACACCTCTTCCCATACATATCCTCATAAGATTCTATTTGAATTATTTAATAAAAATTTTTATTATATAATAAAAAATTAGAAGAATGTATTTATCCCATCATCCTTGGAAATATATTGAACAAGATCTCAGTATATCCTATAGAGTTTGAATTGTCTTTTTAGACTGTCCATCCGTTTGAGGGTGATAAGAAGAAATAAAAAATCTTATATGTGTATATATATATATATCCAATACTAATTGAAGGATTATATAGAACCTCAAGGTAAACCGAACATCTCGATCAGATACAATATGTAGTGGAACACCATGTGGTATTACAACTTCAATTTTGTATATATTGGGGAGTTGGTCAAGAGAGAAATATTTCTTGATAATAATGAAATATTCAGGATTTTTATGGTGATCAACTACCACCTATAGAGGTTATTTACTTTAGGTGTCTTGTGGAGTCATACGATGAAATCCATGGGTATGTTTTCAAATTTCCATACTGTTATTGGAAATGGTTTCATATTACTCTTAGATTTTTATCATTTGGGATTGACTTGTTGGCATACCATGCATTAGGATTATAATGACCCAAACATTTCATACATAGAAGTCACATCTTAGTTATTGAATATTCATTACGTAACATAATGATCCATTCCAGAATTATATAGGTTTGGAGGCTTTGGAAGCATGGACATTGAAATGACTGGTCAAAAAAGGTATACATTATCTCCCACTAAGTTCTTTATAACTAAGACCCTTATTAAACATGTCAAATTTGATACATTTTCTTCATAACCTGGAGAAAGGAAACATAACAAAGGGTTACATCAGATTCTCATTAAGGGTAACAAAGAGATATATAAATGATAAATAGTGTATAACATGAAAATAAGGGTTTGATAATATGAGAATAACATTTAAAAATCATACCATGTATATAATCATTCATAATCTTGAGTCTTGGAATAAATTATGAAAGTTCAGAAGATAATAATCATAAATGAATCAATGAATATAAGACATGTAAGAATAAAATTATCATAATACATTACCTTTTTTCATACACATATGTATATAACAGAATTTACTTAGTATTAACGGATTATTTCCATGACTATCATATTGGAATGTGTTCACTCCTCAAACCATCATAGTATTCAAGTTTCACTCTCAAGACTATCACAATGGAAAAATTACCTTTCTAAACTAGGTTCACTAACCATTATTGTCCAATTTTTCTTATGAGATATCAATATTTACCTAATTGATTTGAGGGAGATCTAGGTATCACCTATCCTTGGTTGTAGTGTAACCCCCATCCTTGGTTATAAAGTAACCATAATCCTTAGTTATAATGTAAATATCATCCTTGGTTATAATGTAACCACCATCCCTAGTTATAACACAACCACAATCATTGGTTATAATACAACCACCATAAAATAATGAAAACCATATATACATGATCCACAATATCATAAAACATTCATCATATCATCACATCATAACCTGTACAAGGATAAAGTAATTTATAAAAATACTATCCATTCATCATAGCATAACCCATGTAAATAAAATTAGGTTCATAAACATATCATAAAAAACATTAAACATCTAGAGAAAGATAAATAATTTTACAATTTTATCATATCCATATTAAATCATAGTTAATATCAAATTATTTTATCACACATGAAAATAACTTTAACCCATCACTAAATTTTTTCTTGAGGAAAACAGCCTTTAAATTTTGAAAATCACTTTGAAAATAAAATTTTTTCCAAAATAATATGGGAAATTTTTTATTTGAAAATAATGTAGGAAAATTTTAGATGAATCTTAAAAACATTTAGTTGTCATGATGATGAGAAATTGATTTATTCTGTATGAGTTAAAAGAAAACTCCCCATTATCATTTTTGTTAAAAATTCAAAAAGTACCTTGTTCAGAAAACAACAAGAAGATTCTTTTTTAACAATTTATTGAAAATTCAAGAGTGGGTAAAGGTGACTTAAAAAAAGGGAATAGTAATTTTTTTTATTATATTTTACGAAACCATGGATATGGTTGTAATAGTTTTCTTGACTGAATAGATAAATGGATTCAATTTTCATTAAATATATATTTTTGTCTCTTGAGTACTTCGATGAAGAAAATGAAAGGAAAACATGTATTTTTAAGAAATATCCAAAGGATAAAAATATTAATGATTTTATTAGGAGATATATCATAAATATCCATTATTGAAAACATAATTATAATGAATATCGTCAAATAAAGATATTATAACATAAACCCTTACCACTTTTGAAAAATTTGAAGAATAAAACCCATTAAATAATGAACCTTAGATAGATATTTTTATTCCCATAAATTTCATAAGAATCCTTATAAAAGATATTCTTGGTCCATATATACACTACAAAAAAGGAAAAAGTGGGGAATATGGCCTATTTTCTATATAAATAGAAGTGAGACGAAAATCCATTACCTTTGGTTAGACTTCCTTTGTATGTGTTGACACTACCTCTTAATTAAAATAAATCCTTTTGAACACCTATTAATGGATCTAGATTTGTTATTTGAGGAACACAAAAAAATCCATATCGTGGATAGGGTAATTGAGAAGAGACCTTGGAATAGGTTATTTGAGTTTGAAGGCTTATTGTGGTGTGAAGAAGTGGAAGGAGGAGTTCCCTTTTATAATTGTTGGGAGGGGCACCCTTGAATTTTATTAAAAGATTAAAATATATTAAATCTATTATTAATCCAAATAGCTCTAAATGAACTATAAACGGGAAGGGGATAATATATTCAACCGAATCTTATCCCCATTTCTATATTTTCATATTTTTAACATTTTTTTTGTAATTTAATAAAATATTATTTTCATAAAGTATCATTATTTCTAATCAAGACACTATACATTTAGTTTGACTTAAGATACATAAATATTTTTTTTAATTATAATATAACTATTTAACAAAATAATAATATTTCATATTAATCTAAAAAATTCATGGCACACATGAACCCACTAAAATTACATTAATTTTAATCTTATTAAAATAATGTAATATATATTTTTATTAATTGGAGAAATATTAAATCAGTCTTGTATTTGAATTTAATTTCATTATATAATTACTAAAAATTATAAATAAAAATATATCCTCAAAACAATATCATTAATATCGAAATATATACTTATGTTCTTTTATAAATTATTTTTGTCCCTATAAAAATATATAAGAGATATTTAATGCTAAGAGAGTGGAATTTTTTATCTTTTTTATCTTTAAATATTTTATAGGTCATTATCATGGAAAATTGTCTATTAAACTACTCAATTTAGATCCTAAGGTGATAATTTTAAATTTAAATTCATCTACTAATAATTAGGGTGAAAATTATGGCCTTATCACTTAGTTATAGCCTAGATTAACCCAATTCACCCTTTATAGAGGTGATAACTTTTGGCACAATTTCTATTCATATTGACCAAAAATAGAAGGAAAATATTTAAAACATTTAATCCTCCTGATTCCAAATATTAAATCCATTTGAAAAAAATTGAATACCTATAAGCGACATAAATTAATTTAAAATAAGTGTAAAAAATATGAAGAAGACTGCTTTTTGAAAAATATAGTTTTTAAGCATAAAACTGGGTTTACTCTTCTCCCATGTATAGTGAAAATATTAGAGTATTTTTTAAATAATTTGGTTGAATATATAATATATATTTAATTAAAATAATTTAACTATAATTAATAATTTTTTTTGGTCAGAGTGAGTAACTCAATAGGGGTGAATTGAGTTCCCAATAAATATTTCTGTAAATAAATAGACTAAAATAAAAACCCCTTTATAAAATAAACTGATCAATTAATCAAAACAGAAGATTGATATAAGATATATCCTTTTAAAATATTTCTTAAAGAGTGATTGGGTCTCATTTAAAATATAGTTTATAAATACCTTAACATTCAAAATAAATTTACTTAGATTGAAACATATACAAAAAATAGTTAAAATTAATTATCAAAGAAATTATTTTTTATTAATAAAAAGTTATATTGAATGTGATAGTAGATAAAAATAACATAGTGACATAGTAGAATAAACAAGAGGTTTGATATCAAGGTGAGACTTAATCCCCTCCACTTGGAAATCACCCACTGCCAAGCATATTATAAATATAATAAAATAAATCCAAAACACGGATTAGGAATAAAGTCAACAACAACTAGCTATCTAGGATAAAAATCCTCTTCCATAGTTATTCATGGGATATAAGAATATAATAGGTCACACATGGACCTCTTCCATAAACATAGTGGGAAACAAATTGAGGAAGAAGATAATAATATGTATTCTCTAGGAATGGTTAAGAGACAATGTGTGCTAGATAAAAGGAAAAAACACATTTCTCAAATGTAAAAAATTCAGAAAAAATATGAATATAAAAAGATTAGTCTGATGTATTCTGTATGTTTGTAGTCCTCAGATTACCATTGGAGAAGAGTCTGTGCTTCATTCTGAAAAATTTAAGTAGAATAGAGGATCATAGAAATATATAGGTATGTTTTAGTTGATCTCTATCAAATGTATCGATCAATATCGGTAATGTGTTCTGTGCTTCTGGGTCATTGATATTTACAGAATGTGAATCAGAAAGTTCGTGAGAATTCACAAATTTGGTCACACAATCTACTATATGTTTTCTCAGATATAAGAGATCGTATCAGTTGTATATATTATCTGTTATTTTATTCTCATGAGAAATATACTTTGTGAATATATAACAGTGTCAGTTAGAGGAGATCCATAATCCCTGGATTAGATTTTACCAAGTCTTGAAAACTTTGTAAAACTATACAAGAATATATTTTTCCATTGATCCATTCACGCCAAAAGTCCTTAGAAAAAATGTTATCAAGAACTTGGTAGAGACTTAGCATCTCGAGGTGACTCACTTTTGGTAGTGACTCTGCTGGCGAAGACTCCTCCGATGGTAACAGTGACTTACCACTAGAAGTAGCTCATCTTGGTGGTATTTTCTTTAGGTATTGACTTAGTCTAGTAGTAGCTTATCTTTATGGTATCTCCTGTTGGAAGTTATGGTGACTCATTCCGGTGGTAGATCATCCTCATGATGGCTCTTCTTTGATGTAACGGTGTCTCCCAGCCAACAATGATGTTCCATAATACTCAGCTAAAATATCATAGAAGTAGTCTTATCCTATAAAATAGTATCATACAACATGTGAAAAAATAGTAATAAAAGAATCATGGTTTTTGATCATTAAAATAAGAGAGTTATAAACACACTCCATACTAGCAGGTTCTAAAAAATATAATTTATTAAGATAAATATATATTGCACGCATAAAAATAGTTTTTTCTGGAAAATGTCTTCTTATATATAAACATATTTTTTTAGATACTAAATTCAAACATAAAATTAATTCCAATGAACATAATTAATATTTTTAAAATAAAATGGAAATAATTTTTCTCTAAAACTATTTTAAAACCAAAATTTATCCTTTTACATGCCTAAAACAAAAACAAAATTTAAAATGACAATCAGTATTTTCACTATTCATTGGAATATATGTATTTTCTGAAAATTCTCAAAACTTCACCCTAAGATAATATTGATATGATGATTTAAAAAATGTATTTATTATTTTGAAACATTATTATTAAAATTTTCAAAAAATACATATAATATTTTATCAAAAAAATTAATAGAAATAATTTTTTTAGAAATTTATTTTTAAGCATAATATAACTTTTCTAAAAAAATTAAATTTTTATTTCTTAATTATTAATAATTAAATTTATATAGATTATGATATTTTCATATATTTAATAAATTAGTAAATACTATTTATACTTTTAAATGTAATGTCTAGGTTATAATGGTCATATAATAATATTTTAATAATATATCACGGTTCATTTAAACTGAACATTTCATGTAAGGAAAACTATTAAATAAATTAAATCTATTTGAGAAACATATTACATAAAAATATGAGGATGTTACATTATACCCCCATTAGAATAAACTTATCCTTTCAAAATTTTCACTCTGATTCAGATAAATGAGGATATCTGCGTTTCATTTCTTCCTAGGGTTCCCAATAGCTTCTTGGGTTTTGTGAATTATCTAGAGAACGTTCACGATGTGAGTAGTATTGTACCTCAGAAATTTGTCCCTAAGATCCAAGATTTCTACTAGTTGTTACTCATAATAAATTCCCCATTTTTATTTTTTGACCTTGGGGTTTATTACTTGTGATTGATAATTTATATACTTCCTCACGAGAGATACATAGAATACATCCTGAACTTGAGAGAGGTTCGATGGAAGTGCCAAAAAATAAACTACCATCCCTACCAGATCAAGAATAATGAAAGGTAAAATATACCTAAGGATAACATTTCCCTTATTTATGAATCTCATAACCTTATTCCATGGAGAAATTCACAAAATAACCTTCTCACTAGTTTCAAATTCTAAGTCACACCGACAATTGTCAGCATAATATTTTCATTGACTCTGAGCTGCCTTGATGTGATGTTAAATGGATATAACTTTATCTATAATTTCCTTAGATATCTAATACCCTAATAGATTTATTTCCCTAATATAAATCATTGGTTTTGATTTGATCAATTTCTAATTCATCTCTTTCTCTATGAAAGTAATATTCAAGATTAATTTTTTATACATGAATCAATTATATTAACTTTTAATGAATCATTATATGCATAAGTCATTACTTATCCCTGTAAATATTTACTAAAACCAGAGTGTATAGTAATTTTTTTTTCAATAATATCCAAGGTTCAACTTAATCCATTCCATATAGATTTAACAATAAGGATTCTTTAAAATATAACTAGCCATTATTAAATCTCAAATATTGGAATGTTTTCTTCCCATTCCCTTTCCTGATCAAATAAAGGATCACGTTGAATGAATTTTAATCAATTGTAAAGTCTCATAAAAAATCTATATACCTTATGTCACACCTGTAAATCTATAATAATTTTATTTTATAATTTTATCTGACGTTGAAATTCTTTTTGAGGTGCGGTCCAGACCTGATTGAATTTCTGCACTTTGCTGGCGAATGATAATTTTTGGTTTGATAGCATCCAACACACAAGTAGGTAACAATAGAATCCATGTGGCATCACCAAATCACTACGTGGCTTACAAAGTGAATGATTAATTAATTAATTAATACAATGAATGATAAAGCAACAACAAAATAAAATGAGAAAAAAATAAAATGAATTAAGAATAATTTTAAAAATAATAATATTATTATTTAAGAATGTTATTATTATTATTATACTAGTTAATATTTTAATTAAGAATTTTTTTAATGATAATATTGATAAAATTATTTAATATTTTTATTATTATTAATATTACTATTATTATTTTATTAATTTTTAATTTAGGTTTTAATTTAGGTTTTATTTTATTTCATTTTCTTTTATTATTTTTTCCGTATCTCCATTTACTTCTCTCTCTTCCTCCCCCATCCTGGATCATGCCTCTCCCCCCTATGAAAATTTCACAACACCCTATCTCAAACCCTGGGGAATTACTTCCTCCCTACCTACTTCAGTGAACCAAGATGACGCCCCTCCTCCATCCCAACTAGCCAGTCATGCGATGCACTACTACCTGCATCGCACTGCTCCTATGCCACTTTCCATCGGACTTCCAGCATACGCTTCCCCGCACCCTCCCTTGGACAGTGTCTCCTTGGTCGGACCTAGCATCGATGCATCCCCACTCCCATTCTGACTCACGTTGCACCGACAGCCCCTCTCCTTTCATTGTAGGTGAAAATCACCAGGTTAAGTCACCTACCTTCTCTTAGGGTTTCGTTTTTGGGATTTATTATTTATTTTTTTGGTTCAATATTAAGGTTTAGGGTTTGTTTTCACTCACTTGTGGTGCGGTCATGGTGCGGTTTAAGTTTCATATCTTGATTTGGGTTTCTTGACATTCAATATTGGTGGTTCCATCATTAAATATTATTTTATGAGTAATTTTTCTTGATTGATTGATTTAACATTTTCTTAGATTCATATATTTGGTGATAAATCTGTTTTTATAAGAGATTAACATGTGTTTTATTTTTATATGGAATTATTATGTCAAGTGTAGTGTGTTTGTGATATAAACCCATTTGGTATTGCTTGGTTGTGTCTTATGGCTTGTGAATTTGGTTTATTAGATTATATAAGGGATACAAATTTTAGTTTAGTATGGTGTTAGTGTGGGTTTGATTCTAAAAGGTGAATTTTGGAGTGTTTTTGATGAAAAGCCATGTACTTCTACTTTGGTATGTTTTTATAAATTTTCAAATGTTTTATTGAATTATATTCATGGTGAAAATTATATTTTAATACGATTATGTTGTGTGTTTGGTTCTAAAGTAGTGTTTTAAATGAAGCTTGGTGTATTTTTAGTGAAACAAATTCTTGTGTAATTTTTTAAGGCTTTAAAAACTACTCAAATGGTTTATTAAATTATTTTTGTGGTGAGAAAACCATTTTTGGTAGCATCTATGTAGTGTTTAATTTTAAAGTTGAAGTTTGACATGAAATTGGGTGTTTTTCATGTGTGTCCCATGTTGCATCATTCAGGGTTATTTTTTGACTCATGGAATTAATTTATTAAATGTTTTTAGGGTTTCAAAATCTAGGTTGTTATGGTGTGGTTGGGATTTTGGCCTTTAAAGAGAAATTTTAAATGGATTTCGTGTGCAAAGTCTTATTTTACTTCTTGAAATTTTTTTATAAAAAAGTTAAATTGTTTTTTGAGTTATAAAAAGGGTGAAAATAAACATATTGGGTACTATTTTGTGTATGTGTGATTTAGAAATGGGTTTTTATTTGCAAAATCGTATTTTATAACATGTGGAACTTGTTTAAGAAAAAAGAGGGAATCTTGAGTATCTAGGTGAGCGGACTAGGACTAGTATTCTAGTGACATAGAAGTGGCCTTGTCCCAGTTTAAATTATAAATATTGATGATGAAAACACTAACTAAATAATTGTTATAGATAGGAGACCACTACTTCAAAGGTGTGTTCCCTACCAGAGGATCATTTACGAGAACACAAATCATTGTGGTTCCTATGCCACATTTCACAAATATACGATGCACCTAGTGTCCCATGGTTATCTAGTTCCTAGGGGTATTCCCATGACTTGTTATCAATTATTATTTTGCACATACCATCAATATATGGTAGGTTGGGTTGGAAATTTTTGAAAGCAAGTTCATTTTCTTTAAAGTGGCATTCGTTGAAATTGTTTTATTGAAAATTTCATTCTTTGAAACTATTTTATATTTTAAGTTGCAATCATTGAAAGTTATCTGCTTTAAATTTATTTTCTTTAATATTTTCCTCGCATTTCTTTAATTATAAAGCTTGAATGTTTATTTTTCATTTAATGTTTATTGCGTGGAATCTTTTATCTAGGTGTCATCTTACTGGGATTTCTCTCACACCCTACACATACATTTGGGTGTATGAAAAATCTATTGTATTTTATTAGGTTAAGGAAAGATATCAATGTTGGAAGTTTGAGACTCTTATGGATTTTAGTGCTGATATTGGTGGTGGTAGCTTGAGGATGTGGTTGCTCTCATCACATAGAGTTTTGGTACAGATTTTTGTTTCCCTTATATCATAGTATTTTTGTTGTTTTTTCAAAATTTGCAAACCTTTATTTATGAAATTTGTTAAGGGCGTGTTTGGATAAAATTTTCAGATCTAATTTTTTAGTTTTTGTTGATTTTTTATATGATTAAATTAGGGTAAATCATTTTCTATTGTCTTATTTGATACTTGGGAACCTGTACTAGCCCATGAAGATCAGGAACGACCTTCAGGACTTACTACGGACCTGGTCGGGTGCCGTGTTGGATGGCGACCCAGCTTGGTTCGTGACAAAATGGTACTAGATGTTGGTTTTGTTCTTATTATTTGGGGTTTCAGGTAGATCGGAAATTGGACCATCAGGACTCGAGTAGTAAGTGTGGGAAGATCATCACAAACTCTTACTTATAATGATCCTCAAGTAACCAAGGGTAGTCCGTGATTTATGTTTTTGGCTTCGGTCCGTGTGGATAGGGGTGACAGTAGGAGTAAACTGACACTGCATGTTGTCTCACATGGAATAATGACCCCTGTGATGCCTGAGAGTACGGTTCAAGACAGTTGTTGTGGTTGGAACTCACATGGGTGATATTCATCTAAACTATATAGTCTAGTTAGTCCCAATCTCTAGTTCTTTATCCAGGTGCTTTAGTGTTGGTGATGTCTTGGTTTAGTTTTGGGTTAGCATGAAGGCATTTATAAAAAGGAAATTGGGAATTGGGATTTCTCTTATTTTAAATTGGTGTGAATTTGACATGAGTTTTTTGTGGTATGTTTTCCTTGGACCTTGTTTATGGAATTTGATTACTGATTTGTTGAAATCATATTTCCAAAATAACGTCTTTGGTTATTTGAAATTGAAGTGAGTTATTTTGGAAATGAAAAGAATTTTGAAAACCATCTTGAACCTTTGAAATGGTTTGGAAAACGTGTTTTCAAAATATTTGAAATGTTTTGTTTTGAAAGCAGAAGAGCCTTGTTTTGTCCAGTGGTATTCATATGGGTGCTCGCGTGTGCATGTGTACGTGATTAATGGATATTTTTTGGATCCTTTAGATGGGTACCTGATTGGAACAAAAATGAATATCTATGAGGAATCATGGAAAATCAATGGTGGGTGATTGATTTATAAGGATTCTTCTTATTTCCTGAAAACAATTTTTGGATAAATGGATAGGAAATTTCTTGACTTTTTCCTTTGTGTTTTGGTTATGTCGAGAGTGTTGGGATGATTTTTTCCAAGAGTAAATGAGAATAAAAGTGTATTTTTCTCTAAAATAAGTCTTTTTTGTTTAAATGAATATGGAATTGAAAAATGGTTTTTGAGTCTGGAGTGAAAATGGTGGTTTCAAAATATCTTTTTGGCTTTGTTGTATAGTGCTTGATTTTTCAAGTGGGGGTTTTTCTTTGAAAATGAATTTATATCTTATATGGAAATTATTATATTTGTTTCTGATGTGTGGATGTTTATTTCGTGATGTGTTTGGTTTTGTGGAAGGGTGGTTTTGGGTTTCTTTTTTCGGTATATTTCCCCTAGAAAGGTCCAATGGGTTTCCAGGAGGTCTCTCTTAGTTCTTAGATCATCCAAGACTCTCAGAGGAGTGGCAGTGTTGGGTACTTATTGGTTGTGTTGGCTATTTATATATGTTTGGTTAGTTTAATATCATTGAGTTATTTGGGAAAGTTTATGGTGTCTCCAGTTTTTGAGGAACTCCAAATGTTTTGTTGGTGTATGTTGTCTCAAGTATGTTTGAGGGAGTGGGACTAGACTATTAAATGGTGGTTGTTCTTTTTTTTGAGAACTAGGGTGTCTTGAGTGATCCTAAATACTAGCTTAATCCCGTGGTTGTACCTAAGGATGTGAATTCAAGGGAATGTGCTGGAGCTCGTTGGTACTCGACCAGTCAATAGACAGTAACAAAGGTGTGTCAAATTTTTTGATGAGCCATTTTTAAGTTCCCTAAAGGTAGTGTGGAAAAATTATTTGATGTGCATAATAGTTTTTGGTCTTGTTCATATTGTGGAAAGTGAAGATTCATCATCTGATAATTAGTGTAAATAGAATGGACCAGTTCTTGGAGTGCTCCTTCAATCAGTTCGTATTGCATGTCTGATAAACCACTCAATTGCCTATCCCTAGTGTGGTCAGTTGCGAACTCTAAGTTGTTCACCATGATTTTGAGTTGGTATATTTATGGAAAGGCCACTTGGGTTATGATTAAATGTATGTAGATTTCTTTTCCAGAGGAGGAAGTTCCACTCAGAGGCAGTCAACCTATGACTGGGAGGCGGTAGAAGCTTCAAACATCAGGGCCCTATCCAAATGTCATGGGGTGAAGCTTTCATGTAGTCATGACTTATTTCATGTGGTATGAGCTTGGTATGACTTACTCCATAGTGTCAGTATGGGGATTACTTAAGTTTCCCAATTTCGGTATCGTCTCTAAAAGCTTCATTTTCGTTGTGAGGTGAATAAAGGCCTTGTCTCCTTGTTGTGGTTTTCATTTATCGAAGTTCCTCTTAGGCTTTGAGGATGTTTGGAGATCCTGTATTCTTATAAATCCAACGGGTTCACTCCATTAATGCGAAAAATTGAACAGTTTATCTTCTGGTGGGTTAGTTATGGGTCAAAATTATACTCATTTTGGAGGTTGTCTTGTATTGTGGAATTGAAGTGCCCCTTTCCAGTTCGCAGCTTGTTTAGGGGTTTATAGTGTCCAAACCCACCCATGTGGTAAATTATTAAATAATTTGGGTTTTTTCTACATAGTTCAGCTCGTGTTGGTTCACCCATGGTAAAGAGTTAAGTATGTATAGATCAAAGTAAACTAGAAATGCTTGCATGGATGTCATTGTGTCAGGACTATTCAATAATGGTGGGGAGACCCAATGTGGGTCTCGCCAACATCTCCTTCTATGTTAGTTTGGTTTAACTTGGGGATCTTGGAAGGTCAAACCATTATAATAGGTTTTTTCTAGGTTTGTGGGTCGTTTTGGTTTCAAGAAAAAACATTTGATAAAAATCCCAATATGGGGAGGATACCCCCGTGGGGTTAACTTGTGGATATCCATGTTTTCAAAGTGTACTTGGAAGGCCAATCCCATACTTTTACTCCACCTGACCTTGACTAAGGTAAAAGGATAGATCAAGTAATGGGCTGCTTTACGTGTGTTATTGGAGGTCTCGAGCAGGCCCTATAGATTCCTAAGTCAGGGGTTAGAGTGTTCCATGTGGAAGTTATGTTGAAGGTGTATTCCTTGCCATTAGTTTTTTTTTCTTGGTGATTCTAGTTTTGAGATCTATGGAGTTTCAAGTTATGAGTGTTTTGAATTCTCGGTCTCCAGGTGATTCAATTTTTATTTTAAGTATTCTCACAGTCTTACTTGGAATATTAGGTTGATCAAGTCCTTTGGGGACTTTCTGGGGGAATAAAGTGTCGTGGTGGGGAGAATTGTCACACTCATATATGTATAATAATTTTATTTTATAATTTTATTTGAGTTTTAAATTCCTTGTCATGGTGCGGGCCATACCTAGTTGAATTTTTGTGCTTTTCTGGTAAAAAAGAGTTTTTTGTTTGACAACATCAAGTTAATAGACTGGGCATGGTTCCAGCCATGTGAAATTACCAAACCATCGCATAGCCTGACATGTCTGTAGTTAATTAATTAATTAATTAATAAAATGAATGATAAAAAGAAAATCAAATAAAATGAGAAAAAAATAAAATGAATTTAGAATTGTTTTAATAATATCAATATAATTATTATTTAGGGAATTTAATTGTTATTATTTTCTGGGTTAATATTTTAATTAAGAATTATTTTAATGATAATAATGATAATATTAGTTAATATTGATATTATAGTTTTTATTACTATTATTATTATTTTTCAATTTTTTAATTTTGGTTTTTATTTAGGTTTTATTTTCTTTCTTTTTTTCTTCACTTTATTTACTTTTCTATCTTCCTCCCCCTATTGGATAAAGACTCTCCCTCCCCCTGTGAAAATCACACAACACCCTAAGCCCTAGGGCACTACTTCCTCCTCCCATACTACAAAAAACTTGACCGACGCCCCTCCTTCCTCGAGAAGATCTGGTCGCACGCCTCCCTGCTACCCGCATTGCACTACCCCCTGCACCGATTCCCCCCAGAGCTGCTGTGTGTGCTTCCCCTCACCCACCCTTGGTTGGTGTCCCCTTGGCTGCACCTTGCACTAGGGTAGCTCTGGTCCCCTTCCAACTCACATCACGCCAGTAGCCCCTCTCCTTTTGGCACAAGTGAAAATCACCTGGGTAAGACTCCTCCCTTCTCCTCAGGGTTTCATTTTTGGGATTTATTATTGAGTTTCTTGGTTCAATTTTGTGGGTTATCATTAGTATTCACTCAATTTTGGTGAAGTCATGGTGCGATTGATGTTTTGAATCATGATTTGGGGTTATTGACTTTCATGGTAGGTGGTTCCATCTTTAAACATTATTTGATGATTAATTTTTCTTGATTTATTTATTTACTATATTAATTGATTCATGAGTCGGGTGCGAAAGCTATTTTTGTAAGATATTAACATGTGTTATATTTTTATATCGAATTATTGTGTGAAACACAGTGTGTTTTGGATATAAACCAATTTGGTATCACTTGGTTGTGTCTTATGACTAGTGAATTTGGTTTAATAGACCGTGCAAGGGTTGTAGATTATATTTTAGTATGGTGTTAGTGTGTGTTTGATTCTAAAAAGGGAATTTGGGTACGTTTTTTATGTAAGGCCATGTATTACTTCTTTGGTATGTTTTTATAAATTGTCAAATGTTTTATTGAATGATATTAGTGGTTAAAATTATGTTTTAATATGATTATGTTGCGTGTTTGGTTTAAAGTGGAATTTTAAATGAATCTCAGTGTGTTTTTTTGCAAACATTTTTTGTGTCATTTTTTAACACTTCAAAAACTACTCAAATTGTTTATTAAATTATTTTTGTGGTATGAAATTTTTTTTGTAGAGTTGATGTAGTGTTTAATTTTAAACTTGCAGTTTGATATGAAATTGGGTATTTTTCATGTGGGTTCCATATTGCATTCTTCAGGGTTATTTTATGACTCATGAAATTGATTTATTAAATTTTTTTAGGGATGTGAAATCTGGGTTGTTATGGTATTTTTGGGAGTTTGGCCTTAAAAGATCTATTTTAAATGGATTTCACCAACAAAGTCCTGTTTTTAATTCTAAATTTTTTTATGAAAAAGTTAAATGGTTTATTGAGTTACACAAAGGGTGAAAACAATTGTTAGGTAATGTTTGGTGAATTTCTGAATTTTTAGTTTTAGTTTTTCTTTTTTTATATGAATAAATTTGTTTAAATAATTACATCTTGTCTTATTTGATACCTGATAACTTTTTCCAGCCCATGGGGATTGGGAGCGACCTTTGGACCTTACTGTGGACTGGGTCTGGTGCCTGGTCAGATAGAGACCCAACTTGGTTTGTGAAACCTTAATTATTTACAAAAATGAAGTCATAATAAAATCATATATGATTCCAAAATATAATTCAACTTTTAAAACATTTATATTGGATGTTTGGGTTAAACCATTCACTAATAGATTATTATAAATTGATTCATAATATCAAATGTGATTTATTTATACTATGTAGAGAGAGCTAATTAATGCTCAAAATCACATAAAATTTTAATAAAAGATTAATAATAAGGTTTAAAGAGGGTTCATTCATGAAAAATTAAACATGAAATCCCAGAACCTAGAGAAAAGGACAAATGGTCCCTAATTATCGTGATTTACTTAAAAAATTGTTTTTGTATAAACCTCACCTTTTTTTCTTTGATTTCAAAGGCTGTTGTGCATTTTTATCCTTATTAACCCTTAGATTAGGTAATTGATTCATATAATTTTCAAACCCATTGTATTTTTATAAATGGTGTGTGAGTGATGTTTTTTTTATAGATTTCTATATATTAAAATCATTAGCTAACTTATTTCCATCACTTAACTATTTGATTACCAGATGGAATTCCTTTGCACACTTGAAACATTTAATAATTTCATTAAGATAATTTCTTCCATGTTTTTTCCACACATCGAGCACAAAGGAAATATCGTCATCTTCTCCCCAAAATTTTTATAATTTCATTTTTAATTCCATGTTTATTTTCTTATCAAAACTAGGAGATTTATGGGTAAGTCCAATCTCCATATCTACCTAGATAGAACATATAATGATTTATTAATAGCTATTGAAGTTCCCTATGGAAACAAACCTTTAGTGACTTGGTTTTAATACATTAAAGAAATGATTAACCTTACTTTTAGGTTGGATGGTAAAACTAGAATAGTACCTCACAAGTATTATAATATTTTCCTCATAGGTACCAATGAATTCATTATCCTTTGGCTTTAGATCAAGGAATTAATTCTCCATTTTCATGTGAATTATATGTGGAAATTAATTATTGAAAAATAAGTTCTTAAACTCATCCCATCCTTTGAAGTAAATTTATTTCTATTGCCTCTTGTTCTTGATTAGAGTAAAAAAATGATATTATTCTTCTCTAAAATAAAAAATAACTAGAATAACCTTCTCATGTTTATAGCATAGAAAAGTTGAAAATATATTTTTAGTGGTATTGATCCATTGTTCAACAACTATTGGATTTACAAAATATTTAAAAGAAGGTGTACGTTTCCTCATGAAGGACTAAGAGAACATTTTCCCCTCCTTTTATCATTTGGAATCTTATCATGAGTTATATATTGTGAAAGTTATATAAGGATGGAAATACACTTTTTCATTACAACTCCCATAAAATTCGGTTACTCAAGAGGAAAAACATTGCATTGTCCATCACATTCATATATTAAATTGATTAATTTCGGTTCCATCCATTGAATAAAACAAAAAATCAAAGAGTGATCAATAATTATCATAGTGGTTAACCACATAATCATAAAAAAAATCATTTATAGAATGTCTAAATAGTGACACCTTAATCTATGAAACCTTAGGTTTAACCTAGTTCATTCATGAATTTTACCAAAACTTTAATACATTATCCTATACTTAGAGTTATCCCTAGAGTTCTCACAAGAGTTATCACTCGAGTTATCAATCAAGTTATCACTAGAGTTATCTCATCCTAGTTACTAAGGGTTATCTAAACCTTTATCTAATACCAACTATAGTGACCCAGACAATTCTTACATAGATATCACCTTTTAGTATATGAATATTCATTACATAACATAATGATCCCTGTTAGAAACACATAGTTATGGTTATATTTTAAACATAGGCACATAATCAACTGGTTCATAAAATATTTACATTATCTCCCACGAATTTTTTCATAACTAGCACCATTCTTAGACACATCATACTTAGTACCTTTATTAATAACTTGGTGAAATGAAACATAATAAAGGGTGATCCTAGATTCTCAATGATAGTAAAAAAGGGATATTTTAATGATCATTGGAGAAAAATATGAACATAAGGGTATGCGAACTTGAGCATAACATTTGAATATCATAGCTTGCAAATCATAAATCATAATCTCGGGTCATGGAATAAATTTTGGTAGTTCATAATACAAGAATCATAAAGGAATAAATTAGCATAATCCAAAGAAGAATAATAATGGCATAATACATATAATTGCTTCATATACATAAGTATAGAATATCATTTACTAATTAGTTAAGGATCATTTCCAAGACCATCGTAGTGTAATGGTTACACTCCCCAAAATACCATAGTTGTCAAGGTTCATTCCAAATACTATCATAGTGGACAAATACCCTTTCCAAATAGGATTCAATACCTATTTTAGTGACATTTATATAATGAGATATCAAAATTTACCCAATGAATTATAGTGATATATATTTCCTAACCATCATTGGTTATTACATAACCATTTTCCTTTGCTACAACATGACCAATGTCCACTGTTATAACGTAACCACCACCCTTGGTTATAATGTAACCACCATCCTTGGATATAACATAACCACTATCCTTGGTTATAACATAACCACCACCACACACTACAACATAAATAGCCTTTTGCAGTGGTTTTTTATCGGCAGTTTATTAAACTGCCTCTAATTTTTTTATAAATGATTTAGCGGTGGTTTATTAAAAACTGCCACTAAACTGTTTTTTTCAATACTGACACTTCTCCCCCCGACCCCTGCGAGACCCCCCTTCTCCCCTGACCCACGTGAGCCCCCCCCGACAATCCTCAAAGCCCTTCACCTCCCCTCAGCGTGCCTCACCGCCTCTCCACCCCTTAGTGCAGATCGCCGCCCATCACCACCAACCCCCTGGAGCCCTAGTTTGCTCCCCACTGCAGGTCCTGAACCATGGTGCTACTCGACGCTTCTCGCCACCCCTTAGTATAATCCTTATTCTTATTATTCTATCATATAGTTACAATTGTATCACCTAGAGGCCAAACTCACACACATGCACATCATATTTTCATCATTTGGAAGTATTTGATTATAAACCCTCCACACTATCAAATTGAACTTTGAGAAAATATCCTTGCACCATAGCAGTTCACCCAAAACATCTAGTTCATTGGATACCATTACTTTTTTATGTTCTTGAATTATATTCTCTATTTTATGATAGTAATTATAAAACATTTTTTCTTAGATCAATTAATAAATAGTGTTTCTTTTTAAAGAACATTAATTTTTTGAAAAGACCGAAGAATATTATTATTTTCACTACATTGTAAACCCAATTTTATATAAATATTTTTTAGACTTTGATGAATTTCAAGTATTTTTGATATAATAAATATTCCCTTATAATTTCATCACATTATATTGAACATTATTTTTGATAATTTAATTTTTTTTATTGATAGTTTTTACGTATCATTGACTGATTGATTATATTTATTTTTATGATATTTATATATTAAATTCAGTTGAGAAGAACCTTCATCAAGTCTTCAAAAAGAAAATTTTAGATCTTTATAACATAAGTTATTGGATAAAGAATAAGAGGGATAAGAGGAATTTTTAGTGGTAGATGAATAAGAGTAAGATTTTATATAATTACTAACCTCTATTTTATTAATGAGATACTATGAACCTTTTTCCATTTATTCCCTTTATAAGAGGGTTTCATTTCTCACACACTATGTTGATGCATTGAAGTTTTCCTTGATTTTTTTATTCTTCCACTTGTTCCTTTTTTTAGTTGTATATAATTATGACATTATGTGTTACTTTTTTATTTGGAATGACATCACTTGTTGTTCTCTATTATTATACACCTTATTTTAACAATTTTATGATTTCTTTATTTTGGAGAATATGTTCATTTTCTTTTATTGATGAGCCATTTCATCATCATTATAGTTTTCATCATTAATTTATTTAAAAGAAAACATTATTTTATTATTGGATTATTTGGATTTTTTATTATCATGTAAATTCATTGTGATCTCATATGTCATGATAGATCCATATAGATCCTCAAATGACATGTTTTTTTATTTCATTTTCCCTTTGGACTTTTATAGATTTAGGTTTCATATTTCTTTTTAAACCCCAAAATATTTTGATCACTGGATATTCTATAGTATGAGTATAATTAAGATACATTCAACTGTTTCATATGTCAAAAAAGTATATAAATGGAATGTTTTAATGAATTATTCGAAATGAGATTTCAAAGAGGATTAAAGGTACCTAGAATTATGATTATTTTAATAAGTCTTGTTTATAACTTTCATAATGAACTACTTATAATGTACATAATACCCTAAATGATTCCCCATTATATTTAGATTTATTTTTATGATGTGGATGATATTTTTAGTGTTGTTTATTGCAAGGGTGTTGTAGGTGAGGTTAGATTTATATTATGTTGATGCATTAATCATGTAACTTGTTTGATTACTCGTCTCCTATTATTTCTATCATGGGTACACTAGGAACTGAGAGAGAGGTCTATATTTATGTTACACTAGATAGTCACACACTATTGGTGTCACCTAGTTGTGTTGTATACCATGTCTAGTGCGAAGTTTCCCCTATGATTCTAGGTGCAGGATACTCAAGTGACTTGTGTTGTTTGGATGAATAATATGTTAGTGGTAGGTATCATGTGTTAGTATAGTCTTGGACTATCTTACTTTATGACCTTTTTTGTTTCCCATGATACTATATGGATACCATTTGGGGACTCTCATTCCTTTTTCCCCTAGTTTGATTAATATGGTGGGAACCATGAATTGTTCTCCTTTTTTACTCATACCTTGTTTGTGATGTGGTGACTTGGTGTTTTATTTTTACAGTTTATGAGAATGGGTTTATTTCATTAAATTGTTTTTGAAGGGTTTTCAAAAGGGTTTTTCTAACGTATTTTTAAAATAGAAACTGTAATGGGAGGTTTTAAGGAATGTAATGGTTTTAAAGTAATATTTTTAAAATGATTATTTTCATTTAAAGAAGAAGAAATAGAAGTTTATAAAATGGATGTTATGGTGATATTTGGTTTTTTATGTGATTATCAATAAAAATATATTTTCTAAATATATTTAAAACTATCATAAATGAGATGCGTTTTGAAAATACTTTCAAAAAATCCTTGTTGAGATCCTACTGGGATTAGTTTTTCTCACACCCTATATACATCATTCGATATATTAAAATATTATGGTTTTTTTAGGTTCCATAACTTTTCTTAATGAATAAAATGATTTTAAATAAAATTACCCTATGTGGGATGTAGGGGGTCGGTGGGGCTATCCAGGTGGAGGGGGCTGTCCAGGTGGGGGGTGGGTTGTCCAGTGGGGTAGGGGGGATACAGGGGGGGGGGGCTGTAGGGATGTAGGGGGGGGGGGGGGTATGGGCTGTCCAAGGAGGGGATATGGGATGTCCAGGGGGGTCACGGTGTGATGTCTAGGCCGGGGAGGGGGTGTGCTCTATCCAAGGGGTTTGGGGGTGGGATCTCCATGTGGGGGAGGGGGTGTGGGCTATCTAGGGGGTGGGATGTCCAAAAAGGGGGGGGGGTGGATGTCTAGGTAGGGGTGTGGGGCTGTCCGGGTGGTTGTGGTGGAGGGGTGGGCTGTCTACGTGGGGATGGGGGAGGGTGGGCTATCCATGTGGGGGGTGGGGGGGTGTCCAGGTGGGGGGCTATCTAGCTGGAGGGGGAGGGGGGGGGGGCTGTCCAGGTAGGGTGGGAGGGGGGATGTTGAGGTGGGGGTGGGGGTGTTGGGGGGGGGGGGTATCCAGGTAGGGGGGTATCGAGGAGGGTGGGGGTGGGCTGTCCAGGGGGTGGGGTGGGCTGTTCAGGAGGGGGAGGGGGTGTGGGATTTCCAAGGGATGGGGTGTTGGGGTGGTGGTGGGATTTCCAGGTGAGGAAGGGGGTGTGGGATATCCAGGGAGGGGGGGGGGGTATCCAGGTGGGGTGGGCTATCCAGGTGGGGTGAGGGGGATCTCTAGGTGTGGGGGGGGGGGCTGTAGGGTTGTGGGTGGGGGGGGGGATCACCCTGGAGTGGGGTGGGCTGTCCAGGGGTGTGGGGCTGGGTAATCCAGGTGGGGGAGGGGGTGTGTGCTTTATAGGGGTGGGATGTTCAAGGGGGTGGGTGTGGGCTATCCAAGTGGGGTAGGGGGTGTGGGATGTCCAAGGATGGGGGTGGGGGTGTGGGTGTTCAGGTTGGGGGTGTGGGGTGGGTTGTCCAAGTAGGGGGTGGGCTGTCCAGGTGGGGTGGGGGGCTCTCCAGGTGGGGGGGGGGGGGGTTGTCTATGGGGGGATGCAGGGGGGTATGGGGGCTGGACGTGTGTGTGTGTGTGGGGGGGGGGGTAGGATGTCCAGGGAGGGGGGTGGGGTGGGGTTGGGATATCCACTCTAATACTCAACAAAAAATAGGAATCCCATATAACCAATGTATAATTTCTTTCATAGGTTAAGACTTTTCTTGAAGTTCCATACCCACACTCACTCTTACCCTTCCAAGAAGAAGTGATCTCTACAAATAAATATCACTCAGGTTATTATCCACTATCCATATTGATGTCTTATGAATTTAACATTCGTATAAAACCGTATCAGCTAATTATATAACAAGGATCATACTCCCATGAGTAGTATCCCATCGAAACTTGGCTCATATTCCTAAATAACATAAATAGGATCATATTTGAAACACACACAAAATTTTGTAAACATAGAAAATACTATATTTACACCTTGTATCACAACCTAGAATTAGCTATCAGCTATCCTTTCAAGGCATTAATAAGCCACATACCTAGCTCAAAATTTGGAGGCGTGTTTACAATTGGTGTGTTTTTTTAGAAGTCATGAATGATATTTAGAGTGGAAGATAGAATACGATCCACATATGATATTTGGAGGTGTGTTTATAATTAAGAGTCTTCTGATTTATGTGTATGATATTCATGGTTTACACCAACAATCTTTTGGTTCATCTATAATAGGATTAAAGTCATGCTATAATTGGATAGAGATTATCTCTATGGGTTGCTTAAGAAATGTCATTGGGGAAAGGGGAAATCACCCACATAGTTAATTACAATTTGAAAACGGGTCCATTCACATAGGATATCTTTATATTCTTTTATGGATCTTTTTAATTTGCATGCTTTGGTTTTCCATTGGGTGGATTCATTATTTACCATATGTATTTATATAGGAAAACATTTTTTAACGTATTTATATATTTTTTCAACTAGTATATATGAATCTCTTTACCTATATATTAATAGTTATGTATTTTAAGTTTTTTTAATATTGTGTAGGCACATTGTGATATGCAAGGATAAAAGCTAGTTCACATAACCAAGGAATACACCTCAGTATATTAAGGGTTTTGAGGAGTTTTTAGATTTTTCAATTTCCAATCGATTCGTTGAAGGGAGAACAAGATGTCCATTTCCAAAATGTAAATTTAGAAGATGGTTGAAGGGAGACGAAATTTATGAACATTCAATATTGAAGAAATTCCCTGGTCAATATTTGTGTCAGATTTGGGACGAAGAATTTAACATTATAGAAAGGTTGAGCACTGGTGTCAACCCACAGAATGAGCTCCCAAATTCATCGAAAATGGAAAACTAAATGAAAAACCTTATAAATGATGAATTCGACAATGCAAGACACCACCATAAAAAATCAAAATATATCAAAACAACCAGATGAGGGTGCTACAAATAGAAATGTGACAAGTGATGATTTTGAGACTGTAGGACAACCAGATCAAGATTGTAACATATCAGTGGATCTTCCTCTAGAAAATGTGGTGAATAATTTAAGACAAAACTTCAATAAGGAAAATAAATTTCATGATGTAGTTGACAATGGAAATCAATAGATGTATAGTGGATGTTTGAAATATTCAAAACTTTATTTTCGGGTGAAGTTGTACCATATCAAGTGTCTATGTGGAATTACAAATAAGGCAATGTCCATGACATTGGAATTTTTGTGTGATGTGTTTCATAAAGAAAACATCCTTGAGACTTTTTATGATATGAAAAATGTTGTTAACATGGTTGGTTTGAATTATAAAAAAACAAATGTGTGTCCCAGTGATTGTATACTTTATTGGTGATTGGATTCAAGTAGATAGGTTTGAAAAAAATATTCTTCTTCTAAATAGTAGTTAATGGGTGATGTTGGAAGCTTGAATCAACATACTACCATGTAGAAGAAAAAAAGGAACACAAATGAAAAGGTTTTTCATTACATTCTTTTAAATCCTTGATTGCAAAGATTATTCATTTTATAGAAAACCGACGAACACATAAAGTGACATTCTATAGATAATAACAATGATGGGTTAATGATACATCTACGAGATTCACAATCATGGAAGAGATTTGATTCATTACATAAATATTTATCAGATGATCCTTGGAATATTCGATTGGGATTGGCTACTAAGGGATTCATCCTTTTTGGGACATTGAGTACCAATTATAGCATTTGGCCAGTTGTTTTGATCCCTTACATTCTGCCTCCATGGATGTGTATGCAACAAATATCTTTTATCATTTCAATGATTATTCCTGGAAAACAAATGTCTGGAAATGATATTGATGTATACCTACAGCCATTAATTGAAGAATTACTGGAGTTATGGAGAAACGGTGTTGAGACATTTGATGCTTCTTCTGAAACAATGTTCAAAATGCATGCTGCTTTAATGTAGACCATTAGTGACTTCCCTGGGCTTGGGAATTTATCTGGTTAGAACACTTACATGAGTTTGTATTGTCCTATTTTTAACTTTGATTTTGAGTCCAAATGGATAACTCATAGAAGAAAATGATGCTTATTGTTACATCAAAGGTTTCTCGATGCATCTCATTGATTTCGGCTAAACAGATCAAAATTTATTTGTTTCATTGATTATAGACCACATCCAAACTTGTTAACTGATTATGAAATATTGAAAAAACATGGAATTGTTAAAATAGAATTTGGGAAGGTTCATCATTTGAATGATAGCGGGAAACAGGGTCGAAGGGCATCGTCAAGTGAAATTGGAATGCAACAATGGAAGAAAAAAAGTATATTCTTCAAACTTCTGTATTGGGAATTTAATTTCTTGAGGAATAATCTTGATGTGATTCATATTGAGAAGAATTTTTGTGACAATTTTATCTTCACATTTCTTATTGAGCATGGAAAGTCAAAGGATCATCTCAATGCTCGGAAATACTTACAGGTAATAAACATAAAATGTAGTCTCTGGCCAGATGAGAATGAAAAGTATGATCTGACAATTTTTTCAATTAAGAATAGGGATAAAGATATGTTCCTTTTAATTTTAAATCATGTGAAAGTATCTGATGTGTATTAAAGTAACATATTGAGGTGTGTTGACTTAAATAATTATAAGTTACATGGATTGAAAAGTCACGATTCACATATTTTTTTATAGAAGTCAATACCATTGGAATTATATACATTATTACCTGAAAAAGTTACTACTATTGTACTCCAATTATGCACATTTTTCAGGAAACTATGTGAGAAATGTCTACATCCATTTGAGCTTGGAAACCATTAGGAGATGTTTGTATTGACACTTTGTGCAATGGAGATGATTTTTTTCTATCATTTTTTACTGTCATGATGCATTTAACTGTGGATTTATTTGGGGAAGCTAAATCAGGAGACACCATTCAATATTAATGGATGTATCCAATTGAGAGGTACTTTATTTATATTTTTTTTCAGGTAAGTAATTTTTTTTGGAACTTAATTAAATGAATAATTATTATTTTTTATTTCACAGAAATCTTTGGAATTTGAAATCATACGTGAGAAATAAATCTCAATTAGAAGGCTCTATTACAGAAGGCTATTTTCTATAGGAGTGTCATACCTTTTTTTATAAATACATTTATGATATTGAGACAAGATTTAATCGAGTTGGATGTGTTGCAGACAAATCGTCTCAATCTCAAATACACGAGAAATCAAAAATATTTCCTGCTATTGGCTAATCAGTTGGGAGGACCTTAAATGTTACATTGAGAGAAATGTAATTATTACAGGGACATAGATATGTGCTGCTGAATAGTGAAATTTTAGATCCATTTACTGAAGAGTTGAGGATACAAACAAAGAGATGAATGATAGGCTGAACATGAAATGAGAAAGATATAACGAAAGATGTTAATAAATAGCTTGTAGAATTATTTGTACGACGCACAAGTACATAAATGTTGCAATAAATACAATTATTAGTTTGAAACATATATTTTGAAATTATAATAAAGTATATTTCTTTTTTCAGATCATGAGTACTGATACTCGAGCAGAGTTGTCAGACGATTTGAAGTTTCTTGCTTGAGGTCCCCTAAAACAAGTTATAAAATTCGACGCTTACAACGCGAATGACATTAGATTTCATACAGTCGATCAAGAAGAGGGTTTGAAAACATATAATAGTGGTATATATACATTTTCTGAAGTGGGATACTATGGAAAGCTGATCGATATTATTTAATTAAACTACCTACAGAATTTTTCAGTTGTTTTATTCAAATAAAATTGGGTCGATATTATCAGAGGTGTTGAAAGTGATTCCTTGAAATTTACTTCTATGAAATTCTCTCGCTTGAAGGATGATGGTGATTTTGAACTGCATGATCCATAAATCTTATCAATGCCAGAAAAAATGGTATATTATGTGAATGATGTTGTGCATGAAGGATAGAGTATAGTTGCTAATGTCAGACAAAGAGATTTGTTTGATATGGGAGATGAAGTGGAAGACTTAACCTTTGACATTGAATCTCTTCAACAAAAGGAATCAGAATTATTTGTCCACCATGATATTGAAAATATTATTCTAGAAAGGATTAATTAATTGGATGAAGTAATGGAGTAGGATAACGACATGATTGAAGTAGAAAATGACTGTATGTACAGTTATGCATTCATTTAGCAACCACTTATTTCAAATTTGCAATCATTCATTATCATTGTTATGTATATTTTGTTTGTTAGTACTGTTCATATGTTATCTTTTTTTTCCTTCATATATTTTTTGAAATATATGTTACGAACTTAATTTTATTTGATTAAATGACAAGAATTCCAAGGTGTAAGTGATATACTATTTCATCGACCACTGTGTCAGATGACAATCCATCTCTCTCCCTCTCTACAACATCTGAACCACCATCTGCTATCCCCCCTACACCATCTCTCCCTACACCTTCTCTCACACCCTCTATGAGTATCCCTTCAGCAGCTCAGTTGTCGCAGCCCACTTTAGGAGCCTCAGCAGTGGGGGAGCGGTGCGCCACTTCTAGTACTTAGCGGGGATACTGGAGGGTGACTATTATAGGTACAAATTTTAATATGAATAAATTTGTTTCAATTTTTTATACTAACTATTTGTTCATTAAAGATGGAAACAATAAAAGTGTAGAAAAAATTATAAAAAGTTCATATGTATGGAATCTGATTGGGGAGAAGATAGTTATTCCATTTGATTTATATGGGGTCCCTACAGATTACATTGCAAGATTGTTTGGCCAGATTTTATGCCAATTGGTCGCGAATCCCATTTCCCTTCCTATTTCATATAATGATTGGAGGCATATGAATACAACTTGGAAAAATAAAGTTTTTGATTCCCAAATAAAGGTAATTTTAATACATTATCGGGTAATTGAATGTCATGTTGTTAACATTTTCAAAATGAATTTCTATGTACCGATGTTTTTCTACTTTATAGTAGTTGATGTGATAGCACGAAAGTGGACATTAAAATATCTTGGAAAAATTGAAAGAATTTAAATGGAGATTGTGGGGGGATGTCAACGATACTTCGTTGACTGCCCAATAGATGTATGACAAGGTACCCGATAGGTTACCCAAAGAGAAATGGAATGTTTTTTTGGCAGACATCGTGATGAGAAGAAGATGGTATTTAGATATATATTACTATATTAATATCATTTTACATTTATAAAGGTATATAAAGTGGATATTACATTGAATACATTAATATTAAATTGCATTTTTGTTATTTTAGGATCTTGCAAGAAAGAATGCATCAAGTCGAGATAAGTAAATCATCCCTCACACTGCGAGGTCAAAGTGTTTTTCTAGTAGCCGATCGTCTCTAGTAATATTTTCATTAGTTTAAATATTTACAAGGAAATATTATTTGTTTAATATATTAAATTAATGATTTATTTTTGTTTAATGCAGTTATAGAGTTTAGGGAATGAAGAATCCCAAACATAAGTGTGGTTTAATGTTTACCAAAAATATGATGGATGTTTTGTTAATGAGCCTACCAAATAAGTTAGGGTATGAACACATTTTTCATTATAATAACTTATTATGAGTTGTTACTATGTTAATATATATTGATTCTAATATGAATTCTATTTTATTTATAAGAAAAAATTAAATAACTGTGGGATGCCAATAGTGCATAGTCCAACTCAGTCTCATAGGATGACCCAATGGCTGAATTCCTTGGGAATGAGCATCCTGGTAGAGTTCTTGGGATGGTTTTGGGAGTCATACCATCTGAGGTCTTTGGAAGGACACCAGGGATTGGAGCTGCATCTACTCCTGGTTTTAGTTAGTCCAAAACCCGAGATACTCAGAGAGAGATTGTTTCTCTTCAAAACACAGTTCAAGACCAGGGGGCTCTGATATCCGCTTTTTAGAAAGTGTTGATTGATATATATCAGAAGAAAACCAAATCTTTCCCCGGTGGTATTGCATCAACTGGTGGTGAGAAGTTAAATCCCAAAAATTCAAAATCATTTAGTTTGAAAACATTTATTGGGTTAATGTTTAAATAAAAATAAATAATAGTATTTAATTTTCAATATAATGTTCTTATAGGTGGTATTAGGAAGTAGAGATGGAGGAGGGGATGGTGAAAAACTGTGTTCATCATCAGACCGTGATTAGTTGTATTGTTGATATGTTTAAAAAAATATGATAACAGTTGTTTTTTATATGTATCATGTGTGGCATATAGTTGCCACCAAAAATTTTTATGACCTAACAGTTTCTTGATTTCCCATGTTTCCTTTTATGTATTTTATTGATTTCTATTTTTTTCTTTTATGTATTGATTTCTCGAGTGTGGTATGAACCAAATATGTCGATTCTTTGTTGTCATGAATCATTTTTTATGATTCATTTTTCCAAAATTTATTAGGTTTGTTACCCATGGATGAACGATCAACCTTGTAATTGATTTTATTTGGAATATCCAATTTTTTCACTCCCTTAAACTTGTTTTTGATGGATATCCCTTCTTTCTTCAAATTTTATAGTACTCTCTTCTCATGTTTTATAATTGGCATGTGATCACTACCACTTATTCTTTCCTGTTATTCAATTTTTTTTTGATATGAATTTACAAATATATGTTGAACAATTGAGTTTCTTGATCCTATTAATATAGAGGGACTGCCCAATTCATTAATAGTAGAATTTACAGAAATATGTTGAACACTTGAGTTTCATACACTACCATACTTTTTATCTCCCCAAAAGATGAATCTGGTGGCTAAAATCTATAATAAAGTCCTGAAGCATGTCCTGTATGGTTGCATCATCCTTCCCGACTACTCATCGATATGAGGATAAAAGGTTATACACAACTTCAACTATCAACTCATAGACCTCTATTATAATTACCCAAACTATGTGGTAAAATAGGTTGGCCCGAGGTGAACATCCCACTTAAACTATCAACTCTGACACTCAGTGATATTTTTTGGACAAGTCAATCAATGAGAAACAAATCCTTCAATGTCTCTTACTATGGAGGGATCCCAGAACATCCACTTTTCATTATTATAAATCATGGTCGGCCTTGGGTGAACATCCTAATACAAAGGATTATAGGATATCATAAACTCATCTCTCGTGGAATATGTGACCATTACTATGGTACGAACTATAAACACTCCATCTAAATCAAAATTCAATCCTAAAATAGTTTCACATTATTAAAACCTATCACACATCATGACACATTCTAGATCAATATTATAACTTTTCTTTACTTGTTTAACCAAATAATACATTATCTCTAAGGATACCCACATTGATTCCCCTAAACCTCCAACTACTCCCACCAACTAGTATTACAGTGAATAAGAGATCTTCTATTTAGATAATGAAATCTGTTCCCCCATCTCCTAAATTTTCTATCCCAATTCATTTACCACTACATTTCTATTTCTAGTGGAATAATATTTAACAATGTTAAACATATACAAGTACTCTATGAAATTAATCTAATAAAGATAATTTCCATGCTGTGAGAAAATATTATATGCACTCTAGGTGCCAAAGTACCCAAAACATCTCTCTCCCAAGAGGTTCTGTCATGATCATTTCAATTCATGGACCACAACTACAAACTAAAATATAGGATTAGAGTATTTCAGCTTGTGGGTTAAAATATGTTGAATCCCAAAGTGGAAAATTTATCACTCTACATTATAATATATCCTAAGCTATAACTAGATGCATCACATTTCACTTCATGTCCAACGTTAGGCTCATGAATTCTTTGGATCAGAGCTGACAACAACCACTTATTTAATACTATAGAAACTTACTCAAACTAAAATGTACAACCAAATGTGAATCCATTCTTTGTAACTATGGTCATTGGAAATTCTATGTGAGAGATCTCCAAAATTATTATCCTTTCATTCACATACAATCAAATAAAGCATCAACTATCGATTACATTCCTCAGTTACGACAGATACACAAATACATCAACATACTCGAGATCAACTTCTATCCCTGATTGTAAAACCACTATATCCAAAAGTGACACTTCATGCACTTAGAATAAATTTTATGTACCCAAATCATACTAAATTTATTATTCAAGTTTCTATCATGTGATTCGTATGAAAATATTGGTCTTATAGAATTATTTTGGATGTGGGATGTATGTACATGTGAAATTGGAATGGTTATTCTTTTCAAGGCACTGGTACTAGGGCTGTAGAATCAACTACTTTTTTTTGTAGATATGGCTTTAGTGGAGGTTTTAATCACCAAGAAATAAATGTATTATATTAACTGATGATTTTAACCACCACTACAATTTCTGTATTTTTTTATCCACGGTAGTTAAAACTACCTCTAAATCGAGTAAACCACCACATATTGAATACCGACACACAATTTAGTGGCTGTTTTTTGAAACCGCCAGAGAAGCATATGACGACGGTTTAAACAGCCACCATATCCAAAAAAACCACCACGAAATGGTCATTTTCATGTAGTGACATAATTAAAACCATACAGATATGTTCCATAAGATCATAAGACATTCATGACATCATCATCTCATAACCCATACAAAAAAAGAGTTTCATAAACATTTAATCTCTTCATCATAATGTAACCTATGGAAAATAAATGAATTTTATAAACATCTCATAAATATTAAAATAAGAAATTTAGAGAAATAGTAAGAATGGTATAATTGGATCACATTACTTTTAAATCATAATTAACATCAAAGGATGTTATCATATATGAAAATTCCTATAAAAATTAATTGAAATATTTCTTGAGTAAAATAACCTTTCAATTTTAAAAAGCACATTTAAAATAAAAATATTTCAGAAATATTATGGAATTTTTTTTCTTTGAATATATCCTTGGAATATTTTTTAAAATGCTTCAAAACATTATGTAGTTATGTTGGAAAGAAATTCCATTCATTCCGTATGATTTTAAATAAATAATTCATGTCACATTTTTGGTAAAAAATTAAATTGTAAATCATTAAAAAAATGAAAAGTATATTTTTTTAAACATTTTTTTAAAATTCAATAATGGGAGAAAATGAATTTAAAAAAAATAATAATATAATAATAAAAAATTTCTATTTTTTTTGAAAACAGGGATATGGATCAGTTTGTTTAGATTGAAGATATAAATAAGGTCGATTTTAAATCCAACATATTTTTAATCTCTTGAGTACTTATAGTGAATAAAATGGAAGGAAAACATGTATTTTCAAAAAATTATCATTGGATAATAAAAATTTTGAGTTTCTTGGGGGATAGATAATGATATTTTACAATCAGAACCATAATCATGAACAAGCTTGATAAATAATGATATTATAACATAAACCCTGACCGCTTTGGTAACAGTTGAATCATGATCTCCATGAAAGAGAGAATATTAGATTATTATTTATATCCCCCTAAATTTTATAAGAGGAATTATAATAGATATTCATGGTATGTATATACACCATAACAGAAACAAGTGGTGAATATGACACGTGTCCCATAGAAATAAAGGTGAGACCAAAATCCCTTAATATAGGTATGACTTCCTTCAACCAAATTGGAACCATGATTTATTTTAAACAAATACATTATATATCCTCTTAAGAGATATAGGGTTGGTATTATGGGAGGATCAACAACCATATTATAACAAATCAGATCCCACACTCATAAATTCTATGCTAAAATCCATAACTTTACATTCCCGACATTGATTCCTATAATTATGCAAAAAATTTCCATCTAAACCTTACAACATCAAAAAGAAAACATTGATCACTTACATTATGGTGGAATTTTTGGTGTACAGTTATTGATAAATTGGAAAAGTACTACAAAAATAATTCAAATGACTTTAAATGATCATTTCTCTCTCTTAACCCAACTTTTATTTTTCACCTTAATACATCATCATCATACATATGAAATCTATTCTACACATAACTTGTTCAACATCATTCTTTAAAACCTAGGGAAAGTTAATAATAATAAGGGTGAGCTTAGATGATCAGTAAGGGTTATCATAAGTATTAAAAATTAAATGTCCTCAATGAGAATAAGAGTGTATAAGGGT
This sequence comes from Viscum album, assembly GCA_963277665.1. Classification (NCBI taxonomy): domain Eukaryota; kingdom Viridiplantae; phylum Streptophyta; class Magnoliopsida; order Santalales; family Viscaceae; genus Viscum; species Viscum album. The sequence continues at coordinate 1,032,950,887 of OY728128.1, read as the reverse complement.
TTGTTGAAATAATTAAAGTGCATGAGTTAGTCCTAAAAGAACTTATACCCATCAATACATGGATCACCAAAAATGAAAATATGGAAAAGGAAAAGAGTCATCAGAATAAATAATAAAAACCCAAGTGATATCAATATTAATCATTTGAAACATTATAAAACAATAACATGATTAAAGAAAATATGTATGTACTTTAGACATCATTTTCAATTCACTCATACATTCACTATAACAAAATGAATTAACATATTATCAAATTATATACCCAATGAATTGGAGGGCTATCCTGGAACCACCCATCTTTTTATTATAATGTATCCACCCATAATTAGTTTATCATGGAACTAACCATCATTGGTTTATCATAGAACCAACTGTTATTAGTTCATCACCTAACCACCCATTAAATATCCAAGTACCATTTCAAAATCATAGGAAAGATTTAATTTCATTAAAAACTCATAAGAACAATCATTATCCCTTTTTATAATTTAAATGGACCATGGAAAAGAAATAGGTTCCATAAAAATATCTTTAAAACATTGTTAACCCATGAAAAATAAATGGGTTCCAAATAGTATCTTTGAAGAAATATTCTCTTGTGAGAAAGAAATGAGTTCTATAACAATATTTTTGAATCAAGATTAAACCATGGAAAATAAATGGGTTCCATAACAAACTATTGGAAACATGTTTAGTCCATGGAAAATAATAGGTTCCATAAAAATATATGTGAAATATGGTTAAACCATGTTAGAAATGGGTTCCCTAAAAATCTCTTTGAAAAATGGTTAATCCATGGGAAAATAACCTATTCTATAATAATCTCATTGAAACTTGTTTAACCCATGAAAAAGAAATTGGTTCTATAATAATCTATTTAGAAAATTTAAATCCATCTAGAGAAATAATGAGGATGGTATAAATAAAAAATATCCCCAGTGGAGGATAATTAATAACAATGTTTTTTGATGTTGATTAATGGAAATTACCTTAAAAATATCATTAAAAACATTCTTCAGAAAAATAATCTTTAAACATTCAATGTGTCCCATACCACTTTAGAATATTTGAATAAAAATCCCTATGATAGAATAAAAATAAATGAAACTTAGAATAACATGATAATAATGCGATTATTTATATATAATGTCAAAATAGAAGTATATAATACTCATTAAATAAGTTAGTTGTATAACCTAACAAAATTTTTAAATTATAAAAATTGTGAGAAAAATACAATACCACTTTGGGAACTTTGAAACCATAAATCTCATGAAAGAGATATCATCAAATGGATATGTCAATCCCCAAAAATTCATGTATAAGAATCATAAAATAAATTAATTTTCTGTATATACACCATATAAAATTAATTATTTGAATAATAAAAAATAAGTCTCAATTGAATGTAAATTGAGACGAAACCCCATACAATAGTTGTAACATTTAAATTAGAAACCCAAAAAGTAATAATCATCATATTAAAAATTTACATTACATGAATATAAAATAATTCAAAATATAATATATCAAAATTTTAATCGCTACACCATAAAAAATAATTAAGTGGTGATTATGACATCAATCTAAAAAATATACAAAAGTGAGATGAAAATACATTACAAAGATCTCGTAATTAGAGTGAGAATAAATCAATGAAATAATTATATGTGAAAAATTTAAATCCACAAAAAAATTGAAATATATAATAATACAATCAGAGGACATTTCACACATATTTGTGGCATAACATAATCAATGAAGTTGATGTTTAACCCAATTAATGGAATTTGAGTTAAGAAATCCCTTAACTTGAGTCCGTTTTGTCACGATTTCCTCTATATTCTTGAATAATAAACTTATATTAATTATTTATTTTCTAGATAAACTTTTCCAAGTTTATTATTACTTTTATTTAAATTATATATGAATTATATACAATTATTTACTCAATAATTTTTAAGTCCGATGTTCTGACCATATTCGAATTATGTGTCAAAAATGACTTTGATAGGTCAACTTGGGTCAATGAGATCATTATCTAAAAATTTATAGGATAATAGACATGTCATCATTATCAAAGTTTTAAATCAATTATATAAAATAAATGGTGATGAAAAAATGAACCAGTGTTACTATCATGGATACGGTAAGCCATATGTACACATGAGCAATATTCCCATTTTTCAATGATCATTATAAAAAGAAGGTAAGCAAAGTTTATATTTATAGAATTAATATAATATCATAAATACTATATTATTTAAATTTATATACTTAAATATATCATTATTTTTATGTAGTGTTGAAAAAGGAAAAATCTAATCGCTTTGAGGAGGTTGTAGTCTACACGTCCACAAATGACATTTTCACATTTTCTATGTGTGAAATGGAAAGAAGAAATTTATATGTCATATTTATAGATATATAATTATGTCATGAATATAATAAATATTTAACTTATATCAAATATATTTTTACACCCATCCATAATACATTCCATGTAAATCGTAAACATATCACATCATTTTGAGGAGGCAGTAGTGCACACGTCCACAAACAATGTTTTCATATTCCAAAAAATGGAAAGCACAAATGTGTATATTATATAATAATTAAATAATTATTAATAAATTATAGATACCAAATATATCATATAAAAACATTATTTATATCATAATTCTCATCCATAAGAGGTGTTAAAGAAAAAATGAATGATATCATTTCATGAGGTGGTAGTTCACCGTACAAACGAACGATGGTTTCGTTACCCATTTTATGGAAGTGTGTGTTGGTGGAGGTAAAAACATAAATATAAATAAATATTTTTATATTGAGGTTAATGATGTTGTTATATAACCATGGAATAATAAGAATTTAATTGGGGGATAAAAAATAAAACAAAAGTGCTCATTGAAAAATGTTACTTCCTCATCAGGTAACTCCTTTTGGTATGCACCTAAGGACTTCATTGGTTTTATTTATTCACAATTTTAGGATTATAGTTTTAAAAGAGGGATTTTTGGAGATTATTTTGGAAGGTTTTTTACATGAAAATGTTTTCTAGATGTGTTAATAATTGTGGAGAGTGAGTACCTTTTTATGGTGGAGGGGTAGAGTCATTCTTGTAAATATAAAAAGGTAAACACTATTGAGATATATCCCTTACATCATGTGCCTATAATAATGGAAAAAATCCTATTAAAGTGTGTATATGGTATAAATAATTCTATAAAATTTGTTGTGGACAATTTTCTAGGTTATTTTTCCCGTTTATGATTAATGTTTATCCCCCAGGCAAACTCATTTTTACCTTAATCAATGTAATTAACTTTAATTTATTTCAGTAATATTTTTGGTCAAAAAAAATTTAACTTAATATAAATTATAAATTAAATTGATTCAAAATATGGTATCCATTTTCAAAATTAAAATCACATAATTGGAAAATTTTAATTTTAAAATTAATCCCATAGAGAGGGTGACAAAATGAGTTTTTAAAGTGAAAACGTTTAAATTTTGGAAAGTTATTATATATAAAATAATTATTAAAAAGATTAAAATGAAATAAATTTGATTAAATTATATTAAATTTATCTAATGAAACTTAAATTTTTTTTCAAAATACAATTTAATACTATAAATTATTTAGGCAAAAAATTGGTTTTTAATTAAAATCCTATAATTTTCACTCTTCATTGAAAAATGAAACTTTTTAGAAAAATACCAAAAATTAACCCAAGGTAAATATTAATATTATCATTTATAAATTAAAGTTTATTTTTTAAAATAAAATTTAGAAAAGTATAAAAATCTATTTTTAAAACAAGTTCACCATTAAAAGGTGGTAAAACTACATTTTAAAAATATATAGATTTTTTATGTTTAAAATTAAATTTATTCTTATCTTAAGCCTACAAAAATTTATATTATGAATTTAAAAACATTTTATTTAATATTTAATATATAAATTTTATTAATATCTTTGAATAATAGTGATTAATTTAATTTATTAATATAAATTCCTTTGTAGGCATGAAAATAGCTTTTCATAGAAACACATCCTTATCATTCAATGGGTTTTTATTTTTATTTCTACTTAATTGTTCACCAAAGTATACATTATATAAAAATGTGTAAACCATATATTCATAATATAGCTAATCATATTAATTCTCACCATTAATATGTCTAGGTGATAACCATTATGCTAAATAAATAATATTAATTGTATATCATTGTTCGGTAAGACTCCTCCTTGTGTGTAAGACAAGTTATTAAAGAAAATATATGTTACATGAAATGAAATATAAACTTGGTGTTTCATATAACATAAGATAAAATATTCATTTTTTGTAACATAATCTATCAAATAATTTAAGTTAATTTGAAAAAGTTATATTTAAAAATACTAGGATGTTACATCCAACCCCCATTAAAAAAATTTCACCATCGAAATTCATCTTAGTTATATAAGGATTAACATTTTTGGAATTAATTTATTAAAACCCACATCATACATATTAAATAAATACAAAATCCCTTAAAAATTAAAGTCCCAAAAATAATGGTCATTAGAAGTTACACATAACAAGGATTCCACAAAGGGAGAGAACAAGTGGAAATGGTTGAAAAGAGTAAATAATCATATAGGGAGATTGAGATCATTGAATACAAACAAGTGAATGATCAATGCAAAGTTAGGGGCCTCAAAAACACAAAAATGCGATGATTAAAAAGAACATCATTTTATCATAATTAAGGGTACTAGAATCGTACTTTTGTTTTTGTGTCCTTTTTCTAGAGTTAAATTATTTTATTAAAATCAAGTCCAAGAGAAAATAAAAAGAAATATGCTTAAATGATGACTATAATTTCATCTTTAGTCAGTTGTTTTCCAAAAATATTATATTTTTCTCCAAATTGATGAGTATTCAAGATGAATTTTTAATTCCTGCAGAACTAAAATAAACTTTTAAAGACAAAATAACCATAAAATTGATAGTCATGTTATTTTTAATATCTTTATACATTAACCAAAACCAAAATGGTTATCACATGGTAAGATAATTCAAAAAATAAACTAACCCAGATACAACATCTTCAAAAATTAAATAGTAATACCCAAAGTTTGAATTAATAATTTAATAACTTTGTATCCCAAATAAACTCAATAGCTTCAAAATTAAAGATTGTTTTAACCTCAATTATTATCTCACACCTTCCATATTTCAATCCCAAAATATGGTGACCATATTTTGATGTAACATTAGTTACTTAGTCACCAAATCACTTTTCAATCATGTTGTTATCTATATGGTAATACTTGTGTTCTCATAATTACCTCAATATCCAACATTATATAAACACTAAAGGTTATTAATGCATTTAAATGTATTTCCACAAAATGTAAAGGAAACTTAACATTAAACTAAAGATTTACATATACATCAAACCAATAAAATGTCTCCTAAAATGTCATTGATAACCTCAAAATTTTTACTACTTAAAAACCTCAACTAGGGTGTTTAGTAATTTGAACTTATCATAATGTTTAATCTTTTAGACCTATGATGGTATCCATAACACTTAAGATAACATCGCATTAAAACATCATAGTTTTCAAAGTTATCTAAACTAAACTTTGAAACGAACTATAACAACTGAGAGCCCATACTCCTGAATCCTATGATAAAATACATAACATTAAATTTATGGCTTAGATACTGATAATTTTGAAACAATTTATTTGGACATTAAAACATCAAAAGGGAAGCTTGGATCAATTATATTTTATTAACCTTTGAGTTTTAGAATTTTATAGAATTAGGAAAAAATACTACATAAAAAATTCGAATGAATTTATATGATAATTTCTCCCACTTAACCCCTAACTTACTTTCCATATTAGTACATCATTATCATTTATATGAAATTTATTATAGACATTACTTATTTAGATTAATTCTTTAAAACATGGGGGAGCGGAAACATAAGAAGGGTGAGCTCAGATTCTCAGTAAAGGTAACCATAAACATGGAAAATTTAGTGTCATCAATGACCATAAGAGTGAAAATGGCACAACCTGCATTCACCAAGGGGAGGGAAGGGACAACATATTGCCAAAACCTTCCTTTATTTTAGTGAAGGCGGGCCGTGAAAGAATGGTATCAGAGGGAGGTTGAGAGATAAGATGGATCTCGGGGTTAGGCACAATGAGGATTGCATTGGATGGTAGGTAAACAGTGTTAGAAAATCTTGGTGCATGAAATAGGCCATGGAATATTGGCTAGAATATGGGATTTTAGGATCCCATGTTATCAAATGGAAGGTCTCAGGACCTACCGAACGACCAAGTGAGGATACACTGATTGCAGGGTAGAGACCCTAGGAAAGTTACATGCATCATAATGACTTGTGTTCTTGTGTGTTCTGGGAATTTTAAAAAAATAAAAAGTTTAAGAAAAATTTAAATTATATCTTCTACACAACTCAACCTTAGGAATTCCTTGTTTACCTTACAGCTATGGAACCCAGATGGTGACCATGGGTAGTGCGGGCGATCAAGACCCAAGTGGCTGATTTGGATGATCAGCGGTGGACTGATCAAGAGGAGGAGGATAACCAGTGGTCGATGACACTTTGTGCCTTTCTGCGGCTTACCCTTAGATAGTATGAGGGAAACGTCTCAGACATGGAGATAGAGTGCTGTCTCAAGGAGATGGAGATATCTTTAATCTTGATCTGGGATCCAACAGAGTACTGGGTTCTTCTAGATGTAATACAGATGTGGGAAGCAGCGCATCGGTGGTGTAATCTCTATCTTGGGGAGAATAGGGGGGATACAGTTTTGTGGACTGACATCGAGAGGGAATTCCGGGTAGAATTCCTCTCTTCCACAATGAAGGTGGAAAAGAGTTAGGAGATACTCTCCCTTTAGTAGGGGAGAATGACATTGAGGGAGTTGAGGATCAAGTTCAAGGATTTCCTTCATTTTTCTCTAGACCTTTTTTCGGATGAGGAGTCTCGGGTGAGACGTTTAGAGGAGGCAGTTCGACATTATCTTCAGTATGCTGTTACTCCCTTCACGCTACCGACGTACTTGGAGGTCCAAAATAAGACTGAAGTGGGGGAGATGATGCACATTCTAGGAGGTGTTCCGCAAGAGGAGATCAAGTTGGGCTTATCAAAGGGGAAGGACGTCAGCAGTTGGCCTCCATCATCACGGTCTTCTAGGTTTCAGTCAGTGGGGAGCAGGCCCTAGCAGTTCTAGTTTCAATCTCCCGGTCCTCTCCCTTTCCTTGCGGGCCCAGGACCGAGGTGCTTCATATATGGTAGCCATGGGAACCATCAGAATTAATTCCTAGACTGAGTTCAGTACAGTGGGGGTGGGCAGGTTCAGCGCCCACCTCAACGACAACAGTTTCCAGCCAGGCTCTTTTAGCAGTAGCAACATGGACATCGAGCTCCCGCTCATCCAAGAGTATATGTGGTAGGAGGAGGATAACCCTAGCGTACTCTTCAAGGACCTCGACTAGGGAATGGTCGGGGAGACGTCTGATAGGTAAGAGGCAGAGGAGCTAGGCTTGGGCAGTTTCACACTGTAGAGGTAGCAGTTCTAGCAGGGCCAGAGGTTGTTTGAGGTACGATCAGCTTGTTTATCACTCTTACCCGTGCCTTGTTTGATTCAGGAGATTCACACTCCTTTTTTTACACCCGGTCTTGCCCATGCCTTGGGCCTAGACATAGAGAGACTCTCCATGCCCCTAGTGCTGAGTATGCTAGTTGGGGGTTATACCATCCTCTTTGATGTTTATCGAGGATACAAAATGATGTTAGGGCCGCATTAGTCTAGTGGGGATCTCCTTCTGCTACAAATGCAGCCATACGATGTTATCCTAGGCATCAACTGGCTAGTTTCTGTGCATGCTGTTTTCGACTGCTTCTAGAGAAGAGTCATGTTCTTCGATGAGGATGACCAGCGTGTGGCTTTTTTTGGTGAATAGAGTTTTTAGGGGGGAGACGGCATGTGGAGCCTCTATTTTTTATGTTGGCCGAGATTTTATAAGAATCAGTGGATGCTAAGATAATGGATGTTCAGGGAGTTCTCAGAGAGTTCCTCTATATTTTTTCCAAGAAGTTTGTGACTCTACCCCCTCGATATGACGTTGGGTTTGGGATAGACTTACAACCTTGTGCCCGACTGATTTCAATGGATTTTTATCAGATAAAGCCTTCAGAGATACAAGATTTTCATATTCATATTAACGAGATGATGAAGAAGGGTTTTGTCCGACCCAGCGTGTCGCCCTAGGATGATTCAGTCTTGTTCATAAAGAAGGAAGATGGGGGTCTGAGGCTATTCATATACGACTGGAGACTGAATCATGTAACAATCAAGAATTTTTACCCTCTCTAGAGGATAGACAGTCTCTTTGACCAACTGAGGGGATCAAGTTGGTTCTCTATGATCGATCTACGTTCTGGGTATCACCAGTTCAGGGTGAAGGACAATGATATCCTAAAGACTAATTTCAGGTGAAGTTATGAGAACTTTGAGTTCGTAGTCATGTCGTTTGGTGTTACAAACACACCTGCTATGTTCATGGGGCTCATGACCTTTATTTTCTGCAAGTTTCTGGACCGGTTTTTCCTTGTGTTCATCAATGACATTTTGATCTACTCAATATTATAGGATAAACATACTAAGCACCTCAGGATGTTCTTGGAGATATTTCGACATCACCACCTCTATGGGAAATTTTCCATGTGCAAGTTCATGACATGAGAAGTGAATTTCCTTGGACACATGGTGTCTCATCAAGGGGTAGTGGTTGATTCTTCAAAGGTTGAAGTGTTTGTTTCTTGGGAATAACCCAAGAACGTGATGGAGGTTCAAATTTTTCTAGGTCTAGTAGGCAATTATTGGAGGTTCGTACCCGACTTCTCTTAAGTTTTATCTCTTTTGATAGCTTTGACTAGAAAGGACCAAAATTTTATTTGGAGTGAGTAGTGTTAGGAATATTTCATCTATTTGATGGAAAGGTGGGTCAGCGCTCCAGTGCTTAGGTTTCTAGAGGAAGGGGTGTTTGTTGGGAAAAAATCCCTCAAGCTATCATTGAAGCATTTTTGAGGTGATTGTGTTTGTTGACAGAGTGGACATCTGAGTGGTGATTATTGACAAAGCAAAACAATGACATACAAATTTGTTGACAAATAGGATTTCATGGTGGAATGTTGAGTTCAAGAGCTGTGGTTAGTGATCCATTTTTGATTCAATAACGTCGACAAAGAGATGGATGATCTGTAGGTGATACAAAAAGAAAAGATACATGGTGGCGCTGTTTTCCAGTGTTTGCCAAATTTTTGGGCCTGAAAATCATCAAATGAAGAAATGTGGTTTTTGGCAAAGGGACTTGCATGATGTGTACTTGAAGGCTTGTAAAAATTTTCCCCATATGTTTTTCAAGGTCAGATCATTAAAATATGGCAATGGGATAAAGGTAGCGCAGGTATTGGTGGTGTCGTGCATGTGGCTTGCGTACCATGAAGAGACTTGTGCGCCAATGCCTTAAATGCTTGAGAAATTGCACGCCTGTTGTTTTTCAGGATCATAACTTCAAAATATTGCAAAGGAAAGAGGTTCGCGCAAGTTTGGAATTGGTTCGTGCAAGTGACTTGCAGGGGAATAAACCTGCACGCCGAGACTTGCACGCCGAGGAGAGACTTGCGCGCCAACGCGCATGGTGTTCCAAATGCCTATAAATGCTGGAGAACCCCTCCTCATTCTTCAACGAAGTTCAATAATTATAAAAATCAGATCTCTCGTCGCGCAGGTGTGGAAATCACGCAAGTGGTGTGTGGTCACGCATGTAGGGACTTGCACGCCAGTGTTGAAGTTACGCGCCATCTATTTTTTTGTACGCATAAGGGGGTTTGGGAAGCAAAGGAAGTGATTCGCGCAAGTTTGGAGAAGCTTAAGATTGATTCATGCAAGTGTTAAGAAATACTTCCGTGCCAGTGTTGACTTGTGCACCGAGACTTGCGTGCCACCTTAGAGAAGGGCGCCAAGTAAGGCTGATTTCCGGCAGGGATTCAGGGCTGCGTGGAAGCTGGGGGATTGCCCGATTCCTTCGGTGCAAAGAGAAATTCATCTACGGGTGAAGGTTGAGCTTCAACAGAGAATCTATATACAAGAGAGGATGTATTCATTTGTGATAATAAAGAGACCTACAGGTCTATAAATTGTGAGTGGATCCTTTCCGGAACAGTGAGCAAAGGAAGAGTAAAAAGGTGATCCACTCCACCGACAGTGAGCCAGAGAGATAGAGATGGGGACTGACCCTTAGGAAAGCAGTGAGATGACCCTAAATCTTGTAAAGGCAGTGAGCCTAGGCATAGAAGTGATCTAGCCCGAACCTTGTAAACAACAGTGTGCTTTAGTGAATTTGGTACATCGGCTCATCGCCATTGTATGCTCCTTGGATGTAGCCCAATGAGGGTGAACCAAGTAAATTTTTTTGTGTCCTATGCATGGTTTACTTTATATTTGTATTGTGTAGCGGGAAAGAGAGAGAAGAGTGTTTTGATTAACATTGAAACAAGATCAGAACGGGTTATAATTTTTAATTTTTCATACCCTGATTCACCCCCCTCTCAGGGTATTCATCCTTGTGAACCTAACAATTGGTATCAGAGGGAAAGGTTGATATTAGTTATTCTCTCAATGGAGGTCACCAATAATAAAGGGATTCCGATCTTCGACGAGAAAAAATTTCATCTATGGAAGAATCAGATGAAAAACTACTTCCGATCTTTGGGAATGGATGTATTCACAGCACAATGCATGACCTAATAGCTGATATTAATAGTGGCGCATTATCAGAAGCTGGACGTAGAGAGTTGGATACAGATGCCAAAGAAATTAATGCCTTAGGAGGAGCCCTATCCAATCCTATCTATACAAAGGTGATGTCATGCAAAATGTCACGTGCCATGTAGGAAAATCTATTGAATATATATGAAGGAGATACAAAGGTCAGAGAGGCAAAGCTGCAAGTGTTGTGGAATAAGTATAAATATCTGAAGATGAACCCGAATGAGTCTTTTGATGCATTCTTTGACAGGGTAAATATTATTGTGGAAGATATGCGAGGTCTTGGTGAAGTCAATAAAGACATAAAGATTTTAAATCAGATCTTGAGGAAGCTTCCACCTAAGTTCAATCCGAAAGTTTCTGTACTAGAAGATAAAGATCCCGAAGAGTTGACACTGGACAACTTGCGCAGTACCTTGGTTGCATATGAGATAAGGAATGATGACAACGAGGCTATGGAAAAGGGAAAATCCAAAGATATGGAATTTAAGTCCATGAAAAATCTCACCATTGAAGATTCTTAGGAAGAAGAGGAGACAGATGGGGTTATGTCATTTCTTTCCTCATATCTTCAAATAGAAAAAGGAAAGTTCAAAGGGAAACTTCCACTCACTTGCTTTATATGTGGAATATTTGGTCATCTTTCTGCAAGATTCCCCAAAAAGTTTCAAGAAGAAAATGATGAAGATGAAGTTGAAAATCCCAAGAACAAATCTTCAGCCTATGTGAAAGGGAAGAAGCAGTTCAAGAAAAATTTCTTCAAGAAGAAGAATCTTCTTTCAAAAGAAATAGACAGTTCGGATGAGTCTAAGGATGAAGAGGCTGAGGATTTTGAAAATTGTAATGATCATGGACAAAATGCGATGGTGGATGTTGTCGGTAGTGCACAAGAAAAGGAAGAAACCGACGCTGATGAAGAAGAAGAAGAAATTGAAGGGAGAGTTGATATGGAAGCTGAATTAGAAGAATCTCTTGAGGAGATAGATGTTTGGAGAGCCAAAACAAAGAAAGCTAATAAAGTTTTTCGCGATGCCAAACTCTATATGCAGCAACAAAAAGAAGAGAAGTCTGAGTTGATGGAATAAATTGAAAAAATCAAGTCATCAACACCCGAGAACTCATAATCCATTAGTGAGTATAAACTCAAGATAGAAGAACAGAAAAGGGAGATCGATGGCCTGAATGGAAAAGTGAAAGACCATGTCAAGCGTATCAAAGAACTTGAAGAAGAAGTTGCTGGTCTGAAGATAAATGTTAAAGACCAGGAGAAACCTTTGATTCCTAACACATTCTTGGGAAAGTAGGTCATTACAAAGACTGAAAAGATGAAAGAGGAGCCTAGGAGTTCAGCAGGAAAGAAGCAGAAATTGAGCTCAGACATTGAGGCTACATCAGGTCTTAATCAGAAACAAAAATCTGTGACAGTTGAAGTCAGGCCGCAAGCACCAGTCCCATGATTGAAGATTGATTTGGGCACAAGGCAGAATCAGAATATTCAGAGATCTCAAGGGGAAACTCATTGTGCTGAAGTACCATGGAGGAATTCACCCTTTATCAGGTGTTATTATTGTGGAAAGATGGGACATTCATAGTATGTGTGTTCCATAGCCAAGAGGTATCAAAAGGAACAAGAACAAAGGTGGAAGTCAAATAGCGAACATGTCTCTAGAATATATTTTGAAGGACACTGCTTATGGGGCGGAGGATTTGGGCACATGGATAGATATTTCACTTCGACCATACATAGGAATTTTCCAATGAAAAATCGAATTGTTCGCAAGCAGAAGATCAATAAACCAACAAGTGATTTAAAAGTGCAAAATAGATTTGCAGCATTGTAAGATGAAGATGTTCCATCACACTCTAAGGAAGATCAAGTTCCCCAAACCACATCGAGTGTGAAGTCGAAGACATGGATCAAAAAGAAAAAGGATAAGAAGGTAGTTGTTGCAGAAATTTCCCTTAAAGCTTCAGATCGTTTAGGAGTATAGATCCTTAATAGTGGTTGCACATCCCATATGACAGAAAACAAGGATCTCATTACAGGCATGAAATATGACAAAGAAGGAGTTTTCAAGTTTGGGAACGATGAAGGGATGAATATTGTTGGTTCTGGAAAGGCCAAATTTGGGGGAAGAGAAATGAGACGTGCTGATGTCTTGGTAGTAGAGGGTCTTAGTCATAACTTACCCAGTGTCAGTCAACTATGTGACTCTGGACACTCTATCCAATTTACCAAGAAAATGTGTGTTGTGAAAGGAAAAGATGGGGCAATTATTCTACAGGGAAAAAGGACAAAGGGAAATCTTTACCTTGTATGTGGGGAAGAAGATATGTTCTTTTTATCCAGAGAGGAGGAAAACCAGTTGTGGCTTAAGCGACTTGGCCATCTATGCCAACCATCCATGGAAGATCTGGTGAAGTGTGATGCTGCTAGAGACCTTCCCAAATTATCATGTGATCATACTCACACATGTGATGCATGTCAACAAGGGAAGATCATTAGGAAGACATACAGGCCAAAGGAACAGAAATCATCTAGAGTGCTCGAACTGGTACATGCTGATGTTTGTGGACCAATCTCACCACGAGCCATAAATGGACAAAGGTACTATGTCCTTTTCATTGATTATTATTGTAGAATGGCCTGGGTATTTTTCATTACCCATAAAATAGAGGTGTTTAGTTACATAAAGCAGTATAGGCGGGAGTTAGAAAGGATGCATGGGAAGAAGATCCAGAAGTTCCATACTGATAACGGTACAGAATTCACAAACATTCAAGTTGAAAGATATCTCGAGAAACACGGGATAAGGCATCAAGTTTCATTAGTGAGAACTCCCCAATAGAATGGAGTGGTAGAAAGGAAAAATCAGATCATCAACAACATGGCCAGAACAATCCTTGTTGATAAGGATCTACCAGAGAAGTTTTGGAAGGAAGCAGTTTTGACATCGGTATATGTTTTGAACAGGTCTCTGTTGTTTCCGAAGCAAGGGAAGACTCCGTATGAAATGTGCTACGGAAAGAATCCAACATTGAAATACTGTCATATCTTTGGAAGTAAGTGTTTCATTCTCAACAAAGAATGTCACAGGAAGTTTGAGTCACGAGGAGATGAGGGAATATTCCTCGGCTACTCAGGGAAGAGAAAAGCATATAAATGCTTCAACAAAAGGCTGGAAAAAATTGTTGAGAGAAATGATGTCACTATTGTTGAAAATGAACAGAATATTCAACGATCCAGTGACCAGTTTCTGGATGAAAGTGATGAGGAGATAAGTAACACATGGGGACTAGAAGTGGCAGAGGATCACTCAGAAGTATATACTGATGATGAACAAGAGGAAACAAAATCTGAATCTGCTAAGAAGCCAAAGAGTCAAGCTGATATTGACAGGAAAAATATCATTGGTGATCAGATAGCTCCAGTTCAAACTCGAAGAATGAAATCATTAGAGCAATCATAATTTTTATCTCAGGTGGAGCTGAAATGTTTTTTCGATGCAGCTGAAGATGAGCACTGGGTTCAGGCAATGGATGAAGAGCTTGATCAGATTGAGAAGAACCAGACATGGGAGATTGTTTCGAGACCTGCAGATAAGAATGTCATCGGAACTAAATGGGTCTATCGTAAGAAGATTAATGAAGATGGAGCAGTAGTTCGAAACAAAACATGTATAGTGTGAAAAGGGTATGCTTAGATAGAGGTAATTGATGTTGATGAGACATTTGCACTGGTTGCAAGGCTGGAGACAATCAGATAATTTTTGGTCATTGCAGTGCAATGGAAGTTCAAAGTCTTCCAGATGGACATAAAATCTATATTCCTGAATGGGATTCTAGAAGAAGAAGTGTATATTGAGAATCCATATGGTTTTATCATTCATGAAGATGAGATTAAAGTTTTTCGGCTGAAGAAGGCATTGTATGGGCTGAAACAAGCACCAAGAGCATGGTACTCAAGGCTTGAACAGTATTTGAAGAAGCTTGGTTTCTAGTGTAGTGGAGTTGATTACAATCTCTATTTCAGTAATGACAGTAATCAAAGGATGATAGTGTTGGTTTATGTTGACGACATAATTTTTGGCAGATCAGATGAAGCTCAGTGCAGACAGTTTTCTGAATTCATGAAAAATGAGTTTGAGATGTCAATGATTGGAGGCCTAACATTTTTCCTCGGTCTACAGGCGACTCAAGGAAGGAATGGAACATTCATTTCTCAATCCAAATATGACAAGGAGGTTCTAAGAAGGTTTGGAATGGAGAATTACAAGGATATGAAGACTTCGATTTCTACCCGGATGAAATTATCAAAAGATGAGGATGGCAAAGCAGTTAATATCACAGAATACAGGCAAATTATTGGAAGCTTGTTGTACTTGACCGCGACAAGGCCTGGCATTTTTTTCGCCACATGTCATGTAGCTAGATATCAAAGTAATCCCAAGGAAAGCCACATGATTGCAGTGAAAATAATACTTCGGTATATCAAGGGCACGGTGGACTTTGGCTTGACATATAATGACAAATCTCAGACAGAGTTATTGAGATATACTGATGCCTATTGGGCCGGTTCAGCAGATGACAGGAAATCAACATCTGGAGGTGCATTCTATCTTGGTGGACTATGTATTGCTTGTTTAAGCAAGAAGAAGGATTTCATTTCATTAAGCACTGCAGAAGATGATTATATTGCGGCCACTCTAGCATGCACACAGTTATTGTGGATGAAACAACAACTTGAAGATATGGGAGTTGAAGTGAAGTATCCAATCAGAATCCAGTGTGATAACTCAAGTTCTATCAATCTTAGAAAAAATCCAGTTCCTCACCCAAGGACAAAGCACATTGAGATCAAATATCATTTCATCAAGGAGAAGGTGGATCAAGGCATTGTGAAGTTAGAGTATGTGCCTACAGAGCTACAGGTTGCAGACATTATGACAAAGACCTTACCCAAGGAATCTTTTGAGAGACATCGACTGGCTGAAAGGTCAGTCGAATCCCCGCACTTGAAATAGTGTGGATTCGGAAACCCCCTCTCCCCGAGGTATGATGTGTTTTTCTCTAATGTACTGATATGCTTTCTCTACTCTGTTACAGACCACGAAGGAGTGCCCTTTGGGTTCATTGACAAAGGGGGAGAAAATAGTGATTGTTCAAGGGGGAGATAGTGTGACTATTTGATAAATCATGGATGCTATGGGGAGAAGCTAACAGGTGGAGCAACAAGATAGGGGGATCATTGAGAAAGGGGGAGCATTTTAAATATGACAATTCTAGAAGTGATCGACCAAAGAATAGATATCATGACAACTGAGGATCGTGATAAAAGCATAAGAGTGGTTTTGGAGAGTGGTAAGAATATTTCAAAAAATTGGTATCAATTTGGCAACAATTGGTATCAGTTAGGTGTCAATAGAGGGTGTCATAGTTGAAGTGATTCATTGATGAACTTTTCATTTACTCTTGTTTCTCATGCCGACCATTACTCATGTGGGCTTAGAGTATGTGTTAAGTAAATCCTTGATCGCTATCATAATCGCGATAGGTGAATAGTGGCTGAAGAAGAAACTATATATCATTTTATGGAAGAGTTTTCAACAAAACCAAAGGGGGAGATTTTTGGGCAAAAATCCCTCAAGGTATCATTGAATCATTTTTGAGGTGATTGTGTTTGTTGACAAAGTGGACATATGAGTGGTGATTGTTG
The DNA here is from genome assembly GCA_963277665.1 of Viscum album. Lineage (NCBI taxonomy): Eukaryota > Viridiplantae > Streptophyta > Magnoliopsida > Santalales > Viscaceae > Viscum > Viscum album. The sequence continues at coordinate 1,032,934,292 of OY728128.1, read as the reverse complement.
ACAAAGCAAAACAATGACATAAAAATTTGTTGAGAAAGAGGATTTCATGGTGGAATGTCGAGTTCAAGAGTAGTGGTTAGTGATCCATGTTTGATTCAAGAATGAGGACAAAGAGATGGATGATCTGGAGGCGGTACAAAAAGAACAGATACATGGTGGCGCCGTTTTCTAGTGTTTGCCAAATTTTTGGGCCTGAAAATCGTTAAAGGAAGAAAATTTGTTTTTGGCAAAGGGACTTGAGTGCTGTGTACTTGAAGTCTTGGAAACTTGCGTGCCATATTTTTTTTCAAGATCAGATCATCAAAATATGGCAAAGGGATAAAGGTCGTGCAGGTATTGGTGGTGTTGTGCAGGTGACTTGCGCGCCGTGAAGAGACTTGCGCGCTGATGCCTTAAATGCTTGAGAACTTGCGCGCCTGTTGTTTTTCAAGATCATAACATCAAAATATGGAAATGGAAAGAGGTTCGTGCAAGTTTGGAATTGGTTCATGCAAGTGACTTGCAGGGGAAGAGACCTGCACGCCGAGACTTATGCACCGAGGAGAGACTTGCGCGCCGATGCGCAGGGTGTTCCAAATGCCTATAAATACTGGACCACCCCTCCTCATTCTTCAATGGAGTTCAATACTTAGAAAAATCAGAGCTCCCATTGCGCAGGTGTGGAAGTCACGCAAGTGGTGTGTGGTTGCGCAATTAGGGACTTGCGCGCCAATGTTGAAGTTGCGCGCCATCTATTTGTTGTGCACCTAAGGTGGTTTGGGCAGTAAAGGAAGTGCGTCACGCAAGTTTGGAGAAGCATAATCTTGAGTCGGGAAAGTGTTAAGAAATACTTTCACACCAGTGTTGACTTGCGCGCCGAGACTTGCACGCCGCCTTAGAGAAGGGAGCCAAGTAAGTTTAATTTCTGTCAGTGATTCAGGGCTGCGTGGAAGCTGGGGGATTGCCTGATACCTTCAGTGAAAAGAGAAATTCATCTATGGGTAAAGGTTGAGCTTCAACAGAGCATCTACATACAAGAGAGGATGTATTCATTTATGATAATGAAGAGACCTACATGTCTATAAACTGTGAGTGGATCACTACTGGAATGTGGGTTTTCCCCACACTTACGTACCAACGGTTTCATAGAACCGTTGGTAAAGGATGGTTTACAGAAGTTTTTACCAACGGTTATAGTAAACCCTTGGTAATGATGTGTTTATGGTGATTTTTACCAACGGTTCAATGAGAACCGTTGGAAAAAAATGTGGCTGGGGGAGGATTTTACCAACGGTTTATTAAACCGTTGGTATAGGTGTGGTTGGGGAGCTTTTTCCCAATGGTTATTTAGAACTGTTGGTATAGGTTTGCCATATACCAACGGTTTTTAAAAACCGTTGGCACAAGTTTCCCCCAAATTGCCAGCCGCGCGTCCTCTCCCCCATTCAGATACAAAACCCTAAACGGGAGCAGCAACAGCCGATTTAGGCGATTTTGGAGCTCCTTCTGCCGGACCAGTTTGGATCTTCGACCTCCTTCAGGTTCCTCTTCTTCTTTATCTAATATTTCAATTTTTAGATTTCTAGAATCATTACACTCATTGAAGACAGTATAATGAGACATAGGATTTTCACCACATGTGAGGATACGAATCCATGTGATGCATCAGTATCAAAATGAGAGGATTTACTAGTAGAGGCTACTTTGATCTCACCTCTCACTATAGATCGTATGCCACCCTTCTCCATGTGGTTAGGTTTTACATAATAGATATTTCATGAAACATGGACATGTAATAAAACCTCATTGTTTGGAATAGGAACACACTGATTTCTCAGTGTAATTATGGCATGGATTACACAGCCACAACCACCACATCCACAACATGATCAAACATCACTTATATATCTTCATTTATGATATTGAGCTATTAAAACAATTCCAAAACTTGTTTTTGAATATGTCTATCACAAGTCACTGGTAGAGGGATGGTCCAATAGAAACACTTCATGTTGACTATCCTTCCACATGGTTGAGACTCTATTGGGTCATGATCACATGAAATGTTCTTAATGCCCCCTCTTCCACACTGTTGTAGGAAAACTGAGAAACCAATACTTCAATCATGACCGTTACTCATCTCATAGTAATCCCCAAAAAAATACCACCACATGATGTCGGTATACTAGTTCAATAGTATATAATTCTATCCTATTCACCCATGAACTCCCTCAGCTTCTAATATATAAATAGTGTCTGCTTCATAATTTCAATATTATAGGTCAATATTAACACGTCATCCATGGATCATACAACATTTCAATGACTTCCCATAAAGTTTCTCTCTCACAATATCTCATCAAAAATGTACGTTGGTGAAAAATATCATAGTTCATATCTCAAAATTATAGGAAATTTCATTCACACTTTAAACTAGGTCATTAAACACAAACTTCTCCTAAAACTAGAGATGTAATGGAATATAATCATAAAAACAACTAGTGAAACTTCTTTTTTCCCACTAAAACTATTAATCTGGGTCAAGACTTAATTTAAACATTCAATATTCAAATTCAATTTTTTTATTTGATATTTCATTTTAACTTATACAATTTAAATCATATTTCATAATTAATTTTAAATGTTTCTACTAATATTGCACTAAATTTATATTTAAGTGGGACCCCACCCCCTGGATACACCGCTCACCTCCTTGGATAGCCCGCCCACCCCCCTGGACTCCCCCTACCCTAATGGACAGCCTGACCACCCCCGCGGACAGCCTGCCCACCTGGACACCTCGACCCCCCTAGACACCCCCGACCCCTGGACACCTCCAACCCCCCAGACAGACCCACCACCCCCTAGACACCCCGTACCCCCTGGACACCCCGCACCCCCCTTGGAAACCCTATACCGCCCCCGGACAGCCCACTCACCTCTTTGGATAGCCCGCCCACCCCCGAACAGCCCGCTCACCTCCTTGGACAGCCCACCCCCTGGACACCCCGCACCCTCCTTGGACAGCCTGCACCCCCCTTGGACACCCTGTACCCCCTCTGGACAGCCCGCTCACCTCCTTGGACAACCCACCCCCTGGACACCCCGCTCACCTCCTTGGACAGCCCCACCCACCCCCTGGACACCCCGCTCACCTCCTTTTACATCCCAACCACCCCCTGGACACCCCGCACCCCCCTTGGACACCCTGTACCCCCCCGGACACCCCGCTAACCTCCTTGGACAACCCGCCCCCCGGACAGCCCGCTAACCTCCTTGGGCAGCCCACCCCCTAGACACCCTGCACCCCCCCCAAGACAGCCCCACCCAACCCCTGGACACCCCCCTCACCACCTTGGACAGCCTGCCCACCCCCAGGACTCCCCCTACCCCATTGGACAGCCTGACCACCCCCGCGGACAGCCCATCCACCTGGACACCCCGACCCCCCTAGACACCCCCGACCCCCTGGACACCTCTGACCCCCCAGACGACCCCACCCCCCTAGACACCCACACCCCCTACTGGAAAATCCTTGAATATAGGCATTAGAAATTATGTATCTTATTTTCTTATATACACTGTATTTTGTTGTATTTCTTAATATGATTCTCATATAGAGTAATGTGTCAGTTATACTTTTATATAAAGTAAACAATTGTCATTTACCTAAATATTTTTTTGATTATACTTCAATATTATTTAATTGATTTGAAATGAATTATTGCAGTTTTTTTACAAAATGGACAGAAGTTGGATGTACGAAACTGATCACATTTCAACCGATTTTCAAAATAATTTGAACAGCTTTCTAGATTTTTCATTTGACAAGGCTTCAGATAGTGGTCGCATACAATTCCCATGTTTTAATTGTGTTGGAAGACCTTGGTTGAGTCATGACGTAGTTAGCTATCATATAACCAAATATGGTTTCCAAACAAACTATTATGTGTGGTATCACAATGGAGAGAAAATGGAATCTCAAAATGTTGATGATCCAAATGATAAGACTGAATTGGAGAGTTTGATATATGATCAGTTTCCATTTATTCGGCATCATGAGAAGGATAGGATGTCTAGCCAATAAGATTTCGATACAAGCACACGTGATGCATCCATTGAAAATGATGATGTTGATAGGGTAAAAAAATTGAATGGTGATGCGACGACTCCAGTATATCGGCAATGTGGTAAAACGAAAAAGTTGGAATTTTTAATCCGATTGTTTCATGGGAAAACTATGTATGGGATTTCAAATACTACAATTGATTACATTCTTACCTTATTGAAGGACTTACTTCCAGATGATATAGATATTCCCTCAAACCACTACATGGAATGGAAGTTAGTTGATGAACTTGGATTCTCAAAAAAAATTCATGCTTGCTCGAATGATTGCAGCTTATTTTGGGAGGAAACTGCTAAAAGAAATGATTGTATCAAATGTGGAACCTTTCGATGGAAGCCAAAAGATGATGGATCACCATCTCGTGTGCCACAAAAAGTAATGTGTCACTTTCCATTGATACCCAGATTACAGAACCTTTTCATGTCTGGTGAAATATCCTAATAAATGCGATGGCATGACACCGAGAGAAAAAAGAATAATGAAGAGTTGGTTCACCCTGCAGATGGATTTGTATGGCAGAGATTTGATGCTCGATATACTGAATTTACAGCCGACGTGCATAATGTGAGACTGGGTCTTTCATGTGACGGTTTTAATCCATTTGGGAAGATGCTTACTTCGCAGAGCACATGGCTGGTTTTCATACACATTTATAACCTTCCCCCTTGGTTGTGTATGAAAAAGCCTTACACTTTCTTCAGTATACTGATATCTGGCCCTTCTGATCCCGGCAATGATATAAATGTATACATGCAACCTTTAGTAAAAGAGTTGAAACTTCTTTGGGATGTGGGTGTGCCCAAATACGATGCATGTTCGAAAGACATATTTCAGATGCGTGCTGCGCTTATGTGGACGATCAATGATTTTCCTGCTTATGAAACGATGTCTGGATGGAGCACTAAAGGAAAATTATCATGTCCTGTTTGTATGAAGAATACTCGATCGAGAAGACTGAAATATCGTCGTAGTTTTAGTTTTATGGGACATCGACGATTCTTTCAAATGAACCATCCATCCAGAAACAATTGTCGAAGATTTTCCAATACTATAGAGAACGACGCTCCACCTCAGCGTATGTCTGGAACTGATGTGCTTAATGAATTGAAATATTTCAGTTATTCATTTGGGAAGGGTGTAATGAAATCTATAAAGAGGAAAAATGTTTCCAATGATACTTGTTACAATTGGAATAAGAAAAGTATATTCTTTGAGTTGCCGTATTGGTCAACCAACTTGTTACGTCATTGCTTAGACGTAATTCACATTGAAAAGAATATATGTGAAATGTTGCTTTCGATTCTTCTAAATGTTAAGGGGAAGACAAAAGATGATTCATGATCTCAGCGTGACTTGGTAGATTGGGGGATCAGACCAGAATTGCATCCTGTCTGTATGAGTGAAAATAAATGGCAAGTTCCATGTGCTTCTTATGTGATGACACCTGCTGAAAAAAATCAATTTCTGTAAGTGCTAGAGACTATTAAAGTTCCTGATGGCTATTCAAGCAATATATTAAAATAGTTCAACAGAAAATAGTTGAAGCTGAAATCTTTGAAGACTCATGATTATCACATCCTTTTGCATGAGTTGATTCTAATAGCAATCCGTCATCTCTTGTCCAATAATGTTAGATTCTCAATTATTAGGTTGTGCTATTTGTTTAGAGATATTTGTGATAACATGCTATCCAAATCCTTCTTTCAAAAACTGTTGGCAGAGACACCATTAATTTTGTGCGAGTTAGAGAAAATATTCCCTCCATCATTTTTACATGCATGTTGCATCTGACTGTCCATCTTCTGATAGAAATACTTCTTGGAGGACCCGTTGCTTTCCGTTGGATGTATCCAATTGAAAGAAACATGTGCACATTGAAATCATATGTTCGGAACAGGAATTATCCCGAAGGTTCTATTGTGAACAGTTACTTTCCTCAAGAATGTATGGATTTCTGCGCAATGTATTTGTCTGATCTTACTACGAGAGTAAACATACCAATGAGAAATGAAGAAGAACAGTATGGGAAAATTGAACCCAGTTTTCCATCACTTCCTCAGACAAGAGGAATTCTGGGATCATATACATTGACGACATTAAGCCTTAAAGGGCGAGAGATGGCACATCACATAGTGTTGTTCAATTGTGATTTGTTCGATGAGTATATCAAGTAAGTAAATTGTACATTGATCTCTTATCTTATCTCTTGTAATTTTAAATATTTGTTAAACTATTATTATTTTTATCTATAGAGAATATAAAGAATTTATATATAGAAAGCATCGTTATTTATCTTTGAGAAAGAAAGAGACTTTGCATAGCAAATGGTTTTCTGCTTGGTTGAAATTGAAGGTAAAAATATTTCTGTAATAACTAAATAAAAATAATATTTAATTAAGTTTACTATTTGTTTATATTTCAGGTATCGAGTTTGCCTGCTGACTCTGTTTCTGAGGAAACAAGAGCTTTGGCTTTTGGTCCTAATACCATGGTTCGTGCTTGTAAATCACTTGTGATCAATGGATATAAATTTATTATTACTGAACGAGAAAGAAACATGGAAACACAACATAATGGTGTTATGCTAACTGCCACAACAGACTGTTATGCCAGTTCATCGGATACTAGACCTCGTTCTGAAAATGTTTCTTATTATGGTGTCGTGGAGAAAATAATAATTTTGGATTATTACTCACATGGTCGAGTCACGATGATGAAATTTCAATGGTTTGATTCAATGACGAGACAAGGCACCTTTATTGATGATTGTGGATTTCGAGTTATTGACATGACTCGCACTCTTGCCACCGATGAACCATATGTATTGGCAACAATGGTGAAACTAGTTTTTTATGTCAAAGATCATCGTCATCCTAAATTTGGTGTAATTATTGAAGTAAATCCCATACATGTTTTTGATGATGGTGATGATGAAGTTGACACTATCCCTACTGCAATTGGAAGCAATCCGTTTATTACTTATGATGAAGCCAATAACTCAATTGTCAGAGTTGATTGTGAACCTGAAGTTGTGTTGGGAAATATATAGAATTATACAGTCGTTTTCTCACCAACATGTTTCACCTACATCATTCAGAGTGTGTATCCTTGTACTTACCTTCAAACCACCATAAATCTTCTTTTACTTTAAGTTTTTTATCAGATTGGTTTTTCTATATTTTTTTTTGGGTTACACAATAGTTATCTGTTTTTAATTACTTCCATATTTGTTTTAATTGCATGAAATGACACCCATTGAAGAGAGGCAACGGAAAAAGATGACAGATAATAATCATCACATGATACAGATGGGTGTTCCTCCACTCATCCCTGTTGTGAGTATTTTATTTAAAATATAAATATTTCAATAACTTATAATATAATGTGTTTACTTATGTGTTAATTTTTTTTTAGGATCGACCCCTAGATGATAGATATCTGACGAGGAGCCTGATATTGCTCCCAGTAGAGTGGCTGGTGGTAGGAGTGGGGGGGGGGGGGTGGTTTCAGAGATGGACGATCATCTAGTGGGCTCGGTACTGAGGCCGGTGGTACGAGAGCTCATGGGGCGAGAGTTAGACGATCCACCGCCACATACGTATCTTCTTTACCCCATTTTGATCCTAGTGTGTCTCCAGGGACACACGATATATTTAGACCTCTGATGTTTACACTACCAGTTGGCCAGACTTCTATGCCATCATCTTTTGCTTCTGGTTCATTATCCCCGAGCTATTATATTCCACCTTCTTCGACTCCTGATGCGACACAGTATGCGACTGAGGAGTGTACACTGAGGGACACTCTACCTGTACAGGATATTCCTTCAGCTTCTGCACATCCAGTAACACCCATTGATCCGACTACCATGGGTATATTTATCTGACTCTATCAAATTTTCGTACCAAAATTTATTTTATTATAACTTGTACTGATATTATTTTTCTTTAATAACAGATTTATCTACAGATAAGAGGTGGGGGAGGGGGCGTACTCGCTTGCGTGCAGTATAGAACCGCCAGACACAGTTGATGGTTGAATATAATGATGATGGACAAATGATTGAGAAATCTGGTCAGGAATGTCGGGGTTTTTTGGCGACGCTAGCCAAATACTCCGATATCATTCCGGTCAGCCCTCTCTCTTGGAGAAAACTGCCACACAAAGTCAAAGATAATGCGTGGGCACAAATATGGGAAAAAAATCTATTAGATTTAATGTAGTATTTTTTTGTATTTATATGAACTAATCTATTGGGTTTTAGCTTCGGTTTAACTTCCCTGATGGTGAGGGTGCACGACCAGTGCGTTTAAAAGAGTTGGGAGAGCTTTGGAGAGATTATAAGCATGAACTGTATGTTGGCTGGTGTGAGAGGGTGGGCACGGATTTAGAGACTTTACCAATCGTGGATGACTGCCCGATAGAGCAATATCGCCAAATTATTACCCATTGGGCGATTGCCAAATTTAAGGTATTAATCTCATTTGAGGTATTTAAATTAGAGTTTTCATATTTTTCATTAATATAATCTTATTTATTATTAAACATTATTTAGGAATATTCTGAGAAAAACAAAAAAAACATTGATTCAAAGCAATACCTCCACACTTTGGGCCGCACAACTATGTCAGATCATGAGAGACAGCTGGTACGACATAGTTGTTTATAATTTTTATTTAGGACTTTCCCTTTTTATTATTTCCTACTTAAATTAGGTGATTTATTGAATATTGAATATATGATTATACTTGCACTTTATATTGTTTCAATGTCATTACAGAAGCACAAATTGAATATTGAAGGACGTATCCCTCGAGCAAAATTGTTTTTCTCGAGTAGAAGAAAAAAAGATGGAACTGCGGTAAATGAATCAACCCAAGAAAATATTGTAAGTTTTAATTTGTTTATTTCAAAGATTAATATCTATTTTCAAATTTATTAATATATTAATATTTTTAACAGGCTGCTTTAGAGGCTCTTGATGCCCAGGAGCCTGAAAATTTTGGGCCACACAATCATTTATATCAGGTTTTGGGAGAGGAGCACTCTGGTCGAGTACGCTGCCAACCTGGTATGAATATAGTCCCAACGTGGTATTAGTCCTCTCCAGGTATCCATTCTAGTAAGAATGAGTTGGAACCGGTCAAAGAGCAAGTAATACAATCTGATAAAAGGGTCACAGAGTTGGAAGTACAAGTTCAAACGAGGGACAAGGAATTTATGAAAATGATGAAAGCTTTATCTTCATCACTTCCACCAGAGGCTAGCGCGGCTTGTCAGACATTTATGTCGTCGATGGGTGCATTATCCAATGCACCAGGCGACAGCTCTAGTGGAAATCCAGATCATGAAATTCCTGGCGATGATGAGGATGCTGAAGAGGACGAGGGCGAGGATGAGTATGAGGATGAGGGTGAGGATGGGGCTGAGGGAGGATGCCGAGGGTAAGGATGAGGATGAGGCCGACGATGAGCATGGGGACGATGACGAGGAAAAAGATGGCAGCGAGGATGAGGCCGATGATTATAGTGGTGATGATGATGGTGATCAGGGGAAGATTGATCCATTTCATTTTTTAATTCTGTATAACTCTTTATTTTTGAACCTGGTTTTCCACTCCGGGGTTTTCCTCTGCTTCATAGGGATGTTGTTATCAGATCTCTTTTTTGCACTTGATTCTTATTGTATGATTAGTCTACTACCTAGACCTTTAGTATTCCTTGGTACTGTGATTCCCTGTATGATATCTGGTTTTATAAGTTAATATGGACATCTTAATATTCAAAAACAATCACTCGAAATTAGGGGTGTCCACGGGCCGGGTCAGGTCGGGTCATGGGTGTTCTAGGGCCTAAGGACATATGATCATCCATAAGTAAGATTTAGGGCCTAAGGACATGACATGAAAAATTATGTGTTTTAGATCCATGGGTAATATTGGGGGTCCATTTTAAAAATAATAAAATGAGGGTTTTTGAGTTGGAAAATGATTTATTAGGTGATAAATTCCCTTGGTTAAAAAATATAAATAAGTGTGTGTCTTTTTGATTTTGATAAATGGATTTAAATGATAATGAAATATTGGTTAATTTATTTGAAACTTTAGGAAAAAGAATTCTATTGAAACTTTAGGAAAATGATCCATGGGTCATTTGTGACATGTACGAGTCAACCCCGCGTCAATCCGAGGGCCAGTGTGGCCAACACCACTCAAAGTGTCTCACTTTTCTTTGAAATGGACAATAGTTTAAGTAAAAACAACAACTGACATACGAGAAATGGAACAAACGCATTCGGATTCTATTGATACATTAGGAAAAGTATCCATGGGTCATTTGTGTCATGTACGAGTCAACCCTGCCTCAATATGAGGCACGGTGTGGCCGGTACCACTCAAACTGCCTCACTTTTATTTGAAATGGACATGATTTTAAGTGAAAACAACTACCGGCATAAGGAAAACCGACCAAACACATTCGGATTCTACTGAAACTTTAGGAAAACGATCCATGGGTCATTTTTGACATGTACGAGTCAACCCTGCCTCAATCCGAGGCACGGTGTGGCCAGCACCACTCAAAGTGTCTCACTTTTCTTTGAAATGGACAACAGTTTAAGTAAAAACAACAACTGACATACGGGAAACAGACCAAACGCATTCGGATTCTGTTGATACTTTAGGACAAGTATCCATGGATCATTTTTGTCATGTACGAGTCAACCCTGCCTCAATCTGAGGCACGGTGTGGCCGGTACCACTCAAACTGTCTCACTTTTATTTGAAATGGACATGATTTTAAGTGTAAAAAACTACCGGCATACGGAAAACTGACCAAAAGAATTCGGATTCTGTTGAAACATTACGAAAATGATACATGGGTCATTTGTGACATGTAATATTCAACCCCGCCTCAATCCGAGGGCCGGTGTGGCCGACACCACTCAAAGTGTCTCACTTTTCTTTGAAATGGACAACAGTTTAAGTAAAAACAACAACTGACATACGGGAAATGGACCAAACACATTCGGATTCTGTTGATACTTTAGGAAAAGTATCCATGGGTCATTTGTGTCATGTACGAGTCAAGACCGCCTTAATATGAGGCACGATGTGGCCCGTACCACTCAAACTGTCTCACTTTTATTTGAAATGGACAGGATTTTAAGTGAAAACAACTACCAGCATACAGAAAACTGACCAAACGCATTCATATTCTATTGAAACTTTAGGAAAACGATCCATGGGTCATTTTTGAAGTTTATGAGTCAACCCCACCTCAATCCTAGGGCCGGTGTGGATGACACCACTCAAAGTGTCTCACTTTTCTTTGAAATGGACAACAGTTTAAGTAAAAAAAAAACAACTGACATACAGGAAATGGACCAAACACATCCGGATTCTGTTGATACTTTAGGAAAAGTAACCATGGGTCATTTTTGTCATGTACGAGTCAACCCCGTCTCAATCTGAGGCATGGTGTGGCCTGTACCACTCAAACGGTCTCACTTTTATTTGAAATGGACATGATTTTAAGTGAAAACAACTACCGACATACGGAAAACCGACCAAACACATTCGGATTCTGTTGAAACTTTAGGAAAATGATCCATGGGTCATTTGTGACGTGCATGAGTCACAAATGAAAATGTATTTTTCATTTAAATGAAAATTAAAATGGATTTTTCAGTGTAATCTGCTTGGTCCCAAAGCATGAACCAAACAGGTTGTGAGACATAATACCAGTAGGCATCCACCACAAGATTTGTGCCCAAATTTTAGTGAATATACATGTATAAAAACAAGGTACAAAAGTAAACATAGTATAAAGAAATCAACAACCATTAAATATTGAAGTAAAGAATAGATAAAACTTTCCTTGGAGACATCAATATCTTGCCTAAACGCATGTCACTGCCTTGACCTCAGGAAAAAACACATCCTCTCCCTCAGGTATCACAGTCTCTCCCTCAAACATATCACAATCTCACCCACATGTATCATATGTAATTTATCTATTAACAGGTAAAAATAAGTACCTAATTTAATTTAAATTATTACATCGCAGACTATTATCAACACACCTCATCTAGTCTAACTATTACATGGAATAATAATAATCAAATCACCTCATGTAATCTTACTATCACATCGCTTTTTAATAATCAATAATCCATCCTAAACAAAACAAGTCATGGAATGTAGTATGCATCTAAGGCATCATGGGACAATAGCTCTAACAAATTAATCAATGGAAACACAACCCTGTGGTTCCCTATCTCAAAGAAAAAACCTTAATAACCTAATCAACCAATATCATATGATAATCACAGTGTAATTCCAAGTCATGTATACCAAAAACATGGGTATATGAGTTTTAGGCACATATAATTCTTGACAAAACAACATATAGGCACAACCCACCTACCTTGTAGTCATGAGAACAATATTGTTGAATATCGGATCTTGATTCATCCTAGATCATTGAAAATCCACAAAAGATTCATAAATTATCAAATCTATATCTATAAAATGAGGAGAGGAATCAGGTGGATAGGATTAAGGTGAAGGGAGAACTCATTGGTGGGATCCCAATGCACCTTCCAGAGTTCTGATTGGACATTTCCTTTAACAATACACACTGTGTATAAGCTTTTACTGGGACTCACCTTAAGAGGCATGACCATGACACAACATGACTTGGTACATGGCTGAGACACGACCTATACGTGGTCTGGAAAGGACATCAATGTTCAGGGTGTGTACACTGAAGTACATGGCTTGTACATCGATATTCCCCAATTTTACACTTTCCTCAAAGCAACCCGAATAAAAAATCCATACATAGAAATGGGGAATTGGGTTCTTACAGTTTGATTATCACACCATAGATCTTGTTTCTATCTCAACCAAGCACCAAAATCATTGGTTTCTTCAATCTAGTGGTCTAATATCACATTACGATCTTAATAAAGCCTTATGTTTCATCGGCCCCTTGTAACAGATCAATGATTGATCTGAAGCAATACAAATTTGTTTATTTATCTCTTTTTGGTCATTATTTGGCTTGGAATCTCTAACTAATGATTTTTATCATGTTTTATTCAGTCTCACATTATAATATTCGCACATTCAGGTTTTATTCAGATTCATAATGCATTTGATTATAGATTTTCTCATTACTAATGACCTCAACTGAAGGTTAATATCTTTAATAATGTGTAAATTCTTTGTTCCAAATTTTATTTATTGTATCAATTAGTTGTTCACATTCAATATATCATTACTTGTTAATATTACATTGAAATTATTTTATACAATATTTCATGCTAATTAGTATTATTGAGGTGATAAGATATTGGATGTAGTGTGTTTCTACATTGTCATTTAGTTTAGTGATTTGGGTTTTAAAATTAGTTTTCATTGATAATACAGAATGTTCATTTTGGTTTTGAAAATGTTGGTGCATGGGAGAGCTGAAAAATCCATTTTCATGTAATTGCATAACATGAGATGGTTTTGTAATGGGTTTTCATGAAAATGGATTTTTTATTTACATGAGCTGAAAAATCCATTTTCAAGTCTGTTTCAAGTCTGTATGTAGGTGTATAGTGGAGGGGCTACTGGAGGGAGGGGGGCTGCTGTGTGCAGTTCTAGAAAAACTCTATACCAACGGTTATAAATCGTTGGTATAGGTGTTCTATATTTCTGGAATAACCTATACCAACGGTTGTTAGAACCGTTGGTATAGGTTTCTGGATTTTTGGAAATCCAATACCAACGGTTTATAACTGCTGGTATAGGTGTTGCTGGAAAACCAATACCAACGGTTCTAAACCGTTGGTATAGGTTTTCCTGAAAATCACATTACCAACGGTTTAAAACTGTTGGTATAAGACTTCCTCAAATTCATTACCAACGGTTATAAACTGTTGGTATACATTGGGTTAAATTTATATAACCCATATACCAATGGTTTGGATCAAACCGTTGGTATAAGGCTTTCCTCACGGCTTACTAGCCAACGGTTTGGAAAACCGTTGGTATAGGGTATACCAACGATTTTCCAGACTATACCAATGGTTTTTAACCGTTGGTATAACCTTCTTTTCCAGTAGTGGATCCTTTCCGAAGTAGTGAGCAAAGGAAGAGGAAGAAGGTGATCCTCTCCACCGGTAGTGAGCCAAAGGGAGAGAGACAGGGAGTGACCTTTGGGCAAGCAGTGAGCTAACCCTAAATATTGTAAAGGCAGTGATCCTAGGCATATAAGTGATCTAGTTCGAACCTTGTAAACAACAGTGTGATTTAGTGAATTTGGTACATCAGCTCATCGTCATTGTATGATCCTTGGACGTAGCCCACTGAGGGTGAACGAAGTAAAAATTTCTGTGTGCTGTGCATTCTTTACCTTCTATTTTTGTTGTGCAGCAGGAAAGAGAGAGACGATTGTTTTTCTTAACAGCGAAATACGATCAGAACGGGCTATAATTTTTAATTTGTCATACCCTAATTCACCCCCCTTTTAGGGTATTCAACCTTGTGGACCTAACAGTGTTGTATGAGGTGTTTTGTGATGCATCTAGACTTGGCCTGGGGGTGTTTTGATGCATCAACGGGGAGTGATCTCTTATTGGTGTAGTCAGTTATGTCATCATGAGAATATTTATTCCACCCATGACCTAGATCTTGCGGTATTAGTGTTTGGGTTGAAGTTGTGGCAGCATTACCTAATCGGGGAGCACTTTGTGGTCTTTACAGATAACAAGTGTTTGAGGAATATCTTTACCCAGAGGGACCTAAACTTACAGAAACTAAGGTGGTTGTAGTTTCTTCTAGACTACAACTTCAGGGTCTCTTACACTGATGGTAAGGGGAATGTTTTGGTTGATGCCTTGATAAGTAAGTCACGGAGGGATGCTTTTCAAGAATCTGTGGATGCTTGGAAGGCAATGGAGGAGTTGGCTACCCTACACCTGGATGCGAGGGTGGATGGTGGTAGAGGTTGTCTGTTTCAGATGATAGTGTAGTCCTATCTGTTGTACCAGGTGGAGGAGTCTTAGTGGGGAGACTTAGAGAGTGAAGTGATGTGCGATCAGGCTGACCAAGGAAATGATCTGGAAGGGTGGTCAGAGGATGGTTAGAATCGGATGATTTTATGAGGGATGTTATTTGTCTCAGAGATTATCCCTGAGGGAGATCTCTATGAGTTCCATAACTCACTTGTAGCAGTACACCTAGGAGTTTCCAAGAAGTATTGAGGCTTGAGGGAACCGTTTTTTGTGGCCAGGGGTGAAATGGGAAGTGGTGGAGTTTGTGGTAAGGTGTCTAGTGTGCCAGTAGGTGAAAGATGAACACCACATCCCAAGATGTTTGTTGTGGCCTTTAAATGTCCCCAAGTGGAAGTGGGATTAAATCTTGATGGATTTCATCACAGGACTACCCATGGTTCAAGGAGGCTGATGCTATCTAGGTAGTGGTAGACCAGATGAAGAAATCATCTCACTTTTTAGAAATCAAGGAGTCGAGTGCGGTGGATACCTTAACACACTACTACAAATATGAATTTTATCAGTGCTAAAAATGTCCTTTATCAGCGCTAGAAAAAGTGCTGATAAAGCCGGCAAAGATAAAGGGGGGGGGGTCCCCTTTATCAGCACTTTGTTTTAGCGCAGATAAAGACCCCTTTTATCAGCGCTAAAAAAAGCGCTGATAAAAGACCCCTATATTAGTGCTTCCTTTATCAGCACTTTAGTTTTAGTGCTGATAAAGGACCCATTTTATGAGCTCTTTTTTAAAAGCGCTGATAAAAGGTAAAAAAATTTAAAAAAATAAAAAAAATTAAAAAAAATTAAAAAAAATTTAAGAAATTTTAAAAAATACTGCCAATCGGGGGGGCTTTTATAGTGCCTGAGCCCCCCCTTTTACATCGCTTTTCTTCCCCTGTACAGCTCCCCCCACACCCCCTTCACCCTTTAAGATCACTTTCTCCCATATTCCCCCATGCGCGCGTGCCCCTTCCTCTACTAGGATTTGAACTCGAGACCTCCCCCCTGCGCGCCTAAGCCTTTACCACTACTCTATTTTGATTTGTGTTCCAATTCATGATATCTCTATATATATATATTTATATATTTAGTTATATTTACTCATATAGTAATATATATTTATATTAATATATATATATATATAGTTATATTATAATATATATATAGTTATATTAATATATATAGTTATATTAATATATATCTATATATATATATATTTAGTTATATTTATTCGTATAGTAATATATATTTATATTAATATATATATATAGTTATATTAACATATATATAGTTATATTAACATATATGTAGTTTTATTAACATATATATATATATATATTAATATATTAATATAGTTATATTAATATATATATAATTATATTAATACATATATAGTGATATTAATATATATATTTATTGTGATATTAATATATATATTTATAATAATACTAATATATATATATATGTAGTTATATTAGTATATATATAGTTATTAGATTAATATATATATAGTTAGATTAATATATATATAGTTAGATTAATATATATATAGTTAGATTAATATATATATATATATAGTTAGATTAATATATAGGTATATAAATATTCATATATTTTTATTTTAAATAAAATAGATGTTAGTTATTATTTAGATAAATCTAATATATTTTATATGTAAATATATTTTATTATTTATATTTATAATTAAATTTTTAAGTGTGAATATATAAAAAATATGTACATATAATTATATATTTGATTTTAAATAGCAGTGCATTATAAAAAACGATGAAATTTCAAAGAAATAATATCAATATGAATGTATTACTTTGGAATAAATTCAGTTCCCACAAAAAAATCCAATAATACCCCCTTAAACGAGGCTGAAAATCCACAAAATGTTAAAAAACCGGGGTATCCTGACTAAAAACTCAGTTTTGGAGGCCTTATGGGCCTCTTTTGGCCTCGAACATACCTTTATTGGGGATTTCCCCATTCACAGTAACGTAAAGATCGTTACAGGCTTCGATTTGATATGTGGTAGAGCTCAAACGGACACCCAGATCAAAAGTTATGGCCGTTTGAAGTTCGAGTTGCGTTTTCAACATATTTTGGATCTTTTTTTTAATATTTTTTAATTTTTTTAGACCTAAAATTGTTATTAAATGACTATTAATCCATAATAATTAGCAAATTATTAATTAAAAATATTTTTTAAATTTTTTAAGAAGCCATTTTCACTAAATATCTTATATATTAAGAATATTAAGTGTAAATGTACATTTATAATTATCTAAAATATATTTAAAAATTATATATTATATTTATATCAACATAACTTTATTTATATATTAATATATTAATATATATATTTTTTTAATTTTTTTTGAAGTCGACCCTTTATCAGCGCTTTTAAAAAAATCACTGATAAAGGCCCCCCTTTATCAACACTACAAACAAGCACTGATAAAGGGGGACCCTTTATCAGTGCTAAAAAAAGCGCTGATAAAGGGGGGTCCCTTTATCAGCACTAAAAAAAGCACTGATAAAGGGGTGCTTTTATCAGCACTTTTTTTTGCACTGATAAAGGCACCCTTTATCAGCGCTTGTTTGAGCGCTGATAAAGGCACCCCCCTTTATCAGCACTTTTTCCTTAGCGCTGATAAATGGGGGTGTTGAGAAAAACTATTTTTGTGGTAGTGGCACTGGGATACATGGATGAGGTTGTGCGGTTGAATGGAGTTCTGATATCCATAGTCTTGGATAGGGATGCACGATTTAACTCACGAGTCTGGAGGGGATTATAACATGCTTTTGGCACCGAGCTGCGCCTTAGCAATGCTTTCCACCCTTATACAGATGGGAAGACATAACGAACCATCCATACATTGGAGGATATTCTATGGGCACGCGTTTTGGACTTCAGGGGATCATGGGAACAATATTTTCCCTTCTTATAGTTTTCCAATAATAATAGCTACCACTATACTGTTGGGATGGAACCATTTGAAGTCTTGTTAGGGTGGCTTTGTTTTTCATCAGTGTGCTGGACCGAGGTTGTGGAGGCAGGTGTTCTTGGACCAGAGGTCGTGAAGATCACAACAGAGAAGGTTCAACTTGTTCTTGAGAGGATGAAGGTAGCCCAGAACAAACAGATGTCGTATGCCGATCGTGGGAGGAGGCCCTTGGAGTTCGGAGTTGGATATCATGTGTTCTGGAAGGTTTCCCCTTGACATGGGAAAAAGAGGTTCGAAAAGGGGAGAAAGATCTCTCCTAGCTTCATCTGGAATTTCAAAGTGTTGGGGTGAGTTAGTGAGGTGGAATATTAGCTGGGGTTTCCACTTCAGATGGAAAGGATCCACGAATTTTTCCATGTCTCCCAGCATCGTCAATATCTACACGATGATTCCCATGTCATTGAATGGGGAGAGTTTGATATAAGGGATGATGCTACATTCATGGAGTGACCGGTGAGGATTGAGGATAGAAAGGAGAAAGTGATTTGTGGATGAACCATCAATTTGGTTCGTTGGTTGTGGAGGCACGGTGGCCTCAAAGAGTGTAATTGGGAGCGAGAAGCTCAAATGCACGCCCAGTACCCAGAGCTATTTTGAGTTTCTATTCTGAGCCTTCCTTGATGTTCTTGTTTTTGTGACCTGCTGTTATGTAATGATTACCTTGTTGGTTTATGAGATGATTTGTTTCCTTACCTTGTGAATGTTTATGAAAAGTCCCGATATGTGGGGGAGAGAGAACCTGATTTATAATTAAGACGCATTAACACAGATGTGATTAAACCCGTGCGGGCAAGTCAGTGCTGCCCAAATCGGAAAGTAACTTGACATGGAGGAAAGAACTCCCTGATCTGTGTGTCAGGAAAATGTGATCCTTAAGATTCATATGGATATTTTGGGGTGGTTTGTCCTTGATAGGTATCTTATAGAGTGTTTGTTTGGGTTACTCTTGTATTCTCGAGGAAAAGAATAATTTGAGAGGTATCTAATGTAATGGCCTGGACCCTCCGGGTCCATTAATTTTCCAAATTCTTAGTATTGGGGTGTCCTAGAAATCATTAATGAGTCAGGAGGATGTGGGTGTCAGTGGAAACGTGTCACCCTGGTGTCACATATCAATGCCACTGATCGGTCTCACCGCTTAGTTCCACCCATCGGTCCCACAGATCAACTACACAGATCAACTCCACAGATCAACTTCAAAGATCAGCTTCACTGATTACCTTCACTGATCTGCTTCAAAGACCAACTTCACTAATCAGATTCATAGATCATCTTCACAGATCAGCTTCATAGATCAGCTTCACTGATCAGCTTCAAACATCATCTTCACAGATCGGCTTCACTGACCAGCTTCCCTGATCAGCTTCACAGATCACGTTCCCAGATCAGCTTTCCAGATCAGCTTCATAGATCAGCTTCACTGATCATCTTCACTGATTAGCCTCATAGATCAGCTTCACAGATCAGCTCCACCAGTTTCACTGATCGGCCTCACCGATCGTTGACTCACTGATTAGTCTCACCGATGGGTTTCACCCATCGGTCTCACTGATCGGTTTCATGCATTGGTTTCACCGATCGGTTTCACACATCAGTTTCACAAATCAATTTCACCCATCAGTTTCACAAATCATTTTCACCTATTAGTTGCACCCATCAGTTTGACCCATCAGTTTCACCCATTTGTTTCACCCATCGGTTTCACCGATCGGTTTCACCCATCAGTTTCGTCAATTGGTTTCACCCATCGGTTTCAGCGATCAGTTTCACCCATCAGTTTCACCCATCTGTTTCACCCATCGGTTTCACCCATCGGTTTCACTGATTGGTTTCACCCATCAACTTCACAGATTCGTTTCACCCATTCGGTTTCACTCGATCAGTTTCACTGATCAGTTTCACTGATCAGTTTCACCGGACCAATTTCACAGATCAGCTTGACCCGATCAGTTTCACTGATCATCTTCACCCAATCAGTTTCAATGATCAGCTTCATGGAATCATCTTCACCCTATTAGCTCAATTGATCGGTTTCATTGACCAGTCTCACCATTCGGCCACAGAGGGGTGTTGGGGTTTCCTACCTTAATTTTTCCCATAATGCCACTTTTAAATATTTTAACCTTTTTAAAGTGGTTTAAGGCCTTTTTTAGCACCAAAAAAATGTTTTAAATCCCTTAAGAGTGGGGCGACCCTCAATGGACCCATTTTCCTCTCATTAAATTAAATATTTTAATTCACAACTATTATGGACACCCCTTCTATGTGAATTATTGAATAATAATTAATTCCATCACGTGTAACCATCCAACCACGCGGTGAAACCAAGATCCACCCTTAAAGCTGTTCAAAATTCATATCCCATGACTTCCGGATCATTCATTTTTATTTCACGAGAATTACTTATTTCTTCTTCTTTTATGGTCTCTTTCCTTTCACTTTTGCGTTTGGAGTCCCCCCCTTCCCAAGACCAGTGGTGCACCTGTTCTAGAGCCTTTCCTGCTCACTCTTGGAGTCCATAGAGTTCTTCCCCTGCAAGTCATGCATCCCAGTAATTGGAACTAGGAGAAAAACATCGATCATTGATCATCCAGGTAGGTATTTTCCTTTGTCTCTCTTTACATTGAATCATACGGGGTGGGTATGATAATGTTTCTACGGTAATGGATGAAACCAAACATTAATGAAGATAATAAATGGTTTTTAAAGTATGAAGAGGTGTGTTTGACAATGCTACTGTACTGTTTTACCCTCCCTTATATGTTGTAAATTGTTTGGGATTATGTCCCTAGAAAATCATGTTCGTTGGTGGTCCTTTATTGTGCACTAATGAACCTCTATTTTTCTGGATATTTCTGTTATTGAATGGATGTAACACAAAAGACGGTTAATCACTTAAACTCGATTGATTAAATTTATTCCCAATGAATAAGAATCATTATGTGGTCACCCCAGTTAACCAAACCTAAAGATGGAACTAAATAAATGGTGTGTTTCAATATGAAAAACCCCTTTCTATGTTTTGATTATTTTTATGGTCTCTTTGCTTGATACCTGTGAGGTGTCGTGGATGGGGATGAGATCCCCTGTTGTGGTGCAGTTGTTGGTTTGTAGATCCGAGGCTATGCGGGGCTACATTTTTGGCCTTGGTTTTGTTCCAATACTTCCATGGACCTCACATATCACTTTTTTCATTGTGACTTTACAATAGAACTAAGTTTGTATTATTAATTTGTTGCTTGGATATTTTTTCTTCCTTGGCTTGTGGATTTTCCTGTTAGTTGACCAGTAGTGAAGACTTATTTAATTGAAACCACTTGAATACAAGAACAATAATGGGTTCAAAGTTGATTTTTTATCCAGGAATGAGCTGTGACTTGGTTTTGGCGGTGGTGCTTCTCAGGAATGAAAAGTAAGGAGGGTGTTTGTGTATGGGCTAGTTTTGGAACCCCTAGGTTGGGAAGAGTTCTTGTTTACCTATATTTATAATTTAGTTCTTATGTTTATTATTTTCACCCCACCTAAGTTGTGCACTTCGTACCGAACACCCCATTTCATGGGGGAGGGTGTTTTTCCCAACTCTTCTATGACTGTCTAGTTAACAGCTCATTTTCTGCTCCCTTTCTCAAGTATCCCAAGAATATTTGGGCCTTCTGTGATGGACTTAGGTCTATTATAGCCCAATATTATTTGGGAATGGTAGTTATAGGGGTTGGACCAGGTTTGTGTGGGCAGGTTGTTTCCTATGTGTCTTTGGGATGAGGACCAAGTGTCTTTGGGCGTGGAAGTAGTTGTTCTAGCCCAAGTGTCTGTGGGCATGGATACATGTGGCTGATGTGGCCCAGATTCTTATGAGAGGGATGTGTGGTTGTGGTATCCCATGTGTGTGCGAACGAGGTATGATAGTGGGACTATGGTAAGAATGTTAGGTGAGGTCTGACTTGTAGGGTGTCTTCAATAACTAGTGGGAAAGTGGTTCGGGGTACCCAAGCATCGATGTGATATTACTATCACTTTACTTGACTTGAATTATTTAGGAAGTTTGCCTTGGTGAGGTTGGGTGGATAGTTTCCTTGCTAGGTGTTTTTGTTATCTCCGTTTTCTCACAGGGCATTAGAATTATCCCCACTTATGCATGAGAGCTTTTGGTTTTTCATACTGAGTATACCTGTATGCTCACCCTTTGTATAAAATGACTTTCAGGATTCCAGGAGGACTTTGAGGTCCATGAAAGACTATATTAGCTCGGACGCCGGGACAATTAATGTCGTTGGTTTTATTTTCTTTTGGTACTTTCCTATGAAGTTTTCTGTATTTTTGTAGCACTTTTTATTGGAACATGCATATGGGAATGGATTGTTTTAGATTTACTTTTACTTCCCCTTTTAGTGTTGTTAGGATTTAATATCTTATCTCTCGATCCTACTAAATAAAAAGGGTAATTAATTCCATTTTACATATGATTCTATACCCTTGGTGCTAGTCATCACTCTGGGGCTTATTGAAGGCGGGTCTTAGGGGTAATTATCTCTCCTTCAACTTAAGGAAGGAAGGGTTTGACAATCTGCTATTCCTTCCCTCATCTTGGTGAAGGTGGGTTGTGATAGAAAACGTTTATGATGACATAATCAAAGTACATGAGTGATTCATAAAATAAATCATTCCCATCAATAACTAGACCAATAAATACAAAAACATGGAAGATGAAAGATTCCTCAGAGTCAACAAACAAAATCCATGTGATATTATTCTCGATCATTATAAATATTATATATCCATATAAATCATAAAGAAAACATATATTTACTTGGGAAATAATTTTCACATTACTCTTACATTTACACTTACAAATGGAATAACCATATAATATACTTCCATACCCAATGAATTGGAGGGATATCATAGACCCTATCATCATTTGTTTATCGTGTAACCACCTGTAATTGGATTATCATAGAACTGGTGATCATTAGTTTATCTTGGAAGCACCCAAAATTGGTTTATCATGTAACCACCCATCAAATGTTGAATTAAAATTTCAAAATTACAACACATGAAATCTTGAAGGTTAATTTTAAAATTACAACACATGAAATCTTGAATTTAAACAAAAAATCATAGGAACAACCATTATCCATTTTATAACATGGTTAATCCATGTAAAATAAATAGTTTACATAATAATATCTTTAAAATATGGTTAAACGATGGAAAATAAAATAGTTCCCTAAAAATATCTTTGAAACAATATTAACCTTTGGAAAATAAATGGGTTCCATAACAATCTCTTTGAAAAATGGTTAATCCACGGTAAAGAATTGGGTTCCATAACAACCACTTTGATACTTGGTTAAACCATGGAAAAGAAAAAAGTTCAATAAAAATGTATTTGAAACATAGATAACCCATGGAAAAGAAATGGGTTCTATAACAATATCTTTGAAAAATGGTTAACCGATTGAAAAAGGAATAGGTTCCATAACAATCTCATTGATACATGATTAAACCCTGGAAAAGAAATAGTCTCCATAAAAATCTATTTGAAACATCATAATATATAGAGGGAAAGAATAGGGATTGTATCGATACAAAATATACCCAATGTAGGATAAGAAAAATAGGCTCCTTGATGTTAATTACTAGAAATTCTTTTAATAGATCATTACAAACACTATTGAGGAAAATAGTTCTTAAACACTCAAAGTGTTCCATACCACATAGATACATTTTAATTACAATCCCCATGAATGTAATAACATTAAATAAAAATTATAATATCATGAAAATAATTAGATTCATGATTTATCAGTTCAAAAGATATGTTTATACACTTTATAAAGGAAGTTTGGTGTATTGTAAAACAAATATCCAAAGGAGGAAATTTTTTGACAATTATCCATTACTTATTTGGTAATTTTAAAAACGTAAACCCCATGAAATAGACATCATAAAATAGATATGTAAATCCACATAAATTCAAGTATAAAAATCATGAAATATATTAATGTGTTGAATATGCATTATATAAAAGTAATTATGTTGACAATAACAAATAAGTCTCAATGGAATATAAATTGAGACAAAACCCCTTAAAACTACAATAACATATGAATTGGAAACCCCAAAAGTAATAATCATAAAATAAGACCTTTAAATATAAAGAATTTTAACTAGATCGTAATTAATATTTCTAAAGGTCAGTAGATACAGCACACAATATAATTAAGTGTTGAATATGATTTTTATCTTGCACATTTAAAATGTGAGATGAAAATCCATTACAAAGATCATATCATTGGAGAAAGAATGAATAAATGAAATAATTATGTGTGAAAAATGTAAATCCATGAAATAGAAGTGTAAATAAATAATAATAAAATTAGAGGTAATTTCTCACATATTCCTCAAATAACACAATAAATGAAATAGATTCTTATTCCAATGAAAGAAATTTTACTTTAGAAATCTGTTACCTTATGTCCGATTTGTGAGGAATTCCTCTATATTCCAGAATAATAAAGTTATTTTAATTATTTAGTTTATTTACAACCTTTTTAAAGTTTATTATTAATTTTATTTAACTTGTAAACAAGTTTATGTACAATTACTTAATCAATAATGTTTAAGTTTTATGTTTTGACCATATTCAACTTATGTGTCAAAAGTGGATTTAATAGGTTGACTATGGTCAATGAGATCATTATTTAAACATGTATAAAATAATAAAAATTAAATAATTATCACATTTCACACCAATTATACTTTTAAAATCGTATATGAAATATTGTTATGAAAAATGAACCAACGTTATGATCATGGAGATGGTAGGTCGTATGTACGTATGAGTAACCTTCCCATTTTTCAATAATCATTATGGAAAAAAGGTAAATAATCTTTATATTTTCATAATGACCATTATATTTTAAATACAGTTTTATTTAATTTCATATACTTTTATCTATCATTCTTTTTATGCGTTGATAAAAAAGGAAGAATCACATCATATTGAGGAGGTAGTAGACCACATGTCTGCGAATGACGTTATCACTTTTTAAGTGTGTGAAATTGAAAAAAGAAAATTTTATGTTATATGTATAGATAGATAACTAAGTTATTAATTTAATAAAGATTTAATTTATAGCATATATTTTTTTAAACCCAACCTTTATATATTTAATGTAATGTGTGAACATATCACATCTCTTTGAGAAGGTGGGGGTCCACAAGTCCACAAACGATGTTATCATATTTCCAAAAAATGGAAAGCATGAAGGTATGCATTATATAATATTTAAATAAGTATGAATAAATTATAATTTTATATATATCATATAAAAAATTATTTACATCATAATTCCAACCATAATAGGTGGTAATGGAAAAACCAACGACATCATTTGTTGAGGCGGTAGTTCACCGTATACATGAAATGTGATTTCATTGCACATTTGATGTATATTTGCGTATGTGTAGGTTTAAAAATTATCATAAAAATATAATTATATTTAGTATAGTGAAATTTTTATATAATCATGGAATAATAATAATTTAAGGGGTGGATAAAGAAATAATACAAAAGTGCTTCTTAAAAAATGTTACCCCTTTTTCAGGTTACTCGTTTTGGTTTGCACCAAAGGACTTCCTTGGAATTATATTTTCCCATGTTTATGATTCTAGGATGATATGAGAGATTTTTTTATCTTATTTGGTCTGATTATTGATTATACAAATGGCTTTAGAGGCCTAAATATGTGGGTAGTGTGAGTGCCTTTTAATAGTGGAGGGGGAGCGATATTCTTGTCAATATAAAAGCCAAACACTATTGAGAGGTATCCATTACATAAAGTACTTAAAATAATAAAAAAAATTAGCTGAAAGTGGATATATGGTGTAAATATGTCTATAAAATGAGCTTTGGAGAAGTTTCTATGTAATTTGGCCCCTAAATATTAACGTTAATCACTAAGTAAACTTGTTTTTACCTTAATTACAATAATTAATTTTAATCGCTCTCGCAAATATTTTTGGACAAAAAAAGTTCACCTTAATATAAATTATAAATGATTATGATTAAAAATATTTAATATATTATGAAAAATTCCAATCACATTAGTGGAAAAATTTAATTTTGAAATTAATCCCGCAGAATGGACAACAAGGTAGGGTTTTAAAGTGAAAATGTTCAAAAGTACGCAACGTTTTTATGTCTAAAATCACTATGAAAAATATTCGAATGACCTTAATTTGATAAATAGATATAAAATTTATCTAATTATACTTTAAAATTAATTATAAATATAATTCAACCATATAAAGTAATTAAATGAAAAGTAAATTTTCAATTCAAATCTAATAATTTCCACTATTCATCAATAAAATGAAAATTCATAGAAAAATTCCAAAAATTAACCAACGATAAATTTTGATATTATTATTTCAAAAATGAAGTTTATTTATTCAAATATATTTTATATAAGTGTCAAATTTAGTTTTAAAATAAATTCTCCATTAAAAGGTGGTAAAACTACCTTTTAAAAATATACATCTATTTGTGCTTAAAATTAGAATTATTCTTATCTTAATTCTATAACATTTTTTAGGTAAATCTTAAATTTTTTATTAAATATATAAAATATAAATTTAAATAATATATTTAAATAATAGTGATTAATTTAATTTATTAAGATAAAATACCTTTGTTGGATGAAAAATAGTTTCTCATAAAAACACATAGTTTTAGTTAAATTGATTTTTATTTTTCATTTCTGATTAATTAGACCCCAAAAGAACCATTATATAAAAATTTATAAACCATATATTCATAATATTGTTAATCATATTCATTATTGCTATTCCAATGGATATGTGATAACTATTTTGTTAAATAAATAACAATAATAATATATTATTTTCTGGGAAGGCTTGAACTTTTATGTTACACAAGTTATAGAAGAAACTAAATGTTACATGCAACATAAGATAAACTTGGTGTTATGTATAACACAAGACAAAATGTGCATTTCATGTAACATAATCTGTTAAAGAATTTAAATTAATTTGAAAGAAGATATTTCATAAAATCTTGGGATGTAACATCAATAATGTGTTTAGGGGTGGGGAGAAGATAAATTGGATATGGTTGGATGATCTATAAGGCTCAAAGTAGTGTGAAAAATAGAAAGGATGGGTTCTCATTATAATTAAGGGAAGGGGCACCCATATAATTTCTTAAAAGATCAAAATATATTAAATTCATTATCAAATAAAATGATTCCAAATGGCCTAGAAGTGGAAAGGGGATGAAACTTTCAACCAAATTTTATCCCCAATATCATATTTTGGTATTTTTAATATTTTTTCAGTAATTTAGTAAAATAATATTTGTATAAAATATCATTATTTATAATCAAGAAACTATTCATTTAACTTAAATTAAAATATATAAATACAAATTTTTAATTAAAATACAATCCTTTAACATAACACTAATATGTCATATTCATCTAAAAAATTATTGGAACACATTAAATCACCAAAATTATATCACTTTTAATATTTTTAAAACCATTTATTATATATTTTTATATATAGAAGAAATACTACATCGGTGTTGTATAAAAATTTAAGGTCATTATATAATTATGAAAAATTATAAATTAATTTATATCATAAAAATAATTTCACTAAGTTCAAAATAGACACTTATATTCATTAATTACTTTCTTTTTCCCCAATATGGACATGTAAGTGATATTTAGAAGTAGGATAGTGACCTTTTGTAACTCTCTCTACTTTAAATATCAAATATGTCATTTTCATGGAAACGTGTCCATTAAATAATTTAATTTGGAGACTATGATGATAAGGGTAGAATTAATTTCATTCAATTTTAATTATGATGAAAAATTATGGCCCTATAACTTAGTTTTATCCTTTATTAACTTGATTTACCCTTTACTGAGGTGATAAATTTTACAATGCTGACTGTTCATGTTGAATAAAAATTAAAGGGGAATATTTAGAAAATTTTAACCCATGATTCCAAATATGGAATCCATTTTATCAACTTCAATACCTTTAATTGAACTAAATTAATTTTGAAATTACTATACAAAATTTGATGAAAACCACTTTTAGAAAAATATAGTTGTAATCCTAAAACTAGATTTATTCTTATGCCATTGAGAGTAAAAATATTAGATGATTATTTAAAAAATTTGATTTATTATATAGTATATATATATATATATATAATAAAAATTACTCACCAATAGTGATTACTTAAATTTATTTAGATTAAAAAACATTAGTCACATATTAATAATTTTTTAGGAAAAGTATTTTTTACGTACAAAAATATTTTTCAAAATATTAAATTAGAACTTGAAATTAATTCTAAATAATTTTATTGAATTATTTATTAAAAATAGAATTAATTTTAATTTAAAACTATTTTAAAAATAAAATTGAACTTTTCACATTCCTAAAAAAATATAGTTTTCAATAAAAATCAGTATTTTCCCCTATTAACTAGAAAATCAATCTCTTCAAAAAAATTCTCAAGAATTCACCCAAAGATAATTTTGATATGATGATTTCAAAAATGGAGTTAGTTTTATAAAATATTTTTTCTAAAGTGTCAAAAATTTGATATAATATTTTATCACAAAATGTAATAATGTTTTTTTGAAATAAATATAATTTTTAAATTTGGTAAAACATTTATAAAAAAATAATTTTTATTTCCTAATAGTTAATAGATAAATTTATATTTATTTGGATAATTTCATATATCTCAAAAATTATTTAATCATATTCATACCCTCTAATTTAATGGTTATATTATAATGGTCACAAAATAATATTTTAATAATATATCTTGGATCATTAAAACTCAGTATTGTGTGTACCAAAAGATATCAAAAAAAATTTAATCATTTTGATAAAGAAATTTTTCAAAAAATTTTGGAGTGTTACAAAGATAGAAATTCACTAATATCTCTCTTCATGTTATCTATTTATATGTTTTTATTCATATATCTATACCTATTAGTTCTTCCTAGATGAATAGGGAAGGATAAGCTATGAACATCATCCAGAATTTCCCTCTTCATTTGTAGTTTTTATGGGACACATATACAGGTTTCAAACTATATAACTCCATTTTTAGAAAATTTGAACTCTGTATTATTCACTACCCTTCTCTATAGCACCACATCATCTTTTAAGGCCTCCTTGGCCCTCTCAATAATGGATAATTGAGTATTTATTAGTGTAATGTAAGATTGAGATCCTTTTATTATTACCATGTCCATCCTTTTCATGTCTTAGAATATTTGATCCCATTAAATCAACATCATGGATAACGTTGTGGGATCGTTTATACTCCGAGCATCCACCAATTTTTTTACTTTCATAGGATGGTAATTTATTGAAAAATAAAACTACTTGATCATCTATAACTACCCCCGTTTGTGGATATTGATCTAATTTTTTTGAATATATAATTGAGGATTTTATGATCCGTACATATGTCACACTTCTTCCCATAGAGGTAATGCCACAAAATAATAAATAATTTGAGATCATATGCTCATGGATCCTTAATTTGTGGGAGGTATAGGATATCAATTTTCCATATTGCATGAGTAGAAAACCGAAGGTCTTTCTTGATGCATCACTATAGATCACAAATCATTCCCCAATAATGGGTAATGTGAGCACATGTGTATTAATTATCCTCCCATTCAACTCTTTAAAGCCCTATTTGCATTTATAATTCCAGAAAACACAATTCCCTTCTAATTTAGATTGGTTAATGGGATTGAATATTTTGAGAAGTTTCTAAAAAATTAAATAAGGTTCCCAATTTATATAAGGAAACTACATATTCCCTCCATAGATGTTGGCCTGGTACATCCTTTAATTGTGTATATTTTTTTAAGGATGCACATATATCTCATTCCTAGTGTTAATATTCCCTAAGAATGTTACTTTTTCTATGTATAAGTTCGTTTGAGATCTCAACCTCCAAGATTGGTGGAAAACCATTAAATTCTTTAGAAAATACGTCACCATATTCCATTACTATAGAAATGTAATAAATGATGATTTTGTTCTTAGTCTCAATCATTTTAGCTAGATATGATTTCTTATAAGGTATTAATATCCATTCTTGGGATTATGATACCGAAGGAGGTTCATCCTCCTCCTTTAACTTATATTTAATGAAAGAGTGATTTATGGTCTAAATGGTGACTTACTTATCTTGATAATTTATGTTTTCTCTATATAATTAAAGCAAGTCCATACCCATTATAATATCAAATTCTACTAAAGGGAGTATCATAATGTTCACTGGGAAGTTCATAGCACAAATATAGATAGGGAAGGAGTTATATACTTGGTATACAATAATTGACTCATTTTTAATTTTCCCTGATAGCTCTACTTCTATTATTTGTAGTAGTGTTTGAATAATTACACTTAACTTGCATGATATGAATGAATGTGTTGAACCAGTCACATAAGAAATTTGATATTCATAAATAAATTGTTAACCAACCTTTCACTATTTTATTCTAGTTCTAATCATTTAATTTATTTAACATAAATATAAGGATTTTAATTTTTAAACTATTACACACATAAATAGGAAACCATAAACATTTAAGGGATAACTCATAATTGACATATATTCCTTAAACAATGAATTTCTTGGTTTTAAACTAAGTTATCCGTGATATATTTTCTAACATAAAATATTATGGTTATTTTGTTCGCATCATAATGGTGTATAAAAAATCTTGTAAATTTATAAAATCATATACCCTAGGAGTGCAAGGACCGTTTTTCATGCACCAGGTGATGATCAAATCCATCTTAGTGTGCACGTTTTGGATTGATGACCACGGGGTGAAAAGTTTCTTGATCTAAATACACTTGTATTATACAAACATAGATTCTTTTTTTTAGAATCCACTTAATCTATACCTTAAAAATATTTAGGTATGTTTTCTTATGCCTAGTGCTATACCTAAGAATTTCACTTGGTTTTTCAGATCTTAATCCAAAAAACAATTAGTCTTTACTCTGATACCAACTATAAAAAACCATATTTTAATATACCTCAATTAATGATTTAAAGCCTAAATATTTACTCAATACATCCCCATAATATCACAAGGACTAGTTTAATTGGGTAATTATGTATATAACATAACAAATTAATATGAAAAAACACTAACATAAAAAAAATCCATAATATGCTCTTAAGTTTGCTTGATCTACTAAAGAATCATGAGATAACCTAGGGACATACAAAATAAAAGAGTGAGATATTAAAAACAGTAAAGGAATATTCATAGAATAAAATGATAAAATTAATACATATAATTAAATAGGCATATCTAGGTGACATAATATGGATGAGAATCATATTCTTGAACACTGATTAATGATATAAAAATATAGAATTAAGGAAACATAAAAATGTGGAAACAATATATAACTTGACATAATAAACATATGTTAAGAATAAATTAAAAGAAAACATAACATAGCGTGCTTAGGATAACCGCCCATGCAATATCGATGCCATCTTAAGAGATAAAAACACTACCCAATGCATTATAGGGAAATATAACACCAAGCCCACCTGTCACTTTCATATCATGTAAATAAAAATGTGTGCCACATAGATCATAAAATAGAAGTGTATATTTGATAATTTTCAACACCATGATTAAGGAGTGTGGTTTACAAAAATGTAAGTTCTCAATCAATGAAGTATAGGTACATCTAGGTGAATACCCTTGATTCGTAATGAGGAAGGTTATTCACTATAGAAATGTTTGGAATGAAAAAATTTAGTAGCTTAATAGTTGTTGAAAAAGATTAATGGAAAAGGTAAATGAGAGTTAAGTGGGGATTTTATCACATGGAAATTAAAATATATGTAATAGAGATATGTCAAAACATTTCCTAATATGAAAAATTAGAAAATAAAGGCATAATTTAAAGAAGGTGATTGAATAAAGAGGAGAAGAAGATGACCCCTTTCACTGAGGGGGTGCTTCAAAAATTATGTTAGGATCTTCTAGAAGATTTTGGGAACGTTAAGTGGGATCTAGAGCTAAAAAGGTAGACTATATTTATTATCCAAGAATTTTTATAGAATAAAAATGATAGGTTTTTTGGGATTCTATAAAAAATAGATGAGAATTAATTATTTATTTCTAAACTTAGGTTTTGGAATCTACAAGATACATTAAACCAAAACACAAGACATATAATAATGTTTTCACATGGTTTCTACCAACTTAGAATTTACTTAATTATTTAGTAAGTATATGAATCAAAATCATTAAAATAATACCCTTGGTGATGTCAATGTGAGTCATTTTCATAAATAAGTGATTTTAAAACCATAACAACTAATATAGGTTTTTGATGATTCAGTAAGGGTTTACTAAATTATTAAAAGAACATAAAGAAAATTATTTTAAAGGTGAAACATAATTTTGGTAATGGTTATTCTTTATAGAATTTATTACATCACTTCTTGGATTTTATAATATCATAATACAATTTGTATGATTATAACCTATTTAATCTTTACCTAAAAATTCAGATGTCTCATAAAATTATATGTAATTCACCATTGGATAATTATGGAATGATAATTTCAAAAATAATATTAATTTTTTCTTAATAAGTCTCTAAATATGAGAATTTACAATTTTAAATAAAAAATCCCCATTTATTTGAACAAACATGTTTTTTTGACAATAATTGTTCTCCAACCTCAAAAAAATTATATTACCATTTATATTTTATAAATATTAATTAATGATAATATTTTATAAAAATATCATTTTCCAAATGTTCTTGAATTCATCAAAAAAGTGTATTTATTCAAGCTATACTTATCCTAAAATTACAATTTTTGTTTCATTTCATAAAAATCTATTTTTTATCAAACTTATTATTTAACCATAGTAATGTAATGAAAGTTAAATATAAAAATTATTTTATTATAAATAAAAATATAAAAATAAATATTTTTAGGGTCTAGATACATATACCATTTTTCCCTGGAGAATTCCCAAATGGTATGGTGTGTGAAAGTGATATTTTATTAGGGCTATTAGATTAAAGAGAGTTTGGATGTGATATCGATGAGCTTGAAATTATCACTTAAATGGGTTTTATCATGATTTAGTTGTTGAATCTCAGCTTGAGATTGGTCAGGGAAATGACTAGTGATTCTATGTTCAATGAAAGCTCTAATAATGGGCTTCATAGTGTGTGATCCAACAGGCTGAGGCCATCGCTACCTTTCCTTATGTCAATTGGATTTTTCATTACACTATATATATAAATATATAATAATTAAAAGATCATTTCATAAAACTATACTATAAATGGTTTTCCTTTTAATGGTATTCTATATATGATATGATATAACATATAATAGTAAAAAATAACCCAAGTAGTTCATGATATTTCTATAACTAAATTACTTAATTTGGTTTTTAATAATTTTAAAAAGGAATTTCATTTATAAAACTTTGGGCCATTGTAGAACCCAATACATGAATGGATTATATCTACTAAATGAATTGTTGGTCTATTATATCCCTCTAATGTATTGGGTAAATCCTTTTGTCTCTTGTGATTCAATGAATTGGGTAAAGATATATATCTCATGAACATATTTTCTTGATATTGGGAAAGAAACATAATCCATTACTAGAGTCTTTCCACTATGTGATGATGGTATTAGTGGTAATCCCTAAAATTATGTATGATTTTCAATTCTGATTTATGTTCCATATTCTAATTGATATGTCAAATATTCAAGGTTCACGATTATTATCTTTATTATACACTTTTTTTGTATCCCATTTATGATATTAGGATAAAATCCTCATGCCATGTATCATAAATAATGATCTATATTTTATTTATTATGATTATAATATGTTATGAATATATACCATGATTATGCTCTCATACCCACATGCTCATTTTATTCTGACTTATGATATTTTATTAGCATCTCTTATATTTACCCTTACTAAGAATATAAGATAAAGATTTCTTATTTTTATGATCCCCAAGTTATGAAGAAGAGTATTATGTATAATGTACATAAAAGAGTTTCATGTGAGAATAATATTTTTTGAAGATATTGAAAATGTTCTTTAATTTTTTACTTATGTATCTAATCCCTAAAGAAAATAAACCTATAGTTTCTAGAGTATGTTTTATTATTGTATATATGGAATAATCATATAAAATTATGTAATACATAAGTTTCTTATGATCTTCTCACCTTACCAAAAGTAATAACACATTTTTCATTATAAATTAAGCTCCAAATGTGAGAATTATTGAATTATAGAGAGGTATATTATGATTATAATCTCAACATAAATACATTTTAAGGAAATTTATCAAATATTTCACAAAAGTGTTCTTCCCACTAACATTTATAGTTTTTTAGTATTCCTATCCATTATCCATATATCCTTTATCTATTTATGAAATAAAATTAAAAATACATCCCCATGTGATTCTATTACAAAGAAGAAAAATAAATTCTATTTTTTTATTTTCCTTCACCATTATAAAACCATCACATATAGAATGTTTTATTATCATTATTTTTCAAATGATGACCATTAGTAGCATATAATGATAATTTTACAAAACAACAACCATAAGGTAACTTATTTAAATAGTTTTGAAAAAACACGATTTACTATTAACCTATATTCTTGGTTTTAGATAATTTATAATCATAAATAAATAATAAAATATTAACTGTGACTGAGGTTTTAACTCTTGACCACTATCTTTTGTAAAAACAGAACAAGGACAATACTATAGTGAATCTAAATAACTTAAATACACACACACATAATTATTTTAATATTTTAATATTTATAAATTAAAATAGATAATTTAAAAATAAATATAATAAAAAATTTAAATTTAAATTTTATTTTGAATATTATATAATTGGTATATATATGTACATTATATATATATATTTGTGTGCGAATATATGAATTAATTTATCAAAAATAATTTCTCAAAAGTAAAAGTATATTAGGTTTCCAAAAAATAATTTAAATAATAAAAAAATAATGATCAAGGATTGATAAAAACACTTAGGTTGTCGGTCATTGATTCATTTTTGTAATTAGGAAAAATATGCATTTAAATCTTACCTTTGATGTGAATGAAATTATATAATTTATATTTTTATTGTTAAAATTCATTTCAGTTGTATAGTGCATCATATGACATTAATAACTCATAAAATAGGCTCATATTACCATGAACCATTAGGAAAAATATATTTGATTCATTTATGTAATTTAGAAAAAACTCTCACCAAAATATGATGTGTGATGTATAAAAAATGAATAAACGTTCTATTTTTAGTACAATAAGAATACATCAAACAACATGAACTCATCAAATGATATAAAAATGTCAAAAAAGTAAGGAAAATGATCATTAATTCACTTGTGACCTTTAAGAAAAAATTACACTTTAAATCTACATATGATTTACCTATAATGATATATTTTTTCACCATTAAAAATATTTCTACTTTTACAAATGGTTAAAATAATTAAAAGTGAATTTTTATAACTATAATTGATATTAATTGGGATTGTTTTGTATTTCTTTGTTATATATTATTAATATATTATTTTATCCATTTTTAGATATAAATCTTGTCTCATAAAGAATATTGAATTTGAATCACTTTTTTAGTATATATTGTATAAAATTACAATCATTGTAGATTTTAATTTCTTTAAATAGTATTAATAAAAAAATATTTTTATTACATGTATTAACTTATTTAGAACATATCTATGTAATACCTAGACAAGAATTACCATGTATTACATTTTTTTCTATTATCTATAGTTTTCTATATTTGTAACTATTTTATACCTATATAATTTACATGATTATCATAATAAAATACTAAAAAATGTATCTTTTTTATAAAAAATACTATGATATTTTATAAAAAATATGACTATTTTTTTATTTCATTCGACAATTTTAGTTTATTATTAAATGTTTATACAAATAGAAATATCTGAAATGATATTATATGTGCACTAATATATGTATCTTATTATAGATATCATTAATAAACATTGATAAAGGGAACATTTATTAGTACACTATTACTACAGATTATAGTCATCCATTATTAGTGCAAGAATTATTATCACTTTTAAAGAATTGATTTTAGCACTAATAAAATACCATTATATTATAGATAATTCTAATAAGAGTAACATTAAGGGAATTTACATTAATAATCATCTTTAAATTTTTATAAAAAAATAAAAATACACTATAAATTATATATCAAATATATTTCCAAAATATGAATCATTTTAGATTTATCTTAACAACATTAATAAGAGAAGATTTATTTTGTTCCTCTCTAATATTCATCATTTCCTTTTATTCTCATCCTTATGATAAGATCTCTTCAATCAAGGTTCCACTGTCATCAAAAACCTTATGTTTCCACAGTCAACACACTACAAACATTCCCATAAGTGTTTTTAACCATTGGAAAAGAATGTTTATTAGCCTTTTAAAAGCCTCAAATGGAGGAACCTTCAGATAATACTTTAGAGTCATGGGTTTTACTATTTTTATTGACTCAAAAATGGGATTCTAAGAGGTCCTATAGGGTAAGGTTTCATGGATGAAACCAATAACTAACGAGTATCTTCTTTTGGTGAGTGCCAACCAATTTCACATACTCATAGAATATTATGCTCTTAGTAAATCATGGGTTGATAATATTGGTAAAAATTTATAGAAAAAATAAGAATCCCAAATAAATTATTTTTTGGGAAGATCATATAAACGAGTTGATGGAGATGAAGGATAAATAACCTCACCTGGTTAGAGCAGGAAATAGGTTAACATGCTCTTCAAAATGAATTTTTCTTCTTTAAAACATATAATGAATGTATAAAAAAGACACTACATAAGCTGATAAGAATTTAATAAAGACATTAAATCTTATAATTATTAATTTTATTGATTCTATTATCCATATTGATAATTTTTATAATATTAATCCATATTCCCAAAGTCTTGATCTTATCACCTATAATCATAGAGTGGATGATATTGAAACTCTATAGATTCTGAAAAACATTATTAATAATGAATCCCTTTATTTGATGGAATAAAAAATTTTCACCATTGAAATGGAGTTTTTTAATCAAAATTGTTTAATCCTCTTTGTATATGTTCAAAAAATTATTATAGAATTAAAGAGCTCGATAATGAGGTCCAACATATCACCTCTCTAAACATTGGTTGGAATATAATGGTCGATTTTTGTATTATTACTTTGAGAAATGAAAAAAATAGTATCCAATTACATTAACTGTGATTACATTGATTTTAAAGGATTCATTATCGAATTTCCTAGTCCAGAAGACACTCTACCAGTACCCTAGCCCGATTCTCCCGAAGACCACAAGGGATCCACCCCATACAACAGTGGTTTCCGACTAGCATTGGGGGGGGGGGGGTGGGGGGTGGGGTGGGGTATTAGAATTTATGAGGGGGAAAATATACTCTCATATCAGAGTGCACAATCATAAGTAAAATAATAAAGCGTGATACACATAAGAGTATACATAATATTATATCAACTAAACAAGAAATAATAAAATTAAATGAAATATAAAACTCAAACTATCATGCTATACACATCAAAAGATATCCCAATATACCAACCACATATATAAGAATAAAAAAATAAAAAATGATATAAGTATAATGCTCTACTTCCAACTATAAGTAATAACCCAATAACAATATCTAATACTCTCTTGCTTCTCTAGAATGATCCTGATATTCCACCAAACTATCTCCACTCAGTCATGAAACCCTTAGACTCCACCATATCCATCATGAATTTTTTCTCATTTTATAGGTAGACATAATATCTGTATGTACACAGAGATCGATGTACATGGTGTTAGAAATGAACCTCCATAGGACACCCCATGGCAAACCTATAACCTCCTATCATAAGTGAATGATTTTGAAATATACCTATACTATACAATATCAACTAAATTAAAAATAAAATAATAAAAACACAATCAGTCCCATGGCCCATGACATCAATTGTCCAAATCCACTTCAACCAGTTCTGGGATGTCTTTGAGAATTTCACAATATCGTTCCAACCAGAAAAACACCGGATTCTAGGGTATAACATAAGAATACTTCAATATCAAACTCAAATGGATAAAAAATCATAATGAGAAAAACAATTATGAGATCTCAAACATCGTATAAATATCTTTAAACTCTAATATAACAAATTTCTTGAATCAAATTCTTAGGCATCCTGGGAAGTCACTGACTCAAGGTCTGCCTTCATGTCACCATGCTAAGTGACTGAATCCCAGGTATCTTGGGCATCTCAAAATAGAATTCATGATGTCATAATGATCGAATGGCTATATCCTTTTTGTGACCTAGACATATCATCAAAAAAATTCATCAAAATAAATCCCCAACCATATGAAGATAGAATTTAGATAAGCTAGGAATTCTAGGGTCCCATGGCATTTAGAGAATATTGACCCAAGGTAATATTTGATTGTCCAAATAAATCATTAAATAATAAAAATTCATAATATGAGGAATAATTGGGTATCCATGGTGACATCATGGTACATGATTTCTCACATTAGTATCATATGAGGCCCAAGGCCAGATCCTAAGAATCACCTCTAGGAATCCATAAAATATCCATAAAATCTTTTTAGTCCTACTAGATGGGTCCTAATAAATACATTAGGGAATCCATCGATATATAAAAAACAGCCATGTGAAGGAAAATATAGAATATAGGGGTTGGAAAAATTCCAAAACCCAACACTACTATTGAAACCCCTCAGGCTTGAATGTTCGATATTTGTTCTAAAGAGACACTTGCTACCATATATACCGACGATCAGGCACCCAATAAGGGTTAGTATATTAATGAGAACCCACTTGGGTCTTTTTTCTAATTATTTAAGTAGGACCATCCCTATTAGGATTCCCAATGTTGGTACCCAAGTGAAGGAATCCCTCTTGAGATCATTTTGGTCATAATATAAACGAAGGCATCCCACTTGGGATCCTTAATCACAACCACTATCTCAAACCTATGCCCATATCTTGGGAGGAATAGATACCAAAACCCATTAAGTAACATCTCATATCTTTAAATTCATAATATATAGAAACTCAAAAGGGATTTGACCTCAATCTTACCCCTTTAAATGTAATTCTAGGTTGCTTGGAACACCGAACTTTATCTACCTCCTCGAGTCACAAGATAGTCCTTTTAGACATGTACTATATGATCCTACACCAATTTTGGACCTTGGAGACCCGATGATGTATCTTTTAACCATTCTCATGACCCTGATATAGGTATTATCCCATGTAGTACTATTATGAGAAATAGAGATTCAATTTCTAGAGGAAAACCTATCTATCATAAACCAGTTGTCTTGAATCACCTCTTAGAATTCCTCAAAATACTGTGAGGATTCCACCATCATGATATATATGAAAAAAATACTCTAAATGGACTATGTTTAGCATAATTCTATATATGAGGAATAAAATCACCCAAACCCATCAAATGGGTAATGAGGGAGAAGTACATGATGTGTACCCTAACTACATGACATGTAATCCCAAATGTATACCCTAGCCAAGGACTTGTACATGAAATGGGTCCACTCAGGGTTTTTATATATACTAATACATGTAAAGGGAATACATGGGGTCTATATGTTTACTACAACGTGGCCTAGATATAACTAGGTCTTAGTTGTGTACAAATATACGACCATGTCCCCCTTATGTGGGATGTTTTCCCAAGCACTGGACCACATGGACATGTATAACTATATTATTTTTACTCTAAGTTCATTTCATGTATTAAAAAAACATCATATTCACTAAATATGATGATCACATGAAATGATTTATTGAAACCCCCTGGCTATGTGATCTAGATTTATCGAACAAAAAGCCCTAGAATTAGACAGAAACCATTGTTTTCACCAAATAGCTACAAATCGATACACATGCCCCCACCAAAATAATAATAGAGATCTAAAAACATAAAATAAAAAAAACTATTGGGATTTATGGATTATAAAATAAAATTAACCTCTCTCCAAGGTGAAACCACTGATGCTTC
The DNA here is from genome assembly GCA_963277665.1 of Viscum album. Classification (NCBI taxonomy): domain Eukaryota; kingdom Viridiplantae; phylum Streptophyta; class Magnoliopsida; order Santalales; family Viscaceae; genus Viscum; species Viscum album. The sequence continues at coordinate 1,032,893,830 of OY728128.1, read as the reverse complement.
GGTCTGATATGTGCTCCACAGCTACCACATAATGATTTGGCTCTTCCCAAGCTTTGAGACGACATCTCCCTCCTTATACATACATACATATATATATATATACCCATATACATCTCCCTCTATATATACCTCTCTATTTTATGATGAAGGTATGTACTAAGTGGAGTATGTGATAATCAAATGGGGGGGGGGAGTGGATAAAAGAAAAAGAAAAAATAAAAAAGAAAAGGAAGAAAAAGAAAAGAACAAGAAAAAGGGGGCTGAGCTCAATCCTAATGCCTAACTCAAACCTCACCTAGGAAAAAACACAATAAAAAACACAATAATAATGTCATAATATTAATCCAATGATCCATTTAAAACATATGACCGTTAAAATAGGTATGAATAAATTAATAATTAATTAATTAATTATTAAATATGTATCATTCATTGAAAATTTGAATGGCTCCAAATTACCCTAAACTCCTATCCAAGGGTAATCACCTTATTTTGGGACCAATGGGTGGTCAAAAATCATATCTAAGATTATTATCTTGGGTAAAATGACTAGTTTACCCCTCATGAGCATCAAAAAACAAAAAATTAAACTTCTACTCATTTTCACAACATATAAAAACTCAAGGTATTATAATATCTCCATAATAAAACATCTATTACATGATAATTATTAATATTTAATAAGAATCCATGATTTAACTATAAGCATTTCAGAAACTGAAGATATCAAAAATATCATCCATCTAGCCCCATTATGTCCTTTCATCTCTCTTACTACGAGAGTTATCCCACCGTGAACAATATGATTCTACCCACCATAGCTGTATTCTGATCATCACCCTATATCCTAAACAACAAACCCCATGGACCAAGCTTTGAAAAAAACAAAATTTAAGGACTAGAAATATAAAATCTCACTCATACCAGATAACTTATCCAAAACATCTATTACAACTCATTCCCAACTCACAGAAACACTTTCTTAGGATACCATCAAAATTGACATCATAATGAGGGTCATTCCATCAAATGTCCAATGGTTCACTCCACTCCATATAGATTACAATATACAACTCATTATGTTCCACCACAATTGGATTCTTCTCCATGCTCATGTCACTCCTAATCTACACACATTATTATGTTAATATTAGACTAGGATTGAGCTAGATCAACCATATCATAATGTATGATCCATCATTGATTTATCCTCTATAGTGGAGGGAAATTTTTAATTTTATTGATATATAGAATCTATCATATTACACAAAGATATCACTGATTATAATTTCAATAGGTTCCATGTGTAAATAGTTCATGTCACTATGATCTATCTAAAAAATATTTTTTATATGCCCTAGTACCTCTCAAACATATAAACCTAAATAAATATCCTTTGATTGATACCAAATTAGAACTAGACTGTCATGCCATATCCACTGACTATTCTCTATAACATTTCATTCATCAATCCAAAAACATGTTTAGCTTACATCTAGAATTGTTCGAAAACATGCGTTTCCACCCATGTTGTCACAATGTTTCTAAAGTTCATCCAAAGTTCATATGTACAAGAACTTTATTGTCCATTACCTTCAAAGATAGTATTGATACCATAATAATCAAAGTGCCTCACATTCCCAGGTACGTTCACTTAATAGTTTGTTCTTATAAATCCCTAATGAATATCCTTTCCTCTTCCATAAACATGATTGTACCTATTGTGTATTGATATCAAAATAAAGTATATACATGTGCTTCTTGCCACAAAATAAACCACAAATCTAAGCCAACACCTCTCATGGGTTACCCTCAATCATCATAAAAACCCTGAATCACTAAACACTTTGTTTAATTTCAGGGTCTCTAGGTCCTCCCACCTAGACCATACAAAAGGTCTCATATATAGGTCATGATTTATAAGCCAATTCTGAAAAGCCCCATCTCGACATCACATGACATCACATAATAACTCATCATCCCTCTAGGCACCGATTCCCATCAAGAATCCCCATACTGGACTTCTCCCTTGATAATTTATGTCTCTTTAGTCAGGTATATACATATAAATGTTCAATATTGGATAATATATATCCAATGAAACATAACAAACTATTTAGGTTAAGTGTAATTTCATTCCTAGATATACAGGAAATCACCATATAGGTTGTTTCTATCAATTTGTGTAACCAAGCCTAAATACTTACAACCAAGAAGAGGATTATCAAAATGGTTTCAAATGACTATATTGACATACTAGGGTCACTCCATGTCCAATGCACCAAGGTATTGTATCATTTTTGATACAAGAATCTCAGTGTAGATCCAAAGAACTATACGTTACAAGGTAATGCATATACACATCGACATAATTGAGAATAATTCCATCATGTTATTAATCAAGAAAATTCCATGAGTTGTGGAAAATTTAAATAGATCAACATCTCATTAGTGAGAAAAATAAAATTAATATTCCCCTACATGCCATGTTAATCCCATATTCCAACTCATAATACATGAGAAGACTCTATTATCTATGGGATAGTAGTCAAATCCATAAGTAGCTTTCTGCCAATGGGAAAAAAATCTGGAAATCAAATAACTCATAAATACATACACCATGTTCATCACATGAGGTGATAATCACATATGATAATAATATAAAAAAAACAGAACATCAATCCCATCCATAGAAACCTATACTTCCTACCAGAGAAGGTGTTCGTGTTTTAATAGCTTGGTATCCATGAATCATTTCTATATATCTTGACTCACATGTCCTAAATCATAATACAACAAAATATTCATTGATAACAATTTGTAAAGTCCCAGTTTGGAATCCACTTCACTAGTGATGATTCTTGGTTTTCCATAAGACCTTAGGTGTCCCTCTATTTACTCTAGATGTTGTCGACTAGCAGTAGGAGGTATGAGAATGTACCATGGAGAGACTATACCCCCATATTGAAGTGTACAATAAAAAATAAAATAACCAAGCATCATACACATCAAATTAATTTTTTTAAATAAAATAAAGATGCTATAATAAAATGAAATGGGGAAAAAAACTCCAACATTCATAAAATACACACAAACTGATAACTCAATCCCAATCTCCAATGCTCCTGAGTTTCTTCAGCTTAATCATGAGACTCGACATGAGTGGATCCACTCAATTATTGAACCCAATCCCTAAAACCTATCTATTTTTAATCTATGATCAATCTAAATGTAGACATATGTTATGAATATACATTTAGGTACACATATAGGGGGTGAAAAATAAATCCCAGTGTTCCACCCCATGGTAAAATTATAACCTTCTATCATAACTACATGACCATTAAATATGATTAGACTATACATGAATAAAAAAATTAAAAATAAAATAAAAAAACCATCATCAATACTCATGTACATGACCTCAATCAACAATACCTTCTTCATCCATTTCTAAAGTGTCTTTGAGCATGATAAGATATTTTTTTGCTATTATAAAAATACCCGATCCTAGAGTATAACCTAGGAATCCATTATACTCAAGATAAAATAGGCAATAACTAATAATAAATGAATCAAAAGTCTTGATCCTAGATTTCCAAGGAATATCTACAAACTCTAATATAACAGACAACTTAAAGCTAATTTCCAAACAACTCAGCAAGTGTCAAACTCAAGGGCAGTCTCCATGTCACCTTAAAAAATAACGGTATCCTAGAAATTATGGGAATGTCAATCTAGAACATGTGATATCACAAGGAATTAATGGAATTAACCTAGTTTTTTCATTCTTGTATCAACATAAAAAGTTCATCACAATAAATCCCCAAGCCTACCCAACTAGATCCAAGACATGATAAACATCCAAGGGACCTGTGGTGTCTAGAGTGTCTCATATTAACCCGAGGTCAAATCTGAGTATCTTGATAATTCTTTAGATGGACCAAGAACTAAATAATAAGTGTAATTATGCATCCATGATGATATCATTGTAGAAAACATATCACATTAATAATATAGGAGGCCTAAGGTTATATCCTTTGAAGAAGATTTGTGCATCCTTAATATCACCATCACATCTGGTTAGGCCCATATAATTGGTCTTAGGTAATACATATGAGAGTGCATAGTTGTATAAAAATTTTCCACATGAAGAAAAATAAAGAATATAGGATTTGACCCAATTTCTAAAATCACCACCACTTTCACAACCCACTGAGATCACATGCTCGACATAGGTTCTACGGTGACACTGTCTATAATTTCTACCCTTTCTCAGGAACCCTCTATGGGTCAATATATCAAAAAGTAGCCACTCAGGTCTTCTAGGTCATCAAATTATCTCGGGAATCCATATTTGTATACTTAATGTTGGCACACAAGTAGATTTATCCCTCCTTGGATCATTTAGTTCATAACATAATCGGAGGCATCCCACTTACTGTCATTAGTCACAACCAGTATCTTGAACCAATTCCCATTTCTTGAAGGTAGCGGATCCAATAAACTAACTTGTAATATATCAATCCTTACAGGACTAATCTGAAAAAATAACAAGAAAAATTGAATTAAGATTATACTGTTATCAATTCACACTACTTTGGATTGAACACTCAACCTTATCTTCCTCCAAGAGTCACAACCCATTCCCACAAGCCAGTGAATATACCAATCAAAAATAGTTGAGGATCTTGGAGTTCCCTTGCCTCATCCTCCAACCATTCTCACAATCGTCATCTAGGTCTTATCTCTTGTCTAACTTATAGAAGACTATTGAATTTAATTACTAAATGAAAATTAATCAATCATAAATCAATTTACCTAAATTACCTCTTAGAATTCCTTAAAATTCTATAAGGATTTATATATCTTGGATTACATGAAAAAATACTATAAATTGACTCCTCTTTTGTCAAATTTTGTTTGCGAGGAATAAAATCTCCCAAACCCCTTAAATGGGTAATGAGGGAGTAGTACATGATGTATACCCTGGTTTCACATCATGTACTCCCAAATGTCCAACCTATACATGCCCTTATATATAGACTAATACACTAGGGTTTTGGATATGTACTACTACATGGATAAGGAACTCAGAAGGTCTAGCTGCGTATCATTACATGACTATGTCACCATTACATGGGGTGTCTTCCCAGGTACTAGGACCCGTGGAGTAGTACCACTAAATGGTGTGTACTATGAGTATACAATGTGTAATTATAAAAACATCATATTCTCTGAATATGTTGAACAAACAACATGTGTTCTTGAAAACACATTCCATTTGATCATAATTACCTAAATGGAAACGTTGAAAATCTATCTGAATCCCCTGTTTTCCCCAAATAGCTATAAATTAACAAATATGGGGTCCCTAAAAAAAATAATAGGCAACTAAAAACATTAAATAATTAAACTATATAGATATATGTCTTAGAAAATAAAATAGGCCTACTTCTAGGTGTAAATTCTTGATGCTTCAGTCCAATACACCCTCTACAACTATCGAATGGTGATCTAGCTTCTCCCAAGTTCTACAATTGAATACCCCATCCCCCTCTCACTATCTCCCCCAACTTGTCCCTATCCATCTATACATTTTTATTAAGAAATAACCCAAGCGGTAACAAATGATAATACAAGGGGATGAGATTTGATAAGAAAAATAATGAAAAATGGAAAAGAATAAAAAGAAAATAAAAAGAAAAAGAAAAAGGGGATCATGGCCAGCTATGATTCCCAACTCAATGTAATACATCACCAAAGAAAAAAACCCATTATGAACTTAACAATAGAGAAATAATCTTGATATGAAGATCCTTTCAATATATATCCCTATTCAAACACGAAAAAATAAATTGATAATCAATAAATTAATTATTAAATTCTAATTAATCTATGAAAATTTGAATGGATTTAAATTTCACTAAGATATTATCCTATGGTAATAAACTTATTACGAGACCAATATAGTGTCCATAAATTTTATTTGAGATCATATTCATGTAAAAAATGACCATTTTACACCTCTAAGCATCGAAAACTAAAAACTCAAATCTCTGTACATTCTCACCACCTAGAAAAAATTGGGATCATATAATCTACCCACTATAACACTTCTCAAACATAGGATGTTTTGGTGGCTTGGGAGAATCTATTCATTCACTACAAGCATTAGCGCTAATGATAATATAAAAATTATCTACTAACTAGTCCCATAATGTCCAAAGTCTCTCCCAACATGAGAGGCATCCCACCATAGACAATCTGATTTTCCCATTCACAGGAGTATCCTTATCATCTCCATATAGACTAAACAACAAACCCCAAAACCCACTCTCCTTCCATCATCAAATACAATGACTCAAAAAATAAAATCTCACTTATAACTGATCACTTACACAAAAAATATATTAGCAATTGTTCCCAGCTCACAAAAATTCCAACCTAGGATACCAAAACAATTCCCATCATAAAGAGGGTCATGACCTGAAATGGACAATGGTTCACTCCCCACTATATATCTTAACTTTTAACGCTCCTTGAGATCCATATCAATAGGTTCCATCTTTTCATGTGCATTTCTCCTTATGATCCACACCCCCATCTTGATAATAGCTAAATAGGGCTGAGCCAGATAATTTAAGAAACAATATCCCATCATTCACTGATGTGTTCTATACCATGTAGGTACATTTATAATTTTATCTATTTCTTCCAAACCTTATCTAGAACATGTTCATCACTAATTACAATTTTAATAGGTTCCATGTGTAAACAATTCATGTCACCTTAATCTAGTCTAAAAAGTGATGGTTTTACTCCTTAACACTTCCCAAATGTAGAATTACAAGTTACACTCCTATGAGTCACTTGTCTTTAGAACTTGAATAATGCACCAATGCCAATGTTAATGATCCATGGAATCTCTGTCATCAATCCAACCACATCTTTATACGCAATCCACCAAAACTCCAAAACATGGGCATCCACCCACTCTCTCACCATGATGCAAAAGAACATCGAAATTCCACAGGTTCATGATCTCAAATGTTCATACCCTTTAAAGATAGTATTGATACCACAATATTCTAGGTTCCTCATATCCCAAGGTTCTTGAACATAATATGATATTCTTTTAAAACACTATGGAATTTCATTTCCTCTATATTAAATTCAATTGAACCTATTTTGAAAGGATATCAAAAGAAATGAGGTACCCATGATTCATTCCTCAAAGTCACCCAAAAAACCCGTACAAAACCTCTCATTTGTTACCCATGATCATCAAAAAAAATATGAGTAATTAAACACTTATTCAAATCTCAACATCTCTAGGTCCTCCCACCTATCCTAAACACATGGTATCACATATAGGTCCCAACTAATGAGAAAGTACTCACTACACCCATATCCACTTCACATGGCATCACATACTAAGTAATTATCCCTCTAGGCACCAATTCTCACAAAAAATCCACCTATGAGTATTCTCCCTCGAGAATCAAAGTCTCACCAGCCTGGTATGTACATATTACTATACTATCTAGACAGTCCATAACATGTGAAACAACAACCTCAAAAATGGATAAGTTTAATTGCATTCTTATCTATATGATAAAACACCATATAGGTTGTTGTTGGAACTTTATGTAACTAATACTAAATACTTAAAACCCTCAAGGGGATTATCATAATTTAATACAATTACTATGATGACCTATTAAGGTCACTCCATGTCCCATGCTCCAAGGGAATCTATCATTATCATCATAAGAATCTCACCATAGATCTACACGACCTTCCATAATAAGGAAATGAATATAAAATCCAACCCAACTAAGTAGAATTCCACCAAGTACATATATGGGAAAATGTCGTATGAGAAACTAAAGACACTATTTGAACCTATCGTTAGTGAAAAAATCCAACTATCAAGACTCTATATGCCATGTGAATCCTACATGCCAACCCATAATGCATGAGACGACTCTTGACTCTTTGGGTCAAGATTCAAATCCAAAAGTGTCTTCTTACTAATAGGCCAAGTGCTAAAAATCTGAAAACTCATAAATATAAACACCATTGGTATCACGTGAGGTGGTAATCCTATAAAACTATAATATCACAAATCCAGAACAACAATCCCATCCTGGAAAACCTACACTTACTACCGATGATGGTGTTCATGATGCACCAACCCCGTATCAATAACAAGATATTAAACATTCCTATATCTCTTGGCTACCATGTTCCAAATAGTAAGACAACACAACATGCTTTTATAGCACTTTGTAATATCCTAGTTTAGAATCCACTCTACTAGTTTTCAGGATCAGTTTTCTAAATGACCAAAAGCGTTCCTGCCCATGTGCTAGATTTCTTCAATTAGCAGTGGGGGCTGAGAAGGTGCCGCAGGTTGACTAAACCCCCATATTAGAGTGTCCAATCATATTTAAATAAACAATCATCATTAAAATCATAGTACACATAATAACAAATAAATTGATCATGATATAATAGAATGAAATGTAACACATAACTCAAACAGTTATGCTATACACATCAAATAATCTCTCAATGGACTAAACACATATAGAATAATAAATGAAGTAAATAAATAATAAAATTAAAAGGCTCTATATCAAATTCCAAGCCACAAATCATTTTCAATCTCGATTACTGTCAATATTCTCTATCCATATTCAGAGATCTTACATGAGTGACTCCACAGAATCATGAAACCTTAAGAATCCACCATATGCATCATGAATATATCCTCAAAAAAAAAAATATAAATAAGGCCTGAACATACACTGAGGGGAACATACATGGGGTAATAAATGAAACTAATTAGGATACCACAAATGGTGAACATATAATTAGAAAACACAATTACATTTATATGAAAAATGCCCCTCCCAAATGAGAATAACCAAATTAAAAATAAAACAAGAAAACCACCATCAATATTCGGGTCTATGACCATGATGATTTATACATGATTTAGATATTTATAGGGTATCTAAAATCACAACATTATATTGTTCAAACCATAGAAATACCTACAACTAGTGTTTAAACAAGACATCCCATATTATCTAGCTCAAACGAACAACAACTCATAATGAAAATCTCAACTTTCAGATCAGAGGCATATTAGGAATATCTAAAAAATATAATATAATAAATACGTACTAGAATATTCCTAGACATGTAAAAAATTTAGATTTTAAAAGAACAAAATTATTTTTGATAGCGTACATGTCATGCATCATCGAGGTTAAATAAACCGTGAAATATTATTATTTTAATATGACTGTTACAACTATGTCGTTGAATTGGTTGGTATGAATAGTGTTAACCAAATTGTGATATATATATTTATAAATGAAATACTTAATAAAAATTAATTTATTAATTTTTAGGAAATAAGTACTCAAAATTTTTTAATGTTATTTTATGTTCCAGAAATAAGTTTTCTTCAAAAATAATTTTTATTGAATTTTATGAGAAAATATTATAATTATTTTATAGAAAATATATAAATAATATACTATAAAATTAATATCATTTTTTAAATCATAAAATCAAAAATTATATCTGGGTAAAAGTTTTATATTTTTCTAAAAAGATTAATTTTTCAGTGAATAGTGAAAAATAAAAATCGTTATTTATAATTGTATTTTTGTTTCAATAATTTACAGTTTTATATTTTTTTCTATTATTTAAATCCAAAAGTAGTTCTATTATATTACTAATAATCAAATTAAGTTCATTTGAATCAATTTCATGATTTAAATTTGTATAAAACATTTTTATTCAAAAAATGATTTTTATGAATTTATTTAAATTTGGTTTACATATTAATTTTAAAATTAATTTCCCCATTTATAAAAATTGAATTTTATAAAATGGATTCCAATTTTTTAATTATGAGGTTAAAATTTGGAAAATCGTCCCGTTTAGTTTTGGTCAATATGAGTAGTAATCTTGGAAAAATATATCACATCAGTAAATGATAAATTAGGTTAATCTTGGTTAAAACGAAGTGATAAGGTAATAATTATTCATCCTTATTCTTAGTGGGTGAATTTAATTCCAACCATATCACATTAGGTTATAATTTTATTTCTTTAATGTATATTTTTCTATGAAAATAATCAATATAATATATAAAGAAAAGAAAATTACAAAATTTCACTCTCTTAGTTTAAAATATATCTTATTTGTTGACATTGGGATAAAAATATCTATATGAATATAAATTGGTATTTTTTGGATAATAATGTTATTTTCAATATGGTAACCTAATTTTAAATTTTAGGCCTTTAATAATTACCTTAAATTCTTACACAATTCTGAAACATTATTAATTCAATAAATAAAAATTAATATAAATAATTTTAAAAATATTAGTTTTGTTATAATTTGTGTGAGGTATAGAAATAAATTAATTTTTTAGATTAATGTGACCTATTATTGATGTTTTAATGTATTATATTATAGTTAAAACATTTTATTTAGGTCTTTAATTCAAATTAAATGAATAATGTGAAAATTAAAAATAATGTTACATTATGAAAATAATAGTTTATTAAATTCTTTAAGAATATTTAAAATCATGAAAAAGGGAAAGGGAGATAATACATAGTATAAAATATCATCCCTTATCCATTTATGATTCAATAGATTCTTTATAAGTGACCCTTTAATTGTGAAAAATCCATTATCTTGGTTAAAGTGAAAATGGGTTAATTATTGCGTTAAACCAAAATATAATATTACAAAGGCCCTTTAACCTATAAAAATTCATATGGTTGATGGTATTAAAACCTTATCAAATAATAAAATCAAAAGTTTCCATTTGAGATATTTTTTCTTGAGAATGTATTTGTTATATTTTATTCTTTTAGGAACTTCCAAGAATGCCCCTCCCCTCAATTAAAAAATTCCTTGTCTACTTCCTAATATTTACACAACTTTGAGACATATATCTTGGCCAATAACTAAAAATTAGACTTCTCAAAATCATTATCCATGTTATATAGGTTATTTTAATTCCAAAATATATACTCTAAATCCCTTAATAAGTGATCTAAAGAAATTCTACAGAAGAAGAGTTAATTTTATTTACCTAGTCCTTCTTGTTTATTTCTTCTTCTACATCCTGTTAAATTGTTTTAACCATAAAAATATAATTTATGAAGTATCATAAATATAATTATAAATTATATGATAATTAATATATATTATATTTATATCATGGTAAAAATTATAGATTTTATATAACTATGATGAAATTGTAAGGACCGAAACTACTGAACCAAAACTAACATGAAAAACAAAGCAGTTATTATCTGAGATAGTGATTTTTACAAATAATTGTTAATAAATGGGTGATAAAATATTATATGTAAATAATATATGGTATGGTATATATGAGTAAAGTTATGAAATATATGTATAATAAATCTATATTCATTATAGAGTAGTTTTGGACACATATGAAGGATGTCGAACCTAAGGTAAGAGTTTATTTCAAAATCTCATTATTATTCGGTTTTGATTATATTTAAGTCTATGTTGGGATAATTATTTAATATTTCTATATTTAACCTAAATTGTTTTTTTAAAATCTGTTTACATATTTAAAATAAAATTTCTAATTTCATTTTGAGTACTCAAGATTCTAAAATAAATATTTAAAGGAAAATCAACATTATTTCAACCTTCAGTCGAAAATATTTTTTCATCAATGTCAATGTTTTCTAAAAATGATTTTAATAATATAAAATGAGTTTTTAAATGAATTTTCACCTATGTTTTTTATTTATAAATAATATTTAAAATGAACTTTCTTATCATTTTCTAAACAATTTTCCTCTTGATTTTTTTACAAAAGTGTGAAAGGAATATTTTTATGACTTATACAACCTGGATGTAATTTATTTTAGTTAGGACTGCTCATTAATTTGAATACTATATTAAATTTTTTCTAGGCTATTTTCAAATAAAAAATTTTCCTTAATATTTGGGAAAATTTTATATTTTAAATAATTGTTTTCAAAGTGAAAAATTGTATTTTCCTCTATAAACTTTCTAGTGAACTTTTGAAATTATTTTTACTTATTTCAACCTCATTGATAGAATATTATAATTTTATGATGCTAAATCTTTTGAAACCATATCCTATATTTTTTTTGGATGATTTTTGACCATTTTTAATGGAGATGCACTATCTTGATACTATTTTAATATTACCCAGATGGTTTATGATTATGGTATAGTATTAAAATTTCATATTCTAGTTCTTTAATTCAAATATTGATATTGATTATGTTTCACCCCTTTCATATGAGGAATAAATTGGACTTACAATGTGACTGGTGGGGTCGTACTAATCCCCTATATTTATCAGCAGGTCTCATGAAACAATTTATATTGTGTATTTGGCCGATGCCTTATCTATTTGTGTAAGATGACTTATAACTAGTCCATAATATTATGTTTATTATGTCTAGACAGAAGGCCTTGATGGTAAGTTTTAGATATCTTTCATTAGTTGTTTTATCATTATGAAATCAGATATTAATTTTTATGTTATTATTTTAAATGTTTATATATATATATATATTTATTATCATTTATTTCTTTCCATATTATTTATTACTTATTTAGATATTGTTGTAAGCGTACCCTTACTAAACATCTGAGATTAACCCTTTCTTATGTTTCATTTCACTATATACTAGGAATATTTTTATGTTTAATGTGTAGGGATATTTTAAATGGGACTATGATATTATCAAAGAAAATAAAATGTTGTATTTTTTTATATTTAATTTGAAACTGAAGTATGTATTTGGTTTTCCAAGTCTAATTAACTATTAGAAACTTTGCTGTAACACCCCGAATATTTCAAAACCTTATAAATATAAATTGTGTGTTCAACTCCATCAAAGTTTTATTCTTTTAACCAAACAAAATATAAAAGATAAAACACAGAACACCTTATTTAAGAACTTAACACCGAAGTGGCTTACTAAATTCTGAGTTTACAAGGAAATATCACTAACCAAAGATACCAATTAAAAACCCTATTAAGTTTACAAGAAGACCACTAAAATCAATGAGAACCCCAAGAATATGATAGGGGTCTTTAGCATCTATCAAAACAAACATAAGAATGGACGAAGCCACCGCAACCACACTAAGAACTAAAGGGATGACTTGAACCTTCTTATTCTTCTTCTTAAATCACCTTAAGCTTAAGACAACCCGAGACCAGGTTTTATAAGACACCGATTTGACCGTTACCTTTTTATGTAGCCGTTGGGACTTTAAATTCCATGACCGTTGTTTAAAGAGTTTTTAAAATTAACGAGGTTTATCTTTTTATAAAAACATGGTTTTTATTATTCTTTCCTAATTTTATGGAATTTCAATTGTTTTAATATGTCTAAATGTTTTAAATGGTATTTTCATATATCAGGGCTTTGAAGAAAATTATTTAAAGAATGTACTCATTTTAAATTAAGGTACATTTTAAATATAAAATAAAGATTATGTAATTTTTTTATTAATTTAAGCTCTATAAAGACTAATATTTCACTTTATATATTTATAATAAAACTTATAAGGATTTTTTAAGGCAAGTGGCCTCAGATCCCTTCTTCATGCATTATAGGTATAATTTATAAAACCTCATCCAAGGTATTCAAAGGACCTCCCGGCTCCTTTCACCAAGTCTTAAACAGACCTCGGCTCTCCCTCCTAGTTCTCCAGGGTCTCCCGAGCATCACCACCTCCTATTCCTCAAACTAATATAAGGGATTACCTTTTCTATGATTATTAAAACAAACCCTTTTTATATAATGATAGGTATACGGGTTATAAAAATATATTTTTATATATTAATTTTCAAGTTCTGAGTCTATCTATGATCCTTCTAAAAAAACCGGACGATGGGTTTGTTAAGTTATTTTAGAAATATTATTTTCATTCGGTTTTATTTCATAGAACCTATATATATATACATATATATATTCTATATATACAGTCTTGTATATGTATATATATAGCAAACTATTATTTGTTTTATGGTTTTCCAAATGGGTTTTTGCCATGTTACTATGGATTTTACAAGTTTAATATATAAAAAGGGTTTACCATGTATGGTTTTATTAAGAAAAACCTATTATATAAATATATGTATAATCGGGTATATAAGTATATATATATATATATATATATATATATATATATATAATTCTGAAACCAAATCTGTTTTTATAAATTCCAAATAAATCAGTATTTGTAACTAGGAGTTATGTATTCATAAAGATTGTTTGAATCTGCTTTTAACATGCCAATTCCCATTGATAAACTTTGGATATGTAATTATATGCACATATGTGAATGTATCATAATGAAAATCAAACTATGAGTTTTAAGTGATGAATATCCACCCTTAAATAACATTTTAGATGGGAATTAGGTTTTTGGGTTTTAGTGTAATTATGTTATAGTTTAAAACCATTGTTTTTATAAATTTATGTATTTTTGGTTTCACACATATTTATAACAAACCCTATATGGTTTGGTTTCCACCAAATAAATGGTCAGGTATTAATGTATTTATAAGTTTAATTTCCAAAACCCTATCTTCAAGTACAATTATTAGGACTTAGTTGACGTTTTGATGCATGTAAGATTTTAATGCTTGCCAATCCTATATGTATTTTTTCATGAGTATACAATAATGAACCTGTTTAAATAAAGTAGTAATTCTAACATATACCCTTGATGTAGTTTATGATGTAAAAGAATGTACTCTGGCTTGATTTAAATTTACGTTGGAGGGCTAAGATTTTATGTTATCATGTCATAACCATTTATCATTTTATGATAACCTGCCGTGATGAATGTTAGTGGTCAACCTAGTTATGGTTTAATTTCAATTTCAATGACGTGTTTACCAAAATAATCAAAGTCTAGTATTTTCTTAAAGATTTTCGTTTTCAAATATAGTAATTTTAAAGATTTATCATTTAATACCTCCTGTGAAAAACCCTACCATTTAATGTGTTGTAGTAATTATCCTTTGGGCATATAATGTTTACTAAACCATGCCTCCTATTTATTAATTATTCCATATTTGCAATTCTATCTGTCATACCATGTATTCATTACTCATTTTATTTATTATTGTACATAATGCATGCATATGACATATCATGGTAATGAACTAATAACTAAGTTACACAAAATGGTATGGGACACCTTGGGTATTAGACCATTTTGACATATGAGGAATGTATTGGACTTCCAGGTTGGGGTCTGGTTAAAAGAAAGCCCTCCAGGTTAGGGACTGGTAAAATTAAGCTCTCCGGGTTGGAGAATGGTAAAAGTAAGCTCTTAGATGTATCAGTAGTTCTCTTGAGACAATCAGTAGGTGAAAACCCCATTTGAGTTTGTTTCCGACTACCAGCTTGGGTTTCTACCCACATGTCCTGGCAAGAGGCCTTGGCATAGTCAGCATGAGTCCAACAATTCATCATTTCTTGATTATATTTTGATATATGACCAACCAAGTGATTATTTTGACTAGAGGAATATCCTTGGTTATAGAACCATTACCTATGAGTATGAGATTAAATTACGCATGGCATATGATGAGATAGTGATAATGCATGTTTAGTTTACCTTTCTATAATTTTTTAATGAAAATGTTAGCATTGCATTTACCATGTTATAATGTGAGTTTTTATAATTTGTAGTGGAATTTTTTAGGCACAACTCTGATAATGTTCATGCTTAGTAGTTTTTTCATACCTTTCATGTTGTTCTTATTTTAGTTAGTAGAATTCAGGTACTTTTATACCAACATGCTTACTTTGTTCATCTAGTATCTTTGTTTTAAATGTTCAACTACTTTGTGTGAAATGTTTTAATTATTTAATGTCAACCTTTGAAATGTCATGATGTTTTCCTTTAAGAATTATTTTAAGTATAATTATTTTCAAAGGTAGTATTAAAATGCTGTATTAAGTAATAAAAAAACCCCTTACTGAGTATTTAAATGCTCACCCTACATTTTTAATGAAACTTTTTTAGGTATCAGTCATGTCTCCGATAAAGTTTGAGAATGTAGCTAGTTTTCCCAGAACATGACCCTCACAAGACTATGTAATATCGAGACATGATGTATTATTTGTAAATGTTTGTAATGTATTTTGGTTACATCATGCCTCATAGGCACCAGCTCCAGGCATTCGGGGGGCCTGGTCTTTACAGCTGGTATCCGAGGATAGGTTCAAGAAATTCTGAAAAAACCAGGTAATAGAAATATTTAGCTACAACTAAACCTTACTAAGTGGTTTTATTATAATTTTCAGATGGAAGTCGAAAGATCACTAACAAGTCTTTTTTCCCTTCCCACTGAAGTCCTCGAGACTATAATTGTTAAGTCATGTATAGAAGACTATGAACCCTTTGGGAACCTCCGATTATCATGCAAGCTCCTTTAACAAATGTCGAACAACTCAAATATCCTTTGACTCTTCCGGGGATCGAGTCATGTGTACTATCGTATAAGTCATTCACAACTTGCATACAATACGCGTTGGGGGAAATATTATGAAGTTTTTTTACTATGTTTTACCCTATCTTCAAACTATCTGGCTAAAAGAGTTTTCCAGGAAGCTCTAGAGGAGGGAAATCTATGTGCAACCTATATTTTTCAAGTCTTGAGTTTCAGTCTATACGAGAGACTCTTTGACATCAAACCCCTCGATTTTGAGGTAGTACGATGAATATGCAGGGACCAAGTTCTTCTGGATATCACTGAGATTTACACTGCACATGCCTCTATCTGGAAGCCCAATTTTTTATGTGGGAGTTTAACCTCACTTGCCCAAGGTGTGTCTGGACAAGAGAAACCGAAGAACTGGGAACCACCCTGGTAATAGAGTTGAGGACATCAGTGAACTGGTTACGGAGATGGGATCTGTAAATGTACAACCTAGATGCTTTATGTTCTTTTCTTTTTTAGTTACTAAATCCTAGATTGATTGAGTGGGGACATCACTAAGGATGTCATGGAGGTTGTGTCAGCAAGTCATAAGGAGTTTGTGTGGCAGACTCAGGCACTGATGTATAAACTTATGTGTTATTGAAATGTTATATGTTTTTTCTTTTCCTGTCTCCACTTTATCTGAACTGTTAAGTGAATTCTTAGGATTGTATTTTCAAATGGCAGAAAAAAAATCTCATCCCTGCCTGATGAAATTTTGGAGGAAATCTTAATCAGGGCATGCACCATGGACTATCTCTCTTTCCTCCATCTGCGAGGATCATGTCAACAAATGTTTGATTTGTCCAACAACCATGAAATTATTCGTTCCTATTAAGGGGATGGCCATGTATTCCACCTTATCACCAATATCCAACTTCTTTATTATAGGTAGATGGGGAAGTACTTCGAAGGTCTTTTTCGATGTTTCACTCTGGCACAAAATTATTCTTCCATAGCATGTTTTCTAGTAGCTTCCCAAGATGGGAACCACAGAGCAGCCTTTATGTTCCAGATTTTAAACCTCAGTCATTTTAATCTCATGATTCCAATGGAATATCTTGAGCGTGATGTAGTTCGATGGAGTACCAGTGAATATGCCCATTCGTACATCCCCGAATTTATTACTGCACGAGCATCCCTATGGAAGCCTGTGTGTAGAACACATGAGCAGGAGGTCAAGAAATACTACTCAAGGTGTATCTAGGCCAGTTAAGCAGAGGAAATAAGTACCAACCTAGGTATTCTGTTGACCGATCCAAATTTCCCATTTTGGTGATGAAGTTCGTCTGAGTGTTTTATTTTTCAATTTATGAATAGAATTGCAAGGACACAATTCTTTAAAGGGGGGAGTAACGTAACACCCCCAATATTTCAAAACCTTATAAATATCCATTGTGTGTTCAATTCCATTAAAGTTTTATCTTTTTAAACAAACAAAATATAAAAGATAAAACCCAGAACTCCTTATTTAGGAAGTTAACACTAAAGTGTCTTACAACATTTTGAGTTTACAAGGAAAGCTCACGAACCAAATATACCAATTAACAACCTTATTAAGATTATAAAAAGACCACTAAAAACAATGAGAACATCGAGAAGACGATAGGGGTCTTTAACATCCATCAAAACAAACAGAAGAATGGACAAAGCCACCGAAACCACAATAAGCACTATAGGGATGACTTGAACCATCTTCTTCTTCTTCTTCAATCACCTTAAGGTTAAGATACCATGCGACCAGGTTTTATAAGACCCCAATTTGACCGTTACCTTTTTATGTAGCCGTTGGGACTTAAAATTCCATGACCATTGGTAAAATGGTTTTTCAAATAAATGAGGTTTATCTTTTTATAAAAACAAGGTTTTTATTATGCTTTCATAATTTTGTGAAATTTCAAATGTTTTAATATGTCTAAATGTTTTAAATGGTATTTTCAATTATCAGGGTTTTAAAGGAAATGTTTTAAAGAACGTACTTAGTTTAAATTAAGGTA
Organism: Viscum album; assembly: GCA_963277665.1. Lineage (NCBI taxonomy): Eukaryota > Viridiplantae > Streptophyta > Magnoliopsida > Santalales > Viscaceae > Viscum > Viscum album. The sequence continues at coordinate 1,032,875,257 of OY728128.1, read as the reverse complement.
AATTTAAAATATAAAAGAAAGATTATGTAATATTATTGTTAATTTAAGGTCTATAAAGACTTATATTTCACTCTATAAGTTTATAATTAAACATATAAAGATTTTTTTAAGGCAAGTGGCCTCAGATGCCATCTTCACGGTTTATAGATATAATTTATAAAACCTCATCCAAGGCATTCAAAGGACCTGCCAGCTCCTTGCACCAAGAATTCAGCGGACCTCAGCTCTCCCTCCAAATTATCCAGTGTCTCCCGAGCACCACCACCTCCTCTTCCTAAAACTAATGTAAGGGATTACCTTGATATGATTATTAAAAAAACTCTTTTTATATAATGATAGGTATACAGGTTATATACATATATTTTTATATTTTAATTTTTATGTTCTGAGTCTATCTACACCCCTTCTAAAAAATACTGGATGTTGGGTTTATAAAATGGGTTTTTGACGTGTTACTACGAATTGTACAAGTTTAATATATAAAAAGGGTTTACCTTGTATATTTTTTATTAAGAAAAACATATTATATAAATATATATATAATTGGGTATATAAGAATATATATATATGTCTAAAATCCCAAAACCAAATCTGTTTTTAAGAATTCCAAATGAATCAGTATATGTAACGAGGAGTTTTGTATTCATAAAGATTGTTTGAATCTACTTTTAACATGTCAATTCCCTTTGATAAACTTTGGGTATGTAATTATATGCATATATGTGAATGTATCATAATGAAAATAAAATTATGAGTTTTAAGTGATGAATATCCACCATTAAATAACATTTTAGATGTGAATTAGGATTTTGGATTTTAGTGTAATTATGTTATAGTTTACAACCATTGTTTTTATAAATTTAAGTATTTGTGGTTTCACACATATTTATAAAACACCCTATATGGTTTGGTTTCCACCAAACAAATGGTTAGGTATAAATGTATTTATAAGTTTAATTTCCAAAACCATGTTTTCAAGTACAATTATTAGGACTTAGTTGATGTTTTGATGCAAGTAAGATTTTAATGCTTGCCAAGCCTATATGTATTTTTTTATGAGTATACACTAATGAACATGTTTAAATAATGTAGTCATTCTAACATATACCCTTGATGTAGTTTATGATGTAAAAGAATGTACTCTAGCTTGATTTAAATTTACATTGGAGGACTAAGTATTTATGTTATCATGTCTTAAGCAATTATTATTTTATGATAACCTTCCATGATGAATGTTAGTGGTCAACCTGGTTATGTTTTAATTGTAAGTTCAATGATGTGTTTACCAAAATAATCAAAGTCTAGTTTTTCTTTAGGAGTTTCATTTTCAAGTATAGGAATTTTAAAGATTTATCATTAACACCTCCCGTGGAAAACCCTACCATTTAACGTGTTGTAGTAATTATCCTGTGGGCATATAATGTTTACTAAACCATGCCTGTTATTGATTAATTATTCCATTTTTTCAATTCTATCTGTCATACTATGTATTTATTACTCACTTTATTTATTATTGTACATAATGCATGCATATGAAATATCATGGTGATGAACTAATAACTATGTTACCCAAAGTGGTATGGGACACCTTGGGTATTAGACCATTTTGACATATGAAAAATGTATTGGACTGCCGGGTTGGGGTCTGGTTAAAAGAAAGCCTTCCAGGTTAGAGACTGGTAAAAGTAAGCCCTCCGAGTTAGAGACCGATAAAAGTAACCTCCTCGATGCATAAATATTTCTCCTGAGACAATCAGTAGGCGACAAAGCCCTTTGAGTTTGTTTCTAACTATCATATTGGGTTTCTACCACAGTTCATGGCACGAGGCCTTGGCACAGTCAGCATGAGTCCAACAATTCAGAATTTCTTCATTATGTTTTAATATATGACCAACCAAGTGATTATTTGGACTAGAAGAATTTCCTTGGTTATAGAACCATTACCTATGAGCATGAGATTAAAGTACGCATGACATATGATGAGACAGTGATAATTCATGATTAGTTTACCTTTGTAAAATTTTTTAATGAAAATTTTTGCATTGCACTTATCATGTTATAATGTGCATTTTTATAATTTGTAGTGGAATTGTTTATGCGCAACTCTGATAATGTTCATGCTCAGTATTTTTTTATTACCTTGCAAGTTATCCTTATTTTATTTAGTATAATTGAGGTACTTTTATAGAAACATGCTTAATTTGTTCATCTAGTAGCTTTCTTTTAAATGTTCAACTACTGTGTATGAAATTTTTTAATTATTTAATGTCAACCTTTAAAATTTCATGATGTTTTCCTTTAAGAATTATTTTAAGTATAATTATTTTCAAAGGAAGTTTTCAAATGCTATATTAAGTAATTAAAAAACCCCTTACTAAGTATTTAAATGCTCACCCTACGTTTTTAATGAAATTTTATTAGGTATTAGTCATGTCTCTGATAAATTTTCAGAATATAGCTGGTTTTCCCAGAACATGAACCTCACAAGCCTCTGTAATATCGGGACATTATGTATTACATGTAAATGTTTGTAATGTATTTTTGGTACATCATGTCTCATAGGCACCGGCTCCAGGAATCCAATGGCCGGGTCCTTACAGTTGGTATTCGAGAATAGGTTCATGAAATTCTGAAAAAACTAGGTAATAGAAATATTTAGCTACAACTAAACCTTACTAAGTGGTTTTATTATAATTTTGAGATGGAAGACCAAAGATCACAAACAAGTATTTTGTCCCTTCCCACTGAAATCCTCAAGATTATAATTGTTATGTCTTGTATGGAAGACTATGAAGCCTTTGGGAACCTCCGGTTATCATGCAAGCTCCTTTACTAAGTGTCGAACAACTCAAATATCCTTCGACTCTTCTGAGGATTGAGTCATCTGTATTATCGTATAACGCATGAACAACTTGCATAAAATACATGTCGGTGGAAATATTATGAAGTTCTTTTCCTATTTTTTACCCTATCTTCAAACTATATGGCAAAAAGGGTTTTCCAGGAAGCTACAGAGGAGGGAAATCTATGTGTAACCTATCTTTTTCAAGTCTTGAGTTTCAGTCTGTACGAGAGACACTTTGACATCAAACCCCTCGACTTTGAAGTAGTACGACGAATCTGTAAGAACCAAGTTCATCTGGATATCACTGATATTTACCCTGCACGTGCCTCTATCTGGAAGACCAATTTTTTTATGTGGGAGTTTAACCTCACTTTCCCAAGGTGTGTCTGGACAAGAGAAATCGAGGAACTGGGAACCACCCTGGTAATAGAGATGAGGACATCAATGAACTGGTTACAGAGATGGGATCTGTAAATGTACAACATAGTTTCATTATGTTCTTTTCCTTTTTAGTTACTAAATCCTAGATTTATTGAGTGGGGACATCACTAAGGATGTCAGGGAGGTTGTGTCAGCAAGTCAGTAGGTGTTCGTGTGGCAGAATCGGGCGCTGATGTATAAACTTAGGTGTTATTGAAATGTTATGTATTTTTCCTTTCCTGTCTCCACTTTATCTGAAATATTAAGTGAATTCTCATGATTTTATTTTCAAATGGCTAGAATAACAAATATCTCATCCCTTCCCGATGAAATTTTGGTGGAAATCTTAATCATGACATGCACCGTGGACTATTTCTCTTTCCTCCATCTGCGAGGATCATGTCAAAGAATGTTTGATTTATCCAAGAATCATGAAATTCTTCGTTCCTATCAAGGGGATGACCATGTATTCCTCATTATCGCCAATACCAAACTTCCTTATTATAGGCATAGGGGGCGGTACTTCGAATGACTTTTTCGATGTTTCACTCTGGCACATAATTATTCTACCAGAGCATGTTTTCTAGTAGCTGCCCAAGATGGGAACCGCAAAGCAGCCATCATGTTCAAGATTTTAAACCTTATTCATTTTAATCGCATGGTTCCAATGGAATATCTTGAACATGATGTAGTTCGACGGATTACCAAATAATATGTCCCTTCAGACATCCCCGACTTTATTACCGCACGAGCATCCCTATGGAAGCCTATGTGTAAAACACATGACCAGGAGTTCAAGACATACTGCTCAAGGTGTATCTGGGCCAGTGAAGCAGAGGCACTGAGTACCAACCTAGGTGTTCCATTGACTGAGCCAAATCTCCAATTTTGGTGATGAAGATCGTCTGAGTGTTTTCTTTTTCAGTTTATGAATAGAATTTAAATGATACAATTCATTGAAGTGGGGAATAACATAACACCCCGAATATTTCAAAACCTTATAAATAACAATTGTGTGTTCAATTCCATTAAAGTTTTTTTCTTTTAACCAAACAAAATATAAAAGATAAAACACAGAACTCCTTATTTAAGAACATAACACCGAAGTGTCTAACAAAATTCTGAGTTTACAAGGAAAGATCACTAACCAAAGATACCAATTAAAAACCCTATTAAGATTACAGTAAGACCACTAAAAACAATGAGAACCCCGAGAAGACGATATGGGTCTTTAGCATCAATCAAAACAAACATAAGAATGGAAGAATCCACCACAACCACACAAAGCACTAAAGGGACGACTTGAACCATCTTCTTCTTCTTCTTCAATCACCTAAAGCTTAAGACACCCCGAGACCAGGTTTTATAAGACACCAATTTGACCATTTCCTTTTTATGTAGCCATTGGGACTTTAAATTCCATGACAGTTGGTAAAAGGGTTTTTAAAACAAATGAGGTTTATCTTTTTTATAAAAACATGGTTTTTATTACACTTTCATAATTTTGTGGAATTTCAAATGTTTTATATGTCTAAATGTTTTAAATGGTTTTTTCATATATCAGGGTTTAAAAAAAATGTTTTAAAGAACGTACTCAGTTTAAATTAGGGTACATTTTAAATATAAAAAAATATTATATAATATTGTTATTAATTTATGGTCTATAAAGACTTATATTTCACTTTATATATTTATAATTAAACTTATAAAGATTTTTTTAAGGCAAGTGGCCAGGGATCCCTTCTTCATGAATTATAGGTATAATTTATAAAACCTCATCCAAGGCATTCAAAGGACATCCCGACACCTCGCACCAAGCCTTCAGCGGACCTCGACTCTCCCTCCTAGTTCTCCAGTGTCTCCTGAGCACCACCGCATCCTCTTACTCAAACTAATGTAAGGGATTTACTTGCTATGATTATTAAAACAAACCCTTTTTATATAATGATAGGTACACAGGTTATATACATATATTTTTATATGTTAATTTTCATGTTCTGAGTCTATCTATGCACCTAAAAAAATAGGATGTTGGGTTTGTTAAGTTATTTTAGAAAGATTATTTTCACTCGGTTTTATTTTTTAGAACCTTTATATATATATTCTATATATACAGTCTTTCATATGTATATATATAGCAAACTCTTATTTGTTTTAAGGTTTTCAAAATCAGTTTTTGACGTGTTTCTAAGGATTGTACAAGTTTATTATATAAAAAGGGTTTACCTTGTATAGTTTTTATTAAGAAAAAAATATTATATAAATATATGTATAATCGGGTATATAAGTATATATATATATCTGTATATAATACTGAAACAAAATCTGTTTTTAAGAATTCCAAATGAATCAGTATATGTAACAAAGAGTTGTGTATTCATAATGATTGTTTGAATCTGCTTTTAACATGCCAATTCCCTTTGATAAACTTTGGGTATGTAATTATTTGCATATATGTGAATATATCATAATGAAAATCAAATTATGAGTTTTAAGTGATGAATATCCACCCTTAAATAACATTTAATATGCGAATTAGGCTTTTGGGTTTTAGTGTAATTATGTTATAGTTTAAAACCATAGTTTTCATAAATTTATGTATTTGTGGTTTCACACATATTTATAACAAACCCTATATGGTTTGGTTTCCACCAAATAAATGGTTAGGTATAAATGTACTTATAAGTTTAATTTCCAAAACCCTGTTTTCAAGTTCAATTATTAGGACTTAGTTGATGTTTTGATGCATGTCGGATTTTAATGCTTGCCAATCCTATATGTATTTTTTTATGAGTATACACTAATGAACATGTTTAAATAAATTAGTCATTCTAACATATACCCTTGATATAGTTTATGATGTAAAATAATGTACTCTGGCTTGATTTAAATTTACGTTGGAGGACTAAGAATTTATGTTATCATGTCGTAGCCATTTATTATTTTATGATAACCTGTCATGATGAATGTTAGTGGTGAACCTGGTTGTGGTTTAATTGCAAGTTCAATGACGTGTTTACCACAATAATAAAAGTCTAGTATTTTCTTTAATAGTTTCATTTTCAAGTATAGGAATTTTAAAGATTTATCATTTAAGACCTCCTGTGGAAAACCCTACCATTTAACGTGTTGTAGTAATTATCCTCTGGGCATATAATGTTTACTAAACCGTGCCTTCTATTGATTACTTATTCCATATTTGCAATGCTATCTGTCATACCATGTATTCATTACTCATTTTATTTATTATTGTACATAATTCATTCATATGACATATCATGGTAATGAACTAATAACTAAGTTACCCAATGTGGTATGGGACACCATGGGTATTAGACCATTTTGACATATGAGGAATGTATTGGACTGCCGGGTTGGGGTCCGGTTAAAAGAAATCCCTCCAGGTTAGAGACTGGTAAAAGTAAGCCCTTAGGGTTGGAGACCGGTAAAAGTAACCTCCTCGATGTGTCAATAGTTCTCTTGAGACAACAAGTAGGCGAAAAAACCCTTTGAGTTTTTTTTCTAACTATCAGTTTGGGTTTCTACCCATAGGTCGTGGCACGAGGCCTTGGAACTGTCAGAACGAGTCCAACAATTCACCATTTCTTCATTATGTTTTAATATATGACCAACCAAGTGATTATTTTGACTAGAGGAATATCCTGGGTTATAAAACCATTACCTATGAGTATGAGATTGAAGTACGCATGGAATATGATGAGACAATGATAATTCATGATTAGTTTACCTTTCCAGAATTTTTTAATGCAAATGTTAGCATTTCACTTAGCATGTTATAATGAGCATTTTTATAATTTGTAGTGGAATTTTTTATGCCCAACTCTGATAATTTTCATGATGATTAGTTTTTTCATACCTTGCATGCTATGATTTTTTACTTAGTATAATTCAGGTACTTTTATACAAACATGCTTAATTGGTGCATCTAATATCTTTCTTTTAAATGTTCAACTGCTGTGTAAGAAATGTTTTAATTATTTAATGTCAACCTTTGAAATGTCCTGATGTTTTACTTTATGAATTATTTTAAGTATAATTATTTTCAAAGGCAATTTTTAAATGGTATATTAAGTAATTACAAAACCCCTTACTGAGTATTTAAATGCTCACCCTACATTTTTAATGAAAATTTTTCAGGTATCAGTCATGTCTCCGATAAAGTTTCAGAATACAACTGGTTTTCCAAGAACCTGAACCTCACGAGCCTCTGTAATATTAGGACATGATGTATTATTTGTAAATGTTTGTAATGAATTTTTGGTACATCATGTCTCATAGGCACCGACTCCCGACATCCGGGGGTCGGGTCCTTACATTTGTGATGCGATTGATGGTCTCTTAGGACTATGTAATAAAGTGACCACCTATTTTGTGATACTAGGGCCATATTTTTTATAGATGGTATCAGAGTAAGTTTAGTAGAAACCTTGGGAACAATATTTTTGAAAATATAGATTAGAGAACATAACTCTATAATGGACTTTGAGAATATTCCAATAGAAACCATTTTATGCTTTTGAGATTATCTATGCATAAAATTTTTAGTATATGTTAATTTTTTAACTAGTTCAGAAATTATACATTGTCATTCAAATTGTTATAATTAAATCTTGTATATAGAATTTTTTAGAAATGTCACCCCATTGAAGGAATAGAAACCATTTCAATGCACATAATCTATGTAAGTATTTACCCCAAAAGAAAGATAAAAAAGTTGAAGCTAGAGTTACAGCTAGATATGAACAATTTATAACTATATAGGATTTGTTTAATATTATTATTACCAATATACTTTCTTATATGGATCATCCAATAGATTCACATCATGGTCAAACAGTGTTAGACTGCTGCATACGCCAACAACCTCTATTATTTAATGGTAGTTCAAACCCATTTGTTGTTGAGAAATGGATAATTTCCATAGAGGAGATATTTATCACTTTAGGAAGTGATGAAATGGAGAAGGTTAATGGTACTTTATCATATCTCAGGTGATGAAGATTTATGGTGGTCAATGATTAACAAAACTAAGGATGATGAAGAAATAATAGTAATGGAATGTAATAATTTTTTTATAGAAAAATATTTTCCTTATGTATAATGAATAGATGTAGATAGACAATTTTTTAGTGTGATATTAATATAAGAGTAAAATATTACTAACTATGAAGAAAAATTTACGAGGTTAGAAAGGAATTCCTTGGACTATGTATGTAGTCCAAATAGTAATAACGGATGTTTCTTTGATGGGTTAAATCCAATCCACAAAGGAAAGTAGTCTCTCAAAAATTATCAATATATAAGGATATATTATCATGTAAATTCAATATAGAGAGACAATTATAAAATTATTATGCATCATAAAAAAATAAATAGAATAATATGTCAAAAGAGTAAAAAATAGATAAGGGGAATAAGTGAAATAATTATTTTCACACGTGTGATAATTATGGAATGAAACACCCTTGTACTTTCTTTAAGGGAATGAGAGTTTTCTTCATGTGTGGAGGGAAAGTCGATAAAGCATGTGAATGTAATGGTAATAAATAAAACTATATTGTTTAGTGTCAAAATTGTAATGAGATGAGTCATTAAAGAAATTAAATCCCTAAACTTCAAGGCAATGTACCTTAGATGAATCTAAGGGATTAAGATCAAGTTTGTTCAATTACTACTTTTAAATTGGAATGGTTAAATATATTGAGTATTTGGATTCATGAATTATGTTTATTGAAGTATTTTAACCAATATATTATAGTTATAAGAATCATGAAACATATAAGGATTGTATGTCATTAGTTTTTCTTTAAGGATTTGAAAGCATATGCTGAATGGTTCTAATAATCAAGAAAATGGATTGAGTTGTAATGTGATATTTTTAGAGAATACATGAACATGGTACGGATAACCCTAAATATGTTTTTGACATTGAGTTGATAATATTTCGGTGGGATAAAGAGAAGATTGACATTAATGAAGTAAATTGTTTAGTATTGGTGACCTTGAAAATGGTTAGTGATTTATTATCAAGTGTATATCATTTTTGGATTTATAAAATATACTTGATTATGTGATATCTTATTTAATAAATTTAGAGAGAGTTGATTTCTGGAAGAACGTTTGTTTTCATTGAGTATTTAATGGTATTTACCATATTTTAGGAGAATATGTGACCAAGATAGCCATGCATTTGGTATGTGACAATTAAGAGATACATTATAGATTTATGTTATATTGAATTTGGCCAGACATATTATGGAAATTTCCTGAAGGTTAACTATTTATGGAATGGATTAAGTTGATCTAAAGGTGTTATTATTGAGGTTCTCTATATTTTTTTTTTATATTTTATAGCTTGTGATTAAGATTTTAGTTTTGGAAAATATATAGAGATAAGAGGAATAACTTGTCATTTTTTATGGATCTTATGAATCATTAAAAGTTAGTTTTAGTTATTTAGTAATAAAAAATCATCTTTAATATTCGTTGATTTGAGTAATATATAAAGATGAAATTGATCGAATCACAACCAAAGGATGTAATTACACTCAAGTAAGTAGATTTCCTTACGTTGTTACTTAAGACGGTGAAAGAATTCATCAAATCTATGATAAGGACCTTGAAACAAAAATGTATTCCTATTAATTTCAATTGAGATGAATTGATTATATTTTTTTACACCTCATTTATTTATGGGTTTATTTTCATTAACATTACCATTATCATTAAATTTATAGTGATTAATGATCTCTATCACTCTCCATTAGTATTTGGTCATTATGATTTTCATCCACATCCATATTACTACATAAAACTAATTTTATACTATTTTGAGACCTATTTATGTGTTATTATATATGAATAATGTATTTAACTTTCCATCTTTTCAAGATGAAGCTCTAATAACTATTTTTGATATGTGGGATTCCAAAAAAAGAAATTTTCAAATATAAAACCATTAATTTCTGAGAAAAAGTTAAAATTGTGAGGATGAAAGTTATTAAGGGGTGGGGGTTGGGGATAAAATGTAGCACACTAAGATTTTGATAGAATGAAATTTGGATTGATATCATACACGACACACAACATCAATCTTAAATGAACCAAAAAATATTATTACACAAATACGTCCATTAAAAACTAACCATTGAATTTAATGGTATGAATAATATTAAGTTAATTATGAAATATACATATGAATTATTTACTCAATAATTTTTTTTAATAACTACTAAAATTTTAGTAAAGTAATTTTATGCTTTAGAAATACATTTTCACCAAAAAAAATTTATTGAGTTTTTGAGAAAATATTATAATTAATACATGTAAATTATATATTTATATTTTTAATAAAAAAATATCATTTTTTACTAAATATATGAAAATTATATTAGGGAGAAATTTCAATATTTTCTTGAAATGATTGATTTTGAAGTGAATAGTGAAAAATATTGATTTTTATTGAAAACTAAAATTTTGTTTCAGTCTTTTAAAATGTTGCATTTTATTTTTAAATTATTTATAACTAAAATCAGTTGTCATATATTATTAATAATTTAATTAAGTTCATTTTAATCAATTTCATTGTTCAATTTAGTATAAAAACATTTTTAAACTTAAAAGGCATTTTTCAAGAAAATCATTTTTGGTTGTGTTTTGTTCATTTATTTTATCATAAATTAATTCCTATTATTGTAATTTAATTTGATAAAATTTATTAGATATTATTAATTAATGGGATCAAATTTGGTAAATAGTCCATTTTATGTTTAGTTATTTGAATAGTTATGCTGGTAAAATTTATCACCTCTGTAAGGGGTAAACTGAGTTAATTTAGTTTAAAAACAAGTGATAAGGTCATAATTATTCACCTTTATTCTTATTGTATTAGAGAAATTATTAACTTATCATCTTAGGCTCTAACTTTATTTTTAATGGATCCTTTTTCATGAAAATGACCAATATAATATTTAAATCATAGAAAGTTACAAAATGTTACTCTATTAAATTTTAATACATATTATGTGTTCAAATAGGAAAAAGAACTAGTTATAAAAGAATATAAATGGGTATTCTGATTATAATTTTTTTAATTTTGGTAATTTATTTTAAATTTTTATGTTTTATCTAATTACCAAAAATTATTACACAATGCTGAAACAATATTTATTCAATTAATAAAAAAAGTAATTAAATTATTTAAATATATTATAAGTGATATAATTTGAGTGAGTTATAGTGTTCCACTAATTTTTAGATTAATATTACATTTTTTTTTATTTTATAGAATTATATTATAATTAAAAACTTTCCTTATTTATTTTATTTCCAATTAAATGAATAGCCTCAAATCTGAGAATAATGATATATCAGGGAACCAATATTTTATTAAATTATGTAAGAATAATTAAAATATTGAAAGAGTATAAGGGGGATAATATGTGGTCTATATTATCATCCATTTTCCAATTAAGAGTCGATATTTACTTTATAAGTAAAATTATAACCCTTTAATAGTGAAAAATTTATTATCATGGTTAAAGTTAAAATGAGTTAATTATGGTGTTAAACAAACATTTAAGGTTTAAATTTATATTGAACATATAAAAATTATATTTTATAAAGGTATTAAAACATAATCATATCCTAAATTTTAATATCTATCTATTTTGAAGAATTTTCCATTGGAATTATCTTGAAATATTTTATTCTATTAAGAAATTTTCGGAATTTTCCTCCCCTTAATTACACAAGAAAATCACTTGTTTCTCTTATTTACACCACAATGATCTATATAGATCAATAAAAACCTTCCTATTACTCTTATAAACATCATTATAGAAGTTATAGAGGATCTTTTAATTCAAAAATACCTAATCTAAGCCCCTTAATATGTGATCTAATGGAAGTATACTGAAGAAGTGGTAATCATCTTTACCATGTGATTTAAGTTTATTTCATCTTCTACATCTTCATAAAGTGTTTTAAAAATAATAATATAATAGGTAAAGTATCATAAATATAATGATACAATATTATTATTATTGTTATTATGGTACAACTATATTTCATATATGTCCCATCCTACAAAAAATCAAATAAGTCCCTCATGCATACGTATGACTTACTGTTTCTATATAGGAGTGTAATTAATTTTTAATACTTATTTAAATTGAATTTTTATAAATATGGATATATAAATATATATGATATTAATTAAATAAATATTCTTATAGATTTAAAATATCACATATACCCTCATACATTCTAATTTGTTGGAAAACTGTAATGTCGCTCGTGTGTATGTGCGAACTGTGTCCTTTACAAAGCGATATAATCAGTTTTTCATTTCTATTTTACACATTTGGTAATAATTATAGATTTAATGAGTATATTTTATGTATTTTTTTAATAATTATTCTATAAAGGGGATTTATTAATCACCTTTATTTCATTCCATCCATCAAAAAGTTAAAATAACGTTCATGCGTATGCATGACCTACGGTATATATAAATGGTGTAATTAATTTTTATATATCTAACATTTTTGGATTAATTTAAAAAATTATATATTTAATATATATTATTTTTATATAATGTTTTAAAATATATATATTATATAAGTATGATCAAACTATTTGGATAGAAACTACAGAACCAAAATCGACATGAAAAACTAAGCACTTATTACCTGAAACAATGATTTATCAAAGAATTGGTTATGAATAAGTAATAATATAATATGAGTAAATCATATATGAAATGATATATAAGAGTAAGGGTATATAATATTTTTATAAAAAATCAATATTCATTATAAATTAGGTTTGGACAAATATGAAGGAAGTTGAACCTAAGGTAGTGGCTTGATTCACAATCTCATCATTATTCGGGATTGTTTATGTTTAAGTATTTATTGATATAATTATTTGATATTTATATCTTGAACAAAATTTATTTTATTCTTCTCAGTTTTTTCAATTAAAAACTTATTTTCATTTCATTTTTAGTACTCAGGATAAAAAAATAATGTTTTTAAGAAAAATCATCTTTATTTCTCTGCTCGATAAAAAATATTTTTTCTTCAATCTTTATGTTTTCTAAAAATATTTTCAAGAATGTTTCTAAAATTATAAAAACATTTTTAAATTCATTTTAACTATTTTAAAAATTTTAATTTCTTTTAAAACGAATCTTATATTCATTTTTTGAAAGCGGTACTTTTTAATTTTTTTTATAAAACTATGAAATGAATGTTTTAACCTATATAATAAGAATAAAATTTCTTATCATCATGAATTCTCATTTATTTGGATATTACTTAAAATTTTTTGAATTTAAATTTAAAATAAATGTTTTCTTTAATAATTGGGAAATTTGTTTATTTTAAATTAGTGTTTTCAAAGTGAGCAAGGGTATTTTTTCTTAATAAAATTTCCATTGAAATTATGAAAGTATATTCATCTAAGTTATCAAAATTTGTTGAATATTTTAATTTACCGAGGTTATAATATTATGATACCATCAAACATTTTTATTTGGATATTTTACGATAATCCCTCTTTTGATCCTTGGAGTTAGTATTCTAGAAAGGTAATCCTATTGGGATCCTTTGCGTTATAATATAATACGAGGCTTCCCACATTGGATCCTTGGTCACAATAGTTCTCTCAATCCAAAGACAATATCTCATGCATAGAAAATCCAAAAACCTAGTATCTATCATATAATAGGATCATTTTCCAAATATGAAAAAACTCACAAGTGATATGAACTCAAGACCACCCCGTTTATAACTAAATCTAGGTTGGATTGAACACCTAACCTTATCCACCTCCCCATGTAACAACGTAATCCCAGTTCCTAGGGTCTGTACTAATTTTCCCCTGTTAGGGACCACAAAAATACCATTACACAACCTCCAACCATTATCATGTCCCTTATATTGGTCTCATATATTGTATTACACTCAGGTTACCTCTGTATTCAGTTACTAGGGGAAAATACTCTATCATAACTCGCTATCCCTTAATTACCTCGTATAAGTTCTCGAAATACCATAAGGATTCCACCACTATGATATAAATTGAAAAATACTATAAATATTATTCTATTTTGTTCATGTTTGATGTGTCAAGAGAGGTGGCTCGAAGAGGCGATGGTGGAAACCTAATGAGGATGGCGGCGTCCCCCCCTCCACCGCTAGTCGACGGGAGGAGGGGGGATCCGAGGCTTCCTCGCAATGGTGGGAGACGTGGTTTCTACCCTTTCACTGATCCGGAATCAATTCTGAGGTTCCCTGAAATTATCCTAGGACCGAAGGTCCCTGATATTTGATCAGGCAATCCTGTGATTAAGATATCAGATCTGGAGTTTACAGAGGAAGATAGCCTTATAACCCTAACTCTAGTGGCACAATTCAGAAACAAACGGCCTTCAGTGGATGATTTTGACATATTCATCTTCAAAACTTGGGGACTTCAAGAGCGAGTGGTTGTTCGCGTGTTGGACAAAAGGCATCTGATGGTGCGATTCAACTCATTGGAAGACGTTGTCCGTGCTCTATCGTGTGCTCCCAGGAATTGCAGTGGTTGCAGCTTCTTTCTATTTCGCTGGAGCTACGATCTATACTTGAATCGGGACTCCGCTTCAATTCCAGTTTGGGTATGTCTTCCTCAATTACCTCTCCCATTTCAAAACCCTATGATTTGGCGTATTTTAGGGAATTTAGTGGGTTGGTTTCTCTGTGTTGATATGTGTACTGCTGCTATGTGCCATCCGATCAACCCACACATGTGTGTAGAGGTTGATATGTCGAGGCCACTAGTCGAGTTTGTGTGGATTGAAGCCGCTGAGGAGGTATGGTGCAAGAAGCCAGTGGTCTTTGATCATTGGGTGGACTTCTTCTCATCATTCCGTAGATTGGGTCATTCAAATGTCAATTGTAGATGGGATGTGCTTCAGAGGAAGGTCTTAGTGCAGGTGATGAATGAATAATATTTTAATCAGGCAGTTCATCCGGTGAGCAAGGTGGTGTAGAGGAAACCATCGGCATGACATTTTGATGTACCCAATGTGTCGGGGGGTTTTTGATCGGATTAAGAAGGATCTGAGGGACAAGAAAAATGGTAACACTGTGGAACAGTAATATGATAACCCGCCTTCATGAAAAAATCAATATACTATTGGGAATTTTTTTGGGAAGGAGGTTGTGGCCTGGATGGGAGGGCTGGAAATAGTACCCCAAACTAACTCAACTCAAAGTGATGCCACTTCGGGAGCCATTCAACAATCAGTAGGAAATGGATTGGACTGTGATGATGTTCAGACCAATAATCCTTTTGAGTGTTTGGCTAATGAGGAAACCATTCAAGAGTCTCCCTATGAATTGGAAGGAGGAACAATTGAAGCTGTGGAGTCTGAGGAGGATTCTAGAGCATATAAGGGTCATGAGGAGGGGATGACCCATAAGAAGAAGAAGGGGAGAGGCCGTAAGGACTTTTCGAATTTACCGGACCCCATGAGAACACGATCAGGTAAAAAATATAAACCACATGAGAAAGAAATATCATTTGCTTCTATGGTTGATGTGCAGGAGGTTCTGGGATTCAGCAATGACTTGTTACCTGTGAGTGGTAATACTGGCTGCACAGTTGTGGAGGAGCACTTGGTTTCAGGTCTCCTTGAACTGAAGAATGTGGAGAAATTGCATGCTGAGGAGAATGTTGCGAGGAAGGAAGGTGGAATATTACAGATTAGGATTGACCTAATGGATGTTGCAACCAGGGAAGGCGCGTTGGACATGATAGATCAGCCTCAATGCCTTGATATAGTTGATATTGACAATAATGTTCAGCAAGATTGTGGTTTGAAGGATGGTTATAAGGATGTGAAAATCTTGGGCGAGTGGGGTGACGTCTCGGACAGTGACATGGATAAGGGTCATGGCGTGAAACTACCTTCTAACAGTGATGTTTTTCAGAGTGGGAAGATGAAGGTGCATGGGGATGAAGGTTCTAGGACTACCCCACCACGACGAAGAGTGATGAAGGATTATTATTACCTTCCAAGGTTAGTGTCTATGAGATATTCTATTAGGAAGGAGAGTTGGGCTATGCATTCTTCAAAGGAATTTCTGGCCTTGGAGAAGCTGAATCTTCGAAGGGAATATGCCAAGGTTCTAAAACATTATGAAAGCTCAGAGTGGGAGACAGACAATGCCGAGGGTATAATTGCTAAAGGGGGTGGTGAGGAGTATGATTTCATTGATATGTAGTTGTTTCAAACTTGTTGGATCTATTGTATGCCTTTTCTTTTATTAATAAATGGTCAGAGGCCTACCTTTGACTAAGCGTTTCTTGGTATTTTATTCATGTTTGGATCTAGTGTGAAATATTATCCACACCCTTCAAGTGGGAAATAATGTAGGATTACACATTGTGTACGCTGAGTACACAACATGTACCAATGGTACACTTCTTGTACACAAAAATCTCCACCCTAGAAATATACTTATTCATATATAGGGTATACCTGAGGTCTTTTCAGTTAATACTACCTAAAAATTGCACACATGGGGTTTATCTGTGTACAACACCATAACCAGGGTACACTTGGTACCTGGATCTGTACTACTACATGGTGATGTCTCCCTAACATGGGGCGTCTTTCTAGGTACTCCACCATGTGACCATATACCACTACATTACATTTACTATAATTATATCTATTTTAGTACTAGAAACATAATTTTAACAAAAACATAATACCATAGAGTGTGTGTTACACTGTCTGATGGGGATTTCACGTATAAAAACCACTATAATTAGATGGAATCCCACATTTTCCCCAAAATAACTACAAATTGACCCCATGGGGTCCCTAAAAAAATAATAATTATCTGTAAATTTAAAATAATTAGACTATGGGTATATATGGATTAAACCATAAAAAATTCCTACCTCTAGGACGAAACCGCCTATGATCCAGTCCAATCCATGCTCTGCAACTATCCTACTACACTGTAGCTTCTCATGAGCTCCACTGTAACATTTCCCTAAGCCTGTATCTCTCTTTCTGAGTCTCTCACCCCTCTACCTATATTGTATATGATGAAGTGAATACCGAAGTGGTGGAATATGTGAACAGAAAAGGGTATGTGAGGATAAAATAAAAAGGAAAAAGGAAAAAAATTAAAAGAAGAAAACGAAAAGGAGAAGAAAAAGGGGACCAAGCCCATCATCGATACCCAACCTGAGGTTATGCCTCATGAAGAGAAAATAAAACATTAAAAACTCAACCATGAAGTTAGAATCTCAATCCAATTTCTCTTCAAAGTATATCACCATTTTTATGTGTATGAGTAAATTCAAAATTAATTAATTAATTATAAAATAAATATTATACCATGAAAATTTGGAATTCTTGAAATTCAATGAAGAACCTTTCGTATGGTAATCACCATATTCGACTACTTTTGGAGTGGTTGAAAAAAATTATCTTATAACATATACTATAATAAAATTGACATTTTTACCCTCAAGAGAATTTGAAACAGAAATTCAAATTTCTAATCATTTTCCCAACATATAAAATCATAGGGTCTTAAACATTGAAAAAGTATTCCTTCCAAAAATAATAGTTCATGGTGTAGATTACTCCTTCAGTAGATTTACAATGAATGTTATTAAGGAAAATAATAATGGTTGGGACCTTGTTTCCCTATTGGAGAATGACTTTGGTCATAGATTCTCTTACTCAACTCTTACCCATTTTTAATGTGATCATAATCATATTTCATTATACTCCATGTGAATTAAGGGAGATAATCCATATTAATATTCAAATATTACAATCCATGGATTCCATTTTTTTAATTTATAGGCATTTTTCATCAATTATATATCTCCATGGTTGTATTTTTTATTTGAAAAAATAGAAATTGATGAATTTAAAAATTAGCATAAGGCCATTGGCCAGGTCAAAGTTCACCATCCTTTATAAAGTCATAAGGAAGGTTTAAAATCATATACATGATTACCAGATCATATTCATGAAATACGTAAACCCTATTACAATGTAAATTGAAGAAAAAATGTTAGGGAAGAGAATTGGAATCAAATTAATGATTTTCATTGAGCCTCTCTATCTCAAATTTCATAATATTGGGGATACAAATATGAAATTTCTTCACTTTGAAAATAAAAATGAAAGTTAAAATATACCATATCCCATTAAAACATTAATTTTTAAACATTCACTGATTATGATTTTATTAACAATTCTTTAGTTTATTACTTCACACACCTCTTAACTGATAGAAATCAAGCTCAAAATATGAAAATATAGGTTGATGTCTTCCTTCAATTCATGAATTATATATAGAATTATTTTAAAACTCCTATTATATTGATGAATTAATTTAGTCATTATTTACAATATATTATCACTAGTGGGGAAGCTCAAACTAATATATTTACCAATAAATGTTTTATGTACTTATTAGACCCCTTTTATCTTGACCGCCTGTAGGCTGACCAAAAATTCCTCTACATTGAATTTCATACATATATTTCAAATTATATCTTTATTAACCTCATAACTTTATTTTAGAATGACATGGAAATTAAATATCTTAGGAACATTATTTTTGGTATTAACCAACCCTTTCCTTTTAAAAAAATCTAATCCTATTGGTATGGGCATATTTATAGCTTAATTTTATCTCAAAAACTGTTTGGATTCATCTATGGTGAATAATACAAGATATATTATAAACTTCTTATAAATTTTTAAACATTACTTAGAAGAAATCACCAAATAAAATAATTTCTCCTAATGTTATTATTTCTATATAATTTGATACTCTCAAATGGGACTACATTCCTAAGGTTAACAAGAGGTATGAGTTTTATGGTAATTGCATTTTTCTTATTCACAATTTTTTTAATGTTTTATGATTATTGTGATTTTTAATGGTTTAATTAAGGGGAAAAAATACTACACAATGGGTGCAAGGACATATGACCACTTCTTTACCTGAATTTTTATAAATTTTAAGGCCTATATTAGAAAATATATATTAAAGATTGTGGATAGTAGATTTTTTATCTTCTTAAAGAATTTATAAATGTTTTTGATCCAAAAAATATAATATATCCTATTGATATCCTCATATTATATGATGGATATAATACACCTTTATATAATATTAGAATAATATTTCAACAATATAAATTAATATTTAGGAAATTAATTAACTTTCCCAAATATACCAATTTTTATAAAAGATATTATAGCTACCAAAATGATTCATATAGAAAAACTATCACATATAATGAATAGTAAACTTATACTTGAATTTCTAGGAACTAGAATTTTTCAATGTAGAGATAAATATTATATATATATATATTTATATAGAAGAAAGATTTTTATCACTGATTTTTATGAAAAATATTTTCTTGAAATGTAATTACTCTCACAAGTGGGTAGATTTTTTATTGTTAAATCCATAATATCTTCTATGTCTATTTATGTTTTCCACATATATAAATTGTTAGGAGAATTATATAAGTGGAATTATATTAATATTATGATCTTTATCTAGACAAGGAGTATCCATGAGAAAAATATTGTCATACTATCTTGAAAAAGAGGCGTGAATCCTATTGATCTTAGTGCTATGGTTATTTGAAGCCTATGATTCTATAATTAATATCTCACCTCCAACTAGGGTTTTCACCTCATATATAGTTCAAATGTTTCATTAATTTTAATCATATCTAGGATTTTTGATAGGATATACAATGGTTATAACTTTTACCTCGTATCTTTATTCTACTCTTCACTTAGTAATTCTTTCAGCTCTTGTATAAAATAAATAAAACAGGAGGATAATTCTAGAGGGGATTGAGAGATATTTACTTAGGTTCATGATTATGATATCTATTAGTGATTGAAGTAACAATATGATTTTTTTATGGAAGTTTAACATGATATATTCTCTCTTGATGATAATATGATTTTCTGGGATTTCAGTAAAATTAATAATGAATATAAACATCAGCTACACCATGATAATGATATTCGAGATCTCTTTTGGAATTACCTAGGCAACCCATCTGGATTGAATATTAATAATTTTTGTTGATGTTTCTCTCTCTATTTTTTATAATTTTTTTTGGGATGCACCGTATCTAATTTTTTTTTCAAGTTTCCACTAAAATCATCAAAGTATATTACATAAATTCTAAAAATTGATATTATAGTGGTTAATTTTGGAAACTCTAAAATATTTTTTTGAATGATTATTGTCTTATATAATTTATTTTGGAAATATAAAATATCCTCACTAGTTTTTCTAGATATCCAATTATGAAAATTATATATTGTTTTAGTCAATTTATACGTCAGTTGATTGATAACTAGGTATAATAGATTCCAAACTATTAATTTGAACATATTATTTCATGATTATAGAAACCTACTTGGTTTAGTGTTTTTATTATACATATAAATTATATATTTATTTTTGGGAAAGAATAAAACTAAAATGGATTCATTATTTGAAAAAAATATCATGAAACAATAAATGTGGATTATCCTATGGATTATTTAGTAGAATAAATTTATAATTAATGATATACTCTCAATTTTTGGGTTTCATATAATATCATATTTCTTATACTAATTGAATAATTATAACAAAAGTTAATTTTTTTTATAAATTTATCTTTCAAAATCTATTTGAGGATTTCATTATAGTGAGTTCCTATATGAATTTCAAGCTAGGAATGGCCATCATGCTTTTCTGTCTTCTATTTTGAATCTTTATCATAGAAATTGATCAATACTTTTTTTAATGGTAGTGAATACAAGATATACTCACATATGGAGGTTTCATAATTATATTTTATTCTAGGTGAAAATATCTCCTCTTAGGGAGATTATTATATATTTTAGTTAGGATATTTGGTTAACATAAAAGTTTGAGTCTGGTTTTATGAGAAACTAATTTAATAAACTTAGAATTATAAAAAACCTCAGTGTTAGTGTAATTACATAGATTCCACCATAGAATAAATATATATGATGTGTTTCTCCATTTAAATGAAATATTAATGTCCATGTTGATAATTCTTCTTATTGTTCACGAGGCCCTACCACTTATAGTGGTGTTTCTTGAACTTCTCAAGAGTTCACCAATGGTACATTCTATCATTTATTAGGAAATAATTTTTCTCGGAATGTTATGATTTTGGTAATGATATTTTCTATGAAGTACGCTAACATATGGAACACTCATTGATTTTGAAATAACCTATATTATGGTGGTCACGTTTCAAAACTATTGGTCCTCCCATATGACCCCACCAATTTTTATTTATTCTTAAGATTAATTAAGGAAAACCTAAGATATCAAATATATGGTCTCTCACATTTACAAAAAAGTAGTCATGGTTTAGGGTGCGCTCTTAAAGATAATTGTGGATGAAAAAGTTTCTTTTTCTTTTTATTTTTCTGATTATTTTTTCCTTTACAAAATTTTAATGTTAGCAATGACGTATACCCCTTACTAGTTAACTATATAATGCAACAATTTTTTTTAATAATAAATTTATTGGGGATGGGTATTCTCAGCCCATTAACTAGATCACAATTCATTATTATTAATTATTTTATCAATTATCACTAATATTTTTAAAAAATAGTATATTTTATATAAATTATATATATATACATATAAACAAACACACATAAAATTATACAAAAGTGATATTGGTTCTATATATTAAAAAATATATCTGTAATTTTATAGTATTTATTAACATTACATATATTTGTTTGATATTAACATTAAAAATATATATGAAAATATATTTAATTAATAATTTCTAAAAAATGAAAAAAAAAGAAACTATATAAAATGTAGAAAATTTAAACCATTTTGAATAAATTTTCATTATAATATTATAATATTAATTATTATTATTATGATTATTATTAATGTGTTTTTTCCATTTTTTAATAAAAATATCATATTTTTATTTTGTTATTTGAAAGTAAATATGAATTATGATTAAAATAAATAATGAAATTAATCTTTTTAATATGATATATTTTATTAACATAATTATGAATCATAGTTTGGTTAATTCATGAAGAAAAACTATTGAATATAAAAGTGTTATTGATGAATTGAAATTTCTTGTTAAAATATTAAAACCAATGAAATGTTTTACTATCGTTGTTTAAATGGGTTTTATAAAAAAACTAGTAAATAGTAAATTTATTATCCTTTATGTTTCTATGGTTCTAATTTAAGTAGTTATCATTGGATAAAGAATTTATATATAAAAATAAATTCAATATTTCATGATGATGTTTAATTTCAATATGGTAAACCTGTTGGAATAAAGGAAATGTTTCATTATGTCAATGTGGAAATCTTTAAGAAAACAATAATGATTAGAGGACTATATAGTGATATTAAAAGCCATTATATCCAATATATATTAAGTTTATGTTTTTTATTTATCATAGTTAAACAAGTTAACATGAATATAGGAAATAGATAGAGTGAGAATAGGTTTACAAAATTTGTTGATCAATTGAAAGATATACTTTTAGAAGAATATAATATACCAAATTGAAATTATCATGTTAAAAATATTTTTTTATGGGATTAGGTCTACAAGTCAATATGTTCATGCCCTAATTGTAGTGTATTATATATAATTTAATATTATGATTTTTTCAAGAATCCAAAATATTAGACATCACAGTGTAATATAAAAGAAATATCTCATATTTTTTTCTAACAAAAAATTTTATTTCATAAAAAACATTTAAAATAGAGATGGTGATATGATAATAGATACTATATTAATAATTAATAGGTTCATAAAAAATCATTAAGTGTTTTTGATATATAATTAGGTATCCCAATATTTCAAAATTTTCCACATTTTTCATCAAAATCCTATACACTACAGAATATTCCACCATATAAACCTCTCTTTATGCATGGAAAATTATTCTGTATCCAGTATAAGGTGACATATATTTATATCACATGCCAAAAAAATGGAATAGAATAAAATTAAGTGAAACATTTCATAAACAACATTGCGTTAATTTAAATATCAAATAACTAATTATTCCTTTCTACACAATAAAATAACAAAAATTACAGTGCCTATGCCTCCACCTGTAGTGTGAAACCTTCACCATAATTTTTTTAACTTGTATAACAGTGACACCATAATTTTTATAAACAAATCCACTATAATATATTTGGTTTTTCATAAATGAATCATTAACATTGAGTTTAAAATCATCTACATGTGGTAACCATCTCAACTAACTATATCTTTTTTGTTTCATATTAACACCGTTGTAATGAATGATATTCATATAAATGAACAAAATAACTAAAAAATTTATTTCAATCCTCTAATTATATAAAAAATCTAATACCTAATAAATTAAATTTCAAAATTGGAAAGATAACGAGGTTTCATTATTTCTCAAAACCACACCACCAGAGGCAATCCAAACAAACCAACAAATCCCCAAAACTGTAAGAAAATATTGAAAACCATTAAATGAATAACCACTCAACTAATAAATAAATAGGAATGAAAAATTTAAACATATAGAAATTGAATATTAATATCCATTACTAAACCAATGAATAACTATAAATTTTATTTCCACTCACCAAGAAAGAAGATATGATACATAAATTTCACATCTTATGTCATGCAATAATAACTATTCTAAGAAAGGATAATTTATATCAACTAACTTAAATTATCAAATGTTATAAAATTTTCCTTTATAAAATAATTAAAATAAGAAACCCATCTCTTGAGGTATCCATACAAACCGAATAAAATGATCACACCTTTAAGTTTTTTGGGTTTTCTATATTTATAAACACAATATTATGGAAGGGAAGATACGTATAAAGGACTATATTTTCCTTGTCCTCTATTTTTTGTTTCTAAATATACGTATAAAGGCCAAGATTTTATGATTTATTATTTAATTATGGTCCTAGAAACCCTTTTATACCTAATATTTTTTTTATGAGCACCAAGTCACCCCCACATTTATTTAATATTAAATTTTAAGAGACATATTTTTTTTGTAATATTATTATCCACCAAGGTATAGTTTGAAGGAATGTGGTTCATGAATAAAATATTATTCCTCCTTTAAAAGAAAATTATGTGATATTTTAAACATACCAGACATCCCTATTTTAAAACTACATTAATTTCAATAATAAGGAAATAACACTTCACATTCCAAATAAACCCATGATAATCTATAAAACAAATGCTGGATATAAAATTTCATGGAAAATTAATTCCATTCTATGGATTTTAACATCCAATCAAGAGGGGTATTTATTTTGAATGATTGGAGAGAAAATCAATATTGATGATATTCATAATATGAGGGATAAAATGTTCTTACTAGTGTTAACAAATATATTTAGGAAGATGTCTCATTGTAAATTATATCTCAATTATTTTACATTTTCTAGATACACTTAGATATTTTTATTAGGGAGTGATAATTTAAATTATAAGGATTCAATTTATTTAAGGGGAAAATATTTAACATGCTTGATTTTAGGACACAATCTGTTTCTTTATACCACATTTCTATCATTCATAAATATATATTTTTTTATTCGATTAAATTATTTGAACTTAAGTATGAAATAAGTCATAAAAGATATAAATTTAAGTAAAAAAATTATACATTGATAGTGGAACATTACAAAAAAATCACCTAAAACCTTGTGTTAAACTGTAGAATATTTCATACTATAAATGATTAACTCCATGTAATGTATATAAATTAAAATGGTAAAATAAATTAAAAATAATAATATCGAAAGAACTATGAGGTCACTTGGATCATGTTTACACTTGAGAATATGTATTAGTAAAACTAAACGAAAAATATTTTTTTTACTAAAAGATGAATCATTATGAAATATCCTCAATATAAATTTATGGAATGACGGGAATGAATTAGGAGGTATGGATTCATATGACATCTTAATGGAATTATTACAGTTATAAAGGTAAATATGGTCCATAAAAATATGACCCGAAAAAATATTGTCATTGGATATACATGTATCTGATAGGTATACTAAATTATTGAGTTGGTAGAAACTAATTTAAAATAATATTATGCATAAATAATAAATAGTAACACAAAAACATAATATTTATCTAAAATATTTTTTTGTAAAATATTTTTATGAGTTAAATATTATTATTATCTATATGTGAAATGATACATTTGTAACACTAATATAAATATTTTAATACCAATGTATTGATAAAATTTAATTGATGATTATTCAACTAGTAATCAATGTTAGTGAATTTGGAATAAAATCATTAAGAGATAAAAATTTCTATTTCTTAAATAATTATACATTTGTATATATTATGTAGTTTTAAACTAATTGAACACTATTGAATAATGTGAGGAATATTAATAAATTTTAAAATACTAAATTAATATTAATATAACAATTTTCACATTTCATGGAATATGAATAATTTCTTTTTATTCCATAAAAATATTTTTTTAAAAGTGAACTTATCTCTTATGCACAATTATATTAAAAATTAATTTTTATTAAATCTATAATTTGATTCTGAAAAAATATTTTTACAATTTTTAATTATATATATTTTTTGATAATTATAGTATCATTATTAACATAAAAATAAGTTATCAAAGTAAATATTTGATACCATGGTAAAATAATTATTTTTCATGGAATTATTTTTAATAAAAATTCTGTAATTGTTATATAAATAAATTAAATTGATCTATTTTAAATGACGACTCCAATATAATCTTTAATCATAAAAAAATATAGACACTCATTTATTTATTAACTAATTAGAAATAAGTATAAAAACCCATAATGTATAAAAATATTTTTCAACATTAATAGTATTTTATATATCTTATGAATTAATTTAAAATATAATTTACCCATATTTTGAAAATTAATTACTTGAAATGGAGTCCAAATTCACATTAATCATTTTTTAATTTGTTAGGATTGGACATCTTATATTTTTTAGTAAAATAACAATTACCATGGAAAATATTTAATCAATGTTTTTACGTGAAAGAATAGTTAACTTAAAGTGGTTACGATGTTTATAAACTATAATATTATATATAACTTCTAAAATAACTTTATTAAGTTATAAATTTATACTCACACATTTTACTATAATTTCATCAACTAAATAACCTACCTTCCACGTGATTCCATATTTATCACATACCTAAGATAAGTTTCAAAGGAAAAGTCCCACTTTTTAACCTGTAAAATGAGATAAATCCCAACCAATTTATTCCACAATAAACCATTGAAATGTCCTCAAACCTATAAAAATCACTCCTCCCATAGTTAATTATTCCTTATTTGGTATCGCTTGGTTATAAGATATCATCTGTAGACATCCATTTCCCAGAGTTCTTTTTAGAGAAGATTGAAGTCTTGAACATGAGTATTATCCGCTCCCTAAACTTTTCTTCTTTATATTTATTTAAAAACTTTCATAAACCATACCGATATAATTAAATGAGTAAAATTATAACACCTAAATGTTATTATATTAATGTAATAATCATTTTATTTCTTCCTTTAATCCTTTTGAAAAATGAATTTTTTGAACTTGTTATGAGTAGACTAACGCCTCCTTGAACGACATATTTCTTTTTTATTACTGTCTTGCAAGGATGGTTATAAAAATGGATTTAATTAATAAATATTATTTTTATGAAATGATTTTGATTCTATAAATTTTAATAAGGCATTATATTTATAATATTAACAATATGCGGTCATTATAAATTTCATAACTTAAAATGAGCATACCAAGTGGAAAAATGATTTCTTCTTGTCATTAATTTTAAATTATATTATGCTTATATATCATTATAATTATTATTTACCATATTAAAAACAAATTAATAAAAACAATATACTTATTAAATAATTATATTATTACTAAATCACTTTATAATCATACTTATCCATGTATTATAACATGTTCTTGTCTAGGTTGTTTTAAGCACCTATATTAAAAATTCTATAAATATATATCATTGATGAATATAGGAACATAATTACTGTTAATATTAGAATATAATTATTAAATATTTTTTTGGTTGTATAAATTTATATTAATATTGAAAATCATTATTAACATACCACATTTTTAAGATATAAATCATTAGAACAAGATCATCACCAATTTCATCTTCACGAATTGTAACTAAAAAAAATCCTAAAATGAATTTATAATTTTATAAATAATTATGTATAATATATTTTAATAAATAAAATTATATTTTAATTATTAGATTTATATCAATTAATTGGGATCTACATCAACATTATGAAAATTGTACAAAAAAACCAAGGTTACTAAGATCTGATGGTAAAAATAGAAAATAACCAACAAATAAACTTATAATGAAAGTAGAACTTTAAAAAAATGAAATGTTAATATATATATATATATATTAATAAGTTTTTAAAATATTTTATTTATTTTTTTATGTTTATTATGCATTAGGTTAAATCACTTTCATGGAAGTTAAGAGTAAATTAAATTGTTTCCCACGTCAAATTCCCTTCTTCCAGGCATGTTTCATATTATTCACCAATTTTAATTTATATACTGCGCATACTTGTTATATGAAATATTTTACCATAAATATATTTATTATCATGTTAATTAAAATGAGATTATATTTTTCTCTTTTAAATTTTTTGCATCAAATTTTAGGAAAGTTATAATGGAGTTTGCTAACTAAACCTACTTTTTTTAAGTTATAAGGTCTATTCTAGAACTTCATGCCTCTTAGTTCCATATATTCTTACACATCCTATTTTATATTATATTAAATAATATATATACAGGTAAAATTAAATTTTTAAATCAAATACATGAATTTATTATTCATAATTTGATAATGTTGTTAAGTGTAATTCTTAACCTTTTTAACAATAAATTTTCATCCAAGTCAATATTATTTCTTTAAAAAAATGTTTTATTTTATTCTATAAAAAAATATTAACTATAGAATATGAGCATAATATTTCTATTTAACTATTTTTAGTGAAATGACTACTATTATTTTAAATTATATGGGTTTCAATAATAATGACTTAAAATATTAAAAACACATTTTTTCCATGTTCAAATATTTATCATCCAGTCCATATATTTTAACATAGACATTACATCCTTTCAAGGTTAACTTATTTGTATTTATTTTAAATTCTTTATTTTTCATGTTAAATTCTTGAAAATTATTATTGGAGGTGGCCTGTAATTTCATCTTGATATGAAAATGTTAAGAAATATTTTCTAAAATTATTTTTTCATAGATCCTATTTAATAATATTATCCAGATCCAAAAAATCTATCAACATTATTGTTTTGTTTTAAAAAATACACTATAAATTACCTTTTATTGTACTTCTTTTTTGTGATTGAATTTTGGTATCATGTAATTAAATTTTGGTTGTCCTTTTTATTTGAAAAAAATTAAAATGTTATGAAACTCACTTTTTTTCCATAGGTTCTTCACGATTGGATATATGATTGATTTTAGGTGTAAAAAATATTTATATATGCTTATTTTATGATGGGTAGTTCCAATATCACCCTCTAATTCATTTTTTTATAACACCATGATATTTTAGAAAGGATTTTATTTTAAATAAGTATTTTTTTGATAAGATAGGTTACACAAAACATCAATATTATGTGAATTGTACTTTTTTAAAAATCATGGTAAACATAATTTAATTATATAATGTGAAAATAATAATCTAACACTCAAAATTAGTTGACATGAAATAAGGTTTAGAACATTTAAAGTTTAATAGGGTCATTCTTCTATAATTGTAGTTTTTATATATTTAATTTTAATCTAAAATTTATATTTTTGAAATTTAATATTTAAATTTAATGAAAATGAAATGAAATTTTGAGTTCATTATGAAAAAATTATCTTAGGGTGAATTTTTATTATTTTTCTAAAAAGGTTGATTTTTAGATGAAAAGTGATGAATTATAATTTGGAAAATACTATCACTTTTAGGACATTATAATGATATAATAATGATTTTAATATTTATGAAACATTTTTCCTATAAAAAATATATTTCATAATTAAAATAAATTAAATAAAAAATATATAATGTTTAATTTATAAACCCATGTTTAGCATCATAAATCCAAAGTGATATTTTTTTACAATAAAAGAAATATTTTGGATCATTTTAATTAAATATTTAATTAAAAAGTTATATTTAGTTTATTTTTGGTTTTAAAGTAAAATTAATCCCATTTTATTAATATTCATCTAAATAATTCATTGTAATCAAAATTATTCATGAATTTGGAATAAAATAATTTTTTGGTTTAAATGAGTATTTTTATAAAAAAATTTATTCGTTGCATTACATGTAATTGTTTTAAAATAAAATTTCAACACATCTATAAATAGAACCTTAGAAAATGGATTCCATATTTTAGATCAACATGTTCTAATTTTTTATTGCGGTTAATTTCTCTTTTAGTCATTATGAATAGTTACCACAGAAAAAGATTGTCACCATGGTAAAGGTAAAAATGGTTAATGAGGGGGGTTAAACTAAGTAATAAGGCTTCAAATGTCTCCATATAATATCTTTAATTTTATTGGTGGAGCTGGTTCTTAACATAAATTATTTAATATATTAAATTAAAATAATCTGGATCCACTTTGTGTGAATTTTTTTTATATTTAAATGTTCCTAATATTTATCTGGGCGCCACTCCTCTCACTTATAAAAGGGAACCTCATCTCCTCACTTATCAACTAGCATTGAGTAATTTAAATCGACCAATATCGTGACCAAAACATTTTTTTCCACACTATTTTATTTATTTTTTTATTTTAATCATTCCATTTTGTCTGTGTTTGTACCCTTTTAAATTTTATACTTTTATGATTCTAATAGAGGAACATAGTATGTGAACATGTTTCTATAACTAATCCTGTGAAATTATCACTATTAATTCATGATATCCCAAACACTGTGGTCAAACCTTATAGGTTTTGTGGTGTGTCTAGTGTAGCATTTAACAATCACTTGGAAGGACCCCCCATGTGTGATATCCCTCCTCCTTTCTCCTCCAATTCAAGGTGTTCTCTCTTTTAATTTTTTGTATAATTTATTTATGTCATGATTTTACTGATTCAATTTCATCCTATAACTTATTTATATTTCCCTTATCCTATTTAAATTATAATTTCATTGGTTAAAACCTAAGTGAGGTTTTAGTTCTAATGTACTTTGGATATTGTGACCAATTATTATAGAATGCTCTTTAGGACTAGTTCCTTATATAATTGTGTGTCTAGTTACATTCATACATAGTTTAGGTGGGTGTTTCAATCCTTTTCCTTTACAAATAACACCTTGGTATTCTTGAGCCTTTTTAAATTAATTTTATCTGATTGTAACTTGTTTTTTAACTTATAAATTTGATTTTAAACCTCAGAGGCTAAAGGATTGATTTAAAGTGAAATACCCAAGAGTTTTTATTGTTTAGTTTTTTGTAATATATATATAAACACTATTGGGTTGAAAAAAATTCCTAAATAACCCTTGTAAAGGGTATTTTTTATTTAAAGGTATTAATTTCCTTTTATAAAAAAATTCATGTTGGTTTTTGGGTAAAAATAGTTTGATTAGATTTTTGTTATTTTGGTGGCTTTAGATATTAAACTTGGAGATTAATGTGTTTTGAAGAATGAATTGAATTATTCCTCTTTATATGATCATTTGAAATTATTTATGGATTTTTGTATATATTCAAGGTATTTGTACATATCTATATGTACACTTATGTTCACATACTTTTTCTTTGAAAATTAATATATATATAAATTCTATAGAATTTCTTCGCTTAGTTTTTTTCCAAAATAATCTCAGGTTTCTATGATTATTTCAAAAAGATGTTTCAAAAGTCTGATTTTATAAATAATGTTATTTAAGGTATGTTTTTAACTTTTAGATTGTTTCCAAAAACTTATATTGGGATTTGAAATGAATTTTTTAAAAGAATGGTTTTATAGAAAATTGTTGCTATTTTAAAACTACAAGGCGTTGGTGGAACCATGATTTTTTTAAAACTGTAAAAATCATGGAATACATATCTATTTTGGTGATTTTGGAACATTATGATTTGATTTTAAATAATGGATGAGTGCAAGGAGGTTGGTGGAGAAATTATAGTTAGTTTTTGTTGATTCTTGATTAAGACAATTTTGGTAAAGTCTAACTCACCTCCCACCCATTATTATCATTATGTGTTCATAAGAATATTTTCAATTGATGATAGATAGTTATTATATTTTCATGATTAGAAGAACTAGATCCATAGTGGGGATATATGTTCCTTGGTCATGGGAGATCACCAATGGTGATTCTATTTGAGAGAAATAGTTTTGTTGTGGATATAAGAATCCATTGAATAACTTGCATATTGTTTTTAATCATGTACATATGTACATCATTCCCCATTTATTAATTCAAAAATACCCCCTTCATAGACAAAACATTCTTAAAACATTTCCTCAAAACCTGGGGTAGAGAATAATTAGAAAGGGTGAGCTCAGATGATCAATATGATTGAACATAAGAGATATCAATCATTAGTCATAAGTTATAAAAAGGTGAGAATAAGATAAAAAAATGGCAACACAATCAATAATTACAATAATCATACCCAATTAATCAAATATTTCTCTTCAGGAAACAAGGATTATGGTTTTTCTTGAAAAAAATGACATAAGTCATAAGATTGTAAACTCATCAATAATCAATAATGAGATATGAAAACATATCATTCGAATAATAAATAATATTTTTTCATGCAACTAACTATAGAAAATCATTTCATTTCTCAAGGATCACTACAAATACAATTACATTGGATTGGGTTCACTCCCCATTCCATTATATCTTTAATCTATGTTTAATCCAAAGTCTATCATATTAAAAATAGTCATATACTGAACTAGGATCACTCCCCATTATAATCCTTATTATCTCACGAGTTATACTTATTTACCCAATGAATTATATAACTATATAATTTTCGACCCATGCATAACATAATTAAAACTATAACTATGTGTTACACAAGATGATAAAAAATTTATCATATCACAAAATCATATCCCATATAAGGGACATGAGTTTCATAGACATTTCATAATTATAATAATAAAAAAATAGGTAAATAATAAAAAGGAAACATTTGATCATATTTCCACGAAATCATATGTAACAATGAAGGATGATGTTATAGATAAAAATAACTTTAAATACTAATAGAATTTTTTTTTGAGGAAAATAACATTTTCATTTGAAGCAATTTATTTAGAATCTAAATTTTTTTAAAAATATCAAGAATAATATTTTATTTCAAAATAAAATACGAAAAATATTAATGATTTTTTAAATTAAATAGTTCCATAATGGAGGGGAGAGAAATTAATGAGGTGTATCTTAGAGCACTAATTCCTTTTTCATTTTCAATAAAAAGTCAAAATCACAACATTTAGAAGATGATAAGAAGATTACTTCTTTAAATTGGTAAGGAAAATAAATTATTTTCAAAAATGATTTTAATTATTATTTTTAGAATATGAAAAACATTTTAATGTGAAATATAAACATGTAAGAAAAGATTACCTATAGAAGGAAAAAACAAGGCCATATTTCCATAAAACATTTATTTCTGTATGTTACTTACTTAAAGATTAGAAAATTAAATGAAATAAAAAATATAAAAAAATAACTATAAGATAATAAAATAACTAATATTTGGGAGATATATTTCATATAATAGAATTGTTATAAAACTTAAGAAAAAATAATCATTGTAAAATGATATTGTAACATAAAACCCTTACACCAAGTCTGTCTTGCGGCATAAGGGATCTAAACACTGGTATAATAAATTTAAAATTATCAAAATTATATAAAATAACCATAATAATACATATAATACCATATATTTTTTACTCATATAATTTCATCACCCGTTCATTAACAATCTTTCAAGATCATCATCATTTTGTGTGTTAACTACTTTATTTTTAATGTATCTTTTGTTTTGGGAGTTATGTTAATTGTTCTTTAATCAAGATAAATTAATATATATAATTTTAAAAATAATATAAATATTATATATATTTATTAAATACATATTTATAACAATTCATATATTGTGGTGATGAAACATAGATTACATCGCTATGCGAAGACGATAATCAATTCATACGGACGAGCGATGTTTCCATTTTTGATGGATGTATATAAAAAATATAAATATTAATTAACCCTTAAATAATCATTATTATGACATAAATATCATATATGATAATTAAATATATAATAATAACCCACCATTAATAAATTTTTTGAAAATGAGTCGTATCGCTATATGGAGGCGGTTTTCCTCTTTTACACATGAGCGAAGCTTTTATCTCCCATTATATTAGAAAAAGATGTTAAATAGTTGTTATATCATCATAATTACATCCTATTATGTCAGTGATACTTGATATATCATTTTTTTGTGGATAAAATTTGTTTATATTATGTATAAGAGGAAATAAAAGATAATGTGTTTTGTTAAGACCTACACCTCCTCTTAGAGAGATATCCTTTAGACTAATACTTAATCATCAAAATAATGGCCTTAAGAGAAGAAATTAAATTCTATTATGAAATGATTTATTATTTAAATTTTTCATAATTGATATGTTTTGAGATTTAATGGTAAAATTTTCTGAACAAGGGAGAATAATAGGTTCCCTTTTTAAGTGACAGTATGAATGCAAGTGGAATTTCATCAAAGATTTCAGTGATTTATGGAAACAACGATTGGAAAGTGCATAAAAATTTATATTAATTATAATTTAAGTTAATATAATTTTTATATATCTTTATAAAATAATAATATCATTTTTTTGGAAATTATTCAATTATCTCAGGGTTTAACCATTGACAAACCTGTTTTAACCATAATAGTGGTATTTTTTTTATTGTTTTTACTATTTAATACGATAAAAAATTAAGTTGAACATATTAAATTATATTATTTATTATGATTAAAAATATATAATTTATTTTATTATATTAAATTCGTGTAATTAGAGGAATTTAACTTTACCTATGTGAAAAAACGACAATGAAAACCTATTTTTGAAAAATGATATTAAAGCTTAAAAGATAATTTACTTGGATTAATTACCTTGTAAAAAATAGAAAATTAATGTAAAAATATTATATTTAATATATAAATTATAAATTTCATTATAAAAAATTATTTAATCGAGATCAAAATAATTTATTAAGATAAAATCACATTGCGTGCATATAAACAATTTTTCAGAAAAATGAGTTTTTTATGACCCAAAATGAACTTATAACAAAATATTATATAATAATGATTCATCTGTAATTGATTATATTATTTATAATTAAATTATAATTATGTTACACTAATATAATATTCCAAACAAAATGGGACATTTAATTTAATGAAATGTTTTTTTTATAAAAATTCATATTTTTACTATTCATTGAAAATAAATCTTTTTGTAAAGAACCTAAAGATTCACCCTAATTTAGTATTAAAATTATGATTTAAAAATTTATTTTCCTTTCAAATAATAAAATTTCTAAAAATGATAGACATTAATTATTATATTTATTTTCCAAAAATTTTATAAAAACCAATTTTAATGAAAACATATTTTTGAAGCCTAAAATAGTTTTACTAAAAATATAGTATGTGTTTGTTATGAATTGACAAATATATTTCATTAATAAAATGAATATATATATTTTTCATAATGTGGTTATCACTATTCATACATTCTAATTTGATGGCTG
This sequence comes from Viscum album, assembly GCA_963277665.1. Classification (NCBI taxonomy): domain Eukaryota; kingdom Viridiplantae; phylum Streptophyta; class Magnoliopsida; order Santalales; family Viscaceae; genus Viscum; species Viscum album. Next base: position 1,032,839,929 of record OY728128.1, on the reverse strand, counting down.
CGTTATAATGTTTTAATATATCATGCTTCATAAAGTCTCAGGGTTGCATGATAGGAAAGATATCGAATACATTGAGCTTTAATTCAAAGGAAATACATATAAATTATTGGGGTGTTACCTTATACCCCCATTAAAATTAATTTAAACATCAAAATTCCATCACTCTGGTATAAATAAATGATGATATCTGTAATTCACTACATCCTTGAGTTCCCATGTAGCTTATAAAATTTCTGATTTCTCTAAAAAAACATTAACCAAGATAGTAGTATTGTTTCATAGAACATTATCTCTACAATAAAATATTTCTAATAGTTGTTCGTTATATAAAATACCATACTCTATTGGTACAACCTATGAGTTCAGTACATTTGAAGGATCGATAATATACTTCATTATGATGGATACATTAAATACATCATGAACCTGGGAGAGGATTGGAGGGAGTTCTAATATATAAGCTATAATCAATACTCAATTAAGAATATACAAGGGAACATCATACCTAAGGCTTAAATTCAAATTCTTCCCAAATCTCATAATCGATTTCCATGGATAAATTATTTGGGAAACCTTATCACCAAAATTGAATTCCAGATCTCATAGAAGATTGTTATAGTGACCCATACATTTCATATATAAACATATCATCTTATCAGATTAATATTCCATACCTAAAATTATAATACACAAGAGAATATTATAGGATTACTGTCACGACCCATCCTCGGGGCCCGGGCCGTGACTACACCAAGCCCCCCTTCCATAGGCCAGGGGATGGAAAGTAGCACCAAAGGCGTAAATACCGGTAAAAGGGAAGACATTGCCTTTATAAAAGTAAACAAACATAACAGAGTACTCAAGTTAAGTAAGCACTATGTAAAATTGAGTTCAAAAGTAAGTGCAGGAAAGTAAATTGGATAGTATACAAACCCAGCTGAAAGTACAGTACAATTGAGAAAGAAAGTACAACAGCTGTATGGTAAAGCAACAACCACCGAGTCATCCTCCGGAAATCCCACCTGAAGGGTGGGTACATATAGTCTTGTCGGTACCTCGGGTTCGTACGTTCGCTCCGTGTATGTCCCACAAGGTGGTCCACCTCCGGATACCGTCCAGCTCTACAAGACTCAACCATGATCAGTGATGTCCGTCGTCTGCAACCAACACAACGTAGTGCGGGAATTTCCCGTGCAGGGGTGAGTATAACGATACTCAGTAGGGGCCCTGATACCCCCGAAGGTCTCCTAGAATCTACGAAGGATAAAACACAAAGGAAAGATACAAACACGAAGTATCAACCAACTCACCTTAGGTATATTCCCATATATATACCTAAGTCATCAATCTCAGTTCGGCTCTAACTTCCGAGCCCAAGAACAATCTGGTCCACACAAGAAAGAAGTAAATCAAATCAATGGTAATGATTGAAAGACAAGACTCTGATCACATAGGTATACTACTCATGAAGATGGGTGGAGATGATTAGATGTAGCCTCTGAATCATATCCTCTGTCGAACCCACGTAGGATCCAAGTACAAAATTCATCGCTGCCGAACCCACGTAGGATCCAAGTACAGTAACCATCACTGCCGAACCCGAGTAAGATCCAAGTATATTCGTCATCGCTACTGAACCCACAGAGGATCCTAGTTCAATCGTCCTCACTGCCGAACCCACGTAGGATCCATGTACAGTCATCTTCTTCATCGAACCCACGGAGGATTTCAGCACAGTAGTCGTCGCAGTCGCAGCCTACTCTAGGGTTCCTGTACATAGCGTACTCAATTCCGGGAGGGTCTTCTCCTTGATTAAAGGGGTCGATACATCAACTGTCACGAAGTCTTGAGATGATGTATTCACAAGTTCTGTCTCGCCAAAAAAAAACCCAACGCAATAGACGACACGTCAAACGGACGCCCGGTCGGAGAGATATTGGCTTTTCCGTTCTAGGATCTCGGTTGCAATATACTCGTTCCAGACCCAGCCATTTACCAAAGTTTTCCAAAGCACACTTAGAGTATCGTAAAAGGACTGCCTTGTCGATAGGGTCCTAGTGCCGTAGATGGAACATCGTTCGGACACGCGATCTTCAAGATTTTCACCTTTAATTGAAAACGGACCCGAGCCGTTAAGCCTAGTGGGATGGCGGGTTGGGTCACCTAGTTTTGGCGGGTCCAACCCGATTGGGACGTTGAACCGACCCAAAGACTCGCGCGGCCCGGCCTGAGGGGCGCGGCTCGAAGTGGCATGACCCTGCCCAGCGGGGCGCGAACCAGTCCGGAAAGGGCACGGCCTGGCCCGGCGGGGCGCGGCCCGACCCAGAATGGCGCGGCGCGGCCCGACCTGGTGCATCCTGGCTCGGCCCGGCCCGGTGCGGCCTGGCTCGGCCTGGCCCAGTGTAGCCCGGCTGGGCATGACCCGGTTGTGCGCGGCCCGGCTGGCTCGACAAGTCGGGTGAGCGGCTCGGCCCGAAGGCCGAGCGGTCGGAGGCAGGTGCACGGCCCCCCGGCTGCCCGAACCGGCGGCGCCGCCCTCCCAAACCGGCCGGCTGGAGCCGACCGGCCTTCCGGCGCAAGCGGCCCGCATGGGCGGGCCGTGGGTTCTCCAGCGCGGCACCCTCCTGGCACCTCGGCTTTGCTTCGCCCGGCCGGCCGATGCAGCCCGCAATACAGGCCACGAGTCCTGCTGTACAACCGTCACGATGGCGCCAGCTTCCTCCGTCGTGGCTTGCACTAGCCGCAGCTCCGCGTCCCCAGCACTGCCCGACGGCACCGGGCTTCTTCCGTCGCAGCCCGCTTGGCCGCAGATTTTCTTTACATGTGCGATTGTGGCCCTTGCGCCTCCGGAATCTTCCATGTTCTGCCTCCGATCATTGATTCCATATAATTTAAAGAAGATCAAATGGTGGGTCATCGGGCCGTGTTTGTTCGGCCCGCGCCCTCCACGTTAAGCGATAACAATAGGCCAAGACAATCATGATTATACAACGAAAAACCGAGGCACAAAATTTAATCCATTAAATTTGAACATAACCCCTACCTCGATAATTAACATCGCACGTCGGGCATCGCGGAAGATGGTGTCGTGAGGAAAGGATTTGTAGGCACCGTCGGAGTACATCCGAGGAGGAAGAGGCATATCCACACTTGTTGTGGAGAATATAATGGATGGCACATCATCGTTCTTCATGGAACCGGCGTTCTTCGTTGAAGAAGTCAGTGTTCTTCCCCAAAAACTCAAGAGATCTTCCCAACTCTTCTTCACACAATGAAAGCCTCCCCCAAAATAAAATAATAAGCTACCCTATTATTTTATTTAACACAAGCCATTTAAAATTCAAAAATTCAAACCACTCATTAATTAAATGTGTTGGAAATTAATAAAAGAGAGGGAGAGGATGTGGAAGATCTCATAAATGTTGGAAGAGTTGTAAACATTAAACAAGGGTGTTTAATGTGGGGTTTAAGGGAGTTATTTGGGGAGTTTAATGAGGGTTAAGGGAGATGAAAGGTTGTGGTTTGTGTGGGCCCCACCTCTCATATATCCACACATGGGAAGTTGGGTGGTTTTGGGCCCCACCAACAACTTCCCATGTGAGGGTTTAACTTCTATAGATATAAAAAAAATGCTCTAACAATTTAGTTTTTTTAAACTAATCCCCCAAATAATAATACTCAACCCACTTAAAACGAAACTGCGGTAAATGTCCCATTAAGCAATTACCGGAACTGCGAGTTCATCGGTGCCCTAAGATTTCAATTTCGAGCACCAGTTCAAAAGATAAAAATTCCCGCTCATTCGTTTACTGAACGTACCCGATCTAAACTTCAGAAATTGATTCCGGGCACACCGGGCCTCGGAATAACGTGCCGTCAGAAGCCACAGACTCGTAAAATTCTAAAGTATTTTAAAAAAAAATTCCTTGAAATTTCTGGGAATTTACAATTACTATTTTTTGAAACTTGGATATTTAATCAATTTTTTCATAAAATATCTACATAATATCGCACTAACTTATTCATAAGTAGAACCGTTTACAATCTTGTTATACTTGAAACCTTACTTCATAACCTAGGGAATAGAAAAATAATAAATTGTGATATCATATGCTCAGTGAAGATAAAAGAAGTAGATAAAAATGATCAAATAAACATAACATGAGCATAAGTGTTTTATAACTAGACATTAACATTTGAAAACCATACATTATATCAAAGATCATAATCTTATGTTATGTCATAATGCTCTATAATTAATAAGATATGAATCATAATGTAATAAAAGTATATAAAACATTAAATTATAAAATTATAATAAGAAATAAGTTTTTAATATACACATAATAATATAAAATAATTTTATTAGTCTAGGATCACTTCCAAGACTATCATAGGGGATTGGATTCACTTCCCATTTCATTATGTCCTTATTCAAGGTTAACTTCCAACACTATCATAGGGGACATAATGAAATATTGAAGCGGGGTTTCTCCACATTAGAGTTGTTATTATATCATTAGATATCCATATTTATCTAATAAATTAGAGGGATATATAATTTGAGTCCCCCTAATCACAGAAGGAAAATCATACATATGTGTGACATAAGATAATAAAACCATCATCATCCCATAATATCATAACCCATGGATAGGAAATGGGTTTTATAAATATTTCATCATTCATCATATCATTACCCTTGGGAAATAAATGGGATTCATAAAGGTTTCATAATAACTTAATTGAATCACGGGGAAGAAATATGTTTCATTGAATAATCCTCTAACTATAGACAACATAAGACATTGAAATAAATAAAGTGGATGGTTTCAGTGAATCATATCCCCATTAAATAATAAGTAACATCAAGGATATTATAATATATGAAAAATACAATTTAAAGATCATTGAGACCTTTATTGAGGGAAAATCAATTTTCCCTTATAAATCAATTATTTAAAGTCTAAATATTTTCAAAATTTAATGGAAAAATTATTCAATAAAAAGAACCTTGGATAATTTTAAAGGAATATTAAAATAATTTTGTGGTCATGATGATGAGAAATTCTGTTCACTTGATTTATGTAGAAATAATAATTCCTTTCACATTTTTGGTAAAAATTTAGTAGTCCCTTGTTAAGAAAATGATAAAACCATTTCTTTTAATTTTTTTTGTAAAAATTAATTCATCGATAAAAATGAGTTTTAAATATAATTGGATTATACTAAAAACATCATTGAAAACATTTTTAGAAAACATGGATGTGGAAGAAAAATAGTTTTTTTCTAAAAAGGGAAATAAAGTCGTGTTTCCTTAAAAAAATTATTTACATCTATTGATTTCTTAAATTGTTGAAAATTGATGGAAAAAATTTAATTTCAAAATATAACCAAAGTTTAATAAATTTAAGGTAATTCTTGAGAGATAGGATATAAAATTTAAATATCATAAACTTAATTATAAAGAATCCCGAGAAACAATGATATTGTAACATAAATCTTATACCACCTTTGTATTTTTTGAATAAAAAAATCTTGAAATTTAGAAACGTATACATATATGTAAATACCAATAATTTTTTTAATCATAATAAAATAAATTTGTTAGATATACACTATATAGACGAAAAAAGTGGTGAATATGGCATGTGTCTCATAGAAAAAAAAGTGAGATGATAATATCTTACCTCACGTTTAAATATCTTTAAAGGTTCTTTTAACATATCATATTTTAAGGTACACTCTTTATATGTTTAAGATAATGTTTTCATATTTGAAGTGCTTAAGAACTATTTTTGGGAGTTTCTACACAACATGGGTTTGAAACTTCCTTATAGAAAAATTTATTCCATAATAATAACATCTTAGATTTTAAGGTATGATATTTTGATGTTTAAGAGTGTTTTCCAGTTTTAGAGTGATTAATAGAAGTTTTTGGGATTTTCTTTGAAACCTAAGATTAGGAATACCAATAGGACCATTTTACACCATTATAAATATTTAAGTTGTAAATATATCAATGGTGATATATTGTGAAAATGATTTTAGGAATAGAAATATAATAGGATGTAAATCCATTTTTATGCCATAAATTCCTTCTACACCATAAAAAATTATTTTGTTCCATAAAATCATTACTTTGGATAAATTTTAACAGTGGAATGTGTTTTTTGACCTACACGAGTTATGGGAGTTTTACGCCAAGAGTCTAAGGATTATTCTATAAATTCTTCATCCATGTAGGTTTCTATCGAAATACACATATGATATTTCTTCATTCATTAGGTTGATAATCCCATGAACCCTAAGTATTATTTTAGGTGATTTTGGCTATCTCTTCCCCTTCTATGTTCTGTTTTTTAACATTCCATCTCTAGATCGGTTTCATCACTTCTTTCTTGTAATAACCCTTTTTTCTTGTTTGTTTGTATACTGTGGTAGCGGTTCTGCTACTGTTTTGGATTCCTTGAAATTTTGGTGAAATATATTTGATTCATACCAGATTCATTATATTACCTTGTCATGTCGGATGATCCTTCTTCTGGTTGTGGTGTAGTGAGTATGTTTTTCAATTTATGTGAGATATAACCATCAACTATTTCTTGTTTATTATATATTATGATTCAAATATATCGGAATAAATCACAAGGATCCCATTGGTTATTCTAAATTCCTTCTGGTATCGGTGGATCCCACTATGGGTATGTGTGGCCTAAGTTTTAGGTAGGTGGTTATGTCTCTAGCCTTTGTTGAATGAACTGTGTTAGATCCTATTTTATAAATTTATTTATAAATAAATTGAAATAGTTATTTTTTTTTGGGTAAATGGATTTGAAATAAAATATTGTTATCCCATAGTTTTTTAAAAGATAGTGGTTGTTTTCAAAGAATCATTAAATATATTATTTAAAGATTCTTAATAAATCTAAAAGTGTTGTTTGAAATTTATTGTAAAAATACCAATGATTTTTTTGATAAAATACAGCACATGGGAAGCCTTGGGTACTTAAGTGAAAGGTTTAGCCAGGGGCCATCGTCCAATTTTTTTGTATGGGGGGGGGGGGTTCACTCATGGGATATTCCTCTTTTGACTTGGATAAAGTTTCTTGGTAATTGATTGAAATTATTAGGGACTTCATTCATGGGGAATTCTTCTTCTCTTTAGGCTTATATTCCAAGGAATTATTTGTGCACTTGTCTGTGATTCTGCTACGATTTGTCTGCTAGTCTAACTGGCTACGATCCCTAGGCATGTTCATCATTGTTATTTGTTTTTTTGTTGTTCTATATTTTATATACATGGATTGAATTTGATTAATTTTTATGGAAGTTTTTATTTGAATCTATTTTACCGAATTTTTTTGGAACTATAGAAAAAGGAAAATATTTAACATGTTTTCGATATAAAATACATTATCATTTAATATTCCATGTTTTCTTTAAAATGAACATATTTTCATTGTTTATATATAATTGATATATAACACTTGTGTGGGATTCTACTAAACCTATTTATCTTACACCCTAAACACCCCTTCAAAGGTGTGTAAACTTGGTAATATATTTTAATTAAGGAAAAATAAAGGGATTGTAGTGTGGATACAAGGTTTCTATTAGTCAGTTTTGGGTATATGGGGAGGATATGATGGGATGTTTCCCTCATTATGACATGAACTAGTTAGTTTATATTCTTTCCTTTTCTCTTGGACTTGTACTTTGGGGTTTTTATTACTTCTGGAGTTGTATCACTTTTTATATCTTGTTTCATTTATGATATATATATATATTCTATATATTATTATGATATTTGTTTCTGTTATAGATATATATTTCATGTTATCAGTTTTATTTAGGGAGAAATTGTTCTCTTTGGTTATTATTGATGATCGAGTTATGGATTCCACCTAGTGGGGATCGAGAATTCCCTTCAGGTGTGTGATGAATCAGTTTAGGTGATATTTTTTGAGGATATCTTGGGTTGACTCATGAAAATTTAAAATTAGAGGCTGATTTGTCCTCAAGAGTCCCTTTCTAGGGACATTTGGTAGACTAGAGATAGGATTGTCTGAAACTGATGGGTAGTTTACAATAAGTTTTTGGTTAGTTCTTTCCACGATGAGACTCAAGTAACTATTGGATATTGAGATGTGGGTCTCATGTGTTGAGTTCTTGATCTTAGTCTTAGTTTTTTATAGTTTTTTTGGTTTGAACTGAGATTATCCTATTTTCCAATTTATTCTTATTTACATAATTTAGTGATATGCCTTCGGGAAGTGTTCCATAGGTTCTACAAGAGGGTGCAACAGATTCACCGCTTGGGAATCCACCTTTTTATTAGAATCTTATGTAGGCTATTGTGTGGGAATTTTGTTCCATATACCAAAATATATAAAAAGTGAAAAACTTACTTGTTAAGGTAAATTAACGATCTAGAAGAGAATGTGATACATCATAGGTGTTTATATTGGACATTACCCCTTCCCTTATTAGTATGAATGATCCCCAAGAGGCAGAGGGATGACCAGAAAAGATTGACCAGATCTCTGACTTCTAGGATACACCAAATACCATTAAGGTAAAGTACACAACCTTCAAAATATAGGGCCCTTGAAAAAGTTTGAGGGATTCCCTATAATACAAAGATAAGAATGTGGTCCTAGACTATCAGTGTTTTAAGACCCTATTCTTCCAGCAGTTCTATCTAGAGTCTCTAATAATGGAAAAGTCTTTAGTGTTCCTCTCTTTTACATAGGAGGAGTGTTTGGTGTCAACGTACACCAATTATTCCATAGAGTTTTATCATTGTCTCTATAATTTGTGAATAATAATCAACTAATGTATTAGAAGTACCTATAAGGATTGTGACTAGATATAAGATAACAAGTATTTATATAGAATACTTCTATCGATGAGGAGATTATAGACCATGATATAATGAACGAAATGGATATGGTAGGCAAGATTTTATATTCTTAAAATTCTCTTCCACCTAGTGGAATATCAAGTAGAATTTATGGAAAGAAGAGGAAGTGGAATGAAAATCCTCAGAGTGGTGAAGGTGGTTATCCACATAAATCATCCTCTACACCATAAGTTACAACTAGTAGTGTGACCCTAACTTTTTTTTTCAGTGTGGAAAAGTTGTGCATGACTGATGTTCTTATCCCAACCCAATAAATATATGGAATGGTTGTGGATACTAATACCAACAACAAATATAATTTTTGTCTATGTTTATAGTCCATTATGGTCTAGGATTCTTGGATCCAAATGACACTTATGAACCATTATAAGCATCAAAGTCAAAAGGGATCCATCCATAATACTTATAGTTGAAGCACCTTTACAATGTGGTTGTGTTTTTGGTGGAGTTCGACAAGGGTCTTGTAAATGTGAGAGGTACAAACATTTTTTAACTTTTAATAGCAATTAAATTATTTAATATGAGTTCCTCCATCTCATTTATATCAAATTTTTTAGTTAAGGTGTTTAAATTTATAATAGAGCACATTTCACTATTCATGGAGTTAGATAAACCTATTGGAAAGAGGAATTAATATGGGTTTCAGTGTTCTTCATGTTCTTTATCAATAAATGATATGGTGTATGTTTGGGATTTCATTTTTCTTATTTTTATTTATTTTATGTAATCATTATAATGTATTGTATTATTTCACTTTATGGTGTGTTTGATTATTATCATTGATGGGTCAAATTATTTATTTCTCATGGGAGGTATCCAGTGTTTTAGGGAAAGTGGGATCTGAGGTTGGGTCATGCAGGACCATTCTATCTAGAGATCTAGAGATTGTTTTTTACTATTAAACTCTATCTCACTATAGTTTCTTATATTTTTGATATTCCTACACCTTTTTAGGAGTTTTCAGACATTTTTACAAAAACTTCTCTTGCATTCCTCTAGAAAAGGATATAGATTTACTATTGATCTAGTAGCAAGTACACAGCTGATCTCGATACTGACTTATTTCATATAGCCCACATAGATGGAAGATATGAAGATCTAGTTTTATAATCAAATTAAAATGATTTTGTTCATCCTCATGTTTCTCCATGGAAAATCCTAGTGTTATTTAACAAGAAGGCTTATGATTCACTTCGATTGTGCCTAGACTATCTGATATTGAACTTGGAAACCGTTAAGAATAAGTATCCTTTTCCCAATGTGGATTATTTGTTTGATTAGTTAAATGAGTAAAGGTGGTTATCAAATATATATCCTCATCTAGGATACCATTATTTCAGTGTTCAAGAGTCTGATATATCAAAGGGGGATTTCAGGGGCCAGTATGGCCATTATTAATATATTATTATACCTTTTGGTCTAACTAAAAGTATATTAATTTTATTGGATATGATTAACACAATATTATATCCATATATATATACCTTTGTAATTTTTTGATGATGTTTTGGTTTATTCTAGGTATTTATGTGAATGTGAACCATATATGTTTGGTTTTGGAAATCCCAGGGATTCACCATTTCCATGGGAATATTTTCAAATTCAATTTCTAGATACAAAAAATGAGGTTCATGGGAAACAAGATTTATGAACATGGATTATCAGTTGATCTTTAGAAGGTGAAAGTTGTCTTTTCTTTGAAGAATACATGTAATGGATTTGAGATATACAGATTATTTAGGCTTCTAAGATACTATTAGCATTTTGTTACGGATTCTTCAAAGTTGGCATCACCCTTAACTGCAATTACTTAGAAGGGGGAGAGGTTCATGTGGGATGCAAACTATGATTCCTATTTTTATGAGTTAAAGTGACTTATGGAATCAAATACTATAATAATATTACCTGAACCTGGTATTAGGCACATGGTATAATATGATTCTTCAAGTGGTGGATTGGGTTGCATGCCTTTTCATGAAAATATTGTTATGGCCTATGTACCTCATTCACGTTAGATACATGAGAAGAATCACCACACTTATGATTAAGATCATATTGTAGTTATACATGGGATTAAGTGTTGGAAGAATTATCTTATTGGGGAGAGATTGACTACATTATTTGATCATAATAGACTTATTTATACATTTTCTCATAAGGACCTAAATATTAGATAAAGGATGTGGGTGGAAATCCTTCCTATATTCAACTTCGACATCACCTATAACCTAGGGATGTGGAATGTCATTTTATATAATCTTAATAGGAAATTTTTATTAGAGGATATTATAGAATGAAAGTTATCATAGAAACTAATGGGAATCTTCACTCAGTTGAATATGGAAGCTCAAGAGGACAATTCTGGCATTATATGGACCGGTGTTTAGCTGTCATCATTTTTCATAAGACTATTCTGCTGAGTAAACATAATTATGGTGAGTTTAGGGGAATTACAGAAACCATTTTTGGAGGGTAGACCCTTTCCAGTTGGTCTCTCCCATCTAATGATATTTTATTCTTTGGGGATGTATTTATCATCCCCGCAACTGTGAGGTGTTAAATTTTTTTATAACAATCATAGTTCTTTGTGGTCCATTCAACCAAGAACTATGAATATGTATTATGACACAAGACTAAAATTTTGGTGGATGGTTACGAAGTTTCACATTGTTTATTATGTAGGCCTATTTCATACCCACCAAAAAATAACATCAGATCATCTAAAACATTTTTCTTTTCTCCAGCCTCTTCCAATGACAATTTGGAAATGGAACAATGTGTTTGTGGAATTTGTTGTTGGAATACCATAGAATCACTGATGTATGGATACTATTTGTGTGGTGATTGACCGATTTATTAAATCATACCTTTCTATTCTTATTAGGTACACAACAAATGTTAAGGATCTATATAAGTCATATATATAAAATAGTATGAGTTTACATGGGATTCCATAGACCATTGTTTTGGATAAGGATCCTAGTTTCACCTCCTAATTTTGGTAGAGTCTCCAGAAGGTGATGGGGACTCAAGCCAGGTTGTGTATAACTTACCATCCAGAAATAGATGGTTAGACAAAGCATGATATTCCGATCTAGGTGGATATAATTTGTACCTATGTCTTAGAATTTTTGGGAAAATGGGATAACAATATTTGGATAGATGAGTTTGTTTGTAACAATAATTAACAGTCATTAATCCTAATGTATCCCAAATTGTTTTTTCATGGTTGCAAGTGTAGATCAAACCTTTGTTGGGAACAGGTGGTTGAGTCCTTTCTTATGGGACTGAGTCTTGTGCACGGGATGTTGGTGATGATTCTAGACATATGGTAGTGACTTATTATGACATAAAGTTATAATATATTATATGTGGATCATCGATGTAGAACTTTAGAGTTTCCTATACCTCATATGGTTTTTTTGAATGTTTCTCCTCGGTTGGGTTACCTTTATCTAAAGAAATCAGGAATGTTGGATCTAAAAAATGTTGGACTATTTAATGTCACTAAGAGTCTTGGGTAGGTTGTATATTGGTTTGGATTTTTAGTCAGTTGATATGTATTCATGATGTTTTCCACATCTATCATCCTTGGAAGTATCATCCTCATCCCTGTCACATTTTTGAGTTGGGAAGATATTGAATTCGATCGAGATGTTTTTGTTATAGAGAAAGTAGTGAGTTTTTTTATTCTCATGGGAAATTATTACATGGGAAGTAAATCCCATTAGTTTGAGTGTTACTTGAAGTAGATGATATTCTCACAAGACAAGGGAGAGAGAATCATCGGTGAGGGAGAAGTGGCCTCACCTCTTTCCATGAAACCCTTATTCCAAACAACTTCTTATGGATAACAGATTATGTGGTGGGGAGATTGAAACAAACTAGATTTTAAGGTATTTTCTTTTTATTTTTAAGAGTGCATATTTAGTTTTAGAAGGCTTAAAATTTATTTTTCGGAGGTTCTATAGAACCTAGGACTAAAACTTCCTAAAAGACCATTTTACACCATATGAAATTTTTATGGTGTAAATGTGTCACATTTGTGATTTATTTTAATGTTTTATTTTCATTATTTTTATTGTTTCATTTATCCTTGTGTTCCAATCTTGAGATTCTAGTGAAACAATAGAGATTTTTGGGCTTGACAGTAGGTGGCACATGATTAGCACACAGTTGGCACACGATTAGGGGAAAGTGTGCACCCTTATTGTGGAAACCATGTAGTAAAGATTCATTTTGGGTAGTGCTGACTACAAAATTTGTAAATAGTTTTCAAAAAATGTGTTCATACCATGATATTTGTTCATCTTAGATAGTGAGGGATGTACGATTTCCACACGGGTTGGAAAACTGTGTGTGATAACCATTTAACCTATCCAGATCCTTAAAAATTGGAAAATGTCATTTTTTACCTCTTTGATTTTTACCCTAAATCACCTACCATCCAGCCCATACTTTATTTTCAGCTGTGGGGGCTTCCCGAATGAAATCTTAGACCTCATGATCATTTATATTTGGGAAGTTTTAGCCTTATGACTTCATGGAATCATCAAGTAAGTCCTCTATCCCATGATTTGTCCCTTCTTATAGGGTTTCTTTTCCCTCTAACTAGGGTTTCTATTTTCTAGTGGGTTATTTGACATAAATAGGGTTTAATCTCATTTTTTGAGGGGGAATATTAATAGTTTTTCTCAATCATGCCTTAATAGTTTCTTTTTGTGGTTTAGTTGTGGTTTCACATTGGATACTAGAAGTTTTCAAGTGTTAGGTAGGTGGTTTTATGATTTTGTATTACTAAATGTGTTTTTATTGCTTTTCGTAAATGTGTTCCTCAGATTATTTGTGTAGTCTGAAATTAATTTTTAAAAGGTTTTAAGATGAACATGTGATGATAATGAGTTTTCTAAAGGAAAGTGGTAGGTTTCATGTGTTATTTGTTGTGGTGTTTTTTAATTTCGTTTTATTCCTTGTTTCAAAGTAGTGAAATGTGTTTTCAATGTTATTTAATGGTTCAAATGTGATAAAAGTGGATTTTTAAGGAGAAATGGGTTTTTTTCATTTTGGTTTATTTTTTGTGAAACATAAATGTGCCTTTGAAATGGGAAAGTGATGTGAAGTATGTTAGAAAATAATTTTGATGAGAGTATGTATTTGGAAGGGGACTTGACCATGAAAATTGTGGGATTCCATAAGTGTTATTTCTTTTTGTCTTTTCAAATATACATTATGACCCATGAATGTGGTGCTAAATGTATTTATAAATGGTTTTGGTGTGTTTGTCAAAAGGAAACAATGATTTTTTATAGAATGTAGTGATTTCATTGTATTCTTGTGATGATTGGAACATGTATGTGAAAGTGATGATTTATGTGATATGAGAAATGAGATTATTGAATAAAGGGAATCTTGAGTATTCTAGATGGGAAAACATGAACAAGTATGTTTGTTGATTTAGAAGTGGATGAGGCTTAGATTACTCTAGCATTATTGAGGTTTCCGTTCTAACTAAACATGTGATTTGATCGGTGGCCAATAAATTTTTTTGATGGGATACACTCTAGTGGATAATGAATAGGAATGCTGTTGGAATTGGATTGTGACTTAGAGACCACTGGAATTTTGGGAGACATTCCCCTCTAGTGGCTCGTGCATGGGAACACTGTTGGAAGTTTAGTTAGAGGATTTTTATCACTGAGGTACGAGGTTCATAGGGTCCCACTTATAATAGTTACCTATAGGGATTTACCCATGGTGATATTTTTTTGGAATGATTCTTATGTGATGTGGTGTTAGAATTTTGTATATGGTATACCTTGTGTATATTTTTATTTCATGAAATCTTATTTGAAATAATGGTTTTCCAAGAAGTGTTTCTTGAGAAATCCTTTCTTAATATTGTTTTCCTAGAAAAGTTTCAAATATTATTATGGAAATGTGATAGTTGAATTGTCTTATAATGTTATAGCATGGAATCTTTTTTCAGGTGGAATCTTACTGGTCTTTGGAAAACACCCTACATACAATTTTGGGTGTATTTAGACTTTGTTATGTATAAATGAGGTAAAGGAAATATTTATCTTGGTGGTGATGGTGGATCTGGTTTCTAGTGTCCCAGTTATTTCAGGTGTTGGTGTTGGTGGGTTGAGGGTGGTGTCCCTCTTGTTCCTTGGAGGTATTTGGTATAGATTTATTTGTTCCCATTCCATTTTAGTACTTTTGGTTTTGGATAAAGTTGTAAAACTAAAAATCTCAAAAACGTTGTTCATCGTTTGGATTTAGTTATCTATTATTGTGATTATTATTATTGTCGCTTGTTCATGATTATATAAATGGTTTAAATAATTACCATAATGTATTGTTGATACCCAAGAACTAATTTCCAGCCCATGGGGATCAAGAATAACCTTAGGGATCTTTCATGGATCAGGCCAAGTGTGGGTTTCGATGGAATACTGGTTTGGTTCATGAAAAAATTGTATTAGATAAAGTCACACTCTTTTTGGGTCATGTTATTTGGAGAATGTCATGAAACAACCTAGGTTGACCCTGATCCGGTCAAATAATCTGGTCTGCAGAAATTCATGAGGGGCATTCCCAATCCCCCTAGGATGGAAACTAATGTCAGGAATCAAATTACATATGAGGGAATGATTTAATCTCAAGAGATAAAACCAGTACTAGATAAATAAATAGAACAAATAGAGCACAAATCAAAATGAAACTGAATCTTAAATAAACAAAGAACCAATACAGATACACGGTACCACTAAAAAGAACAAAACCAGAAACAAGACCCACTACAAAAATCACGACATTACCCCTTGGTCACCTCCAACCACAAGCCTAAAACTAATCCCACAAAAAAAGCCACTATAAAAAATCTTGAAAAAAAGTTGAACCTACAACTGAAATGGTAAAGGATAAGAGTTAGCACAAAAATTCCATGTAGGGATGCCCGAATGGCCTGAAGGCATTATTTTTATTTTATTATAGATAATACCCCTTTTAAGGGTTGAAGGGGAACCCGTACATGACCTGTAGGCCGAAGGCACAAGGCCCGACAGGACTCGCAATACATGACCCGAAGGCCCAGAGGCATACCATGCCCATTACATGACCCATAGGCCCAGCTCGCTAGAACTGCCCCTCCCCAGTGTCTTGCATCATTGATCTCCTTACCTCCCAACCTTGCATTACATTGACTAACATTTCCCTGTACAAAGCTGCACGGTTCCTGGTCCCGATGGCGGCTTCCATACCGTCTCATTCTTCCAATCTGATTAGCTCTGCATCTGGTGGCTGCTGCTCCTATTGCTATGATCCTCTTCTGGGTCTTGTTCTATGTGAACTATGCTGCTCCATGTTCTACGTGACCCGAAGGTCCTATGGCCCAAAGGCCTTTGATGACCCAAAGGCCCTGGAGACCCGTAGGCCCAAACTGGTGGCCTGAAAGCCCAAATCGGGTGAATAGTTCTGGCTGCTACAGTACCAAATAGTAACTGCGATAATGAATTCTAAAGTACTGCTACAGTACCCAAGAAATTCGCCTCCACTCTATTTTGAACTCGGGTCTCTTGGATGCCAAGTAGGAGCCCTTTCCACTCGGGTACGAGCTCGTTGGCAGGTAGGGATGCCAAAAGAAAACCACTGAATCAAAGTGTTTCCTTAACCAAAGTTGTCCGATGACACTAGTTTGGAAATAATATTATAAAAATAAGGTTTTCCCATTTAAATAAAATAAATTCTATTTCCCACTATGAGAACCAACTTACCCCATATGTAATTTACAAAAAATTTTACCTTTTTATAAAAAAACAAAACATGTAATATCAGGGAAACAAAAAAGGGAGATAGGTAAAAAATACAAGATGAAAATAAAATAGTGTATCAGAAAATAGACAAGAAATACACTGTGAAAATAAACAAGTGTAGTAGAATATAAACAAACAATACAAGCTTTAAATAAACCGGTGTAACAGAAAATAAACAAGGAATACAAGCTGTAAATAAACTAGTTTAGAATAAAATAAACAAATAATAAAAGCTGTAACTATGGGTAATCCTGAATGTCCTTAGACAACCCTAGAAACACTTGGTTTGGAACCACCTGTGGGCATATAGTGAAGCCTCATAGTCTATAACCTACTGACCACCGTTATGAAAAAATCAGCGGCAAATCCAACCTAGTATCTCTATCTACCAGGGGAGCTAACCGATCTAATAGGGGCTAGTGAGTAATTATCCCTTGATAATCTATAAAAAGCCTTGGAACCCATGGTGGTTATAGTAATATTGTGTAAGTATGAGGCCCTCACAAACATGACTCATCCCACTGCACTTTCGTTCACCAAACATGGATACCAATATATGATAAACCCAAAGGGATATCCCTCATATAAAGGTGCCCCATATTTATATACATAGATTTTGTATCACAAAAAGGTGCCAACTGGGCCATTATACCATTAAACATTGAATCCATTTCATAAAACACTCGAAGTTGTCAACCAGATATACACTTTCGCCAAAACACTATCCCACTTAAATGTTATTACAAAATTTACTCTTTGGTTAAATGTGTCAAATGTGCCTTTAACTCAACATGTATAAATAAATTTAACCAAAACATCTTACCAATATCGATTTTAAATTTATATAACCCAATGAACCCTTAAGTAAACATTCCCAAAAACCCACTCCAAGATCCAAATGGTCACACAGTTTCAAAAGCACACACCAAAGCATTTTTCAAGTCCAAATGAAAAAAACATTCAGGAATACATTTAAACTCGTCCTTTGAAATTTAAAAAATAACCACCATCCTTAATAATTTTAAGAACCATTTTTTGGAACCAAGGTTTTTACGAAAAACACCATTTTATGTCACCATATTCATTTGGAGGAACATCTATGAGTACACCTAGTGCACACATGGATGTGTTCACATCTAATGGTGCATTGCACATCCAAAGGGTTACCCAAATACAATTTCCATAAAAAACTATTTTTTTGAAACCATCACCACTCACCCACTTTATTTTAAAAGAACACAAAATAAAACATTGAAGTGTTTAATCCCATCCGAAGTGTTTTAACATAATTACCAAGCCATAACATAACCAATTCATACGCACCAAACGATGTTAGTTAGGAAGAATCATCATTGTAAAATAATAATCTCTATACTATTCATAAAAACCCCATTCCTCATTAAAAGAACATAGGAAATTCAAACAATCTTCTTAGGTACCCCCAATCCTTGGTAATTTACACACAAAATATTAAAACATATTTTTTAAAAAACCAAAAAAATTCCAAATTTCTATAATAATTTAAAAAGGGGTTCCGTAGAGGTGAAAAAATAGTTTAAAAATTTATTTAATATTTTAAGAATCAAATGAAAGGATTTAGGAAAGAAAAACATAGAAACACCTACTGAAACATTGTGTGATTGGAATGAAACTTCAACAAGAGGAAGAACAACACCCCATAGACTAATCGCACACCCTAAATACAAAGGAAACCCAAGATACACATTAATCATAACATTTTCGGTTTAGAAAACAATAACCCCATATGAAAACCCTAGAAATTAAGTGAAGAGAGTAGAATATTAGGAAGAGAACTCATCAGAAGGAACCACCAGAGGGAAGAGAAAGTGCTGGAAGGAGCACCAGATGTGAGGAGGTGTGAATGAAGGTGCAAGGTGAAGAGGAGTGTATGAGGGAGTAATAGGGGGAGAAGGGTGTTCATGATGGATAATTGGGATATGGGGCTTTTGTGAGGGAAAATGGGGTAAAGTGGGGAGAGTGCATGAGGGATAATAGGGGAGGAAGGGGAGAATGTGTGAGGGATAAAATTAAAGGGAGGGGGTGTGCGTGATTGGAAGAAAATAATAGGGGCATGATGGGAGAGAGGGGTGAGTGGAGAGAGGGATAAAAAGGGGGAAATAAATTGGGAGATAGGGGGGGGGGTGCATCAGAGATAAATGGGAAAGAGTGGTGATTGGAGAGAGGGGAATAAAGGGGGAAAATAAATGTGGGGGTGGGGGGGGGGGTGGGGTGCGTGGGTGATAAAAAAAGAGAGGGAGGAATGAAAACCCATAAAAAAAATTAATAAACATACAAATAAATAATAAAAATGTTGACAATTATAATAATAATTATAATGATAATAATTATAAAAATTTATATAATAATAATAACAAGAAAATTTTAATGACAAAAATTATAATAATCTTAATAATTATATAATCATAACAACATCATTAATTTCATTAATAATAATAATATTAGTAATAACAATAAAAATTATAATAATGATAAATCATATTTTTTTCATTTTCTTTAAATAATGAAAAAATTAATAACAAACGAATAATAATTATATTTATAAAATTTTTAAGGATAATAAGATCATTAATAATTTTAATCAATTTTGTTTCCTACACAATAATGTTATTGTTATTATGTCTTAAACAATTATTTTATTTCATTCTCATAATGTTTTACTACTTTAAGTAACGGGTAAATGCAGGTGTATTTGGAATAACTACACGACTACTACAAACCTTGCGATGCCTGTGCAACAGACTAAGACCCACAAGAAATATCAAGTTTCAGAAATTTTAAAAATGCACTCAACCCACACCTTGACGAGGCAAATCGAAGCCACAAATTAATAAAATAAAATAATTTAAAAGCCCGGGATGTAAAAATTCTCCCCAACACAAAATATTCTACCCCCATAAAATCACCCAACTGAAAGAAAACCAAAACTCAGGTCAATGGAAAACCAAAACCGTTGATAAAAAAATATGATCCTTGAGATAACTATTCTCTATAAAAGTTACACCCTATCGACTCAAAGAGAAACCATAGAACAAAATAAGGGGAGAACACGAGAGGGTTTTCCCCACTATAAGAATTACCCTAATTCAAGAATTATAACTAAAAAAACACCACCATATGAGGGGGAGGGGATGCATAAACTCCCAACCATTCAAGACTAACTTCTATAGCATGAACGAAACAACACCTCTACTGAAACATGGAACTCTCATCCAAGAAAAAAACCCCAACACTATAGAAAAACCTCTTAGAAGAAAATTACCCTAGTAGTGAACCTGAGCATAAATACAAAAATTGATTCTTCCATAGGAACTTACATCTCCAAAAGAGAACAACTAAACCATGATCAACCCATACAAATACCAAAAACACTTTTAAGAAAAATGAACGATTCAAAAAACTACATACACCCGAAGACATGTGGATTTGGATATGAAGGATGAAAAATCTCCTCTATAATATTCAAGTACTGGAATCCTCCATTAATAATATTTTTTTCAGGCGATGCTTCCTGCAAAACTACTCCAGATGGCCCATACAACCACAATGACGACACATCTTCAGAGGGATGTAACATGACGACTTCACATGCATAAACCAGCCACACTGGTGGAACACCACTAAATGATCCAATGATCCGGAATCCAAAACCCTTATAGAAGAATCATTAATAACATTTATCTCTAGTAATTCCTGATCTCTGGATGGGGATCCTTAACGAGAAACAAGATACACTAGATTTCCAACAATTTGAGCTCCATAGACCAACTCATCTAAGAATGTCTCATCCACCAGCTTCTCGAAATGATGGTCCTTATAAGGGAGGACCTGCTCTTTGATCTCTGTATGAAGACCCCCGATGAAGAGATAATTATTCATCAAATCATGTAATGCTACCTCTGAAGAAAAGGACACATATTACTCGAAATGGTGCACAAATGTTTTCACCATCCGTTGCCCTTATTGAATATGCACGAGTTCTTCCTATTTCTTCGTCTTCACCTTTTTAGTTATAAACAATCAGATGGAGATAGATTTAATGACATCCCATGTCATCCCAACTTGTATTTATGGTTGGGAAAACAGCTTCCATTCATCTAGAGATGGACCTTTGAACAGACCCATAACGACATGCACATTGACAGCTTCAGGATTTCCCGATATCCTGAAGACCTGCTTGATCTCTTCAATACACTCTGTTTTCTCTAATGAACCTCGATCTCTATGAAGAACATGAAATGTTCAAGAAGGACCAAGAGCTGAGCTTGACTTATCAAAAACCCTATGGAGCTTTCTAGGTGGAATTTTCTAATCAACAGATAAAACATGAAACTAAAATAGATATCATGACAAAGAATAATAAAAAAGAGCACTTCAATCTAGAAACAACCAAAAAAATATAAATACAGCCAAAACGTTTTACTTTAAAACAAATTTTACCAATCCAATAACCATTTAAAAGGTAGCATCATCATTTTCAAAATACCTTTTCATTTTCAAAAACAAAGTTGCACTAACATGATCCAAGACAAAACGTCACTTATACAAAACTACTAGAGAGAGAGAATAGTAGTTTTTATTAACCTGATGACATGGTAGTGAGCCATGAACTAGAAAACATTGCACTAAGATGACCTTTAACTGGCCACCTGGTCTCTACATGGATCACTACTCCATGTGAGGTCATAACGAGTCACCGAGTAACCTCTATTTTCATCCCTCAATCCAAATGAAAGAAAAAAGACTAAAAACCTAAACTACCCATGGATACTCGAGGTTTAGAAGAAGAAAGGGTTCATGAAACAATTCCCGTACCAACCTACCATGTCTCGAAAGTCATAATATCCATATGCCAGACACCCTGTATTAATACGAGCATGCTCTGATACCATTTTCTCATGAACCAGCTCGGGTTGACCCCGAATCGGTCTCTTGAGCTGGTCCGCGACAAGTCCCGATGGGCGTTCCTGATACCCTAAGTATGAGAACTAGTACTGGGAATCAAATTACACATTAGGGAACTATTTAATACCATGAGATAAAACTAGGACCAGATAAATAAATAGAACAAATAGATCAGGTTGTAAAACGACAACTGAATCTTAAATAAACAAAGAACCGATCTAGATACAAGGTACCACTAAAAAAAAGAACTGGAAGTGAGATCCCTCTAAAAAAATCTCTGCGTGACCCCTTGTTCACCTCCAAACACAAGACCAAAACATCACCCACATAAGAATCCACTATGGAAACGCCTGAACAGAAGCTGAAACTATAATTAAAATTGAAAAGGATAGGTGTGAGAACAGAAATGATTATTAGGGATTCCAAAAGTAAATCAATGTATCCATGTGTTTCCTTACCCCAAGTTGTCTGATGAAAAATGTTTGGAATCACAATTATAAAAATAAGGTTTTCCCATTTAAATAAAAATAACATATCTTTCCCACTACAAAATCAAACTCAAACCATATATTATTTCTAAAAAATTTTACCATTTTATAAACAAAACCAAACAAGTAATATCAGGGCTGTGAAAAAGGGAGGTAGGTAAACATTAAAATCTAAAAATAAACAAATGTTGCAGAAAATAAACAACCAATACAAGATGAAAATAAACTATTGTAGTTAAAAATAAACAAGTAATACAAGTTGTAAATATTCCAGTGTAGCAGAATATAGAAAAGAAATTCAAGCTGCAAATAAACCAGTGTAGCAAAAAATAAATAATAAATACAACCTATAACCATGGGGTATCCTAAACATCCCTATAAAACCCCAAGATGCACTCAGTTCAGAACCACCTACAGGTGTATGGTGAAGCCCCATAGTCTATAACCCACAAATTACCCTCGCGAAAAAATCAATAGTAAATACAACCTAGCCTCTTTATCTACCAGGGGCACCAACCCATCTAATGAGGGCTGATGAGTAACTGTCCATCGATAATCTATAAGGCACCCCTGAACCCCTAGTGGTTATAGTAATATTGTGTAAGTAAGAGTCTCTCTCATGCGAGACTCATCTCATAACACTTTCCTTCCCCAAACATGGACACAAATATATGATAACCACTATGGGATATCCATTCTATAATGGTACCCCATATTTATATACATAGATTTCATATCACACAAAGGTGAAAACTTGTCCTTCCTAACATTAAACATTTAAATGATTTCACAAAACTCTCCAAGTTTCCAATGGGGAATAAACTATCTCCAAAACAGAATCCCCTTTAACTATTAGTAAAAACATTACTCTTAGGTTAAAAGTGTCAAATGGTCCTTTAATTCAACATTTCTAAATACATTTCACCAAAAAATCTTACTAATATAACTTTTAAATGTACAAAGCCCAGTGAGCCCTTAAGATAACAGTCACCAAAACCCACCCCAAGGGCCAAACGAGCACACAGTTTCGAACACACTCACCAAATCCTTTTTCATGTAATGATAGATAAAAACCATGAGGAATAAATTTAGAATTGTCCTTTGAAAATTCACAATTGATCCCACATACTTTAGAATTTGAAGAGCTATTTTATTGTAACCAATGTTTTTAACAAAAACACCAATTTATGTCACCATATTTATTTGGAGTCACATCTATGAGTGCAGATATTGCATCTAAGGATGTGTTCATATATAATGGTGCATCACACATCCAAAGGGTTACCAAAAAACCATTTCCATAAAACACTATTTTTTCAAACCATCAACACTCACCCAATTTATTTAAAACAAAACAAACTAAAGCATTGGAGCCATTAAATCCTTACCAAAGTGTTTTAATATAACAACCAGGACATAATATAACCCACTCATACACACTAAACCAATTTCATTAAAAAACAATGTCATTGCAACATTATAATCTCTATACACTTCATTAAAACCCAAATCCTCATCAAAATAACAAATGAAATTCGAACAAGCATCTTAGGTACCACTAAACATATGTAATTTACAAAAAAAACCATTTAAAACCAATTTTTAACAAACAAAATAAATTCCAAATTGATATAGTTATTTTAAAAAGTGTTCCATTGAGGTGGTAAACGAGTTTATAAATTTATTTAAAATTACAAGCATCGAAGGAAAGTCTTTAGGAAGGAAAAACATGGAAACACATACCGAAATGCCTTGGGATTGGTATGAAACTTTAATGGGAGGGAAAATGGTGCCATGTAGACTAATCACACACCCTAAATCCAAGGAAAACCTGAGATACACATTAACTCCAACATTTTGGTTTTTTCCAACAAGAAACCACATGGAAACCCTAGAAATTAACTGACGAGATGAGAATATTTGGAAGAGAACTCACCAGAAGGAACCAAGGGAGGGAAGAGATGCATCCAAAAGGAGTGTCAGATGGGAGGAGGCATGCATGGGTGGTAAGGGGAATAGGGGTGTGAGAGGGAGTAACAAGGGGAGAAGGGTGTGTGTGAGGGATAATAGGGATAAGGGGGTTTGCGTGAGGAAAAATGTGGTAAAGGGGGGAGAGTGCATGATGGATAATAGGGGAGAAAGGGGAGACTGTGCGCAGGATAAAAAGAAAGGGAGGGGGTGTGTGTGATTGGGAAAAAAGAGGGGTTTGATTGGAGAGAGGAGTGAGTAGAGATAGGGGAAAAAGGGGAAAAAATGGTGACATAAGGGTGTGCGTGAGAGATAAATTGGAGAGAAGGGTGATTGGAGAGAGGGGAAAAGGGGGGAAAATAAATGGGTGTGGGGGGTGGGGGTGCATGGGGGATAAAAAAGATGAGAGATGAAAAACCCTCAAAAAATTAATAATGATACAAATAAATAATAATAACAAGATGATAATAATAATAATAATAATTATAAAAAATATAATAATTTAAATAAAAGTAATAATAACAAAATATTAATCATAACATTTATAATAATATTAATAATTATATAATCATAAAAATGTATTTAATTTTATTAATGATAATAATAATAGTAATAAAAATAAAAAAAGTAATAATAATAAATCATAATTTTAATCAATTTCTTTAAATAATGAAAAAATTAATAACAACCAAATAATAATAATTTTTTAAATAATTTTAAGGTTAATAAGATCATGAAATATTTTAATTAAAAAAAAAATTACCTACAAAATAATGTTATATTATTATATCTTCAACATTAATTTTATTTCATTCTCATAATGTTTTATTATTTTATGTAATGGGTAATAGTAGGGGTAATTGGGCCGACTATACGGTTACTGCCAACCTTGTGGTGCCCTTGCATTGGTCAGAGACCAACCAAAACATGAAATCTCAAAAAATCTAAACATGCACTCAACCCACACCTTGAGGTGGTTAACTAGAGACAAAAAATAATAAAATAAAATAATTTAAAATCTTGTGATGATAAAATATATTGTAACAAATGGGTCTCGATAACAGCACATACATCCCACTGTAACATGGTCGTTGGTTCCTGGCCTTCCAGGTACCATAATTTTCCCCACAGACATGTGGTCCCCGCTAGGGCCCCCATATGTCTGAATGGGTCAGCTGACTATTGAAAGTCCCCATAGGCGAACACATGCGTTTTCAAGTGTGATTGTTTGCTCACTCACACACACCTTTAGAGACTTCCCAGAAGGTTACCATCCTGATAACTACTCTAGGCCTAGAATGTATAACAGAGGTGTTCTAATTAGGTATCTGGGGAAACTACACGTTTTTGCCAACATTTCGGTTACCGTGAACCGATCCGAGACCCACCAAAGACATAAAATATATAAAATTATAATCATGAACTCCACTCGCACCTTGATGAGGCAAACCAAAACAATGAAATTATAAAATAAAATAATTTAAAAGCACAAGATGTGAAAATTTAAGGTAATGAATGGGTCCTAGTGGGAGCACATACACTCAACCTCAACATGGTTTTCATTTGATGGTCCACCAGGTACCAGAAGATTCCCTACAGACACATGGTCCCCCCTGGGGACCTACCATGTGGTTGAATGGGTCATCTGACTAATGATATTCCCCACATGCCAACACTTGTCCTTTCAAGTGTGATTTTTCCTCACACACACACCCCCTAAGAAACATCTCAGAAGGTCACCCATCCTAATGCCTACTCCAGGACAAGCATGAATAAATGTGGAGTTCAAATCAAGTATTTGGGATGACTACATGGTTATCATCAACCTAGCGGTTCCCGTGGACCAGACCATGACCCCCCAAAAACTTCAAATATCAAAAATTTTAAACAAGCTCTCAACCCGCACCTTAATGAGGTTAACCGAAGAAAAGGTGCCAGAAGTTGCATCGTAGACACATGGTCCCCTTAGGGCCCTCCCATGTTCCTAAATGAGTCATCTGACTAATGGCAGTACCCAAAGGCCTATGTATGTCCTTTCGAGAGTATTTTGTCCTCACTCTCACACATCATGAGAAACTTTGCAAAAGGTCACCCATCTTGATCACTACCCTAGGCCAAGCACACGTAACTGTGGAGTTCTAATCAAGTATTTGGGCCGACTACATGGTTACCGCCTACCTTGAAGTTCCCGTGCACCGATCTAAGACCCACTAAAAACATAAAATATCAAAAAAATTTAAACATGCACTCAACCAGTACCCTGATGAGGCTAAAAAAAGCCAAGTAATAATAAAATAAAATAATTTAAAAGATCGGGATGTGACAATTTAATGTATCAAATGGGTCTCGGTGACAACACAAAGACACCTCCATAACCTGGTCCTTGGTTCCTTTCCCTCCAGGTACCACCAATTTCGCTGGAGAGACGTAGTCCCCCCCTAGGGCCCACCCACGTACCTGAACAAGTTATCTAACTAATGATAGTCCCCATAGGCCAACACATGAACTTTCCCATGTGCTTTTTCCTTACTCACACACACCCTGTGAAACATTCCAGAATGTCACCCATTATGATCACCACTCCAGAACAAACAACCATCCTGGTCCTCCGTTCCTAGCCCACTAGGAACCACCAGTTTCCCCAGAGACATGTGGTCCCCCCTCGGGCACACCCACATACCTGAACGGGTCATCTGACTGATGACAGTCCCCACAGGGCAACACATGAGATTTCCCATGTGCTTTGTCCTAACTCACACACACCCTGTCAAACATTACAGAATGTCACCCATCCTGATCACTACTCCGGACCAAACACACTTAACTATGGAGTTCTAATCAAGTCTTTGGGACGACTACATAGTTACTTCCAACATTGTAGTTCCTGTGCACCGATCCAAGACAAAAAAAAAGATAATATCAAAAAATTTAAACATGAACTCAACCCACACCCTGACGAGGCTAACCGAAGCTAAAAAATAATAAAATAAAATAATTTAAAAGCTCAGGATGTGACAATTTAATGTAACAAATGGATCTTGGTGACATCACAGACACCCCGCCATAACCTGGTCCTTGGTTCCTAGCCCTCAAGGTACCACTAGTTTCCCCAGAGACAAGTGTTCTCCCCTTGGGGCCCACCCACATACCAAAACGGGTAATCTGACTAATGAAATTCCCCACAGTCCAACACATGAGCTTTACCATGTGCTTTTTACTAAATCACACACACCCTATGAAACATTCAAGAATATCACCCGTCCTGATCACTACTCCAGGACAAACACCCATCCTGGTCCTCAGTTCATAGCCATCCAAGTACCACCAGTTTACCTGGAGACACATGGTCCCCCCTGGGGCCCTCCCATGTACCTGAACGGGTCATCTGACTAATGAAAATCCCCACAGGCCAACACATGAGCTTTCCCATGTGCTTTGTCCTAACTCACACACACCCTGTGAAACATTCTATAATGTCACCCATCCTGATCACTACTCCATGCCAAACACACTTAACTATGGAGTTATAATCAAGTATGATCCCAAAAAGTAAGGTGCACATTATTGACATGGGTCATATCATTTATTCATTTAACCCTTAATAATTTTGGGGTGTCACATTCACCACCCATTTAGAGCATAACGTCCTCATTGTGGGACCTACGTCTCATCCTAGGCAGTGCACCACACTTAAGGCTGCCCACCCACATGCTTGAATGGGTCATCTAACTAATTATAGTCCCCATAAGCGAACACATGTCATTTCTAGTGTGATTTTTCTTCACTCACACACACCCTAGGAAACATCCAAGAAGGCCACCCATCCTGATCACTACTCAAAAACAAGTGCACTTAACTATGGAGTTCTAATTAGGCGGGCTCCTGAAAATAAAGGTGCACCTTTTTGACATGAGTCATAATATTTAGTCATTTAACCCTATATAATTTTGGGGTGTTACAAGGAAAGAGCCCGGATAGACCAAAACAGGATTGTTGGGGATTGAGGTTTTCTTTATGAGTGGGGTGTCTAGAAAACACTTCTCATGACAGGACTCGAGTCACTATTGGATGTTGGGATATAATTTTACATCTCCTCCAGGTGAGATTTACATGATACAATCTATATATGTAAACTGGGTGGGGGATGAGTGGTGGTGATGATGTTTTATTGTGATTTATTTTGCTATGTTTTGATTCTTGAAAGTGTTGGTATTTTTTGTTGTTGCTAGAAATTTTCAGAATGGTTGTATTGATGGTTTTACTGACAGTTAATGTTTTTTGTTACAATATCCCACTATGGAGAACTCTTTTTCAGCCATAGGAAGAGACCAATGTGATTTTTCCCTTTCCAATCAATCAGATATTAGTGTAATCCCTGGTTCGAACTATCCAATCTTTGGTTCAAGGAGTGAACTTTGGTCCTACTCATGTTAGAGAATCCGAACCAAGTCTTGGAAAGGATAAATATTTAGTGTTCCTAAAGAAGTATCATCCTTTTTTACATTTCCAAAAATCCCTAGAAAGTAGAGGTTTTTCATGGGAATATATAAATTACATTTTAGTTTCTTGATACGCATGAGGAAGTTAGAGTAAAAT
Organism: Viscum album; assembly: GCA_963277665.1. Classification (NCBI taxonomy): domain Eukaryota; kingdom Viridiplantae; phylum Streptophyta; class Magnoliopsida; order Santalales; family Viscaceae; genus Viscum; species Viscum album. The sequence goes on along the minus strand of OY728128.1, from coordinate 1,032,811,193 downwards.
GTCATTTGTTCATGTTGGAGTTTCCCAGTCGAAAGTGGTGGGACTCAATGGTCGAAGATAAAAAAAATGAGCGTATGAGTTGGAAAGATTTCATGTTTATCTTCAAAGGAAAGTATTGTCCTAATATTATGTCCTTCTCCAAGCCCAAATATTTTTTGGATCTTAGCTAGGGAGACTATAATGTTATATAATATGGAATCCACTTTGCTGATCTAGTTCGGTACACACCCAATATCGTTTCTAATGAGTAGTTGAAGGATCAAAAGTTCAATATGTGGTTGCAACCATATATAAAATCCCAAGTATTCCTGTTCAAGCTGGGTAATTATGATGAAGTGGTCAATCATTCCCTGATGACAGAAATTGAACATGGAAGCGAGACTAGTTTCTATAGAGTAGTATCAGTAGGGGGTAGTGGAAGCTTATCTAAGAAGAATAGGAAGTTGGATGAGTGTGGGAAGAAGGGAGGTGGTAGTTCATGCCATCCTTCACAGATTTCTTCTTATGTGTCTTCCAATGGTGGATCAATTGTGTGAAATCAATTCATAATGGTATAGGAAATAATATATGTGTGTTCATATGCACCTAGACCATTCCATCAGTGTGAAGGTATGGTTCAATTTCAGTGATTTTTTAGAGAGTCATTCCCCTAACAGAGTGGTGTAGGATTTGTATATTTAAAGGGGATGCCGATATAGTCAAAACCATCCAAGAAAACGGTTTCTTGGTTTGGAGGTTATGGAGACCGGGATAGTTCATATTTTAAGTAGATTCAGTTCATGGAAGAACCACATGTTAGTGGACTCTTTGTTAGTCAGTCTGAGATGAGGCACCTTCAGGTCATAGATTGAGCACTAGTGGAATCAGATGTAGGGTCTGCAATAGTTTGAGTTATTATTCTTATTTAATCATCTACATCTATTTTTCTATTTGATACCTGTCATTCAGTTGAATTTATTATTTCCCATCTTGTGGATGTGTTAATGTTTCCAGTTGATCTTATGTTGTATGAGATGGATTTCGTAACATCACTCAGTAATAAAAGAGAGTAGGGTTTCAGGTGTCCATCTTGTGTACTCACAGTGTTAGGGGTTGAGCTATAATGAGACTTTATGGTCTTAGAGATGTACCACTTTAAAATGATCCTCAGTATGGATTGGATGGTGAGATTCATAGTGATCATCAATTTCTATAAGGGGTGTGTAAGTTTTTGGTCACGTGATGGTAGTAACAATGTTTGTAAAGGTGAATGGGATCCTCGGTCGAGACATGACGAACCTCCACTTCTATATTTGGGAAACCCCTTTTATTAGATATCATCTCTCACCTTGTAGGAGATAATAGTGCTCCTAAGGGTGGATTACCTTCTACAATGCATGAGTTTTGAGATTTTTTCAAAGGATTTATTGGGGTGCCTCCAGAATGGGATGTAGAGTTCTCCATTGATTTGGTACTAAGAAAAAATCTGATATCCCCTCACTTGTACTATATAGACTCACTGAGTTGAGGGAATTAATGGTACAACTGGAATATTTCTAATCCAAAGGATTAATTTACCTGTGTATCTCACCTTGAGCTGGCTCAATTCTGTTTTTGGAAAAGGCCGATGGATATATCCATTTACTTATTGATTACTAGAAGCTAAATAAGGTAATAATTAAGTATAAGTATCCTTTTACCCAAAATTATGACCTTTTGGATCATATTAATGGGGAAATGTGGTTCTACAAGATTCATTTTCATCCCAGGTATCACAAAGTTAGAGTTAGAGAGACAGTTATCTCGAAAATAGTCATCTAAAACATGTATGACCATTTGGAGTATTTGGTAACACCTTTATAGTAGAAAAATCCTCTTGTTGTATTTATGTAAATTATGAATATGGTGTTTCACTAGTATCTCGATTCCTTTAACTTATTATTTGTGGTTGAAATCCAAGCCTATTTTGGGACTGAGGTGGAGTATGAGTGGAATTTGAGAATTGTGTTGGGAACCCTTTGGGACCATCGTCTCTATGGTATGTTTTCTAAGTGCACCTTCCAGATTGAGGAGGAGAAGTTTATGGGCTATGTGAAACTGGAACAAGGAGTTTCAGTGGACCCTGAGATGATCAATGTAGTGATTTCATGGGAAAAACCAAAAAATGTTTTTGATATTTGGAGCTTATTAGGCCTGGTTGGATATTACAAGATCTTTGTTTGAGATTTATTTCAGCTTTCTTCATCTATGAATTTTCTTATCTAGAAAGGGGTAATATTTGAATACAGCCTAGATTTTTGAGAAACCCTTGGGGAGATGAAGTAGCAGTTGACCAAAACAACTATTTCCATCTTTTTAGAATCTAGAAAGGGATTTGGGGTCTATTTTGATGCAAAAAATAAGGGTCTTATAAGTGCATTAATGTAGGATGACCATGTGGTGGCCTATGGTTCACACCAGCTTTGACCCATTGAAAATAATTACCCAACCCACGACCTAGAGTTAATGACGTTTATGCATGTCATAAATACATGGAAACATTATCTATTTGGGTATAAGATTGTTTTTAATTTAGATCACAAGAGTTTATATTGTATATTATCTAAGAAATATATGAATTTAAGGCAACTTCTTTCAATTGAGTACCTTTAGGTGTTCAATTTTGATACTATCTATCACATAAGTAAAGTAAATGTGGTTACAAATTCCTTGATCATGAAAGTAATAGTGCATGAATTGAGAGAGTCTAGTGATGAGGGGATGTCGTTGGGTCTTTTTGATTAGAGGAATCACATGACCGAGGATTATAGTGGATGTTTGTTCTTGGTCAGTGTTCAGCTAACACCTTCCCTTCTATAATTTATTCAGTGGGAGAATCCTGGTGATGAGTTGTTCCAGTAGTCTACATAGTTTCAATATAGTTGGATGAGATTACCATGGAATTTATTATCATCTTTCTTCATACACTCAATGAGAGGAATTTCATTTTGGTAGTGATTAACTATATAAACAAATCATCCCATTTTATTCCAATTAGGGATTCAACCAAGGTGGATAAGCTAACTCAGTTGTATATCTATGAGGTTGTGAGGTTTCATGATGTTCCATTGATTTTTTTTGACAAGGAACCCCAATTTACCTAACATTTTTTGGAATGATATCAGAAGGAAATGGGGTTATAGGTCATGTTGATCATGACATACTATCATCAAATGGATGGTCAAATAGAGTGGAAGAATTAGATTTTGGAAGAAATTATCTAGATATATATTTTATATTTTAGAGGATTGAGGGATAAACATTTGAGATTAGTTGAGTTTTAATATAATAATAGTAACCAATACTCAATTTGAATTTCACCTTTGGGGGTACTTTACGGTTGGCTGTGTTGGTCACCTTTGTGTTTGGAAGAGGTTGGTGGGACCTCATTTCTGGGACAGAACCTCATGTAGGAGATGTGTGAGATAGTCAATATGATCATGAAATGGTTGTTGAAAGCTCATATTCACAACATGTCTTATTCTTATCAGAGGCGCTGAGTATTTGAGTTTTTTTATAGGTGGACGAGTGTTACTAAATGTGGCACCTTTCTTGGGTCTCTATCAATTTGGTACGTAAGGTAACATAATTCCAAGGCATGTCAAACCATTTGAGTAAGGTAAGATTATGTATCTAAGTTGAAAACGTATAACCCAGATCTGTCTCATGTTTTAATTGGGATGAGTTGGAATTGAAGAAATATTTTTTAGTGTTTGAACGACCATTACAGATTGTGGATTCATAAGAGAATGTGATTCATGGGAATTCAATTCTGTTTGTTTTATTTTGTTGGAAACATGGTAATGAAGTTCATGTTACATGAGATTATAAGTCTTGGGTTGAGGAATAGTGTCCAATTTTTTCTATGGTCATACCTTGAGATGAATTTTGGAGGGTAGAATGTTTTCATGGGAGGGGGGGGGGAACTGTGACATCTATGTTTTAATTTTGAGTTATTATTTTGTTTACTTTTGGTCTTGAATTTATACATGGGTTTACCCTTGAGTTTTTGGTAATAAATTGATATTTTAGGCAAGAAAGTAGGCATCACATGGTTGGTGCATGATTAGGGGTTTCTATGAAACCTTGCCCAGGAGGCGATGCAAAAAATGTTTATTTGAGACAATGGTGACACCACAGTTGATGGACAATTGGAAAACCGTGTGGGAGAACCTTTTATCTTGTTCCTCTTGAACAGTAAGGTACACACCATTTCCGTACTATTTAAAAAACCATTCAGGCTAATCGTGAAGCATATATAGGTCATTAAAGAGTGGAAAGTTAACTTTGTGACCTCTTAGAATTTATGCCTAACTCACAGCCCATTTTCCCCATATGGAATTTCTTCCATGTTATCTTCATCGAATCATTCTTTGACCTCTTTAGAATCAATCTTTGGGTGACTTTATGCTTGTAACTTCAAGGAATCATCAATTAAGTCTTACTTTCAATGATCTCTACCTTACTGTAAGGTTTCTTTTCCCTCTTTCTTGGGTTCCTTTTTTTCCATTGGGTTACTTGACCACTAAAGGGTTCTATATTCTATTTTGGTGAAAGAATTGATTTTTTTCATTATTTTTTCTTTTATAGGGGTCTTGTAGTGGTGCAGTTGTGGTTTCACACTGGATTTTAGAAGTTTGGAAGGTTTAGGTAGGTGGTTCCATGATTTTATATTAATAGATGAGTTTGTATTTCATGAGTGAGTGTTTAAATCTGTTCATTGGAGTGTATATGTGGTTTGAAATATGTATTGAAAGGGTTTTGAGATTTATATGTGATGAAAATGAGTTTTCTACCGGAAATTGGTTATCTTTCATGTGTTCTTTATTGTGGTGTTTCTTAAATATGTTTCATTCATTGTGTTAAAGGTGAAAAATGTGTTTTCAAAGAGATTTAAAGATGAAAATTTTATAAAAGTGTATTTTACAAGAGAAATGGTTTTTTTGTTGCATGTTGGATTCCCTATTGTGAACCATAAATGTATCTTTGAATTGTGAAAGTGATGCAAAACACGTTAGAATATGGTTTTGATGTGAGTATGAATTTAAAAGGGGACTTCCCCATGAAAATAGTTGTATTCCATTTGTTTTTTTTGTGTTTCAAAATTGAATTTATTAACCAAGAAAGTGGACCAAAATTTATTTAAAAATGTTTTTGGTGTGCGTGTGAAATGGAAAAAAGATTTTATTTAGGGAAAGTTGTTATTTTCTTATGTGCTTGAAATTCTTGGCAAGTGTATGTGAAAGTGATGATTTATGTGATATGTAAATTGGTATTTGATAACCAAGGTAATCATGAGTATTCTAGGTTGGTGAACTATAACTATTATGCTAGCTGATTCGGAATTGGATGAGGACTAGATTCATCTAATAGGATTGACATTGCAACACTAACTAAACATGTGATATGATTAGTGGCCACAAGAATTTTGGGATGGGATAAAATATAGTGTATCATGAAAAGGAACACCTTTGGTATTGTTTTATGATTTTTATAACACAATAATTATGGGAGAAATTCCCCTCTAGTTGCTCATGCACTAGAATGGTGTGGGTAGTTTAGTTGGAAGAATTTGATCCCCATGGTATGAGGTTCGTAGGGTCCCACAATTGCTAGTTACCATTAAGGATTTACTCACTGTTCTCTCTTATGAAATTAATCTTATGTGATTTGGTGATACCCATTAGTATATGGTATTCCTTTTGTACACTTTTATTTTAATAAATCTTATTTGAAAGAAAGTTTTTTCAGAAAAAGTGTTTCTTTGGAAAGTCTTTCTTAAAATGTTTTCATAGAAATATTTAAAATATTTTTATAGAAATATACATGTTTATTTGTCCTCTATTGTTAAGGAATGTAATATTTCTTTTTTGTAGAATCCTAATGGTATTTGGATCACACCTTATATACAACTTTTAGTTTATGTAGAATTTTTTATATGTGACATAGGTAAAGGAAAGATATATCATGGTGGTGATGGTGGATTCGATTACTAGTGTTTCACTTTATTTTGGTGTTGGTAGTGGTGGCTTTCGGGTGACCTATATATTATTGCAAGGAGTTATTTGTGATAGTTTTATTGTTTCTATTCCATTTTAGAACTTTTGGATTTGTTTAATGTTGTAAAACTATAAATCTGTAAATTATTGGGTCTCAATTAGATTTTGTTGTCTATTATTGTGATACTTGTTATGGTTTGTTGTTTCTGATTATCTAAATGGGTAAAATAGTTTCTATATTTTATAGTTGATACTTAGGCGCTAGTTTCTGGCCTATAGGGAATAAGAACTCCCTTTGGGTAATGCTATGGATCGAGCCACGTTTCAGGTTTGATGGCATCTTAATATGGTTTGGAAAAAATATTTTCACTTGGAACAAGCCATGAAAATATTTTTTTGCATAAAAATATTATAGGAAATAAATCTATTTCTTATACTATAAGTTACCTTTATTCTTTAAACCCTCTTTTAAGTAATAAAATCATTGCTCGAGAAAAATTCAACCCAATGAGATCCGTTTTTTAGCATATGTGAGTTAAAGAATCATTATAGTGTAAGTATGAAGTTTATGCCGTAAATACTTGAAACTAATAAATATTTATTGTGATGAATGTATTACATTTCTTCATTTATATGTCTGATCATCCCTCAAAACCTTTCTATTTACCTAGGATATTTTGGGTGTCTCTACTCTTTCTAGGTTTTACTGTTCAATGTTTTTTCTCTATATCAGTTTCATCACTTCTCATCGTAAAAAAACCTTTGTTATTTTTCATTTCCCAATTGTGGAAATTATTTTTCACTATAGTTTTGTATTAAGAACTTATGGTGTAATTTTTTTATTACTTCTCTATATTCTATGTGATCTTATCCTAGAGGCTGACCCTCATACTGGTTATGGTGCAGTGGGTGTGTTTTTTGTTGTATATAGAATTTAACTTTATTTTGAATCTTATTTATTATGGATTTAAAATATAAGATATGTGAATCAATCATAGGGAATCCATTGGTTATTATGCATTAATTCATGTGTTGGTGGATCTCATTGTGGGTGTTTAAGACATGAGTTTGAGGCAGGTGGTTCCGTCTCTTACCATTGTTTAACGAACTGTGTCTACTCCTTTTTTTATTGATTGATTTATAAATAAATTAGAACTATTGTTTTAGGTGGATAAATGTATTTTTAATAAAAGTTGATTTTCCCTTAGTTTTTGTAAAATAGAATGGGTATTTTAAAAGCATTTTGAAATGAGTTTTCAAAGTTTGTTGGGTAAATGAAAAGGGTTGTTTGATATTTAATGTAAAAAGACCTTTGAAATGTTTTGGTAAAATATTGAACATGGGAAGAATTGGGTACCTAGGTGGAAGGTGTGTCTTGGGGCCATCATCCATATTTTCTATGTAGGGGTTTAATAATGGAGCATAATTCATCTCCTTATTCCCATTGTTCTATGTAATTTATTACAACTATCATGTATTTCACTCATGGGGTGTTCCTCACCTTGTTTGTGTACTAGTCATTGATTATGGAATGAGTAGTCTTCCGTCTTGAACTGATGTGATCCCTTATATTGATTACAATTTTCATTTGGATTAGTATTAGTTTGGATTTGATAAACCTTTTTTGACTTAGATAAATGTTTATGGAAATTATGATTTGAAACTATTTTCATTAAATTTCTCAGAACTATTGAAAAGTAAAATATTGAAAATTATTTTGATATAAACTAATTTATCATTTTCATTCAATTTTTTCTTAATAATGAGAGTAATTAGATTGTTTATATAGAGACATGATTTGGAACCCCATATAGGGATCCTATTGATCATGTTTAGCTTAAACCATGCACACCCATTAAATAATGTGTAGACTTAGTTATTCTTCATTTTATATTATACTTGAACATTGTGTTTGATTTGACTGCTTGAGTTGTATAAATTTTGTTCTCTTATTTAAATTATGGTATATAAATATTTCTATTATCTTTTCTACCACTACTTGTTTATTTTAAGGATATCTATCCAAATCATTCATCCTAGATCTTAAAGAAAATATTAAATAACCAAATCACATCCCACATTAGTGTTAAAATTGTTGTGCAGTAAGGGCTTATTCACCATGAACTAGAATGTCGATTGACATATGCTATATCTATTTTTTAGGGTTATTACCTCTTTATAAATATGTACCAATACAACATCCAATGGTATTCTTGAACCATTGATGAATTTTCAGAGGGAAACCACACTCCTTTCTTTACCATAACATTGTACATTCTCATATACTTAGGCTTATCCTAAGGGGTCACACTAATGTTTCATTTTCCTAATTTCTAAATGTTACTAAACCATTCCTCTAATACCAGATGTAGTGAATCATAATTTTAATACATAATTATTACTTCAATTTATATGAATATTCAATACATTTTACAATAATAAATGTTTGAGGACCATATTAGTTTAGTGTGTTTGTAAACAAGGACACGTAAACAACTGGTATATAAAAAATCAACATCATTTACCATGTTGTTATTCATATTTATCCTACTTCTTAGACAAAACATATTTAAAAACATACTTTATAACATGAGGATGGACACATAAGAAAGGGTGAGATCAAATTTTCAATACGGGTGAACATAATATATATAAACTATTGAATATTATAAAATATTTAATAATAATAAGGGCATGTTATCATGATTAAGACTTACAAAAATCATACTCAATCAGTCAAAGATCATTAATCATAAAACATGGCTTAAGGTTCTCTTAAAACAAATGGAATAAGAAAAATGATTCAAGAATCATCAATAATCAATGACGAGACATAAAAAATATTTGAATCAAAATAAATAAGTCCTTGTCATTAGCATAATCATATAAAGTCATTTACTAAGTCTAGGATCAATGCTAAGAGTATCATAGTGGATTTGGTATACTCCTCATCCCATCATTTCATTATTCAAGGTTCACTACCAAGAAAATATTATTAGACAAAGTCCCTTACTTAACAGGGTTGAATCCCATTTTGTTAAATATTATCTTATGTGATATCCTTCTATACCCAATATATTGCAGAGATATATAATTTGGGTTTAGTCAAACAAATAATGAAGGCCATAGAAATGTGTGACGTAAGATCATACCACATTACTTATATGTTCGAATCATACCCTATTAAAAGGATATGAGTTTTGTAAAAATTTATTCATTATATTAATAATCCCTTAATAGATTGAATAAATATGGAAACAACTGATCTTGGACTAACTAAATCATAACTAACATCATTAGATGATGTTATATATAAAAATACATTTAAAAATCAATAAAACATTTCATGAGGAAAATACCATTTTTATCTGAAATCACATAGTTAGAAATTAATAATTTCCACAAATAATAAGGGAAAAAAATCATTGAAAATAATAAAGAATAATTATTAAGTAATCTTTAATGAAAAGAGTATTCATGTAATTGGGGATATCCATCCATGTAGTGTATGTTGAAACAAAATTTCATTTCACATTTTTGATATAAAGTAAAAAGTGACCCCTTTGAAAAATGATAAAAAGGATCCTTTTAAATATTAGTAATGAAAATAAAATATTGTAAAAATGTATTTAAATATTCTTTTTGGAATAATAAAAATATTCTTGAAAACATTTTAATGGAGAATATGGACATGGAAGAAAGGATTTCTGACTGAAGGGAAAAACTATGTCAGTTTTCTTTAAAAAAATATTATTTCAGAATATTGAGTACATAAAGAGAGGAAAATGAAATAAATTAATAAATATTAAAGAATAAAATGAGTATAAAAAATGGAATGTTCTTTAGATATATATCATACAATTTTATTATTTGATAATTAACGATTTAACAATCCCAGTAAAAATTCAATTGTAATATATAAAAATTACAAAAAGTTCTTCTTGTTTGGTAAGTGTTATAACCTCATGTATAATAAATTTTAATTTGTTATAATTATATAACATTTCTATTATAGTAACCATAATACCATTAATGGTTTACTTATAAAATCTTATAAACAATTTTTCATTATCATTGTCATTTAGGGGTTAACTAAATCACTTTTCATGTATGTCATGGTTCGACAATTGTTGTACTTGAACAGAAATCATGGTTAATTAATAAAAAAATGTTAATCATGATATAAATTTCATATAAATTAATTATATACATTTTTATAATCATTCATATAAACCTATTGTGAAAAATTAATTATGTCACTATATGGAGACAACAATTTGTATGTACGCACGAGCACTATTTACACTTTTTATTGGATGTAATGAAAGAAAAGGGAAATAGTAATTAAAATTTACAAAGAAATTATTATAAAATAAATATAATATATAACTATTAAATCTATCATAATAACAAACCATGAATAATGTTTGTGAAAAGTGAGTCGTATATCTATTTGGAGGCAGTAGTCCACACATACAAACTATAAATACATTCATCTCCAATTGGATAGGTAATAGGTGGTAAATTATTGTTAAATAATCAAAATAACATATCTCTAATTTTTTTTCTATATTAATCATGATTTTATGGATAATTTTTTTATTAGACGTAGAAGAAAAATAAAATTGAAAGAGCTGGGATACAATTTATACATCTTCATTGAGAGATCTTTTGATTACATATTAAGACATGAAAGGCGTGTCTACAAAGAAGATTGGAATCCATAGTTTGAATTTAAGAGTTATAGAAATTTATTTTAGTAGTTATCTTTTTTATATATAAGTCTCAAATGGTGTGAATAATGGAGGATAAGTGGTACCCTTGTATACATGAGGGGATAGATTCACATAGAATGCCTTAAAAGATTTCAATGATTTTAGTTCACATTGATAAGAAAGTGAATATAAATGGATATATATTAGAATTTAGTACAATAAAAGGTTGTAATATCTTCAAAAAATTATACTTTTTTTTTCATGGAAATCGTAAACTTATGTTATGGTTTACACCTGATAAACTAGTTTAACATTAACTGTGATAACATAAATTTACTATTTTTTTACTATTTAATGTGAAAAAACAGTAATGTTCCCCTTTTAAATTATATTGATTAATATTATTAAAAACATTGAATCTGTTTTACTAGATATAATTTGTATAAGTGGTAGTATTTAATTTCAATTAAGCACACAAATCCCAACAAAAACAAGTTTTCAAAAAACTTATCTTTAAGTGTTAAAAATAATTTACTTTCATTCCATTCCTTATGAAAACCATAAAATTAATTTTAAAATATTATATTGAATATATAATATATAAATTTCATTCAAAACATTAATAAATAGAAAATAAATAAATTTATTAAGATAAAAATACATCTTATATATAAAAACAGTTTTGTTTTTTTTGTTTTCAAGCTAAAATATCTACATATAAAAAAATCTAATATAATGATGATTTTAGGTAGTTAATTTTATTATATCTCATTATATGAGACTTATATTAATTTAATTTAAAATTGAAAAAATATTGGATCATTTATATGAAAATTATTGATAATATTTACAAAAATTATTATTTTTTCCTATTCCATGAAAAATAATTTTTTATTTAAAAATTCTGAAAAATAACCCTAAAATAATATTGAAAATATGATTTTAAAGAAGTGATTAATTTCCTAAAATATATTTTTTAAAAATTTATAAATTAATTAAAATTTTTATGTGATGAAATATGATAAAAACCATTTTTGAAGAAAAAATACTTTCAATCATAAAATGAATTTACTAAAAATTGAGTAATTATTTATTATAAATTAATAAATATATTTTCACTTACAAATACCTTTATACATATTTTTCATAAATTTGTTATTAAAATTTATATCATCCAATTAAATGGGTAGGTTATAATTGTTTACTATATTATAGTTCATAAAGGCTCAGGGTAGGGTGTAAGGAAATCTATCAAATACATCATGTTTATTTAGAAAGAAATAGACAAAAAATATCAAGGTGTTAGAAAAAATAGCTTATCAATATAAAGAGGTAGAAAAACATACTTTTAACACTTGTGATCACACGAAACCAAACCGTTTATTTAATCTCCAATAAAAAATAATTATTATTTACAAATTTGATAATTCTCCCATTTCAATTCTTAAATAACATAATTATATAATAATTCGTATCATTAAATATTAAACTAAAAAAATGAAACATTAGATACATTAATTATTATTTTATATTCCATTATTTTAATTAATATCAATAATTATACATGTGTTTATTCTTTTTCTCTTTTATATATAACTAAAAACATAAACAATTAACAATATTTATATTCTACAAGTGATAATAACTTTATCTTTTAATTCTTGATAATAAAATATAAAATTAGTCCCTAATTAGAGGTTATATATTTATATACACAAATATACATAATATCATTCACTAAGTCAATCCATAAATTTCTATATTAGAAAATACTTAATTTAATATATTATATATAACAATACATCCTTGTAAATTTAATTATTTGATCCTTAAATAAGAATTAAAAGTATGTGCTAACATTTTATTCCATATGAAATCCATATATTATGAATGTTTTAGTATTTCTTATTCTAATAATTTATTTTTTGGGAAAATTTATCAGATTTTGAATTCTTTACACAACATGAGTTTTTTTTCGGATTTCGATTTATTAATATATATATTCTACAAATAATTAATCTTCATTTTTAATTTCATTAATATATATATTATGATAAAATTAATTATTCTTATTTTATTATCATTTTGCATTCTCCAAATTCTTGTCAGGTTTTAAAAAAAATGTCCATAAGCAATGATAATTTTAGATTATTATCCTTTTTTGGTCAAAATAAATTTTTTTAAAAAGAACATAAAAGCATGATTAATTCAAAATTTCTCAAAATTAAAGAGATATTTATATATCCACTATATATTAAAATATTAACACATACTAAACTATTAAAAACATAGAAAAATATGATAATTATAGAATGAAAATTATGATAAATCCTCAAATGATTTGAAGAACATTTATAGGACTAGAATGGGGAATGTTTAGGTCGACCAAACTCAATAGAAGTAGAGGGAAACTCTAACGAGGCAGTAAGACCCAATTTTTTAGAAAAAATAATGTTTTTTAGATATATCCAAGAAATAATTTTCAAAAATAAATTTAATTCATATTAAATTCTTATTAAGAAAATATTTATTTAGTTCTCTAGCACAACTCTTTTAAAACTCCTAAATTTAAGGAAAGTCAATGATTTTATTAAACCACATCCGAATAGATGAAAACCCATTATTTTTATAAATTATTTCCTTTTATATCATAATAATTGAGTTTCTAGTTAAATAAGAAGATAAAATAAATAAACTCTAGATAAAATAAAATACCCTTATGTATAGGGGTGTACTGTATAATGGTAAACATATTTCCCTTTATATAACCTGATTACGAATGTCCATTATGCATGTTCAAGACTACAATTACACAATAAATGATAATACATATTACCTTTGAACAAATAAAATGAGATAACCTTATGTGAATACCATGACTAAGGTTTAATCATACACGAGCACTCGTAAGCCACTACACAAAGAATGAAATGGCCCAGTGAGTGTTATGTAAGATATAACACTAATCCACTTTTATGTATAAATTTAAAACAAATATTCTAACCTTTATGTGACAAGCATTATATGAAGATATTGTCTTGAGTAAGGGTAAGAAAATCCTTTATAAAATTCAATTTTCAAAATAACAAGCAAATAAATAATTAGGAATATATATTTTATTTCATTCAAATTTCTAAATTATTCCCAATAATAATAGAATCACCCTAAAAAAATCAATAAAATGAAATATTAATTTTTAAAATGATTTTAATAATTTAATGGACCATTTATAAGAAATCTTTAAATTTACAAAACAATTTCCCAAACCACCATACACCATATAATAAAAAATTATAAATATTATGGTGAATTTATAAACCTCTAATTGAATTTTTAATCCTAGGGGATGTTTTATTTTAATTAAAGATATATTTTTGACCCTTTTTTTGTTAACTAATTACAATGTAATATAAGGTTTTTTTGGTTTATAATTAAAATAATTATCCCACAATTAATCAAAATACAATTAATTCTATATAAATTAACATTATAAATGATTTGGTTATAAATTCATTATTAGGTTTTAAAAAAAATTTCAAAAAATGTTTTTAATAGCTTCACATGTAGTTATTTTGAAATTAAATTTTCACACCACTAAAAATTGAATCATAGAAAATATATTTTATATTTGGGATCAGAAAGATATAATTTGAAAATGAGTTTAATTTAAATTTTATTCATAATGGATATTTACCATATAATTTTTTTCACCATAGTTTTGTTTAAAATGGTTAATAATGGGGTGAACCTACGGGGTATAAATATAAATATATCCAAATAATGTCATTAAAATTATTTGTTGAATGGATTTCAACCACACCTTATTTTATATTCAAAATTGGACTAAATTGGATCCAATTTCAATCAGATAGAAATTTTTTGTATTTAAAATTTCATAATTTTTACAAGAGTTCTACTCGCCTCACTTATAAAAGAGAACCTCATCTTATATATTTTACAAAATAGTTGAGAACCAATATTAATTACCCTTTGAATTAATACTTATAAGTATCTCATTCATGCATAATATATGGCATGTTACTCTAAAAATTAAAATTCTAAAAGGCCTTAGGTGAAGAATAATGTAAGATATTCAAGGAGGAGGTATAAGACTTAACCAAATTATTTCAAATTTTATTTATTCTTATACCTCTTCCAAATATTTTCTAATTAAATAATATAGTGACTAGTATATATAAGAGATGAAAATTTTATTATTTTAATGCAACATTTAATTTCTACCAACTTTGAAATAAATGTAATATGAAATGTCGCTCGTGTGTATGTGTAGACTACAAACTCCATGAAGAAATTTTTATCATTTTTAGTCACCACCTAACATGGATGGTTATAAATATTGATTATATATATATATATATATTAAATTTATAAAATAATTATGATTTTAAGGACAATTTATTACCTACCCTATTATCAACTCATCCGTGGGAAAATTAAAAATTCACTCAGGTGTATGTGTGGACTAAAACCACAATAAATGAAACATTTCGTTTTTAATTTCTGTACCACTTAGGTAACCATAAGAATGTATTTAACAAAAATATATGATATTTATTACTATAATGATTCAATATAGGTACACCTTTATCTAAATTATTATTTTTCATCTATTATTAAAATAAAAATTCCACAAAAGCATTTGCGTAAATATCCACTAAGATGGATGGTGTATCTCATTTTCTATAACCACCTAATATGAATGTTTTTAAAAAATTCTAATTATATTTAAATTATTCTTAAAACATTTTTACAAGTATTGATATTGTAGAACCATGATCCATGGACCACACTCAACCCATTGAATCCATTATAGATTGAGTGACCCCAAAACATCCAATGTGATCTTAATCGATTTAGTAACTAAACAGAACATGATAATAAATGAATTAAATGAAATAATTATAATGTAATTTTCATGAAAATTAATCTCAAGAGAGACAATAATTAATAAATGTTTAATATTCATGAATATAAAATTCATACGTGGTGAGTTTGGACTGATGGTATCATAATTTTCTTTAAAACATCATTTTAATTGTTTTAAAATATTTCTATTCTATATCAATGATCTTTTAAACAATTAAATAAATTTATTATTTATAAATAAAAATTTTTAATGGGAATTTTAAATTTTTTTCATTAAAATGGTTAAAAAATGAATCTTTTTAATTCTTTGTTATCAGTTCATTTCTAACTTTCTCTAAAAAAGTTAAAAGATTATTTTTAATGTTACATAAAAGATCCTCTATTCCAACCACCATAAAAGTCATTATTTATCAATATTACTAAAAAATTTTAAAGTTTTTTAAAGAATTCCATATTTTCGTTGTTCTTGTATTTTTTATCTGATTAATGTAAAAGGTCATTTATTCATATTTTCATGGGATAACAATATGTGATTTTTATGATGTAATCAAAATATTTATCTTGTTATTGTTATGGTGGAAATATAATTTTTACGTGTTTTATTAATGATATGTAAAAGTGATATGAAGATAATATACCAAGTTACATATATATTATTCTTTAATTAAAAATTATTTTTTATGGAAATATTTTTATTTTATAAGGTATGAAAATGAGATTATGATTTATTGAAATTTTGTGGCCTCTTTAGATAATTTTTTTTCATGGAACAATTTTCATTATTTTCAAGGGACCCACAAGATTTTGTTTTTTTCTTTATTATTTCTGATGATACATATCATGAATTGTTTTTGTTAATGATATTTAATTTATATATAACTGAATTATTCATTGATCTCAAATTTTATTACACACAAATTCAAACTATATTATGATTTTTTATGATTTTGATAAGGAATAATGGGTTTATTTCTTCTTTATATCCCTTAATTACATTTATTTTTCCCAAGTTAAGAATTAATTTTTTTTTCAAAGGGCATAAGGATTTTATAACAATTCCAACATATAGAAATAATGTTTTCTATTTAAACTCACTTGTGTGAAAATGATAAAAATAATACACTAAACATAAAAAACCAAATTTTGGAAGAAATATATAATTTTCAGATGTTTCCACTATTTTGTGTATTTGTTTTACATATTATGTTAAACTCTAAATGAAAAAATTTCATGAATTTATGAAAATGAAACCCTTCTTATTAATCCTGTATTTGTGGTTTTTTTGTAGATATAGGTTTTTATTATCGGTATAAGAGAAATTTTTTAGATAACATAACTTATTGGGATCCTATTGTAAGTGTATAATAAAAAATATTTATAAAAATTTGGAGTTAATATAATTTTTTGGGATCTTAATTTATAAGTATTCAGTAATTATGTGGCAATTATTAATCAAATCTCTTGAGTGTTTCTTAATAGTATATACCTATATTATTTTTATACCACTAAAAATGAGTCAAAAATGCTATTTTATTGAAGTTTTGGTGATAAATTCCGTGTATAAAAAATATTCAACATTATATATATCAAGAATTTGGGAATATGTGTTTAAGAAAATATTTCAAAGTAATATGATGATGTTTAATATATGGAAAAAGGGCCTAGAATGATAAAATATCAAGGAAAAATGAAGAGTTTGGTCAACCTAATCAATGAGAATAAATTTCTTCATAAGGTATCACCTGATTGTTTAAAATGTGTGGTGTATGGAAACTTTGAAAATAAATTAACAAGGAGGAAATATAATGAAGGGGATCAAAAAGATTATACGAATAAAGTTTTAGTATGGTCATATTCTAATGAGGATGATGACATTTGGAATATCATATAAAATGTTTGATTTTGTTTACATTTTGGATATTTTTTAGAGTGGAAGCAGGATTAGATTGAGATTTATGAATCTCATGGAATGATTCATATTTATAGTTTTAGGAATTAAAAATTATGAACTGAGTTGAAAAATATTAGTTAAGGGTTTATAATAAATGATAAATGATTAAAGTTTATAAGTATAGTGTTTTGAGATTTATGATGTATTTATTGAATTATTTTTATTGAACATTAGATGTTATTGTAGATGACTTAGAGATTGATGTATTATTTCTCTATACGATTGATTATTAATATTTTATCGGGGTTTATCTTTACTTATACTAACTATTTTTTTTTATTTAGTAAACATTTAGATAAATTATGAATAACTTTACATACCTTTTGTGGATATTGTGAAATATAAAAAGTTAATTTTAATCCCTCTAAGAAGTAAAGTAAATCATTTTTATATATCAGTCAGTGTATGAGATGATGTGTAGATGGAAAAATCCTTAAATTAAAACAAAAAGATGAAATTATTCTTATGGAATGGAAAAATATAGTAAGTATAGTTTCTCAATATTTACATGTATGTTAAAATAATTCCTAAAAATCAAGTAAGTGGAAGATAAATCTATCATTTTTTTGGAAAATATCACATACGGATCAATGTATTATTTTTGAAAATATTTTAGAAGTATGAGTATTATAATAATACATAAATGGGTTTATAAATTTTTAATTAAGTACTAATTATTTTATTAGTAGTGCCTTTGAAATTACGTATCCTAAAATAAATACAAAAATGATTTTATTATGTCAAGATACATTCATCATGGAAGGAACTAATTAAAAGTTCAAGGATTTAATTACATTAATGGGAATTATGTAGCCCACCAATATTTTATAATGTATTTTCTTCTAAATAATTCTATATTTGATAACATATGTTACAAATGACACCAAAATACTAAGAAAAATTCTTTATCGAAATTAAAGGTAAAAAATAATTATTTTATACAATGCGTAAATAAATAATTTAACATTAATGGGTAATTGATTTGAAATAATGTTAAGAACACTTAATATTTAAAAGGGCCATTTTCTATAAAATAGGTTTTTTTATTTTTATTTAAAAGATAAATTTATGAATTTTAATATTTAAATTTAATTAAGTAAATATATTTCATGAATTATAATGTTAAAATTATCTTATGATGAAATTTTGGGAATTTTTGTAAAGATTTATTTTAGGGTGAACAGTGAAATATACCTATTTTGAAAATAATGCCAGTTTTATGAAATTATCATTATATAAAAAAAGTGATTATTTATGAAAATAATTTATTTTAATAATATATATATATATATATATTTAAGAATTAATTTATTAATTTCTTATCTAGAAACCTTTGTTTGGAATTTTAATTTCTAGGTGATGTGTAATTCTTGAAAAAGAGCTATTTTTGATCCTCTTATTTTAATAAGTATATTGTTAAATTTTATTTTTGTTTTGTTTAAATATCATTAAAATATAATTTTATTAAACATAATCTAATTAATTACATTGTAGTCAATATTATACCTTATTTTTCTTAAAAATCATTTTTATATTTTAAATGTGTGTTTTTCTAAAAATTTTATTCATTACGTTACATGTAATTTTTTTTAAAATTAATTTTTACCATATATAAAAATTTATTTAATTAAAATGGTTCCCATATTTTAAACCAAAATTTTATAATTTGGTATTGATTTCAATTCAATTTTTAGTCATAATAAAAAGTTACCATGGTAAAATCTTGGCACCACAGTAAAGGTTAAGTTGGTTAATGATGGTGTTAAACTAATACATAAAGATTAAAATATATCCAAATATAATTTTTAATTGGACCAGTTTACTATATTTTATCCATAATGTATCTTATAATCAAAATTAAACTAAACTGAAGCCATTTTCCATGATAAATACATTTATTTTATCTAAATGTTCTTAATATTTTCATAGGTGTCACTCTTATCACTTAAAAAAGGAAAGTCATATCCTCAATTATCGAAAAAAAATTATCACAAAGTATTGATAAATATATGAAAAAATACCTCATTATCTCTACTCATCGCCTACTATATGTCATGGTCTTTCAAAAATACCAATCCTAGAATGATTATGGTTTAAACCAAAAGAAGATATCCAAAGAGGATGTATAAGTGTTAACCAAATTCTTCAACGTTTATTTATTCTTATAGATTATTAAAATCGATTATAAATTTCATAATATGAGAAAATAACCATCCTTAATATTCTGAAATATTATTATATTGATTGAAAAATTATTTCCCCTACCTTTCTATCCAATGGAAAATTAAAATGTTACTCATACATACGTGCGGAATACCATCTGCATATAGTGATGTATTTTGTTTTTCATCGTAGACTACTATGTGTGGTTATAAATATAGGTTTATTATTATTTTATATAATACATTAATTACATAATTATGATTTTTTAAAGTTAAAATGTTTTCTATCTTCTTTTATTCCCATTTATTTGTAAAAGAAAACATTGCTCGTGTGTATTTACAGATTACGACCACCAAGAATGATGTGTTTCATTTTTCAATACTGTCTCACAAGGGTGTTAATAAGGATTAATTTTATGAGTGAATATGACATTTATAATCTTATTATAACTCTTTAAATCTAAACCATTATCAATATTATATCTTTTTCTTCTTTTAGAGGAATTTAAATGCTTCTCATGTGTATGTGTATTCTTTCACATCCATGAATAATATTTGTAATTTTGGATATTCTTATTTAATTAATGGTTATAAGGATATATTTCATATATAAATATGACATTTATAAAATGTTTAATATTATTTATGTTATTGTTCCTTGAAACCTTGGACCACAGTCAGCTCACTGAAGCTCTTTTGGACCGAACAACCACCAAACATAAAATGTCATGTTATGAAATTTAATAACTAAATATAACATGATAATAAATTAAATAGAAGAAATAATGATAATTTAATTTACATTAAAATGGTTCTTAGGATAGTAAATAATTATTAATCATTTATATTTTGGATAATAAAAGATTAATGTGGTGAGTCTGGACTTGAGGTAAGATATTATTCTCTAAAATTTCATTTTAGATAGTATAAACTCTTTACCTTACATGTCAATAATAATTTAAGTGTTTAAATATTTTTTATATTTATACATAAGATGATTATAAATTAAAAATTAAAAATATTTTTAATTTCCTTTTTAAAGGCTTGAAAATAATTTTTTAAATTTTTTATGTATGAGTTATTTTTGACTTTCTTTACAAATTTTGAAAAAGAACATTTTTAAAGAGTGAAAAATAGAAACCTTTTCCTACCATAATATATAATATTTATTATAAATTATCCTATATAATTATATTTTGGAATTTGAATAATATCCAATTATGACTGTTCTTTGAATTTTTAATTTATTAAGTGATTAAAATAAAATGATATTCCTACTTTTATGGGATACCTAAAAGTGATTTTAATTAAGAGATAAAATTCCAAATATTATTATTCTTAATATGGGAAAGAATAATTAAATGGGTTTTTAATAATTTTATAGTTCATTAAGATTTATTATGATGCCGGGTGGGTCTGATATATCCCTCAAATGCATTGGGTAATTATTTGTTCCCTTGGGAATAATTATTGTAATTTTCCAATTTGGTTATACCATTTTTAAGTGTGATTATAATATTGACTGTAAGACTGATACTAAGATAATATACCAAGGTGAAAATATGTTTATATGATTTTATATGTGTTTATATTAAAATATTTATATTTTTTATAGAAATAAAATGATCTTGCATGTTAAAGAAATTTTATAGTCATTTTAGGTAAAATGATATTTGTAGGGAAAAGTTTTCATGTTTTTTAAGAAAATATTAATATTATTATTATTATTATTATTATTATTAATTTATGGTTTTAAGAGATTATTTATGAAAAAATTTTGGTAATTAATTTTGTATTATGTGCAGTTAAATAATTATTTGATCATAAAGTTTAGTATATAAAAAGGGAAAATTTCTTATAGGGTTTCATAATTTTCAGATTAATTTACAAGTCTACTTCTATTTTATATACATCATTGAGATTTTTTTATCATAGTACGTTTTCAAATGTTTTTCATAGGATTTATGGATTTATAAGAAAAATATCCAGGTCAAACATATAGTAATGAAAAATTTTATTTAAAGAATCATTGTTAGCAAGTATGAAAATGGGAGTGTAAGTATAAAAATCAGTTTTTGTGGAAAAAATATACACTATTTAGATGTGTGCTATAATAGCCTAAGATTTTATGATATATTTTTGTTTAAATAAATTTTTTTGATATCT
This sequence comes from Viscum album, assembly GCA_963277665.1. Classification (NCBI taxonomy): domain Eukaryota; kingdom Viridiplantae; phylum Streptophyta; class Magnoliopsida; order Santalales; family Viscaceae; genus Viscum; species Viscum album. The sequence goes on along the minus strand of OY728128.1, from coordinate 1,032,789,295 downwards.
TTATTTATATGAAACAATGAGTTTAAATGAACAAAAAAAACAAATTTATGTATCATTATTTTAGTATTAAATAATTTATTAATTCATCAAGTCAATATTATTCTAGGTTTAATTTTTGGAATTTTTTAAAGAAATTGATTTTTCTATGAATAGTGAATAAATATGGGTTTTTGTAGAACTTTCAATTATTTAAACTGTAAAATTACCTTAATGTTTTTAAATTAATATTAATTGATTTTAGAATAATCTATTTATAAATAATCTAATTAATAAAATTTTTATCATCATTATACCTACTTTTTCTATAAGTTCATTTTTAGAATTAAAAACACATTTATCTAAAAAATAGTTTTTCATAACATTTTTCATTTCTATATGTAATCAATTTCTTCTACTTATGTGAAACTAATTTGAATTTTTTTTCCATATTTGGAATCAAGAGGTTAACATTTGTTAAATAGTTTTTTTTTTAATTTTGAATAATAACATTTGTTGATATTTGTCACCTAAGGAAGTGTAAAATATGTGAAAACATTGATAAAAATTTGGCATAAGGATCTAAAATTTATCTAAAATATTACTTTATCCCATTTGATGATTTTATTTCATTCATTTCCATAAAAATATGAAAGCTATGTACACTTGGTGCCATTTTTCTTTAATATTGGCTTTTACTTTCCATTAAGAAAGAAAAAAACAAAATGTCACACTCTTGAATTTGGTAACTCTAATATGTTTCCATATAAAAAAATTGGTTATGTTTATTTTTAAATATTAATTTTAAATAATAGTTATTCATTTACTGTCATTCATGTTTATTTTTAATTTTTAGTGATTGAATAATTTTCTTAAATGATTATGCAATGAATAAAGAGTATTTATTCAATAAATAAAAAATAAATAAAAAAATGATTTCAAATTTTTTAAAAGTAATAATAATTGAATGAATTATTATGTTTCAATAATTTAATATAATAATATATCAAATTATGTATTTTTAGATGGTTTATTTTCATATTACATGTTTTTATTGGTGTCTTTAATGTTGAATTAAATAAATAGTTTCGAACGTGACATTAATTATATATTATCTAAATAATAATTTATTAAATTATTTTTAAAATCATACAAATAATTAGAAGGAAAATGGAGATAATTTGTTAACCCATGGTTAATTCAAAAAGATAAAGATTAAAATTATATCTAAAACAATGGAAATTTTATTGGAATATTAATTTAAAATTATATCTTCTATCATCAAATATATTCCATTCTTAATCCTATTTAAATGTGTTAGACCAATATTATATTATATTATTTCATGAATGTTAAAAAGTGATTATCGCTCAACTTATAAAAGGACACCCATTAAATATTTTATGTATACGATATTGATAAATATTGCTTGATAAATAAAATTATAGTTCTATTATATACGTCCCTAGCCACAATTTATAAGTTTTTTTCTTTTTAAAAGACCATTTCAAGTGTATATAAGAAGGAATCTAAAAGAAAGTTGTCGAAGAAGAGTAATCATATTTACTAAAAAAATCATCTTTATTTTTTATTATAGTTCCATTGAATATTTTTAACCCATCACAAAATAATATATCCAGTTCCAAAAATATATTTATATGTTATAATTATTATGGTATAAAAATTTTCAATCTGTATTTAATACTATGAAAAGTGAAAATAATGCTCATGTGTACGTACAACTCACTATCTCCCCATAACGGGGAAATTCATTTTTAATGACCCCATTACATGGATGTTTAAAATATGAAAGTAATGAATCTATTTGATAGTTATGAAATAATTAATATTATGGAATTATACTATAATATAAACCTTATTACCTTCCAATCTATTATAAAATTATAACATCAGTCAGGTGTAGGTGTGGACTACCACCTCTACCGATCGATGTAATATTTTTTTTAATTTTCTATTTACATTTATGGAAATTAGTAAATATTTAATAAAGATATATTATATATGTGATATAATAATTATATTGTATTGGTGAAATATTATTGATCATTCCATCTTTCCATATATTAGAATGTGAAAACAATGGTCATTGGTATGTATAGCTTACCATCTCCATGAACACTATAATAATGTTTTATATATCAACATTTTATAGATGAATATGAATATGAATATAATGAATATATATGATATTTATATTATTTTTAATATTATGGATAATATGTAACCATAATAAAAGTATAAGGGTCGGAACCATCAAACCTAAATTCTGAGGAAAAAATAAAGAGTTAACACCCAAAATAGAGATTTTAACAAGGAATTATTAATAAATAGATGTTGAAATACTATAAGTGGATCATATATGATGTTATATTTCTATAAATAATTTTTTTATAAATTAATAATAAGTTAAATTTTATTATATAAGAGGTTAGATCACCTACGATGCTAGTCAAAAAAGAGTTAAGGAATTTTGTCTCAATTTTCATTCCATTGAGTCATATTTATTATTACAAAATTATTTACATATATGTGGTGTATATACTTCTTAATAAGTGTATTTAACATTAACATATGTATATATATTAATTATAATTAATTTTTCAATTCATGTTAAATCTTTTGAGGGGCTAAAATTTAAACATAACAAAGAGGTAAGAATTTGTTTTACAATTTTAATTTTTTTGGATTTAACATATTTTAATTTAAAATAAAATTATAATATATCCTTAATAAACTCGATATATTCATTTAGACTCTGAATATTTAAGGATTTATCATTTTTTCTATTTACTTTTCCCTTCTTTGGTACTTTAATCATGGAAAGTAATATTTAAATGAAAAAAAGATATTATTTCTTTTTTATCCCTTATAACTTTCTTCCATGTATATATTTTTCAAAATTGTCATACAAAATTAATTTTACATTACTCAAGTTATTTTTTAATGATATTTTATTTTTTAAATTAATCTTTAAAATTTTATTACAAAAGGGTTATTTTCGAATTTCTTTCAAAAATTCAAAAGGAATGTTTTTAAACATATATGATGTTAACAGATTTTGATACCACCAAAACTGTTTTATCATATTTTATCTTGTTCTATAGGATTTAAATGGGTTTATAATGGAAATTAATTAATGAATTATTATTTTTATATTTTTTTTGCATTTTATTTTTTCCTTTAAAAGAAAATATTTTATTACAAAAACTATATTTCTAATGAAATTATGGTTATTATAATCTCTAATTAATTTTATTGTTAATCCTTTATTATGAAACATTCACTATTTTATGATCAATTTTAATTAGAAATTATTTCCCCTTAAGTATCCATATTGTTTGTATCATTTACTTGATTATTTTTTAAAATATATACTATTTTTATATATGAAAGTTTACTATGAATATTATTTCATTGACTCGGGAAATATTAATATTTTTTATTCCTTACTCAATATTGATAATTTTTTATATGGAACATTATTTATGAATTAAATTGATAATTCAATATATGATGATTGTATTGGCCATGAATTATTGGGTGGATTCCTGTTATAGATAGCCCCTCGATGCATCATCCTGTATAATTAGACAAATCAGTTATAAAAAATTATTAAATGGGGTTTTTGTTATATACCTACCCATCGATTAATATATCTTTAGACAAGGCTTTGAGTTAAATATATTATGATGTATTAGATCATGATATCCCATATTAAGAATTTCATTTATTCTAAATTAAATTATTATTTTCCATGATTTTAATACATTGATATTATCCATTAATGAATTTAGTGAACAAGTTGTTGATTAAAAGACATGTGTTTCCAATTAGTTACATTTCCATTTTGATTATTCCTTGTTTAATCATGATATATTTTTTGTATGTAACTACTAATGAGAATTTGATATCAATATTTATTTTTTCCTATCACATGGATATAAATAAGGATATTATAAATTATATTAAAGATACAAGAGTGTTTTTTCTGAAATTTATTTTTTATTTACAATGTAATATAAGAATAATATATGTATCTTACTATTGAAAAATACTAAAACAATTGGTCCATCAAGATAAGATCCATTTTATCTTATGAAAAATTAATAATTTATTCAATGAATACTGGTTACTAGAGTTGGGGTTTATGTAGTTGGTATTAGAATAAGTTTAGTAAAAATATTGGGAACGAGATTTTCAATAGACATAGATTACCTAAGAATTATGATAATATAATATTGTATTTGAAAACTTTTACTATTATATGGAATTATATTTTTTGGATCAATATTCATAATTATTATGATCTAAATATATGTGTTTAATTATTGAGTAATACAATATAACTAGTGTTGGAACTAGGCAGATTATGGCCATATTATGGAAGTTTACTCAGGTTATGAAAATAACCTTGTTCCTATAGAGAAATGTCTTGTTCTAAAACATGATTCACTTATGTCGGATTGATTCATTTTATAGAAGCATCCATATTTTAATAAATATACTAATACATTTATAGATATAAAATATTATAAGTACCATCAAAACATATTTCACAAATTTCAATGTAATAATAGTGAAAATATTATTTTTGTAGAGTTTTTCAGGAGAGGAGATTGTGATCCATGGTGTTTTATTGATCTAGAGAACTGAATAGGTTGAGGAAATAAAAATAATTGAATGGAAAACTTTTAAGGTTCTTTTATTTTAAAAAAACTTTCCCTAATAACTTTGTACTGAAATGGAGTTAAGTTTCCCAGTTTAAATCTAATGGAAGAAGAATGTGTGGTAGAATATGGGGCTAACTTAACTTGATTATCCATACATTCTTGGGACTACATATGTAATTTAGAAAGTGATATTGACTATTTCTTTGATTATATAAATTCTAGTATGTTAATGGAACAATGATCTAAAAAGTTTTAATTATATGATGATATAGTATCAAGTAAAATTAATATGAAGAAGGAATTATCAAGATCCTATGTATTTAAGAGAAATTAATAGAAGAAGAGGTTGAATGATCACTATGAAAAAGAAAACACCTTAATGATTTGAGGAGAAAATCAATTTCCATCATATACAAATAATTTAAATAGTTATCATAGAAAATTATTGAAATGAATGAGATTTTTTATAAGTGTATAAATTGGGGTTATATGGGAAATTAATTAAAGGCATTGAAATAAAACACTACCAACATTTAATCTATAAAGAGATTAGGTATTAGTCAATCCATTTCTCGAATCGTCAAGGAAAATTACCATAAAATAATCCAAGGGTATAAGTACAAGCATATAAAATTATTATAACTCAATTTCAAGTTCCTAGGGATGTGGAGAAATGTATTGTTATCCCCTACTCTAAAATAAGAAAAGTTTTATTTGATTCATTTTTACAAACTATTTTCTATCTAAACATTTTTTAATGGTATCACATAACCAACTCAATGATTATATATTACATAGGAAGTAAAAACCAATAATGGAAGAATGATAGCATATATAGTATACAAATCCTCTCTCATGGATTTTTAAGTGAGTGTGCTTCTTAAAAAACATTTGATTCATCCTATTGTTAATTTAAGGTAACTTTGGGTGTCAACTAGTTATCTCAGAATGGAGATCATATCAAATATTGAGGAAGGGAAGTTACATCTAATTTTCAAAATCAACATTAAATAACATCTCTATATGGGGATGATACTAAAATATATATGAAAATTACTTCCATAAAAAGTATATTACAAATATTCAGGCGGGATATTTATCTCAGATTGTTGGAGAGAAAATCACCATAGAATATATGCCTATCATTTGGGAGTTTATTAATGTATTTTTTGATGAGTTTCCTAGTCTCACCTGAAATCATGAAATTGAGTTTTCAATATAATTCACTCCATTCACAAAATCTATTGGAAGGATTCCATATAGTATGATCGTGATTGAGTTATAAGAATTGAATAAGTAATTCAAATATACTCTAGATACTAGATTCATTTTTCCTAGTGATTCACCATGGGGTGCACCAGTTCCTTTTGTTAATAAGGATGATCGTTAATGAATATATTCATTTATAATTAGTAATTTAACAAAGTAACTATTAATAACATGTATCGAATACCTTGTATTTATGATCTGTTTGATCAATTGCAATGACGATTATATTTTTTTACGATTGATCTTCAGTCTGGATATTATCAGTCAGGGTTAAAGAAGTAGGATATACCTAATAAAAAATTCCATATGTGGTATGGTCACTAGAAATTATAGTATTTCCATTTGGAATTACCAATTCTACCATTATCTTCATAGATATAATGAATTGAATCTTTAGAGATTTACATGATTTTTCTATAGTATTCTTTATAGATGATATTATTATACATTTAGAGAGTAATTATGAGTATTAAGAAAATTTTAAAATTTAATTAGAGACCTTGATGTAGGAAAATTTGTATATTAAATTTTCTAGGTGTGATATTTAATTTTTGAAATTTTCACTCAGGGGTTATATAATCACTTTTAGGGTACATACAAGTATCCTTCAAAGATGGAATATATTGAAAAGTGTACAATTCCAACTTTGGTAACTAAGATCTGTAGTTTTCTTGGTATGGTTTGAAAATATCAATAATTTTTGTGTGATTTATCAGGACTATAAAATATACTCTCCCAGTTTACTCATAAATGGGTTGTGTTCTTATGGAAAGATGAATATAAGGATAATTTTAAAAAACTAAAGATAAGGTTAATCAACATGAAAATACTTACAAAACCCTATAATAGATATGGGATACTGATCTATAGTGATTTATTAAATAAGAAAAAAAAATGAAAAGTCATTATATAGAATGATATTCAGATATCTTATGCCTGCCACCAATTGAAAATTCATAAGTAGAAATACCTGAATCAGGGTTTGGAGTTAGAGGAGATATTATTTAAATTGAATATATCAATGAAAAATTTTCATCGTGAAAGGTGTAATATATATACTAATAATAAAATATTGAAATATATATTTACACAAAATTTACTGAATATGTGACTGAAAATATGGTTGTAATTGATCAAATATTATAACTATTCTGTACTTTATCACCATAGGAATGAGAAAAGTTGGCTGATTATTTGATTCAGAAAGACCATGCTAGTTTTTACATTATGAATATTCAATGGGATCTAATATTTATAGATTTTAAAGATGTGAATTTTAAAAAAATTTAGGTAAGGGGGATATATTATCTTTCCAATAAAAATGTTCAACCATCCATCAATGAGATAATTATGAGGAAATAAAAGGAAAATGATTGTTAAGTTGAAATGTATATGAAGATGGAAAAAATACAAGGGTGGGGTGGGGATGAATTTATTTTAAAAATATTCAAACTAATTGAATTCAAAAAACATCTTATAAAGAAAAACTGAATAGCCAAGGGGTCTTGTTAAGAAGATATCATAATAAGGTTGATTACGATATGTATTCCATAGGTCGTATTTAATCATATTCCTAGTAAGCATGATAAGTATCATAATCACAGTGGTTATAAAAATCAGAGTAAAACAAAAAAATTATTCTATTATAAATGGTATGAAATATTGGTGAGTGATTTGAATGATCTTAATCCCAATATAATACAAAATTATCATAATCAGATCAATTATGATAAAAAAATACAGAATACAAAAATGAATATATAAAACAATTCAATTTATAATATAATAGTATAAGAAATTAAATATAAGTAAATTAATACAACTTTTTAACCCAAAGAGTAGTCTATCCAACAAACTAGGATAAACGACCCTTGATATATACTTTTAAGCAAGTATATCTTTCTGACACTAGGGTAAGATATCGATACGATTATCGGATTTGGTCTATCTGCATATCCCTGATAGCCCTTGATCAAGAAGGTGATCAGAACATCTATATTTCTATCCTTAGAATCCCTTGATCCTCAAAATATTGGAAAATCTTTTTTTCTTATCTACGAAATACCTCAATTGTAACAAAAACGCTCGGCATATAATGAAGAAAAAATAAAAATATAAAAGTTACAAGTATATGGGACATGCAGTTCAAGTCCTGTAAACTTTAGAGTATCCACACAAAGTAGATTTGGTAGATCCATCACATAGTCTATTGAAAATATAGATACCTACTCTTTCAAATGACAAGGTATTTATTTTCATTTTTCCCAACAATAATCCTGATTTCTAATTTTCATATTTTCTCCTGAAATCTCTGTGGGACTTGGACTCCTGAAAATCTAACGGACATTTTGAAATTAAAAGCATGACATCTATTTGATTAACATATAATATATGACATCTTTTTGATTTAAAATAAAACATTTTTTAGTAGGATATAATTTTCTTGGTATGATAAAAAATGAATTTAATTGTCGGAGGATCTTTGTTACGAGAGTTAGTATGATTTATATTGTTGAGAAAATATTTTTAGTTCAAAAGCCAAGACATTATGTAAAATGTGAATCATATTCAGTGTGTATGATATAAATCATATTCACACTCATTGTGATAATCCTAGAATGAACTATTATTTCATTTCTTATGAGAATTATTTTTATCGTAAGCACTTATAAAAAGAAAAATATGAATTTATTTTCATGAAACCATGTATGGTAAAAATTATTTGGACATAAAAGAGTTTGTAATTGAGTATTTAAGAAATTGTTTGTGATTAAAAAAAATGAATATTAATGTCAAAAAAATAATTTTGTCTTAACAATCTCCCCCATTTTGGAAAGCTCAAACCAAGAGTGGTAAATAGAACATTACTTAGTAAAATTTTTGCCCAAATAGATTTTGAAGAATTTTTTTATTCAAAATAAAATACTTATACTTATCCTCTCAAGAGTCTTAAAAATTTTATAAATAAAATATTTAATATTACAAACTGCTCCTTCGGATAAGAAAATCCCTAAGGATTTAATTCTCATACTTTTAAAATTTTCTACTCCCCCTTAGTAAATCATTTTCCCTTATATAACTCATTCTCCTATTTTATGAAAATTTCTCTCCCTATATAAATTATCCCCCGTTTTGATTTAAAAAAGGAATAGGGAAAGTCTTATAATACGTATAAAAGTGTTAGAGAAATAAAAATATATGAAGTAATAATTAATTATATCATCTAGAATAAATTAAAGAACACTCATCCAAAAAATTAGGGAAACATTTAATGAAGCTATATGTAGATGAAAGAAATTGATTGATGTTTTAAAAAATAATACAATATGAGTTCAAAAATTCATTTCTTCTCATTATACTTATCCTTATTTAAGAGGTCTAAGATAACAACCTATATCTTCTTGAAATACATTCTATCATCCATGATATTTTTAAGATAATCATAAAGAGTCCAGAGATTATCTACCTATTCTGAAAATAATTGATCCTGGTTACGATTCAATTATTGTTAGGAGAGAATGTTTTCTTCAAGAATATGAATCTTTTCGTATTGATCCCAAATATTTTTCACCAAATCTTTACTGGTATTTTCTTCTATATAAAACATGCGTTAAATCAAAACAATTTGAATTTTAAAATCAATTATCTCATCCTTTTAAAAATAAACTTTGAAACTTAGGATTGAATGAAATTGAAATTATTATTTATTTCATTGACTTCTTCAAACTGGATAACATATGGGCCTTTAAAAAATTTCACTTTTTGGGGAATATCACATGCCAATTTTTTGAAAGCAATAGTGACCTCATTTACAAGACTTCTAATATCTTCAATTTAATATTCATGGACATTGATACATCATCCAAATTATGTAACCATTTAAACACTTTATTTCAATCCTTTCCATATTCCTTATAAATGTATTCAAATACATTGAATTATTCTTCACACCTAATTAGTATTTTTCATAGAACTTTGATTAAATTTGATCTTTTATTTTAATTATACATAACTGAATCAATCATTCCTTTAAGACTTAGGAAATATGAAATTCTCTTCTAAATTTCAATTAGATCCTGAAAAATATAATGATATGTTTTTTAATGAGATATTATTATTAGGATCCGTAACTTTCTCAGAATAAAAAATCTCTCCAAAAAGAGTTCTGGAAGCATTATCTCCCAAACTATGGTTATGATATACATCAGTCCTTGTCACTTATTCTTTATCTTAAATGTGAACGAATTTATTATCTTGGATTCCCGAGGTAGCTTGTTTTGAAGACTATACTCTTGAGGATAGTAATTTTCATTAAGAATATTTTAAAGATCTAAATAGAATTTTATCAGGCTAAGATTTTTCTTCATGACCTACATCCTTTTTCATTTTCATCTTATTTATTTTTTTCTACATCCTTTTCATCTTTTTATTTTTCCTCTCTTTATTCATATTCATTTATATATTCCACTTCACTGGGATACCAATCTATATCCATCATTTCACTATCTTCTTGTTATTTTTATGAATTTTATTAAGCATCCTTTAGAGGGGCCAATTATTCACCAACTTTTCCCTAATTCTTTCTCTTGTCTTGGATAGAGAGATTAAATTTTTCATCTTGAATAACTTCCCTAATAAAGATTCCAACACTAAATTTTCATCATTTTTAACAGCTTATCTTTATCAAATACATTTTTCTTCAAATTTTTCAACTTCCCTTTCTACATTTCTTCTGTAAAATCTTCATTTGTATGATTTTTTAGCCAGAGCTTCAGTAGGGTTAAGAAGAAACTATAAGTCTTTTTATTTTCTTTTAGTTTGATATTTTCTCTATTTTTAATCTATTTCATTTGTTAGTTTACTTTTATTAGTTGGATTTAATCATAATTATACTTGTATTTATTTTGTTTCTCATAAACAATTGACATATATTGGGAAGACCATGACTTCCTCCAACAACTTCTTTTGAGAAATTGCCTCTAGCATCTTTCAAAAATTTATTTGATTTATAATTAAAATGTAATTTCAACCATTTTATCATATCATCACTGATAAGTGGGAATTTTATATTCCTTAGTGATGAATTGATTGTGAGATTATAGTACTTCAAAATTATAGTAATTAATTTACTTAAAATTGCTCTAAAAATAATCAATTGATACTTTATTCCATTAAAATTTAAAGTGTTGATTGTTTTGAAATTACAACCCATCAAATTTATCTTCTTCATATAAAAAAAATAGTTGAAGTTGAAAACATCTATGTTTTTATGGGTTTCTATATCACCTTATTAAGGTATTAAAAACCCTTGCATCTAAAGAGCTATAAGATTATTTTCAGATGAGAGATGGGTAGTTTTCTATTTATCCTCATGAATCTCAAATAGTTATTCCTCAAATGTTTTCTTATTAAAGGCGCCTTTTTTCAGCATCCTATGTGAAGGGAAAAAGGCATCACCCTCCGATGGTACACCAATGAAATTTTATGATTCTTTTACTGATATTCTAATCTCTCTATCATACATAGAATTTGATACTTTTAAATAATTATAAATCTTTATATAATTAAAAAAGAGTCCAAATTCAGAAAAAAAAAATATGATCTTAATTGGTATAGGGTTATTCTAGGAAAATATATTCCCATCAATGAAATTTTATAATTCTTTTCAAAAAAGAATTATACTTCTTATAAAAATTTCTACTGATTAGCATTTCTCTAAAGAATTATATGGATGAGAAATCTATCAGAGCAACTAGAGCCTTAACCTTTTGAGACATGGTGTTAGAGGTATTAGTGTTTACTGATATGAGTACGCTAAAAAAACATTGGGCACGAAAAACATCGGACTTAACTACTTGTAGAATTCTAGATCTTTGGTTCACAATAATAAAGATTCAATGTAGGACATGGTAGGGGTGTGGGTCCCTTTATATAGGTGAAAAAATGTGACTATTTAACTTTTAAAACACACATTAGATAAAAAATATTTGAATGTTGATAAAATTGGACTCTTGAGATTTTTTATTATTTCTAAAAAATTTTATCGAATTTTCCATGAATCTATTAAAATTTCAAAAGAAAATAATGAAATACCAATAAGAAAAATTGAATTTAAAAAGTGGAAGGAAAGAAATTGCACCTTTCAGAGTTTCAATATATATTTATTGGTTAAAATATTTTGTACCTAAAAAAAAGTCACAAAATTTTGAGTATGAAAAATATGAGTGCAAAAAATATGAGTATGAAAAATATGAGTATGATAAATTTCTTAGTTTAACAATTTTATGAGTATGAAAAAAAATGAGTACAAAAAATTTATGAGTATGAAAACATATCATTATGAAAAATTTCTGAGTATGAAAAATTTTTAAGTATGAAAAAATATGTGTAAAAAAATTCATGAGTGCGAAAAATATCAAAGTATGAAAAATATGAGTAGAAAAAGTTCTGAGTATGAAAAAATTCTAAGCAAAAAAAGATGAGTACAAAAAAATTTTGAGTATGAAAAATTTCTTAGTATGAAAAAATATGAGTTCAAAAAAAATTGTGAGAACTAACAACCATATGTACTCACCCTCTTAAAGGGAGTAACTTAATGTAAGGATATAATTTATATTAGAATTATATATGAATGATTACATTTTAGTTATTATTCATAGATTATATCTAATGTATTCTAATATATCCGAAGGTAATGGGTTTGTAAAAATATAATCTTGTTTTTCTTGCATTCTGATAAATTGTAAAATGATATGTCATTTAAGTGTGTGATCCCTAAAAAAGTAAGGCCTAATATCCATGATTTTTGAAAGGTAGTGATGTTATTTGGTATTTATTAATGTTATGTCACTAGTGTTATCACATATTACTTGAGTTTTAGGAAAACTAATTCCATAATCTGTGAGTATGTGTTGCATTGATAACACTTGATCAAAAAAACTTTATACTGCCACATATTCAGCTTTAGTAGTTGAATGTTCTACTCAATGTAATTTCTTACAAGACCAAGAAACTAATGAATAAACTAAGAAATGAAAAGTTCTAGATATACTTTTTCAATCCATTATATAACAACCAATGTTAGTATTTGAAAACAAATTTAGATCAAAATCATTTCCAAAAGAATGAAAATGTCCTAAATCCATGGTTCCCCTTAAATAACAAAAAATAATTTTTAGATATTTTAAATGGGACTCCTTTTTATTTTCTTAATATCCTATACAAAAGAATTCCTAAACCATTATGTTCAGATGGACAACTGTTAATTATTGTAAAATTTCTATCGTACCTCTAAAAGTTATTTCATTTACCTGTTGTCCATCTTCATTAAGATCAAGAGTATTTTAGGTATCGATAGGAGTACTAATAATTATAGTATTGTCATATCAATACATTTTAAGAACATATTTAATACACTTATGTTATGATATAAAAGTCCCTTTTGGTTTTTGGGAAATTTGAAAACCAAGAAATAATGTTAACTCACCCACCATACTCATTTCAAACATAGATTTCATAATATTCTGCAAGGAATCTATTAAATATTATTTCGTTGATCTGAATATAATGTGATCAACATAAATTTGGTCAATAAAAATATTTTTTTCTTTATTTATGAAAAGTGATGGATCAATAGTTCCCTTAACAATTTTTTTTTGAAAAAAAAATTATGTTAGTCTATTATACATGATTTTAGGGGACTGTTTACATCCATATAAATATTTGTTATATTTGAAAATATGTTCTAGATAATTTGTATCACCAAAACCAGGATGGTTTAAAAAAAATCATCTTGAACATATATTTTAAGGAAAGAACACTTCACATCCATTTGAAAAATCTTGAAATTAATGAATCATTCATAGGATAATAAATTTTGAATAGATTCAAGTATAGATATTGGAGGATAAGTTTTTTCATAATCTATTCCCTCTTATAGATGATAACATTTAGAAAATAGAATTTCTTTATTTCAAATGATTATTTATTTTTTATCACATTTTCTTTTGAAAAACCATTTTACTCCCATTACAGAGGTTTCTTTAGGTCTTTCAACCAAGTTCTATAATTTAATCCTTTCGAATAAATTTATTTCTTCTTACATTACATTAAACTAATATTCATCACCCAAATCATCCTCAAGAATTTTAGGCTTTAATTGTAAATGGATTGAAAAATGTTTTTTTTTCATTTCTCAAATAACTTCATGTACTTATAGGTTCATTTAAAACACTAATGATACTATCACTAGGATGATTCTTAAGAAAAAACAGACTTGGGTTTTGAAAAACCTATTCATCAACATAAGGTATAAATTATTCCAGAGTGAATACTTCAGAAAACATTTCTTGGGTATTATCCTTATTAGAAGAGCCTTATATCAATGGTTGATATTAATTTTTGGAAAACACATCAGAACATATTGGTTGGGATTGTTTAAAACCAAAAGGATCAGTTTCATCAAATTTTAGATATACTGTTTACTCCACAGTACAAGAATTTTTATTGAAAACTCTATATTATATAGGAGTATCATAATAGAATAAGAATATAAATTCATAGTATTTGGGTAAGAATTTATGAAAATTATCTTTTTTATTCAAAATCAATAATTTTCATCCAAATACTTTCAAGCACGAAACTATTGGTTTTCATCCTTTCTATAACTCATAATGTGTTTTATTAAGAAATGGTCTAATTAAAAATTGATTTATAGTTTCGAATGTATTATTAAAAGATTCAATCCTAAATATTTTAGAAATTGAGTTTTTACTGAACATGGTTATTGTTATTTCTTGAAGAATCCAATTTCAGCATTCAATAATATCAATTTTCTGAGATGATCTTGTAGCTCAAAATTTATGTGTAATTCCTTTCCAACTAAAAAATATTCTGAATCAGAATTTAAAAATTCTACACCATGATCGATATGAATTGTTATAAATGGAAGGTTTTTTACATTTTTCACTTTTCCTACAAAAGGTTTAAAATAAAAATAGTCTTCAAATTTGATTAGAAGAAAATAGACCCATATATATCTTGTGTAATCAACAAATAAAACAAATACATAATACTTTCCTTTAATACTTCTAGTTTTTGTAGGACCAAATAAGTATATGTGTACTAACTATAAACTATCAGAAGTTGAGGCTTTACTAATTGATTTAAATCTTGACTTATGTTTCTTTCTATATTGATAAGGGTTACAGACTTTTTAAGAATCAAATATATGTTCTAGTAGATCCTTATCAAGTCTTTTCCTAGTCAACTTACATATGTTTTTAAGGTTACAGTATCACAACCTTCAATTCCATAACCAAGATTGATCTTCCATTGCACAAAGACAAGGTAAGTCATAACTCCTATGGTCTTTTAAGTTATGTGTATAAACATTATCATGTCCATGGGAAGATAGAAAAAACTCATCATTAGAATTCTGTACTACACATAGTTCATTCCTAAAATTTACAAGGTAACCATAATCACATAACTAACTTATAATTGTAGGGTTATTTTAAGAACGTTAACAAATAAAAAATTTGAAATAAAATATATTCTAAGAAGAACAATATTACCTATACCAAAAATATTCACTTGAGCATTATCTCTGAAGGAAACTCTTCCACATTTCATTTTTATATAATTTTCAAAAAAGTCATTGTTTCCAGTCCTATACTGGGACCATCCACAATCAATGTACCATAAATTATTGTTGTTGGTAATTCATTTGTTTTCCTGAAAACCAAATAATTAGAATTTTGGAACCCAAACCATCTTGTTTTTGGAAATAATCGCAATTTTTTTTGGGAATCCATATTTTCTAAAAACATTGGATCTGTGGAACCCTAAATATTGAATTTTATTTAACAATTTTTTTTATTCCATTGACCTCCACTTGTTGATTTAGTGGAAAATGGAGCATTTTCAGGAACAAAATTATTGTTACTTAAAATGGGTTTTGAATGACAATAACCAAATCAAGTACTATTTTTTGAGGAAGAGTTTATTTTTACATTTTATCAAAACATTCTATACTAGTAGTGAAGTTTGACAAAATTTTATTTAATGGAAAAATTTTAGGCATTATTTTTGTATCTAATTTCTTATCCACATTAATTTTAGTTTCGGAAGTGAGTTTTGTTTCTGAAAAATCATTCTTAGGACATGGTTTTTAAAATCCTTTTGAAATATTAGCCTTTTTAGAATTATAATTTTCATGGTTTTTAGATATATAATCAATTTCTTAAGTTTTCTTATCAACAAATTTGTGAAAATTTGATACTTTTTTTGTCCAAATATTTATTCTAGAATTTTCTTTATCCAGATTTTTACTGAGTTTATATTTTTTATTTTCAATTAATTTAGAAAATTTAGAGACATCATAATATGAAGGTAAATTATTTTTATCATTGGATGAGGATGTTTATTCATCTAAATATATAGAATTATTATCATTAAGATAATTATAATTCAAAGACATATTTATTAAAGAATCATAAATTTTTACCTTATCCATAAGACATTGGCATTCCCAAGATATTATGGGATAGAGACCTATATTCTTGTGCCCGTAAATTTCTTTATCTGAGGATTCATTAGAAGAATATACACCACTTGAACTCCATGAGTCATTATATTTCGAAACATTATTTTTTTTGGAATTATAATATGTTTTATAATTTCTATCTAGGTGTATTTTATTTATATCTCTTATTTTGATTTTTGGATAGTCGGGTATTATGTGTTCTTCACTTCTTCATTTATAAAAGGTAACTTCAAAACCTTTGTTATCATTATATTCCTTATTAATATTATTATATTTATATTGAAAGTAAATTTAACAATAATATTGTTCATTCTTCAAGAATTATTAGCTAACACAATCATAGAATGTTTTGAATCACTTGATTCTATTTAAGTAGAAACCTTTATGTTTATTGATTTCAAAATATTTTAAGTGTTTTTGATTTCATCAAATTTGAACTGGATCTAAATGAAAATCCAAAATTCTTGTCTTTAACTTTCTTAGAATCTCTTTTCAGCCAACCCTCATACTGTAAGAGAGTTTCAAATAAATCATTATGTGTAAGATTTCTAATTTTCCTCAATTTATCAACAAATGCTCACTTTGATTCCCATTCATTTGGAATAATATCAATGCATCTTCATAAATAATTTCATAAACTTATAATTTTCCCCCCATATCTTGTAAACTATTAAATAATTTCATAAACCATTATTGTACCTTTACAAAAAGTTCATTTAAATAAATTCAAAGGCATGATAATCGGCTCTTAACATAACTCTTCTTGTCTAAACAAATTTAAATGTTCCAAAATGATTGATTTATAACTTCTTCCAAATACTTTTGGATGCTACCCATGATGAAACTTGGTTATATATGCTTCTTGTCATTGAACATAATAATTTATTCTTTACCATGTAATTTAGATGACATTATAACTTTTCTTTATTTGTAAAAGTTCTTATTTCTTTATTAAGATTTTTAGATTTACTAGTTAGAATAACAAAATTTTCAACTCATATGTTGATAAAAAAATCCATTATTCTGTCTCTCCGATATTCATAATCATTAATATATAAAATTAATGGTCTTTTGGGATTGATATTTTCAATATAACTAACATTGAGTTATACCATCCTTGAAACAATACAATAATTATTTTTTCATAAAACACGTTAGTGTAACAAATATTTATAAAAAAATGTTTTTAAAAATAAGTAAAAATAACTTGGAAAAGTTAATAAAGAAAATATACGATGAAGGGAATCTTCCTCTGATTGCAAATTTTAATTTTTGTATCACAAGGATTTGGATCTAATACCAATTGTTAGATAAAAAAATATATAGAAAAGGGAAAATTAAATAGGTGGAGTGAATTTTAGGTTTAAAAGAATTAGTTTTGTATCCTTAAAATAATTTAGTTTAAAAGGATTTAAACTAACGGAATTAAAAAAACCTATAATAAATAAAAATGGACCGGCCCTTAGACGAGATTAAAAAGAAATCACAATCAGGTTGATTATGATATATATTCCATAGGTCCTATTTAATCCTTTTCCCAGTTAGCATGATAAGTATAATAATCATAGTTGTTACAATAGTAAAATTAAAACATAATAATGTCTCTATCATAAAGTATATATAATTATTCTGAGTGATTTGGTTGATTATAATCACAATATAATAAAACAATTTCATCATCAGATCAGTTATGATAAAAAACACAGAGTTTAAAAAAGAATATACCAAAAAATTAACTTTATATTACAAAAATAGTGTAAATGAAATAAAAGAAAATGAAAAAAAATTATTCTATACCAAATAGTATGGTATCCAATAATGTATTATAAAGGTACCTAGATTTATATTTTCAAGAAATTCTATATTACCCACACTAGGGTACTCCCTTGAAAAGATTATCGGCTCTGGTCTCCCTGCCTATCCTCAGTATCCCTCGATCAATGAGGTGATTAGAACCTCTATATTCCTAGCCTTGGAGTATCTTGATCTAAAAAAATATTAGCACAAATCTCTTTGTATCCACAGAATACCTCAATAGTAATCACAATGATCCATATCACACAAAGCAAAAAGAACATAAAAGTCACATGTATATGGAATAAGCAGTTCATGACATGTAAACTTCAGAGTTTTCCCACATAGATGATTTGGAAGAGCTCTCAAAGATTCTCTAAAAAATCTAGTTACCAGCTCTTTTAACTGACCTGGTATTTATAGGCCCCAATCCGAATGCTCATCTTGATTTCCAATGGTTAGAATTTCTCCAAAAATCCCATTGGGACTTGGACACATGGAACTCTAATGATATTTTTAGAACAAAAAGCACAAAATCATTTTCACTAACATATAATACCGGACATCGTTTTTATTTAAAATAAAACCATTTATTATGATATAGTTTTCTAGGTATAATAAAAATTAATTTAATAATGTCAGATGATTTTTGTTATGACAGTCAGTAGGATTTATATCATTGTGAAAATATTGTCAGTATGGAAGACTAGACAATGTGTACAATGTGAATTCTATTTGGTGTGTATGGTATAAATTGTATTTAGTATTGTCATTATAATCATGGAATGAATTATTACTACAATTAATAAGAGTATGTTTTTTATTGTAAGCACTTATGAATATTATAATACGAATTAATTTTCCTAAAAAAAGTATGATACAAATGATTTGGACATATAAGAGTTTGAAATTGAGTATTTAGGAAAGATTTTTTGATTTAGAAAACAAAAATAATTAAAAAGTAAAAAAAAGATACTTTTGACTTAACAATGAGGAATTACATAAGAATCTGTGGAATGTTCTCGAGGTCAACTTTGATCATGCTTGAATTATATGGTCTTGAAATTGAGTATGTATTTTATCTCTACCATATTTTAGGAAGTATTTATTGGATGAATCTCATAGTTTATCATTCTATATTAATCCATGAAGTACAAATACATATAGAGATATGAAGGTGCATTATTGGTGGGATAACATAAAGATTCATTTTTCAGAATATGTATCCCAATGTTTGGTGTGTTAGAAAAGGATGAGAGATATATGTCTAAGTGAAATATTACAACCATTACCCATACTGAAATTGTAATAGGAAAACATTAACATATATTTCATTATCATACTTTTGAAAACATCTAAAGGGAACAATTATAGTTTGGATTTAGTCAATTTCCATGTTGAATCAGTGCATTTTAGGTAAATTAGATAAGATTTATCTCTTTATCTACTTACTCAGTTATACATTAACAAATTTATGACATTATATGGAGTATCACTCTCAATCATATATGATCAGGATACAAGATATACATTGATTTTATATTGAATCCTTCAGAAGGATCTTGATATAGAGTTGTGTTTCAACACTATTTATCATCATCTAATAGATATCTAGTATGAGAGGATCATTAAAACTATGGAAGATAAATTGAGAGGTTGATATTAAGATTTCAAAGGTCATTGGGATCTTCACCTTCCTTTGGATGAATTTTCTTACAGTAAAAACTTTTACTCTATAAGTTTTATAGATACTTATCAAAACCTTTACTAAATGAATTAATGATCTCAAATATTTTTAGGTGAGTTGAAGAATGAATGCTGTTGGGGCATAATATTGCTAACGAAATGGAAGATAAGTATAGATCCATTCAATAAAAAAATGGTAGCTTAGAGATGAAAAAGAAGTTACAATTACATTTATCAATGAGATATAGAATTTAAAGTTGGTGACATGGTAATAAAAAAATATCACCTTGGGAGAAGGTTATGAAATTTGGAATGAAGGGAAAGATGAGCCTTGGATATATTGGTACCCTGAAAACTCTTGATCATATTAGGATGATAACTTATTGTATTTTTGCCTTTTTCTTCGACTAAATATCTCCCAAGTTTATAAGGTGTTCTATATATCCCTAATGGGGTTTTACATACCTGATCCTTTGAATGTAAGGAACTCAGAGGTCATACTTCTAGATCTTGATCTATATTATTAGGAATAACTACCAGAAATTCTGGAACATAGAGATAAAGTTATATGGATAATGACCACTCATATAGTCAATGTTTTGTGGGGAAATAAAAAATTAAAGGAATCTATGTGAGAACTAGAGGATGTGGTGAGGAAGATGTTTGATTTTATGTTTGTATCATAGTAAAATAATCTCGTTGAAAATTTCTTATAAGTGGGTAGAATATAACACCCAAGACTTTATAACATATTTCAATTTAAATGAATTTCTTTCATAGATTTATTTATATGCAACAATAAGTTAAAAAAATAACAAATCCTATTGAAATATTTATTCATCAAAATTATATAACTTTTGAATTAATCATGTAAATGTTAGTTTAGGTTGTTTTTTTTTGTTTTTTTGAAAAGCATGATTTTTCTGTGAATAGTGAAAAAAACCAATTTTTGTAAAACTGTAATTTCATTAAATTAAAAAGGCCCATAACTCGTTAAATTAAATATTAAATAAACTAATTAATCCTTTAATTATAAAAATATATGTAATTAAATTTTAATCATCAATATAATTTATTTTAGTATACGTTCTCTTTTATACTTGAGAATTTATTTTTGTAAAAAAAATTAATTTTTTGAATATTTGTATTTTTATATTAAACATTTACTTATTTGAATTTACTTTTATATAAGTGATTCCATATTTATAAATATGAATGTTTTTTAAAATATAACCCTTTTATTTTTGGCCATTTTTATTAGTATCCTTAAAGATATTTGACTCCTCATATGGGTAAAATAGGTAAAAACATTGTCAAAACTTTGGAATAAGACTTTAAAATTTCTACTACTATTTATTTAATCTTATTATATAAATTTTTGTAATAAATATCTATTCAAATATCAAATATATGGTGACATGGTTCAATTTTTCTTTGATATTGACATCTTTTATAGTGTAAGAAAATAATAAAAAAAATATTGTACTCTTAACTTCAATATATCTTAAATTTTTTCATAAGGATAAAGAGTCCATTTTCAGTTTTAATTTTTTATTTGAAATTTTAATAAAATTTATAATCATTTTATGGATTTAATAGTTATCTTAAATTCTTACGTATCCCCGAAATAATATTAATTCATTTAATAAAAAAATAAATGATTTCATAAATATTAAAAGTAATAAAATTTAGATGAATTATTGTGATTGAAAATTTTCATAGATTAATATACCATATTAGGTATATTTTAAATGAATATATTAAAATTTCATTTTTTTATTAATGTATTTAATTTCAAATTAAATTAATTATGTCAAAAATAAAATTAATGATATTTAATGAAAATAATATTTTATTAAGTTATTTGAAAATAATAAAAATCATGAAAAGAAAAATGGTGATAGTATGAGTTATAAAATTTTTTCCTCTGTCAAATATGATCCAATTTTACACTTATAATTAAAATTATAATCATTTAATATTATAAAAGTCATTACCACAGTTAAGGATAAAATTGGTTAACCAAGGTTTTAATTTAAGAGATAAGGGTAACAATTATATAGAAACCTTTAAAAATATGATTTTATGATTATATTATGATCATATAATCAATATATTTGATTATATTCACCTTTAGTACCATTTTAGAAGAGTTAGAACGATATTATTTTGTAATATTTCATGAATTTCATAAAGTACACCTCCCCTCACTTATTAAAGGACACACGTTATCTCTTTTATTTAAACCATATTGATCCATATATCTCAACCAAACCATTACAAATTCTTATAATCAGTTCCCTAACAAAAAATTATAGGTTATGGTGTTCTTGAAAGTCCATTCCACAGTCATTTATAATGAATCTAATGGAAGTATACCAGAGAAGAAGTAATTATATTTACCAACTCTTTAATGTTTATTTCTCCATCTAATTCCTCTAAATATTTCTTTGACCATACTAGAACAATATCTATAGTATCATAAATATATTTATATCTCATTAACACCATTTCATTCCAATTATAGAGTTTTTTTCCATTCGACTAGAAGATATTTTACGAAGTGACCATGAAAATCATGTTAAGCATGCACTCGAAACAATTGAAAGAAAAAACTATTATTAATAAATGGGTTGAATGATGTTATAAAATGATCATATATGGTGTTAGAAACAATATTATTATTCTTTAAAATTTTAATAACACTCTTTTATCCATTGTAAATGAGTTTTAAAAAAGTTTTAAGTAAGAAGAACCCGAGGTAAGGGAATTCTTATCCGAGTTTCCATTCATTGGGCTAACCTTATTTTTCATTGACAATGTGATACTAAGATTATTTTTATAATTAATTTCTTTATATTGTGTTTTATTATATTTTTTTATAGTTTATATACATATTCATTTCATTATACTATTTATCACATTAATTATATGATATTTGTAAGGGACTTTTCATTTAAAATCCTCTTTTAAGAATTCTATTTTACAAAATTCAAAAGAAACTTTTTATGAAATTAGCCATGTAATAATATTATGTTATATTTCTTGGTAATTTTTTATGAAGAAGGGTGGGACTTATATCTCCCTCTGGTTTCGCCCAAATTTACCCAAGTTTTAAGGGTCAAGCGGTCGCTTGTAGTGTAGCTTGGGTTGTCGAATCCTCAGAGACCTAAGAAGAACCTTTAGACACTAAATAAAAAGAGATGGATTTTTGGCTATGAAGTGGCCAACTTTGGGTTGATTTTATATTGTTTTGAAAGAGCACTAAAAGATCTATGTGAATTCAAATTATGAGAAAATGAGTTTATCCTAGGTTATTGCTCGGGGTGAATTGAATGAATTCCTTTTTTTACGATTTTAATTTCATTAACTAGAGAAGGATTCATGCAATGAATTCAAACTAACCTCATCACTTACTGATTAAACACCTTAAAAACATATGATAATCACCTATACACTTGTAGGATCATTTTAATGAGCACTCCAAGGTAAAGGATGTAATTAGCACATGAAAGTGGGGTGAATAAATTCAAGACGGAAGAGGAAGAATAAAAATCATTGAATGAAAGAAACTCAATTAAAAGAAATTAATAACATTTAGGGCATGAGAAATAAAATTCAATCAAGCCCCTTTCTACTCCCTTGGATAAACCCATAAAAGAGCTAGCCCTCCATTAATGACAAGTTCTCAACGGATGCAGAAAGTAGACTTATGAGGGTGGAATTGAAGAAGAAAAAACAACAAAAATAACGATCACTCCACTGTTGTGTGAACAAAATCACAAGGTTTTGTGTGAATAAATTCACACCTTGAGGCAACGGTATCAATGTGATAAGGAGAATAACATAAAAAGAGAAGAAGAAGAACTTTTATTGAAGACTAAGGTGATTCGAACAACTTACATGAGAAAGAAGAACATTACAAAGGCAAATTGGCATAATAACATTACAATGAAAAGAAAGCACCCAACATCCCTAAATCCACCACCACTACTTCCTTAAATACGAAACAAATGAATCCATGGCCGAGCCCCCAACATCCCATGTGACTTTAATTAATTATGTTGGGGAAATGTGGGTGGAACATTAATGATGAGAGACTTTTCCACTTCTTGCCCCGAAGTTGCAGCCAGCTTGCATCCACCGGAAAGACTCGCCTAAAGGTCCTTCTATAAGGCCTAATTTGAGTGGGCCCTATAAGACTTAAATGCATCCCCAGATGTCCCCTAACAGCTTGTAAAATTTAAGCCCAAAATACTTTTCGGTTCTGGAGATATGATTGAAATAGTGGGATGTGTTTCTGGGCCGCAGACTCTGGCCCAAAATTAAATCATCAATTTGGGCCACCTTAATCACCACCATTGAGGACGAATTAGCACTGGCTCCAGAAAAATGATTTGTTACCCTATATGTCTGATATCCTTCCATAAATTCTTGGCTTCATTGGGCTTGTATTGTGGTCCCCATAGTCCGATCAGTGGGATGATATCCAATCCGCCTTCTCCAGAATTGTTTCCTTTAGTCGCCAAATATCTCCATCATCCTTTATTAATAATCCATTGATCCCTGAATAAAACAATTTCATAATTAAGTGCATATCCATTTCCAAAAATATAAAATTAAAATATGGATATTTACATTCTTTAAAATCAGATGAAACATTGGGCCTAAATTGGTGCACATTAGGCATGAAGTGCACAAATGATGAGAATGGGTGTTCAAAATGTAAAATGCACAAAATTGGTATTTATGAATAGCAAGGCACATGAAAAATACATATATTAGCAATTAATATTAGCCTATTACAGTGGCTAATCACACCCCCCAACTTGAGTTTTGCTAGTCCCGAGCAAAAATATATCTCACAAAAATGAAATTCGAATGACCTTTTCCAAAAACATTTTAATACACATTTCTCACCCAAAGATCACATACCAAACAATTATGAAACCCCTCAAAATAATTTAAAAAAAGCTATGTACACAGGCATATCTCAAGCCCAAGCCCATTCCTTTGTTCAAATTCATTGCCATATTTCATCCAAATTTATCTAAGCATGATGAAGTGTTGTGCGTCACAATAGACATGGGGGTTCATTTACATTCGAGGGAGAAAAGATGGAAGTGCTAGGAGGAATCAAATTTTAATAATAAGATGAGTACTCATTTTTTTTCTTTTTTTGGGGTTTTTTTTTGCAATTTTTCCATTGTAATTGAAATTGAACTCAATCGAGTCAACCCATGTAGCAAGACTTTGCCGATGACTCCCAGGCTCAAAGACCTTAGGGAACCAAGTGAAGCTCACATACTCGGGCATCATCTCGAGTTAACTCAATCAAAAACGAATTCAAATTACCACAAATAGAGATAAAATGCCCAACTCTGGTCCAGACAACTATGGAGTCACGATCCCCAAGTGCCAAAAGCCACACATTAGGTCAATTCATTACTCTACGCACAATTGATTTTTTTTTGAATACTCATGTTAAAAATAAAATGATCGCCAATCCTATACTATTTATTATGGGTCCCCAAGAACTCATACTAAGACCCCACAATCTAGAGGACGTGCATTTTGTTTTTTTATTAAGTGGATGAAAATATAACAGTGAAAAATCACATCGGACAACCGCACTTTCCAATATCTATGCACATGAACATAAACATGCATTAAAATCAGAATCAAGGCATGCAAAATTATTTGATATCCAATTTCAGAGTTTGGAATGTGTGTTATCATGTTCAAGGTTAATGAAATTTTTCCTTCCACACATTTTCATCTCCCCCCCAACTTGGAATACACTGTCCCCAGTGTTTAAAGAATTGAAACATAGAAGTGGCAGGATAGAAGTTCAACGAAGACATTTAAAATGAAAATTATGGAATGAAGTCACCTGGTGGTTGATGTTGAAATTGCATTCCCATGTCTCCCTTTAGTTCTGGTTTATCTCCCAATGGCTTGGACGGTTGTGACCTGCTTTTACCAACGACCTATGACATGCCTTAATTTTTTTTAATATATATATTTTTTGTATTTTTTTTAACCTAAAAAAAGTATAAATAATATAAACTGATGATACATTGTCTTCTTTATATTTTCTGGGTAAGGTATTACTCAAGGATCACACCGTGTGACACATATGAATACGGCGCTCCCCTTTCATACCCATCCGTACTCATAAAACAAGAACAGGTCAACAATCTATTTTTTTTAATACCAATAAAAATATAAAATAAAATAAAATAAACTGATGATACATTGTCTTCTTTATATTTTCTGGGTAAGGTATTACTTAGGGATCACACCACGTGACACGGATGAATACGGTGCTCCCCTTTCATATGCATCCTTACTCATAAAAGAAGAACAGGTCAACTGTCTATATATATATATATATATATATTTTTTAAATAACAAAATGAAGAAGAAGGAAAGAAAGAAGAAAAAAATGATTCACAAAGATTAGAAACATGAAGACCACGGGTAGCCTCCTATGCAACGCTTTTGTTTAACGTCGTTAGCCCGACATGGTTCCTAAATCTATCAATTCTTTCCTGGTTCATAGGTTGGCTCTGTTAACTATACCTCTATTTCCTCTTTATTGAATGATTCAATGAATGGTTTTAACCTATGACCATTGACCTTAAAGATGTTACCACTTGTGGGATCCTGAATCTCTACTGCCCCATGGGGGTACACATGATGCACTATGAATGGACCTGACCATCTAGACCTTAACTTTCCCGGGTGTAGATGAAGTATTGAACTATACAAGAGCACACATTTTCCCAGTTCAAATTGTTTGACTTTGATATTCCTAGATTGGTAGCCTTGAACTCTAGCTTTATTTATCCCTGAATTTTCATAAGACTCCATCCTAAGTTCCTCAAGTTCATTAAGATCTAACTTCCTCTTTTCTTCGGCTAAAGAAATGTCGAAATTCATTTTTTTGATTGCCCAAAATGCCTTATGCTCAATTTCAACAGGTAAATGGAATGATTTTCCATAAACCAACCTATATGGGGACATTCCTAGGATGGTTTTGAATGTTGTACGATATGCCCAAAGAGCATCCAAGAGTTTCTCAGACCAATCTTTCCTAGAGGGGTTGACAGTTTTTTCAAGAATTTGCTTAATCTCCCTATTTTCTAACTCAACTTGACCATTGGTTTGAGGATGGTACGCAGTGGAAACTTTATGAGAAATTCAATACTTAGACATGAGTGAAGAGAATGGGCGATTACAGAAATGGGTTCCACGATAACTGATTATAGCCCTCGGAATTCCAAATCTAGAAAATATATGCTCTTTTAGGAATTAGATCACAACTTGATTATCATTAGTCTTGGTGGGAATGGACTCAACCCATTTTGAGACGTAATCAACATCTAAGAGGATGTAGAGGTATCCCTTAGAGTTTGTAAAGGGTCCCATGAAATCAATTCCCCAACAATCAAAGATTTCAACGACTAGAATGGGAGTGAGGGGAATTTGATTTCTTTTGGAAATGGATCCTAATTGCTGACACGGAGGACAACGTTTGCAGTATTGGAAGGAATCCTTAGTGAGTTTCGGCCAGTATAAACCACTTTGGAGCACCTTTGCAGTGGTTTTCATTGTAGAAAAGTGGCCTCCACATGCCCCTCTATGACAAAATTTTAGAATGGACTCTTGATCAGACTCAGGAACACATCTCCTGATGATTTGATCAGGATAGAACTTGAAGAGGTATGGGTCATCAAACATGTTGTGTTTGACATCAGAAAGGAATTTACTCTTACCTTGGTTCCCCAAGAATTTTGAAATGTCACCCGTCACCAAATGGTTTGCTATGTTATCATACCAAGGGCAGTCACTCACTGAATAGAGGTGCTCATCGGGAAATGAATCAGACACAGAGAGGTGGTGTGAGTTTTCTTTGAATTCCATCCTAGAGAGGTGATCAGCTACAACATTTTCAACACCCTTTTTATCCTTAATGCTTAAATCGAACTCTTAAAGAAGAAGGACCCACCTAATCAATCTAGGCTTGGAATCTTGTTTTTGGAAAAGGTATTTTAGGGCTGAATGGTCAGTGAAGACAATGATGGGTGATCCTAAGAGATAAGACCTGAATTTCTCTGAAGCAAAGACAACAGCAAGCATCTCTTTATCAGTGGTGGTGTAGTTTATTTGTGCATCATTTAAAGATTTTCTTGCATAAGCAATGACACATGGAGTTTTCTCACACCGTTGTCCTAAGACTGCTCCTACAGCGAAGTCACTTGCATCACACATGAGCTCGAAAGGAAGTTTCCAATTTGGAGATTGCATGATAGGTGGATATATAAGAGTTTACTTGAGTGTAGAGAATGATTCCTCACAGCTTTCTGTCCACAAAAATGGAGCATCTTTTAGCAATAGAGCACAAAGTGGTCGAGAAATAGAGCTGAAATTCCTAATGAACCTTCTATAAAAACCAGCATGTCCTAAGAAGGACCTTACTTCCTTAACAGTTTTAGGAGAGGGAAGGTGAAGAATGATGTCAACCTTAGCTTTATCAACTTCAATCCCTCTACCAGATACCAGATGACCTAGAACATGTCCTTCCCTTACCATGAAATGCCATTTTTCCCAATTTAGTATGAGAGTCTTATCCTCACACCTTGACAAAATCTTTTCAACATTTAGAAGGCATCCCTCAAAAGTATCCCCAAAGATGGAGAAATCATCCATGAAGACCTCTAAACAATCCCCCACCATGTCCGAGAAGATTCCCATCACGCACCGCTGGAAGGTACCAGGGGAATTACATAACCTAAAGGGCATGCGCTTGAAGGCAAAAGTGCCGAATGGACAAGTGAAGGTCATTTTTCCTTGATCCTCTAAAGAGACTTAGATTTTATTATACCCTGAGAATCAATCTAGGAAGCAGTAGAATTGATGACCTGCCACTCGCTCGAGGACTTGATCTATAAAGGGAAAGGGGAAATGGTCTTTCTTGGTACAAGAGTTGAGCTTCCTATAGTTAATACAGACTCTCCATCCACTACTAACCCTTGTTGGAAGCATCTCTCCATCATTATTGGTTATTACTTTGATTCCAGCCTTCTTTGGAACCACATGGATTGGGCTAACCCACTCACTCTCGGCTATAGGATAGATGATACCGGCTTTTAACAATTTCAAAAGTTCTTTTCTCACTACTTCCATGAGATTAGGATTGAGTCGCCGTTGAGGTTGACGACATGTCTTTGAATCGAATTCTAGAACAATTCTATGAGTCCCGATAAGTGGGATAATCCCAGGAATATCTGATAGGGTCCATCCAATGGCTTTCTTGTGTCTCCTAAGGACATCTAGAAGCATCCTCTCATGATTGGCATCAAGAGAGGAAGAAATGAAAACAGGAAAGGATTGATTGTCCCCTAATAATGCATACTTGAGTGATGAAGGTAAAACCTTAAATTCAAGATCATAGTGGTTATCACTTTCCAAGAAAGGATGAGACTTTGTATTGAACTCAGTTTCTTTGTTTACATTTCTTGACAAAATTGGTTCCTTGTGAAGAGAATTTTCATCCACTAAATTAGCTAGAGTAGTTTCATGAAGGGATATGGACTCGATGTTATTGATTTTACCCATGGTATCATTGATTGGTGATTCTATAAAATCATCAATAGAGCAATCTGAAAGAGATTCAAGCCAAGGAGAAAAATTTCCCTCATGTGAACAAAGAAAATCAATCTCTTCTTGACTTAAACATACTTCAGTAATTCCTTGATGTTCCTTGAGTTCACTATCAACACTACCTATTCAATTAACCTCATGGATCTCTTTATCATCCCCAATTTGATAGTTTGCATTGAAGATGTTCAAGTCTAGACTCATGTTTCCAAAGGTGATGGTCATGTTCCCATTTCGGACTCGGATAACAGAGTTGATTGTTGCAAGGAAGGGACGGCCAAGGATGATTGAGGTTTGCTCCCTAGGACCTAAGCTTGGGTGATTGTCTAGAACAATGAAGTCAACAGGGTAAATAAAATTTTCAACTTTCACCAAAACATCCTTTAAGATCCCCTTTGGAACTCGAATACTACGATTAGCAAGTTGAAGAGTGACAGATGTGGGTTGGAGTTATTCGAGCCCTAACTGACAATAAATATCATAAGGAATGAGGTTCACACTGGCTCCTAGATCACACAAGGCTTTGACAACTTTGTTCTCTCCTGGTTCAACATTTATGTAAGGGCATCCTGGGTCTTTCATCTTTGGAGGAAGGGTTCCTTGGATTTTTTTGCTGACATTTGCTGCCAGAAGGACTTGGTTATTATGTGAGAATTTCCGTTTAAATGTGTAGAGGTCCTTAAGGTATTTTGAGTATGAAGGAATGGTTTGAATGGAATCGAGGAGTGGAATGTTCAACTTGACTTGTGAGAATATTTCCCTCAATGTTTCACTCAATTCAGGCTTGGTTTTCCCCCTCATGCATTGAGGAAATGGGGCAGGTTGTGGGGTTGTTTTTTGAAGACTTGTTTCTTTCACATTTTTATTAGTATCTTCAGTTTGTTCATGTGTTTCATTTGAATTTTCATTAGAGTTTGAATCTTCAGGTCGGTTTTGAACTATTTGTTCAGGTTTCTCAATTGATTTCCCACTTCTCAAAACTGTCACAGCCTTTAGTTGTTCATGATTTGTTTGAGTGCAACTTGTCTCCCCCATTGATGTTTGTTGTGGAATGGCCTGTGTGGGCATGGGTGCCTTTCCAGTTTTGATGGTTTGAAGTTCTTGTTTAAGGGAAGAGACTTCTGAGTTCATCCTTTCCATTTGTTTGCACGGTTGTTCAAGGATTGGGGGAGGGACAGATTGGGAAGGGGTTTGTGTTGGTTGGGTTATCCCAGGGGGATACTTTGGTTGTTGGATGGGTTGTTGGTATCTTTCCATGAGAATCCTGGGTGGTCATTATAACTTGGGTTGAATGTGTTTGGGTATTGAGGCTTTTGAAAGTTTAGGGCATTGACTTCAGCAGGTGGTCCTCCTAAAAGAACATCCTTGATGGATGGAATGGTTGGGCAGTTGTCTGTTTTGTGGTCATGTTTTTCACAGATTGTGCAAACAAGGTCTACAGTTTGGATTTCATTGATTATCCTATGGTCTATCTCTTCAACCTTCCTAGAGAGTGCTGCAAGTTTCTCCTAAAGGCTTTCCTCTTACCTAAGTGTATTCATTCCGGTAGTTCTTTGAGGCTTTTCAGAATAAGGTGATGTTCCCTATGTTTGGTTTTGTTCAGCAAGGATTTCTAGATACTCGTAAGCATCATTTGGGGATTTGTTCTTAAAGGTCCCATTACACATCATGTCAATGAATTGTTTGTTCCCTGGGCCCAAACCTTCATAGAAAATTCTTAATTGTTCAGGAATAGAAAAACCATGGTGTGGAACCATGTTTAGGGTGTCTTTGAACCTCTCCCATGTTTCATAAAATGAGCCTCCCTCTTTTTCAAAAAAATTTTGAATGATCTTTTTTAGTGCAATGGTTTTGTGATGGGGGGAAGTATTTTTTGTAAAATTTTCTTTGTAGTTGGTTCCATGTGTGGATTGATGAAGGTCTCAGATTATTTAACCAGTTCTTTGCTCGATCCTTAAGTGAGAAAGGAAAGAGCTGCATCTTAGCTGATTGAAGTTGATGTGGTGAGCACATGGTTTCAACAATGTCATTGAACTCCTTGACATGAAGGTAAGGCATTTCTGACTCCATCCCATGGAAGGTAGGAAGGTGGTTTAGGACATGAGGTTTAAAGATATAGTGGGCATCTCCTAGGGCAGCATGCCTAATGCAAGAGGGTTCATTGGTCCAGGTAGGTGTAAGGTAGTCATTCATGGTTTGATCGACTGCATTCCCCAAATTTGGGTCGGCCTCATTTGGATTTCCATTTTGGTTCCCGCCCGGGTTTATGAGTTGGTTTCCTTGACACCCTCCATTAAAATTGACTCAATCTTTAACTCTGGGGTATTAGGAAGGTTAGGATCCAATGGTGTACTTGACTCCCCTATCCTATGACTTTCCACCCTAACTAGTCTGTTTGAGTTATCGCCTGTGAAGGCAGACATGCGCCAAAAAAAAGCAAGAAAGGGAAAAGATAAGAGATCTTGGGTGAGAATAGAAGAATGGGGGTGAGGAAAGAAGGTTTTTGTCTAAGGAACGTACTTGGTCCCCGACAACGGCGCCAAAATTTGGTTTCGCCCAAATTTACCCAAGTTTTAAGGGTCAAGCGGTCGCTTGTAGTGTAGCTTGGGTTGTCGAATCCTCAGAGACCTAAGAAGAACCTTTAGACACTCAATAAAAAGATATGGATTTTTGGCTATGTAGTGGCCAACTTTGGGTTTATTTTAGAATGTTTTGAAAGAGCACTAAAAGATCTATGTGAATTCAAATTATGAGAAAATGAGTTGATCCTAGGTTATTGCTCGGGGTGAATTGAATGAATTCCTTTTTTTTACGATTTTAATTTCATTAACTAGAGAAGGATTCATGAAATTAATTCAAACTAACCTCATCACTTAATGATTAAACAACTTCAAAACATATGATAATCACCTATACACTTGTAGGATCATTTTCATGAGCACTCCAAGGTAAAGGATGTAATTAGCACATGAAAGTGGGGTGAATAAATTCAATAAGGAAGAGGAAGAATAAAAATCATTGAATGAAAGAAACTCAATTAAAAGAAATTAATAACATTTAGGGCATGAGAAATAACATTCAATCCAGACCCTTTCTACTCCCTTGGATCAACCCATAAAATAGCTAGCCCTCCATTGATGACAAGTTCTCAACGGATACGGAAAGTAGACTTATGAGGGTGGAATTGAAGAAGTAAAAACAACAAAAATAACGATCACTCCACCATTGTGTGAACAAAATCACAAGGTTTGGTGTGAATAAATTCACAACTTGAGGCAACGGTATCAAGGTGATAAGAAGAAAAACAGAACAAGAGAATAAGAAGAACATTTATTGAAGACTAAGGTGATTCGAACAACTTACATGAGAAGGAAGAACATTACAAAGGCAAATTGGCATAATAACATTACAATGAAAAGAAAGCACCCAACATCCCTAAATCCACCACCAATACTACCTTAATTAGGAAAAAAATGAAGCCTTGGCCGATCACCCAACATCCCATGTGCCTTTAATTAATTATGTTGGGGAAAGGTGGGTGGAACATTAATGATGAGAGACTTTTCCACTTCTTGCCCCGAAGTTGCAGCAAGCTTGCATCCACCGGAAAGAAGCGCATAAAGGTCCTTCTAGAAGGCCGAATTGGAGTGGGCCATATAAAACTTAAATGACTACCGTGATGTCCCCTAACAGCCTGTAAAATGTCAGCCCAAAATACCTTTTGGTTCTGGAGATATGATTGAAATAGTGGGATGTTTTTCTGGGCCGCAGACTCTGGCCCAAAATTAAATCTTCAAATTGGTCCGCCTTAATCACCACCATTGAGGACGAATTAGCACTGGCTCCAGAAGAATTATTTGTTCCCCTATATGTCTTCTATCCTTCAATAATGTTTTGGCTTCATTGGGATTGTATTGTGGGCCCCATAGTCCGATCAGTGGGATGATATCCAATCTGGCTTCTCCAGAATTGTTTCCTTTAATCGTCAAATATCTCCATCATCCTTTATTAATAATCCATTGATCCCTGAATAAAAAATGTTCATAATTAAGTTCATATAAATTTCCAAAAATATCAAATTAAAATATGGATAGTTACATTCTTTAAAATAAGATGAAACATTGGGCCTAAATTGGTGCACATTAGGCATGAAGTGCACAAATGATGAGAATGGGTGTTCAAAATGTAAAATGCAAAAAAATGGTATTTATGAATAGAAAGGCACATGAAAACTACATATATTAGAAATGAATATTAGCCTATTACAGTGGCTAATCACACCCCCCAACTTGATCTTTGCTAGTCCCGAGCAAAAATATATCTCACAAAAATGAAATTCGAATGACCTTTTCCAAAAACATTTTAATACACATTTCTCACCCAAAGATCACATACCAAACAATTATGAAAACCCTCAAAATCATTTAAAACAAGCTATGTCCACAGGAATATCTCAAGCTCAAGCCCATTCCTTTGTTCAAATTCATTGCCATATTTCATCCAAATTTATTTAAGCATGATGAAGTGTTGTGCGTCACAATAGACATGGGGGTTCATTTACATTCGAGGGAGAAAAGATGGAAGCGCTAGGAGCAATCAAATTTTAATAATAAGATGAGTACTCATTTTTTTTATTTTTTTTATTTTTGGGTTTCTTTTTGCAATTTTTCCATGGTAATTGAAATTGAACTCAATCGAGTCAACCCATGTAGCAAGACTTTGCCGATGACTCCCTGGCTCAAAGACCTTAGGGAACCAAGTGAAGATCACATACTCGGGCATCATCTTGAGTTAACTCAATCAAAAACGAATTCAAATTACCAAAAATAGAGATAAAATACCCAACTCTAGGCCAGACAACTATGGAGTCACGATCCCCAAGTGCCGCAAGCCACACATTAGGTCAATTCATTGCTCTACGCACAATTGATTTTTTTTGAATACTCATGTTAAAAATAAAATGATCGCCAATCCTATTCTATTTATTATGGGTCCCCAAGAACTCATACTAAGACCCCACAATCTAGAGGACGTGCATTGTGTTTTTTTATTAAATGGATGAAAATATAACAGTGAAAAATCACATCGGACAACCGCACTTTCCAATATCTATGCACATGAACATAAACATGCATTAAAATCAGAATCAAGGCATGAAAAATTATTTGATATCAAATTTTAGAGTTTGGAATGTGTGTTATCATGTTCAAGGTTAATGACATTTTTCCTTCCACACATTTTCATCTCCCCCCCAACTTGGAATACACTATCCCCAGTGTTTAAAGAATTGAATCATAGAAGTGGCAGGATAGAAGTTCAACGAAGACATTTAAAATGAAAATTATGGAATGAAGTCACCTGGTGGTTGATGTTGAAAATGCATTCCCATGTCTCCCTTCAGTTCTGGTTTATCTCCCAATGACTTGGACAGTTGTGACCAGCTTTTCCCAATGACCTATGACATGCCTTAATTTTTTTTAATATATATATTTTTTGTATTTTTTTAACCTAAAAAAAGTATAAATAATATAAACTAATGATACATTGTCTTCTTTATATTTTCTGGGTAAGGTATTCCTCAAGGATCACAACGCGTGACACGGATGAATACGGTGCTCCCCTTTCATACCCATCCGTACTCATAAAAGAAGAACAAGTCAACAATCTATTTTTTTTAAAATACCAAAAAAAATATAAAATAAAATAAAATAAACTGATGATACATTGTCTTCTTTATATTTTCTGGGTAAGGTATTACTCAGGGATCACACCGCGTGACACAGATGAATACGGTGCTCCCCTTTCATACCCATCCTTACTCATAAAAGAAGAACATGTCAACAGTCTATATATATATATATTTTTAAATAACAAAATGAAGAAGAAGGAAAGAAATAAGAAAAAAATGATTCACAAAGATTAGAAACATGAAGACCACGGGTTGCCTCCTGTGCAGCGCTTTTGTTTAACGTCGTTAGCCCGACATGGATCCTAAATCTATCAATTCTTTCCTGGTTCATAGGTTGGCTCTGTTAACTCTACCTCTATTTCCTGTTTATTGAATGATTCAATGAATGTTTTTAACCGATGACCATTGACCTTAAAGATGTTACCACTTGTGGGATCCTGAATCTCTACTACCCCATGGGGGTACACATGATGCACTATGAATGGACCTGACCATCTAGACCTTAACTTTCCCGGGTGTAGATGAAGTTTTGAACTATACAAGAGCACACATTTTCCCAGTTCAAATTGTTTGACTTTGATATTCCTAGATTGGTAGGCTTGAACTCTAGCTTTATTTATCCTTGAATTTTCATAAGCCACCATCCTAAGTTCCTCAAGTTCATTAAGATCTAACTTCCTCTTTTCTTCGGCTAAAGAAATGTCGAAATTCATTTTTTTGATTGCCCAAAATTCCTTATGCTCAATTTTAACAGGTAAATGGCATGCTTTTCCATAAACCAACCTATATGGTGACATTCCTAGGATGGTTTTGAATGGAGTACGATATGCCCAAAGAGTATCCAAGAGTTTTTCAGACCAATATTTCCTAAAGGGGTTGACAGTTTTTTCAAGAATTTTCTTAATCTTCCTATTTTCTAACTCAGCTTGACCATTGGTTTGTGGATGGTACGCAGTGGAAACTTTATGAGAAATTCCATAATTAGACATGAGTGAAGAGAATGGGAGATTATAGAAATGGGTTCCACAATCACTGATTATAGCCCTCAGAATTCCAAATCTAGAAAAGATATGCTCTTTTAGGAATCAGATCACAACTTGATGATCATTAGTCTTGGTGGGAATGACCTCAACCCATTTTGAGACGTAATCAACAGCTAAGAGGATGTAGAGGTATCCCTTAGAGTTTGGAAAGGGTCCCATGAAATCAATTTCCCAATAATCAAAGATTTCAACGACTAGAATGGGAGTGAGGGGCATTTTATTTCTTTTGGAAATGGATCCTAATTGATGACACTGAGGACAACTTTTTCAGTATTGGAAGGAATACTTAGTGAGGTTCGACCAGTATAAACCACTTTGGAGAACCTTTGCAGTGGTTTTCTTTGTAGAAAAGTGGCCTCCACATGCCTCTCCATGACAAAATTTTTGAATGGACTCTTTCTCAGACTCGAGAACACATATCCTGATGATTTGATCAGGACAGAACATGAAGAGGTAAGGGTCATCAAACACGTAGTTTTTGACATCAGAAAGGAATTTTCTCTTACCTTGGGTCCCCAAGAATTTTGAAATGTCACCCGTCACCAAATGGTTTGCTATGTCAGCATACCAAGGGCAATCACTCACTGAATAGAGGTGCTCATCGGGAAATGAATCAGACACAGAGAGGTGGTGTGAGTTGTCTTTGAATTCCATCCTAGAGAGGTGATCAGCTACAACATTTTCAACACCCTTTTTATCCTTAATGGTTAAATTGAACTCTTGAAGAAGAAGGACCCACCTAATCAATCTCTTGTTTTTGGAAAAGGTATTTTAGGGCTGAATGGTCAGTGAAGACAATGATGGGTGATCCTAAGAGATAAGACCTGAATTTATCTAAAGCAAAGACAACAGCAAGTATCTCTTTCTCAGTGGTGGTGTAGTTTATTTGTGCATCATTTAAAGATTTTCTTGCATAAGCAATGACACATGGAGTTTTCTCACACCGTTGTCCTAAGACTGCTCCTACAGTGAAGTCACTTGCATCACACATGAGCTCGAAAGGAAGTTTCCAATTTGGAGATTGCATGATAGGTGGAGATATAAGAGTTGACTTGAGTGTATAGAATTATTCCTCATAGCTTTATGTCCATAAAAATGGATCATCTTTTACCAATAGAGCACAAATTGGTTGAGAAATAGAGCTGAAATTCCTAATGAACCTTCTATAAAAACCAGCATGTCCTAAGAAGGACCTTACTTCCTTAACAGTTTTAGGAGAGGGATGGTGAAGAATGATGTCAAACTTAGCTTTATCAACTTTAATCCCTCTACCAGATCCCAGATGACCTAGAACATGTACTTCCCTTACCATGAAATGGCATTTTTCCCAATTTAGTATGAGATTATTATCCTCACACTTTGACAAAATCTTTTCAACATTTAGAAGGAATCTCTCAAAAGTATCCCCAAAGATGGAGAAATCATCCATGAAGACCTCTAAACAATCCCCCACCATGTCTGAGAAGATTCCCATCATGCACCGCTAGAAGGTACCAGGGGCATTACATAACCCAAAGGGCATGCACTTGAAGGAAAAAGTGCCGAATGGACAAGTGAAGGTCGTTTTTCCTTGATCCTCTAAAGAGACTTCGATTTGATTATACCCTGAGAATCCATCTAGGAAGTAGTAGAATTGATGACCCGCCACTCGCTCGAGGACTTGATCTATAAAGGGCAAGGGGAAATGGTATTTCTTGGTACAAGAGTTGAGCTTCCTATAGCCAATACAGAGTCTCTATCCACTACTAACCCTTGTTGGAAGCATCTCTCCATCATTATTGGTTATTACTGCGATTCCATCCTTATTTGGAACCACATGGATTGGGCTAACCCACTCACTCTCGGCTATATGATAGATGATACCGGCTTTTAACAATTTCAAAAGTTCTTTTCTCACTACTTCCATGAGATTAGGATTGAGTCGCCGCTGAGGTTGACGACATGGATTTGAATCGAATTCTAGAATAATTCTATGAGTCTCGATAAGTGGGCCAATCCCAGGAATATCTGATATGGTCCATCCAATGGATTTCTTGTGTCTCCTAAGGACATATAGAAGCATCCTCTCATGATTGGATTCAAGAGAGGAAGAAATGACAATAGGAAAGGATTGATTGTCCCCTAAGAACGCATACTTGAGTGATGAAGGTAAAACCTTAAATTCAAGATCATAGTGGTTATCACTTTCCAAGAATGGATGATACTTTGTATTGAACTCAGTTTCTTTGTTCACATTTCTTGACAAAATTGGTTCCTTGTGAAGAGAGTTTTCATCCACTAAATTAGCTATAGTAGTTTCATGAAGGGATATGGACTCGATGTTATTGATTTTACCAATGGTATCATTGATTGGTGATTCTATAAAATCATCAATAGAGCAATCTGAAAGTGATTCAAGCCAAGGAGACAAATTTCCCTCATGTGAACAAAGAAAATCAATCTCTTCTTGACTTAAAAATCCTTCGGTAATTCCTTGATGTTCCTTGAGTTCACTATCAACACTACCTATCCAATTAACCTCATGGATCTCTTCATCATCCCCAATTTGAGAGTTTGCATTGTAGATGTTCATGTCTAGACTCATGTTTCCAAAGGTGATGGTCATGTTCCCGTTTCGGACTCGGATAACAGAGTTGATTGTTTCAAGGAAGGGACGACCAAGGATGATTGGGTTTTGCTCCCTAGGACCTAAGCTTGGGTCATTGTCTAGAACAATGCAGTAAGCTGGGTAAATGAAATTTTCAACTTTCACCAAAACATCCTTTAAGATCCCCTTTGGAACTCGAATACTATGATCAGCAAGTTGAAGAGTGACAGATGTGGGTTGGAGTTCTTTGAGCCCTAACTGACAATACATAGCATAAAGAATGAGGTTCACACTGGCTCCTAGATCACACAAGGCTTTGACAACTTTGTTCTCTCCTAGTTCAACATTTATGTAAGGGCATCCCGGGTCTTTCATCTTTGGAGGAAGGGTTCCTTGGATTTTTGTGCTAACATTTGCTGCCAGAAGGACTTGGTTATTATGTGAGAATTTCCGTTTAAATATGCAGAGGTCCTTAAGGTATTTTGAGTATGCAGAAATGGTTTGAATGGCATCAAGGAGTGGAATGTTCAACTTGACTTGTGAGAATATTTCCCTCAATGTTTCACTCAATTCAGGCTTGGTTTTTCCCCTCACACGTTGAGGAAATGGGGCAGGTTGTGGGGTTATTTTTTGAAGAGTTGTTTCTTTCACATTTTTATTAGTATCTTCAGTTTGTTCATGTATTTCATTTGAATTTTCATTAGTGTATGAATCTTTAGGTGGGTTTTGAACTATTTGTTCAGGTTTCTCAATTGATTTCCCACTTCTCAAAACTGTCACAGCCTTTAGTTGTTCATGAGTTGTTTGAGTGCAACTTGTCTCCCCCCTTGATGTTTGTTGTGCAATGGCCTGTGTGGGCATGGGTGCCTTTCCAGTTTTGATGGTTTTAAGTTCTTGTTTAAGGGATGAGACTTCTGAGTTCATCCTTTCCATTTGTTTTCACAGTTGTTCAAGGATTGGGAGAGGGACAGATTGGGAAGGGGTTTGTGTTGGTTGGGTTATCCCAGGGGGATACTTTGGTTGTTGGATGGGTTGTTGGTATCTTTCCATCGGAAGCCTGGGTGGTCATTATACCTTGGGTTAAATGTGTTTGGGTATTGTGGCTTTTGAAAGTTTAGGGAATTGACTTCAGTAGGTGGTCCTCCTAAAAGAACATCCTTGATGGATGGAATGGTTGGGCAGTTGTCTGTTTTGTTGTCATGTTTGTCGCATATTGTGCAAACAAGGTCTACAGTTTGGATTTCATTGATTTTCCTATGGTCTATCTATTCAACCTTCCTAGAGAGTGTTGTATGTTTCGCCCTAAGGCTTTCCTCTTCCCTAAGTGTATGCATTCCAGTAGTTCTTTGAGGATTTTCAGAATAAGGTGATGTTCCCCATGTTTGGTTTTGTTCAGCAAGGATTTCTAGATACTCGTAAGCATCATTTGGGGATTTGTTCTTAAAGGTCCCATTACACATCATGTCAATGAATTGTTTGTTCCCCGGACCCAAACCTTCATAGAAAATTCTTACTTGTTCATGAATAGAAAAACCATGGTGTGGAACCATGTTTAGGGTGTCTTTGAACCTCTCCCATGTTTCATAAAATGAATCTCCCTCTTTTTCAAAAAAAATTTGAATGCTCTTTTTTAGTGCAATGGTTTTGTGATGGGGGAAGTATTTTTTGTAAAATTCTCTTTGCAGTTGGTTCCAAGTGTGGATTGATGAAGGACTCAGATTATTTAACCAGTTCTTTGCTCGATCCTTAAGTGAGAAAGGAAAGAGCCACATCTTAGATGATTCAAGTTGATGTGGTGAGCACATGGTTTCAACAATGCCATTGAACTCCTTGACATGAAGGTAAGGAATTTATGACTCCATCCCATGGAAGGTTGGAAGATGGTTTAGGACATGAGGTTTAAAGACATAGTGGGAATCTCCTAGGGAAGCATGCCTAATGCAAGAGGGTGCATTGGTCCAGGTAGGTGTAAGGTATTCATTCATGGTTTGATCGACTGCATTCCCCAAATTTGGGGCTGCCTCATTTGGATTTCCATTTTGGTTCCCGCCCAGGTTTATAAGTTGGTTTCCTTGAAGACCCTCCATTGAAATTTACTCAATCTTTAACTCTGGGGTATTAGGAGGGTTAGGATCCAATGGTGTACTTCACTCCCCAATCCTATGACTTTCCACCCTAACTAGTCAGTTTGAGTTATCGCGTGTGAAGGCGGACATGTGCCAAAAAAGAGCGAGAAAGGGAAAAGATAAGAGATCATGGGTGAGAATAGAAGAATGGGGGTGAGGAAAGAAGGTTTTTGTCTAAGGAACTTACTTGGTCCCCGGAAACAGCGCCAAAATTTGGTTTCGCCCAAATTTACCCAAGTTTTAAGGGTTAAGCGGTCGCTTGTAGTGTAGCTTGAGTTATCGAATCCTCAGAGACCTAAGAAGAACCTTTAGACACTCAATAAAAAGAGATGGATTTTTGGCTATGAAGTGGCCAAATTTGGGTTGATTTTATATTTTTTTGAAAGAGCACTAAAAGATCTATGTGAATTCAAATTATTAGAAAATGAGTTGATCCTAGGTTATTGCTCGGGGTGAATTGAATGAATTCCTTTTTTTACGATTTTAATTTCATTAAATAGAGAAGGATTCATGCAATGAATTAAAACTAACCTCATCACTTACTGATTAAACACCTTCAAAAAATATTATAATCACCTATACACTTGTAGGATCATTTTAATGAGCACTCCAAGGTAAAGGATGTAATTAGCACATGAAAGTGGGGTGAATAAATTCAATAAGGAAGATGAAGAATAAAAATCATTGAATGAAAGAAACTCAATTAAAAGAAATTAATAACATTTAGGGCATGAGAAATAACATTCAATCCATCCCCTTGCTACTCCCTTGGATCAAACCATAAAAGAGCTAGCCCTCCATTGATGACAAGTTCTCAACGGAAGCAGAAAGTAGACTTATGAGGGTGGAATTGAAGAAGTAAAAACAACAAAAATAACGATCACTCCACCGTTGTGTGAACAAAATCACAAGGTTTGGTATGAATAAATTCACACCTTGAGGCAGCGGTATAAAGGTGATAAGGAGAAAAATAGAACAAGAGAATAAGAAGAACTTTTATTTAAGACTAAGGTGATTCGAACAACTTACATGAGAAGGAATAACATTACAAAGGAAAATTGGCATAAAAACATTACAATGAAAAGAAAGCACCCAACATCCCTAAATCCACCACCACTACTGCCTTAAATAGGAAACAAATGAAGCCTTGGCCGAGCCCCCAACATCCCATGTGCCTTTAATTAATTATGTTGGGGAAATGTGGGTGGAACATTAATGATGAGAGACTTTTCCACTTCTTGCCCCGAAGTTGGATCCAGCTTGCATCCACCGGAAAGACGCGCCTAAAGCACCTTCTAG
This sequence comes from Viscum album, assembly GCA_963277665.1. Classification (NCBI taxonomy): domain Eukaryota; kingdom Viridiplantae; phylum Streptophyta; class Magnoliopsida; order Santalales; family Viscaceae; genus Viscum; species Viscum album. The sequence continues at coordinate 1,032,746,923 of OY728128.1, read as the reverse complement.
AAGGCCGAATTTTAGTGGGCCCTAGAATACTTAAATGAATCCCAAGATGTTCCCTAACATCCCGTAAAATGTCAGCACAAAATACTCTGCGGTTCGGGAGATATGATTGAAATAATGGTCTGTTTTTCTGGACCGCAGACTCTGGCCCAAAATTAAATCTTCAACTTCGTCCGCCTTAATCACCACCATTGAGGACGAATTAGCACTGGCTCTAGTAGAATTATTTGTTCCCCTATATGTCTTCTATCCTTCCATAAATTTATGTCTTCATTGGGCTTGTATGGTGGGCCCCATAGTCCGATCCGTGGGATGATATCCAATCTGCCTTCTCCAGAATTGTTTCCTTTAATCGCCAAATATCTCCATCATCCTTTATTAATAATCCATTGATCCCTAAATAAAAAATGTTCATAATTAAGTTCATATACATTTCCAAAAATATCAAATTAATATATGGATAGTTACATTATTTAAAATCAGATGAAACATTGGGCCTAAATTGGCGCACATTAGGCATGAAGTGCACAAATGATGAGAATGGGTGTTCAAAATGTAAAATGCACAAAAATGGTATTTATGAATAGAAAATAACATGAAAACTACATATATTAGAAATGAATATTAACCTATTACAGTATCTAATCACCCTCCAAATCATTGAGTATGTTTATGTTTTAGTTCGACCGTACGGTTACTCCAAGTGTAACTGTGATAGTTACACCATAAGGTAGTCATGAGGGTTACATTATAAGGTAGCTATGAGGGTAACAAATATTATTGTATCCACAAGGGTTACAATGCATGTATGTAATAAAACAAGATACACTAGTGGTTTTATATTTTTTCTTTAATGTCTTATGGAAATCTCATATTTCGGAAAGTAAGTATATATGGGTGAGAAGTATGTCTTTGTGCATATGTTTATTTGTATTCATGGACTAATAGTTTTTTCCTTTTTTATATATCTCTTACTGAGATTTTTAATACCGTAACATTTTTTAATAGTTTTTCATAGGTTATAAATATCTTTAATAGAAATATGGAATCCATGTTAATGTTATGAAGATTTTTTCAAATAATTCATGTTGTTGTTTTACGTTAAAAAATTTATGTTTTGGAAGAAATCAAAACTATTTTATTAGTAACCACTTTGTATGATTATGGGATGATATGTATGAGTTATGTAATAAATTTCTAAAACTATAAATTGAAAACACCTTTGGGAATTTAAATAAGATAAATCTAGTTGGAATATCAAGATTATGTAATGTTTAAGGGTGGGTCCTTATAGTTGGTATCAAATCAAGGTTTAGATAACTTTAGGAGTTAGTATGAAGTTAATAGAATAACATAAATTATTTTTACCTTATTTTAATGTTGAAATGTTATAGAATATAAATATTACTATGTTTATTCATCTAAGATATGTTTATTCAGATTGGTTTTCAAAATAAGAAACAGGGAAGCTGAAGTTGGAAGGAACCGAGAAGTTGATATCCTTCCTAATCCACAAATGAGAATGGTGGGAATTGGTACCAAGAAGTTTCTGAAAGTAATGTCTTAGATGAAACATAAAATAAATGGTGGTGGAATCCATGTAAGAGAAAACCCAGAGCTACCAAAAATGAACATGATGATTTTGGAACATTTTATGAGGCAACACCCTCCTGCTTTCAGTGGATCTTCTGGCCTAATAATAGCTGATTGATGGATTAAATCCCTTGAAAAGATATTTGATGTTATGGGATGTTCATATAACCAAATTTTTTTCTTTTAATTTATCATTTTGAAAGTGAATATGATCAGTGGTAGTCAATGGTCAAGAATATCAGTGATATAGAAGTGATTTAATCGCTAGAGTGGGATGAACTTAAAAGGTCTTTTACTTGAAAAATATTTTACTAATGGGGTTTGATTTAGGATGGTGAAGAAATCCCCAGAATTTCCAGAAAGGATGAATTTTTAGTGTCCATGCATGATGTAAACATCTCTGGACTATAAAGGTACACTCTAAAACTTATTTGGGATCTTGATAGAAAAATAATCCATTTTTACTCAGGATTAAATCCAAGATATCGAAGGGTATGACCTTCTTGTGAGCTCAAATGTTATGTAATACTTGATTAATATGATAAGAGGGTAGAAATGGTATTTGTGGGTGCTCAGATGTATTTTGATGATATCCCGAAGAATAGGTCTAAATGGAAAGTGATAGTTTATAATAAATTAAATAAATCTATTGGAAAGAAATTTCAGTTTCCAGTTTGTGAAAAATGTGGTAAAAAGAACCATTAAGAATTAGTTACTAAATTTGGGAAGTGTTTTGGATGTGTTATGTTTGTAAATTTTACCTGATATTATAGTGAAATTGATCTTAAGATCAATTTTTATAGGAAAACTATAAAGTGTTTAAATAGTGGTCAGATAGATCACTATGAAAATGTCTGCCCAGAGAAAGATCCGAGTGATGGAAAGATGCAAGAATATAAGAAGAATGGTGTTATGAGACCCTTTAGGACTACATCATAAGATATCTGTCCATCCAATGAATTGGTATTAGGTACTTGGTTTATTTACTCAGATTTTTCTAATGTTTTGTTTGATATGGGGTATAAACATTCCTTTATCTCTGAGAAATTTTCTGGTAAATGGGAAATATCACCTCAAAAAATGGGAGAAAAATATGTTGTTAAAACACAAGAGTAAAATGTTACAGAAAAATAGACTTTTAAGGACATTCCTATTGATATATGTGGAAACACATTACCATCAAACATTGTTTTTCCCCTTAGTAGAGTTTTATGTCATTCTTAGTATGGATTGGATTTCTGTTTATCTTGGTCAGATTTATTATAAAGATAAAGAATATATTTTCAATGAGTTTTAGTTTGTATAAATGAAAAAAACCAAAAAATAGATAATATATCTGAAAGCTCAGAGACTATCGAAAGATGGAAATTAAATTTATCTTTCCCAATTTGTTGAAAATAATGTAAAAATTTAGATTAATGATATTCCAGTGGTAAATGAATACCTTGATGTTTTTCTTGAAGAGTTACCCAGTGTTATACCTGATCAGGAAGTTGAATTTACAATTTACATAGTTCCTAATGCTAATCCAATTTCAAATCCCCCATATCGAATGGATCAAATGGAATTTCTTGAATTGAAACATTAATTACTGGAGTTTCTTGATCAAGGATTCATTAGTCCTAGCACTTCACCATGGGGAGATCATAATTTGTTTATTAAAAAGAAATATGGTTCCATGATACTTTGCATTTGTTATAGAGCTCTTAATAACATTAATATTAAGAATAAGTTTCCTTTTCCTCACATCGATGACTTTTTTGATGAGTTCTAGGGAACATAGTATTTTTTCCATATTTACTTGAGATACATGTACCATATGATAAAGGTGAAAGGGGATTACATTACAAATTTTTTTAACTAGATGTTGTTTTTATGAATTTGTTGTTATTCCATTTGTGTTAAATAATTCACATTATGTATTTTGGGATATTATGAATAGAATATTTCATGAGTTCTTGGATAGGACTTTGGTTGTGTTTATTGAGGGCATTATAGTACATTCTATAAGTATATAGAAGAATGAAAAACATATAAGGGTTGTTTTTCAAATGATAAAAGAAGAGAAACTTTATGGAAAATTTAACCAGTGTGAATTTTGGTTGCAACAAATTTCTATCCTTGGTCACGTTGTTTTGAAAGATGACCTTAATATTGATCCTACTAAAATTAATTTTGTTTAATAATGGATATAACCCAAAAATATAACCTTGATTCATAGTTTTATTGGTTTGGAAGGCTATTATAAGAGTTTTTTGGAAAACTTTTCATGATTCCCTAGTCTACTAAATAAGTTAACTAAAAAAAGAGTGAAATTAACCTGAAAAAATAATTTGATGACTTTTTTCAAGAATTGAAAATAATATTGGTGAATGCTCTATTTTTTACCCTACCTTCTATAAAAATTGAGGTTTCCATATATATTAATGCTTCATTAAATGAATTGGGTTGTGTTATGATAAATAATGATCAGGTATTTTCTTGTGCTTCAAAACAACTTAAACTTCATGAGTTAAAGTATCCCACACCCAATTCGGAATTAACATTTGTGCTTTTCACTTTAAAAGTTTAGAGGGGTCATTTATACGAATCCAAATGTAAAATATATATAAAAAACAAAAGTCTGAAGTATATATTAACTCAAAATGAATTAAAAATTATGAATATAAGACGGATTTAATTGATAAATATTATGATTACATGATCAATTACCATCATAGAAAAGAAAATAAAGTGGTAGATGACTTGAGTAAAAAAAATTCATGAATAATTATCTATGTTGCGGCTAGAACAAGACCCTTTGATTAATGATTTAATGAATTTTAGCTTGGATGTTTTTGGTGGAAGAAATTATACCGGTTCATTTCTGGGTTCAGTGTTGTCTTATTTGTTAGACAGAATTAAGAAAGCACAGAAAGCGGATAGGGGTCTAAAAAATGGTATAATTGGTTAATGGGAAGTTATTATAATTTTACCTTGAAAAATATTGAGTTATAATATTTGGAAAGAGATTGTTTGTGCCTTGTCATTCTCAGTTGATGAAAGAATTGTTGTTCAAAGCTCATAGTTCTCCATTTTTTGTTCATCCTCATTGCACAAATATGTACAAAGACCTTCAAGAATATTACTAGTGGGATGGAATGAAAAGAGATATTTTATATTTTACCATGAAATGTTTTAAATGTCAATAGTTTAAAACACAACAGCATTAACCAAATGGTGTGCTTCCATATTTACTAGTTCCAGAGTGTAAATAAGAAAATATATCTATTGGTTTCATTGGGGGACTACCAAATAAATCTAGAGGTAATAATAAAATCTCGGTTATTATTGATCGACTGACTTAATATTCTCATGTCCTTCCTATTCAATGTACCATGTATTTGGATCAAATTTCTTGATGGTACCTCAGAAATATTTTCAGTTTACATGGAGTTCATATTTATACTGTATCGAAGCTTTATCCCAAGATCACTTCTAAATTTTATAAAGGCCTCCATAAGTTTTTGGGAAAATAATTAAATTTCAGTACAACTTTTCATCCTCAATCATATGGGCAGTTAGAATGGAAGATTAAAATATTTGAGGATAAACTTAGAGCTTGTTTAATAGATTTCCATTGAATTTGGGATCAACATTTTTCTTTAGTTAATTTTTTTTATAATAATAGTTTTCATTCAAATGTACAAATGGGACCTTTTTAGGAATTATATGAGATGAGATGCTAACCTCTATATTTTTGGGATGAATTTGGGGAATGGAAGTTGATGGTACCATAATTAATAGAGGAAGTGGATGAGAAAGTAAAGATGATATAGCAACACACAAGGATAGATTAGGACAAGAAGAAATTTTATGCTTATAAAAAAAGGAAAGACTAATATTTTGAGGTAGGTGATAATTGTTTTCATAGAATATCACCATGGAAAAGTGTTATGCATTTTGGAAACAAGGGAAGCTAAGTCCACAGTTCAATATAGCTTAAAAAATTCTAGAGAAAGTTGGACTAGTTTCTTATAGAGTAGATTTTCCTCTAAGTTTATCTTAAGTAATTTTTTTTTCATGTTTCTATATTGAGAAAGAATGTGCCATATGCATCTCTTGTTTTGACCCAAGAATCATTTCAATAGGAAGATAACATTTCTTATAAAGAGAAACCTCTTCAAATTCATGAACGAAGATAACAAGTATTGTGGCATATGGTAATACACCAGGTAAAGGTTTTTTAGAGAAACCACATGGTTGAAGAAGAAATATGGGAATGTGAAAATGATATGAGGGAAAGGTACCCTAATATGTTTAATAAGTAAAAAAATTATAATGATGCCAATTCCAAGAGCCGGGGAGAATGTAACACCCTAATGTTTCAAAAATAAATTTAATTACATAAAACACTATGTCTTAACATAATGATACTATTTAAGGAGTTATTTATAAACTTTCTGTTAAACATAAAATTTCGGCTTCTATGATTTGAATTTCAAAAAACAGTGATCTACAGTTGCGATGATTATGTTATATGGAGTATGATAGAACCAACTTGTTTTTCTGGTAAATAGTAACATACCCTTATGAATAGTAATATGACCTTATGAATAGTAAATACTATTATTATTTTATTTTCATAAGGTTATAAGATAATGAGATCATTTCAAGGTGATATAAAATGAGCTATAGTTTATAAATTGTTATTTTTTTTAATAAATTATGATTTTATTTAAAAATTAAATTTATGATATTTAATAAATTATTTTAAAAAAAAGTGGTTCTTTTTTTGTTTCTCATGTCAAAAAATTGTTAAGGTGTTTTGTTGGTATTTTTTTTGAGATAGTTAAATTTTCGATGAATAGTAAAAAATACAGTTTGAAGTTTTCAGTGTGTTAAATGACATCATAATGATTTAATAAGTATGTAATCATTCTGGTTGACTCTTGAGGATTAATATATGATATGAGGTGTACCAAGTGGCCAATTCCATGGGTAAAAACTATGGGAATGAACATGGTTATTCAAATACCACTAATGAGGTGTCCTTTGAAATTAATTAAAAAGTCCCACACATTTACTATAAATACCACCCTCACCCACTCCTCATCTCACACATATCAATATTTTTGAATTGTCTAAATTCTACCCAAAACAATTCCCAAGGATGTACCTCATATTCAATGCCTTATGGTCTCACCCAAAGGCCAAAACCAAAGGCCTTAATAAGGATATTAAGGAGAAGAGATCAAGAGGTAATGATCCTCTTTCATTTTCTTGTGTTTCCATTAAATTATTTTCTTTACTTATACTACATTACCCTGACATTATCCAAGAGGAATTAAAGATAAAATATTATATATATGATAGTTTTTTATCATCTTTCTGAAAAAATTCATCATTTTTATTCCTCTCTTATTCCTCTTATTCGAAAAATAAAAACACCGTCCATGATGTCTCGATTTACCGACATCATGGATGATGTGCCTTCAATTTATATTGCTTACATAAAATATGGTTGTAAAACCATTTTAATGGTATAAAGTGTTTTAAAATATTATTTTATGACCTCTATTATGTTTTTTAATTAACTTATACGCATAATATTGAAGGTGTATGTGGAAACAAGTTCGTGATTATTGAAGAAACACCAAAATGATCTAAACAAATATCACTAATGATTTACCTAATAAATAATCCTCATCAAATAAAATAAAAATTATTAATGGTACCTTTTAATTTTATAGAAAAATATTCACACCATTTTTTTCTACTTCTATAGTTTCATTTCCATTTTCCAAGAAAATCCTTTACGAACTGACGATGGAAATCATGTAAAGTATGCACTCGGGACAATGGAAATAGAAAAATATAACTAATAAATGGGTCGAATGATGTTATAAAATGACCATACAAGGTGTTATAAAATTGATTATGCTTATTTAAAATATTTATAATGATATTTTAACCATTATACAGGAGGTTTTAACAATTTGGAAGTAAGAAGAACCTAAGGTAAGGGAATTATTAACCGAGTTTCCATTTTTGGGGTTAACCTTAAACTTCATTGATTATAGGGTACTAAGATAATTTTTGTAATGAATTTTGTTTATATTATGTTGTATTATGTGGTTTTACAGTGTATACCCATATTAATTTTATTCTATTATTTCTCATATCAACTGTATGTCATTTGTATGGTACTTTTCATTCTAAAATCCTCTTTTAGAAATTCTATTTCAAAAAATTCAAAAGAATTTTTTATTATTTTATACATGTTTTATTGTTATGTTCTAGTTCATGGGAATTATTTATGAAGAAGGGTGAGACTAATATCTCCCTACATTTTATTAGGTTTGTGTAACGTGGAGGTTGGCCTTATGGTTACTCAAAGAGTAACTGTGATGGTTACACCACAAGGTTTCCATGAGGGTTAAATTATAAGGTATACATAAAGGTTAAAAATCATAAGGTGACCACAAGAGTTAAAATATAAGTTATCAGTTCCCCAAGATACCCTTGTGGTTTTATATTTGTTCTTTATTGTTTTATATAAATCTAATGTTTCACAAAGTAAGTATATATGGGTGAGAAGTATTTATTTGGGAAATTTATTTCATACGTAGATATGTATTCATTAAATAATGGTTTATTTCGTTCTTTTTATATCACATAATGATATTTTTATACTAATCCCATGTTTTTAAATATTTTTCATAGGTTATAAGGATTTTCAAGTGAATTAATGAAGTCAAGTTAAATTTTATTAAGACTTGTCAAAGAATTCAGGTTATTGTTTTGTATTAAAGGAATTATGTTTTGGAATAAATTGATACTATTTTAGTGGTACCCATGATGTATTCTTGTTGGTTGATATGTATGAGTTATGCCCTAGATTTTTAAAACTATAAAACAAAAATATCTTTGGGAATGTAAAGAAGTAAAATCTTATTAAAATAGATAGATTATGTAATGTTTAAGGTATGGTACCTATGAGAAATGTAAAAAGTGTGTGTATTAATAGATATTCAGCCCTTTCATGATACAAAAAATGGTGGAAGGCTCTATTAGATATGAAATTAAGGGTATTAAACTATAAAAATATTTCTTTTATATTAACTCTATAATTAATTAGTGCCAAACAAGAGTGCCTAAATGCACATTTTATTTTAGACGCTTGGGAGAAATAATTTGGACGTTTTACATTCTCTTTATAATCCATTATAATGTATTTAAATAAATTATAATGAATTTTATGATAACTAGTTTGGTTAGAGAACAAAATACTTAAATGAACACAAATAGCCTTAATTAAAACTTCAAAATTCATATAGTAGCTTATGCACATCATTTATGAGTTACGTTTTCATTTTTTATTATTTTACTTGTATAAATTTATTAATATGAATATTATCATACTAGGAAGTCCTTTGTTTAAAATAAAAGTAGAATCCCAAAGGAATACAATTGACACAAATATCTATGATCGATTGAGTGATTGTGCTAATGAAAATTCATATGAGATAAGATATAGAGGAAGAAATATTATAGTTATTGAATACCAGCTATCTAGAGTTATGATAAACTTATTTTTAACCTAGTTTAATTTTAAAAAATATAAATAAAATAAAAATTGAGTTTCTTGGATGTTTATGTGACAACAATCATGGAGAAAAGAAGGATAATTTTCATATATTTCAAAAAAGATGGAGAAAAAATTTAGTGATGTGACAAAAATAAAATGGATAATGTATTATTTATGGAAAATGAGGTTATTCATTAGTTAACTGAAATGAAAAAATAAGAGTTCAATTATCAGGATGGAATAAAATAATACTTTTCATAATGAACCATTAACAATTCACTATTTCAAATGAAATATGTTCTAGAATTTGGAAAATTTATGCCAAAAACTGAGGCCTAATAAGGATAATAGAAAAGGGAAACCTCTATAACCCATTTAGAAAGTAATCCTCTATACTATAAATTCCACATCAGTAGATTATGATAATTAATTTCACTTTTCCTTTACTCAAGATGTGGGGAAGTATTTCTGGATTCTAGTGTTAGACACCCAATTATATCTATGATTTTTTTGAAGAGAATAAAATCAGAAACCCAATGATTTGGTATTGATTTAATAGAGAAAAATTATATTTTTTTATAATTATTATATGATAATTTATGTTTTTAGGAGATTGATTAATGAAAATAATTATTTACATCATTTTAAAGCAAATTGATGTGACTTTGGAAATGGAATATGTTTCTACAAATAGTCTGTATATTAGTTAAAAAATTGGGAAATCAAATTTCATTTTCAAAATTATCCTAGGATCATATATCATCGAAATGATGACTATAAAATTTTTAGGTAAATTGATTCCATTATATGGGTTTCGATACGAAATCATGAGGGGTATTCAGATTTACTGATTTGAGAAAAAATGAATATTGGGGAAATTCATAATAAGAGGGAAAATATTTTATTCCCAGTATTAGCTAGGAAAATAAGGTAGATGTATCATAATAAATTATATCGTGAGTGATGATAAATTTGTAGATACCTATTTCTACTGCTATTAGTAGTTGATAATCAAAATTTAGAGGATACACTTTATTTTACATGAAGAATATTACAACCTATGTTTTTTGGAAAAAAAATTATTTCTATAAACAAAATATATATCATTCATAAATATATTTTATATTCTACTAAAATATTTTAACTTAATTAGGAATTAAATCATATAATATATGAATTAAACTAAAGCCACATTATTCATTCATAGTGGAAGTTTACAATAAAGATACATAAGAATTTATGTTACACAAAATGTAATATTATATTCAATAGAAGACTACTCACTTGAAATTTAATATTTATTATCAATAAAATTTTAAGGATAAAGGGAGAAACCATTAGTTCATGAACAAAAGAAAATCAACAAGCCAGTAAAGTGAAATTTCAGCCTACCACTCTTAATCTCAATATATTATTTCCACGAGATAGTGTTTACTTGATTTTTAGGTTCCTCCATCAGAATATCTTGAAACCAGAATTCCATCTTGTCCTAGGATTGGATGTACTTCTCTATAATGAACATCCCATTGTTGAATCACCTTATTAAAATCAAATCCTTCTTTTTAATATTGGTGCCCATATCTTCACTAGGAGTCAACCTTAGAGCCCTTTCCATAATTATTTAAGGATCCTAATCAAGTGAATTAATTTTCATAATAGTTCCTACCATAACCTCTTCCAAACTCATGAGAAATTCTAAAGGCTATTCGGGAATAACAACAAACTCCCACTACTTGAAAGCCTTCATGGATGAATGGTGATCACTAAACACCAGTTTCATCTACTAGAAAGAAAACTTAGTGAGTGACATGATATCATTTTCAATCTCTTCACTTTCATCATCTTTAATTATTATTTTTCCATTGGTATAGGTAGGTAAGACTAGTATGTCCTCCCTTTATGGTTACCCCTCTTACTCTTGTTCCTCCTTGATCATGGAAGTTTATCACATGGTACCACCTTCTACAGGTCTTTTATTAAGTAGTTAGAATAAATGTCACCAAAACCATTATCAGAAACCTTTAGTCAATCCATGGATTACCTAGCTGAACCATCCTTTTGAACTAGGACCTCATTTGATAACTATGAAAAACGACGGGCCATCACAATATCATCAACTTCCCTCCTAGGACTTACCCTTATCATGACCTCACACTCCAGACCAATACTCAATGAAATGCATCCTATATAATCCTTCCTGGGAACCTCATCATCTTATACTTTGTCATTGGAAACACTCCCTCCACACACCACTTCATTATATGAGCCACCCGACTTGTGGCCTCCCTCATCAATCACACTCCCACCCTAGGGGGGCTTCATGTAACAAAGGTTCCAAAGCTCTGGCCATCGTTGGACACCTTTACTCCAAGGTGACCCCCACATACTACAAGGTTTTAAGGTCCTTTCTCTGCCTATGGAAGAAAACATCCACCAAAGGTTCACACATGATCCAGAATCCATGACCACTTGTCCAAAACCAGAAGGCCCATCCATAGTACGTGGCATAAAAGACTTGCAACACCAATCCCTACACCCCCCAACATGTTGAGTTGGTGAGACCCACCTCTTTAGTTCACCAATGAATTTCCCAACCTCTAGAAATTAGTATATAACTAAACCAACGACTCATAAAACAAATTCTTCCTACTATTATATTTTCCTCATACTGTAATCCAAATGAAGTCCAACATCATTCTTGAAGTATCTATGTCCACACACACTTGAGGATTGATAGGATTATAAAACAATTTGGTACAGTTATCCATACACAAATACCTACCGAAATGGTTCCCAATAATCCTAATAATCAAGGGGTTGTGAAATGGGAGGGGGAGATTATGAAATATCACCCAATCACCACCGAAGGGGATTATTATATCATATAGAAGTAATCGGTCCATCTATGGGGAAAAAAACGAAGTCTGTTGTAGTTTTTGGGCAAGCCAGACTATGTTTTAATCATTTCATCCCTGACAAAAAGGAAACATAATATTCATAATATCGAGAAACCCAATAGTAGCCCTATCATATAAATCCCAAGATTCAAAAATGAACCTATCAAATGTTTCCACTGAAGTCATCCTCTGTGAAAAGCGTGTGATCCCGCTTCGATTGAATAGAGAGAACACTTTTTTAAATTCCACAATCGATAGAGGAATTTTAGGGCCCCCTTCATATTACTCATGCACCTTTGAACAAAGAGAAAAATTTAGAAATGGAAGAAGCCGCTCCGGGTTGGAGATAAGAGAAAAGGGAGATGGCCATCCCTTAAATGATGACGAAGGTCCCTACCTCACCGGTGGGGGAGGGACCAGTACAGATGCCACCACGCTCACAACACCGTGTAAGAAAGCAATTCTTCCCTAGGGTTCCTCCCACTAAACATATACAACAAAATATTATATTAATAAAAAGTAGAGATACAAAAATGAGAAAATAAAATAAATAAATAAATATATTTAGAATTATGATATAATTTAGATTATATTTAAACCTAAGAATCAATATTATAATATGTAAAACTACAATTAAAAAGATAAAAAAAGGTGAAAATATTTAGAAAACAATAGATGAAAAATTATGGAATGATCAGTGTTATCTAAGAAGTAAGAATGCAATGATTTTAAGTGTTTTAATAGTGGAAATAAATCTTTTAAAAAGGGTAATATAGTCATTGGAAGTATGATAACTGGATATTCATGTATATAGAAGTTATATTAATGTTATGTTTTGTTAAAAACAAATGTAATGTAATAAAATGCACAAAAAACAATTAATAAAACCAGAAAAAATTATTTAACCAAATTATTTAATTATAAATAATATTTTTAGGTGTTATATATAATAATTATAATAAAATTAATATATGATGTATTTATAAAAATCAAAGAAATATTTTTTCACCAACGTGTTGATAAAACATAACTTATTCATACTAAAATTATGATTACAATGTAATGTTTAAATAAATATATGAAAATATATTAACACTAATTTAATTACTAATTGGTTATAAATAAGAATAAAAATATATAATGTATATAAATTCATTTTCCTACTAAAGCGGTTTTTATATATCTTAGATTTTAATTCAATATATTATTTTCTCATATCCCAATATTGAACTTTAATAAAAAGATTAAAAATTTGGATTCAAAAAGTAGAAATTATAATGGAGTCAGTGTCTTTTATTTTTTTTACTAAAAATGACTACCATGGTATATGTTTAATCAATCCTAATATGGGTAAAATAGGAAATTCAAATTGGTATTAATTTTTATAAATTTACATGACAATTTATACTATATGAAAGACTTTTTTTGGGAATTCATTATCACATATCTCACTATCCTTTCCTCTCATAACTCTCATGTTATTCCATCTTAACCTCTTACCTAACATTAGTTTCTAATGAAAAACACACATTTTCATTTATAAATGTAGGTTAATTCCAAAAATCTACACACTACTCCTATCCTTAAAATTTATATAAGAATACTCCAATCTTACCTCTATAAGATTTAAATTTCACCTTTTTAGACCATGGTTACAGGAAAGTGTCTCACGTATTTTATTTATAAGTGGTCATTCTAGAGAATATTATAGTCCTCAACATGTGTATTATAAACTCCCTAACCATTATTTTTTTATGTTTATCATATAGATATTTTCTTAACATTATAATATATTGAAATAAGTATCATTATTAAACATAAATGTTAATATATTAATTAAATAACGACTTTCTTTCACTCCCCATCCATTTAAATAATGAAAACATCGTTTGTGTTATGTGAAGACTACCGCCTCCACGAATGATGTATTTCATTTATTGCTATAAAAATTAAATTAATGAATATATATTATATCTATAAAATGTTTTAATTTCTACAAAGGAAAAATTTTCATTCTAGTAATAATATTAAAAATAAGTGATCCTTGTAAATTTAAACACCTAAAAAATGCATTCCAAGAGGAAAAAAGATTTATACATACCATTAATTTTCATTTAACATATTAATATAGATATTCCAATAATTTATTTAATTAATAATACTTAAATAATATCATTATACTTATGGAATAGTTATATTGTCACTAAATCACTTCATATTCATATTTATCCACTAATTATGTCATTTTCTGGTTTTTGTCGGTTTAACCACCCATATGAACATTGATATAATTTTATATGATGAATTAATATGGAAAATTAATCACTATTATGATTATATTTTATTGAGTTAATAATTTTTTTTACATAGCTAATATTTATATTTGAACTCTTTATTAACAAATGAAATTTTATTCTTTAGAAATTACCAAACCAAGCTCCTCATCAATTTTATCTTTATGAGTCATACCTAAATCAATATTAAAATGAAATTATAATTTATAAATAATTATGGAATATATATACTAGTACAATAAATAATATATTAATAATAAACATGATATATAGAATGGGGGTCGACATCAATATTACAAAATATGTAAGAAACTATTAAGGATAGAAACATTCTATGATGAAAATAAATAATAACCAAATAATAAATGAATAATGGATGATTCTAATCAATGCTTAAAATGTTAAATAGATACAAATAAGGGAAGAAATAATTTATTTATATGTTTATATTTAAAAAATATAAGGATAAATAACTTCCTTGGAAGTATAGAGTATAAGTAAGAGGATTTCATCTCATATTCCCTTCTTTAAGAAATGATAAATATTATCCATGTATTTTCATTTACATAATGTATTAACTACCCCATTGAAATTTATCACTATAAATATATTCATATTTATGGTAATTAGTTTCATATTTCATTTATTTCTTTCAATGGATTTTGATTCAAAAGTTTCCAATGCTATGAGATATTATGGTAAGTAAATTTTTTGTGAGTTATAATGCTATTTATTGAACTACATGATTTTATATTATATATGATTTAACGTTATATTTATCATATGATATTTAATTTTCTCTATATAATAAAAATTAAAATTAAAATTTAAATACCCTTTCTTTATAAACTAGTTTCTCATAAAAGTATAAAATTATCAAGAGTAATTCTTATTCTCATTAAAAACTATTTTTCTTCCATATATTCATTATTTATGTCCAATTTCTTTCCATTATTATTTTGAAACACATATTTTTATTATCTCATGTAACTATTAAATTATTATTTAACTTTTTTAAAACTAATATTTATTTAACTGTTAAATTACGTGGGTTTCAATAATGATATTTAAACAGATTAAAACCACTTTTATTTTCACAGTAGTATCTTTTGTATTCCACCACACATTTATGATAGAAATATTATTTATTTTCTATTATCATTTTTTTATTACTTTTTAAGTGGTTTATTAAATATGGCTCAATGTTATATTCTTCAAAATTATTTTTGGAAGTGTCTCATAACATTATATATTTAGGAAAATATTAAAGATATTCTTCTAAAAACTCTCCTTCATGGGTTCCATTGAATTTTAATATTTAGATCCAAAATTCATAAATCCATTATAGCTAGGCTTTAATTAAATAACATAAAAAATCACTTATAAAATAATAATTTTTGGATATATAATTTTTGGGTCATCTGATCCACTTTTTGATGTTATTTTTATATGATAAAATTTGAAATGTAACGATACCCATATTCTTTCTTAGGGGACTTCATGATTTGATATATGATTGATCTTATATGTGATGAAAATGTATGGAAGACTATTATAAAATTTATGGGATCGTATATATCCATACAATATATTGGTTAATGTTTAACATGTCATGCTGTAATGAATTTATGAGTGGAAATGATTGTGGATAACCTATGTTCACAATGCTACATGTTGAAATAATGGAAACTAATCTATATACACAAGACTACACGTGGATATAATTTCAATTAAAGTATGTTCATAATATTATGATTTCTAATTCATATAAACATGCGAAATTCATAGATAATATTCTTATATTTTTCTCTATAGATCATGGTTATTTTCTCACAATTCCACATAAGTTTTCCATGTTACAATTTGCATCATTTGAGATTATAATACCATAATACCTAGTTTATATCTCATTGATATGTTTTCCATAGATAAGAGTTCGAGCTCACCCAATTTAATTTTTTACATTCTGTAGGTTATACATGTTATTATAAAAATAGTATATGTTTAGAAGGATGTTTATTATAGATAATTTATAGATAAATGATCATAATTTTGTGAAATAATTATTTATACAGCTAAAATCAATAGAAAATAATCCATTGGGTTATGGTATTTTTAAATTAATTGTTAGATGTCATGTTTGTATTATTGAAATATATGTATTCTTGGATGTAGTCTTCTCACTTAGTTTCCAAGAAAGTATGTAAAGTACATTTTTTATCACCCGGCCTAGGAGTGTATTATAGGGTGTCTCGATCTTGGAGATGATTTCATTATATTTTCATATAACGTTAATTGAATATTTTACAGTTTCTGTTTTATTTATATATTTTTTTGGGTATTTTTGGTAGATTCATTTGTCATTCCTTTTATTATGGGGGAAGTACCTCAAATTATATATATATATATATATATATATATATTATAATCTTGGAGCTATTTCCAACCCATAGTCTATTAGTGGTGGGATTTGGGTTCCATTATTCTCTTCACAATTGGACAAGAGGGTTTGTCAGGGGTATGAACTATGGTAGAGTGAAATTATAAACTTCCTAATAGGTATAATAGAGTCTATAGTTTTACAATGTTGAGGATTTAATTTGTTTGGTAAAGAAACAACAAAATAAAAATTTAAAATATGATATAGGCAAGATAGAATGACTATATAAAAGGATATATACCAAATGATTTGACAAAAATATCTTATTTTTAATAAACATACTAAACTATGATCATACTGAACAAATGTTATATACCTATATTTAGTATATTCAATATATTATTTTGTTTCCATTTTCCAATTATAGAAGGTATTTAAGAAATTAAAATGAAATTAATTAAATTATTTAGATAAATTTAATATCATAGGATTTGTGGATATTTTTTTCATATAGATTGATGGTGGTAGGAATCATAATGAAGTTCTTATTGGTGAGGTATGAAAAGTTTTATTTGAGGATCATTGGTCAGTTGATTATATGGGGTGGATTCTTAGAGGAATTATTTTAATAAGTTGTAGTATTAGAGTCTTCCAAATAATGATGGGAATGTATGTGATCCTGATTTAGGTGTGGGTAGAGGATCTTTATATTTCATGTACTCTAATTTTTTTGAGGAAGAATCATCATATTCTTTTTTTAATTAGATTATTTAGAGTTCTATCTTGGTAGTTGTGAATTATTTTTTCTACTAATTGATATGATCTTGTAGTTTCTTGGGAGACATTTAACAGAAATTACTTTTTTTTAGATTCATTAATTTAAAATGAAGGTGGTGTAATAAAAGGATTTTCTCAATCTATGACCTGGTATATTTAGTGCAAGAGATAATGGACCCAAATTTATGAATATTCTATACTATACTAGGGATTTTATTTTAAATGATAGGGAAAAGACCTAGAAATTTTCATTGAATTTGTATTTAATGGAACAAAATTTGATTTTATATTAAATTATGCTAACATATCTTGAGTTGTGGATAAATATTAATGTTATTGATATTAAATTAGAGGGGATTGTTTCTTATTAAGAGAGAAGTCATTTAATGTTCCAAAAGATTTTTTATTTCAATAGAACATTATATTTGTCTAGGGAGTTGTGGTTTTATGTAGTGTGGTGTTGGTATAAAAATTATAATTGTTGTCTCTCTATATAAAGATAATTATAATATTTTATAAAAATATCATTGGGGTTTAAATTTTATACACAAGGCATGAGTATTAGTAGTTTTTTTATTAGGACTTCTGTATTGGTTATCAAGGAGTTAATGTCTAGTCATAGATGGAACCACAACTTTAGTTCCATTTCATTACTAATCAAAATTTGCATGGTCATTAACATTACTGACTATAGTGTATTGATAGTATTGATTGGGGATATCCCCATGATGCTCTATGTCCTTAAGGTCCTAGGGATATATTTTTTTAACATTTTTTCAGATGCCAATTTGAGAATAAATGTAGAGTAGTTGAGTGAAATTAGTTTTATATGATAGAGATTCCAGTTACATGATTGAAATTTGTTGTTCAATGTACCATTTTACTTTTTTCTAATTGAGTTTATGTTTTTTATCACCGAAATACTCTAGTTGAACTATATTTGTATGATAATTTCATCCCAGGGTGCATAATATTTATAATACCCTTCTTTTTAACTATTGAAGAGTGTGGATTTTTTTGTTTATCTACGATGTGTTATGGATTTCAGATGGTGACGGTGATACATCAATTATTGGTAGAATTTTTCTAATTTATCTTACAACCACATGATTTCATAATTTACATGTATTATTTTTCTTATGAGAAGAATCTTATTTATTACTATTGAATGGGGATTATTCTTTATAATTTGAAAAGTGAGCAAGCAATATTCATTGGTGATTAAGGTCATAATACAAATTAAATAAGTTTGGATTATCCTTCTTCTCAATTATATGGTTAAATTTATTTTCCATGGATAAATAGTTGAATAATTATTTTATTTTTATTGATGAGTGTTGGAAAGTTTTTATAGAAGGTTTTATGATGTTTCCCACTTAACATGAAATTTTGTTTAAGATAGTGTTACAAATTTTCATTTCTTTGATTTATATGTATCGTTATAGGATTTCACCAACAGAGCATCATGATTTGAAGGTTCATATTAATGATCTATCAAAGACTTTTTTAACAAGGCGTAGTTTTTCACCTATCGGTACTTTTGCATTATTTTTTTAGAATGAATATGGAAGTTTGTGTCAATGAAAAGAGTATCATAATTTGAACCAAATGTATATAAAGATCTAATATTCCATCCTTAGTATTAATCCATTATTTTATATATTAAATTGAGATAATTGGTTCTAAAATATTGATTCCCTATATGGGTATCATCGTAGGTAGTTGATGATGAGAAAAAGCATAAATAACCTTTTTCAGGAGTCATTATTTGAACTTTGAGTTTGTGGTTATACAATTTGTAGTCATGAAATCTATAGATATATTCATTAGACTGATGAAGTTTTGTTTTTTATGAGGTCCTAAATTCATTTTATTGTGTTTTTTGATGATATCCTAGTGTAATAGATATCATATGAGGATAACACTGAGAATTTGAAGGGAACTTTTGATGTTAAAAGATGTCATAAAATATAATGGTATTTATCCATGTATAGGTTTTCAACGTATGATCCGCATTTCATTTGGAATTAAATGACTCACAATGGTTTGGCACAAGAAACTTAGAATAATGAGGTTGTTTTTTCATAGGTATCTAAAAATAATTTATATAGAAAAATATTTTCTTTAGTAGTCATTATTATTATTGGAGGTTTGATTATGTTTTAATTCGGACTGTAACACAATTAAAATCATTGAAAAAAAGACTATTATTTTGTGTAGATATATTATTTTTCCGGTTGAGTTCATGGATATAATGGAGTATCTATATTGTTCTATAATAATTTATTTTCTGGAAGAGTGAGTGTTATTTGAGGTCATTAATTATTTTATATTATTATTTTGTGTTGTGTATTAGTTCTGTAAATAGTGGAAAATCTCATATATGTCTCAATATTTTTTTTAAAAATTTTACATAATTATGATACCTATAATCTCATTATTGTTAAATTAGTTTTTAATTTAATGTATTGGATACATCATATTTCCATTCAGTTTATTGAGGTCCTCATAAATAAAACGAGACTATAGTATTTCAGCACTGATTGTGATCTGAATTTACAACAATAGAGATTTATGGTCATATTAATTGATTATGAATATTATATCGTCTAAATTAATTGAAAATAAAGAATATAATATTATGTTCCACGTTTAAATTCAAGGGTAGAAATTTTCCAAGAGGTTCGAGTTAATAAAAGTATGATTAGAGATATATCATATTTTTATTTGGACAAAAAAGAAGTTGAAGGTAGTGTTTTGATATACCAAAATACATTTTAGTATTCATTATTTCATCTTGTATATGAGTCATATATATGAGACCCTGAGGTGTATTTGGATAGAAATGATTTTTTAGTGATCCTCTTGATGGTTGGTAAGAGGGTTGACTTCATGAAGTGTGAATTTTATAATGTTTTTCATTTTGTTTGTGATGCAAGAAGTTTTGTTTTCAAAGGTTTGATAACAACAATTATATAATTAATCATGAAATATAAAAGATATATCATTTATGGAAGAATTAGTTCAGGTTTCTAGGTATGATGAGTATAGAGACCATGGATTAACATACATGGTTATTACATCATTTTAGATTAATATTCAGTACATTACAAAAATACATTCCTGAGGACTATAATAGTTTAGTGTTTTAGAAACTTGAAAAAAAATCATCTATCCTAGTGAGAGATCTTAAACATGTCCCATAACAATCTCTAACTTTATTAATTCTAGAAAAACATTTCTTCATAATATAGGAAAACAAAACCAAAGAAAGGGGTGAGTTTAGATGCTCATTAAGGGAAAATAAAGGAAATGGGTAATCATAACATGAATAAAAGGGTATTGAGAATGAGAAAAACATTTAAAGATCATACCCTACATATTAGAGATTATAAAAAATATTTTAAATTCATAATAAATAGATCATAATATAATTAATAGAATAATTCTAGAAATCATAACATAGGTATAAGACATGGAAATTATGGCACACCCATAAGAATAGAAAATATTTTGTCAAATATACCCACCAAGACCTTTATAACATGTTAGTCTTGGGATAGGACCCATGTACCTTCTTTGGGATTGGTTTAATAGGCTATCCACCCTCTAAATTTTAGTATTAGGCTAAAACCTAGGTACCTTCTTTTTTTTTGGGTTTGGGATACAAATCATTTACTCTATTAATTTTTGGATTGGGTTTCAACCCATATACCATCTTGTTTTTGTAATTGGGATAAAACCTATGTACCCTCTTACATTTAGGCTTTGGGTAAAACCCATGTACATTATTTTTTTTAGGCTTGGTCTTCAACCCATGTACCTTATTTTTTCAGGATTGGGCTATAACCTCTATACCCTTTTCGGTAATATATAACATATCATTACCTAATTAATTATAGGGAGATATTAGTCCCACCCGTATCATAAAAACTTCATTCATACATATCCCACAAGATAAGAAAACATTCATCATATTATGAATCGAAAAAATATATAGGTTTTATAAACATCAAATCATAACCCCTGAAATGAAATGGGTATCATAAACATTACATCACATCATAACTTATTTAAAGAGATAGGTTTCAAAATCACTTTATAAAATCATAACCCATAAAAATAAGTGGGTTTTAAAATCATAAAACCTGAAGAATAGAAATGATTTCTTTAATTATCATTCCTTCAAAACATAAACCATTCAATAAAGATTTTTAATTTAACCTTGGGATAATTTCCTATAAGTTCATGAGTAATATCAATAGATTTTATCTTAGACGGAAAATAATATGGAAGGATATATTGAAAACATTTATTGAGGTAAATATCCTTTCTAATTTGAAAAATTATCTTTTAAAAATAAAAAATTTTGGAATCCTTTTTCCTTAAATACTTATAAAATAAGATTGAAAACCATTTGAATACGAGTTTCCTTAAAAACTTATAAAAGAAGTTATAATTTCTTTTGAAAACCATTTTCTATAAATAATTATAAAATAATATTTAAAAAATTTTGTTAAAAAAATTGATTTTATAATTTAAAAAAATTCCTAAAAATTAACCTCTTAAACTATAAAATAAATCTTAAAATAATTAACTGTGGTTAAATATGTATATGTCATATAAGGTAAAAAGAAAATTGTTTTTGTATGATAAAAATGATAGAAAAATACCTCGTTCAAAAATTGACAAGAACATTACTTTGATTTTTTTAAAAAGGGTGATACATTAATTTAAATATTTAATTATAATGGAGGAATATTATATGAAACCCTTTTCATAAGCATTGTTTTTAAGAAACATAAATTTTTTACCAAAGAGATGGTGAAGTCAGGCTTTCTTAAAAATACTTTCTTAACAATATTATGTTCCAAAGAGTTGAAAGATTTTACCAATACATGAATATATCATTAATAACAAGAGTTGAATAAGTTTCATGAATTTTCATGAGATATGGAATATAATATTTCATCAAAGGTAGCATAAACATAAACAATCTTGAAAAGAGATCAGATTACTTCAATAAACTCTTATCACATGGTAACATGGGATCAAACTCTCCATGTAAGAATAGAAAAATAAATAAATCTTTAAAAATCATGAAAAGAAGAAGATTCATGATATAACATATAAAATGGATGTATATAAAGCTCGAAAAATAATTTATGCACTTAACAAATACTGAGCCTCAAAGAAAGAAAATTATAACAAATCTATTTTACAGATTTGGTAATTTTTGAAACCTAAACCACATAAAATAATGTTCATTAAATCAATATATAAATAACCATAAATTTAATAATATTATTAATATAATAAATTCATGTGTAGTATATTCACTACGTAAAAGGAAAGAGTGGTGGATATGGCATGTATCTTATAGAAATAAAAAGTTCGATGAAATCCCTTTACCTTGTGTCTTGAATCTCGTCATACTAATTCAAAAATCCTTTATAATAAATATAATTTTTTTTTTCAAATTTTAAGGAACCATATTATTATATCTTACACCATATTTTTTTATGATGACTTTATATTACCCTATTGTTAACAATCCTTTGTTATGGTTTCATTTAGGAAAATATCTGATTTGTTCTAAACATGTGTCTTAATCTGTTATATCTTTGTTCATTACACATATGTGATAATTATGGAATGTATACCATGATATAAATAGAATTAACATTCATTATATGTGTATTATAATAATATATATAATATATAATTATGAAATTAAATACACCATTCCTGGAGACGGTAAGATGTACGTATGCATAAATGATGTTTCCATTTTTGTTGTTATATTGAAAGAAAGAAGTTAAATTAAATATGTGAATATATATATATATATATTATAGTATAATTATTATATCATATATATCATATAATTTAAATAACCCCATACTTAATATATTACACGTATTTTATGAAAAAATCATATCACTTTGAGGGGCCGGTAGTCCCCAATTCCTCAAATGAAATTACTGTATTAACACAAAATGGAGAGTAAAAAAGAGATATTCTCTAAAAAAGAATAAAGAAGCATAAATATATATTAAATATAATATAAAACATATATAAATATATTTTTCATTATAATTTTCACCCTGATACGTGGTAAAGGAAAAATGAACAATCATCATTTAGTGAGGTGGTAACTCACCGTACACTTAAACAACATGTTCGTTACCCATTATATAGAGGTGTGTGAAGTTTTAGGTTGAAACCTCAGGAAAAAATCTTAGAAATATTAGGTTACTGTTGTTATTATAAAATCATGTCACAAAGATATTGGAGGGTTGGATAAGGGAAATAAAATAATGGAGTTTGAGAGAAGCCCTTACCTCTTAATCGGGTATCACCTTTTGGATTGTGCCAAAAAGATTTATTAGATTTCATTATTAATAAGGAAAGAATTCTATGAATAAGGGAGAGATTTTAGGAAGTTTATTGAGATTATATATTCTGAACTTAATAGGTTTGATATCTATTATGAATAGGGAGAGGTGGTGACCTTTTACAGGGAAGCGAAAGGACACACTTAGAATTTTTGAAAACAAGTTAGTTATTCCCATGTTTTTATTTAAAAAACTTATAATAAACAAAAAAACTAAATAATTTATGGTTAATATAAGATTAATTTAAATAAAATGGGTGTTTTATAGGTTTCTATGTTGTTTTTGTTCTTATATTTATGGTTTAGTACTTTATTAACATAATGTTTCTCCTAACCATTATAATTAATTTTTATCACTTTCATTAATATTTTTGGTAAAAAAAAAGTTAAAATTAAAATAAATTACAAATTAAAATAATTATAATTTTGTAATCTATTTTTTACAAATTCTAATCAAAATGGTGGTAGAAAATAATTTAAAATTAATCCCGTAGTTGGGTTTACAATGAAGAATTTTAAAGTAAAAGAATTCAAAAGATTAATGAGTTTTTATATCCAATTTTAAATGTGAAATTGGTTAAAATTACCTAAATTGTGTTAATTGAAAAAATTATTATCTAATTAAACTTTTTATTCAATTTAAAATATTATTTTACCTTATAAATAAATTATATGACAATCTAGTTTTGGATTAAAATCCATCATTTTTTAACTATTCATTAAAAAAGGAAACCATATAGAAAAGT
Source organism: Viscum album (assembly GCA_963277665.1). Classification (NCBI taxonomy): domain Eukaryota; kingdom Viridiplantae; phylum Streptophyta; class Magnoliopsida; order Santalales; family Viscaceae; genus Viscum; species Viscum album. The sequence goes on along the minus strand of OY728128.1, from coordinate 1,032,722,272 downwards.
ACCAAAATTTTATCGTAAACTAATTTTTATGTTTCTATTACAAATATAAAGTTTATTTTAACATATTAAATCTATAAAATTTTACAAAAATTGGATTTAAAATGGGATCAACATTAAAATGCAACAAAACAACATTTATAAATATATATATTTTAAGCACAAAATTTTGTCTGTTCTTATCTTATGTCTATAAAATCTTTTGAATGAATTTCAAAAATATTTTATCAAAAATATAACATATATATTACATTAATATCACTTTATAACTATAATTAATTTTATTTATTAGGGTAAAATTGATTATAATAAAAATAAAAATAAAAATAAAAAAAATTATAATAAAAAAACTTATTATATCTTAATTTATATTCAATTTTCTTTCATATTCATTTATTATTAATTGGTAACCTATTAATTCACTTAATATTTGTGTAAACCATATATGTTAAAAAAAATTGTTAATAATATTCATAACAACTGATTTCATGACTATTATATATCTTTTTATAGTAAATAATTACATTTTAATGACATACTATTTTCTGTAAAACTAAGTCTTGTTTGTGAATAAACACATAGAGGAAAGTCATTTTTTCATGTTACACAAGATAACCTTAGTTTTTCAATTATAGCAAGATAAAATTTATGTTTCTTGTAGTGCACAATTAACATGGTTTTTGTATAAATCAATCCCAAAAATACTACTTTAATGTAAAATAAACTATTTTTTTTGTGTTGCATGAAATGAAAAATATTAAAATGAATAAATTAATTTGAAAAAAATTCAGAACATCTCTGGGTGTTACATTTTACCCTCCATAAAATAAATTTGGCCATCAAATTTTTTTCTATTTTATCAAAGGTTCAATACTAGAATGTTTTATTCGTATAAGCCCACATTGTAAAAATTAATGCTAAATATTATCTTAAAAGGGAATGTTGGGATCATAACGGTCACCCAAGGTAACCTAAAATTGGGTTTCCATATAATAGATTATAAATTGGTAGTGGAGAATGGATTTGGAGGAAAAAACATAAATATTTATTTGGAGTGATTAAGGTCGTCAATAAAAAAATGAATGATAATAGAAAAGATGGGTCCTCAAGGTTATAAATCTATGATGATTTGTAAGGTCATCAGTTTAACTACAATTACGGTATTAGGAAAACACATTTTTTTTATCATTATACTAACATTGAGTAATTATTTTATTGAACAATAACATAATGAAATATACATACTTGATATATTTCTATAAATAAAATTTAATTATTTTCTTGTGCTTTTATGAAATTCGAATTTCTTCATCACATTAAGTAATGGACATCTAGAAATAAACATTGATTCTTGAAGTTATAAAAGATAATTTTACCAGTTCTTAAGGCCAATAAAAGAAAGAAAATCATAACTATTTAACAATAATTATTTGTAAAAATAAACATGGTTAATACATTAATATCTAAACATACTAAGTATGTAAAACCCCAAGATTTCATAATACATTATTTCTTCAATTTAATTCAATAAATTGCACTACACACAACCATGAGTTGAAGCGCACCACGCCATACCAAATGAGCTGTTCAAAAGAGGTTATGAATAGTATTTTCTGAATTTTGAATTTTATATAATCATTATAATTTTATATCCATATTATGAGTTTCTTAGACATAATATAAAAACAAATTCTTTTTTTTTCAGATAAAAGAAGTATTTTTTTTAAAATGAAATTTTACCACCTTTTAATGGAGAACCCTTTTTAAATCCAATATTTGAAACTTTTATATATTAAATTTTACAATATAAACTTCTTCGTTAGAATTGGGAAATAAAAATTTAGTTTTGATAAATTTTTGGTGTTTTTCTGAAAACTTTCATATTTCGGTGAATAATGAAGAATACTAAATTTTAACTGAAAACAAAATTTTTAATCAAAATAATTTATATTGTTCAACTATACATATGAATAGTTCATAATAAAAATGAGATTATATTTTTATCCTTTAATCCAATGTTGGTCATTGGAAGTAATTTCTCTTTGAAATTGGACATGAACAAGTGTCAGTCTTTTGGTAGTTATTATTTTCTTAAAAATACAATTTTTGATTTTGACAATGATAATTAATTTTAAATTAATAAATTTAATTTCTATGTTTTGAATTTGGTAAAATATACTTCATTTTCGAATTCAGAATACAAAATTATCTTATGGTGAATTTTTGGTATGTTTCTGAAAACTTTCAATTTTTGATGAATAGTGAAAACACTGTGTTTTTTCGTTAGAACCGAATTTTCATTTAAATAATTATTTATTTTATTTAAATTTATTTTAGGTCAAAATAGATACATAATACCTATATATTTTCAATGTAATCTATTGGAGTCATGTTTTAATAATATTAGTTATATAAAGTTTTATTGAACTTTTCACCGTCTTTTACCCACCTTCAAAGATAATTTGCAAATTCACATAAAACATAATTTTACCACTTATGTGAGTGTAATTTCAAAATTAAGAGAGAAATGATTTATATTAGTAAGAAAAATGTGGTTCAATAAGATGAAAATAATTTTTGTCGAATTGTAACTTTTTACTTTTATTTACCACGGTTAAAAGTAAATAGGGTGATTAAGAGTAAAAATGAAATTATTTTTACCCTAACACATGTCCAAATTCTATTGGATAAGTGTAATTAGACCAAAAAAACCTTAGGAATAAAATATAATCCTTTAGGTCAACTTGGATTAAATTAGGACATTTATTATTATTTTATTTAAACAATAGTTAAAAGAGTCAAAATCATAGTTTAATAACTAAACCATTTATAATATTGGGTTACACACAATATAAATTAGACTATAAATATTAATTAGAAATATAAAAATATTTCTTACATCATGGTATTTTATTTATAAATTTTAGACATTAAATAATTAAATTTATTTATGACACAATGATGAATCAGTAATTACCTTATTAATGAATGAATCAAATAAATGGTATTATAAATATTAAAGTAAATACAATTTTAAAGTTTTTATGACATAAAAGATTTTTTTATGTGAATATGACATGTTAGGGTTGATTAAATGTATCGTTTTTGAAGAAATCAAGTTGTGATGACTTTCACAAAAACCAAAGACCAAATAGTGTCAAAATTGACATAAATTAATTTTTTAAAACAAATACTGTAATATTGTTTGATATAATATTCCTAAAAATATAAGGTTCGGCCAAAGAGATTAAATAATATTATATATGTCATTAATGAACCACTTTAGGTTCTCTTGGAAGTTGAGATTAAGTTTATTAACCATATATTATAAAAATTTAAGAAGGCATGGTAAAAGTTAAACTATTTAACAAAGAGTTAAATCGAAATGATAAGGTTAAAATGGTAACCTAAACTTTTCTAAAACCTATTGGTTGAGATTAATTCGACCCATAACCACCTTATCCTCTAAATAAATAATTTTTTAGCCCTTAGAAACCGAAAATGATTTTATTTTAAAATAATATTTCAATATTTTCCTAAGGTTCCCCTCACCCCTCTTATAAAAGGGAACTTCCCATTATATCAAATTCACACATCAAAATACATTTGGCTCTGCCAAAACCTTCTAAAAAATCCTACCAACTATACTCCCTTAATCCTATATGCCTTAGTTTGTTCATAAATCCAACCTAAGGAGCCTTCTTGATCAAATCAAAAGGAAGAACCCGAAGAAGAGTTAATGATTTCACTACCCTCATTCAAGTTCTTTTATTCTTCCACTTACTCTTTCTTTGTTATTACCAGAACAAAATAATAAATCCAGTACCTTATATATAATGTGATGTTATCTTAAATATGTAACAATCTTATTCATTATTCTATCCATACTTTGACTAATAATGTCACCATGCGTGCGTTTGTACGACTTACCGTCTCCACGCCGTGGTGTAATTTGTTATTCAACACTATGTTTTTTAGATGGATATAATGATGAGTAATATGTATATAAACAATGAAAATAACATGATAATGTCTCTATAAAATTAATATACCATCCAATTCCACACCTTTAAGGAAATGATATTGTCGCTCGTGCGTACGTTTGGATTACCGTCTCCACGACGCGATGAGATTCATTTCCACGTTCACCATTCATCGACGATTCTAAAAATATATATTACTAATAAGTATGTAATATATGAAATAATAATTCTAATGGATATATATATATATATATCTTTATGTACTTACATATATATTATTTACTTACTTCCGTTCAAAACGATATGAAAACAGAAACAACGTTTATGCGTACGTACAGCCTACCGTCTCCCTAAATGGTGTTTTCCATCTCATATATCTATGTATTATAAATATTTATATTCTAAATATGTATGATATACAAATCAAGGTTTATATTCATGAATTATTTAAATCGTCATCTAAATGATATGATCTATAATAACAGGTTAAAATATGTACGATAAGGAAAGAGATTATTACCTAAAATGTTAATTTAACATGAAAATCATTATTAAATGGGTAGTATAAATTCATAAATGAATCATGTATGATATAAAAAATATGAATATGGTTCTGGTAAAATCTAATAACATACAATGGTCATTATATAGGTGGTCATGTTATATTCCCACTATTTCCTTTTCTGTGGTGTATGTACTGCCCATAATTGTATTATTTGTGTAATATACTTTAATTTATGTGTATTTATGTCTTCATTGTATGATATTTATTTCATGGGGTGTATGTTTCATATGTTAAAAAATTGGTAAGGGTTAATTCCTCAATCTCATTATTATTATATATTGTTTATGTGTATTTTTTTATTGGGACATATTTATTATCCATGTCCATGTTTCATAAAAAGATTTTCAAAGGGGTTATTTTTAAGGGACTCTTTTATTAAGACATAATTTTAAATGATTTAAAGATTTATTCTTTTAAACCTTTCTCATTAATGTCCATGAATTTAAAATGGTTTTAAGGATTTATTTATATGGACATAAATGTTTTAAAATTTTATTCCTTTAAAAAGTTTCAAAGTGGTATGGGACACTTTGATTCAAAACTATCTTTAAAATTACTTCATTTATAAATTATGTGACTTTTAAATGATTTCTTGAAATAGGGATATTTCTCTCAAAGATTTTTACTGATCATTTTCAACTATTTCAACATCCTTTACGGGATATTATTCTTGATTGAGGTTGATTTATTATAACACAAATATTACATATTGTATTTATGGTTTTGTGATATGTTTGACTATGGATGATTTATTTTTATGCCATTCATGGTGTATGGTAAAAGTATTGAAATTTCATATTCTAGTTTTAATGCAATTGTTTATATTATATTTCAACATTTTCTTAGGATGAATGTATCAGACTAGTATGTTCCGGGTTGAGGACCAGTAAATGTAAGCCCTCTGGGTTGGGGTATGGTTACAGCAGACCCTCCGGGTTGGGGTCCGGTTACAGTAGACCCTCCGAGTTGGAGTCCGGTTACAAAGTCTCTCTGGGTTGGAGTCCGGTTACAGAGGCTCTCTGGATTGGGGTCCGGTTACAGTTAGCCCCTAGGTCTTTGCACGAGGCCTTGACACAGTAATTAAAGTCAGGTTCTATACACCCCCTTATTATGAAATTAGTTATTACATGTGATTATTCGACTAGTAGAACATCCATGAGCATATTTATATGGTAATGTTTGATTTATTTATGCTATATTATGTTAATGTTCATGTTTATAAGGTTTTTGTTTTTATTATAAATCCTGCATTAAAAGTTTATAGCTTCCACTTAATTATTTACCCCTTCTAAGAATCTGAGCTCACCCCTTTATTATGTTTTAATTACCCAGGATATGAAAAAGTTAGTTATGAGTGACTTGCAGGCATAATCTAGCAGGCTTAGACATTTCTAATGGAATAAATTACTATTTTTTTTCTTTTAAAGTCGTAATGTTGAACATCATTTATGTAATCTATTTTACAAGACAACTAAATTGATTGGTTCTCCGGAACTTGATTCCTTGTAATATTTCCAATGTATTAAAATAATGCATAGACTCTGGGCTTCTGGGGTTGGGGTGTTATAGTTGATATCTGAGGAAGTTTAGTGCAAACCTTGGAAACTAGATTTAGATAAACTCTGATTAGATCACATTATCCTAAGATAGACTTTGAGAATTAGTATAGAATAACTTCATAGAATTTTGGTACTTTAGAGATTTTGAGACTTTTCCAGGCAATACATCACTCTTTAGATATGAGTAGGTAGAGGCGGCTCTGGCACAGATGTACCTATGAGTATAAAACAAAAACACTTCTTTGAGCTAGAATCAAACGGGAACTAGTGCACAATAATTGGCCTTACTGCACTCTTGGTTACAACACTCCCGAAAGATATGCTTCAGATACCTCACATTTTCATTACACGCCATTATGAAGGATTTAAGATTAAATACTTCCTCAAAGAAAACATTTTTATTATTATGGATTATATCCATAAACTGTTCAATTTATGTTAGGTATTTCAAAAGTTTTTAATTATTTATTGCGATTTATAAACTGACCTAGTGTATGCCATTGTTTAAAAATGGCGCCCAATAGAAGGAATAAAAACTCCAGCAATACATATGATACAAAGAGTAAGAAGGATTATATATTTCATGGTATTAAGCCAACATTTAAAAGGGAAATAGTCTCCGATATATTCTCAACATTTGAAGAAATAATATCATGTGTTAATAAGATAAGTAAAGAATCCTCTGAGTCCTATGGCTTTGAAGGGAAGCAAGAGAAGAAAGGAATGGTATAGAGAAAGATGGATAAAGAGAAGAGGGGAATGAAGTAATTTCCCATGTTTGATAAATATGGAAAGAATCACCTTGGTAAATTCTTAAATGGAATGTGAGTTTGTTATAAGTGTAGAGAAAAAGGACACCAAGTACATTTTTGTATGGGTAATAAAGAAGTGTCAAATGTAAAATTATTCATTTACAAGGCGTTGGGACACTATACGAATCAATGTCCCTATCATCAGATTATACCGTAAATGATGATATTGTATAATAATCAAGTTATGATACTACCTAAAATGAAGAGGAATGACTAGTGTTATTATGTTGTTATTATATAATTATTTCATTTGAGTTTTTTATCAACAATATACTGTTTTTATGAATTATGGAGATAAATAAGGATTGTACTGAAGTACTATTTTATTGAGGATTTGAGATTATATGGTTCTAAGAAAAGTGACTGAATAAGAAGCTACACGTTTTAAAAAATACTTGGTTTAAGGAAAGGTAATCCTTAATATGGTCATGATAATGTGTTAGTGATTTCAGAATAAGAGATGGTTGATTTGGATAAATTATATTGGATATTCTTGGCTCCCATAGAACTGATTAATAGTGTTTTTATTTCATCATTGATGGAATATTCAAAAATTTTGGACATAAGGGATATATCTAGTATTCTATAAAGAACAAGGAAGCATGAATGTAATCAGTAGGGTTTTATGGTAATTCCAAGAGTTACTATGTTTTAAAATAATACATGATGAAGGTGTTCACATATTATTACGTGGAAAAAAGATATTCATTTGTTTATCTTCCTTATAAATTTTGGACTGTGAGTTTGGATATAAGTATTTTGGATAATTTTAAAGGTTGGAATAGATAAAGTTTGAAATTGGATTCAATTTCTATGGTTATTTATGGATTGTCATAAAAAGGAAAACCCATAGGTCGGGCGACAACAAGTCACGTCTGGAAAGGCCGTAAGACTTGAACCCACATCCGAATGGCGACTAGGGTGCATCACCTACCACTAGCCTACGTGTTGTCCTGGATTGTATAATGTTGTTTTTTGAAAGGTCTGATAGGTGAATTATAAATTCATTATTTTTGGAACCCTATACGATAAGGATAAATATAATATTTTTTTGAAATCTTTTGAAGTGAAATATGAGTTTATGGTAGGAATTAGTTAAAGGATGTAACTCTAATTTCATGTATATATATATATATATATATATTACCTCTTATTCTATGACTAAATTAATTCTTAAACATTAGTTAAGGGACTTCATCTCAATATCCTTTCATTGAGGCATCCTTTGATTTCTAAATGACTTTCTTCTATACGGTGTATAAAACCATTTGACTTTTCATTTCAAGGGGAATCTTTTTATACGAAGCATTTTACTAAACGAAAAAAAGGAATGTTTTTTTATGTAGGCGGTGACAATGAACTTTCCACCGCCACAAGTTTTATTTGATCTTTGGCTTCCTTAACAGCCAAAATTTTTATTAAAAAAATAAAATAAATACCATATACTCTTTTTACGTATTTTGTTATTGAAATTGGTTTTGATAATGGATTTGTTATGTCAATATATTTAAATGATATATTATGATTAATGACCTCAATCACTCCTTATAAATATTTACGTTTTCTCTCCAATTATGTGTCTCTAATTTCCACTAGTTTTCTCCAAATCAAGATCATAATTTAGTGGTAACATTTTTCATTTTCCTTTCTCTCTTATTAAGACTAAATTTAATTAAACCAATTTCTGATGTGGGTTCTCCACAAAGGTATTTTTCTATTTTTAACCATTTATTTTCGAAGAACAATTTTAAATTGAGAGGACACAATTTATTGAAGGAGGGGAGAATGTAACACCCCAATATTTCATACTACATTATTTCTTCAATGTAATTTAATAACTTGCACTACACACAACACTGAGTTCAAGCACTCCACCACTTAACAAACTAGCTATTAAAAAGTGGTTATGAATAGTATTAACTGAATTTTAAATTTTATATAATCCTTATAATTTTAGAATCCATTTCATGAGTTTCTTTGACATAATATAAAAACAAATTCATTTTTATCAGATAAAATAAGTATTTTTTTTTGAAATGCAATTTTACTGCCTTTTAATGGAGAACCCTTTTTAAATCCAATATTTGAAACTTTTATATATTAAATTTGACAAATTAAACATCTTCTTTAGAATCCGGACATAAAAAATTAGTTTTGATAAATGTTTGGTGTTTTTTGAAAACTTTCATATTCGGGTGAATAGTGAAAAATACTAAATTTTAACCGAAAACAAGTTTTTTATTCAAAATAATATATAGTCTTCAGAAATAAATATGAATGGTTTGGAAGAATAATTATATTATATTTTTACCATTTAATCCAATTTTGGTTATTGTAAGTAATTTCATTTTGAAATTGGACCTAAACAAGTGTCAATCTTTTGGTAGTTATTATTTCTTAAAAATAGGCCTTTTGGTTTTGACTACGAGAAATAATTTTAAATTAATAAATGAAATTTATATGTTTTTAATTTGGTAAAATAGACTTTATTTTTGAATTCAGAATATCAAAATTAGCTTAGGGTGAATTATTGGTATGATTATGAATACTTTAACTTTTTGATTAATAGTGAAAAACACTACGTTATTGGTTAAAAATGACTTTTCATTTAAATAATTATTTATTTTATTTAAATTTATTTTTAGCTAAAACTAGATACATAATACCTATATTTGTTCATTGTAATACATTGGAGTCATCTGGTAATAATACTAGATATATAATGTTTTATGGAACTTTTCACCATCTTTTACCCACCTCCTAAGAGAATTCACAAATTCTAATAAAACAAAATTTTATCGCTTCTGTGAGGGGAATTTCAAAAATCCGAGAGATATGGTTGATATTAGTAAGAAAAATTTTGTTCAATAAGACGAGAATAATATTTTATGAATAGTAACATTTTACTTTTATTTACCATGGTTAAAAGTAAATAGGGTAATTAAGGGTAAAAATGATATTATTATTACCCCAACACATGTCCTAATTCTATTGGATAAATTTAATTCGACAAAAAACAACTGTAGGAATAAAATATGATCCTTTAGGTCCACTTAGAATATATTAGGACATTTATTATTATTTTATTTAAAAAAGTTAAATGAGTTAAAATGAAAGTTTCATAACTATGCAATTTTTAATATAGGGTTAAACACAATATAAATTCAACTATAAATATTCATTAAAAAGATAAAATATTTCTTACATCATGTTATTTTATTTATAATTTTTATACATTAAATAATTAAATTTATTTATGACACAATGATGATTCATTAATTACCATATTAATGAAAGAATCCAATAAATTGTATTATAAATATTAAAATTAATATAATTTCAATTTTTTTTATGTCATAAAAGAATTTTATAGGTAAATATTACATGTTAGGGTTGATTCAATGTATCTTTTTCGATGAAATCAAGTAGTTAAGGATTTCACAAAAACCGAATACCAAATAGGGTCAAAATTGACATATATTAAGTTTTTAAAACAAATACTATATTATTGGTCGATAAAATGTTCCTAAAAAATATTAGGTTAGGAAAACGGGATTAGATTATATTATATATGTAATTAAATAACCACTTGAGGTTCTTGTGGGAGTTTAGAGTATGTTTATTAACCATATAGTAAAAGAATACAAGAAAACACTGTAAAAGTTAAACTATTTAACCAAGAGTTAAATCTATATGATAAAGTTAAAATGGTAAACTAAACTTGTCTAAAACCTATTGGTTGAAGTTATTTCGACCCATAACCAACTTATCCTCAAAATAAATCATTTTTGAGCCATTAGAAACCAAAATTTATTTTATTAAAAAATAATATTTCAATCTTTTCCTAAGGTGCCCCTCACGCCTCTTATAAAAAGGAACTTCCCCTTCTCTCAAATTCACATCTCCAAAGAAATTTGGCTCTGCCAAACCGAGAACAAATATCCTCCCTACTATCCTCCATTAATCCTATAGGAATTATTTTGATATGGAATCCAACCTAAGGATCCCTTTTGATCAGATCAAAAGTTAGAACCCGAAGAAGAGGTAATGATTTCACCACCCTCTTTCAAATTCTTTTCTTCTTCCACTTACTCTTTTTTTTGAAATTAACATACCAAAATAATAACTCCAATATGTTATAAATACTATTATGTTATTATAAATATGTCACAACCATATTCATTATTCTATCTATCCTATTAATGATAATGTTACCATACGTGCGTGTGTACGTCCTACCGTCCACACACCGTGGTGTAATTTGTTATTCAAAACTATGTTATTTGGATGGATATAATGATGAGTAATATGTATATAAATAATCAAAAATAACATGCTAATGTATCTATAAAATTAATATACCATATAATTCCACGCCTTTAAGGAAATGATATTGTCGCTCATGTGTAAGTACAAATTACCGTCTCCATGATGCAATGAGATTCATTTCCACGTTCACCATTCATCGACGATTATAAAAATATATATTACTAATAAGTATGTTATATATGAAATAATAATTCTGCTGGAGAGATATATATATATATGTACTTACATATATCTTATTCACTTACTTCCGTTCAATACGATATGAAAACAGGAACAACTTTTATGCATACCTACGACCTACTATCTCCATAAATGGTGTTTTCCATTTCATATACCTATCCATTATAAATATTTATATTCTAAATATGTATGATATATAAATCAAGTTTTATATTTTGGAATTATTTAAATCACTATCTAAATGATACGATCAAGAATAAAAAGTTAAAATATGTACGATAAAGAAAGTGATTATTACCTGAAATGTTAATTTAACATGAAAGTCATTATTAAATGGGTAGTATAAAGTCATAAGTAAATCATATATGATATAATAAATATGAATATGGTTCTGGTATTATCTAATAAAATACAATGGTCATAATACAAGAGGTTAAACTTACCCTCGACCAAAGGAAAGTGCAAGGTAAGGGGTTTTCATCTCAGTCCTTATTTCGATGAGATTCATGCTATATTGCCACTATTTCCATTTGTGTGGTGTATGTACTGACCATATTTGTATTGTTTTTGTAATAAACATTAATTTATTTGTATTTACATCTTCATTTTATGATACTTCTTTCACGGGGTGTATGTTTCATAATTTACCAAATTGGTAAGGGTTAATTCCTCAATCTCATTATCATTCAAGATTGTTTATGTGTAAGTTTTTACTAGGACATTTTTATTATCCATGTCTATGTTTCATAAAATAATTTTTTAAGGGATTATTTTTAAGGGACTCTTTTACTAAAACATAATTTTAAATGTTTTAAATATTTATTCTTCTAAACCTTTCTCATTAATGTCCATGATTTTAAAAATGTTTTTAAGGATTTATTTATATGAACATGAATGTTTTAAAATGTTAATTCCTTTAAAAAGATTTAAAGTGGTATGGGATGCTATGATTCAAAACTATCTTTTAAATGACTTCCTTTATAAATTATATGACTTTTAAATGATTTCATGAAAAAGGGATATTTCTCTCAATGATTTTACTGATCATTTTCAACTATGTCAACATCCTTCACGGGATATTATTCTTGATAGAGGTTGATTTATTATGATACAACTCTTCAATATCGTTTTTAATTATTTTTGATATGTTTGACTGTGGATGAGTTATTTTTATGCCATTCATGGTTTATTTTTAAAGTATTGACATTTCGTATTCTAGTCTTAATACAATATTTGTGTTATATTTCATCCTTTTCATAAGATGAATGTATCAGACTAGTATGTTCCGAGTTGGGAAATGGTAAAATTAAGCCCTCGGGGTTGGGGTCCAGTTACAGCAAACCCTATGGGTTGTGGTCTGGTTATAGCAGACCCTCTGGGTTGGAGTCCAGTTACAGAGGCTCTCCGGGTTGGATTCCGGTTATAGAGGCTCTCCGGGTTGGGGTTCGGTTACAGTTAGCCCCTAGGTCCTGGCATGAGGCCTTGATATAGAAATTAAATTCCAGTACTATACACTCCCTCATTATGAAATTAGTTATTACATTTTATTATTTGACTAGTAGAATATCTATGTGCATATTCTATGGTAATGTTTGATTTATTTTTTCCATATTATGTGAATGTTTATGTTTGAAAGGCTGTTATTTTTATTACACATCTTGCCTTATAAGTATATAGCTTCCTCCAAATTATATACCCTTACTAAGCATCTGATATCACCCCTTTCTTATGTTTTAATTTCCCAGGATATGAAGAAGTTAGTTATGAGTGACATTCATGCATAATCTAGGAGGCTTGGACATTTCTAATAAAATAAATTACTGTATTTTTTTTTCAAGTCGTAATGTTGAACTCCATGGTTTTAATCTATTATCCAAGACTACTAAACTGATCGGACCTTCATGACTTTATTCCTTGTAATCATTTCAATGTATAAAAATAATGCACCGAATCTAGTTAACTAGGGCTAGGACATTAAAAGTAACACAACGGTTTCATCATAAATAATTATTCATTACAAATAATTATACATTAACCAGGACATCATGTAGGACAATGGTAAGAGTGAAACCCTTATCGTCCTTCAATCATGGGTTCCATACTTTCTACCTTGAAGGACATGATAGTTTGTAACCCAAAATGCATGATTTCCTTTTCAAAATCCATACTAATATTGTTTCCAAAATAATTACGATGAACATCCTTGAAATAAGATTAATCACTAAATATCCATTAAACTAAGGTTTTCAACAAAAATTCAGTGCATAAATACTTCCTCTAAAATTTACCATAAAATTTTCATGAATGGTTAAAATTATAATATATCTTAAAGATGAAAATACACAACTTTAGGAAAAGATTAATGAAATCTAATTAACATTGATACCCCCATATAACACAAAGTATCTCTTCATTGTTACATTATGAACCTCTGAATACCCTTATTATAGATTAAATTGAACCTTGGTAATAACATGAATTACCATACATACTTCTAAAAAAATGCATTCTTACTTATTCAAATGATTAATGGATATATTATTTAAATCAAAGAAGTTTTAAAATTCATCCTTAATGAAAAAGGCCATTATTTCAATAATAAGTTCTAGAGTAATCGGTATTGTCCAATTTACATATTCATATCCAACATATCATTATCCCAAGATCGTAATCTTAATTTCATGCATTAATTAAGGTTTAACATTCCTTAATAAAAATACCACCTTTCCATGAAAGGAATTTTCTAATGTCTTCATCACCATACAACATTTTACTTTTAAATCCTTAATAAAAAATTATACTGAAAATAATTATACATTTCATGATTCATAAAACATAATATTTGAATTCCAAAACATAAATACTTCTTTAATACAACTTTATTCTTAAACCATTACTTAAACTTCATACACTTTTTATTTAATACCTTACTTGTAGAATATGAATTATGAATCAGGTATTATGGTCCCTAAACCTCAATATAATAATTCATCTTATGATCAATGAAATAAAATACTTAAACAACATCACATACCTTTCACATGTCGTTTGTAGTATCTTTATCGTCATAAGTATAACAAATACTCATACCACCTTACTGATTCTCTTTATGAGATCTACAATTAATAAATAGATTTGAATAATGCCCATAATTTACACATATATAACATTCAATGTTAACTATGTTCCTTCCACTTATCTTCATTTAATAAAACTAGAAAGCATGTGGTGCAAATCAAATATCATATAATAAGGCCACCTAATCATGAAAAATTACATATAGTAAGTCTAATTCAGGACACCAACCATTTAATTGATGACCCCTTAGGCCTATCCTAGAAAATTCAGTATAATCTTCTATTCAATTCATTAATAAAGGTTCATGGATTGTTTGTGAATTTATAAAGCATATCCATGAGGAGCGTAAAACCAGGTGTGCAATAAGACACATTTTGTGTACCAAATTTCCTCAAGTCAGGCCTGAGACGTGTTTTTGGAGTAGTTACCCCTAAGTACATTTGTACCAGAGCCACATCCACTTGTATTATCTATAGAGGTATGTATTTCGATCAAACCACTCACTATATCCATTACAAAAATTCTAAGACATTTACTTAAACATTGAATCATCCTTATACTAATCCTTAGAGGCATCCCTAGACATATACTTATAAATATATCTAGGTATATCCCTAATGTTTTATCATCCTAATTTTTTTAGTCGACTAATCTTTTCCTTTGATTCCAACAATAAATACCCTATATTTTCATACATAGACATTACATAAGTTTTGCGTAATAATTAAAAAAATATAAAAATTGATGCCCTAAGACTGCATTAGTCTAGTGCCTTTGGAAACATAGAAACATAAACATTGATACATAAGTGAGCTACATTATCTCATACTAGGTTCTTCTTGACTAGCACCATTACTATAAACATCAAACACAATACATGTGTTCATAATGTGGGGAAGGAAATATAAAAATTGGTGACATCTAATGATCAGTAAGAGAAGACAAGGGTGATATGTCCGCATAATCATGAACATTAGGGTATGAGAATATGATCATAAAAATAGAAGATCATACCCTGGATAAAAAAGATCATATACATGAATAATGGCATGAACCTTGGTGGTTCATTAGAAATTAATCATGATAAATAAAAAACATGATCCATGAAAACATAAAAGAATAATAAAACATTGAATTGTGACAGTCACATAATCATATAATATCATTTAACATGGTAGTAGTCACTTCCAAGACCACATCAGTAGTCTGGGTTTATTTCCAATACTATATTGGTAGTCATAGCTCACTCCCATGGCTATCATAATAACATTATTTCAATCCTAGTATCAAATTAGTAGTCACAGTTCACTCCCACAACCATCTAAATAGTCAACTTTCATTCCCAAGACTATCTAAGTCTATATCATGATATATAAATATTTACCTAATACATTGTAGGGAGATATAGGTACCACCCATATCATAATGAAATCATATATACTTGTTCCACAAGATTATAAATTATCATATCATAACCCATGAAATAAAATATGTATTATAAACTTGTAATCATATCATGTCCTTCTAGACAATAATGGTTCCATAATAATTTCATCATAAATTTAACATGTGAAAGGAAGGAAGTTTCAAAATCAAATTACCCATGAAAGAGAGATTGATTTCATTAACATCATTACATAAAAACATAATACATTAAAAAAAAGAATATGAATGGATACCTTGAATAGTTTCAATAGAAAGGCATGGTCATAACTATTGGATGTTATCTTAAATTGGAGATAACTTTTATATGTCTTTTGAAAACATTTCTTGAAGAATATATCCTTTCCGTATTAAAATCACTATTTAAAAAATAAAAACTTATTAAATATTTTTTCATTGAAACTAGTTTTGAAAACATATAAAGGAAGAATTAAAAATCATAAAATTTCTTACAATACATTTCCATTGAATATAGTCTTGAAATATCTTTTTAAAACATTTTTAAAACATTTTTTGAAACATTTATTTTGAAGATAATAGATTTTTGACCGAATAAAGAGATAATAAGATTTCACTTAAAAACATTATCTTAAGTACTAAAGGGTAAAAAAGTGGTACTAATACATTTATATATATTTAATAAAGTGATGATATGGAAACTCATGAGTTCTCATGAGAGATGGTTTAAAATATATCATCAAAGGAAGTATACATTTAAATAATATTGAAAAGTGATGATATTTTTTCAATAAAATATTATCACTAGGTTACTTTGGATCATTCTATACATGTAGGAAAAGAAAATTAAATGAATCTTAAAATATCATGAAAATAAGGAGATTCATTATATAACGTGTAAAATGGAATTATATACACCTTGGAAAATTACTTAGGTGCATAACGAAATGGGAGTCTCAAAGAATGAAAATTGTGATAAAACTATTTTACTTATTTGGTAACTTTTAAAACATAAAAACCATAAAATAAAGTTAATAAAATGGATATGTAAATACCCATAAATTTCATAATAATTTAAATATAATAAATTCACGGGTAGTATATAAACAATTCAAAAGGAAAGTGTGGTGAACATGGCATATATCTCACAGAAATAAAAAATGAGATGAAATCCCTTTACCTTGTGTCTTGAATCTCATCATACCTATTCAAAAATCATATATAAAAAATATAAATTTATTATAAATATTTTTAGAAACCATATTATAAAATATAATACCATATATGGTTTTATCATGACCTTATATTGCCCTCTTGTAAACAATCCTATTTTAAGGTTTCACTTCGGGTAATATCTGCTTTGGGTTTCACAAGTGTCTTAATAAGTTATATATCTGTTTCTTAAATTTATATCATGATTCATGAATGTAAAAAATTATATAAATATAATTTATATTATAAAAATTTACATTATAAAAATATATATAATACATAATTATGAAATGGAATAGACTGATCATGGAGATAGTAACCCGTACGTACGCATGAACGTTGTTTCCATTTTTATTGTCGAATAAAAAGAAAGAAGGTAAATGAAATATGTATATATATATATATATTTATAGTTATTATAGTTGAATTATTATATCATAAAATTTTATTAAACCCATTCTCAGTACATTTCATGTAGTTTATGAATGAATCATATTGCTTTGAGTGCGGTAGTCTACCGTTCTTCAAACGAAATTACCGTATTGACACAAATGGAAGAGCAAAAAATATATGTGATAAAAATAAGAATAGAGAAAATTAAATATATAATAAATATAATATATAACATTTATAAACATACTTTAAATCATAATGTCAACCATGAGATTCGGTAAAGGAAAAATGAATAATCACCATTAGGTGAGGCGATAATTCACCATACACGTAAACATTATGTTTGTTACCAATTAGATGGAGGTGTGTGTAAGTGTAAATTGAAACATTAACATAAAAAAACAAAAAATATTTAGTATACTAGTGTTGTAATACAATAATCTAATAAATATATTGGATGGTTGGAGAAGGAAAATAAAATAAAGAAGTTTGAGAGAAGGCGTAACCTCTTAATTGAGAAACTCTTTTTAGTTTGTCCCAAAAAGATTAATCATATTGAATTATTCTTAAGGAAATGATTCTAGGAGGATGGTATTGATGTTTGGAAGTGTACTTAGAAGATAGTTTACAAGCCAAAGAGGTTTTAGGGTTGTTAAGAAGAGATAGAGGTGGTATCCTGTTATAGGGAATGGAAAGGAAACACTTGACATTTTTGAAAAAATGTTTGATGTACCCATATTTTTATCACAAAAAGTTATACCAAACCCATAAAACATAAAAATGGAAGGTTAATAGAAGATTAATGTCGATCCAATTGGTGTTGGATAGGTTTATTGAACGTTTTTGGTGTATTAAATTTTATTTTTAGTTCTTTATTAAACAAATTTTTCTCTTAAATATTGTAATTAATTTTAATCACATTCACTAATAATTTTGGTCAAAAAAAAATTTTAAATTATTATAAATTATAATTTTTTATTATTAAAAATATGTAATCCATTTTTTGAAATTCTAGTCATAGAAGTTAAATAAATTAATCTAAAATTACTCTCATAGTTGGGTTGACAATGCATGCTTTTAACATAAAAACATTCAAAAGGTTACTGAGTTTTTATATCCAATTTCATTGTTAAATTGGTTCCAATGACCTAAATTGGATTCATAAATAAAATTATTATCTAATTAAACATTGAAAAAATTTAATTTATTATTTAATATGATAAATAAAATCGATGAAAAGTAGTTTTTTATTAAAATATACTATTTTTAACTATTCATTTAAAAAATGAAACCTTATAGAAAAGTACCAAAATTTGATCCTAACTTGATTTTTATTTTTCAATTACAAATATATTTTTTGTTTTTAAATATTAATTATATAAAATGTCCAAAAATTATATATAAAATTGGTTCTCTATTAAACGGTGGTAAAACTAAAATAATAAAGATATATTTTTTTATGCATTAAATTGGGTTTGTCCAATCTTATATCTATCAAATATATTGAACGAATATAGAAAATATTTCTTTGAATATATTTAATATATAATAAAATAATAGCACCTAGTAATTATAATTAGTTTTATTTATCAGGTTAAAACAAATAATAATAATAAAAATGATAATAATGTTTTCTTTTATATTTAATCAGTTTTCATATTCATTTCTAATTAATTGGTAACCTATAAATTCATTTAATATTTCTGTAATCCACTTATTTTCATAAATTTTTAATTTATATTCATAACCACTAATTTAAAGTCCATGTTATATCTTATTATATTAATTAATAAAATTATAATTATATACTATTATTCCACAAAACATGGTATTTCTTGTTACATAAGTCATTGAGGAAATTCTTTGTTGTGTGAAACATAATCTGGCCTCAAAATTCCATGTAGAGAAAGATAAACATTATGTTATGTATAGTTTAAAACTAACATGGTTTTACATATTACTCAATCCGAATATATTACTTTAAAATAAAATTAAATATTTTCAGTGTTGTGTTAAATGAAAACTATAAAAATAGTTAAATTAGTTAAAAAAATCACAAAATCTTAGGGTGTTACAACAAGGTTGTTGACTAATTTAATTTATTTGTTTTCTTTCTTTTATAGGGTGAATTTAACCAATTTTTTTATATCTAGTATACTATTTAAATTCTATACACTCATGTTTGAAATATTAATACATATTTATAGATATTATAACTACTTTTACTTATTATTTGGGTGAATGTAAGTACATCTATGTTATTTTGGATATGTTAAAGAAGTATAACAATTAATTAGTGATCAAATAATTTATACTAATGTATTATTTAGAAAATAAATATGTCGAAGAAATTTTTTAGTATAATGGTGTATTGAGGGTGTTATATCTAACCAAGATCCCTGTTTTAGGTTGAGAGTGTGGAATAATATGAATAATTCTACTGGATCATAGCTATGCATTAATAATACATTTCATCCACATATATATTACTTGGTGGACTGTCACACCCATACCTTAGATAATCTCTTATTTTGTTCTTTTCATGATGTTGGAACATTTAGATGTCGTTCGTGTTGAGTACCCAAGAAACGTCCTTGTTTTCTGGTGGTTTTGGTTTCCTATTGTACATATGATTATTTATTTTTGTTGGAATTGAGATAAAGTTGACTGTTGGGGTGTTTGTGACACCCACAATATCACTACCTTGTGTTTAAATCATTCAAGTATATTTTGGTGGTTCTTCCCTAGTGTTTGGGTGTCATTTAAGGGGTGTGACCTACTTTTTTGGTCGCATGGTTTGAGAATGGTTTTACAAAATGGTGCAACCTATTACTGCAAAGTAGGATAATTTTTCCAGTTTCCCTCATGCAGTTTGCACACGGTTTAAAAAACTGTGCAGAAAAACCATGCACCCACTTATGGGATTAATAACATTTAGACCAAAATTATGATTTTGGTGAATTTACCTCTCAAATGAATCCTTGGGTGTTTTATATTGACCATAGGGATCCTCCCTTTATTTATTGTTGGATATGGAATGATTTTTGGGCGATTTCGCAAGAATGGTTGGTGATTCTTCATGTTTCCGTCCTTAAATCTTCCCCCTTTCTCATCCCCTCATTGTTCTAGGGCTTTCTATAGGGGTTTTCTTCCATGTACAAACCCTAATGCCTATGGTTGATGTTGGATTCATTTTTCATTGGATATAAGGTGTGAAATTGGTCTGTGGGACTTAGATCGGAGCTCCTATGAAGTTTCATCGGATTCGCACACCGTTGAGGTAGGTGTTTTCATGTTATTTTTTTCAGTGAAAACCATTTGTTCATGAGTGTCTTTAATTTTTTTAAATGTTATTTTCATACTTATAAAGGTCTTGGTTAGCCTATTGTGGTGTTTCCTTATTGGTATAATTTTAAAAAAATGAGTTTCTATGGTTTTTCTTTATTATGCATAGAAATGCATGCACACAAAGTGTTCCATAAAATGCCTATTGTTTTCTAAACATGAAATTGAGATCATATTGAATTTCTTCTAATTTATATATATTTTATATTGATTGAAATAATAAACAGAGAATGAAATGTGATTTATCATCCTATTTATGTCTTGATGATTTACGGTGAAGGTTTTTGAAAGGTTATTCAGGTTTTTAGAATGTTTGTGATAGATGTTACAGCTTTATTGGTTTAAAGCGAAATAATATTTCTGGAAAAATGTTTTTGGGTATTCTTATGGATCTTAAAATGGTTTTGTTGGATTTTTTCACATCCATGGGTGCACTAGGTTCACACATGGATGGGCATTCAACTGAAAATGAAAGTTAAAAATGATATTACAAATAAACCATGATTTTTCAAATTTTTTCTCTTCTCTCTCCAATTATCTTCATTATAAAATAGTTCTTTGATTTCTAAATAGTGTGATGGTATTTCATGTGGATTAAAATTGATTTTGGATGAGTTCATTAAAATTTGAAGCACTGGGTATCTTGGAAAATGGCTGGTATTTGAATGGTTTAAATGCAAGTTTGGCATGGCATACTTGGAAATGGTTTTAGAAATGATATTGGAATGTTTTAGTAAATGTATTTTGGTGTGTAAACATAATGGACCATTTAAAATTGTACTTTAAATTTAATTTTTTGTGTTTATTTTAGAAAAGAACTTGTTTTAGAATATGTGAATGCCCGATTGGAAGCATAAAGAGTTTTACAAAATGGTTTGAGTGCTTATGTGATGTGACAACCTTATTGGCACTTTTATGACATTAATAACTCTCTCTCTATCTCTCTCAAACACACACACACACACACACATATATATATATATATTTATGTGGGAACCTTTATAGGAAGGATTTCCCTTCATGGGTTATCTTATAGGGTGTCTGTGTTTAGGGTTGACAAGTGTTGTGAGATGAGTCGTGCGTGCGAGGGCCTCCTACATACAACTTATTACTATTTTTACCATGGGTTCCTCAGGTTATTTTAGATGATTGTGTGATTGTTTCTTATTATCCTCGATTAGACAGGTTGGTACCCTCCAAGAGTTGTGGACATTCTCGGAGGGCATTTCCACTGGTGAGGATGTGAGATAATCTTGTTGGTTATAGGCATAAGGGAATCACCGTATTCTAGTAGGTGGTTTTGATTTGAGTATGTCTAGGGGTATTCTAGGTATATTTATAATTGACCATAGTTATTATCTCTATTGTTTTTTTACTTTCTGCCATATTGAATGTCTGTTCAATTTATTTATTTTCAATATAGCACTGGTATTGTGGATCTGGGTTTTTAATTTAAATGAAAAATCTATTTTGAATTTGGAAACATTGTGTTCATAGTTTGGGAAAAAGGGATGAAATGTGTTTATTTATGAAAAGGAAGAAAACATATTTTTATAGACTTATTTTCAAACTAATGTTAAGGGATTGTTTCAGTAAAGCAAACACATGTACTCTTTTGTGATTTCCTACTGTGCTGTCTAGAACACACCCAACTAGTACAATTCAGTGTCATTATAGCTGGGCAATTTTGTAGGATCTTCTTCTGTTTAGGTTCTTCTGGTTCGAGTTATCACTTGGAACAGGGTAGTCTGGGGGTTGGTGGTGAAAAAGAGGTCACATGGGGATATTGTTAGCAGTTGGTTGTTTCAATTTTGTTGTAGCTTCTGGTTTTTTCAGTGTTAGGTTTATTCAGTTGTATTTTTATTTGACAATATTGTTCATTTATTGGGATTCAGTTATGGCTAAATCTACTACATTTTCAGTTTTTTATCTTTGGATCATATTTATTACTGGGGAAAATCGTTCTATGTTTTTAATTAGGATTTTTGACACTAGTTTCTAGACCTTGGGGATTGGGAATTCCCTTCATTCCATGTTTCATAATGGTTTGGGTGTTAGGTGAAATGGCATCCCGTCATGGTTCGTGACAAAATGGTGTCAAAGTGGGTTCTTGTTATTTAAGGTGCCTGGGAATTGGATATAAGGACTATCGGGACTCGAGATGTAGGTATAGAAAGGGAGTCATGAAACCCTTTCTCATTCCGATCCTTGAGTTACCGAGGTAAATCTAGGAATTGAGTCTTATGATTTTGTTTTAGATTGAGGGATGGCAATGGAGGTTAGCTGGTGTCATGTCTTGATTTCACTTGGTGTAGTGACCCATATGACTTGTAAGTGATCTATTTAGGTTCCTCTTAGTGTTATTTCCTACTTGGGGAATGAATCACTACCCTGTCATTGAGTTGGGAATAGACACTAGTCCCCCTTTAAAACTGTTCAGTGTAAGTGGTGCCTTGTCTTGGATTCATTTGTGTAAGTGTTCCATTGAATATGAAAGTTATTATAGAAATGAAAATGTTTTCTTCTAAATGGTTTTAAATTGGTAAAGTGTGTTTTTGAAAAGAAAGTCATTTACAGAAGGAAGGTATTTTCATTCAAGTGGTATTGAAATTTGTAAGGTAGGTTTTAAAGGAAATCATTTTGGTTTAAAATATTTGGTGATTTTTGGGAGTTGGTAAAGAAGTGGATTTGATTGACCCATGGTATTTCTTATAAATGTCTACATATGTGAGGTTATGCATGTTAAAAGTGAATATTGTCACATGTGGATGGAAGTGGATGGAAACATGTGAAAGGGTTCATGGGATTCCATGGGTGTGCATTTGAGAAAGCTTTACCTCAGTTTTCTAAAATGATTTTTGAATGAGGAAAAAGATTATGGAAATTTTTTCTTATTTTAGAATTTGGATTTTTGGTGAAAAGTGGGTTTCAATATTTGGAAAGTGTCCTTGGGAGAAGGCGATCTTGAATTTAAAATTAAATGGTGTTTTTTTTGGAAAAGTTGATTTTCAATTTTTTATATGTTTGTTTTGTGAGACATTTATTTTGGCTTCAAATATTCTTTTTGACTATGCTACATTCTGATGTTTTTTTTGTTTTCCATTTTTTGTGTTGTTCATAAATTTAAACATTGAAAGATTCCCAAATTTTATAATAATTCTTTCCCAGTTTCTGATTCTTCAAGAGTTTTACCTATCTTTCATGGTGTTCAAGTTTCGTTAGAGGTGGTGGAGTGGATTAAAGAAGTAGAGCACATCTTTTGGTTATTGGTAACTCCTGAGTCTGTTAAAGCTCATGTTGTCTTGGGGTTACATGAGGGTCCATCCTTGGGACCAAGGAATCTGGTTGTCCCATCATCTTTGGACATTGGGATGACATGAGATGTGTTTATGGTCACATTCATCCAAAGGGTCATACCTAAGGATGTGAGGTTGAGGAAGGTGGCAGAGCTGCATGACATTCGGCAGGGCCAATGGACTGTGAAATCTTATGTTAATCACATAAGAGATTTGTTTTCTTACTATCCAAAGTTACTTCTAGAGGATCAATTAAAGGTTCAAATTTTTGTTTGGGGTATTTTTACAGAGATTACAGAAAGTTTGGTCGCTTTTGGCTAGATATATTTTGAGAAGTTGGTGGATGAGGTGTTCCTAGCTGAGTTAGTTTCTAGAGCATAGGTGGTTGGATGTCCAGTGTCTCTTGACGATCAAAATGGTTCCCCATCTAAAATAGACTGTGTTCTAGAGGAACATATCTCTAAAGAGTCCCCTTCAGTTGTTCTAGCATCCATTTCATTATGAAAATACCTTGTGTGCTATCAATGTGGTCAGACTAGGCATTTGAATCCATCTTGTCACATCCCTCTTAAGACTTTCCATCATTGTGGTCATTTGGGTAATCTACTGATGTTCTGCAGGAATCGTTTCTCAACGAAATAGCAGTAACTAGAGGTTCTATGTCCTAGACTATGAGGTAGGAGATGATTCATCCATTAGAGTCCCATATATAGGCACCCGGGTGAAGCTCGCGCACAGTCAAGAGTGATGGGGGGGGGGGGGTGATACCACGTCCTAGTTTTTATTTCTATGTTGGGTTGGAAAA
Organism: Viscum album; assembly: GCA_963277665.1. Lineage (NCBI taxonomy): Eukaryota > Viridiplantae > Streptophyta > Magnoliopsida > Santalales > Viscaceae > Viscum > Viscum album. The sequence goes on along the minus strand of OY728128.1, from coordinate 1,032,697,317 downwards.
TTTTAACATATCCACATTCTTGTTTCCCTAATGGTGTAAGTTATCCCCTTTTATTTATGGTGCGATGAACTAGATCTCTTATAAGCCAAGCAGTTGAGTCTACATGAACATGGATTTTCGAATTGGTCATTCCCTTTTATGGTATTATTGGCATTTGGTAGGTTAGGTTCATGAGGGAGGTTCCTTTTTTAGTGGCAGTAGTATCCAACTTTTATATAGATGTTCAAGTTTGAGACTGGTCGGTATTTTTGGTTTTTTGAGTTTTCAAGAGATTCTTCAAGGTGAATCATAGTTACTGCATGGTTTGTCATAACTATGTGGACCTGACCATGCGGTCCGAACCAATTTGAACAGATAGTGAATGATAATGAAGATGGTAATAAGTAACCATGCGTCTTGGTGTTTTTTTTATCAGTAGTTTTTGGCGTGGTTGGTGCACGATTTTGAAATCATACAGCTATGCTGTGTGGGATACCACATTCTTTAAAGTTTCCCGTTCACAGTTGGTACAGAGTTGGAAAAATTGTGTGGACAAACCTTGAGAGGGGACAAGAAATTTTTAATGATAATGTCTCCAGTTCTCTTTTATGTCTTAGTGGTGCGTTTGGACCCTGATGATTCCCTTATATTTTAGTTCTTGTAGTGGGGAGTACCCTCTTGTGTTCTCCCCTAATCATTAATCATGTTTTGTGGTTTCTTCTTGACCGTTCAGGTGTGAATTTTGGAGTGAAAGGTCCCCTTAGAATCATGTTATCTTTGGTTTTGATCGAATAAAAATGCTACTTTTAACTATCTTGTGACTTGGTGACATTCCATGGGAAGAACGTGTCCGTGTTGGGGATAATTGTCACGTTCCGACCTCAGATACTCCATTATTTTATTCTTTTCTTGAAGTTGGAGCTTTTGGTTGAGGTTTGGGTTGAGTACCCAACAAAATTACATGTGTTATTGTTGTTTTGGTTTCCTTTTATACATAATATTAGTTATTGTACATGGTATTGAGATAAAGTTTCATGTTGGGGAGTTTGTGACACCCACAGGGTCACTAACTTGTGTTTAAAACATTCAAGGATTGTTGGGTGTGATTTACCTAGTGTTTGGGGTGTCATTTAAAAGTTTTGACCCATTTTTTAGGTCTCATGGTTTGAGCATGGTTTTCCCAAACCATGCAACCTATCACTAGAATGTAGTATATTTTTTCTAGTATCCCTCACACAATTTGGGCATAGTTTACAAAACCATACAGCAAAATCGTACATCCACTTACTAGCTTGATAACAATTAGACCAAAAGTAAATTTCGAGTGATTCAAACTCTCAAATTAATTCCTAGGTGTTGGCTATTGACCGGTGGGATCTATCCTTTGTTTGTGCTTCGATTTTTGGGATCTTGGTTCAATTTTTCAAGAATGTTTAGTGATTATCAATGTTTTCTTCATCAAATCTTCTATCTTTGTCTCCCCCTATTTGTTCTAGGATTTCTTTCCTTAAAAAACTCTAATGTATAGCTTTTATGTTTTTTTTTCATTTTTTAATGGATATGGGGTGTTAAAAAATAATCGATGGGGCTTAGATCTCTTCTCCCATGAAGTTTCATCGCATTTTCACACTGTTGAGGTTTGTGTTTCCTTGGTTTTCCTTTTCGGTGAAAACCATTGGTGATTTAGTGTGATAAAGTTTTGTTAAATGTTATTTTCAACTTTATAATGTTTATGGCTAGTCAATTTTGGTGTTTCCTAGTTGGTAGAATTTGACCAAGATGGTTTTCCATGGGTTTTCTTTATTATGCCTAGAAATGCATGCACACATGGAGTTTGATGAAATGCCTATTGCTTTCTAAACATTAATTTGAGATCATGTGGTGTTAGTTTGACATGGTTTTATATATTTTATTTATTGTTACATAAATCAAAGTATGAAATGTGATATAGGTTCATATTTATTTCTTGATTATTTATGGTGTAATGTTTTGGAAAGGTTCCTCAGGTTTTTAAAATTTTTATGAGAGATGTTACAATTGTGTTGGTTTAATGGGAAGTGGTATTTATGGAAAAATGTTTTTGGGTATTCTTATGGATTTTCAAATCATTTCATTGGATTTTTTCACATCCATAAGTGCACTAGGATCCCACATGGTTGGGATTTTAAGTGAAAATTATGCTTAAAAATTATGTTACACATTAAACTTGATTTATCAATTTTTTTCTTATCTCTCCCATTATCTTCCTTCTAAATTGGATATTTAATTTATAAATATTTTTTTTGTATTTCATGTGGCTTTAACATGATTTTGAATGTGTCATTTAAAATTTGAAACATTGGGTATCTTGGAATATGGTTGGTTTAGAAATGGTTTAAAGGCATGTTTGGAAGGGAAAACTTGGAAATGGTTTTAGAAATGATTTTGGAATGTTTTGGTATGTGTATTTTGGTGTGTAGTCATAAACGAACATTTTTAATTATACTTCTAAAGGTGGTGTTTTGTTTTTATTTTAGAAAAGGGCACGGTTCAGAAGATGTGAATGCCTAATTGGAAACTTAAAGAGTTTTACAAAATAGTTTGAATGCTTATGTGATGTGATGGCCCGATTTCTAAAAGGTGATGTTTTGTGTTTATTTTACATAGTATTACTATTACCACAATGGGTTCCTAGGAGTGTTTTGGATGACCAAGTGATGGTTGCATATTATCCCTAATTAGATGTGTTGGTACCCTCATGGAGTTTTGGAAATGCTAGGAGGGATTTTATACTCATGAGGCTACGAGATAATCCAATTGGTTATAGATATTGGGGTTGCGCCATACACCGGTAGGTGGTTCTGAACCATGTACGTCTAGGGGTCGTCTAGGGATATTTAGGATTTCCCCTGGTTATTATCTATATTTCTTGTCTAATTTCTCTTGCATTGAATGTTCATTTTTTCAGTTTATTTATTTTTAGTATTTCCCTAGTATTTTTGATCTGGGTTTTTATTTTAAATGAAAAATCTATTTTTAATGTGGAAATATGGTGTCCATAGTTTATAAAAAGGGAATGAAATGTGTTTATTTTTGAAAAGGAAAATAACCTATTTTTAAGCCTTGTTTTGAGATTAGTTTTAATGGATTGTTTTTGGAAAGGAAACACAAGGACTCTTTGGTGATTTCCTACTAATCTAACTAGCCACACCTTTCTTATACGATTCAGTGTCGGTAGACACAAGTTGTTTTACAATTTCAGATTTTTTTCAGGTTCTTCGATTCGTGTTATCTCTTGGGGAAAGGTGGTCTTGTGGTTAGTGGTGACCAAAAGGTAACATTGGGATCGTGTTAGTTGCTGGTTTTTTCTATTTTGTTGTAGCTTATGGTTCTTTCAGTGTGAATTTTATTCAATTGTAATTTTATTTGACCAGATTGTTCATTTATTGATATTTAGTTGTGGTTAGACCTTCTACATTTTCAGTTTTTTATATTTTGATCATGTTTATTGTTAGGAAAAATGCTTCCCTCTTATTTTATTTGGATTCCCAACACCATTTTCCATCCCATGGGGGTTGGTAATGCGGATCAGTTCATGTCACAGACCGGGTTGGGTGTTAAGTCAGATGGAATCCCAGATTGGTTCGTTACATAGACAAAAAAATCTAGATTTTAAAGGATATAATGTGGGTATGTGTTCTTTAATTTGGGGGTTCATGGGAAATTATTTTAAATTAGTTGATTATACCAATCCTAAATTTCTTCACTCTTCCATTGGAAAATATTTATTCAAAATAATTTATAAAAATACATAAAAAAAATTTGTAGTGTTGAATTGGGGTTAGTGAGTTAGTGATTCTTAGAAAACATTTGGTGCAGAAAATGACAAGGAAATTTCCGATGAGTCATGATCTTATAAAAGTTCCTCAAGAATACTAAAATCCCTACATTAATGGGAGGTGATTACCTATAATGTTTCAATTTTTTGGTCATATGTTTGTTAAAATTTATCTATGTCATGGGAATTTGTGTTTTGTTATAGAAATTTTTTATTTCTTCGATTTATTGGATATTTAGAGGTAATATAGGAAGTTAGTTACGAAGAATATTTTTTAAATTTTCCTTTAGTGATAGACTATAATCATGATATATTCTACTTGTTATATATTTAGAGATATATTCAGGATGAATCCCAATTTTTTTATTGGGGTGATTTACATAATGAAGAGGATGAAAATTTGGTGAAGCAAACTATAGATATTCAAGACCATTTGGATAAGGTATTTAAAAGTTGAATAATTACTTTTTTTCATATGTTTAATAGTTATGATGTAATTGATCATGGTATATAAGGGTAAAATTCATAGTTGTGGGAGTATTTATCATCGATTGGTTTTTGTATTTTTTTGACTTAAAGATTGGTTTATGATGATATGTTTGGAGTTGTTTATTATCTATCACATAAAATATTTACTACTGCAAATATGTCCTTTATCATCACTAGAAATGGGCATTAATAGTGCTATAAGAGTGTTGTTAATCTAGGCGATGATTGGGGGTCCCTTTTATCAGTGCTCTGAAAAGGGCTGATAAAGGCCCCTTTTATCAGCACTAAAAAAGCACTGATAAAATGGGATCTTTTATCAGTGATAAAAGTGCCACTGACAAAGGACTCTTTTATCAGCATTATTTTTAGTACTAATAAAATACCCCTTTTATGAGAACTTTTTTAAAAGTGCTGATAAAATTAAAAAATAAATAAATGAAATATTGTTTCAATTTGGGGAGGGGATTCAACAGTGCTTGAATCCCCCCATTGACAACACCCCACCCCACCCCATCCCACACACCCCAACCACCCCAAGCCTTTAAAAACACCCACACCCCTTTAACAACACTAAGACTTATTCCCAACCCGTGTGTACGAGCTGCCTCTTCAAGGATTCGAACTCATGACCTGTTGCCTATAGCACCAAAGCCTTTACCTCTCCACCATATTATTTTTATGGTCATTTATTAATATATATATTTATTTATATATATATATTTAGTTATATTTACTCGTATATATAAATATATATATATTAACATATACATATATTAACATATATGTATATTAATATTAATATATATATAGTTATATAAATATATATAGTTAAATTAATATATATATATATATCAGTATATTAAAATATATATATATATATCCGTATATTAATAATATATATAGTTATATTGATATATTAATATATTTATTAATATATTAATATATATTTACAAGTTTATTTTTAAATACATTTATAAAATATTATTTTTTGTGTTTTTATAAATAAATAAATACATATATTCAACACACATACACATATTATATGTTTATTTGTAAGTATTATCATACATATATATATATATATATTTACAAATATTATATATTAATATGTATATACATATGTTTATAATATGTATATAACATATATCAGTTTGTCAATACAGACACACACAAATATATACACGCACACACACACACATCATATACGTATATAAATATTAATATATTTTTATTTTAAACAAAATGGATATTAGTTTTTCATTTAAATAATCCTTATATATTGAGAATTATACTTCATATGTAAATATGATTAATTATTTATTTATAAAATTAAATTTTTATTGGTGAATATATAATAAATATGTATACATTTTTATATAATTGATTATAAGTAACATTACATCGTGAAAAATGATAAAATTTAAAATCCATAACATCAATATATATGTAACCCCTCAGAATAAATTTAGTCCCCAATGAAAACGGTCAAAAATACCTCCCTTGAAACGAGGCTGAAATTACATAGAATGTTAAAAAAATTCTTAATGCGGATTAAAAAAATCAGGTTTGGAGGCCTTCTAGACTTTTTTAGCCTTGAAAACTGTGATAGATTATTCCCTTTGGTCATTAGTTTGAAAAAATCATCACAGGCTTTGATTTGATATGCTGTGAAGCTCAAACAGACACCCAGATCAAAAGTTATTACCATTTAAATTTTGAGTTACATTTTCAACTTATTTTAGTTCTTTTATTATTGTTTTATTATTTTTATCTTAAAATTATTATTAAATGATTATTAGTCAATTATAATTATCATATTATTAATTAATAATAACTTTTAAAATATTTTAAATCAATTTTCACTATATTTCTTGTATATTAAATTAAATAATCAATTTATACTTATCTAAAACAAATTTAAAAAATATATATTATATTTATATCAAAATAAATAAACTTATGTATCAATATATTATTTTTAATTATTTTTTTAAAATATAAACTTTCTCTGCACTAGGAAAAAATGCTGATAATGTCCCCCTTCATCAGCTCTTTTTTGTAGCATTGGTAAAGGCACCACCTTTATCAGTACTGTTTTTAGCACTCTTAAAGGGTGGTGCTGTGAAAAATATGTTTTGTAGTGGTGATTTATGATATTTTGATATTGAGATTATTATTTCAGGTTTCTCAGTATGTGTTGTAATTTTTTATTTGTTTATATTTTTTCAGTTTGGAATAAATTTTTTAAGATGAAAATCTATTTAGAGGTATAAAATTGTGAGTCCCAAATTTTAATGATTCTATATATTTTATTTTGGATGTGAAAAGATATTAGTATTTATTTTGAAGGTTTATGGTTGGAAATAAGAGGATTTTAAGATGAAATTTTGTTGTTTGGTCAAAAAAAAAACAATAAAATTTTTTCTTAACATCATAAATTGTTTATTAGTGTAGATAAATAAGATGGGTTTAATTTAAATGTTACAACCAGTAATAATATATAATGATGAGTTATATTATTTATTGATTCATTAGGTTGTTACATCATTGTGTTCCTTCTAGATTTTTTTTGAAATTTCATTCTAACATGGTTTATAAATTTACATTATGAAGTATTTTTTTTTGAGTTTTTGACATTGATTAGAAATTCGATTAAGATGTTAGATATGGGAAAGGTTTTCAGAATGAATTTCAGGGGTCCAAACCTTGTGGTGTAACATTGGTTATTTCACTATAATGGGTTATGATCTTATTGATTATAAGCTATCTTTGAATGAGTTACAGTCAAGAGATAAGAGGGTTTTTGTGTCTAAACTTTGTTGTGTAACTCAATATATAAAAATATTAGTAAATCCTATTTTTTAATTATTAATTCATGTTTTTTTATTTTTTTGATTTATGAGGGTTTCTATAAAAACAATATACCATAAGAGTTTTTTAATGGTTGATAACGATTTTTGTAAACTTTATGTTTTTGGATCTGAGTGATCTAGGTTATGTAATTGAATTTTCTCTTTCCATCAATTCATATATACATCTTGTTTCATTCTATAAAAGGTAATGGTAGATGAATTTTCATGATTTAGGTGATGTATCAACCATGTTTTAAAGGAAGATCTATTTTTAAATGTTTTTGAAGGAATTTTGGGATCTCATTAGTGTTTATTTATTAATTTCTTATTCTATTTTCAAGGTTTTTGTTCATGTTCCATTTAGTGGTAGGGTAGTTATAATGCCTGTATTTTTTCTATTTCAATATTGATTAATCATTATTTTTTCCCATGGATAATATTATGAGATTGAAGTAAAGAAAAATATAATAATTTATTTGATTTAAAATTCTGATGTGATATAATTATAAAAATCCCACATACCTATGATAATTGATTCATCTCTTGACTATTGTTAAACATAACATATTGAGGGTTTTTCATAATTTTTTTATTTGGTAAATGGGTTTAAATTTGTAAATTTAATTGATAATCATGATTAAAAGGAAAAATACGGAAAAATATGTTTTTGATAAATATTCTTATGATTAGTATAGAATCATAAATAAATTATTATTTAAGATAAAGGGGATTGTTTGTGTGATTATATGATACCTTCGTATTATTGTCTTATTGTGATATGATGGTGTCCATGGATTTATTTATTTGGCATGGTGGAGATGGTTGGGAAATGGTTTTTGATAGTTTATTGATGTGATGGGTGATATATATATATAATCAATGTCATAGTTTACTATGGATATGGTAGCATTATCTAATAATATAATGTAATCGATTCATGTGAAATTCGATTTTATTTATAAAAAAATAATAAAGTGTTGAATATAAGAAGCTAAATTCGGTGGATAATATGTGGTATCATTAATTCAAATTCCGTGAATGTGGAATTATGTTTTGTTGAAATTAATATATCTATTTTATTAATGTTGATGAAAATTAGTAAATTAGAAACTAGAAAGGAAAGATGAATGGGAAGAAGGAATTTTGATATTGTATAGTTATTATGTTATTGTAGTGAAAATTTATTATCTATTAAGAGTATACAATGGTTGATGATATATGAATATCATGATGTAGTGATTTCCATTGGGTTTAAGGGTGTCAGGGTAGGGATTTTATCTTAGGATGGGATTGTGTGTTTTCTATAGAGGTATATTTTTTTGTTATTTCTTACACACTAAAACTACATTTCGGTATCATTAATAATTTATTTAAGTGGTTATATGTTTCACATAATAGTGATTAAATGGATTTCACATGAGTTAAACTTAGTTCGTTCTTATATTTTGAAGTCCCAAACCCATATAATGAAAGTTGTAAATTTACCCTACTAAAAAAAACATAATTGGAGGGGGGGGGGCTTTGGTTGGACATGAGTGATGATATTTGACCTTGAGTATGAGTAGTAAAATTTTAAAGTGGTTGAGTTTCTAGACTTATTTATTGTCTATTTAATTAGATAAATTATCTTTCATATTTGAAAATTATTTTGTTTAATAATACCTATTTAATAGATCCATGGATTGAGAATCATCCACTATAGTAATTCGTAGGAGGAAGGGTTTTTTTTCTAGAAGTGGTATAACATTTATTTTTGTTTTCGAACCAAAGACAAGATTGTTTCAGGTATTTAAAGAAAAAAAACCCAGTCTATATAGTCTTGACATTATTAAAACCTCTCAAACCCTTAATAGTATATTTATACACCATTAGAAACCATATCTGAGAGAGAAATAAAGAGAGATATCATTGATTTTTTTTGGGTTTATGATATTTCAATGATTAGATGAATCACTGGGAAATAATGAAATCATCCATCATTTCACGACATTGATATTTTTAATTACTTCATTCTTCATCTAAATTAAATTTCACAATCACTTCATAAATTATTTTTTCTACAATAATTCCAATAATTTATTTTTATAAATTATTATTATTATCGATGATGTTGATGTTTTTTTCAGTGATAATGAATCAAACAGACATTGAAGGTGTTTGAAAAGGTTGAATGAACATGAGATATCAACCACTATCCTCTCATATTCCACGAGCCTCTCAACGGATCATGGTTTCACCATATCAATGCTATGTTGGTTTATTATGTTCATTCGATACCTTTTTCCTAACACATCTCTCCATCCCTACCTCCCCTCAAGGTTTTATGGATTAAAAACTCCATTATAATCTTGTTATGGATATCCTCTGAAAACATATCTCAATGAAATCTATATGGGATGATCATTGATGGTGGCATAAACGAGTGTGGGGTATTGATACACATTATTGTATGATGAATCAAGAAAGGGGAGACATAAAGAGGATTAAATTTGGCAGAGTGATAAAATATGGTATCTTGAGTGGTGTGCGACATTGAAATTATGGGATTGTGAGGTAAGTATGTGTTTTAGTAGTGAATGAGATGGTAGTGATGGTAATTTATTGGTGGTACGTATATAATATTGTGAAGAAATTGGTTTTCCAATATTGTACTTAGTTTATATATCATGGATTTGGTGTCGATTAGGATCAGATGGATTCCCTCCCATGATGAAGGGTGGATGGGATAATAACTATTTGTTTGATCCCCACATTTATATTATACTAGTCTATCCATGAGAAGAATTAGGTGGTGTGAGACTACAATGTTTGAATGCCTATATAGGCATATAGCCCCAGATACTTATTAGTGTTAAGATAGCTTGACTAACCTGACATGAGGTGTATGGGAACTTGAGCCGATCGACACCCACTGGGTAGAATGAAGGGATTTCAGATTTATAATATGGGACATCATACTTCTAGGAGCCACACCATCATAATGGGTTGGATAGTGGGTCTATGAGGTGTGTCTATGTAAAACAAAACCAAAATTCAATAAGGTAACACGTAACACTATGCATCTATACCCCAAGCCCATGTGCGGTGGGAAATGCTTCCTGGGAATCCACTATCCATTTCCTCACATTGAAATGGGGGAAAACCATATGGCTACAAAATTTATTATTACACACTATTTTAAAAATTTTAAAACTTTTTAATAGTTTAATAGAATTACACTTATAATTAGTCCAGTATTTTAATTTTTTTACAAAGAATGATTTAGTGTGATACACTTCTCTATCAGAGTAAATTCTAAAGGAATTTAGTGAAAATTGTGGTACTTAGAATTGTATAGTCAATGACATGATTTATGTGAGATATTTTGTATAAAGTAGTGTTTTATACTCCCTTATAAACATGGTGATGATAGAGTGTATATTCCCCAAATTTTGTTTTTTGTGTTTGGTAATTCCATGTAATTGTTTTTATGGATTCATTATTGGTTTTCGATTTACTTATTAACAAAGAAACTCATAGAAAATTTATATGGGGTTGCCTCATAATTTTAACGAAATTTTGTGAATATTTGACATATGACATAGGGTGTGTGTGGATTCTTTTCTTTACAAAAGCCCTTTGGTTTAGTTATAAGTGTGTATCTCTATGATGGAATATTGTGGAATTAATCCTTAACTATCGATACATTTTTTTTCTTAGGGAACATAACTATTTAAAAAATCCTAAGTAGTAACTCTGATTTATCATACACAAGTTAATCCTTACAGAGTTATAGAATCTCCCTCTACCATGGTGTTTTTATGGTTATCATTTTTCATAAACCTTGTTTACTAAGTCACCCCTAGTTTAGGAACAATTAATAAATTCAGGGGTTTCACTTATTTTAGGACCAAGGAATGGGTTGAACTCAATATATGATTCATTTATGACTTTATATTACTTGTTTATTAACAATTCCATGTTAAAGCATAATTTTGATTAATAACTGCTTTGTTAATCGTGAATGTTTTGACTTGTTATTCTTGATCCTATTACTTATATCATGACTTAATTAATTTCATAATATAATATATAATTTATATATGTCATATATATTAAGTATATATAAATAATACTGAGTGGAATACCCCATTTTTTGGAGACGGTTTGTCATAACTATGGATGAACACTGTTTCTATTTTATTATCATATTGAATGGAATAAATTAAATAACATATATATATATATATATAGTATGATTATTATTTCATATATTTCATAATTATTCATTATAAATATATTTATATTCATTATTTAGTGGTAAACATGGAAGATGAATCTCATCGCATCATGGAGACGGTATGTCGTACGTACGCACGCACTATGATATCATTCCCCTAATGGTAAAGGGGTAATGAAATAGATAACATAATAATTACAAAAATAAATATAATGTCATATTTATTATTTTATCCATTATATTCATCATGATAACCATTCAAACAAAGTGGAACTGAAAAACATATTACACCACAGTGTGGAGACGGTATGATGTACATGCACTTGCATGGGGATATTATTATTCATAGGATGAATAAAAGGAGGAATATAGTTGTCCCATAATCATAATAGAATATGATAATATATATGGTACTAGATTTATTACTTTATTTTAAAATAACATCATATGATAAAGTTGAATATGAATTGAAATTGAACTGCATTGTTAAAACAATTTCCTCTTGTTCAAGTATCTTCTATTGATTTAAACAAAGGAAAATATTAGGATGGAATTAATCCCATAGTATAGACTCTAGTATGACTTGAGGAAATTGGGTAGGATAAATGTTAAGGGCTTTTATAAGACAAATGGATTTAGTGGTGTGAATAAAATAAAAGGAGATGGGCCCTTTTATGAGAGAGGGAAGGGGAAATTTTGGAAACTCCAAAACAATTAATTTAATATAAATTGATTTTTTGATTTCAAATTGATAAAAAGTGATATATTTAAAGGATAAGATGAGGATGGGTCTAGGTCACCTAAACCAAGTAGTTTTAAACATGTTTAGTTTACAATATTATTGTTATCATTGGGATTTAACCCTTAGTTAAATAATTCAACTTTTATCATGACTAGTTGTATTTTTACACTATAGGGTTAATATAGTTTCTATAAAATTAAAAAATAACCCATATTTAGTAATTTATTAACTATGTAACATTACCCTTTTTTATTTGACAAAAATATATATTTTATGAGTTTGATATTATTTTTAGAAATATTATTTATTATAAAAAATAATTTGTGTCAATGTTGATACTATTTTTTTAAAATATCATAACAACATGATAACTTAAAACTAACACTTATAATATTTATATAAAATGTCTAATTTGTATAAAAAAATATTTTGATCCATTAATTAAATCAAATTATTATTATTTACTATTTTCAATATTATTTATTTGATATTTATATTAATTAAAAAATTACTACATCATTATTATACAAGGCTTTAATTAACTTATTTTTTATGAAAAAATAAAATGTAAAAACCATGATGAAGATAAATTTTTTATCTTTGAAATTATTATTTTTAGTCTAATTTATCTTATGTATTACCCTATATTAAAAATGACTTATTTATTAAAATTGGTAGTATGCCATTTTTAACTTTTCGTTAAATAAAATATAATAAAAGTCTTATTATTACCCAAGTGGCTTATAAAGGTCGTAATTTTAACCTAAGTATGATTTTAGTTGAAACCCACTTATCAAATTAAATTAGGATAAGTTTTAGGGTGAAATCTAAATATTATAACATTATTTTTACCTTAAATTATCCGATTTACTCTTAACAAAGGAAAATAAATAAAAATGTACTAAAGGCACTATTCACCAGCAAATTAAGTAGACCATATTATAATCTAAACAACTTACTAATTAAATCTGGGTATGTCCATTTTTATATATTATATTCTCAAGATATGTTAAATAATGTTTAATGCTAATATGGTGACTAGGCGGGGAAAATAGAGTTTTAAAAGTTCATTACTGTTTTATATCTAATTTTAATATAAAATTCGTCCAATGACCTACCCTCTATTAATCTAAATATTATTAATAAATTGGTACATTAACTATCAATTTAATTTATAATAGTTGTTTAAATGAAAATGTTAGTTTTTTACTATAATGCAACATTTTTTATTATTCCTAAAAAACTAATCTTTTCAGAAAAAATACCAAAATTCAACCTAAGAGAATTTTGATATTCTAAATTTAAAACCAAAGTCGATTTTGAAAAATAAAATTTAAAAATTTTATAATGTGGTTAATACTATTCTTGTCCTATTTTTAAACGACTGATTTGATAGATCATATTGTGCTTGAACTCAGTGTCACATAAAATGCAAGCTATTGAATTTATTTAAAAAGAAACGTACCATGAAATATTGTGTTGATACATTCTCCCCTACTTCAATAAATTTCATTCTCGCAATTTTCTAATTTGAGTTTGTTAACTAGGGTTTGACATTTAAATATTTATTTATTTAAATCTCATATCAAAAAAGGGTAAATAAAACATCCACATTAAAATAAGAGAATTATGTAGGTTACAAGATATAAAACATACATGGGTTCGATATTGGAAAACATAGACAAGAATAAAAATTATAACCATCACATTATGACATATATTTATAGACAATATTATTAAGATAAAGTTAAAAAACACAAACCTCTATGTTATACTAACCATAACATCACGTAGGCCAATGGAAGGTGATACACCTTTGTTACCATTTGCTAGGGTTTCAGGTCTCGTTGCCTTGCCGGATGGTATGGTTTTTCGCCTGATCTATTGGTTGTCTTTTTTCATAAACTATATTATTATGAAATTATAAAAATTAACTTAATATATTCATTCATTAAAGAAATTTTTTAACCTCATTGAATAATATCATGTGTTTATCTTCATCCATTCCAACCTTAAGACCCTTCCGAAATACATCTATCCAAACTCACAGTCTCAAAATTTATAAGGAAGGTCACAAAATTTCTCAAATTAAGATAACATGATGCATATATTTTTTTCCCTTGCCAAAAATTTGAATGACTACATGCTGTATTCTCTTGAAATGTGGAAATATCTTTAATTAAAATAAAACTTCATTGAAAAAATTTATCCTTCTTTATTCCTCATAAAGAATATTGGTTATTAGATATACTCCCTAAATTCAAACGTTTTGTAAGCACTACCAATGATGGAAAAAACCAATTTTTCAAAAAACCATTAATGAGTTCCAAGGTAGTAAATACTATCCAATTTACATTTCCCAAATCGATCATCTCTTTATTCCGACATCATTTTACCAGTATCAGGAACATATTAAGGGTTATATTTCCCTCGACTATATGTTTTCTAAAACGTTTAACATGATATTAAGTCACATTTATTTGTACTATAAATTATCAATTAATTAATGAAATATTAATGAAGTACAATCTTTATAGATCCCACAATTATTATAACCGGTACATCATTGAAAAAATACTCAAATTACACAAATCTTAAATCCCAACAAAAGCACATTAATCATTCCAATTCATCTATGGTAGTATGATAATATTAACTATGATCTGATTGACACTTTTAATGTATACTCCTTTGATTCAAGAGAAATTCAATTTCACAGTGTCTCGTCACTTTGCATTTGAAGCATTGTTCATTATAAAACATTTTTCTTACCATGCAAATCCAAATCACGATGTCCTTTCTCTCCACAATTGTAGCAATATACCAATTATTTTAAGAGAGTACTAGGGTGATTATTTACACAATTATTACATGTGGGAAAATAATTATTTCTCTTATTACTTGTATCTATATTTTTCTGTATTATCCTCTTATTCTCATGCTTCTCTCTGAATCCATGACACATAAAGTAATCTTTAGATGTCCTGTTATTATATGATATAATGTCCTCATATGATGAGAATGTCTGGGAGAATATTTACCTTTTATATATTGGCATAATATAACGAAATATAAAATCCATCTTACTCTTTAGATCACGTACATTGGTGATGTTCACATTATTTCTACTAGGCACCATTTTTAAATAATGAAATAATCTAGATTAGATCATATCATAATGTGTAATCCAAAAACATGAAAATTTGTTAACATAAATTGAAACAATTATGCATATCAAATTTCATAAATATGGTTTCTTTGGGAAATACCTACAATGAAATACTTCTTAATGATTTGTAAAGAGAATTTGAATTATCCATAGAATATCCCCTTGGAGTGTCAAATGAGGTGCATAGTAAGGATCATTGTTGTGTAACAGGTTACCCCGAGTCAGAACTAGAACTCCTTGTCAAAGTAATTTCTCCTATTTAAATCAATTATAGATCCACTTCCAATTATAGTATCCAGACATGGATATGTTTTATCGAAAAACTGAAATAATTTTTACCTTACCAAAATTATTGGACATTCTTTTGAACTTATACTCATAGTTTATCTTAGGGTTATGTTCTATAATCCATGTTTTTTAAATCTAGTTTCCATGGTTTCTAGTAAATATTTTTTGATACCAACTATAACACATGGACCCCATAATATTGGAGTTGGTGCAGTATTTTACTACATTGACATGATTATAAGGAATCAGATCCTAAGGATCAGAGACTTTAGCAGTTTTGGAAATTTAGATCACATACATGAACTTTACATTACAATTCATAATATAAAATACAACATATATTATTCTTTGATAAAACCATTATTCTACAAGCTTAACCATGCACATCAATAATAATACACATATTGGAATCCTGGAAAAATAAAACATAAGAAAGGGGTAATCTCAAATGCTCAATAAGGGTAAATAATACAACATAAGCTATCATAAATAAGGATAAAATTTTAAGGAATGGTATAAAACTAAAACACAAGACTTGTAAACATAATGTTGAGTATAATATAAAAATAATAAATCAAATAATTCCATTTAATCATTCATATAGATATCCTATAAGGTCAATAATCACATGTAATATCAATAACAAATCATATATTAAGGTAATTCATAATTCCAGAAATCTGAATCATAAAGTTATGTCCTGGATGAATACATCTGAAAATAAATGGCTAAGGAATCAGCCAAATCCAAATATAATAAAACCATGAAGGCTTAAGTGAAGTCCATATATAGTTTGTCTCGTTAGACCTATTGACACATCGATGGAATATAACGATCCCCCATATCACATACTAAGTCCAATGACTTCCTCATATGAAAAGGGTGAAACACAACTAACATAAACATTCATATTGAAACTAGAATAAAAAATGTTAATACATTTACCATAAACCATGAAGGGCATAAAATAGAACATCTATAGTAAGTCACAAAATAAACTCTTCAATAAAATAAGGAAAAAATAAATAATAAACAATCAACCTCAATTAAGAATAAAATCCAACCATAGATGTTGAAATAGATGAAAATAATATAATAAAAGCATTAAAAATTACTTGAGAGAAATACCGATTTTTTTACATTGTAATATTTTAAATACCACCCAGTTTTAAAAGAAAACATTTCTTTTAAAAGTAACCTTTTTATCTTGTAAGGGGAGAATTAAAACATTAATTTTTCATGATGGAGGAAAACGATGCTCATGACTCAAAATTCAAAAAACATTACATCCATTAAATAATTAATACTTACCTAATATAGAAAATGAAAAATTTTTATAGTCAAAACAATTTATAAAAATTCAAACATGGTTAAAAAGAACATTAAATATTTGGTGTTGAATAGTAGGAATATTTTTTAATAATTTTTTATAAAAAATGGACATGGATTGTAAATACTCCCATGTAGATACTTATATATAAACAATTCTGAATAAAAATTATATTTCAAAACTAACGCTAACCTTGTAATTTCTTTTAGTTGGATGTGATTTAACCCCATGTATAATGGGTCAAAATATTGTATTAATTTTCACTATAACCATATAAATTATTTATGATATCATATATGATTTATTAATGATTTTATATTACCTTTTTTTAACAATTCGATGTTAATGCAACATTTTGGGTAATAACTGTTTTATTAATCGTATGTTTTTTGACTTGTTATTCTTGACCATATTAAATAGATCACGATTTAATTAATTATATAATGTGAAAAATTATTTATATATATATCATATATATTATGTGTATATATATAAAATATTTGGAATGGAAAACACTATTCATAGAGATGGTAGGCCTTACGTACGCATGGACACGTTTTCCATTTTCTTATTGTATTGAATGAAAGAAAGTTGATAACATATATGTATATATATATAATTCCAATTGAATTATTAGGACATATATTTTATAGTGATTCCTTTTATATATTTTTATAATTATATTTTTTAATGGTTAATGTAGAAAATTAATCTCATCACATTGTGGAGATAATAGGCCATATGTACGCACGAGTGACAATATCTTTCCATTAATGGTAATGAGGTAAGAAACTCAATGGTATATAAATTATAAAGAATAAGTATAGTGTAATATTAATTATTTATATCCATTATATTCATTATTATACCCATCCAGATAAATCGGTATTGAAAGATAGATTACACCACAACGTGGAGATGGTAAGCCATATGCATGCACACATGGTGATATTGTTATTAATAGGATGGAAAAAAGAGAAATATAGTTGTACCAAAAAGATAATTACATATATGAATATATATGATACTATATTTCTTAATTTATTAATGAAAAAACATAGTAACCAGAAGTAGAAGAAGAAAATAAATTGAATTGAATTTGTTGAACAATTACCACTTCTTTGAGTATCTGTTTTTATTTGCACTAAAGAAATTCTCAGGATGGATTAATGATAAAACTATGGACTATAAGTTGAGGTTAAGGAATTTTAGAGGAGAAATGGGTAGGTTTTTCGGATCCAAATAGATTTAGAGGTGTGTTTAAAAAAGGAGAGGTGAGTTTTTATAAGAGAGGGGAGAGACACTTTTGGAAACTCCATAACTGTTAATTTAATATATAAATTTATTTTCAATTTAAAATAGCTCAAAAGTGAGAAATTTAGAGTATAAGATAAGGATGGATCGAAATACTCTCAAATGATGATTTTTAGACATGTTTACCTCACAATATTAACCTTATATTTTCTCTTTAACCATAGTAAAACAATTTATCTCTTTCCATGACTACCTGTCTTTTTACACTATATGATTAATATAGTTACTATAAAGTGGAAAATGAACCCAAATTGGATAATTTATAATAAATTTAACATTAAAATAGTTATTTGGTAAAAATATATATTTTTATGAATTTTATATCATTTAATAAAATAATATTTATTTTTTAGTATCATTTATGTCAATTTTGATACATTTTATAAATTTCCTTTTTAAAAATAACTTAACAACATGATAACTTATAACGAACAATTTTATTATATCAAGAACATGTATATTTTATCAAATCATTTGTTATGCCAAATTATATTTATTTTAATATTTTAAATATCATTTATTTGATATTTCTATAAATTAAACAATTACTATATCATTATTATACTACCCTTTAATTAGCTGATTTATTCTCTAAAAATTTAAAATATAATTTAATGATAAAGATAAATTTATTGTATTTAAAATTAATATAAATAGTTTAATTTATCTTATGTATAACCCTATATTAAAAATTATTTATTTATTAAAATAATGATTATGACATTTTCAACTTGCCATTAAATAAAATATAATAAACATTTTATTCTTACCCAAGTGATATAAAAGGATCATAATTTTAGAAGAAGGGGAATTTCAGTTGAAACCAACTTATGTGATGAAATTAGGACAAATGATTGGGTATGTTTTAAATAATATAATATTATTTTTACCTTTAATTACACGATTTTCCATTAACTATGGTAAATAAATAAAAATTTAATAACATTACCATTCACCAAAAAATGATGTTTCTGCAATTAGATATTAAATATCAAAATAATTACAAATTTTTATTTCTATTTTTACAAATCCAACTCATAGGATTTGTTAAATTAATTTTAACACTAATGTGGTGAGAAATCAAGTAAAAGAGACATTTAAAAGTTTAGTATGTTTTTATATCAAATTTTAATATAAAATGTTTATAATATCCTATATCATATTAACATATATATTATTATTATATTAGGAATTTAAAATTCAATTTATTTAATAATAACTATTTAAATGAAAAATCCAGTTTTAAAGAGCAATGAAGTATTTTTTACTATTCATCATAAAAATGTATTTTTTTCTAAAAAAATACCAAAAAAATAACCCAAAGATAATTTTTATATTAAAAATTAAAAAATTACACCTATTTTGTAAAATAATATTTATAAATTTCATAATGTGGTTAATACTACTCATAACAGCTTTTTAAACACCTAGTTTGATAGATCATAGTGTGCTCAATCTCAGTGTTTTGTGAAAAACTAACAATTGAACTTATTAAAAAACAAACATAGTATAAAATATTGGGGTGTTACAATATCCCATTTAATTAAATAAGTTATAAAAAGATTTATATTTTCTAAATTTTCTATACAAATTATTTTCATTTATTTTCTATAGAGCAATACATAGATAACCTTTACGATCCTCATAACATTTTGAAGAAACCAAAATAAAATTAATGCAATGAAATATAAATATTTCAAAATATTTATGGGAAAATATATTCATAATATTGGTAAATATAATGGGTTAATTAATTGCCATGTAAGGAATAATGTAACACCAAGGGATTTTATAATTTATTTGATAAATTTAATTTTATTGATAGCTTGCATTACACACAACACTGAGTTTTATCGAACCAAAATATACTGTTGATATTATTATTTAAAAATGAAAATTTTAACCTAGATATTAAACATAGTGGAGTAAGGAGTAATATTTTTTAAAAAAAATAAGTATATTGTTTTTATGTAAAGAAATTTCATTGAAAAAATATGCTTATTATCTAGTAAAGTCTTTATAGGTTTATAAAATACTATTTTCTTAAACAATGTTTTATTAATTTTTGTGAATAAAGAATCAAAGTAAATTTTAAAACATTTAAAAACCTTATTTGAAAAAATAAACTACATTTTTTAAATATAAATAATGAAATTATCTTTGAGTTAATGTTTGAGAAATTTCTACAAAGGTTAATTTTACAAAGAAAAGTAAAAAAAATATTTTTATTAAACATTTTCTTTTATTTTAAGGAATTTATTTGATCAATTTTAGTTTAATATAGGTTTAAAATAAAATTTAGTTCAATTATATCTTTATTAATATAATTCAGGTTGTTTTATTCAATTTTGTATTCATTTTTTATAGTAAAACATTCTCTAATGATGAGAATTTTCTATTTGAATTTTTTGTGTGTGGCTTCTATGAGTTTAATTTAAAATAATTTTTTTTCCACATGGGTGAATGGTATTTATAATAATTTATTCCATACTTCGAATCTCTATAATTAATATTATATAATAATTTCAAAGAAATGTTTGTTCAAATAAAATAGTAAAAAAAAAGAAAACAAATATTTATTACGGTTAAGGATAAAACGAGTTGACCAAGTAGTTAAACAAAACAGATAAGGGGTAAAATGAACTATAAACTTGTAAAATTCCACTTTTGGAAAATATTTCAACCTTATATCATCATATGATTTTTTAATGAGCGATTTTGGATCCGTGTGGCACGGTTAAAACTCGAGTACACATTTTACTTTTCAAAAATTCCATGTGTGTCCTCTCCCTCACATATAAAAGGCCACCCAATATTCTCTCTAATTATCACTTAAAAACACTTTAGATCAATATTTTCCAGACCAATTACGTTCCTTACGTCCCTATAAACATTATTTAGTCCTTATTCTGTCTAGGAAACCCATAAACAACGTCTTTATGTAAAACCCTAAAGGGGTTCTCTAGTAAAGAGGTACATTCCATAACTACGAGTTTTCCATTTTATTTGATCTACAACTTCATAAAATATTATCAAAATATGATTATATATGAACGAAATTTTATCCAAAATAATAAAATATTATTATATTAATTTCATTACCTACATATCTCTCTACTTCCATCATGGTGGAAATAAAACTATCAATCATGTTTACGACGGACTACCACTAAGAAAACCATTGTCAATAGTTTTCTATCACCACCAATCACGAATGAATATAGTGATGGATTGAAGATATTTATTTGATATTTGTGTCATAATTATACTTATTTAAATATAATATCACAAAAAACTTTATACAATCCATTTCTTTGGAATTTGATAATGTCGCTCGTGGGTGTGAAGGACTACCATCTCGTGAAGTGATGGGGTTTTTTCTTCCCTTACACTTTACATGGATGTTAATAAGGATGGGTTTAATGAAAAGTTGTGATATATATAAAATAATTTTTATTCATTAAATTTAATATACCATTTTATTTTCTTTCATTTCATCCTTTTAGAAAATGGAAACAAAGTTCATTGGTTTGTATGAGCTATTGTCTCCATTAATCGTGTAATTTATTTTCTATCTGAAACATTAATGGATTAAAATAAATTCATATATAATTAATATATATTATATTTATATTGTGGCTAATATTATGGATATTTTTTAACCATGATCAAAGTAAAATTTCCAAAAATATCCAACCAAAACAGAGAGGAAAAATGAGAGAGTTATTAGATGAAATATGATTTTAATGAGAAAGCATTAATAGACGGGTAATATAAGTTTATATTCAAGTCATATATTATATTTAAAGTATTATTAGGGTTATTTTTATATTTATAATGCACTTATATTTATTATATAGGATTTTATATCATATATGAAGGAAGTTGATACTTAAGGACTGGGACATTCATGTCTCTATTATTTCTGTGGGGCACATGCCTTACACACCACTTATTTCTTTTGTGTAATTTATATTCAATACATGAATATATTTTTATATTAAATATCTGGATAATTATGGGATATAAATATCTATCTAATTTTATATCTTTCATGGGAATTACGATTCTAAAGATACCAAAGTGTGCAATTTTAATGTTAAAATCTTACTGTTTTCAAAATTGTTTATGATTAAGTTTAGATGATGAAATATTATGATCTAAATATAAAAATAAATAATTTATTTTATTATCCTTTGGTTATTTTTTCATAATAAATGATTTCCTTTAATTTTCCTCTCTTTACAGACTCATGATTTAAAAAGAAGGTTTTTAAGGGAAAACTGAATTTATTTCTCCCTTCAGTAGAGAACCCTTTTTATTCCTTTTCCATGTTTTATAAAAATATTTTAAATAAATATTTAACTATTATTGAATTATTTTTAATGATTTTTTACCATTTTTTCTTTTTAACAAATGTCTTAAAAGTAACCTTCTTGTCATTTTCCGAATTACTCCCTTTTATATTTTTATTAAAATAGTGAAAGGATTATTTTTTAAGTTACACTGCATGAATTTTTTTTCAACAATCATAATAACTAAATTATTTAAAATTTATATTATAGGATATCAAGGAAATTTACAAACAAAATATTTTATTAATATTTTTTAAAAATTTAGATTTAATATATTTGATTTATAATGGAAAGTATATTTTCATCAATAATGTTTTCATGATCTTTTTATGGAATTTATATTCATCATAAACATCCATCATTGGTGTTGATTCTATTTTACAAGGGATATGATCCAATGGATCCATCCTCATTACTTATTTGGATGGTTTATGTTTATGACTATGATAAATAAATATTTATGAAACCTAATTACTTTTCACTGGTTATACAATGATGAATGTTTTTTGATATTTTGTCATAAAAACGTATGGATTATGTGTTCGGTGTGACCCAAGGTAATTCAACGATGATTAGATTATTTTGAAACTGTTTTGGATTTTTAAGGATCTTCTATTGATTATACTATTTAATTTGAATTTTTAAATCTGCTGGTTTGGTTTGATATGATTGTTTGTGGATATTACCACATAAATATAAAGTGTATTTTAAATAATTAACAAAAAATAGATTTGGAGTGGGACCTTTATATGCCTCAAATTCGTTGGTCATAGTTTTATTTCTCATGAGATAACAATGTGAAATTACCTGTTGTGTTTGATACACTATGGGAACTAGGATGATGTGGCTGATCCACTATGGGCACATATGATGATGCCAGATCATTTATGAACTTGGAAACATGTGACGATGCCTTATCCACTATGAAATTGAAAAAAGATGTTGATTCTTGATATTATATGATTTGATGGTTATAGATGTTAACCTTAGTATATTAAATGGTTTATATAATTTTTATGGTGCTATAATTATTTGACACAAACATATGGTTCAAGATTGATTTATATGGATATCAAAATATTATGGTTATTTAATTTCAAATGATATTGTTTTATGTGATGGGTCATGTTTACGAACCATGAAAAATTGGGTATGAACTTCTTATTTTATATTCATACACTCATGCCCATAGTATTATCTTATGTTTTCATATGATCATAAAATAAAATATATCTTTTTTTTCCATTATTGAGCATCCAAGCTCAAACATTATTATATTTCAAATATCATAGGATATGAAGAATGGTTTAGATAGGGTATGTCTATGAAGATTACTAAATGGGAATATATTTGTTGAAGATGTTGAGTATTATTCATGAAATAATATTAATATATATCATGTTTCCAAAGAAACTTAATATTATGGTTATCGAGTGTGTATTGGTTAAATTTATTGAATATTAATCAATTGAGATATAATATCTATTTAAAAAAACATGGTACGTTATATTTAGAATTAGAGGATCCTTTTAGTTAACCTTATTAAACAAGGATTAGAAAACATTAGTGAGATCTACTAGGATATTTCTAGGGATATGTCTATGGATATGTCTAAAGATATGTCTAAGGATATGTCTAAGGATATGTCTAAGGATATTTATTTGAATCTGTATAAGGATAAGTGGATTTATTGGAACTTTTTATAGAGTTTTATTGAAGGATATAGAGTGTGGTTTCAATTAAATTGCATCAATTTCTAGATACTATAAGTGTATGTGGCTCTGTCATAGTTTTACCTTATGGTGATAACTACAATAATAGCATACGGAGCTAGACTTGATCATAACCATGTACATGAAAAGGGCACATGATTCACTATTTATTTGACCACAACAAACTATGAATTATAGAATAATAACTTTTTATTGGATATCATATGTTACACACAATACTGAGTTGGGTTGCATTACACAAAAGACCATGTTTTACCGAACAACAATATACTATTAATATTACTAATTAATATGATAATTATCTCATAGCCATTATAATCGATTGTATTAAAATAATCAACTAAATTATGAACATATTTAGATTACAAAAATTAATATTTATTCTAATTATTATAAATAATAAGAAGTTAAATTTAAAAGAAAAATAAATATTTTCGGAAAACTATATTTTTTTTCTAAAAGCTGGATTAATTGTGCTTTGCAAAAAAAGAATTTAAAATATTTTTTTTTGCAATTTCATAAAATTTAGATGAAAAAATCAACATAATTTTTGGAATCATAATATCTAAATTAGCATAGGATGAATTTTTGGGTTTTTTCTTGATAGTATCATTTTTAATGAACAATACAAAATACCAAATTTTAATTATAAAACTGCCTTTTTGTTTGAATAATTTATAATAATATATTAAATTTTTAATTTTATTTAATCTAAAATTAGTTCAATTATACATATATTAATCCATTCAGGTCATTTAATTTAATTTAATATAAATGTATTTTATAAAAAACATTGTATACTTTTGAACATTTCCACTCTAAAACCTTATTTTTTTTCCACGTCTCTAGGATTAATTTTAGAATAATTTTTGAAAATTAGGTGTATTGAATTTATAAAAATGGATTAAATATTTGGAATCATTATAATTCATAATTTATAATATTTCCTCTTAATGTTTTTATGATAATAAATAGTCAATATAGTAAAAATTAATTGCTGAGGTTAAGGTAAAAATGGATTTGCTTTTAGCTTAAACTAGAATGATAAGGGTGAAAATTACCTAAAATATTATGTTAATTTCATTTTATAAAATTATTTATAAATTTTCTTTAAAATTATATGAAATATTTAAATTACATGATACATTATTTTCAATATGACCCATATAACAAGTTAAGTAAAAAAATAAAAAAAATCTTTTCTCATAATTAATATCTACAAAGAATTGGGATAGAGATAAAAAATAATATATTCGGTTTTAAATAAAATTTTAAATGATAAATTATTTTTAAGCATGATTTTTTATTTTAAATTTTTAGAGAACAAATAATTAATTTATTTCTTAAGAAACGATAATGCATTGATTCATTGGTTCATAATTTAATTAAATAAATGATACTAAAAAAATTAATAGTGAATTAGAATGAAGGTATTACGATGTTAAATTATTTTTTTAGATGAAAATATCATGTTTCAATGTTTTTTTTTAAAAAATATTCTTAAATTCCATCATTTTATTGATATTTATAAATTTAATTTAAATGAATAAATTCAATATTGATATTAATGTTATTTTATGATGAATTATAATTTTTTTATATAATTAAAAATTACTAAAAAGTTTATATTTTACCAATTGAATTTTAAAATTTAATAACTATAAAATATGGGTCATTAATTAACCAATTTATTATTTATAATGAACATATTGACCCATAAATGGTAAATGCATTGTTAGAATGGTTAGGGATAAAACAATGTTTTTGCGAGTAACATACGCTTATTCTAAAAATAATTTCCAACATAAATGCTATATTTTTTTATACTATATATAAAAATTTTAATAAGTTAGCATAGTTTTGTTAGTATTTATCACTTTAACTTAGTATTAATGAATATATTATGTTGTATAGAAAATTAGTTCCCATATTGAAAATCCAAAATAGTAAAAATAGGGAAACATAAATGTTAAAGAAAAAAATGTTTAAAACATATGTTTAACAGTGTTTTGTAGGGCCTTTAACTAGATCTTCCATAAAAACCTTTAATTATCAAATTTTCATCCAATATAGGTAATATTGAAATCCTAATAGTGAATACATTTGATTATTTAGAATAATACTACTCTTCCTAAATTATAAAAGGGTACTCACTCCCCTAACTTCTTCACAGTTCTCAATTCATTTAGATCATCAAAAAAACAACAGAAATCACTCTCTATATTCCCTCCCTTCATACTTGAATCCTTATTTCAAATAAAAACCCAACCATTAATGTCTTTAGTGAAAGAAATGAGGTTACCTAAAGAAGAGGAAACATCCTTCCATAAGCGCATTTATTTTATTTCATTATCCACATCCTTCAATTTATATTATACCATGATTATATAATAACCTAAGAATCGTAAATATACTTAAATTTTGTCATTTTAAGGATAAAACCTATAACCACACACATTACCATCAAATGGGTTATAAAATCATCATTTATTTGTATGGAAGACTAACGCCTCACAAACCTATGTCCTTTATTTTTCTGTTATCAGCTTTAATAGTTGAGTATTATGATGGATAAAAACTATCGATGTTATATTTACAACATAATTATACCAATTGATTAATTATATAATATATACATTATTATATAATATTATTTAGGATACATGATAATGTCGATCATGTGTACAATGGACTATCACCTCGCAAAAGCGATGTGCTTCCTCGTTCATTAATGCTTCACATAAAAGGTGATAAAGATAATTATAGTGATTTGGTGTGATATACATGAAAAAATTAAAATATTAATGAAATATTTATTAGTATTAAATTAAAATATACAAATATATATATATATATCATTTTATTTTTTTCTTTTCCACTCATGTAAATATGATAACACCGTTAGTGTATGTGTGGACTACCACATTCACAAAGAGATGTGACTCTATTTTCATCACCACACATCATGGATGAAATATATATGTATATATTATGTTATTAATGATTTTATTATCATTATGGAAAGGAAAAATATTAATTACCTCATGTATATAGTTAACAGTGAAAATTAAAACGTTACTTATGCGTACAAACAACCTATCGTCCCCAAGACTGTAATGTACCTAATTAATCAAACCCATAATTCATGATACATTTTTAAAGTAAAATTGTTTTAAGAATATGATAGTTATGTCATTATTATTTTAATTAGATGATTAAATTTTATAATATCCTCAAGAACCAAAACTTTTAAAGTGAAAAACGCATGAGAAACAAAGCAAATGAAGGCCAAAAACAATACAAACAATGAATGATTATTAAAAAATAAGTGAAAATATTTTAAAAAAGGATAATATATAATTTTATAGATATTAATATGGTTCTATTATAAGGTAATATCATGGTTTAATTAACTATACATGAGGTTAAGGAAACCACAATGAAGTTTTAGGTAAGATATTTTTTTCTCAATTTACATTCTATCGAGACCCATTTGTTATTATGAACCAATTCATGTTTACGTGTTGTAAATGATACCCCTTTAAAATCAATTTCTCTAAAATGAACATATTATTGGGTGATGGATATGATTAATTACTAAACCTTATTTAATTTTCACATCCAAAGTTTAATTTGATTGATATTTGATTAACTTGGGATGTGTTGATAAATCTGTATCATTTAGTTAATAAAGATATATAATAAGGCGCATTGTCTAATAGCTAAATAAATTATTTAATTTATGAGGAATGATTTGGTCATGAAATAAATCAGTTAGGGGAAGTTTAATTTAATCCACTTGATGCATCGAAAGTATCATGAGTTGAATATGTTAGCCAAATTCCACTATAGGAAAACGGGCGTTTCACAACTATTTTTCGCGGCGGTTTCACAATCACCGCGAAATGTGTCAATTTTTTTTATTTTCTTTTACGTTTTTAGAGAATTAGCAGCGGTATTTTAAAAAAATGCAGTGAAATGGTAGCGGTTTGGGTAAAACCACCGCGAAATGAAAAGAAAAAAATAAAGAAACATGAGAAACCCCGACATCACTAAAATGACCATAACATTTGATCCGAGCATCCGTTGGAGCACCACGACCAGTCAAATCGAAGCTAATGAAGAGATCTAGAGACACGTATAATCAAAACCATGAGACAGCCTAAGGTGCGGATGATATGAGAGTTATAAAAAACTTGAAAAAAAGTTCTCCAACTTCGAACGGCTATAAGTTTCCCTCCAGGTGTCCATTTGGGCTCTACCACATATCAAATCGAAGACAACGAAGAGAGATACACACTACTTTGAGATTAGAAATCTTGTGTCATGTTTTTCGATGCCAAAAACCCCTTCAAAGTCCTTAAAAACCCCATTTTTGTCAACAGTGTCTCGTCGAACTTGTCTTCAAACGAATTTAACTTTTGATCCGCATGTCAGTTCAGACTCCTCCACCTGCCAGATCATTGTTCGTTCGACGAGGTTCAGTTTGATTGGTCGTGGCGACAACATGGACTTTTGGATCATATGTTATGGAATTTTTAGTGGGCATTGTGTTTTTTATGTTTTTCGATGCCTCGTTTCAAGCACCCGTTCCCTGTCAGTTTTTTTAATGGTCTAACATCTGATCCACCTATCAATTCGGTCACATTCATATATCAGGTCAAATATCATTTCAGAATCTTTGATTTGACTGGTCGTGAATCTGGAACGGACTCTCAGATCATA
This sequence comes from Viscum album, assembly GCA_963277665.1. Classification (NCBI taxonomy): domain Eukaryota; kingdom Viridiplantae; phylum Streptophyta; class Magnoliopsida; order Santalales; family Viscaceae; genus Viscum; species Viscum album. The sequence goes on along the minus strand of OY728128.1, from coordinate 1,032,668,305 downwards.
AGTTATCTCTGTTAATGTGAATCCAATGTTTTTGTCACTTTATGACCGTTTTGACGGGTTTTAACAGTTGCTCCATTTATTGCTGTTTATTTGGGTTTCCATGACTTGTTATCTTATCAATGGTTTTTTGTGGGTTATTATGATGATTTTGTTGAATTCTTAAGGGGGTTTCAAGGGTTTTCATGTGTTTCATGCGTTCTCATGCGTTCTAATGCTTCCTTCTTCATGCTTCTCCATCCATTTTCATGCGTTTTCATGATTTTTCATCCCTTATCACGCCTTTTCAAACTTTTTCATGTGTTTCTTTTATTATTTATTATTTATTATTTATAATATACATTAATTTATTTATTATCTATTATTTGTTTCTGGTTATTTATTATATATTATATATTGTTATTAATAATAAAATATTAATAATAATAATAATATTTGTTACTGGTTATTTATTATTTATATTTATTTATTATTTATTATTTATTATTTATTGATTATTATTTATTTAATTTTTATTATTTATATTATTTATTATTTATTATTTATTATGTATTATATATTATATATTATATATTATTATTACTTGTAATATTTTATTTATTATATATAATATATAATATATTAGATATTATATATAATATATTATGTATTATTATTTATTTATTATAATTTATTGTTTATTATATATTATATATTATTTATTATTTATTATTTATTATTTATTATTATTTATTTATTTATTTTTTATTATTATTCTTTATTTATTTTTATTTTTTATTATATATTTATTATTATCTATTATTAAATTTTTTTATTATTTATTATTTATTATTTCTTATTTATTTATTTATAATTATTGATTATGTGTTATTTATTATTATTTATTACTTATTATTTATTACTTATTATTTATATTTATTTATTATGTGTTATTTATTATTTATTATTTAATATTTTTTTATTTAGTATTTATTAGTTATTTTTATTTATTACTTATTGTTTATTATTATTTATTTTTTTTATTTATTATTTGTTATTATTTATAATTTATAATTTATTATAATTTATAATTTATAATTTATAATTTATAATTTATAATTTATAATTTATAATTTATAATTTATAATTTATTATTTATTCTTTATTATTTGTTTATTATTATTTATTATTATTTACTATTTATTGTTGATTGTTTATTGTTGATTGTTGATTGTTTATTATTTTTTATTTTTTATTTATTTATTTTTTTATATACAATATTTAATATTTATTATTAATTATTAATTATTATTTATTATTTATTATTTTTTTATTATTATTTATTATCAATTATTTATTGTTTATTATTTTTTATTTATTGTTATTTATTTATTATTTATTATTTATTATTTATTATTTGTTATTATTTATTATTTATTATATATTTATTATTCACTATTATTAATTTTTGTTTATTATTTATTATTTATTATTTATTATTTAATATATTTTTATTTAGTATTTATTATAATTATAATTTATTATTTATTATTATTTATTATTTATTATTTTTTATTTATTGTTATTTATTGTTTGTTATTTATTATTTTTTATTTATTATTATTTATTATTATTTGTTATTTATTTTTTATTATTTATTTTTTAATATTTATTCATTATTATTTGTTTATTATTATTTATTATTATTTATTATTTATTATTATTTATTGTTTATTGTTTATTGTTTATTGTTTATTGTTTATTATTTATTATTTATTATTTATTATTTATTATTTAATATTTAATGTTTAATATTTATAAATATTTATTATTTACTATTGGTTTATTATTATTTATTATAATTTATTATTTATTGTTTCTTGTTTATTGTTTGTTATTTATTGTTTGTTATTTATTATTTATTATTTATTATTTATTGTTTATTATTTATTATTTATTATTTATTTTTTGTTCTTTACTATTTGTTGTTTATTATTTATTGACTTATTATTTTATTATATTATTATTTTAATTTCCTAATTTTGTAATTTTATTATTTTAATACTTTATTTTCATAATTTAATAATTTATGTAAATATTATTATAATTTATTTTCTATTTATTATAATAAACAGTAAATAATAATAAATAAATAAATAACTCAATAAATAACTAATAAATCAATAATTATTAATTATTAATTATTAATTATTAATTATTTATTATTAATTATTGGTTATTCTTTATTGTTTAATTATTATTGAGTTTATATCTATTAGTTATGTATTATTTGTGTTTTCAATTAATATATAGAAGTATATTAAATTCTGTTTATTAACCACATGAGGAGCTTGCTAGAGTGGAATAGCCTTTGGAAAATATACAAGAGGTTAGGGATTCAAATATAACCAAACACAATATTTCATTATATTGCATGGGCATGTGCATGTGCATGGGTATGTGCATTCATGGATAAAGTAAATAAAGTAATACTAATTATAAAAAATAAATAAAATAAATAATAAATAAATATTCTAAATACGAAATAAATACAAAATAAATTTGAAATAAATAAAATAAATACGAAATAAATACGAAATAAATAAAATAAATACGAAATAAATAAAACAATTAGGTATTAAATACGAAAGAAATACGAAATTAATTAAATAAATATAGAATAAATAAAATAAATATTATATAAATAAATAAATTAAAAAAATAAAAAAAATAAATAAATAAAAAATAAAATAAATAAATAAATAAATAAATAAAATAATATAAATACTAAATAAACAAAATAAATAAAATAAATACTAAATAAATAAAATAAATAAAATAAATACCAAATAAATAAAACAAACAAAATAAATAAAATAAATACGAAATAAATAAAATAAATATGAAATAAATAAATAAATAAATAAATAAATAAATAAATAAATAAATAAATAAATAAAAAAATAAAAAAATAAATAATAATAAAAAAATAAAAAATAATAATAATTCAAAAAAACCGCCGGTAAAAAACCATCGTGAAACGTTCTATGACGGTTGTGAAAACCACCGCGAATAGTTTCACAACGCACAATTTAGAGGTGGTTTTTCAAAACCTCCACCAATCAATTTAGCAGTGGTTTAATCCGCCACGAAACAGAAAAAACCACCGCTAAATACGCATTTTGTCGTAGTGTCTGAAGGGTTTTTACCTAGGAGTTTTAAACTGTCTTGAGAATAGTTCTTTAATGTAAACTAATCATGTTCTTGGGTAAAATGATTTCTAATAATCAATAATTTCTTACATATATTTATTATTTTTCATGATATTTTCAATATGATATTATCTATGGATTTATTTCATTCTAATTTTATTGATTAAATTGAATGTGTTTTCAATTTTTAATACTAAAAATTAATTATGCCTAATACAGTTTTTTAAATTGAATGTGGTCAATTATTTATATTTCCATGTTAATTATAGTAATTGATTTATGATAGATTCCTTAGTACTTAACTCTTAGTGACCATTTTATCTCAACATTATTTTTCTCTCTCCCAAGGTAAAAAATAAGAGATATTTTAATAAGTTTTTGTGGATGTAGTTTTTTTATCTATTATATTTTTTTCTATTGGAAAATTTAATTTGGGTACAATTTATATATTTGGTTCACAAAAAAATACTAAAATAATTGATTCTTTGGAATTCAAATTACTGTATCTATGCCAATATAATGAAGTACGACAATTGCTCCGGGCCACTAGGGTATGGGTCTCAACTATTAGTATAACATAAAGTTTAGTAGAAACCTTGAGAACTAAGTATATGAAAAATTTATATTTTGGATAATAACCATATAATAGAATTTGGTGATAAGTATAGAATAACATTATAATGTTATCTAAAGTATGATATTATTTGTTTTTTTGTAGAAATACATCAATGGATTGATACTATTATGGGATGTGGTTTTCACAGAGAGGTACCTAGGGAAATAACTATAAAAAAAGGTCTCTAGGGTTGACTTGATTAGTACCATGTACCCAACAACATGCCTTGTAATAAACATGGTTTAATACTCTAAGGGGTATTATCAGGATATTTAATTGTTTCTTTAAAACCATTATAAAGGATTTCAGAACAATGATATCCCCAAAAAACCATGTTTAGAATTTTTAGATTAGCAATGCATTAATTTTAATTTATATTATGTGTTAGAATATATCTGGAATAATAGATTATGAATTAAAATTCATAATCATATAAGATAATCTAGTATATTTCATTTTATAAAAATGGAACTAGGAAGAATAAAAGGTGTCAATACTCATGGAAAATGTAAAGGTTTCCCTATTGAGGAAGGTGAAATAGCTCTTATAGAAACAAATAAATAAATTGATACATTAGTGATTCTTAATTTTATTTTGAGAGTAAATATTACCAATATGGAGATTCCTATTCTATAGAAATATTCTATGATGTTGGATCTATTTATGTGATATAGGCCCTAATAAATTAGTGGGACTACTAATTCAATTGAAACTGAGAAATGAATTAAGTATATAGAGAAAATATTAATGAAACTGGGATGTGGTGGAAAGGATAAGGTTACACTTGTAGCGTATTATCTCAAGAGAGATAAAGAGACATATTTTGATAAATATTTACTTCATGAAAAAAAATAAGATAAAGATATAATACCTTTGTTTAAGAAAAACATATATGTATGTGTTTTGGATTATGAAAATACATTTAAAAGGTTGACTAGGTATTCTATAGATTACATATGCAGCACGAAGTGAAAGAATGATCCCTTTTTTAAAGGGATTATGAAAAGTCTCTAAAGGTTCATGCTCTCTCAAATTTTTTATAATACTATGAAATAGTTTTAGGTTCCATAAAAATAGAGAAGGAAAATTCTAGAATCAATTTATTATAGAGGAATCAAGAGAAGAAGAGGTTATTTGAACACAATGAGAAAGAGAATGCATCAAAGAAGAATAATAAAATAAAGAAATTTGCACCTTATGAGAACTATGGTAATAATTACCATACCAATGAGAAAAGTGTTAAGGGAATCCTCCACAGAAGAGGCTTATGGGAGAAGGACAAGCTTACGCTACTGATATATTCGTAGTGGAATGACTACTATTATTGTGTATTTGGATGGATGAAATATTTTGTAATTGTATTTTATTGATGATATTTTCAAAAATATATTTATTGTGCTGTTTAACTATTTCATTAAGGATTTGAGAGATATGTTGAATGATACTAAGAAAAGTGATTCATAAGCAAGTTGAACTTTCTTGGAAAAAATGGGTGAGGGATAGAAAATTCTAAATATGTTCCTAACAATGAGATAATGATGTTAGGATAAATAGATAATTGAAATGGATAATATAAATTGGATTCTACTAACTTATTTATAAAATTTTGATGATAAGATCATTTTGGAAATTTATTCACCTTCTTTATAATGTTTTTAATGATAGTATTTTTTAAGGCTAATAAAGTTAAATTTTTATAGAATGGTTTAATTTGATCTTTCGAATAGGATTTAGAGACTATTTTATTACTGGACCATATAAAGATATATGAATATTTGATAACATATGTTAGCCATTTTTTAATAATAATATATGGAGATTAAAGGAATTAATTATCATTATAATATAGATCTTGTGATATAATAGTGCATCTGGTAGAAAAAAATCATCTTCATTTCATAGAGAAATATATGAAGTGTGAAATGGTGAAGTAACCACTAAAGTATAAACTTGTACTTATGAAATGGAATGAAATCAAGTAGACATATATTCACATGAAATGTCATCAACCAAAGGGAAGGGATCCTAGGAAAAAAATTATATTCCTACAAATTCTTATTATTTCAATATCCTTTTTATCATACTTTTTTGATGCTTTTGTTTTCGTTAACCTTATTTGGATCATCCAGTTTCTTGTGATTAATGTTCTCTATCACTCTCAATAAAAAACTAGGTGACATATTTCTCCTCCATGTTCATGTTTTAATTTCCCACTTATTTTATAATTATCATAAATAAAGTTATGTTATTATTCTAGATGAACATTTTCCATCCATTTCTCTCATACTAAGTGGATATTTTATTAACACTTTTATGATGTTAGTTTTTTTAAAAAAATTTAAATATAAAACCCTTGATTACTGAGATCAATTATATATTGTGAGTATGTAATTTATTTAAGGTGGGAAGTATGCTACAATATGAAAATCATAAATGAATAACATTTTATTGGATAACATATGTTAGATGAAATACTGAGTTATCTTTCTCTATATGCAAGACTGAGTTTTACTGAACAACAATATACTATTAATATTTTCAATTAACATGAAGTTAAAATATATCCATTTAAATGGAGGATTTTAATAGGATTTAATAACTAATGAAAATATATTATTTAAACATATTTATGGGTTATATATTTATTATAATTAGTAATAAGTATCATTTAAAATAAGAAGAAATGTTTTCTGAAATCGATATTTTTTTAAAACACAAATTAATAATGCTTTGGAAAAATAATTTATAAATAATTTTTACTAATTTAAGAAACTTTATTTTAAAAAATAAATATAAACTTATAAATTATAATATAAAAATTATTTTAGGGTAATTTTTATGTATTTTGTTGAGAAGTTTAATTTTTTTCATGATTAATGAAAATACTAAATTTTAATTTTAAATATGATTTTCATTTAAAAAATTTATAATGATAAATTATATTTTAAATTTTAGTTAAATTAACATGAGTTAAATTATACATATATTAATCCATTTATGCTATTTGAATCAATTTAATATTAAAATTTGATGCAAAACATTATAATCTTTTGAAAATTTTCACTTTCAAAACTCACCGTCTTATCATATCTGCGAGATTAATTTTAAATAATGTTTTTCCACTTTCGTAATTTTTTTTTGGAAAAGTGAATTAAATATTTTGAATCATAATAATTTATAATTTATAATAATATCTGCTAAATTTTTGAGAAAAATAATAGTGAATGTAGTAAAAAATAATTAATGAGGTTAAAGTACTAATGAATATATATGTTAGGTTAAACTAGAATGATAAGTTTGAAAATAACCCAAAATATTATTGTAATTTTATTTAATTTTTTTTATTTTGACCATTTCTATGAAAATATAAGATATATGAATATTAATTTCAAATTTCCTATGAATATGACCCATATAATAAGTTATATAAAGAAAAAAGAAAAAAGGTACATTTTTTGAGTTTTAAAATCAATAATTCCTTAGGATAGAGAAAAAACAACATATGTCTAGAAATAAATAATTTTTTTAGATATAAACAATTATTTTATCCAGATAATTTATTTTAATTTTTTATATATCAAATAATTATATTAAATTCTTAAGAAAAAATTACACATTAGTTGATTAATTAATAATTTAATTAAATAAATGATTCTAATAATATTAAAAATGAATTCAAATGAATGAATTGTTACTTTCCCTTATTTTTCTAGTTGAATATATCTTATGACATATTTCTAAAAAATTTATCTTACTTCAATCATTTTTTTGATATTTGTAAATTAAATTATAATGAATACTCTAAAAATTGACATTAATGTTATTTTATGATACATTTTATTTTATTAACTAATTTAAAATTACAAAAAATCGTATCTTATGAAAAATTATTTTAATATATTAATAAATATAAAATATTTTCCATTTATAGACCACTTCACATTTTATAATGACCATATTGATCCCTAAATAGTAAAAACATTATAAGAATGGTTATGGTTAACAAAATATTTTTGTGGGTTACATGATCTTCTATTAAAATTAATTTCCAACGCACATGAGAATTTTATTTCAAATATTTATCATTTTTAGAATCACTGTTTTGAAATTATTTTAATAATTCTGACTTTAATTTAAACTTAATTGATAAATTACTTATGTCATAGAATTAGTTAGCATAGCGAAAATCCACAATTGTAAAAATAGGAAACATAGAAGTTAGGGGTAAAAATGTGTAAAAAATATGTTTAATTGTTTGTTGGAGGTTTTTATAGACCCTAAAGTCCTTAAAGGCATTTAATTATCTAATTTGGTCCCTCCATAGTCAATATTTACCACATAATAGTGAATACTTCTGAGAATTTATAAGAATTCCACTCCTCCTGATCTAAAAACGGGCACTCACTCCCCTCACTTACTCACTAATCTAAAGCTATTTAGATCATCCAAACACCTCAAAAATCACTCCCCAACTTCTCTAACCTCTTCCTATAATCCTTATTTTTGGAATAAATCCAACATTTGATGTATTTAATGAAAAACTAAAGAAGATACGCAAATACGAAGTAACATTCATTAACAAGTGAATTTATTTTATTTCCTTGTCCACCTCCTAAATTTTCTGTTATACCATGATTACATAATAACATATGTATATTCCATATAATAATTTTTTTATGTTATGGGTAAAACCTAGAACAACACAAACTACCATCAAATGAGTTTTGAAATCATCATTCGTGTGTACATCAAACTACCCCCTCGTGAACTGGTGTCATTAATTTTTCCATTACTATATTTCATGGTTGTGTATTATGATGAATATAAAGTGTAAATATGATATTTATAAACTAACCATAAATAGGGATATTATATATCAATATATATATATATATATATATATGATATTTTATTCTATTATATAGCAGACTTGATAACGTCGCTTGTGTGTACAGTGGACTACTGCTCCACGAATCAATGTGATTCATCTTTCACTAACGCTTCTAAAAAAGGTGATAATGTTATGTTTAATGATTACATGTGATATAAATGACATAATTATGATATTAATGGAATATTTATTATTATTTAATGATAATATATATATATCATTTTATTTTATTCCTTTTCAGTCAAGAAAAGATTGTAACTGCGTTTGGGTATGTGTGGACTACCACCTACACGAAGTGATGTGTCTCTATTTCATCACAAAACTAGATGGATGAAATATATAAGTATAAAATGTGATATTAATTATATTAATATCATTATATTATGGTGATATATTACTTACCTCCTTTCCATAATGATCAGTGGGAAATAGAAATGTTACTTATGCGTAGGTACACCCAACCATCTTCATGATCATAACATACTATATTTTTCATAACCATGATTAATGATTATTTTAAAATGTACAACAAATTAAATATATTACAATTATTTCATGATAAATATTCTATATTGGATATATCTATATAATATGCATAATAACTGGAACGTTTATTATGAAACACACCTGAGAAAATAAGAAATTAACATCCAAAGCAATAAAAATAATGAAATATTGCTAACAAAGTGGTAATAATTTTTTATAGTAGGACCATATTTGATATAATGAAAATTAATATGGTTCTTTTTTATGTAAATAACTTTTTTGAAAAAACTATACAAGATTTTATAGAAATTTTAACAAAAAAGAAGCACATGGTAAGGGATTTTTCCTCAATTTACATTCCATTGAGACCAATTTGTTACTATACACAAATACAATTTTATGTAGTGTATATACTACCCCTTTAATATATAATATCTTGATTAATTATTACTTAATATAATTTTATGATTTAATTATATTTTTCTCATCCAACTATATTTGAATTGAATTTTACTATGTGGTAAAAGTTATTGTACGATCTCATTTTCTTACGTGATTGTAAACGTGCACTTGACAAAATCACTTTCCTGTAATAATTATTCATTAGAAATTAAATTTCAATAAAATATAAATATTCTTCTATTATTGATATTATTATTTCCTAAACCATATTCCATCTTTATATATGGTGTTATTCTTTGAAATTTATTTGATTCATTGGGGAAATATTTATAAATCCATATCCTTAACTCAAAATAGATATTTGATAAGGATCATTATTTATGAAAAAATATATTATACTATATATGAGAAATGATTTTAAAATTCAATAAAAATATTGTCAAATAGTTATTTAATTCCCCTCAATGCATCACTTTTCTCACGAGATGAATATGTTGGCCAAGTCAGATGGGGTTTTACTGAGTTGGTTTAATCATTCTTGAGAATTGATCTTGATGGTAAAGGTATCATGGTCCTTGGAAACATTATTTCCAATAATTAATCATTTCACACATTTAATATATTCTCTATGATATTATCCATTAATTCGTTTCATTCTTATTTTATTGATTAAATAAAATATTTTTTCAGTTATTTACCTTTCCATATTGATTATGCCTTATCAATTTTTTTAAGTAGAATGTTTTCTTAGTTATTTAACATGTAATGTTAATTATTAATATTTATTTATGTTATTTTCTACTATACACAACCCTTAATGATCATTTTTAATAATCCTTATTTAGTTTTTTATCCCAAGAATATGAAGAAGAGATATTTGAATCAGTTTTCAAGGAGACAGTTTATTAGCTTTTGTTATATGTTATGTTCTATTGTTAATTACCAATGTAAAATGGGTACCATGCATATATATAGTTCTTGAAAACAGCTAAAATAATTAGTAATTTTGGATTCAATCTAATATAAATATTCCTTTTTAATAATGTAAGTCATCAACTTCGAGCTACTAGGGTTGGTGTTGCTACATCAACACTCCCAAGGGAAATTATTTAGACATTCACAATCTCTTTACAAACCATCAAGAAGTGTTTTAATAGATGAAAGTGAATGTAATAGGTATAAGCAAACGTTTCATAAATTTAAAATATGGTGTTATGATTTTATACATTCTGTAAATTGTTTTTACTTCATGATTAAGTGGTTTCTAAGTATAATTATTGTTACTTAAACTATGGTTTTTAGTTTTAGTTAATTGATAGAACCCAGAAGAACTATGTTAATTATAATTATGATAGAAAATGTAATAATTTTATATCTAATTAATGACATGTTATGGGAGGTTTCATGTAAAATATCATATCTATAATTACAAAACATTCTCGAGATATGAATCATACTAACCTTAGAAATGAAAAAATGAGGAAACAAAGTTGTTTTTAAGTAACAAAAACCATATTTTAGTTATTTTTTCTAATACACCAAGTTTCAAGGAGTGGATCATCATCCTTAAAAATATATCTTTTGTTCTCTTATTTTTAGAGAATGAAAGTATCATTTTCCCATCTATATTTTAAAGGTGAAACTAATCAATGGTGGACACTTATCAATAAAATGTGGAAACAAGATGATATTTACTCTAGAGAGTGGTGGGAGTTTAAGATATCATTTCTCACTAATTATTTTCCTTATATTATTTATAAAAAGATATAAAATAAATCCCTAAAGTTAAAATATAAGGATGATGAAATTTTCAGTACATATGAGGAAAATTTTACAAGACATGCAAGTTAGGCTTTTGGTATTATCATCCAACCAAAAATCAAGGTTGATCAATTCATGAGTTGATTAAAACACAATATTATTATGGGGTAAACTATAAGGTGAATATGGTAGATATTAATTTTTGTGATTATTCTAACAAGGTAGGAGAAGATATTGTAGTTAACCATATATCTTAGTGGTTTGATACGAAAAGAAATATGGAATTTAAGGGAAACTCTAAAAACCCTAGATAATGGAATATTGGATTTCCATTATGATCTATGTGTGGAATAAAACATGAAGGAAATTTTTTAAAAGGAACTACTAAATGTTTTATGTGTTGAAATTATTGTTATAATGTGGTTGAATGTCTAATTTAGGGGAGGTAGGTAGCTAACGATGTGAACAGAGAGAAAACATTACAAAATAAACCACTTACTCTCAATTGTTTCAAATAATAATTTTATGGGAATTATGCGAATCAATTCCCCAATTAATGGGACAAATTATATGATAGAACAAAATATCCTTTGAAGAAAATGAAAATATTAAAGCTTATGATATCACTAACGATGAATTCAATCATGATAATTAGGGACCACACATCCTCCACTCCATAGTTTGGAGTTTCTTGATTTATTTTGTTTGAAGGAGACAAATGAAAATACTTTTATTCATAATTTGATGTAACTTTATGTGATTCTAGGAATTTATTTTATCTCTCTACATAGATTCAAAAATAAAAAAATAGCATTTGGTATTATTAATCATCTTTTAAACATATATAAGTACAAGGATGAACCCAAACTTCTAATAGAAAAGTATTTAGTCAATAACTGGAGAGTATTTAAGTAATAAAGTTTGAAAATTATTTTTTAAGAATATATGTCTCCATGTAAGACTAACTTTAGACTTATAGATGACATCACATGTTTGTGAATTTATGGTTGATAAAAAGTTAAAAGTCATTATAACCTAATATATGGTTTAATGAGATGGGATTTTATCAAGATCATGTATACTTTAAGAGACATTTATGGAAATAAAACTCTTTAGTTTTTTATATATTTTAGTTCAAATGTCATTTGATGATTATTGCCTTTACATTTTATGGGCATAATATTAAAGGTGTTTGTATCCTTTAGGTTTTATCTTTTCATTTATGTTAATATGGTTAGGGGTTATTGATAATTCATAATATTGTAGGAATTATATGAAAATAGTTTTTAGAAAAGTACAATGCTCATGATTGATAAGAACTCACCACATCTAGAAAGGATACGAGGCATGAAACCACAATTGAATGGTGACAAGGGTTTATCACCAACAACTGATGTACATGAAAGATTATTTCTAGTTGGGAAACAATAATATAAATTTTTGTTGAGTGTATATATCGGTTCTCAAAATGTGAACAAGTTAATTCTGTGAGAGAAAAATACTAACAGGTATATGACAACCAGCCCCACACAAAAATGGAAATGGGAAAATAACACCACATATTTTGTTATCAGACTCCCTAAAACATATAAAATGAATAATGTTATATTGGTTTTTATCGATTTCATTACAAAGCTATTAGAATTCATTTATATCGGAGTATAATTCTCTCTATATATAGTCACTTGGAGGTACATTAAGTAAGTGGTTAGGGTCCATGGAGTACCACATTCTATTGTATCTATTGGGATCCAATGTTTACCTTGATGTTTTGGATATGTCTTTTTCCAGATCGTGATACATAATTAAGTTTTAGAGTTATTTGTCATCCTCAATCACATATAGAGTATAATAAAATAATTCTAACCCAAGAGTATGTGTTTATGTATTTTATATATATATTAAAGTTTGATGGGATCAACACCATTATCCCATTGAGTTTTCTTAAAATAATTGATTCCACTTGAGTGTTCAGATGGATCATTATTCATATTCCTTTTGGAAAGAGATGAATAAATACTACATACTAAGATGATGTTTGAGAAATATACCTATTATGACCTATGATGGCTGAGGAAATGATAGATAATGTAATATTTATTAAACAACACATCAAGGCATCTTAAAGTTGACATATTAGTTATGTTGAAAATCATTGGTGTGATATAGGGTTTGATGTTTGTGACAAGGTGTTATTTTAGAATTTATACATAGAAGAATGTAATGAGAGAAGAGGATAATAAGTCCTAGTTATATAAGCCCCTTCAAAAATTTTATTGCATGACCATATATTATCTCTTAGCACCACCATCGAATGTCTCTCTATTTCATGATTTATTCCCTGTATCTCTCCTTAGGTAGTACATACCAAGTTCTTTATCTGTATTGAACATAGTGGTTATAACACATGAGATATATATTTCTTATGATTAATAACCAATAGATATTCTAGATTTTAGAAAGAATGTTCTATGAATCTAGACCACAAACATGGTCAATGTTTTGTGGTGAAAAACCCAATTTGAAGAAGCTATGTGGGAAATTGAGGATATGATAAGGTAGAAGTATATTCATTTATATGTATTCGAGTGATAAATTTAAAGGGATAAATTTACATTATGGGGGGTATAATGTACCTCCACAATATTTTTTTAAATTTCTATTTGAATGGATTTAATTTTTTCAACAGTTTGTGTTATAAGCAACATAGAAGCTTAACGAATCATGATATACTATTAATATTATTATTTAAACTTGATCTCTATAAAATAGATATTAAAAATAGAGGAATAAATTATAATATTTTTTAAATGTTGTATAATGGGTTTATGTAAATAAATTTTAATTATAAAAACTACATAACAATTATTAAAGACTTTTTAGGTTTCAAAAATACCATTTTCTAAAACAAAGTCTTTATTTTTGTGAAAAGATAATAAAATTAATTTTTTTAATGTGTAGAATGTTTATTTGACCATATGAACTCATTTTTTGGAATATATAGGACAAAATTGATTTTGAGTGAATTTTTTGGGAATTTTATGCAAAGAATAATCTTTTTCTTGATTAGTAAAAATACTAATTTTTATTGAAAACTGGATTTCTCGTTTAAAGAATTAGAAATCAATATTTTATTTAAATATGAATAAAAAAGTAAAATTAGTGAAATTATATATTAAATAATCCAATTTATTTCATTGGAATCAATTTTATATTAAATGTTCATATTAAATATTTATATACATAAAAAGATTGTCTCTCTAGAAATCTATTTTTTTTCACATCTATAGGTTTAATTTTAAATTAAATTTTAGAAATATAGTGAAATTTTTTAGAAAATTCAATTAATTATTTTTAATCAGAATAATTAATATTATATAATAAGTTAAATTTATTTTCTGGTCAAAATTAACTCTAAAATTATAACTTTTTTTACCTATGTTAAGGTTTAGATGGGTTTATTGAGCAGTTAATCTAAAATTATAATTGGTAAAATGTAATATATACTTTCCCAAATATTATATTATAGACACATATCCACTATATATCATCAATGTTTTGTGAATTAGTAATTTTGGATCCGTGTTCTATGTTTAAAACATGTTTTCACCTTTTTCTTTTAAAAAATTCTTAGTGTTTCATCTCCACCACTTATGAAAAACCACTCCCATAATCGGATATTCACAATTCTAAAATCATTTATTTCTGCTAATAAATAGAAAAAGTCCATTATTTAATTCATTATAAACTTTCCAAAGGCCTAGGATTGATTCAGAAACCCATATATGAAGGTTTTTGTTTTAAACTTAAAGTGGTTCTCCAAAGAAAAGGTACAATCCTTTACTATACATTTTTCAGTTTTTCATCTATAAATTTGAAAAATATTATTCATTGATGAGGATATAATAAAAAATTTATCTAAAATATTCATATATTTTATTATGTTAATTGTATCACCCCCATCAATATTATCTTCCATCATGTGAGAAATGAACCTCTCAATCATGTGTTTGATGTACTACAATCGTGCTAACTGATGCATTTTTTCTTCCATAACCTCATATTACAAAAGGATATAATAATGAATTTAATATATATATATATATATATATATATATATATATATTATGTTTTTGAAAAAATTATACTTCTTTAATTAGAATATCAAATACAGCTTTATACGATCTATTTAATGAGAATACTATAACGTTTATCGAGTTTATGGAAGACTACATCCTCATAAAGAGACGAGATTCATTCATCACATATAATTTCAAGAGGAGATAATAATGATTGTTTTAATAAAAATAATATATATATATATCGTATAAAAATGATTATTTAGAGGTAATATATTATTAATATTTATTTCTTCTCATCTATTAATAAAATGGATACAACATTAATGCATACGTAAGGATTACCGTCTCCATTAATAGTGTATTTAATTATATATCTCTAACACTAATGGATTTATATAAATATTTATATAATGGGTATTTTTTAGATTTATATTATGGTTAAAATTTTTGATATTTTGGAACTATGGAAAATATAAAAGGACACAGAAAAGTAAATCAAATCATACATGAAAAGCGAAAATGTTATAACCAAAAACATGATTTTAACAAACAATTGTTAAAAAATTAGTAACAAAAGGTAATAATTAAATCATATATGGTATGATAAAAATGTTTATGATTATTTAATTTCTTTATAATATACATTTATTTATTAAAATTTAATATTTAAATATTATGAATGAAGTTCTGACTTAAGTTAATGGATTTTTATCTCACTTTTAATTCTATGGGACACATGCCTTATACACCACCTGTTTATTTTGTGTGGTGTATATACTGAATATTACTTTATTTCATAATCATTATAATTTTAATTATGGGGAGTAAATATTTGTCTAAATTTATTTATTTTTTGGGATTTCTGATTCCAAAGTTATCAAAGTGGAAAAAATTGTATCTTACAATCTCATTGTAAATTTCGAATATTTATGATTAAGTATCTAACGATGAAATCTTATCATATGAGTATTAGAGAAATCATTTATCTAGTCAATTATTTATAATATATTTTTTCCTTTAATTTTCATCTACATACTCAATATTTCATTATAATGTTTTTGAAAAAATATAAATATATATCTATTTTCTGTCAAAAACACTTCCATCTCAATGTTTTCAAAAAAATGTTTTAAAGAATGTTTTCACTATTTTACATGGATATTTTAATAAATTTTTTACCAATGTTTTAATTTTTACAAAATTGTTTAAATGGAATATTCTTGTCATTTTTTTAACAAGGATCTTTTTTACTTTTAACCAAAATTATGGAAGGAGTATTTATTTTAACATGTATGATAGGAATTTGTTTCACCATATGGTCTAATATATTATATGAAGCATCTTTTAAATGTCTTAAATTTATTCTAAAAGGAAATATTTACCTCAATATTTGGTATTTTTTGAGATTTTAAAGAAGTGATATCAAATGGTAGGGTAATTTTCCTCTTGAATCATTTAATGATCATTTTTTTTATTATTTATATGGATTAGTGAAAAAAACCATTTGTGTTGCTTATTTTTTAATGGTGATACGATATAATGGTACAATAATTATTCATTATTATTATGATTTATGTTTATGATTATGATAAATATAAGGTTATTAATGATGTTTCCTTTTAAAATATTATATTATGATCAATGTTTTATGATCATGTGTAATTAAAATGTATTGATTTTGAGACGAGTGAGACCTATATCTTCCAATAATAACTTACGTAATTTTTTATATCTCATGATACAATGATGAGAAACATGATGATGCGATTGATCCTCTATAGGAAACATGTGATGTTCTTAATCCAATATGGGAAATACAAGATGAATCCTAATACATTATGAAATGGTAATCATGTGATAGTGAATGATATCTTATGAAATGGAAAAATGTGTTGATTATTAATAGATTATGATTTTGTGCTTTCAAATGTTATCATTATAATATATAGTGATTTTTATACTTATAATGGTTCTACACATTTATGACATGAAAATCTGGTACATGATTGATTTATGATGACTTCTCACTCTTAGGGTTCATTTATTTTGAAGGGATAATGTTTTTTTCAATGAATTATGTTTTTGATCCATGAAAGATTGGGTATGATGTTTTTAAAATAAATTTATAATATCATACCCTTGTTCTTGTCTTATTATTTCTCATAATCACAAGTTGGAAGCTTGTATATTTACAATTACTACGAATTAGAGTCCCCTTGTCCTTATATTTAATTCTCCCTAGTAAATGAATAATTGTTTATGTATTTTTGGTACTTGAAGAATACTAAATGTGATTATTTTTAGGGTAGATGATTAATATATTTCAAGAAGTAAGAATATTGTGTATCTAGTATCTAAGGAGACTAAAGATTATAATCATCTGATTTATATTTGTGAAATTTATTGAATAACTATATATTATGATGTAAGATCAATATACAAAAATAGTGGGTCGTTATACATAACCACAAACTCATAATTCACATTCTTTGTATAGACAACTATGTTTTGAATTTTTTCCTCCTTCACATTCAATAGGTGATGCCTAAACTAGTAATAAATCATCAAAAAGTTATGAGAAATGTTAAGCAGATTAAACATGTTATTAACATGAGGAAACAAATAATTTCTCTTAACAATGATGTTATAAAGGTATTTATAATAAATGTAAATTCTCAGTGAACCATCCTTTATTTTAACGAACCAAATAGTATCACCCATAGGTGATTTTCTAGGTAATATGAAACCCTTATCAAGAAATTTTTTAAATTTATTTTATAATTTAAAAAATCATACTAAAACTGTTTAATTACAGGTTTTGGAAATTATCTTATAATCAAGAATTAAATGAATAGTAAATTCAACCTCCACATCAGAAATTTATTACGGAGAATCATTATGAAATAATTACAGTTTTCATTGACTAATAGATCTTCACTATTTTGAATAGTATCTTTATTTTCAATAATATCTGTATGATGAATTTTAATTTCATATTTTATCAGTTTCTCATCTTATTGATAACTTATCAATGGTATAAATTCTTTATTATATAGAAAATGAAACTCATTATGAATAATTTCTTCTTCAATTATGAAATAATTCAGGGCATTATAAAATAAAATCCAATCGACTCCCATAATATCTTCAAACACTATGATTGGTAAGACAACATAGTTTGTTGGAAAAACCATTTTATAGATAATAATAGAAATATTTTTATAATTTATTGTTTCCTTTATACTACCCCGAGGATTTTTTACCATGAGTACTATTTATATTTTTTGAGAAGGTATTTCCATTTTACATGAATGGTTTTGAAACAGAAATGAATTTTTGGATCCTAAAATAAAAAAAACATTGGAATTATATAATTGGATAGGGAATATACCTTTCTTCTCTTCAATTCTGGGTTCTACATCTACTATAATAGTGGTAAAAAAAATTCTCACCCTATTCCATTTACGATTTTATTGATATCCACTTTAAGTGACTATCTTTAAACAAGAATTATCATAATGAAGTAACTAATTTAAATTATTTTTGTATTTTATAACTATATGTTTTTCAATTATTATTCTGATCAAAACTTGTTTTATTATAGTCAAGATCCATATTACTAAGGTAACCACATTAGTAACATTTTATTATTTCGAAAAAAAATATTTTGCATTTTCTTACCAAATTTGGAACAATTAGAAAGACTGACATCTATATTTCTTGGATGATTGTTTTTCCATTTCTTGAAATGTAGATCACTTCTTTTTTATGTGTTCATAAATTACATAACTTTTTGAAAATTCTATCCCAAATTTTTCATCACTACAATAATTTTCCTCATCCATTTTAAAATAAAGGGCAGATAATTATCTTTAAAAACATGGTCTAATAACTATTTGAAATTTTCCAATTTTTATATATTCATATTGAATTAAATTTTGTTTATACATGGAAAATCATGTAAAATATCTTTTATAAGAAAACACTGAATCATTATTTTCTTAAGTTCCATAAATTTCCCTTATATTAATTGTTAAATAAACATAGAGAAATACATCTAAAATAAATGTTCATTATATAATATCCACTACTTGGAATCAATATCATCCTTTTAATTATTATTTTTAATCAAATACCACTACAAAAAAACCCAACCTTCAAAATTATCCTTAATAATATTTATATATTTTTTCTTATATCCCAAAAGATAAAATATTTTCTCTAATGCATTTTTTCATCCTTAAAATTTCACTATATCTCTTGTTCCACCAAAATCTAGAGGGTGATACTTCAGGAAATGGTCTACTATATACCTGTTTCTATATTGTGAATTTTTTTGATCTCCTTAAATGGTTCCACTATTAATACTCTATTAAATCATCATTAGAACATCAAAAAATATAATATATTTAAACCATTCTAGGTAACAAATTATGAAGGTTACTTGCACTTGATGCCTTCATACATAAATTTCCCAGTTTACCATCTAAAAACATTAAAATTATATAATGATTATATGAATAAACATCTTAATTTTTAAAAAATATGTCATTGTAATATGGAAAAAAATTTAATATCTTAATATTGAATTTTAATATATTTATAACCCATAAAGGTATCAAAATATTTCTATGATATTAACCATCTTGTATTGTAACATAAAAACCAATAAATATAAGTTTAATATAAAGTATTTCACATTTTTAAATTCTTATTATTATTTTGTTTTATATTTTTATAAAAGTAGGAAACATAATAAATAAAAAATTAGACACTTCCACATAAGGTATATTTTTATTGTTTAAAAACAAGACTATATTTCTACATCATTGTTTTATTTTAGAAACCATTATTTAATTTTAGAAAAACCTAAATTAATATGTTTTTTACATTTTGATAGTTACTTATCATCCTTAAATCATTTATTTTTTTGAATACTAGAGGAGAATGAAAGTCTTTTTAAAGGATAGAAAAGTAATTGAATCCCATTAGTCTTGTAAAAACAAAAAAAAACCATCTATTTTTTTGTAATTTTTTCCAATAAAATGGAAAAGTAATTAATAAAAAAATTCAACATATGAAAATAAACTGTTTCAAAAATTAAAAATGTAAGAACCCATTCTTTAGCATATTAAAACTAAGAATACAACTTGAGTCATGTGGGAACCGTTCAAAAACAATTCTTTGATAAAAATCCTTTAATCTTTACAAGTTCATAATCTTCCTTTACATTAAGAAAAGACAATATCACTACAAAAACCACTTTGAATGTATAATATTGGTATCCTGGTGCCTCAAATTCATAAACCTATTTCACTCATGTTTAACCATCATTAAATTAAAATGATGACTAGTTCATTCTTTTAGAGTAACTAATCCAAACTTCTAACTCATTTTCACCCTTTAAAACTAAATCATTATCAAATGAAATATAGATCTATAGCAAGATTTGTAACACCCCATGCTTCTATGGTACGCTTCTCATTGAATAATACAGTAGTGTGTATTGTACGCAACTTCGAGTTCTATCACACACACCACAACCAATCAAAGTAGCCGTTATGAATAGTAATATCCACTTTTTGACATTCTATAAATTTTATCTATCAAAATGGACTTCATTTTTGAATTTGGAATATCGAAAATAGCCTAGGGTGAAATTTTGGTACTTTTCGGATAACTTTTATATTTTAATGAATAGTGAAAATTACTAAATTTTAATTAAAAACAATTATTTTAATGAAAATAATTAATTGTGATAAATTACGAATTTGAGTGGTTTTAAAGTATATTTAGAATATATTTTTACCATTTAATACAATTTTGGTAATTTGACATAATTTCACAATTAAACCGGACATAAACATGTATCAATCTTTTGATAAGTATTATATCTTAAAAACACGCTTTTTGTTTTGACAGGGGGAATTGATTTTAAATTAATTTTTTCCACTTCTGTGTTTTGAATTTGAAAAAATGGATTCCATATTTTGAATCAGGATGTCCAAATTATGTAAATAGGTAACTTTTATTTTTAGACATTTTGAATAATTATTTTGGTAAATTTTTTTTACCATGGTTAAACGGTAAATCCGGTAAATAAGGGTAAAAAATAATATTATAATAATATAAAATTACCCTAAAACGTGTCCTTATTTTATTTTTTGATACATGTACAAACATGGGTATCTTTGGGTTGATTTTGGGACCCCATGGAGCCACTTGTAGGTGATAGGGACACTTTATATTAATTATGTTAAAGTAAATACAAAAATGACAAAAGCTTATATATTTTAGAAAAACAACTTTTACATAGGGTTATATATGTTATATTTTTTATTATAAATATTCATTAGAAATATAAAAATATTTCCTAAATAATGGTATTTTATTTATAATTTTTCGACATTGAAAATGTAAAAATATATATGACTAAATAATGATGCAATATTTTCCTTATTAATGAAAGAATCAAATAATTGATATTAGAAATTGTACAATAAAAATAATTTGAAAGTTTTGATGACATGAAGTAATTTTATTGGTTAATATGACATTTTAGGATTGCTTAAATTAATTTGGTTCGAATTAATAATGTTGTTAATACTTTAACAAAAATAAATTATTGAGTAGGGTCAAAATTGATATAAATGAGTTTTTAGAACTAATATTTTATTATTAATTTATATTATATTCCTAAAAATCTAAGGTTCATCCAAAAGACTTATATAATTATTGGTTTATCATTAATTGACCACTTTTGGGTCGCTTGGATGTATATATTAAGTTTATTAACTATATAATATAAAAATACAAAGTGACAATGTAAGTGTCAAATTAAATAACTAAGAGTTAAAATTAAAAGATAAGGTTAATATAATGACCCAAACCTGTCTAAAATATATTCGATGAAAGGATTTAGACCCATGAATACCTTATAATTTGAATAATCCACTTTTGATCCATTAGAAACGGAATATTATTTTATTAAAAAATAATACTTTAAGTTTTTTCTAAAGAGCCCTTCACCCCTCCTATAAAAGGGCACTCCCCCTTCTCATTAATTCACACCTTAAAATCCATTTTATTAGCAAAAATCTTCACAAATATCCTCCAAAATTCCTTCACTTCATCCTAGAGTCCTTAGTTTGATCATAAAGCCAACCTAATGATCCCTTTTGATCAAATCAAATGGAAGAACCTGAAGAAGAGATAACGTCTTCACCCCCCTCTTTAAAGTTCCTTTCTTCTTCAACTTATTCATTACATGTTATTTAAATTCTAAAATAATAACTCCAGTATATTATATATACTTTTATGTTATTATAATTATGGAACAAACAAATTCATTATTCTATGCATCCCTTGAATGACATGTCACCATACGTGCGTACGTAAGACCTACCGTCTCCACGTTGTGGTGTAATTGTTATTCAGTATAATATTATTTAGATGGGTATAATAATGATGTATAATTCATGTAAATGATAAATATAACATGATAATGATTCTTTCTATATCATATAACATCCAATTATATATTATTTTAATATCAAAATAATGATATTGTCGCTTGTGCGTACGTACAGATTATCATCTCCACGAACGCGATGAGATTCATTCCCCATCGTATCCATTCAAGAATAAATTTTATTGGATGATTAAAAATAATAATTAAGGACTTAATATCATTCTGGATATGAGTATGATACAACCTATCCATAATTAAAATGGCTTATATAAAAGAAAACGAGTAAGTTAACACCCAAAACGACGATAATACTATGATTTTCTTAACAAAGTGATGTTAAAAGATCAGATATGATATCATATTAACATATATGATTATTGTATGATTAAATAACAACTATTTAAACATTATAAAAGATTTTAACCTACCATCAACCATGGAAATGTACAAGGTAAGGGGTTTTCATCTCACTCCTTATTCTCGTGAGATTCATGCCACATTTACACTATTACCTTTTGTGTGGTGTACGTACTGCCCATAATTGTATTCTTTATGTAATAAACTTTAATTTATGTGTATTTACATATTCATTGTATGATACCTCTTTCATGGGGTGTATGTTTTGTAAGTTACCGAATTGGTAAGGGTTAATTTCACAATCTATTTATTATCCGAGGTTGTTTTTACGTAAGTATCTACTGGGACATATTTATTATCCATTTCCATGTTTTATGAAAGAGTTTTCAAAGGGATTGTTTTAATGAACTTTTTATTAAAACATCATTTCAAATGTATTAAATATTTATTCTTCTAAATCTTTCTCTTTAGTGTCTATGTCTTCAAAATGGGTTTTAAGGATTTATTTATATGGACATGAATGTTTTTAAAAGTGTTAATTCCTTTCAAAAGTTTCAAAGTGGTATGAGAAACTTTGATTCAAAAATTTCTTTAAATGACTTATTTTCTAAATTTTGTGACTTTTAAATGTTTTCATCAAAAATGGGTATTTCTCTCAAAGATATTTACAAATAATTTTCATCAACGTCAAAATCCTTTAATGGATTTTAAACTTGTTTTGAAGTTGATTTATCATGATAAAAATATTCCATATTTTGTTGAAGGTTTTTTGATATTTTTGACTATAGATGTGTTATTTTTATACCATTAATGGTTTATGTGTAAAGTATTGACATTTCGTATGCTAGTTTTAATAAGAATGTTTATGATATGTTTAGACCTTTTCATATGAGGAATGTATTGGACTTAGTAAGTGACGGGTGGAGCCCACTATAGCTCCTCGATGCAATGGTAGGTCTTATGAGACAACTAGACAAGGAATTGGGCGAGGCCCTTTCCCAATTTGATTTATGGTTTTGGCCGAGGCCTTAATCATTTTAGACATCTTGGTGGAGGCCTTGAAAAAATGTTTCAGAATGTCCGGTATTATACATTCCCTCATTATGGAAATAATATTGATGGCTCACGGGGTCATTCGACTTGTAGAATACCCATGATTATGTTTTATTATGGCATTACTTACTCATCTCATATTCATTCCATAAAAGTATTCATGTTTATTATTGGTAAAGTCGTGTGGTTTCAATTATTTACCATGCTTAATATTTATGTCATTTTCCACTGTATTACTTAACCTTACTGAGCGTTTGAGCTCACCCCTTTCAATATTTTATTTTTCCCAGTATATGAAGAAGGTAGTTATGAGTGACCTGCATGCATAATATAGGAGGCTTGGATGCTTCTAATGAAATATATTTTTGTTGTATTTCTCTTCAAGCTGTAAAGTTTAACATATGTATGAATCTTCTTTCCAAGGCTACTAAACTGATCGGTCTTTCGAGACATGATTTCCTTGTGATCATGTCAATGTTATGTAATAATGCACCAACTTTGGGTAACTAGGGTCGGGGTGTTACAGTTGGTATCAGAGGAAGTTTAGTACAAACCATGGAAACTAGATTTAGATAAACTCTGATTAGAGCACATAGCCCTAAGATAGACAATGAGGATTAGTATAGAAGAACTTCCAAGAATTTTGGTATTGTAGAGATTTTGTGAGTTTTATGAGCAATAAATCTCCATCTAGATACGCGTAGGTTGAGGCGGATCTGGCACAGATGTACCTAGGGGTAAAACCCAAAAACACCACTTTGAGCTAGACTCGAACGGGAACTGGTGCACGACAACCAGCCTTGCTGCACTCTTGGTTATGACACTCCCGGGGGATATGATTAGGATAATTCTCATTTTCTTTACAAACCATTATGAAGGGTTTATGAGTATATACTTCCTCAATGAAAACATTTTTTATGATTATGGAGTATGTCCATAAACTGTTCGATTTACATTAGGTATTTTATAAGTTTGGAATTATGTATTTTGATTCATAAACTAATCTAGTTTATGCCATTGTTTAGAAGTGGAACCTAGTAGAAGGAATGGAAATCGTATCAGTGCACATACCCTATATAGGGATTTCCATCCTACTCAAGAAAATTATAGTGGAGCTGGTGATGCAACTGGTTCTGATCAGCTAATCACCATACTGGGAAAACTCACTCAGGTTATGAATAATAACCTTACCCGTATAGAGCACCCTGATTCACAGCGTGGAGGATCAATGTTAGATCAATTCATGAGGCAAAAAACTCCAACATCCAATGGGAGTACAAATCCATTAGTGGCTGAGCAATGGATAAACTATTAGGAGAAAATATTCCATGCTTTGGGGAGTAGCGAAAGGGAAACAATTGTTATGGTAGTTTACCGCCTCACTAGAGATACTGACCAATGGTGGTCCTTGATTCAAAATACAAAGGAATTTGATGAAGTGTCAAATATAGAATGGATGGAATTTGAAGATATTTTCTTAGAAAAATACTTTCCTCGTGACCATCGAGCAGATATGGAAAGGCAGTTTTTGAGTCTTAGGGAAAAGGAGGATGAGAATGTCGAGAAGTATGAGGCTAAATTTTCCAGGTTAGCGAGGAATGCTACAGATTATATACGTAACCCAAGAAGTAAGATTGATCTCTTATTTTATCGGTTAAACCCATTTCACCATTGATCATTAGTATCAAATTCCTTTTCATTATACGAAGATATTGTCTTGTGTGAAATCAAGACAGAAAAGGAATTCTCTAAGTCTTAAGACGTTAAATCAAAGAAAGAGAAGAAGAGATCTGATGAACACTCTGGGAAAGGAAATGAGGAAACATGGAAGAATGGAAGAATTAAATTTCCAATTGCGGAAGGAACCACCATGGTGCCTGTCTAAAAGGAAAAGGAGTGTGCTACAAATGTGGACAGAAGGGCCATATAGCTGGTAATTGTAAAGGAATGAAAGATGCTACCGATGTTGAATGCTATAATTGTAGAGAAATGGGGAATTACGCAAATGAATTTCCTAAGCGCCAAGAAAATGTACCTTAGAAAAGTCCAAGGGAACAAGGCTAAGCTTATAATATTACTACAGTTGAAGTTGAATAATTATTGTATTTGTGTTTTTGGATTCAAGAACTATATTCTGGTTATAAGAATAATGTGATATATATATATAAGGATTGTACTGCAGTACTATTTTATTGGTGACTTGATGTTATATAGTTCTAATAAAAGAGACTTAATAGTAAGATACACTTTTTTTAAAATACATGGTTTAAGGAAAGGTAATCCTTAATATGGTCCCGATAATGAGGCAGTGATTTTGGAATGATACATGATTGATTTGGATAAATTATATTGGATATCATTGAATACCTTGAAACCGATTAATGATTTTTATATTCCATCATTGTTGGAGTTTACAACATTTTTTAATAGAAGGCGTATATCCAATATTATATAAGGAATAAGGGACCATGAATGTAATCAATAATGTTTTAGGGTAATTCCGGATGTTGTAATGTTTTAAAAGAATACACGATGATGGTGTTCACATGTTATTATGTGGAAAAAATAATCTTCATTGTGTTTACCTTCCTTATAAATTTTGTACTTATAGAGAAGTATTTTGGATAATTCTAGTTTGAGATTATTTTTGGATATTTTTAAAAAGGACAACCTGCAGGTCGGGCGATAACCCATCACGTCGGACCAAGCTGCAGGAATCAAACTGACAACCATAGTGCGACAAGCCTTTATTACCTACCACTAGCCTACAAGAAGTCCCTGGTTATTAAAAAATATTTTTTTCATTATAATAGCTTGTGTTAATGATTGGAACCTTATACTATTAGGATAAATATAATATTTTTGAGTTCTATTATCTTTTGGAGTGAAAGATGAGTTTGTGGTAGAAATTAGTTGAAGGATGAAAACTCTAATTGTCAAGATGTATATATATATATATATATATCTTATTCTATAAAGAAATTAATTTTATAGGGATGGGATATTAAGACAAAAAATGTGTTATCCTAATACCTTATGTTTTTTTGAACTGATGATATTTTAAATCATCATTGATTGATGGCTTTGAGGCCCTCAATTCTACACTTGTTTATGATTGATGACCTCAATCACTCCCTATAAATATTTATGTTTTTCCTCCAATTATGTGTCTCTAATTTCCACCAATGTTCTCCAAATTGATATCATAATTTAGTGGTGACCCTTTCATTTCTCTTTTCCTCTTATTAAGACTAAATTTTATTAACCCAATTTTTGATGTGGGTTTTCCCATAAAGATATTTTCTATTTTCAACCATTTATTTTCGAAAAACAATTTCAAATTGCGAGGACACAATTTATTGAAGTAGGGGAGAATGTAACACCCCAAGATTTTACAGTACACTTCTCTTTGAAGAATACAGTAGCATGTGTTGTACGCAACTTCGAGTTCTAACACACACACCACAACCAATCAAAGTAGCCGTTATGAATAGTAATACCCACTTTTTTAAATTTTATAAATTTTATCTCTCAAAATGGACTTCATTTTCGGGTTCAGAATATTGATAATAGCCTAGGGTGAAATTTTGGTACTTTTCGGATAACTTTTATATTTTGATGAATAGTGAAAATTACTAAATTTTAATTAAAACAATTTTTTTAATCAAAATAATTAACAGTGATAAATTATGAATTTCAGTGGATTTAAAGTATAGTTAGAATATATTTTTACCATTTAATACAATTTTGTTCATTGGACATAATTTCACAATTAAACCGGACATAAACAAGTATCAATCTTTTGATAAATATTATGTCTTAAAAACACTCTTTTTGTTTTGACAACAGGAATTAATTTTAAATTAATTTTTGCCACATTCATGTTTTGAATTTGGAAAAATGGATTCCATATTTGGAATCAGGATGTCCAAATTGTGTAAATATGTAACTTTTATTTTTAGAAATTTTGAATAATTACTTCGGTAAATATTTTATTTACCATGGTTAAAGGGTAAATCCGGTAAATATGTGTAAAAAATAATATTATAATAATTATAAATTACCCTAAAACGTATCCTAACCTTATTGGTTGATACATGTCCGACCATGGGAATATTTGGGTCGATTTGGGGACCCCATGGAGCCACTTGTAGTTGATAGGGACACTTTATATTAATTAATTTAAAGTAAATAAAAAAATGACATAAGCTTATATCTTTTAGAAAAACAATTTTTTACATAGTGTTATATATGTTATATTTTTTATTATAAATATTAATTATAAAGACAAAACAATTTCCTACATAATGGTATTTTATTTAAAATTTTTAGACATTGAAAATGTAAAAATATATATGACACAATAATGATGCAGTATTTTCCTTATTAATGAAAGAATCAAATAATTGATATTATAAATGTTAAAATAAATATAATTTGAAAGTTTTGATGACATAAACGAATTTTATTGGTCAATATGACATGTTAGTATTGATAAAATGAAATTTTTTCGAATTAATAAAGTTGTTAAGACTTTAAAATAAATAAATTATTGAGT
Organism: Viscum album; assembly: GCA_963277665.1. NCBI lineage: Eukaryota > Viridiplantae > Streptophyta > Magnoliopsida > Santalales > Viscaceae > Viscum > Viscum album. The sequence continues at coordinate 1,032,639,440 of OY728128.1, read as the reverse complement.
AGTGTCAAAATTGACATAAATGTGTTTTTAAAACAAATATTATATTATTTATTTATATTCTATTCCTAAAAATATAAGGTTCGGAAAAAAGACTTATATAATTATTTTTGAATTATTAATGGACCACTTTGGGGTCTCTTGGATGTATATAGTATGTTTATTAACTATATAATATAAAAATACAAAGTGACATGGTAAGTGTAAAACTAATTAACTAAGTGTTAAAATTAAAAGATAAGGTTAATATAATGACCCAAACCTGTCTAAAATCTATTGTTTGAAAGTATTTATACCCATACCCACGTTAGACTTTGAATAATCTACTTTCTATCCATTAGTAACCGAATATGATTTTTTTATAAAATAATACTTTAAGTTTTTCCTAAAGAGCCACTCACCCCTCTTATAAAAGGGAACTCGCCCTTCAAATTAATTCACACCTTCAAAGCCATTTTGTTCATCCAAACTCTGACCAAATATCCTCCCAACTTTCCTCAATTCATCCTAGAGGCCTTAGTTGGATCATAAATCCAACCTAAAGAGCCCTTTTGATCAAATCAAAAGGAAGAACCCAGAGAAGAGGTAATATCTTCACCACCCTCTTTAAAGTTCCTTTCTTCTTCAACTTATTCTTTACTTATTATTTCCATTATAAAAGAATAACTCCATTATCTTCTATATATTGTGATTTTTATTATAATTATGGAACAAACAAATTCATTATTCTATCCATCCCTTGAATGACATGTCACCATACGTGCGACCGTACGGCCTACCGTCTCCACATTGTACTGTAATTGTTATTCAATATACTATTATTTAGATCGGTATAATAATGGTGTATAATTCATGTAAATAATAAATATAAAATTATAATGATTATTTCTATATGATATACCATCCAATTATATATTATTTTAATATCAAAAGAATGATATTGTCGCTCGTGCGTATGTACGGATTATCGTCTCCACGAACGCGATGAGATTCATTCCCCATCGTATCCATTCAAGAATAAATTTTATTGGATAATTAAAAATAATATTTAAGGACGTAATATCATTCTATATATGAGTATTATAAAACCTATCCATAACAAACACGACTTATATAAAAGAAAACGAGTATGTTAACACCCAAAATGGCGATAATACTAAGATTTTATTAACAAAGCGGTGTTAAAAGAACACATATGATATCATATTAATATTTATTATTATTTTATGATTCAACAAAAATTATTTCACAATTATACATGAGGTTAACCTACCATCAACCAAGGAAAAGTACAAGGTAATGGGTTTTCATCTCACTCCTTATTCCCGTGAGATTCATGCCATATTTCCACTATTACCTTTTGTGTGGGGTATGTACTGACCATAATTGTATTATTTATGTAATACACTTTAATTTATGTGTACTTACATATTAATTTTATGATACCTCTTTCATGGGTTGTTTGTTTCGTAAGTTCCCAAATTGGTAAGGGTTAATTTCACAATCTATTTATTATCCGAGGTTGTTTTTTCGTAAGTATCTGTTGGGACATATTTATTATCCATTCCCATGTTTTATGAAAGAGTTTTCAAAGGGATTAATTTAATGGAATTTTTTATAAAACATCATTTCAAATGTTTTAAATATTTATTCTTCTAAATCTTTCTCATTAGTGTCCATGTCTTCAAAAATGGGTTTTAAGGATTTATTTATATGGACATGAATGTTTTTTAAAATGTTAATTCCTTTTAAAAGTTTAAAAGTGGTATGGGACACTTTGATTCAAAAATGTCTTTAAATGACTTCTTTTCCAAACTGTGTGACTTTTAAGTGTTTTCATGAAAAAGGGGTATTTCTCTCAAAGAGTTTTACAAATCATTTTCATCAATGTAAAAATCCTTTAATGGATTTTAAACTTGTTTTGAAGTTAATTTATCACGATACAAATCTTACATATTGTGTTGAAGGTTTTGTGATATGTTTGACTGTGGATGTGTTATTTTTATTCAATTCAGGGTTTATGGGTAAAGTATTGACATTTCTTATGCTAGTTTTAATACGAATGTTTATGATATGTTTAGACCTTTTCATATGAGGAATGTATTGGACTTAGTAGGTGACGGGTGGAGCCTACTATAGCTCTCGATGCATCGGTAGGTCTCATGAGACAACTATACCTGGAATTGGATGAGGCCTTTTCCCAATTTGATTTATGGTTTTTGTCGAGGCCTTAATCATTTTAGACGTCTTGGCCGAGGCCTTGAAAAAATGTTTCAGAATGTTCGACATTATACATTTCCTCATTATGGAAATAATATTGATGGTTTATGGGGTCATTCGACTAGTAGAATACCCATGATTATGTTTTATTATGGAATTTTGTACTCAGCTCATATTCATGCCATAAAATTATTCATTTTTATTATTGGTTATGTCATGTGGTTTCAATTATTTACCATTCTTAATATTTATGTCCTTTTCCATTGTATTACTTATCCTTACTGAACATTTGAGCTCACCCCTTTAAATGTTTTATTTTTTCCAGGATATAATGAAGTTAGTTATGAGTGACCTGCAGGCATAATCTAGAAGGCTTGGATGCTTCTAATGAAATATATTTTTGTTGTATTTCTCTTCAAGCTGTAATGTTGAAAATATGTATGAATCTTGTTTCCAAGGCTATTAAACTGATCGGTCTTTCGAGACATGATTTCCTTGTGATCAAGCCAATGTTATGTAATAATGCACCGACTCTGGGTAACTAGGGTCGGGGCATTACAGGATTACCCATTTTTTAAGTTATATAATGATCATGCATAATCATATTTAATTATAACATAGTATATAATTAAAAAAATATTTTTAATCATTCACCCTTTAGTTATAAACTGTTGAAAAAATCATTTAACCCCATATGTGAAACACTTTATTTTCAAAAAATCATAAGGATAAATATATTTTTTATTTAGAAACTGCTCGAATGAAAATTTCTCTATATATCTTGATTACAATATACATTGAGATCTTTTTTATCTTATAGAGAAATATTGGTAATGAATAATGTCCATGATTATTATAGAATATAGTCAACCCTTTTATGCTAAAAAACATTCATACTTCACTTTTTTAAAAAATAAAAAATTACCCATTGTGAAATATTGAAAATATTTCACATATGACATCATAAATAGTGTAAAATATAGTTGAACATGACCTATTACAAACAATAATAGATATATAATTATATTCTTAAAACATTTAAATGAACCACAATATGTAATAAAATGTGTTGGAAGAAAAACATTAAATCAATATTTTCAAAAGAAATCCTCTTCACCTAAGTCCCATGAATCTTTGTATGTTCTCTAACTATAAAATAGTAAATTTATATTTGTTATTTAATTTATTAATAAAATTTATTATTTCAATTCCATTATCATAATTCTATTTATTTATTTTATTTCTATGTTTTATTTAGTTACTACAATAGTTAATTTTAAATTGGATGTTTGGGGTCTCTCCGATTATAACCTTAAAATGGCATCATTGCATTGAATTTGGTTAAATGGGTGTTGGTTACATAATCTATATAATATAATATTTTTTAATGTTTATCATGTTTATACATTAAATACACTTTTAAAACCAACCATTTAATGCAGTGAATAAAAATTAATCCCATTGTTTTATAGAGATGATAGTCCATATGTACACGTCAAGGATGTTTTCATTTTTCTACTAAGAAGAAAAGAAATAAATTAGATTTTTTTTGGAATTTGATTATTAACAAACATGTTATAAGTGTAATATTTTTTTCATGTAAAGACCCTGACTGAAAATTAAATTTTTTATTATTCAAACACTTTTGAGGAAAAAGTGAGAAACCAAAGAAGACTTCATGACATAAACTACAGATCACCATGGAACAAAAGTTTTAAGCCAAACAATACCATGCCATAACAAAAGATCCTCGGCCTAGCATCAAAGACAATAAAAACAGATTCCTCTTGCTCCTCGCTACTGGTAAGCTGCCCAGTGCATGAATGCACATGCCTAGTACCGATGGCAAAGCCATACCCTCTGAAACATCTAAATCTGTAGCAAAGTCCAGGAGAAACCCACTGATCCAAACCCCATCTAGAGTAACCCCTTATGAGAAAGATGCATCAACCCAATCCTCGAACCATTAGAGACCAAAAAATTCACAACACCAAAATTCAATTTCACCGATTCAACACATTCAACCAGCCACTCCACCATTTCCAAGAATTAAACACAATGTCAAAAACACCAAGATCAAACCTATAGAATTTGATTTTCTATCCTCAAAATAACATTCACGGTTCCAAATTTTTGTAGGCCTAAAAACCCACAACAATTCTAGATCTTTCTTTCCTAATCAACCCACAAAAAAACTCAACAGTCAATAATTTGAAGATGCAAACCAATCAAAATCGACCACAAGCGGAAAATCCAAAGCAGCCAACCAAAAATCCAGAATCAATCGCCACGACCAATTCCAAAGCAGAACCTAATCCAAAAGGTAGTGCATTCCAACCAAATTGTGACCAACCAAATCCTTGCCCCACAACCGAAAGAAACCAAAAAATACTGAAACACCAACAAAGGAGACACATCCAAAACCAAATGAAGGCACAAATTAAGAACCAATAAGCATTACCAACTCATCAGCAACCCGAGCACCATAGAATTGCATAAAAAGTCTCCATCACAAACCAGATCCCATGTCCCGTCACCGTAATCCAAAACATCCTCGGAGACCCCAGCAAACCCACATCGGGTGATGTTGCAACCCTCAATCACAAAAACAAGGACTCGACCACAGAACCATCTCTATGCTACCAGGAGAAGCCATATCCGAATTATGGAGTTAGGCGGGAGTAGGCCATCAACGAAGAGAATGGCCATGTTTGGAGAGTTGAAGATGACTTTGATGCCTCCGTGGAGGATAAACCGCTGCCACAATCACACCAAGGGAATGTCAAGGGAGATAGAAGAACCCAACTGAGGTGGAGGGAGGCGGCGACAGAGAAAAACAACAGTGGCATCGCCCCTTATGGGATCATCTTTGTTTTAGTATGGAACAAACGTGTGTTGCTAACACCAACTCTCAGAGGGGGGCCCCCACCAGCCCAAGTGTGCGCCACGTTCCCCAGCTATGAAATGGCTTTGAATTGACCTGTTCATAATACAACCAATGTTCGAAAAAGTGTGTTGCCAACAACGACTCGTAGAGGGGGGCTCCACCAGCCCAAGTGCATGCCACGTTCCCCAGCTAAGAAGATTCTTTGAATCTCCTTGTCTATAATACGAACAGTCTTCAATCCTGGTGGGACTCGATCCTACACCAATTCCCATGGAGAGCTAGGGGTACAACTAGTGGGTACTACTCAGCTAACACCCTATGGAAAAATTCAAGCGATCACATCCCAAAGGATCAAATAGTATAGTAGTGTTTGAAAACTAGAGAAATAATTTAATTTTAAATTACATTTTAAAACATAAAATGAATATTGTATTTTTTTTGGAAAAATTTATTATTCCATTAATATGATCCCTTTATATCAGTCATAATGGACTTCTTGGAATCTTGAGGAAATGAAATATAATAAATTGGTGAGTTCAGATACCTATAATGGGAATGTATATAGTGAATGATGTCTTGAATACATATGGATTTATCATTACAAAATGTTAAAGTAATATAAATGCATTCTTTTTAATCAGTAAATTGAAAATCAAGAATAATATGGATATAATAAATGATGATAAAATAATTCAATATTAACAATCACATGATATTTAATTTTTTCCATTGATATCATTACTAATAAAATAATCACGTGGACAATAATCACTAATCTCGTAATGGGAGAATGAATAATTATACATATCAAAACAATACCTTCAAGGCCATAAGCGAATATATATTACATAAATGGTGAAGGCCTTGATAAAATAGCCAATATAGTTAGTCTCAAGATACCTATTGGTTATTTTAAGATACATATTTAGCCATAACCATCACTTACTATGTCCAATGAATTACTTATATGAAATGAGGGGAACCATAAACATATAAAAATTACTATTGAGAATCATATAATAAAATATTTCTAATTTCGCAAATAAATATTCATAATCATTATAAAAATTCAAATTTTAAACCATCATATGAAATTTTTATAACCTACCAAATAAATAAACATAAATATAAACCATAAAAAATAAAATTGAGTATGGTTTCAAAATATTAATACTCTAGTAATATAGATCATAAAAAAATCTATATAAATAATGAGGATGTTTTCACTAAAACCCAAACCTGATGGGAAATATGTAAAATAAGGAGGTATTTAATTGATGAATTGATATACCATCAAAATTACATTAAAACTATCATGAGGAAAATAAACATTTATATTTTCAAATCACTTTTAAAAAATATTCATAATATTTTTAATGGATTTTCATTTAGAAATTAGCAAGGAAAATTGTAATGTAATATCAATGTATTGAGTGGCCATGATGGCATGAAATTATGTTCATTTAGAGTTTTTTAAAACCAAGATTCATTTATCTTTTTTGGTAAAAATTCATAACATAATACATTTAGAAAATAGAAGGAAGTTTTATTTTCTACTGTTGAGTAGAAATTAAAACATGGGTAAAATTTTCATTTAAAAGTAATTTGGAGGATTTTGAAAACATTATTGATATTGAATAAAAATGTTATTCAATCGAAGTGAAAAACCAAATCATATTTTATAAAAAATTGTTTCTTAGTAATTTTATGTATCAAATAGAGGAAAAAAGTAAATTACATGAAAATATCATGAATAAAAATAGTAGAAAAATATTATTGAGTTTATAAAGTTATACATCATAAGATCTTGTCTTTATAAACTTAACCATAACCAATCCTGATAAACATTGATATTTTAATCCTAAATAACATTGTAAATTTTGAATCATAATACCCATGGAATAATTTTTCTTATTGATATGTATATCCCATAATTTCATTATAATAACTATAGAACATTTTCTTAAAATTTATGTACAACACAAAAAAGAAACAAGTTATGTATAAGGAGTGTATCCTAATGAAATAAAAGTGAGATGAAAAACCCTTACCACGTATCAAATTTCATTCATACAATTTTATAACTTAAATAAAATAATAATATATTCTTATAAATCCATAAAAAACTATAATCATATATATTTTACCATATATTATTTTCCAATAACTTTTTATCACATGTTCACTAACAATTCTTTATTAAAAAAACTACTCATAGTGATAATGGATATTTTATCACGAATGTTTTGGTTTGATAGTTTTGTTGATGGTAATTCCATCATCATTTAATTATATTCATAATGAAATATATGATATAGATATTATATATATACATTAAATAATTAATTATTATTATTTATATATGTTAGATTGAAAATGTATTACGCTGTTTATGGAGGTGATAGGCTCTTTGTACTAGGGAACACTATTTTTAAAATTTTATTGGATTAAATAAAAGGAAGGTTAATAATAATTCAACTTTTTATAGAAATTATTGTATAATTTAAATCTTATAAATTGAAAGAAGCCATCATTACTACCATCCATTTCAATATAAAATTAAAAACAAATCACATCACTTTGTAAATGGTGATTTCATTTAGAACTCAATAATGATATTATTAAAAGATATTAAAAAGAGAGAGTATGAAACCTACATGTTTCAAATTTCAACTGAGTTGATGATTTGAGAATTTATAACATTTTTATACAAACCATTGATGAGATACTTTTTGAACTTTAAAAATATAATTTTTTTAGTAAGCCCCTCATTAATTGAAAAACTACATAAATTTCAATTGTTAAAGTACAAAAGGTAGAATATTTTTCAGGATATTTTCTCTGAATGTTGGTTATTAAGGATGCCTATTATTATTGTAAATATATTTGAGAACATTTTTAACATGAACGGAACTATATGCATGTAAATAGAAAAGGTTATACACTGGATGTCAATGTGTTTGATAATAAGAGAGGGTCTTTATATTATGATAAAACAACATATATAGGATCTTGGATATCACATTCAGTAGGGTTTTTATATGAAACCATCATAAATTAGTGGTAACCAATATATGAAACCTTTTAGGAGATAATAATGGCCATTTGGGATATAACCTACTTTTTTTTAATGGGTAATTTAGTGGGTATCTATGTCTTAGGATCAAACTAAACACAAAAAGTAGAATATTCACCCATCATCATTGAACCTCGTAAATATACGGTGCATAATGTTTTATTCACATTATATCATTTTATATAGTATTAATCTGTGTTGGGAACCCATAAATAGCTGAATACAACATAAATAATATAGACATATGGTTAAAAAAATGGGTAATATTTTATATTAGACTAAATTAAATAATTAGTTGAAACCAATTCACCCACGTTCAAAATTAATGCACAAACTACAAGGCTATTAAAGTGGAATAAGAAACTAAAGTTTCATATGAAAGGTTATAATTTTTTCTCCCTATTTTTTAGATACTTTACATGAAGTGAGTATTTTTAGATGTTATCATGATTTCCTAGATGTAGAAAATATTTTTTATTCTTATTGCTACCAACTTGGATTTTTTGTCCAAAACATTAAAATATATTTTGAAAAGAGAGGATATGGAATTATGGAAGTGAATATATCAATGAAAAACCTTTATTTTTTACAAATATTTGATGTTAACTAATGAGGCCGTTAATTTGACTAATTTTATGGAAATGATCATCTAGAGGAATCTTATTTCCATTGTAAAGAGTATGAATCTGTTGAATTAATTCATGAACTCTAATATGAAGTCATATATTATTTTCCAAAATTTAGCATTGAAACATTCACTTATATATTTGTGTTTATCAAGGGAAATTAAAATAATAAAACACAACAATAATTAAAATCTAATAATATAGAGAATTAATTGGTAGAAAAGTTACCTATGTATAAAAATATCACTAAACCAATTGAATATAAGGAATAATCCATACAAAAATTAAATGAAATTGATTCCTTTGTTTAAGAGGATATAAAAATGAATTTTTTTAGAAATTATGGATTGAAAATGATCTTGTGAAAGAGATCAATGTATTATAAGATACACATATAACTTCTATCGATGAGAAGAGTCAACTTTTTGTAAGAAAGTATAAAACAGTAAGTGATCCTAAAAAATAATTTCAATAAAATATTACATTTTATGATGATTGGTTAGAAAATACATAGAATGAATCATATGGAAGGAATCATTTTTTTGAAATTGTGAATAAAATAATCAACTTAATCCATTTTGATCTTTAACTTACACTGATACATCTAAAAAATATTCTTCTAGAGATGTTCGATAGATGTTTAAGAAAAAGTGACGCCATTTGTGTTTCTCAAGAGTTTATTACTTCTAAATAGTCACATTGAAGTGGTTTAAAGATCTTGTAATTATCATAATTTAACTCAATTTAATTATTTTGGACATTGTTACCCTATGTTAGGGAAATGCAGTATGCACTTATTCAAATTCGTTAAATAGTGCATGTTATAGTTTAAGTTAAAAAATATAGTGGGTGAAGATGAAAATTCAGAAACCCATAAAATATTTCAAGGAGGAATGATGAAAAAAAATAAAAGGGGTTCTTGTTATGGCTCTTAATAGGAATGAACCATTACTAAAAAATAGGGGGCTAATTTTAAATATATTTTAATAAAAATAAAGAAATATAGATTTTTTTATTTATATTATTGAATATTTTAAATGTTTGGACAAAATCATAGTTACTATTGGTATAATATTTAAATGTTTTAAATATAATGGAGTATTAATTTAAGGGGATAAAAATGAAATTTATGAAAAATATTTCTGGGGTACGTAAATTTACAAAGAAGATGGAAAATCGGTTTACCTATAATATATATTTCTATCCTGAGAAGTTATATTAATGTTATAATAAAAGTTGTAATTGTAATGATAAGTGTAATTTTACATCAATAAATAATGAATTATTTACAACTAAAAGAATAATTCCACAAAATATGAAAAAATATAGAGGAATACCTATGATGATTTTGACATAATATATAAGATAAAAGAAGTTATTGAAAAAAACTCACCCATGAATAATTTAAATAATGATGATACACCTTATAAAATATTCATTAATTATAAAATAAATTTTCATGTCATGTTTAATTATAAATAATATATGAGTAGTAGTGTTAAAGGATGTAATATTGAACACCAATTAAATCAATTAAATAAATAAAGACATGAATTGTTTTAGTGGAAGAAATCACTAAAGATGAAATTTAATGTCATGAAGGGTTTCAAAATAAAGGAAACTAAAAAAATGTTTAGAGACTACATGTATATTAAAATTATATAGTCACACACCTAAATTTCTCAAGACAGTACTACTAGGGTAAAAGGACATGGGGAAAAAAATAAAATTTTTATCAAAGGATACATGTGTTATAAATGATACTAGGAAGAAGAAAATTTCACATAAGGATAATATTAAGTATTTAATTAATGTTTTAATGAGTGTTTATCATGATTTATTTGATATTGTAATTAAAAATGATGGATAAAAATACTCCATTTTATTTTCATGATTTTATTAAAATGGAGGTTATACATAATGTGAATGTAGAGAGATATTATAAGTCCAACAATCCAGTGATGTTCTAGTGTAGAAAATACAATTATATAAAAAGAATAAAGATTTATCATAACAATGGATATGAATAGGAATAATTTTTAAATTTGGGTAATATCTTTCAAAATGTTTCTATAAGTATGAATAAAATTAAAACAAACCTTATTCCCACATATGTTATTTTTTATTTTAATTGTTTAGTTAATCAAATGTGATCTTATTGGGGGGATATAAAGATAATTTTAATATTTTAAAATCTTTTTATCTATAATTGATGTCAATAATGTATTAATTAACATTAATTCGTGTAAAAACGATATAGATAAAAGATACAGTTTAACCATCCCAGTGGAGTAGAGGTAAACAAAATATAAATATTTTTATCCTATGTACATTTTAAATTTTGGGAGTTCAAGAACTAATAGTTATATAAATATAATAAATTAATGATAAAGAGATTAAAAAATAAAAAATTAAAAAATTTGAAGATCTAAAATTGTGTTGTTTATGATACTTGTATTTTGGGTTTAGAGGTTCAAGATGATGAAGTAGTTCCTGAAATTTTAATTATGAAAAATAAAATTTTTAAAAGTATACCATTTATGAGTTATTCTTCTTATAATCACCTATTCTAATATAAAAAATAAATTTGATAACTAAAGGGGTGATATTTTTTATTTGATTAGAATGGAAAAGTAACAAGAAATTGAATAAAGAATCATTGTTTTAAACAATTTTAATCTCTCTATTAATGTTCATAAGAGAAAAAATTTCAATGAAAATATTTTGAACAACCCATGATTTTTTTCTAAGTTTGAATCACATGGTGAATTACATGTGAACATGTCTCAATTCTATGGTAGTAACTTTTGTTTTTTACATTGAGAATTTGACACATAGTCTTAGAGTTGATTAATTTGTGGCTCAATGTGTTGATTTTTTTCTTGCATTATTCTATTAAGGAATGAAAATCTATTTTGAATACAAAGTCGGATTAGGGGAGAAAAAAAATTCCAGGTTATGATAACATAATAAGTTGTTATCTTGAAACATAGAAATTATTATTAGAAATAGGGAGAAAGAAACAAAAGAAAAACTTGTAAGATCATATATAGAATCATGAAATGTTAATGAGAAACTTGATGTGCATCCATTGAAATAGTTCATATTGGGTATTTAGGTGCTTTGAAAAAAAAATCCAAATGAGGTGATTCAAGATCCCAAAGATAACGATGAGTCTTACATTTTTTTTCAATAGTAAAATAACCCAATGGATGAGTACTCGATTAAAATGGTTCATTAAACAAATGAGAAATTAAAGGTAATAATGAATATGGAGCTGGGTAATGGTAAATTTTGAATGTCAATATTCTATAATAGTTGAAGACTACTTGTCTACCATATAAAGGCCATACGAAATGATACTGGATAATTAATCTGGATGATCTAATGGACTTATTTATGAATTTAATGAAATAAATTATTGATATATATTAGTGAGGGTGAATAATTTAAGATCTAGTATATATGGTAATTGTTGACTTGGACTCATGTTGGAATCAATGAAAATAGTAGATCGTTGATTAAAAAAATATAGAAGACATATTCTTATAGGGGCTCATGAGAATCCAACATTATGATTAATTTTTTTGAGAAAATGATTTTGAGAGATGAAGTACACTTGGATGATGTATAAGAAGTTAGGTTTTAGGATTCTATTTGTAAATAATTTAAAATATAAACTCTTAGAAAATATGTCAGTTGGATATAATAGTCATGGAAGTTAAATGCTGATTGAGAAAAATGAATTTCAGAAAGCTATGAGGTTTTCCACAAATGTGAACCTAATGTGAATCCAATATACATTGAATGTGGGAATATACACATTCCAAATATATTATGATACAATGTCGTAAGATATGATTCAAAAACTGATTTGGAGTTCAATCAAATGATATATACATAAAATAAATTTAGTAATCAAGAATATTTTATGTTAAAAAATAATTGAGGTAGAGTACATGATTAATGTGGAAAAGGAATGAATGTTTTATAGGAACCTAAGATATTATTCATTTATAGGTTAAATGTTGCGATGATTTGAAAATGTGAAAATACATAAAAAATACATGATAATATTTTTCTCATTGATGAGTTATTTATTTTATTTTTTGGAATGTTTTGGGAGCCTTATTGAGATGAAATACTTCGATATCTTAATATATGATTACCTTTAAAGAAGTCAATTTGTTCGATAACATGATCCACATGTAACAATGAACTAAAATGAAATTTCAATATATTTATATAGTTGTAAAATATTAAGTATATTCATCAAAACCTATCCTTTAATTTAGTGGGACTTAAAAGGAGTTGAATTTTTTTTTTATATTTATAAAATTAACATATTTGATACTTTTAATATGAATGAAATTTAATTAGTATAGCTAAAAAAACTAAGAAAATCATTATTTTCTCAGAAATTAAATTTTCCACTATATTGTTTTTAAAATAAAAATGTATATTATGATTATATAATAATAATAATATATTGATAATATGAAATATATATTACCAATAAATTAAATAGTAATTTATATTAAATATGAATAAAGAATAATTAATACTTAAAAAAATTATTTTTTAATTATGATTATTCTTCCACAATATTTTGGGAATTTATATAAATATTGAACTAAAATTTTTTATAAATTCGATTGGATAAAATGAAAATAATGTCTGATTTTTAATAATATTTTGCGATATTCTTAAAATAATTTATATGTAAAAATACCATTTTTACAAATAACTTGTTATTTAGGAAAGTATTTATATATATGTATGAGTTAAAAATTTATGGAAAATTTTACTGATACCACATTTTCATTTTATATTTTGAATTTATTATTTTAATTTTTCTTAAAACCATATTATAACTTTTTGATTGTTAGTAATATTTTCCATAAAATTAATTTCAATAAATTATGAATTTTTATTTAAAAATTAATTTTCATCAATTTAATAAATTTAATAAAATAAAAATCTATTTAAATTTATAATAATTGTATCTAAAGTTTATAATAAATAATTTTTTTGGGAATAAAGGGTATTTTAACAAAGCTAAAAATTAGTTACCATAATAATAATTAAAATGTAAAAAGTAATTAATATAATAGTAAAAGAAAAAAAACATATTTAATACATGTGTCATAATGTTTGGTTAATTACTTTACTTACCATATCTCTTTTATAATCAATTATTTATATATTTAGTAGCAAATTTATATGATATTTTACCCCCAATATTGATAACATTTGGGTACAATGAAATATTTATTCCAATTTCACTTATAAAAGGAACACTCGTCTACTCAATTCCTGTTAGATAAAAATCCCATAAGTTCATACCAAACTCAACCCAAACACCTCATATACACTCATATACACCATTAGGTTGTCCGGATATTCTCCAAATACCATTCTATGAGGACATAGCCTCCATTTCACATGAGATTATTATAATGTGAGGTATAAGTTCATAACCTCTATTTCTTTTTGAGATTTGTTAATGTTATATCCTTCTTTCAAAAGTTTATTTTCAACATAATAAAATAAATTAATTAATATAAATATTAAATTGGTATTTTATTATAAATATTATATAATAAATAACCACCTTTTCCATTATTTTGAGAAAAATAAAACAACCACTTGTGCATTGTACGAACCACCACCACCGTGATGTGACATGTTTAATTTTTTTTTCAATCAACAATTTAATTATATTGTATGTAGGAATAATTTAAGGAAAAATATTATTTTTATGAATTCATTATAGTTATTTTATAAAAATATTTATAATTAAAAAAATGATATGATCAAAAAATGATTATCGTTAATTGAATTGTTAAAAACAACCGATCAAAGAGGAAAGTGGTATATTCATTATACGTAATGAATTTATATAAATTATATTATATATTAAATTCTTTATAATTATTATATATCACACCAAAAAATATAATAAGTAAATTACTAATCTATTATAAAGATATTAAAGATATATCACCTCAAAATAACCCATTAATCACAGCTGGTTTGTATTTGGGTTGGTTTAACTACCTACTCAAACAATATACTGAATTTATAGTATGGATATCAATAATAAAATATTTACTAGTATAATAAGATATAAATATTTAAAATTTTTTCCCAAGGTTATATTAATATTTATCTCATTAATTAAGAAATCACATTTCATCCATCAAGAATAACCAAGATATGGAAATCGCTGATTTTATATTCATTCTTTGTAACAAAGAATGAAATGATATGAAATTATATATTTAAAAAATATTTTGGTATTATATTATAATAACTTATAAGATATAATAATAATGAAATTTAAAAAAAATATATGAAAACAATCATTATGAAACTAGTTCAAAGTGATAATTATTACTTACACCCAGTGTTGAAAATATGTAAAAACAAGATATATAAATATAGAATGATTATAAATTAGAAGTATAAATGGTTAGAGTTATGATTAAATAACATGGGTACTTATATAATAATCATAATTTAATTATTATGCACATTTGTTGAATGTACAGAAAAGATCATGATCGAGGTAAGGGTTTTCATCTCAAATTGTTTTTTTGAGAAATGTTTGGTATTATGAACCTAATTTCAATTATGTGGATTATATAAAACTTATTTGAGATATAATATCCTGAATTATATTTTAATAATTATATATTATGTTCTATTTCAAGAACACTTTTTTCATTGGTTTTTATTAATGTTTTTCTCAGGATAGAAGAGTTCTCTTGGTCTCAAATATGATTCATTGAGACAATCAACATGTTTTGAAACATATTTATTTTGTACAGTGGTCTATTGATTTAATATCCTATGAATTTATTTACAAAATTATACCTTCAAATTGATTTAAAAAACTAATTCAAATCAATTTCATTCCATTAAATGTATTTGAATAAAGTTTTATGCCAACTGTAAGAGTTTCTTGCAACTCAATTTTCATTTATTGAGTTAGGAGCATTAACATGAACATATTTCATATGGGATTAGAAAATTATTCCATTTTATAATATTATGTGATTTTATCTTATCAATTACATTTTAGAATATAATCCCTGACTCAAATATTTCATGCTTCATGTTATATGTTTATTTTAATGGATATTGATAAGTTAAGTCTCGTTTACATGAGTTATATTGGTTCATTATGAACTTATTGATTTTAGTATTTGGTTCTTCCACACTATTATTTTATTTTATTTTATTTTATATTCATATTTCTAAAATAATATTTTAATGAAAAAAATGATTTTTTAGTCTAATTATGTTGTGATTTCTAAATAAATGTATTTTTGAAAATAATTAATTTTTTTAATTTTACTTTTATTGTTAATATCTTTCTATCCCCATTTAAAAAATATAAATATTATGTTATATCTAAGATATATTATTTTATATTCTTTATAAATGTAATGTTTTTTTAAATATATTACATAACCCTTTTTTTGTAAGGGCATGTTCATCAGTATATTAGATAAATGTTCAAAATGATTTATAAAATAACTTTTATGATTCCATTTACATGTATGTTTTTATTTTTTAAAGGATTTAACCTAATGGGGTTTATATTTCAGGATTTATCATATAATATTTATATGTTATCATTTTGTGGATTTAACTCATTGTATAAAATATGTCTATTCTATATCCTTTATTTTTTGATACCATTTAATGCAATAATTTTACAATGATGTTTTCATCTATGTACACATCATTCTATGTTTCCTTTGTTACATTGGGATTATGTTCTTTTGAAACCAACCCATTTTTTCATTGCTTTCAATATAATCATGTTTTTAAAGTATTGAATTAGTCATACACTAATAAATCTATAGAATGTAAACAATACATTTTTTCATAATTCAAATTGGACTGTGTTAACATAATATGAACATTAATCTCTTTATATGAGAAATAATATTGTCATTTTTATGTTTTTATTCCAATATAGATTACTATTGGAATCATGGATGTGTATTGTTTGACCACCAACCTTCTTTATCTTGATGAGTTATGATAATGTTATAAATTTTATTAATATTGTGGAAACTATTGACATTCATGATTATTATTGACTACTAATACCTCCTCGTTATGTATTGACATTTCATATCAATCATTATGTGGTTGATAATTTTTAAATATGTAAGATGTTGCTTAGGTAATGGTAGAAAAACTCTAATTTAATATTATAGTGAATTCATTGGACATAAATAAGTGATGGGTGAGGATGAAAATTATATATCCCATATATAGATTGATAGATCCCATAAGAAAAAACAATGTTTCGATCATTAGTGTATTCCAATAAAATTATGCATGGTTTATTGAATTTTGTCTCGATGACAAGTAACTATATTCGAAAAATTCCCTAGAAAAGTGTTTTTGAAATCCAAAATTATTCATTACCTCATAATGAGATCTATATAATTGATATCAATGTTTTTATTTATTTTTATGTATATATCATGCTATCAGTTTTAGATGATTACGAAAGTTATCAGATTATTTATTACTTCCATATTATGTACTCTAGGATTATATTTTTCTAGCTTCATTTATATGTCTCTCTTACTATGAATTTCACCTCAAAAATTTATAATTTTTATATTCTCTATGTTATGAAGAAATGGGGTGCACATAAAATTTTTATAAGGAATAATGAGTGGAATAATTTGGGGGGAGATGTTGAATACCTATTATAGATTAATTAGTTTCGAATATAGTATAAAAAAATATCCATTTCTTTAGAAATAAAATCGGTTTTTTTATTTTGTTATACTTATTAATTATATAAATCCATAAATGATAAGAGATTATTTATAAAAGAGATATGAAATAATCATTTTTAATTTTGTAATTAATATTTTTGTATCTATAATTTTACACTCGATAACAAATCAAGTATGTTATAAATGTTTTTAGGGAATCATATCTGAGTGTATGGGTTAGGGTCATCATAGTTGGTATCAAAGGAAAATTTTAGATTACATTGAATATTAGGATGTTTTTTGTGGGTCATTTTTGGATTGATAAGTTATTGTGGGTCATAATTTCAATTTTACAGACAACCCTTTAGAATAATACATATTTTAATGTGAATGAAAGAATTAAAATTTTATTTTCTAGAATATAATGAGATTTGTTTTTTGAAAACCCTAGGATTAAGTCCATGTATTGAATAATATACTACTATTTTAGTAAAATAGATATTATATTGTTTTACATTGAAAAAAAATCCTTGATTGGATACTAAATAGTGGATGTGACAAAGGCACAAATCCACCTTAGGGTAGTCACTCCAAAAACTACTTTGTTATGCATTAAATCTATGTTTAATATGATGTTTGATGAATCAGAATAAGACCACACTTTTTTATTATTATTAAAAAGTGAGGAAAGTATCTCATCTCTTACTGGATGAAATAATAGTTGATTTTTGGATTTATAACATTTTAATATTCAGAAATGGTGACATGGATTTGTTAAAATTAAAGGACATCTGTATATTGTATTTCCTTGGTAATATAAGATATTTCAATATTTAAATGTTTTTGATCAGTTTCAAAGAAGCATTAAATGATTGGTCACTGATGATGAAGATTATTTTATGCCTAAAATTTATTAATAATATTTTGGTAAACATTATTTATAAGAAATATTAAGAATGAGAAATTTCTTGTTAGAGAAAACACACCTTTCATCAAAGAATAAACCATCATGAAAATAAAGTTTTTATTTTATCCATCATTAAAATGGTATTTATATAAAGTCACTAGTGTATTGTTTATCTCAAAATTTTATGAGAATAAGAATAATGTTAAGAAGCTAAGAGAATAATTTGAAAACTATTATGCCATTCTATGAATGAAATAAAAAAATGTTTTAGAGGGATTTTCAATGTTCCGTAAGAAGAAATGTTAATACACTAATGATAGTACAATTTTTTATTTGGATGAAGTAGTGTATTTGGCCTGATAGAAACAAAAATATGAAGAAATCAAAGAATAATAGATGAATAATAGGAATGAAAGAAATAATTGTTTTTTTCATATGCTTCCTCAAATGAATTGATAAAATTAATACCATAAATAATGATTCAACCATGTAATATTCTCTTACATGTGATCCCCCTCTGTCTATTATTCCTCCCATGTTTTAATAGGTAGATATTTTAATTTTTCCAGAGTCATTAAAAATTCATATTGGAAATAATCTTTTTTTATTAAAGGAAGTGTGAGGATGTTCACATTATGGTAAAATATTTTATGAAGGGTATATGGAAGGAAATGATGAATCCACTCTTCCCAAATAACCGTATCATGTAACCATGAATACAATTTCTATGAGTAAATATGATAGTATTTAAGGTTTATAGAATAATTCTATTATCAAAGACATGTCTATTGAAACATCAACATCATTATCCTCCCAGTCAGAAAAACAAGTTTCTAATAGTGATATAGGAAACGAATAATCCTATGATGACGATGAGAGAAAAATAAAATAAAGACCATCAGAAAAATCCACATTTGATGTAGGTGTTTATATATCAAATATTTCAAAATATCATTTTGGGGAGAGAGAATATAGAATACCCTTAAGACTTTCACTAATATCATTACTAATTGTTTCATGTAATTATACCAATTATAATAAAAGTATAATTATTAAAATAAATTAAGGAAAGTTAAATTAATACAATTATGTAATTAAGAGACTTTACAAGTATTTGATATTTTTTATGGATATCCATGTTAAATGAAAATATATCCAAGTAAAAGATTAAATTTTAGGGAAATCTGGTTCCCTCAAGAATCTTGTAATTTTTTTAACCAAAATGAAGTTATGTTTAAATAAATTAAAGGAAAATCAAAAATAAATATAGAAATCTTAAAATAATATTCATAATGGATAAAACAAATAGATCATAATATCAATTTTTTGAACCGGTGGATGAAATTATAATAGAATAAAATTCAGGTTAAAAGTTCTCTAACTATGTCAATCATTAAGTATATGAATGTGTTGTTTGAAAAAAAGGATATTATTTGCTGTAAATGAAGTATGGATTAGGTTTTTCGTTAATAATCCAAATTAAGATCATGGGGATTTCATGTAATGGGATCTTAAAGTTCAATATGGCATCAATATTTTGGGTGTCATAATTTCAAAGTGTTTTCCAAATTTTTAGTGTCCAAAATTTGGAGGATTTATAACATCAATAAAAGTGTATTTCATTTAATTAATTATTAAAATATGAAAAATTCGTGATTTTTGAAAATATGGGGTTCAAGTATTGTGTTTCACTAAGGGTCAAAGAACTTTTATGGTGATCTATGTTACATCAATGAGCATCACGAGCAACGAAGAATTAGAGTATCGTGAATGGTGATGGTGGTCTCTATGATTGTGAGAATAGGAGAATCACAACACACATTGGTTTGATATAAATATTTGAGATAATGATAAATCACAATGGATCATCATGATTGGAGGAGACATGAAAAGGTGGTTTTGAAATATTTGGAAAATCCAATAAAGGGTGGTAGATCATCATGAATGGACGAGCCTATAGAAATAATGCTACCCCTCTTAATTTTACATGAATTTTCCAAAAAATATGGAATCACTATAATTTCTCAAGGCCATGGGAGATTCACAAATATCACATTATATGAAAGATTTAGAATAAAAAAAATCTTAGTTTAGGATTTATATAATTAAATGTTTATGAGAAAAGGGTGGAACATGATGATGGGGTGTTCCGTATTGACTCAGTAATCTTTACGAAGATAGTTAGTTCCATGAAGTTAGTTAGATTCCTGAAGGATTGATCCTCATGAATGAGTTTTGTGAATATACGTTTTAAATCATCAGTTTATAGTGAATAGTGCTTCCAATGTGCATCAACACAGGTCTATGATGAAAGAAGTGTCTCTTTCTTAGATAGGGATAAATACTGCAAGGCCAATCCATTAAAGCGAGCTTCAAGTTGATAAACTAATCTAGAATTTTCTCAAATTAGTATGCTTGGGGAGTTAATAGAATTTTCCAGAGGGACATAGTGAGATATACCTAAAATATTTTAATTGAAGTGTGCTTGGCATGGAGTGAAATGTATGAAATCTTGTATTCTGCAACTTTTTAAGATTAGTGGATTTTTGTAAAACTAAAATACTATCAGAGCATGATAATTGGACAAGCCCTTAGTGGTGATCCATGTAAAACTGACGTGTTTACTTTCAACATGTGATTGTTTGCTTTTTTATATAATCAATAATATATTTTTAATAAATTATTACCAATGTGGGGAACAAGATCCGCCACATTAAAAGAATCATTTAAAACCCTAATTCACCCCTCCCCTCTTAGGATGTTTCTAGGTCCTACATGTATAAGGAATAATGATGATATTCAATATATTATGATGCAGTAAGGAGAAGATTTCTGTAAAAAAAATGAAGATATTATAATGTATAGTAAGAAAATTGAATCTTTATAAGATGATGTTATATATTTGAAGTATATTTTTTCCAAGTCTAAGTAAACCCAAGTTGATATAAAAAAGTTGAATGAAATCAAGAAGAATTTTAGAAATAAGGATATATATATTCCCTTAAACTCTCAAAAAGTTTTTATAATAATAATAACATAAATTTTCTAATATTTTTTTGAATAAATATTCTTTCATATATTTATGAAAGAATATTATAATTTATTACCTATATGACTATTGATTATTATAGAATAGATTCACCTGAAATTTGAGGTAATATTTTCCTCCTCTGAAATACATTTTGGAAAATAAAAAGAAGGGAGAAAAATGAAAATATAAGGTTTTGTACAGATAGGGAGAAATAAAAAATTCTAAAATTTTGGGAAAAAAGAAATTTCAAATATCTCTGATATTTTGAATATCATGGGGAGTCCACTTTAAAAACTTTTTTAACATTAATTTTTTCTTTAGGAATTTTGGATTTTTGCATTTCAATTAGGGGAATATTTTTTAGTCTAATTTTTTACTTAAATTTTTTTAATAATACTTTTTAAAATAACAGTATAGTTCTATAAAATTATTTAAATTTTTTCTTTTATACATGAAATAGTTATAATATGTTTTTTGGTGTGTTATATGTTTTTTCATGATGAATAATATATCTTCTAATTTGAATAACTTTTATAAGTTTACTAGATGGTAGATATAAATTAATTAAAATTGAATGTTCTTGTGTATATTATATATAATATACAATTTAGACCAAAAGGATAGATCCAATATCACCAGATAGAGGTTTTTAAATAATTGAATGCAGAGTATAATGAAATCCATCAGAAAACATATAATAATTCTACTATAAAGAATTTTTCAGAAGGAGGAATACATTTTTTCTAAATGATGTTTTATAAATAATATTTGTTGTATAAATTCAAGCATCCTACACGAAAAATGATTTCCATTCAACTATAAATAAACAAAATAACTTTTTATGGAGTTAAATATATTGGCCATCAGTATTAAAAGATTTACTAATCCTTTAAATTAAAGTATAAGTGTGTCTAATGTCAATGCAACCAACTCTGAGAAATGAAAAATATTACAATGGGGAGTCCACCTATAAATATGATAACATTCGAAGAGGAGGATGATTTTAGAACTAACATTATCTAATGTTATTATGAATCTCTTCTAACATCTTGTAATAAGATAGGGATTCATTGAAACATTTATAAAGTTTTATCTTATGGAATAATTTTTTTAGAATTTTTATAAATGACATACGCTCTTTTTTTTACTAAAGTGACTGATAAAAATAATCATTTTGTATCAGTTTGTTGAGATATAAGTTATTTTGAATTGCATTAATGACGGTTACCATGGATATGGGAATAAAAACGTGTATTGAATCTGTTAGATCATGAGATTTCTTCATGTGATAATTATAGAACCAATAATAGGGTTAAATTTATTAGATAACATAATTATGGTTAAATAATTCATTTAAACTGAATGTTAATGTGTGGGTATATCATATTAATGTTTTTATTATTTTCCTACATAGCTTTTATACATTTGTTTTCATTTATTTTTAGAAGTATAAAATTTTACTCATCATTTATATATAAATGTTTTTTACTTTATAATATAACTGTTTATTAATATGATTATAATGTCGATAACAATGAAAATTCATATGATAAATTTATTAAAATAGTTTGGGAAATATTAAGAGGTTAATTTTTTTAAAATACAGTTAACCTATATCATTATTGAAAATATACTTTTTTGATCCTATAAATGAATATGATGGAAATCTGATTAAGAGATAAAATGACTTTCATAGTAATAATGAATGCTAACATCGTATAGAAATCAGATACAACCCAAATAAAATTATGGACCTTAGATTTTTTTATTAGTATAATAACAAAATCTATAGTGATGTTTTTCTATTCCCATTCTAGTATGGGTAATGGTTGTAATAAAAACTTTGAATTTTCTATCCCAACCTTAACATGCGGACATACTAAGCACCGATGTACATAATTTAGAATATCTCTTATCATGTTGTACTATAATAATTACCCATTTAAATATAAATAAATCATTATAAATCTAGAAAGAATAAAGAATAATGAACAATGTTGTTAATTCAACAACTCCTTAGTTAAATATTTTATGGATGTGACACATATGTATTTCTTAAACCTTATCACTCAATCATAATCAGGGATGAACTTAGGAAGATTTATCAATTTATTTTTTTTATACATCATCTTTTTGTGAGTCTTTTATATTTACTTATATAGATGTTAGAAAATTAATTTTGGTGTGATAATATTTATCCCATTTATTAAGTATTTTAAAATCAACCCTTTTAAAATATATAAATATTGAATATATTGTGATCCACGTCATAACTAATATTTTAAGATTCATTAAACATAGATAATATTCCATAATTTTATATTTCCATGGGTGGTAAATTATTTGGAATTCAGTCATTAATAAAATCCAACAACCTTCTATAGGGAATGTTAAGATCTTTCTAAGTGAATATATTCTTTAAACTTTTATGAATAGTATATTCATCATGAATTTTATTAAAATGATTATTTTTTCAAATATGTATTGAAAAATTTACTATAGATAACTCCAAATCATGAGTTTAGTAATTTTTCTCATTAAACATATATTTTTGTGAGGAATAATCTATCACCCTATCATTCTACATGAGTTTAGTAATTGTTCATAGGGATTCTCCTTCTATAGGGTCATTATCAAATCATAAAGTTATTTACATGTCTTCCTTACTCATGGATTATATTATAATAGAATACATAAAAAATAAAATAAACTAATCAAGGTAATATATAAATACTATATTCATAAAATCCCTGAATATAGTGGTTGACTTTTTAAGAACAAATGGATTTAATATAAATTCATTTTTTCATACATTATAAAAAAGGCTATCTTTGGAATGCCTTTGAATTTTAACCTTAATTGAATGTATCCATATTAAACCTCAATGTTGAAAAAATAAAGTGATACTTATAATTTTTGAATAAATCATCTATATTGGGAAATGATACTTCTTTTTTAATGTGATATTCTTAAGTCTATAATAATCAATACTGAGTCACATTGACCAATATTTCTTCTTGAAATATATAATAGGTGTACCCCATGGAGATCCATTTGACTTATTAAATCCCTTATTAATATTCACTTGGATTTTATTAATTTAGGACCCTATATAGGGTCCATTCTATATGGAGTCTTTGAAATAGGTGTAACTCAAAATATGAGTTTTACAAAAAAAATACGCTTCATGATCTGGTAATATAATATAATTCTCTTAAAAATACATTTACAAATTTGCATCAAAATAGAATATCTTCGATGTTGAATTTCTCTCCAACCATCTATGACAATCACCCTTTTTTAATGGGTAAAAATACACTTATAATAGATGTAAGTTCCATTGGATGTTCATATTTATCATTAAACAGATAGATTATTAGGTTGGTTCAAAATATATAAGATGGATTCTAGTCCTTAACAATTAATGTGGTATTTTTATAAATAAAACCAATCCATATATAAGGTAACATCAAATTTTACTTGAGAGAGACTAACAAGATTCATAACATGAAGAATCCCAGAATCATTAATCATAAAAGATTTATATAATTGAGATGTGATCAATAAAAAATTAGGGGTTATTTATAATGACATATACTTTTTAAATGATAATAGTTTCAAAAACAAATATGTTTTTTTATTATATTATAGATGTATTATATACCTATATAAGATATAGAAAAAAACTATAATTCATTAATGAAATAAGTTGAATTAGTTAATTACTAAATCAATTAAAATAAAAAAAATATTTCAATGGAAAAATAGAAAATATGAAGACTATAATTGGAAAATTGTTATAACCTCGATTGGTGAGAACCATCCCTCTAATGAATAACTCTATGGAAAAGAAACAAAATATTAGAAAACTAATAAATATTTTAAGGAATATAGAATGGTAGAACCTTGAGATAAATTGAAGTGAATAATGAATTAATTAATTATTAATTAAATGAGGTAATTTGGCCATTGTAATAGCAATGTAACTATTGGAATAATAAAAAAATCATTTTGAATTTTATCTAGACCATTTAGAATAGTAACCAGACCGCTGGAATAATAATTTTACCTAAAAATATAAAATTTAATATTAATATAATTTATCAAAAGATATATAAGTAAATATAGAATTTTAATTATATAAACTAAATAAGATAATTAAAATAACTCAATAAAAATATAATAACATTTTTAATATAATATTATATAATTTATTTTGTAAAAAAATAATTTTTAAATTTAAAAACAAAGCTAGAGATGATAGAAATTTATTTTGATAAAATTAAGTTTACTTTTGTAATTATCACTCTCATTTATATTAATTTAAATATTTTTTAAATATTTTTATAATTTTGTAACATAAATTAATTTTCAGGTGATTAGATATTGTTCAAGGGAGATTTTTTAAATAATTTTATAAAATACATTAATTTTCAGGTGAATATAAAAAATATTGTTTTTTATAACGAATGCATATTAAATTAAATCATTCAAGATGTAATAATGAACTAATAATTTCTAGAAATGTTATATCTAAAAATTCATATTTAATTTTAGGAATTATTTATTATTATGAATTAATCACAATTTCCAAACATAAAAATCATTTTCCAAATCTTAAATTCAAAAGTGTTCATTCAAAATAACAATTTTTTTCCAAAATTTCTATTTAATAAAATAAGTTATTTCGACTTCTAAATGGGATTAAAGACCTGAAACCATTATATGATATTTTTATATTATTTATATTTTCAAAATATTCACTATTAAAAGTTTTCCCTTCAATATAGTATTTTATTTAATTTTTATTCTAAAAATACACCGCTCCTCAATTATAAATAACCCTTATAACTCGATTTGAAAACCACTCCTCTCTTACCTTCCAAAATACAAATATCTTACCAAATC
This sequence comes from Viscum album, assembly GCA_963277665.1. NCBI lineage: Eukaryota > Viridiplantae > Streptophyta > Magnoliopsida > Santalales > Viscaceae > Viscum > Viscum album. Next base: position 1,032,613,035 of record OY728128.1, on the reverse strand, counting down.
ATCTTTCATAATCTTATTATAATACCAAGGGACTTTATGATACCATTGAACTCTAATCATCAAAGGAGTTTTCTGATATGGAGGGGATGTTTCACAAAGAAGAGGGCATGTTTTGTAGAATTGTCCCTCTCAGTCTCCTCTCCACTTTCTCATTTCCTACACCACATTGAATTCTAAATATTCAAGGGAAATTAAAAATTATGTTAAGTTTAAATATATTCTTTTTCCTACTATAAGTATAATATTTAAAATATTTTAAACTATCACATTTTCCATCCATTCCCTTTTGAAAAGGTCCCATTAATAGCTTGTTAACCGCTAACGAGGAAGTTATGAATTAGTTTGTCATAAATAAAATAACGGATGGTAATAAATTTCTTATTCTATATAAATTTATAATTATATTTATTTTATGTTTCTGCAATTAATTATACTTTTAACTAAATTAATTTGAAAAAATAGAAAAATTTAAACAAAATTGTTTATTTTTAAAGAAAAAATGATTAAAATCACTTCAACATGAAAAATAGAAAACTAATATATATAATACAATTATTACAATTGACTAAAATTAAACATAATACACTTTTTGCATATTTTTTAATAAACCTATGTTTTTTATTTAGGAGGTGTAATTCTGACAACATAAATTAGGATATAATATAAGAGTATTCTCATACATAAACACGTTCTTTTGGATTATGTCAACTTTTATATTGATCTCAGTATGAATTTTACACTTATAATGAAAAGTCATATTATATTTTTGCCCTTTTATTTTAGGAATATAAACGTTTCTACACTTCTAGAAAAAGTTCTAATCCATTTATAATTATTTTTAAAAAATACATAATTTCCCAATCATCTTCTAAATCCTCTGGAGTTATTTCTCCTTTCAATGAAGAAAATGGTCTTTTATGACAATTTTTTTATCTTTAGTATTAATTAGGTAATCCAATAGTTTATTTCTCGAGGTATTATTTGAGAAATAGTTTATAAAACATTGTATCTACCCTAGATTATTTGTCTATTTTGGTTGTTATACTTCCTTGTTGTAAACATGATTATGATCATTTCATGATGTTATGGGTGGGATCAGAATTATATATCCCTCCAATACATAGGGTAATGCTAATTATGTCATGATATTTGGTTTATTATGAAGGACCAAGATGCTATATTTATTCATAATGATGATGCCTTTATTTATGCTGATATGTTATGCATTAAAATGATTCTAGATTTGTTCTCAACTATGGGTTGTATTTGACCATGATGACATGATGTTACATTTTTTAGCATATGATACATTACATGCCTTTATCAAAAGTTTACCTCATGATGATTATTATAACACTCTTCTTATGATATGATGATGATTATTATGATCACCAGTGTTATAATGATAAATGTCTCTAATTCATCCCATTAATGGTCTTTTATCTCACCCATTTCATTGATATATATTTTTAGGTTATTACATGTACTAATGAGGAAGATAGATTTTACAAGTATAATAAGAAAAATTTAGGTAACTGTTTATTATTTATTATGTACAAGTGATGAATGATCCAAATTTTTTAAAGACACTATACCTTTGGATTTGTGATTTGTTACTTTATTATATTTCATATATAAAAAAGGATATAATAGTTAGGTAATAAAATTTCTGGTCACTGTATTTCGAATTAGATAATTTTTTATTTAATTTTGGAATTAGTATTTTAAAACATCAGTAAAAACCATAATTATAAGGCTATATATCAGTAAACATTATTGAGGTATAATTTTAGAAAAAAAACATAGGGATACCATAAGATATTGCATTATAGTTATTTTGAGAAAAATGATAAATTATTTATTCATGAAAACATGACTAACATTTGTTTCCAAACATTTTTATTTTAAAAAATGGTGACAAATAGGAGAAACCAATCCAACAACATATATGAGGGACATTGAATTGATTTTATGAAGGGAATCCCCAATTCCAAGTGTTTTGGAGTTCAAAATATTATGGTTATTCTTTCCAAAAAAATTATCAGGCTATGAAAAATAAACTGAAAATGCGGAACAAATTCCGTCACCAAGAATGGGTTTCTATCCATGCATTAATTTATACATAAATGACCACTGATGTTTAGTGGGTCTTCTGATCCACTTTTCCTAGAGTTATGTGTTAACTCAATGGGGAAAATCTTTTATAATACTCCAATATTATAATAAGAATAAGGTTACACTAGACATATTTGTTTTCGATGTGGAGTCTGATCAATTGTGGGAATTGATAAATAACACCAAGAAATAGGATGAAATGGAAGAATTGGAGTTGGAAGACAATGAGAAAATATATCATAACAAGAATTTTCATAAAACTAATCATAAGAATATGGAGAGATAATTCTTAGATCTGAATAGTTCCATAGTTATAGAGATACGAAGTGAATAATGACTTTTCAAACTGGTGGGTCAAATGAGAAGGATAAAAGATGATCTGATCCCCACATGTAAAAAATATATAAATAGGAATCATTATAAATTCATAAATGCAATGGGTAAATACATGAAGGGTGGGATATATTGAAACATATCTCAGCAATTTCAAAGATATATGGAGAATCCAAAAAACATGATGGATTATTAGAGGAAACCTCCTAATGCACCACCCATGGTTCAATTATTTAACAGTTGGTAGAAAGGGATCTATGAAATCCAGTTAATTAAACCATGTATCCTTGAGGGTAATCAACATTCGTAAACACCATGACCAAAGGAAGAATGGAAATATTATTCCATCAATAATATATAATTATAGAATAATAATAAAATCATAAAATTTACACTACATATTCACACTATAATTAAAAAACAATAATTTTATCTTGGTTCTACACATTCAATTATATCCCTCAGGTTTTTAGATCTTCTGAATCGAACTCATGATACCATGAAGTAGAGAAATTAGTAATTTTTTTTGAAATTAACATTTCAACCCATGTGTTTGAATATCCTCATATTAACGTATGTGGGAGGATTCTTCCATTGAATCCTATAATCATTCCCTTTTTGGAATTTTCTGTTACAATAGGCATGGATGAAGACTCTTTATACAGAGCACACACTATTTTTTGGGGAAAGGATATCTATTTTTATATTCAAAAAACTCCCATACTCCCCTATAAATGCACGAAAGATGATGAATCTCCTTTGGAAAATCCCTCGATGGTGTTAGTTTTTATACCCTATGAAGAAGCAAACATTTCCAAAAATTTTTAGTCAATAGAAGGTATCAACCTATAGAAAATTTCCATTTTGTAAGAATACACTGATGTATTTCTAAAATATTTACATAGACTTCCACTAGATCATGATGTGGAGATATTAATATATCTTATACTCAAAGCCACTCCTCTCTTGGAATTCCCTTATAGGTTGGGCTTGATCAAACTAGATTGTTTAATGAATAAGCGACAATAACACATAGAAAAAGAGTTTATATGCCCATGTTCCTCAAAATTGGGTGCTCCATTTATCTTTATAAATAAAAATGGTATATCAATGATGCTTTGTATTTATTACTCATATGTCAACAAGATTGTAACAAAGGACAAGTATTCGCTTCAAAGGATTTATGTCTTATTTAATCAAATAAGAGGAGCTCAATACTTCTCAAATGTAGATATGTATTCTTGATATAATTTTTGGATGTTAAGGAAGGAAGATATTGGGATGAAGACTTTTCATACTAGTTATGGGCACTATGAGTTCATATTGATGTCCTTGGAACATTGTAATTCCACAGTGATCTCAAGGGATTAGATGAATAGATTCATTAGAGGCAACTATGAATTTTTTTCATAGTATTTATCAATTATATTCTTATTTAATGAAATAGAAATGAGGAACATGAATAGAATTTAATTATATGTATGGAAACAATAAGGAATGAAAAAATCATGCTATGTTTTGTAAATTTTACTTATGGATGAAGAAAGTCAAATTCTTTTAGCAAGTTATCATTAGTGGGGGAATTTCTATGGTATGTTCTAATTGAAGGGAAATTCAGTTGTGTCCTATCTCAACTACTGTCACAAAAATTCATAGCTTTCATGTCATATAACGGTAAAATGGATTTTTTTTGAGAAGTTGCTCATGATTTTCTAAAATAAAAACATAGTTAACAAGGAAAGGGTAAATTATTTTTAACCAAATAACAAGAGTAACACTTTAAGGAACTCAAGAAGAGGCTAGTAACTATACCTCTTCCCATGCTTACTTTAAGTGCAGAATGTTTTGTGATATACAATGATTATTAAAATTAAGTGTTTGGTTATGAACACAAGGATAATGAAAATTTGATATTCTACACCTCACAAAAACTGGATATCCATGATTAGAACTACCCATCACACAATCTGGAGTTTAAAATAATGATCTTATCCATGAATGTTTGGTGATACTACCTCTATGGATAGAATTATAAAGGACTATGATTTTTCTATTCAATACTATCTAATAACATTGAACAAGTTAGCAAATACTCTTTTTAGAAACAAACCTACTACTCGATCCATGAAGAATATTGAGAAAGTAAATATCTTTATGGATATGTAATGAATGGATCATAAAATCATAATAATAGGGAATTAATCAGACTTTTACCAAATTATTTCCCCTCCATCTATCCATGATATGAATGAGGGGGAAAAGTTATGAACTGGTGCTTCAAAAAAGGATGAAAATAGTACAGAAATAGATGGTTCATGAGTTTCTCATCAATGATGATGATTTCATTTGGCATGGAACTATAATTTGTGTGCCTAAACAACCTGTAATAAAGATAGATATTTTCAATAATGATCATAGCTCAATTTTTTCATTCATCACTGAATCAAAAATATATATGGTGGCCTCCAAGAGATCTCTTGGTTTGAAAACATTAAGAAAGAGATCACTGAGCACACCTAAAAGTGATAGGTATTTTAGAAGGTTTAATTAATGAGAAATAATGCCAATGTGATGATTCAAAGATTTTATATTCCCATATGAAAATGAGGGAAAATCACCATTGAATTTTTCACTAGTCACTTAAATAAATCCATTGGTAATAATGTGATATGGGTTTTAATTTATTTATACACTCAAACGTCCCACATCATTTCTATTTGGGAATATTTCATTCTTCAAAAACTTATCATGATATTTATAAAGTGGTGAGGCCCACAATTGTTTGTATATTATTGTGTTCCAAGAATTATCTCTAAATTATAGATAAGTATTAAACATGATTTGAATAATGTACTCAATTAAAGTATAACCTATCAACCCCTAACTGATGTGCTATATGAAAATACTGTTTAGATACTCTATGAAATGATGATATCCTTCTCAGTAGGATTTTGTGGAGTATAGGACCAACATATCCGATTAGTTGAGTTCACATACAAAAAAATGATTCTAAAAAAGTATTCAATAGATCTAAATGAATATCTAAAAGGTAAGTGATGAATAAATCCTACATGTTGGTATGAATATGGTTAGTGAAAGATAAATGGGAATTATCTTGTGTAAGAGATAATTGAGAAGGTTTAATCCAACCAAAAGAATATAAAAGATGCATAAATTATTCAAAAGAGTAATGTTTACAATATTTCAAGGGACTTTGATTTTGATGTTTGAGACAATGTTTTCTTGAAATTATCACAATGTAAGAGAGTTATGTGGTTTTGAAAGAAATGAATTTGTATCCATATATCTGTTTCCCATTTTATATTTTTGACCATAGAAAAGTAATGGCCTATCTGCATGCAGTTACACCAAATATGAATCAAGTTCATGATGTATTCTACATATCACTCTTAAGGAAATACATACCCAATACCTCACATGTACTGAATTTATAGGTGTTGTGGAATCCCGCCTTTATAATACATAATTTTTCATTACATTTTACAAACAGAGGATCTTTAAAGTCTTGTGTCTTGGAAATCAGGAACAAAAAACTTGAAAAAAATATAAAAAATTATTTTAATTCACTTGTAAGGCTTAATCATATGTTCTTCCATTGTTCAATTGCCTCATCTCATATCCTGGAGACATAGATCAAAGGAAAGGGTGAGAAGAAGGCCCAGTAAGGGTAAACAAGGGAAAAACTTTACTTTTGATATCAATAAGAACTTAAATAAAAACATAATGACATGAGAAATGGAATTATAGGCATATCATAATGAAAAGAACTTGAAAAATAACTTGAATATGTGGCTAAAACATTTTACTTATACATTCGTGAACATATAACCAAGGTTTATCCCCAAGGTGTCATAAAAATTACCAAGGTTATTCACCAAGGTATCGTGAAACCTGTCATCTCTAGAGATTAATTTTTTACCCAATGCATTGTAGCACTATCAGGGTGCGCCCGTAATATGTATTTAATTTCATGTGAGACACATATATCATAATCAAACATTTCATAAATAACCCAAATAGAATCAAATAAATGGGTTTCATGTCAAAATTGTGAAGTTTAAAAAGAGCTTAAAAATAAGATAATTATGTCATTTATAACCCATGGAAAAGGAGTGGGGGTTATATATATGTCAATTATAGAATAAAATATATCATAATTATATATTTATAAACTCCCATATAAACTAAATAGGTCTGGTTATGCACATGAATAAAATAATATAATTTCTTAAGAGAAAGAGATAGAAATTTTGAGATGAAATTTCTATAGCATAACGGTATATAACAGGGTTTTAGAAAACATTGAAAAGAGAGGGGACAAGGGTAAACCACTCATAAATAATTCATAATACAGTATGAGTAATTAAAAATATCATGGTATGGATATTTTAATAACATACCACATGAAAAGACAACATGAAAGAAAAGAGAAGATGTGATTTCTTTTACGAGAAATTCAGCAGCCTAACGACGTTACATAATAATTCAGAAAAAAATTGATGAGAGAGGAAAGGGTATCTCAATAGTTAGACCTGAAATGGAAAAAAATGAGAACATATAAAAGCATACCCTCAACATAAAGGGGTGGAAATTAGAATACACAACATAAAAGAAGTCATGACTTAAAAGAGGAGGGTGAAAGGATCCCTTACCTCGAATAGTAACTTTGAAATCATGATGGTCGGGACCTTTGAAGGCTTGAAGGAACATTGGGAGGACTCCTCGAGAGGTAAGGAGACCATAAATTCGTTCGGGAGGATTTGGAAATGAAATGAATGAGGTAATGGCTTTGTATTTAGAGGAGAAGTGAGGGAACAAAGCATTAATGGCCAAGGGACACCTCATCTGTGGTATTGGAAAAACCATGGGCTTGCCCATGGTATTGGACACTTATGACACCTCATAACTTATATTACTATTCACAAGTCTACAAGAATTATTACAAAACTATTACATCCTTAATGATGTCATTAAACACGTGAAACTAAAAACTATATTTTCACTATTCGCTGAAAATTCAACTTTTTCAGAAAAATCCCCAAAAATCACGTTAACCTAATATCGATACTCTGAATTAAAAAATGACCTCCATTTTATAAAAATATTTTTCTAAATATTTTTAATTTAATTTTTAAATAAAAAAACTATTCCCCTAAAAAAACTAATACTTAACTAATAATTTTTGAAATAGTTATTTACCTATTTTATTAAATCATATTACTTAATCAAGGTGCCAAAATTATATTAATACTTTTTTAAGTGAGGTTAATTAATCCATTTGGTCACATTACTAATCATAAGTGGAAATTCACTATTCATAATTTACTATTCATCAAAAATTATATTGATCTTATTAGACTCTAAATTTCTTACTGAACATAACTGTAGAAGACCATATTTTGAAAATCATTACACGTTATAAATTATTTAAGGTTTACATAAATATTTAAAAATATCCTTTTTCTAAAATTCATCAATAATATACATCCTATATTTATCTGAACATTTGAGAATTCACAAACATCACCATAAGAAGAAATCACAATTTATATTTATATCAAAGGATTAAATAAAGTAGCAAAGGTCTCGTTACATAGCCTCTTATAACACCAGTATAAGACCTAAGTGTAAGGTGTGCTAAGGTGATAGATTCATGGAGTGGCTTGACCAGCATTGCCCGAGTGGTAATTTCTATCAACGTGAACTTCACCCGAAAGTGATTCCTTTCCAGTTTCACCCGATGAAGTTCGGCTAGGGTTTGGTCCAGAGAAAAGCCCGGTGGTGCTAGCTCCTTCCCATGTTTCGTTAGATGGGATTTGATCGGCCCAAGACTACTGGATGAGGCCATCAAATCTTCATTTTGTATTAATTAACCAAGATCACTTGTATTTATAAATAATAATTATAATGTTAAGAGTTTAGTTTCCAACAGTCAAATTGACCAACTGTCATATAATAGTCGAAACCCAAAAGTCTCATTTAGTTATAATCACTTCATCAATTAAAGAATATAGCTTTTTTGAGTATAAATTAAAATAACAGACAAATTTAGGAAACAAAAATTATTCAAAATTTCTGGTCGTTACATTCCTCCCCCATTAAGAAATTTCGTCCCTGAAATTTTAACTCGTACCCTCAGAAAAGAAAAGGTGTGGTTGCTTCTGCCTCATAGAATCCTATGGTTCCCACGTGGCTTATTCCCATTTGTAGTTTCTCCACAACATCTTAACATTGTGGGAAGTCTTGTTACGTAGAACCTTGTCTCTACGATCTAAGATCTTCATCGGCTTGTCTTCATAAGAGAGGTCATGTTCCAGTTGTACCACCTATGGTTTTAGTATATGTGAAGGGTCAGGTATGTACTTCCTAAATTGGGATACGTGGAATACAACATGAACCTTTTCTAGATTTGGAGGAAGTGCAAGCTAATAGTCCATTTCTCCTACGCAATCAAGGATTTCATAGGGGCCAATGTACATATGGATGAGCTACCCTTTCTTCCCAAACCTCAGGACTCTCTTCTAAGGTGATATTAGAAGAAATAACTTGTCACCGACATCAAAATCTAAGTCCATTAGACGGCTCTCAACAAAGATATTTTTCCGACTCTAAGTAGCCTTAATGAGTTATTGGATGGGATAGACTTTTTCTGTCATCTCTTGCACAAGATATGGCCCATGAAGCATTCTCTCACCAGCTTCATCCCAACAAGTAGGAGTTCTACATATTTTCCTATATAGATCTTCATAGGGTGCCATTTTAATGCTCGAGTAGAAGCTATTGTTTTAAGAGAACTCCACTAAAGGAAGATGTTGATCCCATCCACCTTTAAATTCGATTGAGCGTGTTCTCAGCATTTCCTCGAGTGTTTGAATAGTCCTTTAAGATTGGCCATCAGTTTGGGGGTGATAGGTCGTACTGAAACTCAATTCAGTTCTCAGAGCATTATGAAGACTTCTCTATAATTTTGATGTGATCCTTGGATCACGATCAGATAAGATAGAAAGTTGAACTCCATTCGCCTTACCACTTCCTTCATGTAAATCCTAGAAAGTTGATCAAGAGAGAAATCCTACCGAATGGAGATAAAATGGGAAATCTTGGGGAGACAGTCCACAGTAACCCATATCGCATTGTTTCCTTTGGAAGTTTTCGGAAGACCAGTGACGAAGTCCATAATGATATTTTCCCACTTCCATGTTGGTATAGGTAGTGGTTGGAATACCCCTTTAAGAAGTTGTCGCTCTGCCTTCACTTACTGACATACTAGGAACCTTGTAGTGTAGTCACCAATTTCCCTTTTTATATTATCCCACTAACAATTATCACGAAGGACCCTATACATTTTTGTGATTCCAGGATGTATAGAGAAAGTAGAGCTATGAGCTTCATCCATCATCTCCTTATTTTTTTCTGGAATAGATGGAACACAATGTCTTGTATGAAATTTCAGTACACCAACTTGATCAATATTGAACTCAAGGAACTTCCCATCCTTTATAGCCTGAAACATCTTCTATAACAAAGGATCTTCATTATGATCTACCTTAATCTTTCCTAGTATTGATGGTTGAGAAATCATTTGGTTTAGGGTTGATGATATCCCTTCCCTTATAATTCCCAATTCCAACTTTACTAGGTCACTAATCAAAGGATATCTTTGAATCCTCATCATGGAAAGAAAAACTAGGTCTTTTTGGCTTAATTCATCAGCAACATTGTTTTCACTTCCAGGATGATAATGAATTGAACAATCATAGTCTTTAAGAAGTTCCAACCATCTCCTTTGTCTCATGTTCAATTCCTTTAGTGTGAAAATATACTTCAATCATTAATGTTCTATATATATATCACAATTCTCCCTATAATGATAGTGCCTCCATATCATTAGAGCAAAAATGACCACATCCAGCTCCAGATCATGCGTAGGCTAATTCTGCTCATGATTCTTCAACTATCGGGATGCATAAGCAATGACTTTTCCATTTTTCATGGGGACGCACCCAAGCCCTTTCAGAAATGCATTGCAAAAAATAATGAATCCTTCTCCACATGAGGACAGATTTAACACGGGTGCATTAACCAATCTATTCTTCAACTCTTGGAATCTTTCCTCACAATCCTTTGTCCAGATGAACTTGACACTTTTTTGTGTTAATTTGGTTAATGGATTAGAATGTCATGAAAAGTTTTTTATAAACATCTTATAATATCCTGATAGTCCAAGAAAACTAGGAATCTCAGTTATTGTTGTAGGTTGAGGCCACTCCTCTACAACTTTTTTCTTTGTAGGGAGAACTGTGATTCCTTCATTGGTAACAATGTGCCCCAATAAAGAAACATGTTGTAACTAGAATTCACATTTTCAAAACATTCCAAAAAGACTCTCCTTTGGTAGAGTTCGTAAAATAAACCTTATATGATCTTCATGATCCTCGCGACTTTTGGAATATATTAGAATATCATTAATATAAACTACCACAAAGTTATCAAGGTGGTCCTTAAAGAATCTATTCATCAAATCCATAAAAATAGTAGATGCATTAGTCAGCCCGAAGGGCATAACCACAAACTCATAATTCGCATATCTCTATCGGAAGGAAATTTTTAGAATATCTTCTTTCTTCACCCTCAATTGATGATAACCAGATCGAAGATCAATCTTAGAAAAGAAATTATCCCTGTGAAGTTGGTCAAATAAGTCATCTATTCTTGAAAGAGGGTATTTTTTCTTCACTGTGATCACATTCAGTTCTCTATAATCAATGCATAGCCACATTGATCCATCTTTCTTATTCACAAAGAGAACTGGTGCTCCCCAAGGAGACACACTCAGTCAGATTAATCCCATCTCCAAAAAATCATGGAGTTGTTTCTATAATTCCTCTAGTTCCATATTTTCCATCCTATATGGGGTATTTGATATTGGATGAGATCTAGGTGCGATCCCAATAGAGAACTCTTCCTCTCCTTCAGGGGGAGGTCCATGAAACTCCTCATTAAATACATCGACATATTCCTAGATGATGGGGACACATTCTATCCTTAAAATCTCATCTCCTTCTTCTTCTTTACCGATCAACTCCATAAAGAAGGATATAAGAGGTCCTCCAAGACAAGGATCAGGTTGAGATATCTCTCCTTGGAAGATAAATGTAGGTTTTCCATTCAAGACTACTTATATTTCTTTACTTCTGCAATTGATCTTAGCATTATACTTTGAGATCCAGTCCATCCATAGTATAATGTCGAATTCCAGCATGGGAATGACTACTAGATTTGTGATAAGATTGCTCTCACTAAAGTAAATACTATAGTTTCTAAATACTAACAATGTTTTGATAGTCCTACTTGGAGTCTTGAATGATAACTCTACTTTTAGCAAATCGGGGGTTGAATCTAAATTCCTTGCAAACATGGAAGAAATAAAAGAATGCGTAGAACCAGAATCAAGCAATGTATTTGCTAGCTTTGAGAGGACGACAAGAGTACCTGCTACCAAATCATTTGGATCTTCAACTTCAGCAATCGTGATGGAAAAAGCACATCCTTGATCCCTTGGCCTTTGCTGAGGTAGATGGTGGTTCCCCTCCACTGCCCTCGGATTTCGACAATGATTGGAAAAGTGCCAACGTTGTGCACACTTAAAACACTGGACATCTGGTAGGTCCTGCACCATCTTTCCCTTTCCATTTGTGTTTGGAAGTTGAGGTTTCACCTCACTACGAAAATTCCTCACAATATGGCCATCTCTTCCACACTTGTTGCACTTCCCACTCCCGAGTAGGCAGTTCCCCGAATTCTTCTTCCCACATTTATTACATGTGGAAAGTTTTACTTGCTTGCCTTCTCTTTCTTGATCGAAGCTATTCCCTAATCTTGGCCCCATCGATATCTTCTTGTCATTTGATTTATGAGCCCACTACATCTCACCAAATAATACATCAAATTGAATCACACTCCGCACGATCTCCTCACAGATATCATTGTATCGGTTGGCTAGATTCTTCTATATATGAGGTCTCATTCCACTGAAGAATCTATCAACCTTAACATTTGGATCCATGACAAACCTTGAGGTGTATCTTGAAAGTCGGGTGAAGTTTATCTCATATCTTTCGACAGATTCATTCTGTTTCTGGTTCAGATTGAGAAACTCCTTCCCCATTATTGTTCTCATGGAACAGGGGAAATAATTACTAAAAAAGACTCCTCTGAACTCTTCCCACTCCATATAATCAACTTTTACTATTTTAATCTTGTTTTTGATCAGTTCCCACCAATTATTAGCTACTCATTCAAAGTGATAGAAATCCAGGGTGACCTTCTCTTTATCTGAATAGCAGAGCATAGAAAATATCTTCTCGATGGAGCTGATCCATTGCTCAGAAATCAATGGGTCAGTTGATTTACTGATGGTTGGTGGACATTTGTGCATAAGGGACTCAATAGAATTTTGTTCCCTTCACATTTAGATTGGTCTCTCGACTTTATTTATGTTATTTCCCATAACTTGAGTCAGTTGGTTCATCACTCACATGAATGTTTCCATTCTGGCTTCCATCAGAGGGTCGTCAGCGCATGGTCCATTGCGATCACCATTTGCATGGTTCCTCCTATTTCCTGTCATTTTCGAAAATAATAAATCCTTCATGAGAAACTTGTTTCATTTACTAATCTTTTAACTATAAAGGATTTTAGGTCTTAAAGCTTCAAGCGTAAACAATTACATTTCTCTATAATTCCATCATAATGATTTATAAAAAGATTATGATTAACCAAACATATCCCCCGTGAGTGTTGTAACCAATAGTGTAGTAAGTCTTGTTGTCGTGCACCAATTCCCATTTGAGTATAGCTCACATCGGTGTTTTTGGGTTTTAAACCTATGTACATCTGTGCCACAGCCACCTCTTCCTACTTGTATCTAGACAGAGATGTATTTGTTTGATATAACACTTACTCAATAGTCACCCAAAATACAAGGAAATTTTTCTATATATAAACATTTTTATAGGGTTCTTCATAAAATTTTTATAGCCCAATTTCCATAAATTACTAAAGAATCCTTTGATACCAACTATGGCATCCCGCCATTATAATACATAACTTTTCATTACATTTTACATACATAGGATCTTTAAAGTATGATGTCTTGGAAATCAGGAACAAAAACACTTGAAAACAACATAAAAAATTCTTTTAATCCACTTGTAAGGCTTCATTATAGGTTCATCATATGTACAATTACTGCATCTCATATCTTGGAGACATACATCAAAGGAAAGGGTGAGTAGAAGGCCCGGTAAGGGTAAACAAGGGAATCAATTTACTTGGGATATCAATAAGAACATGAATAAAAACATAAGGACATGAGAAATGAAAGTATAGTCATATCATAATGAAAAAAACTTGAAACATAACATGAATATGTGGCTACAACATTTCATTTTTACATTCATGATCATATCACCAAGGTCCATCTCTAAGGTGTAAAAAATATTACCTTGGTTATTCACCAAGGTATCGTGAAACTTGTCATCTCTAGAGATTAATTCTTTACCCATTGAATTGAAGTGATATCAGGGCACACCCTTAGTATGTATTTAATTTCATGTGATGCACATATATCATAATCAAATAATTCCTAAATAACCCAAATAGAATTAAAGAAATGGGTTTCATGTCAAAATCATGACATTTAAAAAGAGCCTAAAAATAAGATCATTATGTCATTTATAACCCATGGAAAGGGAGTGAGGGTTATATATATATATATCAATTCCAGAATCAAATATATTATCTATATATATTTATTAACACCCATTGAAATGAAATAGGTTTGGGTATTCACATAAATAAAATAACATAATTTTTTATAGAAAGAGATAGAAATTTTGAGATGAAATTTATGCTGCATAAGAGCTATATAACATGGTTTTAGAAAACAATGAAAAGAGAGGGGACATGGGTCAACCACTCATAAATAATTCTTAATACAGTATCAATAGTGAATAAGATGAGGGTATGGATATTTTAATGACATACACCTTGAAAATGAAACCTTAAAGAAAAGGGAAGATGCGATTTCATTAATGAGAAATTCGGCAGCATAACGACGACACTTAAAAAATCCAGAAAACATATTGATGATAGAGGAAAGGGTATCTCTAAAATTAGACATACAATGGATAGAAATGGTAACATATGAGAAAATACCATCAACATAAATAAATGGAAATTAGAGGAAACAACATAAAGGTAGTCATGACTTGAAAGAGGAGGGTGAAAGGATCCCTTACCTTGAAGACTAACTTCGAATGCTTGAAGGTAAGAACCTTTGGAGGCTTCTGGGAATCTTGGGAGGACTAATTGGGAGTTAAGGAGACCATAATTTAATTGGGGAGAATTTTTAAATGAAATGAATGAGCGAATGGTTTGTTATTTATAGGAGAAGTGAGGGAACAAATCATTAATGGCCAAGGGACACCTCATCGGTGGTACTGGAAAAACCATGGGCTTTCCCATGGTATTTGACCATGGTATTGGCCAATTTGGACACCTAATACCTTATCATACTATTAATAAGTCGACCAGAATTATTACATAATTATTACATCCTTAAAGATGTCATTAAACACCCGAAACTAAAAACTGTATTTTTACTATTCACCGAAAATTCAACTTTTTTAGAAAATCCCCAAAAAATAACCTTAACCTAATATCGATGCTCTGAATTCAAAAATGAGATCCATTTTATAAAAATAATATTCTAAATATTTTTAATTTAATTTTTAAATAAAAAACACTATTCACCTGAAAAAACTAATACTTAACTAATAATTTCTGAAACTGTTATTTACCTATTTTCTTGAATCAAATTATTTAATCAAGGTGCCTAAATTATATTAACAATTTATTAAGTGAGGATAATTAATCCATTTGGTCACATCACTAATCATAAACATATATCACCATTCATAATTTATTATTCATCAAAAATTAAGTTGATCTTATTAGACTCAAAATTTCTTACTAAACATAACTGTAGAAGACCATTTTTTTTAAAAATCATTACAAATTATTAATTATTTAAGGTTTACACAAATAGTTTAAAATATCCTTTTTCTAAAATTCATCAATAATATACATCCTATATTTATCCAGACATTTGAGAATTCGTAAACTTCACCATAAGAAGAAATCACAATTTTTTTATATCAAAGGATTACATAAATCAGCTAAGGTCTTGTTACATAGCCTCTTATAACACCATCATAGTATCTATGTGTAAGGTGTGATAAGGTGATAGAATCTTGGGGCGGCTTGTCCAACATTTCTCGAGTGGTAATTTCTATTAGCTTGAACTTCTCTCGAGGGCGATTCCGTTTCAGCTTTACACGATGAAGTTCGGCATGAGATTGGTCCAGAGAAAAGCCCAGTGGTGCTTCCACCTTCCCAAGTTTCTTCAGATGGGCTTCAATCGGCCCGAGACTGCTGGATGAGGTTATCAAATATTCTTTCTGTATTAATTAACCAATATTACTTGTATTTATAAACAATAATTGTAATGTTAAGAGTTTCGTTTCCAATGTTCATATTGACCAACAGACATATAACAGTCAAAACCCAAAAGTCTCATTTAATTATACTCACATTGTTAATTGACGAATATCATTTTGTTGAGTATAAATTAAAATAACACAAAAAATTAGGAAACAAATATTATTCAAAATTTCGGGTCATTACAGGTGTTATAACTGGAGAATTAAATCCTGGATGAGGAGAAAATGGAGGAATATCTTGAATTGTAGAGACAATTTTTTATACAATAAAACCACTCACATTATAAAAGTATTATGGTGAAAATATAGGTATGAATATTTTTGAGTGGGAACTAGAGGAAGAAATGAAACAAAATTACCAAAATATATTCTAAAAAATATTATGATTTGAAATTTGAGGGTCAAATTTTTTTAAGTGGCGGAGAATGTAATGATTTAGTGTTTTTTATACGATAAATCATCCCAAATAATTGTGTATTATATTTTACTATATAATTATTATACACAAAGTGAAAAGGGAGAAACAAATAATACTTAAAATCATTAATTAAAATCATTATATTAGTCACTTTAAAAACCCATGAAAATTCCAAATATAAAAGGGGGAACAAATACGTTTTAGGAATCTACAATATAAAAACTTTGGATAACCCAAATCGGCTAAAAGAATCCCCCCTCCCATGAACTACGCTTTAGAAAAGAAAGAATCTATTAGTAAACCGATTGAGTTTTTTTAAACCAGAAAAGTTTAACCTTTAATGAAATTGAGTGGAATAGTAAATGAATTAACAAAGTGGTTTTTATATGATGTAATGTTACATTTGTAATAGTAATGGGACCATTGTAACTGTTACCTCATCCTTGGGAATAATAATCTAACCATGGGGAATTGTTAGTAGACTACTAGAATAATAATTGTACTTAAAAATTATAAAAATTATTATTATTAATATTTATCATGATTTTTTATGTAAATATAACTATATTAATTCAACAAAATAAATAACATATTTAGTTATCCCAATGAAAATATTAAAACATTTTTAATGATGTTTAATTTAAAATATTTCATAAAAATAAATTTTTTTACATTAAAAATTATTATTACCATTTTTAGATTCATAATTTGATATTGTTAATTTCATTTTTAAAATCAAAACCTAAGAATTTTCTATGTATATTTTGTTGGAAATTTTAATAAATAAAATAATTTTTAAGTGAATAGTATAAAAATATTTTTTTTAAGTACCGTTGTATCTTAAATTAAATCATTTATGATGTAACAAGGGCTTAATTTTTTTTATAGAAAATGGGGATCGACCAAAAAATATTTAATTTATTAAACGATTAATTAAAATAAAAACTTATTTTATAGAACAAATAATCATTTTCCATATCATAAAGACAAAAGGTGTTCCATTAAAAGAATAAATTTTCTTTTTTTCCACATTCATTTTTAACGAAACAAGTGAATTAGTATTATAACGGGTTATAAGGTACAAAAACTATTCTATTATAGTTATATATGATATGTACTATCAAAAATTTACTATTAACGTTTTACCTTTGATATAGTATTTTATATAATGTTTTATTTAAAAATACCCCTCTACTTAAGTATAAATAACCACTCTACGTCGCTTTCAAAAACCAATCCAACTAAGCTTTCCAAATCCAAATTCCTAACCAAATACTCTCTATTAACAATCTTATAATTCATATAGATGTTCATGATCTATCTAACTCTAATCATCAAAGGAGTCATATCCCATGGAGAAGAAGAAGCACCATTGAGAGGGAATGTTCTCATCAATTCCCCCTCACATTATCCTATACTATTTCTCTTTTAATCCACCTATTTCAAACAAAAACATTCTATGGATAATTAAGAATTATGTTAATATTGAATTAATTATGTTAACCAACTATAAGTATAATATTTACTATATAATAATTTTTCATACTTCCCATTTCCACGGTTTTTACAATATCCTGCTAACGATCGGTTAACCACCAATGAGGATGTTGGAAATTAGTTAGTTATCACCAACCCTATGCTGAGTGTTAGTAAATTATTTATTATATATATATATTTATAGATATTTTTATTTTAATATTCTAAAATTTATTCTGCTTATGTATAATTTCCTTCCAACAAAATATCAAAATTGATAAAATTTCCAATTTTTATGGAAAACATGTCATCAATACCCTTCAACAAAAACAATGAAAAATTAAATAATTAAATTTAAATATTAAAATTGATATATAGTGACATTAAATAATATAAATGACTTCTATTTATATTTTTATGTAAACATTTTTTTATTATTTAGGAGGAAGAAAACTGACAAAATAAAGTTGGATTCAAGGTAAAGGGGTTCTCAACCACAATTGTTTTTGGTTATCTATTATTTAACTACGATTTGTTTATGAATGTTACTCTTCTAAAAAATATATATTTTTAATATATCATTTTTCTTTTAATTTTACGATATACATGTTTCTATCCTTTTAAAAAGTTTTCTAATACATTTATAATGCTTTTAATGAAGACTTAAATTTATATGACATCTATTGAATCCTGTATAGTTATTTCTCATTTAGAAGAAGAAAAAAGTATTTTATGAAATTTCTTGGTCTAATCTATTCATTTTTTAATCCTATATTTTATTTTATGAATTATGATATCTGAAATATTTTTTGAAGCCCATTATTTTCTAAAGGTTATTCCATATCTATTAATGTTATCCTTCTATGTGGCATGAAAGATAATGAGTATTTCATGTGGTGACGGGTAAGACCAGAAATATGTAACCCTCTATTTAATTGGGTAATGTGATGAATATCATCATATTAGGTGTATTATGAATCAATATAGTCTTATATTTGTTCATAATGATAATATTTTGATTTATGGAAGTATTTTATCTTTGAAAATGATGCTATATTTGGTCATAACTATGTGTTTTATTTGACCATTTTGACATAATGTAATATTTTTATGAATATTACACATTACATAACTTTATTTAATTTTCCCATCATTATTATATTGGGGATAAAATGATTATGATATGATGATGATTACTTTACTTACCCATGTTCTATTGATTTATGTCCTATATTACCACTATTATTCAGATTTTAACTCACCAATTTGATAGATGTATATCCTAATGTGATTATATGTAAATAGGGGAACATGAAATTTTAGAATTAAAAGATTAAGGCATTAAATAATTGTTTGTGTTTTATTATGTACAAGTGATTTAAGAGTCTAATCTTTCAAACACCTTCAACCTTATAATCCTAGATTTGTAACAATATTATGTTGATTATCATGAAAATGATGGAATAGTCATGTAAGAAAATTTAGGGTCACTATATTTTCAAATATAATTCAATATATAATGATTTTTTGGAACATTGATAATATTATATAATTATTTATGTAAAAATGACTTGGTATTTCTGGAATCAAAAAAGGTATTAGTAGTTGTAGAGTTTATGGTACGTATAAAATTCACTAATTCATTTTCATAATCCAAAATAATAATTGTGGTGGAATTATATTTTCGTTTGTCTATGTTATTAAGAGGTTACTAAAATATATTATCATCATTATCCATTGTACTTGAGAACTAATTATCATAATTCCAATACTCCGTAAATTGGAAACACTAGAGTGTGGGTGGTGTATTATGTGTTGCATTTTATCCATCATTAGTTAACTTATTCTTCCCCTAAATATTGTATTATATTTAATAATGTCTTTCTTTTCCACACTAAAAAATATATATAATTCCCCTTAATATATTTTACTCCATGTTTATTTCCATACATCCATCCTAAAAAATAATAACATTTTATTCTTTCCATGGTTTTAATAATTTAGAAATAATTACATCTTTATTATCTTATAAAAACCATGACATTAGTGTATGAATCCCATATCCATCCCTAATATTATATAAAATTTAGTTATTTCTTTATATCTACTAATTTTCCTAAGGGGTAACACCTTTTATAGGCATAGTTCTAAGCCATTGAATAATTGATCAACCTCACATTCCAGTTTCCTTATAATACCACATCCGAATTTCAAAAATCATGTAAAATTTTCCCCATAGGTACTAATGAATTAACCATACTACTAAATAAAATCATTGAATATCTTTACCAATATTTTTGAAAAATATGAGGAAGGTAAATATTTAAAAATAAAATATTAAACTCAGCCAACTCCATGGAATAAATTTCAACATGTTGACTTGTGTTCATGATATCATTACAATTTTGGTCTTATTTTCCTTAAAAATAATAAAAACTAAATTAAATATTTCAGGATTTTAATTTTGGATAATCAAAGATATCTTTTCAGTGTTACATTTCTATTGAAAATCATGTAGTGGATCAACAGACCCACTAAAATAAGGTTGGTGTTGCATTTTAAAAGACTCAATAGAATGTTATTACATACTTTGATCATTTGTAATCTTAGTAAAAGTCATGAAATGGGAATTTTGTATGATAATAACAATGATATTATATATTTCGTATTATATTGTATTTTTTTATCTAGAATAAAATCGTTGTATTCTCTGCCAAATTCATTGTTAGCATAATGTCTTCTAGTTCTAGCCATTAATGAAAAAAAATCGACGTCTAAGAATTAATATTCGATAATTAGATTGAGATAACACATATTATTTGAATATCTATCATATTATTTCTAAATCCTAACACCTTCTTCTTAGGTTTAACCTAGGTTATACATGGACATTACAAACAATTTATAATTTCATCCTATACATAGACATATGCCCATGGTTTTGACCAATGTTTTATTACCTTAATTATAAAACATTTAAAAGAACCATTCTCTGATATATTCTATAGTGACCCTTACTCTTAATATAGAAATATTAAAACTTATTTGATGAATATTCAGTATGTAACATTAGGAACCGTGAAACAAACATGCAGTTTTACTATCTTCCTAAACATGGAAACAATAAAAAATTTAGTCACATGTGATCTAAATTGTATCGCACTTATTTAATCATAAATATAACCTTTCATAGACATATAATACTTTCTTCTTATAATGGGGCGATTATACAATATAAATGGTGATCTCAGCTTCTCAAAAAGGGTAAAGATGGGAGATATTAGTGATCACCAATGAAAACCATGAGACTAATGGAATTAGAATATGATCTTAACATTATAAAACCATACAAAACATATCATAGATCACAATTTTTCATTATAGAATAAATATGGGAATTCCTTTAGACAATAATCATAATGTAATCAAAGAACACATACTGTGGGAGTGTAACATTGTTATAAGACTTAAGTTTGAGACATAAACATAAGAAAATAAAATAATTTCCATAGTCAAGGATCACTATTATTTTTATCATAGTATATTGGGTCCAGTAACCATTCAATCATATTCTTAGTCAAGGTATACTCCCAGGACTATCATTGTGGACAATTACCCTTACTAAATTGGGTTCACCAACAATCTATTTATTCTTGACTTGGAGATATCCATCCTTAACAAATTGTTTGGGGGGGGATTATAATTCTAGGACCACCCATCACATAATCATAATCCATTTATATGTGTTCCAAAATATCATAAAACAGTCATCATATCATAACTAGTTGAAATGAAACTTTTTTATAAACATTTCATCATTTCATTATAGAATAACTCGCTGAAAAGAAATGGGTTTCATAATATATTATTATTAATATAATTAACCCATGGGAATGAATCAAATTTCAAAAAATCATCCTTAAATAATTATTATCATAATCTTTATAAGGATTTAAAGTTGATGGATTCATTTAATCAACCCCATGTAAAACATAATTATTATTCAAGGATGTTATCATAGATGAATAATACCCTTCAAATATCACTATAATATCTCATGAGGAAAATTCCCTTCTCACATTGAAATATCTTATTCAATATCTTGATAGTTAAAAACTATTATGGGGTGTTTATTTAAAACAATTTTTGGTACATTTTAAGGAAGCTAAAAATCATGGACAAGTCTCTATGATGGTAAATTTAGGTCATGAAATCTATGTTAAAAATGATTCATTTTAATTTTTTTAAAATTTAAAAGTACATCATTTAGAAAATTTATAGAATATTACTTTTAAAACATTTTTTTAAAAATCCAATCATGGGAAAAATTACTTCATAAATATTTTCCTAAATATTAAAACATTCTTGAAATTATTTTTTTGAAGCATAAATTTAGAATAAAAAAATGTTTCATCCAAAGAGAGAAATGATGTCGGTTTTCCTTAAATATATTCTTATTGTATATTTGGTTTCTAAGGGGATTAAAATGATATGAAAACATGATATATCTATCAATAACCATAGGAGAATAAAATTGATTAGTTTCATTTTAGATAAATCACAATATTTCATCATGATAAACATAATGATGAACAAACCCAATAAATAACTTTTTTTCATTATAAATCCAATTTATCAAGTTTATATTTCTTGGAAAGTGTTATATCCCCTGTATAATAAATTTTTATATATATAATAATTATATATTTTAATCATTTAAATACTTGTAATATCATTAATATACAATTATTATATTACCACACACATTTATTAATAATTCTTTATTAAAATCATTGTTTCCCCGTGTTAACTGTTTAGTTATTCATTAAAGTTTATATAATTTTGATATAGTCCTTTAAAAATGATCATGATTCTGTAATAACTAAAATTATAAACATAAAATAAATATCATATATATTTATTATATATATATATATAGATTCATCTATAAAATATATATACAGATAATATATTTTCCCCATTCATCGAGAGGGCATGCCATATGTACACATGAATGATGATTCATTATTTCAATTGATAAAAAAATAAACGTTAATGATAATTCATTATTACATATTCATTTTAAAATAATAAATATCATATATATCTATTAAATCCATAATTATATTCATCTAAGTAAAGTGGTGATGGAAGAATAATTACATCGCTACGTGGCGATGGTATGTCGTACATATGCATGACTGATATTTTCTTTTTTGTTAGGATGAAAAGAATGTTTATAATGATTGTATAATAATATTTATAATTTTTTAAAAATATCATTTACTAAAAATATATATTTTATAATAAATAAAAATGATTAATATGAGTAATAAGAAGAAACAAAATCGAAATCACTCAATTAAGAATATAAACCATGAAAAAAAGGATTTTCGAGAGAAATAAAAGCTCAAATGTTTGTAAAAAGAATTTAATTTGATATTAGGGAAGATATTTTCAATGGTATAAGGAAAAAACATTGTGAATAATAACAAGGAGGAGGATTACATTTATAAGTGAGGGGAGGGGAACTCTTGGAATTATTAAAAGTATTAAATTAATATTAATTAATTGTCATGCAAAAAATGGTTCAAAATTTAAATTTTTAGAATATAATATATTTATGAGTATAAATAATATCATAAAATATTATTCAGACATTTTTTAGTTAAGTTTTCATTCTTTTATCTTAGTTTTAACCCCTATTATTCATTTTTATCAATTTTTTTGATAACAAAGTATTCTACTATGTAAGGATCCATAATATTACAATAATAGGCTATTGACCCATAAATGACCCATACATGATATTATCAACCATATCATACTCACATGGTCAAATATTGTATGTTTATGAGTTATAAATTCGTAAATAATATATTTCTAATTATAAAATATCATTAATTCCATTTTATAAAACTATTCATTTACTTTGAATTTGAGGGAAAAAAGAAAAAAAGTTAAATAAAATATAAACCCTTTAAAAAAATTAATTTTCTATATTAAGTTATAATTTTTTTGAAACACATTAACTTAGAAAAGTGTTATTACATTTAATATTTTAAACCCATATATGTTACTTTTATTTTATTTGAACGAATACATTATTGGTGTTACATAAGGGTCTAAGGTAATCATTCAATAAGTAATATTTAAATCAAAATTTCAATGAGAAAAAATTAATATGTATTTTAAATAAATACTTATAACTGGATATCACTTATTTTTATCATTATATAAAATGTTATAATTAATTAAATTGAGAAGAGTAACAATTTTTATTTTTTCTTTTCTTAAAATAATAAAAAGGTCATAATCAACGAAACATTTAACCATGTCGTTGTATTTTGGATAATTGGAGGGTAATGGTTCAACTATACTTATTCATTTGGATAAAGAAAATTATTAGATAAATTTCAAAGCATTATAAAACTTTTAATCATATTTTAGCCACTTTACCCTCATTGTGGTGAAAAATATTTAGCAAGGATACCATTTTTAATGAAATTTTTTTTAAGGGAACAATTTATTAATTTTTAACCACTTTATTAACAAAATTCGATACATTTTTCAAGATTCAATTTCTACTTGTGGAATAAATGCATTCTTAAATAAGCACATAAAACACAACGAGAATCTATTTTGGTAAAAGACATTTTTAAGCATACAAAAGGATTTTTTATTATATCATTCTCAAAAAAAAATTATGTGGATTTTAAAATATTTTACAAAATATATTAACATATAATTTCATTAAAATATTTTATTAATAGATATTAATATAAATTATTTAACTAAAACACTTTTTGTGGATAAAATATGTTATAAAAAACTCTATTTACTTACATAATCTTTTATTTTAGTTTTTATCTATTTGATTACCAATGATGTTATTTTATACACATGTAATTTTTTTTCATTCATAATTTACTTATAAATATTCATACCATTAAATTAAATGACAAGAATATAACTGTCACATTTAATAATTATATTTTAATATTATAGCCTTTTTCTTTTAAATAAGTGTTATATATTTCGAAAAATATTGATAAAATAAAACTTATTTGAATAGAAATATATCAAAAAATCATGGGGTGGTACATTCCAAAAATTTAATGAGTGCTGAAATATAATGGCCCATACTTTACATATAGATTTTACTTTAACATTGAAGAATATTTATTTTATAACATTAAAAAAACCACGCTAGGACTGTAATGTTATAGTGTCTTTAGGAACTAGGAAACATAAAAAAATGGTTTATAAAACAGCTAAATTTTCTCTCACTTATTTCAACATAACTAAACTCCTTTGTGACATATCTTACTTAATACCCATCTTTATAACCTAGGGAAAAGAAACATCTGAAAAGGTGAGATCAAATGCCCATTGAGGGTAAACAAGGAAAATAAGAATCATATCATATTGATAAGAACATTAAATTTGAAAATTTTATTCTATATATAAAAGGTCATAATATCATGTCATGGGATAAATAATAAAAGTGACATGTAATCCCAATATTCATAATTTAAGACATGAAATTTCAAGGAATACACACCTAAGCATAGAAATTAATTTCATATAAGTCATGGATTATTTCCAAGACAATCTTTGTAGAAAAAGTACATTATTGAACCAAGTTCACTTATCATTCCAACACTGTATTATTAAACTGGATTTATATTCAATAGAAATCATGTATATCTCATTAAATATAAAGCATTACCCAATTCATTTGATGGAGATATAGGCTCCACCCATATCATAATGAAATCATTCTTAAATTTTCCACAAAAACAATAATCATTCATTATAGCATAACCCAAGAAATAAAATGGGCCTCTTAAATATCATTATATCATAACATAATCCATATAAAATAAAAATACATCATTACCAGAATTTAATCATTGTAACATTATGGATAGAAACATAAACCCAAGTCTTCTTAAAAGGAAAATAATTTTGATAAAACAATAGTGCTTAATTCCTAAGGAAAATATTCTTTCTTCTTCAAAAATGTTTTCCCTCCTCAAAATGCCACACAATTTTAAAAGAAATAATTTTATTTGAAAATAAAATTTTAATATTCTTGGGTATTATTCAAGGAAAAATATATTATAAATGTTTAAAATTCAGTTTATGTAGTACAAGTTTTAATTATTCTTCTCATACTTATCCCAGAAATGTCAAAACGTACCTCGTACTGAAAATGACAAACAATTCCATTCATACTATTAAGAAAAAATTAACCAGCGGGTAAAATTTAATTTAAAAAATTATATAAGGTTATAAATAATATTTTTAAATACATATTATGGAAACATGTATGTATATGATAAATATACCCTAGTAAAAACTTATGAATAAACTACCGTGGATAAAAATATGATTTTCAAAGTTATCCATTACCTTTGGTATGATATAGTCTTTATGTATCAGAACACCCTTTATAATGATCTAAATTGTTGGTCGGAGTAGTTCAATCAAGAGGGGAGGTGTGAATGGAGTGACTAAAGCATTCTGTTACAAAAATGATATTTTAAAAGAAATGTTTTTCCCCAAAAACAAATACATCCCAGTTAATAAAGGTTATATTGTTATAATATTTTGGCTATTTAAACAACTTCTTATAAGATTGATTAATTCTCAGTAATCTAAATGTGTATTATTAATATTACTTTTGAAGTTATCATACTAAGACAAATTAGTTATAACTTGTTTCCAAGACTAACTATCAAAGTGAAATTAGAGTTTTCTGAATTATGAAGTAAAGCATTAAAACTGATAAGACTAAATTAAACAGCACATCAGATATAAAACAAATGGTTCAATCTCAAGCCAAGACCTAATCCACTTCACTTGGTGATCACCTACCACTAAACAGTTTATATATATAAACTTTGATCCACACCCTGGATCGGGGTTAACAACAGTACACAGACTATCCAGGTCACACAGGGACCTCTTCCACAGTTTTTTTGGGTAGAAAAAAACAATAACCAGGCCACACAGGGACCTCTTCCATAGTTTTCGTGGGTAAACAAAAATAGAGAGTTTGGTGTAAGGATCTGGAAATCCTTCAGTTTAGTATAGGAGTCAATGTGTGTGGGATATATAGAGTACACACACTGCTCGAATGGAAAGTAAAAGAATCACTGAGAGAGTGTAGATGTGATTTTAGAATGCTCTAGTGATTTGAAGTGCAGCTCTGGACTCCTTTTTTTGATCACAAATGCTTCTGATCCTTTTCTGGTTTTTGTCTTAAAAAATAGAGTGTCGCGATTCAGCTTGTGTTCTTCACGAGCTCTGATAATTTAAGGATGTTCTCTGGATTCTAGTGTACTTCATGTGTTCTTTAGAAAGGTCAGATTGCATGCATGTGAAAGTGATTTCTATAAAAAACATGCAAAAATATTCTTCGTGGTCATGCTATCACGCTTGTTTTCTGTTTAGTATCGCGCCCTGTTGTCGTTGGTAACTCTCCACTCTTTATTTTAGAATTCATGGGTTTTGGCCGATAGGTTCCATGTGCTTCGTACCTCGTACCTTGTACTATGTCTACAAAGAGACATCAATTATTTTAGTGCATTAAAGGACTCAAATATGACCGTTACACATTAAATTGAAAGGTGGCAAAATAGTTTAAGAAACAGTGTCACAATAAGTTGAGAAAAATGGTGTCTCCTTCACGGTGTCTGAGTGTCACGGTCTGAGTGTCACGGTCTGAGTGTCATGGTGTCTGATATTCATGGTGTCTTGTCTTCATGGTGTCTTGGCTTATGGTTTCTTGGTCACAGTGTCTTGGACACGGTTTCTTGGTCACGGTGTCTTGCTAACTGTGTCTTGCTTCACAGTGTCTGGCTAACTGTGTCTTGCTTCACGGTGTCTGGCTAACTGTGTCTAGATTCATGGTGTCTGGTCTTCATGATGCCTTATACTTAGGAAAATAACTGTATCCATACTTAACAGTAATATCTATTAATTGGATTGAGCTTAACCAGTATAAAGCATGAGGTAACTTGAAACAAAAATACACATAATTGGATATAATTTATTGGATTGAACTATGTTGAATGAGATTTGTTATCATTAATAAGATATGTTATAATTAAAGAGACTTGTGATCATTAAAACATGAGTAATACATGAAGATTTCAACAATCTCCCCCTTTTGATGATCACAAATCATGTATAGTAAGAGTGTAAATTGGATGCAATTACAGAGAATATAACATAGAATATAACTTATCCCCCTTTTAGGATTATCAAAAGGTTAAAATAAGAGAGGGTAATCAGTTCAAATTCCATTAAATGTAATCAGAGTGTCGTACAACATAATGTAGAAATAAAAAAATCAATGACATCCCCATCAAAGAGTAGTAAGCATTGGTCTTCTCCAAGGATTGACCTTCTCTTTGCCTTTATCAGCAGCAGAAGAAGAATCCATAGGTGCAGTGGCTGATGTGGAAGAAGGCAGAGATGTAGTGGAGAGAGAGGGTAAAGGGAGACCTTCAAAGACTGAGGGAGCCAATGATGGAGTATTAGAAGATCGATGCAGTTTTTGGTCAAGGATGACAGGCATGATCTGACTAAGAGCCTAGCCAACAGACATGGTTGTTGAAGCTATGGCAGAAGGGAAAGTAGGTAATCCAAGTCTGAGAGGAGAAGCCACTGGAGAAACAATTGCTGTAATTTTCACATAAAGATACAGTCTCGGAAGTTTAATGATGTATGCAATAATCTCTCCTCCATACTGCATGGCCTTTTCAAAATCATCTTTATTTTCCATGAACTTTTCCAACAATCTGGTAAACTCGGTTAGCTTCTAGACTTGGTTTTTGAAGTCTTGGGTTACAGGTGGAATTATCAAATTCTCTACAAGGTATTTGAAGTGGTTGTTCATATCAGTCTTGGCGAAAATCCTGTTGAAATAGAATTCCACTTTCTTAGATATCTCCTGCTGGGAATCATTTGCAATCATGGAATGAATTTGCACAAGATCAAGAAATCTATCACTATTCTGGATAACTCCAAATAAAGAAGTCACATTGAATCCACTTAAAGCATTTTGAAGCTCTTCTTGGACTATCGATCTAAACAAAGAACTATCCAAGGCAGGTGTAGAGGATTCAGTAGAGGGATGAGAAGCTTGGATGGTTGTGGTTAGAGAATTATGCTGGTTCAGTACCTTTTGAAGACAGCCAGTGTATTCATCAGTGAGTTTATTTAAGTTCACCACAAGAAATCTCATTTCTTTCAATGTCTGTTTGTGACTTTATGAAATATTTTCATCAATGGATAATAGGTAAGGGTGAATCTGAGACACAACATCTCAAGAAATTTGAGACACAGAAGATTCTAGAGAGGCAGAAACATGTTCTGATCTGGACTGCAGCTGTTTCTGTATATCTTCCACCATGCTTCTCAGGGTTAAGACTTCACCACTGTGAAACCTATTTTCAACTCGAACTTCTTGAATTTATGGAGAATTTTGTGTTGGATATTCCAAATATTTTTATCCAAAATTCGTGTGGCATCTCTCTCACTCAGATTTTTCACAGCACGAGATTGGGATTTCAAGAGCTTCTCAACTACAGACAAGATAGTGTCTCCAAAATCCTTCAAATAATCCTTACTAACAAAGGACAGCTGTTCAGGTAGGGGTTCAGGTGCAGGTTCAGGTGAAGGAATTGTGTAGGGGTAGGTTCTGGTTTTGGTTCCTTCTCAGGGACAACGATAGAAACTGACTTCAACTGAAGCCATGAGGAATGATCAAGCCCAATGGAAGTAACTTGCTGAGATTCACTCATATAATAAAATATAGGGAATTTATACGTAGTGTCCATAGGACTAGACTCATCCAGATGGGATGCTTCATTAGTCTCAAGATTTTGGGTTTCCTCTCCCTTAATAGATGCTTCCTTTTAAGGATCTAGAGGCACATGAGCTAGTTCTAATACCACAGGTTCATCTCTAAGTTCCTCAAACATCTCATGTCTAGCCAGCTGAAAGGCTATCTCCATCCTCTCTTTAGTAGAGGGTATTATCTCAGGAATAGGTTTTCCCTAACATGCTACTCAGGTTCTAAGACAATTTATTCTCTTTCAGCCTTGGGTTGGATTTCCAGATTGACATAATCTCTAGAGATAGAAGGTTATTCTTCAAGAACAACATGAGGAATAATAGTCCTTTCTTCCACAACAACAACTTCTTCCCATTGAGGTACTTAAACTTCTTCTTCCTCTTCTTCTTAATGCTCGGCAACTTCATCTGGTTCCAAACCAGGATCATAAATGTCTTTCTTCCTTGAAGTATAATCCACAGGATTAAAATTCTCATTAATATTATCGTTATCTTCCACCCACTCTATTTTCCAAGTGTTCCGGCTAATCTTGATTCTCCTAATTATGGGTTTAGAGAGACAATACTCACAATCCACAAGCACTTCTTCATTGGGTACAACTACTCCTTTGGCAACAAGCATGGCTGAAATCAGCAAAGAGTAGAATAGAGAAGTGGATTTGGATGTGAGCTTAATAAACTCACACAAATGGTGAATGATGTACTTTCACAGGTTGATTTTGTATCAGTTCTTCATAAGATGAAGCAGAAACACATCTTGATACTTTAATACAGCAAAGTCACCTTTCCTCAGGATAACCAAATTTTGAACAAAATTAAACAACAACCTTGTTTCTCCATCAAGTTCAGCATTTATGGCCCTTCTCTTGGTTCCATTCCAGGTTAGGGTTTTCAAAGCATCTTCAAGGTCAAAGAAATCAGTTGTAGGTGGGGGTTCTCTTTGATAATCATCACAGATTCCTTCGTGAGGTATCCTAAGGCATGCATCCAATAAACTCGATGAGAGGGAGCAACTTTGCTCATTAATCAAGCTCCTCATAACAAAGATTTCACCAGGGTGAAAAGAAAACTGAGCGTACTGGAAGAACTGAGCAACTAACCTTGGATAAATGGGTCTATTCTCCCTTGAGAACAATTATAACCTGCTTTGTTCTCTTAACACTTTTAGGACTATAGATTTTCTAGATAAAAGCCATTCTGGGCAAGTTTCTTTTTCAGGTATGACACTTAGATTTACCAGGTTCAGATTCAGAGGCCCTTCGGGTGTCAGCTTGGGTGCTATCTTCTTCTTATTCTTCGGGCGTTGCTTCTCAGGTGTGGATGATGATGGTCGCTTAATTCTTGGTATCCACTGAAGGTAGCGAGAGAGAGAGAGAGAGGGTTGCAAGGTTGGAAGGGTTCGAAGAGAGTGAGTGGGAGAAAGACCGAGAGAAGAACTGAGTGAAAACTCTTTGTTTTATCATTTGGGAATGTCAAACATCACAAAAACAAAAATGTGGGAAATTAAAAGAGGTGAAAATAAAAATTACCACGATACGGGTTTAAATAAAATTATAAGGAATTTTCATGGTGAGACAGTGAGCATTCATCATGGTGAGACAGTGAGCGAATGTCACGGTGAGACAGTCAGTGCACGTTATGGTGAGACAGTCAGTGCATGTTACGATGAGACAGTAAATGTCAGGCTGTGAATGAAAAATGCTAGCATTGAGACCGTAAATGTGTGAGAGAGTAACTTAGAAATCGTAATCATGAAATGTTAAAGTAAAATATAGTAAAATATTGAACAGTAAGGCAAGTAAGATATATAGTTGAGATTTATCATGCCAATATAATTTATGATGTAGTCTATTCTCTCATAATTCAATGGTTTTGTGAATATATCCGCAAGTAGATATTCAGTGCCAATTAATTCCAATGTGATATCACCTTTTTGATAAGGATCTCTCAAAAAGTGATGTCTTACATCAATACGTTTTTTCCTAGAATGTGAAATAGGATTCTTTTCAGATGTTAATAGCACTTGTGTTGTCACAATTTATTAGTACATGTCTGAATGGATATCCATAGTCTAGTAATGTGTGTTTCATCCACAAAATTTGTGCACAACAACTTCCAGCAGTTTTGTATTCAGCTTCTGCAGTAGATAATGCAACATAGTTTTGTTTCTTACTACACCATGATACCAGTGACTTTCCTAAAAGGTGACATGTTCTTGAGGTGCTCTTTCTATCTAACTTATAGCCACCGAAGTCAGCATCAGAATAAATAACTAGTTCAAATGATTTTCCTTTAGTATTGAACAATCCTAGAATGAGTGTATACTTGAGGTATTTGAAAATTCTCTATACAACATTTAAATGATATTCTTTAATATTTTCTTGAAAACGAGAACACATACATACACTAAACATAATATCCGGACGACTAGCAGTTATGTAAAGTAAACTTCCAATAATTCCTCTATAAGTTGTTTAATAAATAGATTTTCCATCTTCATAAAGATCCAACATACAGGGGGTACTCATGGGAGTGTCACTACTTTTAGTGATATCCAATCCAAAACGTTTTAGAAGATATCTAGTGTATTTACATCGATTTAAAACAATTCCATCATTATTTTGAAAGATTTGAAATCCAAGAAAGAATTTTCGTTCACCCATTAATCTCATTTAAAATTCCTTTTGCACCGTTTTAGAAAAATCAATACATAATGAATTTTTTGAAGATCCAAAAATAATATAATCTACATAGATTTGAAAAACTAAAACATCATTTGAAATTCGTTTTATAAATAGTGTAGGATCAGTTATTCCTTTTGTAAAACCTTTGGAAATAATAAAATTACTCAATCTGTCCTACCAAGCTCTTGGATCTTATTTTAAACCATATAAAGCTTTTGATAGTTTGAAAATATGATTGGGAAAATGAGGATTTGTAAATCCAGGGGGTTGTTCAACAAATACATCCTCAACTATATACCCATTTAAGAATGCACTCTTAACATCCATTTGATATAGTTTAAAATTCAGATATGCAGCATAAGAAAGTAGGATTCTGATGGCTTCAAGTCTGGCTACTAGAGAAAAGTACTCCTCATAGTCAATTCCTTCTTCTTGACTATAGCCTTGTGCAAATAATCTAGCCTTATTCCTAACTAAGTTTCTAGATTCATCTACTTTATTTCTAAACACCCATTTAGTGCCTATGAAGAAAGTGTCCTTAGGTATTTCAACAAGTTTCAAAACATTGTTTCTTTCAGTCTAATTAAGTTCTTCTTGCATATCAATTACCCAAAATTCATTGTTGATGGAATCGTCAATGTTTTTATGTTCAAGTTGTGACAAGAAGGCTCGATGTTCAACCTGATTTCTAAGAGAAGCTCTAGTTTGTGTTCCTTTCTCTAAGTCTTCTACAATAACATCTAAGGGATGGTTTCTAAGGGTTCTAACATTTCTAGAAAAAGAGGGAATAGTGATTTCAGGTTCATCAACAGATTCCGGTTCATTATGACTCGATAGAAGAGAATTTATAGAATTGGAAGTTTTCACAAATTCATTCAAAGAGGATTTTGAGGATTTTGAGTTGATGTTCTGATTTGATACATCATCCTCCAGATTTTCTAAGATGGTTCTAGGCTCATGTGGAACTGTTTCATCAAACATTATATGATCATATTCTTTCACACATTTAGTTTTCTTATTGAATACTTTATAAGATTTACTTGATATTGAGTAACCTAGGAAAATTCCTTCATCACTTTTGGATGAAAATTTGTCAAGATTATCCTTAGTGTTGAGAATAAAGACTTTTGACCCAAAAACACAAATCTAATTAATCTTAGGCTTCTTATTGTTTTAGAGTTCATACGAGGTCTTTTTGAGAATTGGTTTAATCAAGACTCTATTGATTATATAGCATGATGTATTAACAGCATCATCCCAAAAGTAAATAGGTAAGTCATATTCACTAAGCATTGTTCTAGAAATTTCTTGTAGGGTTCTATTTCTTCTTTCTACAACACCATTTTTCTGAGGTGTTCTAGGGGCATAGAAATTGTGACTATAACCATTTTGTGATAAAAAGGATTAAAACTCTTGATTTTCAAACTCACGGCCATGATCACTTCTTAAAGATTTAATTCTAAGTCCACTAATATTTTCTACAAACTTGGCATACTTAGTAAAATAAGAACAGGCTTCACTTTTGTGAGCCATGAAAAGGGTCCAGGTATATCTAGAGAAATCATCTACTAGAACATAAACATAATTTTTCCCATTTAGACTAGAAACTCTATATGGTCCAAACAAATCTATGTGAACCAAATCGAGAGGTTGAGAAGTAGAGACTTCTTTCTTTGATTTGGAAGATATTTTGTGTTGTTTTCCCTTTTGACAAGTATTACACACTTTATCATTTGGAAACTCATGTTTGTGTAAGTCTTTAACTAGGCCTTTTCTAGTTAGATTTCTAAGGGATTGAACATTACAGTGTCCTAGTCTCTTATGCCAGAGCCTAGATTCTTTATGAAATACACTTAAGCATGAAGCATTTTGAGAAGTTAAGGAACCTTAATTAAGAGAATAAAAATTCTCATTCCTTGATGTAGAAAATACTAATTCGCCTTTAGAATTAATGATATTATAGGCATTATTTTTAAATTTAACATGATATCCATTATCTCATCATTTTGAGATATTAAGAAAATTATATTTTAATACATTAACAAAGAGTAATTTGGAAATTAATATTGAATCACAGTTACCAATCTGGCCTAATCCAATGATCTTCCCCTTGGCATTGTCACCAAATGTGACATGTCCCCCATCTATTTTTATCAGATTCTTGAAGCATGAATAGTCTCCTGTCATGTTCCTTGAACACCCACTGTCCAAGTGCCATAGATTATTTCAAGAGATCTTCAAGAATATTTTCTATAATACGATCAAGGGAAGACTTATTTTGGTACCCATACTTGTTTGGGTCAAGTAACATTAGTAACAAGTTCTCTAGGAACCCATATTTATCTCATAGGTTTCCTATAAGCATTGTGTAAAGTATTGGAAAAATAAACTTTATTTGGTCCACCAAAACATGAAATAGTTGAGTATGTATCATGACTTCAGCTAGATGATTTGTGTCTAGAACTGGGAACAAAATTATATGTCCTAGACCTTGAAACAAAATTCGTTCTACTCAGGTATCTTTGACCAGGTTGATAACTAATTCATGTATTGTATTTGGGGGCAATTTGTTTTCCTAGCATTTGTGTAAGGGTAATTTTCCCATTAGTAAACTTTTCTAAATCACTTTTTAATTCCTCATTAGAAATTTTTAATTCATTTTTTCTTTTATCAGTGGATAATTTTTCTCCTTTTCAGAAGTAAGTTCATATTTAACATTTACAGTGAGAGCATGTTGTTTCTTCAATGATTTATATTTAACTTTTAATTCATTGCATGTCTCCTCAATCATGATGCAATATTCAAACATTTATTCATTAGTAATATTTTCAGAGTCACTTTCCCCTTCAGAATAGTATGAATTATGCATAGAAGTGTTCAGTGTTACCTTAGATGTGTTTGTCATAAAACACATATTTGATATGTTAGCCTGTTTATCATGTGATGTCTATGAGTCGCTGGAACTATCCTCAGAGGCACTCCAGGTTTCCTTCATTTCCTTTTTGGAATTCTTGTTCTTGTCCTCATACTTCTTCTTATACATATGTTTTGTACAGTCAGCCTTTATATGTCCTTTGCGCTAACATTCATAGCATAAAATTTCATTAGTTTTGTCAGTTCTTTTCCAATCCTTTTTCCAGTTTCCTTTTTGATCATACATTCCCTTGAAGTTAGGCTTGGTGGAAAAAAAATTCTTCTTGTAAAATCGTTGGAATATTTTGGCCAGTTGAGTCATCTCCTCATCACTGTCAGGTGATGATTGTTCAGTGTTTGAACTTTCTACAGAAGCTTCCATTTTCCCTTTGTCTTTGTACTTCGAGAAGGTGGTATTGAATGCTACAGATTTCCTCTTTGGTTTATCCTCCTATTCTTTGTTTACTTTCAACTCTTCCTCATAAATCATCAGTTTCCCAATGAGTTATCTTATAGGTAGCTTAATGATGTCGCATGATTCTCTAAGAGAGACAGAGGTTCCCCTCCATCTGTCCGGTAAACACCTAAGGGTTCTCATGATCTGTTCTTTGGCAGTGACTTCTCTTCTAAGAGAGATCATTATGTTGACAATCTCATTGAACCTGAGATACATTTCAGAAATAGGATCATCAGGTTTCATTTTAAAATTATCATATTTTATATTATAAGTATTATGTCTCATTTCCTTTACACTAGATGTGCCTTCATGTGCGATAGACAAGGTATCCCAAATTTCAGGGGCAGTCTTACAAGAAGAAATCCTATTAAATTATTCATCTCCTAAGGAACATTATAAAGAATTAATGGCTTTGAAATTGTTATTATAGGAATGTTTTGTAGGTTCATCCCATGCAATTCTACCAGTCACAGGAAGTTTGTATTCATTTATAATGGATGACCAGATTTCAAAGCTCATACTCCCTAGATGCATTTTCATTTTAATTTTCCATTGAGCACAATTGGTTCCTTTAAATAATGGTGGTTTGTTGGTTGAAAACCCTTCCAATCTATTATGCATACTGACTAATTACATTAAAAGAGATATAAATTTAGAATTGACAGAAATTTACAGATCTTTAAAGTACAACTACAATCATAGTTGAGTAAGATTACATAGAGTCCTAATAAAACATCCATTTGATACCAAATGTTGGTCGTAGTAGTTCACTCAAGAGGGGAGGGTTGAATTGAGTGACTATAAAAAGTTCTGTTACAAAAATGTTATTTTAAAAGAAATGATTTCCCCCAAAAAAATACAGCCCAGTTAATCTAGGTTATACTGTTATAAGAGTTTGACTATTTAAACAACTTCTTAGAAGATTGATTAATTCTTAGTAATCTTAATGTGTATTATTAATATTACTCATGTAGTTATCCTACTAAGACAAATCAGTTATAAATTCTTTCCAAGACTAAATATCAATGTGAAATTAGAGTTTTCAAAATTATGAAGTAAAGCAGTAATACATACATGACTAAATTAAACAGCACATCAGATATAAAACAAGTGGTTCAGTCTCAATCTGAGACCTAATCCACTCTACTTGGTGATCACCTACTACCAAGCAGTTTATATAAATACACATTGATCCACACCATGGATCGTGGTTAACAACAGTACACATACTATCCAGGTCACACAATGACCTCTTCCATAGTTGTCGTGGGTAAACAAAAATGGAGAGTTTGGTGTATAGATTTTGAAATCCTTCAGTTTAGCATAGGAGTCAGTGTGTGTGTGGAATATATAGAGTACACACACTGCTCGAAAAGAAAGTAAAAGAATAATTGAGAGAGAGTAGATGTGAGTTTAGAATTCTCTAGTGATTTGAAGTGCAGCTCTGGACTTCTTTGTTTGAACATAAATACTTTTGAGTCCTTTTCTAGTTTTTGTCTTGTAAAACTGAGTGTCACGATTCAGCTTGTGTTCTTCATGAGCTTTGATAATGTAAGGATGTTCTCTGGATTCCAGTGTACTTCATGTGTTCTTCAGCAAGGTCGGATTTCATGAATGTAAAAGTGCTTTCTTTGAAAAACTTGCAAAAATGTTCATTTTGGTTGTGCTTGCACGCTTGTTTTCTGTTTAGTATCACACCCTGTTGTCGTTGGTAACTCTCTACTCTTTATTTTCAAATGCATGGGTTTTGGCCGACAGGTTCCATGTGCTTCGTACCTCGTACCTCGTACTATGTCTAAAAAGAAACATTAATTATGTCAGTACATTAAAGTCATCAAATATGACCGTTAAACATTAAATTTAAAGATGAATAAATAGTTTAAGAAATGATGTCACAGTAAGTTGAGAAAACGATGTCTCCTTTAGGGTGTCTGAGTGTCACGGTCTGAGTGTCGTGGTCTGAGTGTCACGGTCTGAGTGTCACGATGTCTAATATTCATGGTGTCTTGTCTTCATGGTGTCCTGTCTGTCGGTGTCTTGGTCACGGTTTCTTGGTCACGATTCCTTGGTCACGATGTCTTTCTAACTGTGTCTTGCTTCACGGTGTCTGGCTAACTGTGTCTTGCTTCACAGTGTCTGGCTAACTATATCTGGATTCATGCTGTCTGGAATTCATGGTGACTTATACTTAGGCAAATAACTGTATTCAGATTTAACAGTAATATGCATGAAATGGATTGAGCTTAACCATTATAAAGTATGAGAGAACTTGGAACAAAAATACACATGATTGGATATTAATTATAGGATTGAACTTGGTTGAATGAGATTTTTGATCATTAATAATATATGTGATAATTACAGAGATTTTTTATCATTAAAACATGAGTAATACATGAGGAGTCCAACATAAATAATGTTATTGATTTATTCTAGAATAATAATAACTATTTTGATAACATTTATGATCATATTTTCATCAGTTTATAAGTAACATTTCATTGTTACTCGTTATTCAGGTATTAACTTTTTTATGTTCTTATGCATGTTTTTTCAGATAAATTCTTAATCTTCATTTTGGTTTATAATTATATCATTTAAATCATTATATAATTATAATATATATCATATTTATTCATTAAAGTAATTTATATAATCAGTATTTAATGAAGATTATATAGAACGAATCACATCCCACCGTGGAGACGGTAAGCCATACGTACGCATAAGCGATGATATTGTTCCCATAATTGTGGAATGGTATTGAATTGAATTGTGTATAGTATCTTAGAATAAATATCATTTTATATTAACCATATATATATTTATTAATTACACTATTATACCCAACTATATACGGGGGGGGGGGGTGAAAAACAGATTAAACCACGATGTTGAGACGATAATTCATATGTATGACCGCGTGGTGATATCATTTTTCATATGATGGGTAGAAGGTAAAATATGGTTGTATCATAATCATAATAACATTTGAATATATATTTACTACCATATTTATTACATTGTAATGAAACAACTCATGAGATTGAAGTAGAAGAATAAAGATGTTTGAAAGAATCGGTAATGATTTTACACCTTCTTCAACGTACCTCCTCTTAATCTTCTCTTAGAGCAATAGAGTTGGTCTTTGAAAAACACCAAGACCTCAATATTATTTCTAGGTAATCTGATAAGGGGAACGATTAGAGGTTGGTAGAGCATGAATTCACAAAATGAAGTGAAGATTTTAGGGAGGAAGTTCTATTTTATAATTGAGGTGAGGGGAACTTTTGGAAACCAAAAAATATTAAATTATAATAAAATAAAACCCCACATGAAGACCTCCCAATTAACCCAATTTATATTATGAGATGAGTTAGGATTTTAATCTCATAAACCAATATATTTCAGAAATGGTTTTATGTCAATTTATGCATTATCATTTTATTTAACACTTTGTTATTCTATTTAATTTTTAACTAGGGTACCAAATATTTCAATATTAAACGGGTGAAATATTAACTTATTGGATGTAAAATAGACCATAAAATAATAATTTAGTATATTTTAGACCATATCATAATTATTAAATATTTTACAAAATGATTTATGACCTTATTTTGACTAAATATCAATAGTGGCAATTTCGACACAATTTATTTCATGGATTTTTAAAAATAAAAAAATAAGAAGTGATCCTCGATAAAAATATTTAATTATATCCCAAAGGGGAAAATGTAATTTTCAAAATTAATTTTACATAATAACTATCCCAAATTAATTTTATTAATATATTTTAATTACATATAATTTATCTCTTGTTAATAAAATAATTATTATCTCAATATTGTGTAATTATTTAATAAACATATATTTTAATAAAAAATAAAAGTAATATAAAATGATGAAGATAAATACATTAAAATTAAGAATAATACATTTATTCGAATTTATCTTCTGAAAAACCCAACATTAAAAATGTTATACTCCTTTAAAACAAGAATGTGAAAATTTTATCTTCACATTAAAAAAATAATATAAGAGTCATAATCTCTTAAATAAGACTCAAAATTGTCATTAAGTCTACCCTTGTAGGATTATGGTCAATATATTCTTTACCAATAAGGTTTGGTCGAGTGTTTCGGCCTTTTTATTATTATTAATATTTTTTTTATTGATTTCTCATCAATTAATTAAATTGTTTATCATCCATGTATATGTATTTAAAGTAATTATTTATTTACTAAAATTTTAAAAAACGTAATGATAATGAAATTTTTTTTGAATTAAAATATGTATTTATAATATAATTTATCTTCGGTATAACCTTACATGAAAAATAATTTAATTATTAATGTTTGAGTGAGACATTTTACAATTTTCATTTAAAAAAATAAATAAAATGTCCTAATCTCTTCCAAGTGGGTTCCAATGGATACCATTTCAACCTAAATATGTTTTAGAGCTAATTATCATTGTCTAACTATATTAATACAAGTGTTAAGGTAATTTTAGAATATTATTTTTACGCTTAATTACCCGATTTACCTTTTTACAATGTTAATAAAATTTTCCGAAGTTACTATTCATATTACAAAAAAATAAAATAAACTTATTTAAGTAATTTGGACATACTGATTCCAAATATGGAATCCATTTTTCCAAATTCGAAACACAGAAGTTGTCGATATTTTTTTAAAATTAATCCTGTTGTTGAAATAATAATAAAGATTTTGAAAGATAAAATATTAGAAAATATTAAAAAAAATTACATATGAATTTAATTTAAAATTAATTCCAATGACCTAAATTATATTAAATTGTAAAAATATATTCTATTAATGGTTTAAAACTTTTCAATAAAATAATTTAACTATATAAATTATTTCACTAAAAATTTAGCGCATTTTTTTTATCTATCAAAACATGATAGGTATCAGAAAAATATCTGAAAGTCATGAAAATAAATTTTTTATATCCCACTAAAGAATAAAATGTTTATGTCTTCAAATAAAAAATTCTAATGTGTTAAAATCTTTATTTTAAAGGGGTTCTCCAATATATGATGTAAAATTAACCTTAAAAATTTGGTTTTATACATCAAATATGGTTTTATTCATCCCCTTTGACTAAAATATCTACTGTTTGAATATAAAAAATATTTTGATAAGTATATAACTTATATATATCTCGTTAATTTTGTTATCAAAAGTAATTAACTCAAAAAATATGAGAACCTATTTATAATTTTCATAAATAATTCATATCCAATGTATTCACATAACATTTTCATAAGATAGTTTTAATTATTCCTATTAACCTAATGACTAGGCTACAACCATAATTTTATAATAAGGGCATCTTATGGTTTGTTTAAAATCACGATTTTGTGAAAAGAAAGATACAGAAGAATAAAAATTATTTAAAGAAAATATTTCAAAAAAACATCAGGGTGTTACATTCTCGCCCCCTTAAACTGAATTTCACACTTGAAGTTCATCACATAGAAACAAACATATTAGGATACCTCTCCCTCATCATATCCTCAAGTTCCCATGTATGTTTTTCAAATTGTTGGTTCCTATAAAAAAAATAAACCAAGTGAGTGGTCTTGTTTATGAGAAGTTTTTCGCTACGATCTAGAATCTCAATAGGTTGTTCTTCATAAGAATGATATTGCTTTAGCGGTATGACTTATTAGCTTAGTTAATGTGAAGGATTGGGTATGTACATTGTCAGGAAATATACATGTAACACATCATAAACTTGAGAGAGATTCAGTGGAAGCGCTAATGGGAAAGCTACCTTCCCAACACAATCCATAATTTCAAAAGGACCGATATACCTAGGGCTCAACTTTCCCATTCTTACAAATCTCGTTAATCAATTCTAGGGAGATATTTGTATGAACACCTTATCACCTACTTCATCCTCTAGGTATTTTCTTAGGTTTTCAACACAATTTTTTTGTCGACTCTAAGATTCTCTTATGTGTTGTTGAATATATCCGATCTTTTCTTCCATTTCATTACCATGATCATATCCTAATAGATTTCTTTCCCCATCATCATCCCAGCAAGTTGGAGTTCTACACTTCATTCTATAGAGGGCTTCATATAGAGACATCCAAATACTAGATTTAAATCTATTGTGGTATGAAAATTACACTAAAGGTAGGAGTTGATCCCAACCACCTTTGAAATCCAAATAGAAATCAATCAATATGTGTTCCAAAGTTTGAATTTTCCTCTCAGACTAACCATATGTCTAAGGATGATAAGCAGTGTTGAAACATACTGTATATCCAGATCATGTTGATGAATTATCCAGAGTTTTCAGGTAAACCTTAGATCCAAATCTGATATAATGGAATGTGGTACTTCGTGCAACATTATCATATTACATATATCTTGGAAGGCTGGTCAAGAGGAAAATCCCCTCTAATATAAATGAAGTGTTCCAACTTCGTAAGGTGATCCGTTATAACCAATATAGCATTATGTCCTTCATATTTTTTTTCGGAAGAACGACAATAATGTCCAAAGTGGTTTTTCCCATTTCAATTCTAGTATGGGTAATGGTTGTAACATCACCTTAGACTTCTATCTCTCAGCCATAACTTATTGACATACCAAGAATCCAGAGACAAATTTGACGAAATCTCTTTTCAAAACATCCCACCAGAAATACTTTTTCTGATACCTATACATATTTTTGTTTCCAGGGAGAATGGAGAATGAAGAACTATGAGTTTTATCCAATAGATCCCTCTTTAATTCTGTTATAGAGGAATAAAAACCCAATTACTGAACCTTATTATTTCATCATAATCAAGGTTGAATTCAGGAACATTTCTCACATTCTTTTGTCCCTCTACAACTTTCTTATGTGCCTCCTTATTATTCACTTAAATAGATTGTTGAGCATTCATTTTAGAAAGATAATATTTCCCCCTTCCTTTAAAATTGCATGATTCATCATTTATACATCAATATATATTGGATCTTTTTTTATCCTCATTATGGACAGGCTAACATGGTCTTGTTGACTGAAAGCATCTTCGACCTTGTTCGCTTTCACATGGTGCTAATGTATTGAGAAGTAAAAATCCTAAATCAACTCCAACCATCTTATTTGGAGCATATTATGCTCCCCTTTTTTGTAAAGATCCGTAAATTTCATGGAAATTTTTTTTCTTAATTTTTTTTGGAATTTTACAAGAATGCAGTTTCTGACGGCGCCTGATTCTGAGGCCCGGTGTGCCCGGAATTAATTTTCGAAGTTTGGATCGGGTACGTTCAGTGAACGAGCGAGCGGGAATTTCCATCTTTTGAACTGGTGCCCGAAATCGAATTCTGAGGGCACCGATGGAACCGCAGCGCCGGTAATTTCTTAAGAACTCCATTTCCGGAGTTGCGCTTATCCTAGAGAAGATGAT
The DNA here is from genome assembly GCA_963277665.1 of Viscum album. Classification (NCBI taxonomy): domain Eukaryota; kingdom Viridiplantae; phylum Streptophyta; class Magnoliopsida; order Santalales; family Viscaceae; genus Viscum; species Viscum album. Next base: position 1,032,569,744 of record OY728128.1, on the reverse strand, counting down.
AAAAATTGTGGAAGTTTAATTTATAACTTATCTACAATTTTTATTTTCTCGTTAAGTAGATTAAGTGTTATGTTACAACACTTGACCCTCTCTTAAGTGGTTTTAACCTATGTAAGGGAGTTAGGGGTGGGACCCACTTGGAGGTAACCACCCAAGGAAGGATTTAAGGTGAGGTGGGGCCCACACGAACCCCACCCCTTCACTTTTCCCGTAACCCCCTAACTCCCTCTTTATTTTGAAACTCCTCACCTCCCTCTTTATTTTGAAACTCCTCAACTCCCTCTTTATTTTGAAACTCCTTCTCTCCCTCCCTCCCTCATAACTCATGCCAACTAGCACTTAAATTAAGTTATTAAACTGTTAATCAATTAAGTGTTTGAATTTTGAACTTACAATGCATGGCATGATTAAAATAAAATAAGGGGAAACCTTGTTTTATTTGAGAGGTTGAATTGTGGTGGGAGGATTTCTGAGAAAGAGCCTTTGTGTGATAGAAGAAGGAAACTCCTTCTTCGTTGAAGAACGTCCTCCTCTCCGTGAAGAACGGTTCTTCTCTGATGAAGAACATCGATCCCTCAACTTCGAACGACTCGGTGATCACGGTTCTTCATCCTCTTTTTCCTCCACCGAAAGGGAGAAGACACCGACGTAGAGAACTCTCCAACGACAACGTGCCTTCCTTCTTCATCTCCGCAACAAGTGAGGAGACGTCGTTTCCTCCTCGGACGTACCCCAACATCCATGGAATCGACGTCCGATCTCTGCGACGTCGTTCTCCGCGACGCCGTTCTCCGCGACGGCCGACGTGCGGCGTCAAATATCCAAGTAGGGGTTTGTTGTTGCTTTATTTAATTATTTTCCGTTCTTGGTTCTAGCAACGAGAGGGGGACCAGACCACACAAACACGGCCGAACCCCCCTCCTTTGTTCTTGAATGTTTCTTGCGGATAAAACGAGATAGCGTGGTGCGATCGCACCACGCGGGAATCACACGAAAATTATTGCGCGGCGCCGTCGCGCCGCGCCATGGAAAGAATTATCATGAACGCGACGCCATCGCGCCGCGTCGAAGGAAACCGAAGACGCCGCGGCCGGAGCGGGGCCGCGGCGGAGGGGTGCGGTGTCGTCGCAAAGCGCCGGATGACGAAGGCCGCGGCCGGTACCGGGCCACGGCGGATCGTGATGATCGGCGGCTAGCCGGGCCGCCGGTGCCGGAAGACGGAAGAGGACCGGCCCTTGCCGGTCCTGTTGACAAGAAGCCGGCCGGCCAGGTCGGGCCGCCCAGGTTGGTGGAAACCGGGGGAATTTACTTCCCCCGGGCAGTTATTTGGCCCCCCATTATGAGGGGGGCCGGTTTCACAATGGGGGGGCAGGCGGCCCCCCGTTTCCAGCAAGCTTGGCCTTCGCCCGAGCTGGCAGCGCGCCCAACGCGCTGCCTTGCGCCGAACCGGCGCGCCTGGCCGGTTCGCCGGGCCGCGCCGCGCCGGGCCGCGCTGGGCCGGGCCGGGCCGGGCCGGGCCGGGCTGTGCCGGGCCGGGTCGACCCCGTCCGGGGCGGGTCGACCCGGTTTGGGCCATCCGGGGGGTCTCGGTCCGGGACGACCCAGGCCCGAAACCCCCGTTACCGAGCGGTTTGGTCAAATGCGCGTATCTTGGGCTACGGGCCTCCAATCGACTCGCCGTCAGCGGCAACGCGATCCTTGGATCGAGACGGTCGTTTCGGTATACTATACTCAAGGTGCACCTTCTTTTTCGGGAGACTACGTGGTTAAAACTCCATAGTTAAGCGTGCTTGGCCTAGAGTAGTGATTAGGATGGGTGACCTCCTGGGAAGTTTCCCAGGGTGGGTGTGAGACGGAAAGGCCAATAAATAACAGACCAGGCGTCCGATTGACGCGCCGTCTGTTTCGTTGATTTCCTCTAAGTTAGATGGATCTTTTGGCTTACTCAGCTCGAGGTTTGGATGCCGACGGAGTGCGGTCGGGTTGGATCGCACCGAAATCCAACCGGGCCCCTGGAACGAAAAAGCCAATAACTCTCAGACCGGGCGTCCGATTGACGCGCCGTCTGTTGCGTTGTGTTCCTATTGACGATACGAAACTTTTGGCATCCTCCGCCCGTGTTTTGGATGCAGATGGATAGTGGCCGGGTTGGATCGCACCGAAATCCAACCGGGCCCCTGGAACGGAAAAGCTGATATCTTTCTGACAGAACGTTCGTTTGACGAACCGTCAGCGGCGTTGGTGATCGCATTGAGAAACGGTCCCTATGAGTTTACCCTATGAGAGTTCGGGGTACAGTTGAGATACGGCCGGGTTTGGTTCACTCACGAAACCAACTGGGCCCCTGGGACGAAAAGGCTAATAACTCATAGATCGGGGCGTCCGATTGACGCGCCGTCTGTTGCGTTGAGACCCTTATGACGTGGCGGTCCTTTGAGATACTTCTTCGTGGGAGTTTGAGATACTTGGAGTATCGACCTGTAGCTCGTGGAGCAGACCCTCCCAGTGACTAGCATGTGGAGTACGGAGACCGTGTAGCTGGCTGAGACCCGACGACTGCTGATCGAATGACTCGGTGTGTTACATAGGTGCGCTTGGTTGTAGCGGCACATGAGAGTGCTTGGTTGTAGCGGCAGACCCACGACAGAGGTGCGCTTGGTTGTAGCGGCACATGGGAGCGCTTGGTTGTAGCGGCAGACCCACGACAGAGGTGCGCTTGGTTGTAGCGGCACATGGGAGCGCTTGGTTGTAGCAGCTGGCCCGCAGTACTCGATGGGTGGAGTTCTTCAGCATTCTTAGGTTAGTGACCAGTACCTCGGAGTCGTGACAGGACCATTGTACACTCCAGAGATGGAGCTCTTCAGCAGTTACAGTTTCGATAATGAAAATCCTAGTTTGAGCTGAGACTTTTGACCTTGTGTTTACCTCATGATTGAGATGGGTCACTTGCTAACTTAGGTATATGTATGGCCATATACCCGGGTAGTGGTTATCCGTTGATTTTACAATCCTTGTGTTTCCTCATGATTGAGATGAGTTACTTGATAACTTAGGTATTTGTATGGACATATACCTAAGAGAGGTTATCTGTTGAGATCTTCTTTGTGGTTATACTTGTTGGTTTAGTGAGACCTTGACGGTCTCGGGGTCCCTACTGAGTATCGTTATACTCACCCCTGCATGGGCTATGCCCGCACCTCGTTGTGTTGGTTGCAGACGACGGGCAGTGCTGACAGAGGCCAAGTGTTCGAGGACTGGACGGTACCTGGAGGTGGACTATACAAAGAGATGGTACACGGAGGAGGACCTCACGACGAGACGGTACCCAGAGGTGGACGTGACGACGAGGCGGTACCCGGAGGTGGACCACTGGGAGAGACATACTCAGAGCGGACGGCGGGACCTGAGGAGCAGAGGAGCTATCTGTACCCACCCTTCAGGTGGGATTTCCAGTGGACAGCTCGTCATAGCAGCTTTACTTTTCAGTTGCTGTTTTCCCTTTCGAGTTGTACTTTACAGTTGGGCTTGTATTTCCGGCCCCTTTTTACTTTCCGCACTTACTGTTGTACTCAGTTTTTACTTAGTGTTTACTTTTTCCGCTTGTACTCTGTGGTGCTTGTTTTCTTTTATAAAGGCAATGCCTTCCCAGTTATCGGGATTTTACGCCTTTGGTGCTAGTCGCCAGCCCCTGGCCTATGGAAGGCGGGCTTGGGGTAGTCACGACACGGGCCCCGAGGACGGGTCGTGACAAATTGGTATCAGAGGAGTTCGGTTCTACCACAGAACTTATAACTCTGATGTTTCTTTCTGTGAAGCAATAGTGTTAAGGGTACCGAGTATGGTTTTCAGTTCAGGGAGTCTAGTGTTGGTGCGGGCGGCAGACGTATCCATACACCAGGACCCTGAAAACTGATTTCCGACTTTGTGCACGAAAACACTGATTGCGTGTGTGTTTCCAGAAGTTTTTAAATGTCAGCTCAAACCAGGTCAGCTCACCAGGTATAATCGTTTGACCGTGTTACGTTGTTTTTTTCAGGATGCCTTTTCACGAACGACCAGCTAGAGCCCAGAGGTATGTGCGTACTGACAGCCTGTCGAGCGACGAGGCTTCGGTACAGGGCCCTCTTGCAGTTGAGGCACCAGCGGAGGCACCAGCGATACTACCATACGTTGGGCCACCGATGCCACCAGCCCTAGCAGTAGGCGATGCACACCACTTGAGTGCGCTGCACGAGTTCCAGCGCCAGAGGCCACCTAGGTTCCGGGGAGAGACGGACCTGCAGGCGGCTGAGGATTGGCTGGAGGCTATGGTGGGAGTCTTCAGGCTAGTGGGGATGCCGGAAGACTTCATGGTGATCTTTGCTGCCAGCCTCCTTCAGGAAGCAGCAGGCAGGTGGTGGAGCCACTTGTTTTAGTTTTGCGATGGGATGACCTTCACATGGGATGACTTCGAGACCTTCTTCATGGTGAAGTTTGTGCCAGTAGCTCTACACCCCGAGCGTGTACAAGAGCTTCTACCTTTTCCGCGTGTTTTTCGATCAGTAGCCGAGTCATCTGTGGGCAGTAGACAGATGATTCAGAGGTCCAGGAGGACCAGACTAGCAGTTGGACGATCTTGGGGTTTAGTAACAGTGGTGTGGGGCACCCGAGGTGTGGTCAGAGCCAGGCGTTCCAGAAACGGACAATGTTACTCCTGCGGCGGAAAATGTCACCTGGCACGTGACTATCCGACTCCTCATACGATTGATCAGCGGGTGTTGAGGAGCCACCGAGACAGAAGCAGCGGCGAGTGCTTGAGCAACAACCGAGCAGTGGACAAGGTAGTAGAGCTCTAAGAGCAGGTGGGCAGGAGATGAACTAGTGGATACGTCCTTTGTACTTCTAGTTCCATGTTGCTTTTGTATTCGTGTCTTTTTACTATGAGCTGCAATAATAAAAAGACACTTATCTTTGTTTGCTTTCCTGTCCTTTTGTTTGGTTGATGTTGAGTGGTACCAGTTAAAACTGTTGACTTGACCCTCACTTTCGAGATTTCTTCTGGAGGGGACCCAGTGACCTCACACTGATGCCGACAGTGTGACTCGACCCTTGGAGGCGAGAGTGACAGTTGAATCTCTTAGTAGTTATGTCGAGGCCTTACGACGTCATCCATGGCATGAATGCATCATTCATGTCAGGATTGACTGTCTTAGGCAACGAATGTGGTTCATCCAGGGGATGAGACCGAGTTTCTCTTATCGGTAAAGAAGAAATCATAGCAGCTCTTGTGAGACTAAAGGAGGTCCAGGACATCCAAGAGAGGATGAAGACTGCACAGTGCAGTAAGAAACAGGAAACCGGTGCCAGACTTAGAGACTCGGGCGTGTTAAAGAAGAGGAAGCTTAAAGGAGAGATGAGTCTACGAAGCAGTAGACGTGGAGGCAGAGCTAGGAGAGCAGCATGAGGTGGTGTACATCCTAACATGGTAAAACCTCCCGCATTAGTTATTACCGCCAGGCTCAGGGAGGTGGAGGGCGGAGGAAGAATGCGGCTGCTTGCGTTCAAGGAGTGTGACCCAATGGCTCTAGAAATGATTCAAGGGACAGTCCGTGTCCACTACTGGATGCTGTAGAAATGGAAGTCGATGTGAATCATTCCTTTCTTTCACAAATCTTGTTCCAGACCTAGAGTTTCCGGTAATCCGTGGACTTGACCCTCACGTCTGGAGATACCTTGGGAGGAGACTCGATAATCACACTTACGCCGATGGTGTGGTCAGACCCTCGAGGCGAGAGTTTTGGTTGGAATATATTGGTGGCAGCGTCGAGGCCTTACGACGTTTGTTTGAGTATGGAATGGGCAATAACTGTTCATACTCAAATTGACAATTTTAGGCAAACGTCGGGATGGGTTTTCCTTGGTCGGCGGAAAAGGAAACCCCAGACAGCGCAGGGTAACTCTTACACAGGAGGGTGCGACCGATCACTCTTGAGTCGGTCAACCTTACCCTCGTGACAGCAGCCTTTCGAGTTCTAGTTCTAACAGAAAATGGAGACCTCTGGAGTTCGAGGATGACGATCACGTCCTTATACGGGTCTCACCTCGACGAGGTTTACGGAGATGTGGCCAAGGCGGCAAGTTATCTCCGGGGTACAGCGGACCTTCTTAGGTCCCCAGCTAGGTAGGCGGGGTGGTTTACTGCTTGACCCATTCACCACAGTTGCACCAGGTGCATGAAGACTTCCACGTATCTCAACTGAGGAGATACGTGCTCGACCCTTCACATACCATCTCCCATGAGGAGCTGGACGATGGCGATGGGGTGTCTTTCACGGAGATTCCAGTGGGGATCAAGGATCGACAGGAGCATATCTTAGGAGGATGATCGATTCCTCGGGTGCACTTTCCTTGGCAGTACGAAACCATCAGGTGAGCACATAGGAGCGGAAGGCTCAGATGCGTGCTCGGTACCGCTTTTGTGACCCTAGTTTGTGTTGAAGCTTTACGGGGACGTAAAGCCCTGAGGTGGGAGTAATGTAATGATCTGGAAATTTCTAGAAATTTTCTTTCTTAATTTTCTTTGGAATTTTACAAGAACGCAGTTTCTGACGGCGCCTGATTCCGAGGCCTGGTGTGCCCGGAATTAATTTCCGAAGTTTGGCTCGGGTACGTTCAGTGAACGAGCGAGCGGGAATTTATATCTTTTGAACCGGTGCCCGGAATCGAATTCCGAGGGCACCGATGGAACCGCAACGCCGGTAATTTCTTAAGAACGCCATTTCCGGAGTTGTGTTTATCCGAGAGAAGATGATAAAAATTGTGGAAGTTTAATTTATAACTTATCTACAATTTTTATTTTCTTGTTAAGTAGATTAAGTGTTATGTTACAACACTTGACCCTCTCTTAAGTGGTTTTAACCTATGTAAGGGAGTTAGGGGTGGGACCCACTTGGAGTTAACCACCCATGGAAGGATTTAAGGTGAGGTGGGGCCCACATGAACCCCACCCTTTCACTTTTCCCATAACCCCCTAACTCTCTCTTTATTTTGAAACTCCTCAACTCCCTCTTTATTTTGAAACTCCTTCTCTCCCTCTCTCCCTCATAACTCATGCCAACTAGCACTTAAATTAAGTTATTGAAACTCTTAATCAATTAAGTGTTTGAATTTTGAACTTACAATGCATGGCATGATTAAAATAAAATAAGGGGAAACCTTGTTTTATTTGAGAGGTTGAATTGTGGTGGGAGGATTTTTGAGAAAGAGCATTTGTGTGATAGAAGAAGGAAACTCCTTCTTCGTTGAAGAACGTCCTCCTCTCCGTGAAGAACGGTTCTTCTCAGATGAAGAACATCGATCCCTCAACTTAGAATGACTCGGTGATCACGGTTCTTCATCCTCTTTTTCCTCCACGGCAAGGGAGAAGACACCGACGTAGAGAACTCTCCAACGACACACGCCTTCCTTCTTCATCTCCGCAACAAGTGAGGAGACGTCGTTTCCTCCTCGGACGTACCCCAACATCCATGGAATCGACGTCCGATCTCCGCGAAGTCGTTCTCCGCGACGCCGTTCTCCGCGACGCCCGACGTGTGACGTCAAATATCCAAGTAGTGGTTTGTTGTTGCTTTATTTAATTATTTTCCGTTCTTGGTTCTAGCATGACAAACTTGAGGATGAACGATTAAGTGTTATCGTCTAACGGGAGGGGGACCGGACCGCACAAACACGGCCGAACCCCCCTCCTTTGTTCTTGAATGTTTCTTGCGGATAAAACGAGATAGCGTGGTGCGGTCGCACCACGCGGGAATCACACGGTAATTATTGCGCAGCGCCGTCGCGTCGCGCCGTGGAAAGAATTATCATGAATGTGACGCCGTCGCGCCGCGTCGAAGGAAACCGAAGACGCCGCGGCCGGAGCGGGGCCGCGGCGGAGGGGTGCGGTGTCGTCGCACCGCGCCGGATGACGAAGGCCGCGGCCGGTACCGGGCCGCGGCAGATCGTGATGACCAGCGACCAGTCGGGCCGCCGGTGACGGAAGACGGAAGAGGACCGGCCCTTGCCGGTCCTGTTGACAAGAAGCCGGCCGGCCAGGTCGGGCCGACCGGGTTGGTGGAAACCAGGGGGAATTTAATTCCCCCGGGCAGTTATTTGGCCCCCCATTATGAGGGGGGGCCGGTTTCACAATGGGGGGGGGGGGGGGGGGGCAGGCGGCCCCCCGTTTCCAGCAAGCTTGGCCTTCGGCCGAGTTGGTAGCGCGCCCAGCGCGCTGCCTTGCGCCGAACCGGCGCGCCTGGACGGTTCGCCGGGCCGGGCCGGGCTGTGCCGGGCCGGGTCGACCCCGTCCGGGGCGGGTCGACCCGGTTCGGGCCATCTGGGGGGGTCTCGGGCCGGGACGACCCGGGCCCGAAACCCCCATTACCGAGCGGTTTGGTCAAATGCTCGTATCTTGGGCTACATGCCTCCAAACGACTCGCCGTCAGCGGCAACACGATCCTTGGATCGAGACAGTCATTTCGGTATACTATACTCAAGGTGCACCTTCCTTTTCGGGAAACTATGTGGTTAAAACTCCATAGTTAAGCGTGCTTGGCCTAGAGTAGTGATCAGGATGGGTAACCTCCTGGGAAGTTTCCCAGGGTGGGTGTGAGACGGAAAGGCCAATAAATAACAGACCAGGCGTCCGATTGACGCGCCGTCTGTTTCGTTGATTTCCTCTAACTGAGATGGATCTTTTGGCTTACTCCGCTCGAGGTTTGGATGCCGACGGAGTGCGATCTGGTTGGATCGCACCGAAATCCAACCGGGCCCCTTGAACGATAAAGCCAATAACTCTCAGACCGAGCGTCCGATTGACGCGCCGTCTGTTGCGTTGAGTTCCTGTTGACGATACGAAACTTTTGGCATCCTCCGCCCCTGTTTTGGATGCAGGTGGATAGTGTCCAGGTTGGATCGCACCGAAATCCAACCGGGCCCCTGGAACGGAAAAGCTGATATCTTTCTGACAGAACGTCCGTTTGACGAACCATTAGTGGCGTTGGTGATCGCGTTGAGAAACGGTCCCTATGAGTTTACTCTATGAGAGTTCGGGGTACAGTTGAGATACAGCCGGGTTTGGTTCACTCACGAAACCAACCGGGCCCCTGGGACGAAAAGGCTAATAACTCACAGACCGGGCGTCCGATTGACGCGCCGTCTGTTGCGTTGAGACCCCTATGACATGGCGGTCTTTTGAGATACTTCTTCGTGGCACTTTGAGATACTTGGAGTATTGACCTGTAGCTCGTGGAGCGGACCCTCCCAGTGACGAGCGTGCGGAGTACGGAGACCGTGTAGCTGGCAGAGACCCGACGACTGCGGATCGAACGACTCGGTGTGTTACAGTGGTGCGCTTGGTTGTAGCGGCACATGGGAGAGCTTGGTTGTAGCGGCAGACCCACGACAGAGGTGCGCTTAGTTGTAGCGGCACATGGGAGCGCTTGGTTGTAGCGACATACCCACGACAGAGGTGCGCTTGGTTGTAGCGGCACATGGGAGCGCTTGGTTGTAGCAACTGGCCCGCAGTACTCGATGGGTGGAGTTCTTCAGCAGTCTTAGGTTAGTGAGCAGTACCTCAGAGTCGTGACAGGACCACTGTACACTCCAGAGACGGAGCTCTTCAGCAGTTACGGTTTTGATAATGAAAATCCTGGTTTGAGCTGAGACTTTTTACCTTGTGTTTACCTCATGATTGAGATGGGTCACTTGCTAAATTAGGTATATGTATGGGCATATACCCGGGTAGTGGTTATCCGTTGATTTTACAATCCTTGTGTTTCCTCATGATTGAGATGGGTTACTTGATAACTTAGGTATATGTATGGGCATATACCTAAGAGAGGTTATCTGTTGAGATCTTCTTTGTGGTTATACTTGTTGGTTTAGTGAGACCTTGAGGGTCTCGGGGTCCCTACTAAGTATCGTTATACTCACCCCTGCACGGGCTATGCCCGCACCTCATTGTGTTGGTTGCAGACGACGGGCAGTGCTGACAGAGGCCGAGTGTTCGAGGACTGGACGGTACCTGGAGGTGGACTATACGAAGAGATGGTACACAGAGGAGGACCTCACGACGAGACGGTACCCAGAGGTGGACGTGACGACGAGGCGGTACCCGGAGGTGGACCATTGTGCAAGACATACTCGGAGTGGACGGCGGGACCTGAGGAGCAGACGAGCTATCTATACCCACCCTTCAGGTGGGACTTCCAGTGGACAGATCGGCGTAGCAGCTTTACTTTTCAGTTTCTGTTTTCCCTTTCGAGTTGTACTTTACAGTTAGTCTTGTATTTCCGGCCCCTTTTTACTGTCCGCACTTACTGTTGTACTCAGTTTTTACTTAGTGTTTACTTTTTCTGCTTGTACTCTGTGGTGCTTGTTTTCTTTTATAAAGGCAATGCCTTCCCAGTTATCGGGATTTTACGCCTTTGGTGCTAGTCGCCAGCCCCTGGCCTATGGAAGGCGGGCTTGGGGTAGTCACGGCACGGGCCCCAAGGATGGGTCATGACATTTTTTGTGAAAATATACTATAAAATTTTACTATAAGTATAAATATCACACCTTTCACCATAAAGATAATGCCTCCATATCTTTAATGAAAATATTACTACAACTAACTCCAAATCAAGAGTTGGGTAATTTTGCTCATTTATTTTCAATTGTCATGAGGTATAAGATATCATCATAAAAATTTACATGAGAACACATCCCAACCCCTTCTTGGATGCATCACTATAAATAACAAACCTTTCTCCACTACACGGTAGTTTGATCACAGGTGCACTGGCTAGCCTTTGTCTTAGCTCTTTTAAATTCCTTACACATTCCTCCATCCAAATGAATACAACTCCCTTCCGAGTCCAATTTTTTAGTGGGTAAGATAATCATGAAAAATCATTCACAAAATGTTGATAATATCCATCCAAACCATGATTTTTTTTATCTTAGTTACCTTTTTTGGTCTCGGCCATCTTTTAAAAAATTCTCTTTTTGAAGGATCCACAAATATCACTTCTCTTGAGAATATGTGACCCAAAAATGAAGCTTTATGAAGATAAAATTCACAATTAGTAAATTTCTCATAAATATTATCTTTTATGAGGGTCATTAGTACAATTTTCAAGTTGTCTTCATGTTCTTCTTTTCTCTTTGAATATACTAGAACATCATCAATAAAGACAACCAAAAATTGATCAAAGATAGTCTCTAAAGACTCTACTAATTATATAAATAATGTTATTAGGGGAATTATTATTACCAAAACGATTCACCATAAATTCATAGTGTCCATACCTTATATGAAATTATTTCTTTGGAATATCCTCATTTCAACCCTTAATTAATGATATCCTGAATGAAACTCATTCTTGGAAAAGTATTGAGCTCCATGTCATTGTTCAAATAAGTCTTCAATGTTAGGAAGAGGATATTTGTTCTTGATAGTGATCTTGTTAAGTATTTGACAATCAATGCAGCGTCTCATTGATCCATATTTATTATTAATAAACAAAATAAGTTCTCCCCAAGGTAATGCACTAGGGATTATGAAACCCTTATCAAGATTCTTTTGGATTTGTTTCATTAATTTCTACAACTTAATTAGGTCCATTCTATATGGTGTCCTTGAAATAGGCGTAGCTACCGGTATGGGTTATATTGAAAACTCCACATCACAGTTTTGTGGAAGTACTAGAAATTCCCTCAAAAAGACATCATCAAACTCTTATACAATGGGTGTATTCTGAATCCTGAGTTTCTCCCCAACCATTTTAGATAAATAACCATCATTTGTAAGGATTAATACCCATAATATGGATGAAATTTCTACCGGAATTTTATATTCACAATTTCATTGATAGATGGTCATATATTAATTTGGAATATGAAATGTGACATGAATTCCATGGAAATTGACAAGAGATTCATATAGAGAAAGATAATCCATGCCATGAATCATATCAAATTCAACTATAATAAGGATCACAAGATTTTCCAAAATCACTTTCCCAAAAGCCTCAACTAGAGAATAATTATAAACTTTTGAAGTGACCATTGTTCCATTATATGTTGTCACAACTAACTCAACATATAATTATTGAGGTAATACAATGATACCCTTAGAAAATTATTCAAAAAAAGAGTGGGTGGATCTAGAATCCAATAAAACATCTTCTACTTTAGAGTTGATTGTATGTGTACCTTTCACCACTTCATTATCATACTCCATGTCACCGATAGTGATTTCATGTGACAATACATTGTCTTTGGACTTAAGAGTTTGTTAACATCGATCATCGTCAATAACCATAGGGTTATGGAGGTTATTGGCATAATTCCCCATTTCCTTGCTATTTTAGAATTTAAGTGTGTGAGGTATATTCTGTGTAGCCTTTTCTTTGTTCACATCAGTAGAAATATTTTCACCATCACTTCAGCATTCAATTACTCAGTGACCCTATTTTACACACATAAAACATTTACTAATCCCTTTATGTCAATTAAATCCATTATTCTTTCCACATATTGAGAATAACGGAAAATTCATCATCTTTTTCAGTGCGGTCATTAGATTTTCCTTTGAATTCCATTTTTATTTTCTTATCAAACCCATATGAATGATGTGTTACTCCGATATCCATATCAACCTTGAGATAAAATAGAAAAAGTTCCTTATTGTTATTGAAGTCCCTTAGGGAAAATTCCCTTAAGATACTTGGTTTTAACCCACAAAAGAATCGATCAAGTTTACTCTTAGGTTTGATAATAATTCTTGAAGCGTAACTTGCATGTATTGTAAAATTTTATTTGTAGGTACCAACAGATTCATCATCCTTTTTATGAGTTCATGAAACACCTTCTCTATCATTTTACGAAGAATAAGAAGAATGTACGTATTGAAAAATAAGTTCTTGAACTCGTCCCATTCCATAGACTCAATTCCATCTCTTTTGCTCATATTCTTGATAATATTCCACCATTTATTAGATTCAACTTCTAAACTATGTACTACTAAGATGAATTTATCTTATTCAGACATTGTAGAACTGAAAATATGTTTTCTGTGGTACTGATCCATTGTTCATCCACTAATGGATTAGAAGACCCATTGAATGATGGTGGATGCCGCCTCATGAAGGATTTAACATTATGTAGCTCCCTCATTTTCTTGTTTGGAATTAAAGAATGATCCATTGCTTTAGAATTTTGTGTGAGCATGACTAAGAATTTTTTTATTAGAACTCCCATAACATTTGGTTCCTTATGAGGAAAATCATTTCTTTTCCTGTCACATTCCACATTAATGTGTTTCCTTTGTGTTCAAGCCATTGACTAAAACAAATAAGTATTGTGTTAGCAACACTAATCATAATGGGAAAACCACATAATTCAAGAATAATATTTCAATTTAAGAAAATTTAGGTTTTATACCAGGTTATTCATGAACATCTCTAAAACACTATGATATGATTTTAACATATACTTAGACATATCCTCAGGGGTTTCACTAAGTTTATCTCATCCTAGTTTCCAAAGGTTGACTATAATTTTTCTCCGATACATATTATATCTTCCCATACATTAAATATAGATTTTCCTTCAACAATGAAAAATATTAATTTCATAAATTTAATAAAAACCACTCCCAGACTATAAAGGTTTAGTGCCTTTAGAAACTGGGAAACAAAAAAACTTTTTTCATAAAAAATCTACATTATCTCATGCTAATTTCATCATAACTAGATTACTTTTTACATATCTTACATAATACCCTTATACATGAACTTCAGAAGATAATCATATGAAAGGGTGAGATCAAATGATCTGTAAGTTCAAATAAGGGAAATATCCATCATATAATAATCATAAAAATAAAATATTTGAAAATATTTTCCAGCAAATAAAAGATCATAATATCATGTCATGGGATAAATCATAAAAGTGAAATTTAATCCCAATATTTATAACATAAGATAGTAAATTTCTTGGCATACACACATAATCATAGAAATTCATTTCATATTAGTCATGGATCATTTCCAAGACCATCATAGAGGACAAAGTCTATTACTAAACTGAGTTCACTCCTCATTTCTACCCAATATTACCAAAAATGATTTACTTTCTATTCCAATCATGTCTATCTAAGGAGATATAAATCGTTACCCAATTAATTGGATGGATATATAGATCCCAACCATCTCATAAAGAAATCATTCTTACATGTGCCTCAAAAAAAAATTCATTCATCATAACAAAATCCAAGAAATAAAATCGGCTTCTTAAACATCATTCCATCAAATCATAATCCTTTTAAAATATAATACCATAATTAACACAATAAAATAATATTAATTATAGGGATATAGACAAAAACCTATGTCATCATAGATGGAAAATAATTTTTATAAAACAGTTGAGCTTAATTCCTAAGGAAAATATCCTTTCTTTTACAGAAACATTTTCCTTCCTCAGAATGACACATGATTTGAAAGGATATAATTTTATGTCAAAATAACATCGTAATCTTGTAGTTGAAGATTAAAGGAAATAATGAATTATAAAAGTTTAAAAATCTTTTCATGCAGTACTTGTTAAAAAAAATTATTCTGTTTCTTTTTTGGGAAAAGTTAAAAAGTTCCTCGTACCGAAAACGAAAAAAGATTCCATTCATACTGTTAGTGAAAATTAACAAATGGGTAAAGTTGACATTAAAAAATTATATAATGATATAAAACATATTTTTAAATACATATTTATGAAACATTTATGTGGATGAAAAATATAGACCAATGAATACTTACAAATAAACAATCTCAAATAAAAATGATATTTTCGAAGACATCCATTACATAAGTTCTAATATGAATCGTACGTATCCGAACCCCCTGTATATTGATTTAAATAATTTATCTGATTTATTATATAATAAATATAATATTTATGATAACATATATCATCATATTTTCATCCTTTTGTTAGTAACATTTCATTGTTACTCTTTATTCAGGTATTAACTGATTTATGTTCTTAGGCATATTTTTTTCTTCTGGATAAGTTAATATTCCTATTTTTATGTTATAGTCATATCATTTACATCATGGTATTAGTATAATATATATCATATTTATTCGTTCAATTAATTTATATAATCATGCTTTAATTAATATCATGTAGAATGAATCACATCACACCATGGAGAGGGTTAGGCGTACGTACGCACGAGCGAAAATATCATTCCCATAATTAATGAATGGTTTTGAATTGGGTGGTTTATGGTATCATAGAATCAATATAATTTTATATTTGTAACATATATATTTATTATTTTCATTATTATACCCATCTATCTAATGTATTGGTGAAAAATGGATAACACCACGACATATAGACGTTAAGCCATATGTACGCACGCATGGTGATTTAATTTTTCCTAGCATGGGTAGAAGGATGAATATTGTTGTTTAATAATAACAATTAGCTATTATTATATAATTAATATTTTAGTTATTACTTTATAATGATACAACTCATGATGTGGAATTAGAAGAAAAAATATGCTTGATAGAATCAGTAAATGATATTACCTATTTTTTTTAAAGGTTGGGGCCGAAGCCTCATTTTTATTATTAAATCAAAGAAAAGTCCTCTTTTAACTGGGTAGAGGAAAACCCATTACATAGCCCGAAGGCCCAGTGGTCTTGTAGCCCATTACATAGCCCGTAGGCCCAAATTCTAAGGCCAATTCACATTCTGTGAATAGTAACCTGCTGCTACAGTGCCGCACAGTATCTCCGCTGCTACAGTGCCCTGCCGCCGCTACAGTGCCCTACCGCTGCTACAGTACCCGCTGATGAACAGTGCCTCAACTGCTACAGTACTGCTACAGTAACCTGCGCCCCATGGGTTTTGAACCCCCATTTTCCATGTAGCCTTATGGGGTGCTTACCTATTCTTTAACGTTCCTCCTATAAATCTCCTCATAGAGCACTATAGTTGATCTTTGAAGAAGGAAAGGATCTATAGAATAAATTAACGGGATGTTTTTAAGGTAAATGTTCAGGGGGTGGTCGATCTTGAATTCTCAAAATGAAGTGAATAGTTAAGGGAGGAAGTGACCTTTTATAATTGAGGTGATGTACTCTTTTGGAAACCTCAAAAATAATAAATTATAATAAATTAAAAACCCAAATAAACACCTAAAAAGGTCCCAATTTTTAATATTAGATGATATAGGGTTTTAATATCATTAGAAACTAATTTTTAGACAAGTTTCTTGGTCAATTTAAGAATTATCATTTTAATTAACACTTAGTTATTCTATTTAATTTTTAACAAGGTTAACAAATATTTCATTATTAAGAGGGAAACATATTTAATTATTTGAATTAAATAAGATAATAAAAGAATAATTTAGAAAATTTTAGACCATATCATAATTATTCTATATATTTAAAAATATTTTATGACAATATTTTGACAAAATATCAATAGTGTCAATTTTGAAACTATTTATTTCATTGATTTTTAAAAATATAAAAATAAGAAGTGAACCTTGATAAAAATATTTTATTATATAAATAAGGGATCAAGGTAATCTAAAAATTAATATAACAAAATAATTATACAAAAATATATTTATTAAAATATTTTTGTCAACATTTATTTGATCTCTTCATTAATAAAATAATTACTACCTCAATTTTGTATAATTATTTAATATACTTATTTTTGGAATAAAAATTCAAAATAAAGTAATATGATGAATACATATCCATTATATTTCATAATAATACAATTAATACACTTTATAGTCTAAAAAACCCAACATTGAAAATTCTATACTCTTTTTAAACATGAATCTGACAAATTTATCTTCACCTTAAATAAAATAATATAAGTGTCATAATTTCTTCTATAAGCCTCCAATTGTCAATAATTCGACCGTCAGATGATTATGGTGGATATTTATTCGACCTATAAGGGGTTTCATGTGTTTGGTCATTTTTATTGTTATTAATATTTTAAAAAAAATTATTTTATTGATTTCTCATCAATTAATTATTTTTTTCATCATCCAAGTATAAGTCTTTAAGGTAACTATTTATTTCCCTAAAGTTAAAAAAAAATAATGATAAAGAAAAAAATTTTATATTTAAAATTTGTATTTAATATCGAATTTATCTTATGTATAACCATATATTAAAACCAATTTAATTATTAATGTTTGAGTGAGACATATTTCACATTTCTCTAAATAAATTAAATTAAATGTTATAATCTCATCCTTGTGGGTTCTAATGGATACCATTTATACCCAATTATGTTTTAGGAAAAAATATAATCATCCAATTATATTAAGACAAGTTTTAAGGTAGTTTTATAATTTTAATTTTACCCTTAATTACCAGATTTACCCTTTTACCCTGTTAATAAAATTTACCAAAGATACTATTCATATTGTCCAAAAATAAAATAAAGTAGTTTAAATAATTTTGACCTACTTTTTCAAGATATGGAATCCATTTTACAAAATTAAAAAACAAATGATTTTTAGTTATTAATTTAAAATTAGTCCCATGGTTGAAATTGGAAAACAGATTTTAAAATTTTAAATATTGAAAACGATGGAAATTTTTTTACCATAGAATTTAATGTAAAATTGATTCCAATGACCTAAATTATATTATATGTTAAAAATATATTCAAATAATATTATGAAACCATTAAATAAAATAATTTTACCTAATAAATTATTTTAATGAAAAAAAGTTATTTTCAATTAAAATTTAGCTTATTTATACTATTCATCAAGATATGAAAGTTATCAGAAAAATATCATAAATTCATCCAAAGTAAATTTTTATATGTATATTATAATTAAAATATTTATGTTTCCATATATAAATTATTAATGTGTCAAAATATTAATTTAAAAGTTGTTCTCCAATCAATGTAGTACAATTAAACTTTAGAATTATAGGTTTTTATACATCAAATAGGGTTTTATTTGTACCCTGTGACTAAAATAACCATTGGATGAATATAAATATTATTTTATTAAGAATATTACACGTATATATCTCATTAATTTCATTACCAAAAGTAATTATCTCATAAAATACACATTTCTATTTAAAATTTTCATAAATAGTTGATTGCCAATGAAATAACAATGCATTTTCATAAGTTAGTTATAATTATTCCTGCTAGCCTAACTACTAGGATTTAATGGTAATTTTATAATAAGGGAATCCCATGGTTTTTTTAAACTCATGATTTCATGTAAAGAAATCTATTGATGAATAAAAATTATTTAATGAAAATATTTCATAAAAACACCTAGGTGTTACCTGAAAGTAATATTGACCATTTCAACAGTGGGTTAAACGTTAGACATTGAAAATCATTATTAGTTATAAACCATTGTATTTAGGAATAATTTTTTTGATGTTCCCTCAACGTGGAAATGTAAATGGGTAATTATACATGGAATGGAGAAAAGAAAAGAATAATGGAGAATTACCCTGTGAAATAACTGGATAAAACCTATGATAGATAGAAGTTACGATATCCTATCTATCAAAGTGGTGGGGTGAAAAATCTTTGAAACGATCTTAAGGGGACCGGGATGTGCAGAAATTTGGAATGGATGGGAATATTTCAAACACATGTCAATGTGAGAGTAAAAATAACACTAATGTGATTGAGTAAAATAATTTCCCAATAAATCCTTATACTTATATATAGTTTTTCAAAACTAGGGAACAAAAACAGTATGAAAATAAATACATAATGATAAGGTTTGACAAAGATAGCCCATGGAAACAACCTCTAAGGACTAGAGAGAAAGGGTGGGGTTATTCTATCACCACTATAAAGGATGATAAAAAACTATTGTGGAAGGTTTGGTCGTTATTTATAATTTTATATAGAATGTACTATTTTAATATGGATCTATTAATTATTTTATATTATACATGTTTAGTAGAAATATACAAATATTCAAAGAAAATATAAGGAATTAATACTCTATGAAAACCACTTTTGGAGAAATTATCACCTCTCAATCACATAACTCTTCCATAATTTATATATATGGGTTTAATCTCTTAGTGGGAATTATTATAGTTACTTTAGTACAATTTTATGTCACACATTGAATTGTTTGATTATCACTGTATATATCCCACATGAACTACAAGGAAAAGAAAATCGCATTCCATATCCCAAATTTTGATCTGATATTATACAATTGTATATATGAGGATGAGTATACTTTATAATCATCTCTAGAAGAATGGATATTTTTTAATTATAATTAATATTATCTTTCATAGGTTTTTGAATCAAAGTATATGATTTCACTTGAAGATATTCTGATTGTAAGGGATTATGTTGATGTATTTCCAAAAGTGTTGTTTGGCCTTCCACCAAATCGATAGATTTCTTCCCTAGTTGAAGTTATACCTAAATCTTTTTCTATATCCAAGATTCCATATATAATTTCCCATGATGAACTAGAATAATTAATTAATTAATTACAAGACCATATGGAAATGGTTTTTATATTCCAAGTGCTTCACTGTGTGGTGAAATTGTTCTCATTTTCAAGAATAAGGATGGGTCAATGTGTCTCTGTGTCGATTATTATAAACTCAATATGACCC
Source organism: Viscum album (assembly GCA_963277665.1). NCBI lineage: Eukaryota > Viridiplantae > Streptophyta > Magnoliopsida > Santalales > Viscaceae > Viscum > Viscum album. The sequence goes on along the minus strand of OY728128.1, from coordinate 1,032,550,059 downwards.
TGATGAAGAATAATTACTAGTTTTACTCAACAGAGAGCTTATTTTATCTATTAGAGGGATATTAATACTTATCTAAATTAAACCTTTACTTAGGATATCCTTATTTAATGAATAATAATTATTGTATTCAAAAAACCTCAATTCATATCAGGTATTGGTACTATGAGTTATTATTCATGTGGTTCAGATTTTTGGAAGCTCCAGAAATATTCATGTACATAATTAAAAGAGTCCTTAGAGATTAAATAGAAAAATATAAAGAATAATTTAGAAAATTTATTATTATATACTCCAAAATAATAGTGGATAATGAGGATAATTTGAGTACTATTCTTATTAATGTAACAATGGATAAGATATACGAAAAGTATGATAAATGTGAGTTTAAAATAGATATAATTTCAAAATTTGGTTATGTAATTATAAGGGGATTTTTTATATCACTATAACACTATAGTGAATGGGGATTGGCCTAGAACATCATCTGAAATGAAGACCTGTAGTCTCCACATATCATCTAGTTATTATTGTATATTTGTGAGAAACTTCTCCTGATTTTAAAACCCACTTACAAAGCTTACCTAGAAGGGTGTGAATTATTCATCAAAATATGAATGTAAATAGAGATTCATGGAGGTAAATAATAAGCTAACAAAAATACCAGTACTCACTATACCCTCAAATTGGGATGTATTTATGGTTTACAAAAATGATTTAAATAAAGATTTATAATATTTACTCATGAAGGATAAATTTTTTTCAACTATTACTCTAGATAGTTAATGGTGTATGAAGAGGATAGTACAACACATGAAATGGAGTTGGCTATAGTAATCTTCTTTTGATGATTTAGAGACATCATCTCATTGCAAATAAGTGTGATTTATATATGTAGAATAAGAACCTAAAATATATATTATCATAAAAGTATCTCAACATAAGATAATGAATATGGTCACTATTAATCAATAATTATGATTTCTCAATCCAATACCATCCCCTGAAGGTGAAAAAAGTGGTAGATTTTCTAGGAATAAATTCAATTGTATCCTTATATATGACGAGAATAGAAAAGGTTATAATATTCATGTATATGAAATGAATGGATATGGGAATCCTAATTAAAGGAAAACTATTTTTCCTTTTTCAAATTATTTCCTAGTTATCACTACATGAAAATATTAAGAATTATCAAAAGGATTATGTAGTGATATATAAGAAGATAGATTCTTTGAGGAAGGGAGAAACCTTTGTGTTCAATGCTGATGAGAAGGGAGTTGTGAGATTTGGAAACTGATTTGTTTAACCTCTAAACCGTATTTGAAGAAGGGTTTATTGAATGATTATCATATCTCAATATTCTCTATGCACCCAGGAAATACAAAAAATGAATAGTGATATCTGAGAACACTAATGGTGGAGTAGTTTGAAGAATGAGATTTGGGAATATATATCAGCTTCCATGATGTATCAGAAAGTGAAGACTATGTGGAGAATGTCCAAAAGGATGAAATAACCATTTCTCATACCTTTATGGAAATTGGAGGATATCACTGTGGATTTTTTCATAGGCCTTCCAATTACTAAAAAAATGGAACATTTCTATATGGGTTATGGTGACCCATCTTAAAAAGATAGATCAATATATTTATACTGAGAATTAAATATCAATTGGTCACCTTATAAGGACATATATTTTTGATATGGTGATGCTACACGAGAAAACTATATTTATTTTATCTGACTGATATTTAAGTTTCACCTTAATGTTCTAGAAGATCCTTCTACATGTTCTAAACATAGATATGAGCTTCAGTATGACCTGTTATCCTAAGATAGATGGCCAATATAAATGTATTATCTAGAAATATGGGGATATATTAAGATCTTAGTCTATGTAATTCAAAGGAGAATGTGACTAACATATTTCTAAAGACATTTTCTCTTATAATGAATGATTTTATATGACCATATATATGGACTCACAAGAAGTCCACTATAATAAGAGATGTTGAAGAGTTGTGTGTTGGGATGAAGTCGGTGAAAGAAAGTATCTAGGACCTATGATGGTAAAATAGTAGTAGAAATGGTCATTATTATTCGACAACACATCAATTTAGTGAATATTCAACAAGAGTTGTATGCTTATAACCATCTATGGATCTAGGAGTTCGAGTATGGAGATAAAGAGTTTCTCCGAATATCTCCAAGTAAGCGATTCCTGATGTTTTATAAGGAAGGGAAGATAATTTCGAGAGAAAGTGGCCCTTATAAGATCCTTGATCTCATTGAATCTGTTGTATATCAACTAGTTCACCCTCTAAATCTGACCAAAGTATGTTATGTGTTATATGTATCCTACTTGAGGATGTACATACGAGACCCATCTCATTTTCCGAATCTTATAGTTGTTCAACTGAAGGATGATCTCACTTTTGAGTTGAATCCAATGGAGATCATAGACCATAGAGAAATTTTTTTGTGCCATAAGAGAACACAATTTTTCAATATAGTTTATTGAAACAATATTATTCAAGAGGAAATAAGGTAACCCTAAGAGACTATGAAACAAAAGTATACTCATAATTTTTAACTGTAGTATATGTAATAAAATATCGAGTGTAAAATTTATTAAGAAGGGAATAATGTAACAACTCAAGATTCTAGTATATATTTTTTATTTAAATGAATTTTAATTATATATCATTATTCACATGAACTAAAATTTTGGGTGTGATGCATTGTGTCTTCATGATGGAAAATATTTAAAAAATTTAAATTTTAAAAGGGGTGACAAAGTAACTCAATGTATAGAAAAGCATTTTATGTTAATAAAAAATATTTATCAAAATATTTTTTATTTTCTTTTAAAAATTTAATCTATAATATTTATATATTTAATTGGATAAAATAAACATTAATTTATAATTTATAATACCAAAATAATCTTGTTATGAATTTATGGTGTTTTTTCTGGAACATGTAAATTTTTCAGTGAACCATGAAAATAATTTTTTAGGATATTTTTTCACAAATTATGATATTAAATTAATCAAATAATGAATTATATATTTTTTAATTTTATTTAACTGTAATTATATATATAAAATTAATAAATCATGTGTAAAAACCCATCAAAAAATATTGTGAACACAGAAAATAATGTTTGAAAATTTGTTTTTTGATATATTATATATTTTTAATTAGTTTTTATTTTTGTCAAATATAGAAATTGAATTATATATAATTATTGTGAAATTTGGATTCATCGCCTAAATTTTTTTAGGACGTTTCCTTTTATATTTTTATGGAAAAATAAATTATTATGATTTATATTCAATTAAGGTAAATTAGTGTTTGAATGACAGATCTAGAATAGATATAATTTTTCTATGTTTACATTACATTTAGACCTTATAGAACACATTTTTTGGAAAACATGTGTTAAACACGTGTATTATGAACCATACCACCACAATCATATGATCATTCTAATGCATGAACAAAATTTAAATCATGAATGAGAAAAATAAATATTAAATGAATCACCCTCAATGGGATATGTCCAAGGTAAATAAAATGGTGATGTGCCGATTTACCAAGGATCACATCCAAAATACAAGGTTAAGGATAGATCACTTCTATGCCCAAGATCACTACCTTAACAAGATTTAGGGTCTTCTCACTACCTTACCAAGGGTCACTCTCTATGTCTCTTTCTCTTGGTATATGCAAGAGGATAGGATTAATGTCTTTCCCTTCCTTTTCTCACTGCTCTTTGAAGGGATCCACTCAGAGTTTATAGACATACAGGTCCTGTCATTTTAATGAATGCACAAATCCAAAATCATACGTGGATTCTATATTAAATTCCTTCATTCACCCATAGATGAAATACACTTTTTTACATACTATTAGTTTTCCAAGAATTACATTCATGAAATGTTTTACTCCCTTAGTGAACTTATTTATGTATTCTGCAAACATCTATATATTGTGTGGCAATAGTGATTCATAGAACACCTTTGTCTCCTATAGATAATCCCTACATCGTGGAAATATTTTCCTTCCATGAAAAACCTCTCCTCCATTGATGGATGATGTCTCATAGACCACCTCTACTCTATGGACACTTATTCCATTTTTCAAATATAGTTCCCCTAAAACCCCTTCAGCAAACTATCTTCGGAGGACACTTCTCCTTTCATAGAATTATTACTCTCAAACACTTTCAAAATTCATAGAAATATTCCTAGAGGATAGATGTTTTACCATGAAAATATATATTTTTAATTATGGTATTAGGGTACCTTATATTATAAAATAGACCCACAAAATCTTTTAATCACTTTCACTGAAATCGTCAATGCGGTACAACCTTCACCGCAAACTGTTCCCCTCCTACGATGCATTTTTCCTTCAACGGTCCTCATAGCACTCTTCTTCCCACATGAAGGAAATTTAATTATATAAACCAATCACCACCTTTCATCTAAAAATAATAAACATGTCATTATCTTCAATACTTCCACAAACTATGATCCTCCTGTGAAATATTTCCCCTACGTGGTTCTCTTACCATGCTTCATGGTCCGCATAACACTACTATGCAAAAATCCTTCCTCTTCTAATTTACTTATCCATTCTGTGAAATATATTTATGGTACAAAAAATATGATGCGTAGTCTATGAAAAATTGTTTATAGAAATGGATCCAGTTCCCAAAAACCAAACTCCCAATTTCAAGGCCTATTTTTTTTACAAAAATTGGGGAGTTGTCCTACCTTAAAAAACAACTTCGTAAAATAAACCATACTCATTCATGATCATATAGATTTTTCAAAAAACAAAATTCTCCTTGAAACACCGAGGGGATGCCTTGAGGTATTTTTTTCCAACAAAACTCCCCTTTGGTTTTTTTGACAATTCTTCAGATTTTGATATATCATTGATGATCATTCCATATTTTATCAGCATTCACTTCTTGAGATGAATATATCGATGAATGATTTACTAAACACATACTCTATGACAACATGGAACATTACCGTCATGAGAAATAATAGTACAATGAAAATTTAATCAATGGATCACTTATTTAGATTCAAAAACCACCCTTTTTATTTAATCACGATCTTTATATGTTGTGATATATAATCATTGATCGATCACCATTAGAATCATTAGTTTTAATACCCCTATCTCATTTATCACCAAATATCTTCAGCGGCCCCTATCTCACTACATTATCTAAAATCTTCTCCCCATGTCTTGATTAATAAATTTCCCTCTTTTAATATCCAAAATTTCTCCCCCTTAGTTAACGAACAGGAAGGTCACTTCGTCACTATCTGAAAAAGGGTTAAGAACCAAAATCAGAAAGTTTAAGGGAAAAAATCAAACCTTTTAGAGAGGGGGTCCCACATCCACACATTCTCATGTGTGGGGAGTCGAATGAACTCCCAAAGATATTCAATACCTTTCAAATTCTTCATTGGGTAAGGCCTTTGTAAAAATGTATGTAACTTGTAGTTTTGTAGGCATTTAATCTAACTCCACAAGAACATAATAAAAATTATCCATGATGAAATTATACATTATTTCAATGTTATTTGTCAATGATTTATGGATTGTATTTTTTATAATATTTATAAAACATTAATTATCACAATGGATTCTGATCAGAGACTTCACATCAATTCCCATATCACTATGCTACAGTTTGATCCACAAAAACTGTGTGCATTATTTAGTAGCCAAAATTTATTTAGATTCTACGGTGATCAATGAAATGAAATATTGTTTCATTATTAGAGAGTTAATACAAAATATTCCATGATAGAATGCACCATCTGATGTCGATTTTCTATCATCTGATGATCTAGCCCAGTCATCACATGTATATCCCCGTAACTCTCTCTAAGATTTTTCATTATAAATCAAACAAAAATATATCATTCCCTTTATATACTGATGTATTATGTTCACTATATGAAACTGGGTTTCATTTGGATTTATTCAATATCATTCTATTTGGCATGTGGAAAAGACAATATCGGGTCTTGTCACTGTCATGTAAAATTGACTCCCAATGATTTTCCTATATTCTCTAGTATTCACGATAATGCCATCAATATACCATGATAGTTTCATCTGGGTAGCGACTATATCTTTCATCTCCTTAGACTTGTCCATTCCTAATATTCTTATAACATCCTTGGCATAATTGTATTGATAAATAAATGTGTCATTCTTTCCCTCTGTCACGTGTAGGCCAAAGAAAAACTTCAATTCACCGATCATTAACATTTCAAATACAATTTTCATGAATTTTATGAATTAATTGCCTTGAGATTCATATGATCCACCAAATATTATATAATAAAAATATACAATCACCATCATCCTTTTAATAAAATCATTGTTGACATATAAATTTTAATAGACTCCACCATGCTAAAAAATGTGATTTTTCAGAAATTAATCTAGCATTGAATACCAAGATCGTTGTTCTTGCTTAAAACCATATAAACCCATCTTCAGTCAACGAACTATGTTCTCATACTAATGAATGATAAAACCCTTTGGAAAATCGATATAAACTTCTTCTTCTAGAACCCCTTTCAGAAATGCTGACATGACATCCATCTAGAAACCATTAAATATTCTTTTCACTACTATGGATAAGAATAATCAAACTATCTCTAGCCTTGAAATAAGTTAAAATGATTCATCAACATTGATACCTTCTATTTCAGAGTACCCTTTTCACACTAGTCAAGGTTTATTTCAAATTACCACACTATATTCATTCATTTTGTTGTGAAAGACCCATTTAGTCCCATTAACCATTTTTTGTGTTGGCCTAGAAACAATCTCCCTAACTGGATTTTTCTAAATTTGGGAAATATCTTCAATCATAGTAGGAACCCAATTCTCATCTCTGGATATATCATCAAAACATTTAGGTTATCCCTACGGAACGTAAGATTCTTTCTATAGATTCATCATCCTTCTTGTCTACACTAGCACTATCTGATCACTAATTATGTTATGTATATCAATTTTGGATCATCTATTCATTATTTGTGCATAAAATTTTATATTCGCATCCTTTTAATTATATTAATTTTTTTGAATCATCCTCTAGAATTGGAACATCCCTTGATCTTCTGGTCTCTTCATCAATATCCTTCAAAGACTGATGATATATTTTCTAAATATTTTGATCATTCTCCATTATAGTTACATCATGGATTTCAACAAATATTTTTATCCACTCATTGAATCATTTATTTTCTTTACTTTTCATTTATTAGACGATAAATATACGTTCATCTCTACATGATTCAAACTTTTTGTGTTTCTCTTTATTGAAAATGAAACACTTACTTATGAAGATTCAAAATTACTTGAAATTTGGCTTCTTTCCATTCTATATTCCACATGGTGTATTCTATTCTTTTGGACACAATAAATATCTATTTGATGTGTACACTGATTTCATCAACACCTGTTTCCAAAAAATATCTAGTATGTATTTCCTAATTATCATTGTCCTAGACATGTTGTTGATAATTCAGTTTCTTCTCTACACTATTCTATTCTACTGTAAAAATATCATTTCTGAAACATGGTGCCTCATCCCATGTTTCTTGAGATAATCCTTCACTTAGAAATTCATGAACTCTTTTCCATTATCCATTACTATCTTTCAGATTTTCTATCCTAGCATATTTTCAACATCTTATTGATATATTGCAATGAAAATGAACATCTAATACATTTGGGTGATGATTGATACCCATGCCATTTTATTAAAATCATAAATGATGAGAAAATATTCCATCCTCCTATCAATATCTCTTATTGAAATTGGTCTACACACATCAATATGAAATAGCTCAGGAACTCTTATTGAGATTTTCCTTTTTTTTATAAGTCTTTTGAATGATATTACCTTATTGAAAAGAATCACTTGTATGAATACAATCACATGATATCCTAGGGAGGTCATGACAGACTTCATACTTCTCCATATCATCCAAAGAGATTTGGCTTAACATACCATGAATTTTATTCCATAACTTGTTTTACTCTTTCTTAGACATAAATGAATATATCTTCTTCTCCACTCTCAAGATAGATATTTTCTTTCATACTATTTCCCTACAAAAAAACTTCCCCATCTTCTTCCTTGAGGAAACATAATTTATTTCAAAAGATTATGGAATGTACTGAGTCACAGAGTTGAATGAAACATGCAAAGTTGTGACTAAGACCTTCAAAAACTAAGACATTAACATTTCTCATGCCTTTTCCCCAAAACATGGCTTTTCCTTAGCCAACAATCTTTAGGATTACATCATTACCAAATATTAAAATATGTTTTTTATCATACCTAATTCATGTCACAAGATCATTGTTTCCTATCATATACAAGGTGCATCCAATGTCAATGATCCATATTCCATGGACATATAATTCTTTAAACATGATATCTGAAACCACTACATGTTCATATATTTTATTTCTGATCCATGATTTTGAATTTATAATTAATGTGGACTGATAATCATTATCTTCCTTAAACTATGATGGACCAGCTTCATCCTATACAACTAAAAATTGATTCTGTATTTTCAACTCATTTGAGGATACCTTCAACTATTTCTTATGACTATATACATTATTCTCTAGTAAATGTATTTTCATTATCGATGAGTAGTATCTTTCTATGTGACAGAATCCTCCACACCTAAAATAATGACCATCACATGAGGTCATGGAATATTGGGCTTTATATTTCTAACTATGATGCTCTCATCCCATTTTATACCTATTTTCCTGAAATAAATCATTTTTTTAGTGTCCCAACTTCTCCCAATAATAGAATCTAATGCGGGGTGCATTCATTTGTTGAAATACTATACTATCATTTCTCCATTGATTTCCTTAAGTCTTGTGTTTCTGATTCATAACCATATCAATATTCAACTACATAGTGGGAGACTTTGGTGTAACAACAACAAATAATAATTAATTTTTTGATCAGGCCCCATACCAGCTATATCATTATGATCAATCATTTACAATTACTAACACTCTATTTTCTGCTTCACTGGATCTCTGAGTTCTAGTGGCAGGAATCAAGAGCTTCTCTGGATATTTTACTTTTATTCTCATATTTAAAACTTCCTCTTCAAGATCCTCGACATATTTGATCTCATTTTTCTAGTATTATTCAAACTATTGTTCTCTCTTTTATGTTCTTTAATTTTGAGTTTATACTCAGTGATGTTTTTTCTAGTGATGAAGACATTTTTTTTATTTTGTTAGGTAGATTACACTAATCTTATTTTTGTTGTTTCATATAAAGTTTTGCATCACAATGAAATTTTTCCCTTATTTTTTTGTCTCTCAAAACACGTATCTATTCAGTAGAAGCTTCTAATTCAACCTAATGTTCAACCCTTCCTTCTACATCTCCATCACCACTGTCATTTTCTTCCCTTGTTTGAGAATTTCACACAAATGCCACCATATAATCTCTTTCATGATCCTTTTACTCCCCCAACTCATTTACCTCATATTCTTTTGAAATTTCATCTTATTTTTTTAATATATTCTTCTTTATGAAGAAGTTTCTCTTAATTTTTTTCTTTCCATTCATGTAGGAAGATGAATTTTTCCATGTAATTTCATCATTGGATTCATCGTCTTCTTTAATCATCATAGGACACTTTGCAACAAAATTTTCAATCTTTCCACACCAAAGGAATTCATGTTGAAGTTTACATTTCAACTTTCCACTTCCTCTTTGCATATTTGAGGATATAAATGACATGAAATCATCCAATTTTTTTCCTCCTCACTATCTTCAACAAGGATATTCTTAATGGACTTTAGTGTCACATCATTGAATTCCCCTTTTCCACAACATCATTATCATCATTTCTAACTTCATGTGAACCAAGAGTACTATTCAAGTAATTCAATATCAGATCCTTTAGAACTTACTCTTTCTATACAGAAACCTTAGGATTAAACTAAGGTGGATGTTTTCTCAATATGCGCTTGTTAATCAATATATATTCAATAATTTTTCCATGATCTCACATGGCTTCCACAAAAACATTCACTGGATCAATGAAAGTATCAATATACTCATTAGGGTGAAGTATGATATGCTCATATTTTCTCCATTTAACCTAAAACATTGCTTCTATGATTTTTTAGTCACTATCATAAATGTTCAACTACTTTTCCTAGATAGAACATGATATTTTACATTTAATTACCTTCATATAAATTTCATTCGATACGGATCCCCTAAAGCAATAATTCTATTAGTGTCAGCATCAAAAACCCTTCAGTCATCTTCTAATGATGTCCCACTGTCTATATTGGTCAAAATTCCATGCATCAATGTTATAAAGACATCCATTTATAAAGATCATAAGTAGTCCTAAATCCAATTCATCCATAGTTGAATTTTTTTCCCATGAATTATAGGAATCCCCTAATGAGTAACAATACCTTTTTCTTTAAATAATAGAAAACCAATAACTTTCAACATTTTAGTTCGATACAAATTGTTATCCTAATAAGGTTTAATACCATGGGGGGGGGGGGGGGGTGAATCGGGGTATAACATATTAAAAAACTTTGTCTTCATATATTGTTTCATTGCTAGACAAAAAAGTATTATCTTTATCTCTCCTAATGCAATGTATGACCAAAATTTAAATCATGAATGAGTCATATAAGTTTTTCTGGTATCACCATCACTGGGATATGTCCATGGATCATACAACACCGATGTGACAATGTACCAAATCTACTATGGTTCACTTCCAAATTAAATGGTTAGGGATAGAGCAGTTTTATACCCATGATCACTTCCGTTACATGATTTAGGGTCTTCTCACTTTATTCCGAAGGGTTAATCCATATGTGTCTTTCATTGTATCACATCTGGAGGAAAGGATCAATGTCTTACACTTACATGGTCACTACTATTGTTTGAGATCCACTCACAATATATGGACTTCTAGGACCCCTCATTTTCATGAATGCTCAAATCCCCAATAGCAGATGGATTCTCTATAGATATACCACATTCACCCATAGATTAAATACACATTTATTCATACTATTAGTTTTCATAAATAATATTAGTGATATGTTTTAGTCCCTTAATGAAATTCATGAAATCATTCATGAACTACCCACTCCATGTGCTATGGGTGCTTCATTGACAACCATTGTCTTCTGCAGACTATCCCTACTTCACTAACATATTTTTTTTCCACAAAACACCTATCCTCCATAGATGAATGATATCACATAGGCCGCTTATCCTCTATGGATGCTTCTTCATTTCCATGATATAGTTACAAACAAAACCCCCTCCCTAAACTATCTTAATAGACCACTTTTCTATTTAAATAATTCTTCCTCGCGAACATTTTCAAACATCACCGAATTCTTCCCAGAAGAAAAAATTTCTTTTAAGAAAATTTCTATTAGTAATAGTGGGATTTGTGATCATTATATAGGCAAACAGATCCTCAAAATATGATAATACTTTTTAATCAATTATTCGATTTAGTATATACTTCACCGTGGATTGTGCTTCTTCTCCGAACCATTTTTTCTTTTGTAGACCTTGTAGTGCCTTTCTAGTCTTGCAGCGTCCAATTAATTCTGCAAAAGAATCACTACCTCTCAGCAAAAAGGATAGAAATACCATGAAACTAAATCCTTCCATGAACTGTGATCCTATTACAAACCATTTCCCCTACTCGGTTTGAGTATGATGCTTCTCAGTCCTTATAGTGCTTCTCGGTGTAAATCCTTACTTTGCTGATTTCCATCACAATTCTGCAAACTCTCTTCGTGGTCATAATTGATTGTCAATAAAGAAAATCACCCCACAAACACTAAGAGAATTACATGTCTAATTTTTCCCAACAATTACAATGTCCCATTTAACTTTCCTGATTATGATTTTAAATGTATCATTATGGATTTTTTATGGAAAACATTGGGTAACAAGGTTGATTTCATGTTTATGTGATTAAATGATCTAAACTATTTCTATATATATAAAAATACTTCCTCTAGGATTTTAATTTTTTTATCTGGATAATGAATTTTCATTCATTTTAAATCCCATAATATGTATTTTGTTCTCATACCGCATTTTCCAATGTTTTTCAAAGGGTTTACAGATGTTGAAAAACAATAAAAAGGAAGAAAATATGGAAATGGGGAGTCGTGCGACATAAAATTTTTATGTTAGGCCTAAATTTAGTTTTACCAATCTTTGGTATAAGTTTAGTTTTATTTGGGGCTAGTTAAAGTTGTTTGGGTGCCCATAAAAAGAGACAGACTTGGATGGTGAGCACGTTATATCTTGAAGAAGCAACAATTTCTCCATCAACCATTCTGTGGGTTCCACCAGCAATCATATGGATTCCCCCAGATCTAAATCATGGATACATATCCCAATATCCCATTGGTGGGGATATTGGGAAGAATATATTCAACCTAGTGGATATCATCTAGCCAGTGGAATCCATCAGTTCGCAAAGAGATTGAAAATTTTATAAGTGTTTTTAGGAACCTATCCTCAACTCAATTTATATTATTCTCTCATGGACTCTTTAACCGAGGACCCTAGAATCTCTCAATCAATGTTTTTTACTCTAAATCATTCGTTCAGTCTCCTCTGTTCTACACCCAAAAAAGGTTTTGATACCACATTTCTAAATAATTTTATTATTCTTTGTTATAGATTAATTTTTTCTTCTTATATTTGGATAAAACATAGATCCTTGAAATATTGATCATATCTAAATATTGTTACAAGGTTTACCCAGGGACTTGTTGATAATTTATTGAATAAACACCTAGATTTAGTGTAATGGTTTTCCCACACTGATCAACTAAGATGATTCTTGTAAAAATATATTCTCATATATGTTTGCTATTGACCTACATTAAGGGTATGTAATATCCTCATAATTGACTCTAGGATTATAAATCATTCCATTTATAGAATATATCTAGGATTATTTAGTTATTTTAAACATGGATGATGTCTCTTTCCATCAGTTTTTATTATGCCTAAGATAAGAAACCCTTAACTTTTGCACATGTTTTCTTCATGTTTTTTGGAATGATTGTCGGTGCGCATGTATAGGTTCATGATACCTATGTTTGATGCTTAATCTCATGAGGTGTGTGTGTGTATCCCAATGAGACTTGTTCATGTCATTATCCACATATAGATTGTGATGATTATGAAACTTTGCTGATAAGACATGATGTTTGATATTTCATTTGTATCTTATATCATACATATTGTTCTTATGTCCTCCACAATTAATCATATATGATTATCTATACGCATTACAATCGAAAGATGTATATGCCTGATGGGAGGTCTGCTTGTAAATGTGATATATCATCCAATGGGATTTTTAAAATGTGTTTTTGGGATATAAAATCAGATCACGATGTGTTGAATATGTATGGTTGTATATTTTTTCGAGATGGTACTAAAGATGGTAGATATGGTCTCAAAATATTCAATATATACAATTTTCACATGTAATATACATTATTCTAAGCCAAGTACAGAAGATATATACAAGCACTATAGAAATTTCAGCTTTTTGCGATTGGGTATTTTTTGTGGGAATAGGTCATATCGCAAAAAGTCCATCGATTTATACAATTGGAAACAAAAATGTTCTTCCATCGCAAATAATCCATAAAAAATACATATTTGCTATAGACCGTCGCAAATGCCTTTGGTGCACACTACACACAAAAACCCGAGAAAGGTATTTGCGACGTGGTTGGTTCCCCGTCTCTAATAATGTATCCGTAGTTTGGTATTTAGGATGGGGCACATCCCAAATCCCATTCTCGGTTTTATATTATTTGTGATGGCTATTTACCCCTATCACAAAATAATTAAGCAGCAGGAGAATATTTGTGACGGGACCAGTCACAAATATTGTTATTTACGATGGGTCTCGTCGCAAATACTATTTTTTATCACTGCCTGAAATAATACCCTTTTAACTATTTTTGACGAGACCGATAAGAAATAATAGTATTTGCGATGGGAGTCCCGTGACAAATAACCCTCTCACAAAAGACCAAACTTATATATACCCCGTCAAATTTCTTTTCATTCAAAACCACTCTAAACTTCTCTAATCCTCTCCACTCAGATAGTTTTTATTTTAAATTTTATAGAGTTTTAAATGTTACAAACAATCAACTTTCAAGTATTATATCCACTGAAATAATCAATTTCAATGTATTTTTAATTTTTTTTTTGTTTTTTTATTTAATGTGGGTATTAATTATTATTAATTAGTTTTTATTGAACTAAATTTAAAGTAATTCGTTTTTTTGGATAAATTTTTTATAAATATTTAGTTTTAATTTGTATTAATGATTTTAAATAAACTTAAATAGTTTTAATTTGCTATAATTTATTTTTCTTTTTTATAATTTGTAATAATTAGTTGTATTTATTAATAATTAGCGGTAATTAGTATTTTTTAATAATGAGTGATAATTTTTAATAATTAGTAATATATTAACAAAATTAGTGATAAATTGTTTTACATTAAAAAATATTAATGTTAATTAGTAATAATAATTAATAATTAGTAAACATTAGTAAAAATAGGTAATAAATGATAATAATTAGTAATAATTAGTAATAATTAGTGGTAAGTAGAAAAAATTAAACTTAATTAGTAATAATTAATTTAAATTAGTAATAATTATTAAAAATAGAAAAAATTAATAGAATTTAGTAAACATTAGTAATAATTAGTAGTAATTTATAATAATAAGTAAAAAATAGTAACAATTAGTAATAAATAATACCAATTAGTAATAATTTGACATAATTTGTAATAATTAGTAATAGTTAGTCATAATTTGAAATAATTAGTAATAATTAGGAATAATTAGGAATAAGTAGTAATAATTATTAATAATTAGTAACAATTCGTAATAATTCGTAATAATTAGTAATAATTAGTATTAATTACTAATAAATAGTAAAAAATAGTGATAAATAGTAATAAATAGAAATAAATAGTCATAATTAGAAAGAAATAGTAATTAATTTTAATAGTTGGTAATAATTATTAATATAGTAATAATTATTAATAATTTGTGATAAATAGTAATTAGTAAATATCATTAATAATTAGTGGTAATTTGAAAAAATTAAATGCAATTATTAATAATTAATGATAATTAGTAATAATTAATAAAAATTAGTAATAATTACAATAAATTAGTAATAATTAGTAATAATTAGTAAGAAATAGTTGTAATTACTACTAATTAGTAGTAATTGACAATAGTTGCTAACAAATAGTAATAACTTGTAATAAATAGTAAATACTACCTAATAATTTGTAAAAATTAGTAATATATAGTAATAAAAAGAAATAAATTATAATAATTAGTAATAATTAGTAATGATTAGTAATAATTATTAACAATTAGTAATAAGTAGTTATAATTAGCTGCAATTACAGCAAAATAGCTCCAACTGATAGTAATTAGTAATAATTGGTGAGAAATAGTAATAAATAGTAATAAATTATAATAAATAGTAATAATTAGTACTAAATAGTAATAATTAGGAATAATTAGTGATAATTAGTGATTAATTGGGATACATAGTGATAATTAGTGTTAATTTGGAATAATTAGTATTAAATAGTAATAAATATAACTAAATAGGAGTAATTGGTAATAAATAGTAAAAATTAGGAATAAATACGAATAAATGGTAATAATTAGTAATAAATTGTAATAATTAGTAATACATAGTAATAATTAGATGTAATTATCTATAATTAGCTGCAATAAATGAGAAATAGATTAATAATTAGTAATAATTAGTGACAATTTGTAATAATTGGTAATAATTAGTTACAGTTAATAATAATTAGTAATAATTCGTAATAATAAGTAATAAATAGAACCAAATAGTAAACATTAGTAGTAATTAGCGGTAATTGGAAGTAATTAGAGGTAATTAGTGGTAATTAGAGATAATTAGTATTAATTAGCAGTAATTAGTAATAATTAGTAGAAATTTGTAATAATTATTTATAATTAGTGGTAATTAGCTCTAATTAGTGGTAAATTTTTGTTTCACAAACCAAATATTTTCACCATCAAAAGCAATGCCAAACCCTACCTGTGACAAGGCCCAAGGAGAATTCCATATCCGCATAGGCTGGAATAAGTTACCGTGTATCAAAGGTTTCTATTAGGGAACAATTTACCTGAGTATGGATACATAAAACATAAAAAACAATAGATAACCCGAATATGAAATTTCAGGCCAAACAAGACTTAAAAAATCCAAAACTGAATAGATAGGTTCAAACATATAAAAAAATTCCCAAGGAAACATAAAAATAGAATCCAAACAGTGCCAAGGACTCTATAGGACAAGGGTTCATCACCCACAAGCCATCTCCACAACGCCGCACCATAGAAGGGAACAAACAACCCGAACCACCTTTATCCAAGGCCTTGCCTTTAACTTTGTCAAACATGATCAAGTCTAATCACACCATAGGGGTGTAAGTAGGCTGTGATACTAATCCCAATATAATACCACCAATAGATTCAATAGACTAAAAAATTGAAGATAAAAATCATGCCATTTTTGAGAAACAAGAAGTGGGGGAAAAAATTTCTAAAGAATAAAACATTTTAATGAAAGTAGTTTTCAAAGGGGATTTTTCCTGAGTGATAACATTTAATTAAAACACTTTAATATACTGTATTTTCATGAAAAAACCACCATATGAAAAAAATAATTACAAAAGGGTCAATGAGAACTAATCTATGGAACACACCTAGGCCCTGCTTAGTCTTGGGCCCTATGTACCTCATACCTTATTGTAATGTAACCATAGAAAAATCTGTTCTTGTAACGACCCAAAATTTTGAATAATTTTTGTTTCCTCATTTTGTGTGTTATTTTAATTTATAATCAACAAAACTATATTATTTATTTAGCTTAGTGAAATAATTAAATGAGACTTTTGGGTTTTGACAGTTATATGACCGTTGGTCAATATGATCGTTGGAAACTATACTCTTAACATTACGATTATTGTTTATAAATACAAGTGATCTTGCTTAATTAATACAGAAAGAAGATTTGATAGCCTCATCCAGTAGTCTCGGGCAGATCGAAGCCCATTTGACGAAACTTGGGAAGGATGTATCCCCACTGGGCTTTGCTCTGGACCAAACCCAAGCAGAACTTCATCGTGTGAAGATGGAATGGAATTGCCTTCGGGTGAAGTTCGAGCTGAATGAAATTACCACTCAAGAAATGTTGGCTGAGCCGCCCCAAGATTCTATCACCTTAGCACACATTACACTTAGGTAATATGGTGGTGTTATAAGGGGTAATGTAACGAGACCTTATCTGCTTTATGCAATCCTTTGATATAAATAAAAATTGGGATTTCTTCTTATGGTGATGTTTGTGAATTCTCAAATGTCTGGATAAATATAAGAGGTATATTATTGATGAATTTTAGAAAAATAATATTTTAAAATATTTATGTAAAAATTAAATAATTAATAATGTGTAATGATTTTCAAAAAATGGACTTCTACGGTTATGTTCAGTAAGAAATTTAGAGTCTAATAAGATCAACATAATTTTTGATGAATAGTAAATAATAAATAGTGATTTTATGCTTACGATTAGTAATGTGACCAAATGGATTAAGTAAATTTACTTAAGAAAATATTAATATAATTTTGGCTCCTTAATTAAGTAATTTGATTCAATAAAATTGGTAAAAAACAATTTCAGAAATTATTAGTTAGGTATTAGTTTTTTAGGTGAATAGTGTTTTTTATTTTAAAATTAAATTAGAATTATTTAGAAAATTATTTTTATAAAATGGAGTTTATTTTTGAATTCAGATCATCGATATTAGGTTAAGGAGATTTTTGGGGATGTTTTTGAAAAAGATGAATTTTCGGTGAATAGTGAAAATATAGTTTTTAGTTTCAAGTGTTTAATCACATCATTAAGGATGTCATAATAATGTAATAATTCTAGTAGACTTATGAATAGTAATATAAGGTATGAGGTTTCCCATGTGACCAATTCCATGGGAAAATACCATGGGCAAGCCCATGGTTTTGCCAAAACCACCGATGAGGTGTCCCTTGGCCATTAATGCTTTGTTCCCTCACTTCTCTTATAAATAACAAGTCATTACCACATTAATTTCATTTTAAAATCCTCCCTAATTAAGTTCTGGTCTCCTTACCCCCAAGGAGTCCTCCCAAGGTGCCCCCAAGCCTTCCAAGGTCCTGACCTTCAAGCTTTCGAAGATACTCTTCAAGGTAAGGGATTCTTTCACCCTCCTCTTTTAAGTCATGACTTCCTTTATGTTGTGCCTTATAATTTCCAACTATTTATGTTTATGGTATGTTCTTATATTTTATAATTTCTTTCCATTTCATGTCTAATTGTTGAGAGACCCTTTCCGCTCTCATAAATTTGTTTTCTGAATTTTTAATCGACGTCGTTAGGCTGTCAAATTTATCGTAAAAGAAGTCGCATCTTCTCTTTTCTTTCATGTTTCCGTTTCATGTGGTATGTCATTAAAATATCCCTACAATGATCTTATTCAGTACCCATACTGTATTATGATTTATCTATGATTCGTTGACCCTTTTCCCCTCTCTTTTCAATATTTTCTAAAACCATGTTATATAGTTGTTATGCTGTAGAAATTTCGTCTCAAAATTTATATCTCTTTCTATCATGAAATTCTCTTATTTTATTTATGTGAATAACCAAAATTATTTTCATTCTATGGGTTTTCATAAATATATAAATATGATATATTTTATTCTGTAATTAACATACTAATAACCCTCACTCCCTTTCCATGGGTTATAAATGACATAATGATCTTATTTTTAAGCTCTTTTTAAACGTCATGAATTTGAAATGAAACCCATTTCATTGATTCTATTTGGGTTATTTATGAAATTTTTTATTATTATCTATGTGAATCACATGAAATTAAATACATATTAATGGTTCAACCAGATATCACTTCAATGCATTGGGAAAAGAATTAATCTCTAGAGATGACAGGTTTCACGATACCTTGGTGAATAACCTTGGTAATTTTTATGACACCTTGGAGACGGACCCTGGTGATATGTTCACTAATGTATAAATGAAATGTTGTAGCCACATATTCAAGTTGTGTTTCATGTCATTTTCATTATGATATTCCTATACTCCCATTTCTCATGTCCTTATTCATGTTCTTATTGATATCACAAGTAAACTAATTCCCTTGTTTACCCTTACAGGGCTTTATGCTGACCCTTTCCATTGATGTATGTCTCCAGGATTTGAGATGTAGTAATTTTACATAGGATGAACATATGATGAAGCCATAAAAATGGAATAAAAGAATTTTTAGGTTGTTTTTGTGTGTTTTTGTTCCTATTTTCCAAGACACTAGACTTTAAAGATCCTCTATTTGTAAAATGAAATGAAAAGTCGTGTATTATAAAGGTGGGATTCCACAGTTGGTATCAAAGGATAGTTTAGATATTTATGGAAATTAGGATATGAAAAATTTATGAAGAACCCTATATAATAGATTAATTATTGGAAAACTTCATGGTATTTTGGGTGAGTATTGGGTAAGTTTTTTATCAAAAAAATACATCCATTTCTGGACACGAGCAGGTAGAGGTGGATCTGACACAGATGTACATAGGGGTGAAACCAGAAAACACCACTTTGAGCTAGACTCTAACGAGAACGGGTGCACAACAACGGGCCTTGCTACACTCTTGGTGATGAATCTCTCGGGGGATCTGTTTGGTCAATAACAAGATTTTTCTAAATCTATATGATGGAATTGTAGAGAAATGTAATTGTTTAAGCATGAAGTTTTAAGATATAAAATCCTTTATAGTTAAAAGATTCGTAAATGAAAAAAGTTTCTCACAAAGTATTTATTCTTTTAGAAAATGGAGAGCAATAGTAGGAAACATGTAATTGGTGACCGCAATGGACCATGCGCTGACGACCCTCTGATGGAATCTGGAATGGAAACATTCATGCGAATGATGAACCGACTGACTCAAGTTATGGGAAATAACAAGAATCAAGCTGAGAGACCAATCACATTGCGAAGGGAACAACATTCTGTTTAATCCTTTATGTACAAACAACCATGAAACTTCATTGGATTGACTGACCCATTGATTTCTGAGAAATGGATCAGATCTGTGGAGAATATATTTTTTGTGCTCTTCTATTCAAAGAAAGATAAGGTCACCCTGGCTGTCTATTACTTAGAAGGAGAAGTTGATCAGTGGTGGGAACTGATCAAAAAAACGAGGAAAAGAGTGGAAGTTGATTCTATGGAGTGGGAAGAGTTCTGAGGGATCTTTTTTAGTTAATATTTCCCTCATTCCATGAGAACTGGAATGGAGAAGGAGTTTCTCAAGTTGAAGTAAAAAAGAGAACGAATCTATCGGAATCTATGAGATAAACTTCACCCAACATTCCTGATATACCTCTATCTTTTTCATGGATCAAAATGGTAAGGTTGATAGATTCATCGGTGGATTGAGACCTCATCTGCGGAAGAATCTAGCCAACCAAGACTATTATAGCTATGAGGAGATCTCGTGGAGTGCGATGAAAGTTGATATAGAGTTTGGTGAGACACAGGGTCTCATAAATCAAACGACAAGAAGAGATTGATGGAGCCAAGCTTAGGGAGGAACTTCGATCCAGGAAGAAGAGGCATGCAAGTACAACTTCCCACGTGTAATAAATATAGGAAGAAGCAATCAAGGAACTTCCTGCTCGGGAGTGGGAAGTGCTAAAAGTGTGGAAGAGATGACCATATTGTGAGGAATTGTCGTAGTGAGGTGAAACCTCAACTTCAAAAACAAACCATAGGGGAAAGATGGTGTCTGCCCTACCAGATGTCCAATTTTTTAATTGTGGACAACATGGGAACTTTGCTAATCACTGTCCAAATCCTAGGGCAGTGTAGGGAACCACGATCAGCCTCAGCAAAGGCTAAGGGATCAAGGTCATGATTTTCCTATCACAGCTACTGAAGTTGAATCTCCAAATGATGTGTTAGAAGGTACTCTTGTTGTCCTCTCAATGCCAGCAAATACATTGTTTGATTCTGGTTCTACGCATTACTTTATTTCGTCTATGTTTACAATGAATTTAGATTCAACCCCTGATTTTCTAAAAGTAGAGTTATCATTCAATACTCGTGGTGGGACTATCCAAGCATCATCAGTGATTAGAAAATATAGTATTTACTTTAGTGAGAACAATCTTATTGAAAATCTAGTAGTCATTCCCATTCTGGAATTCGATATTACACTAGGGGTGGACTAGCAGTCAAAGTATAATTCTAAGATCAATTTCCAAATCAAGGAAATATTGGTAGTCTCTAATGAAAAACCTACAGTTATCTTCCAAGGAGATATATCTCAACCTGCTCCTTGTCTACAAAAACCTTTTATATCCTTCTTTATGGAGTTGATCGGTGAAGAGGAAGAAGGAGGTGAATGTTTAAGGATATAAAGTGTCCCCATCATCCAATAATACATTGATGTATTTCCTGAGGAGTTTCTTGGACCTCCTCCTGAAAGAGATGTAGAGTTCTCTATTGAGCTCGCACCTGGATCTCATCCAATATAAAAGACCCCGTATATGATGGAAAATGTGGAACTATAGGAATTAAAGAAAAAACTACAGGATATTTTGGAGGAGGGATTTATCTGACCGAGTGTGTCTCCTTTGGGGGAACCAGTTCTATTTCTGAAGATGAATGATGGATCGATGCATCTATGCATTGATTATAGAGAACTGAATGCGATAATAGTGAAGAACAAATACCCTCTTCCAAGAATTGATGAATTATTTGACCATATATGTAGGGCTCAATTATTCTCTTAGATTGATCTTCAATCTGGTTATCATCAATTGATGATGAAGAAAGAAGATATTCCAAAAACTGCCTTCTGATCAAGATATGGGCATTATGAGTTCGTTGTTATGCCCTTCGGTCTGACTAATTCACCTGCTATTTTTATGGATATGATGAATAGAGTCTTTAAAGACTACCTTGATAACTTTGTGATAGTTTTTTTGATGATATTATGATATATTCCAAAAGTCACGAGGAGTATGAAGATCATCTAAGGGTTATTTTACGAACTCTACAAAAGGAGAGGATTTTTGGAAAGATCGACAAATATGAATTCTGGTTACAACAAGTTTGTTTCTTGGGGCACATTGTTACCAATGAGGAATCATAGTTGACCTTGAAAAGACAAAAGTTGTAGAGAAGTGGCCTCAAACTACAACAATAACTGATATTTGTAGTTTTATTAGACTAGTAAGATATTATAGGAGGTTTGTGAAAAGATTTTCACGATTTTCTAATCCATTAACCACGTTTACTCAAATAGGTGTCAAGTTAAACTTGGAAAAGGAGTGTGAGGAATGTTTCCTAGTGGTGAAGAGGAGATTGGTTACTGCACCCGTTTTAACTCTTCCCTCAAGTGGAAAAGGACTTTTTATTTTTAGGCATGCATCTATGAAAGGGCTTGGGTGTGTCCTCCTGCAAAATGACAAAGTCATTGCTTATTCAACTTGATAGTTGAAGAATCATGAGCAGAATTATCCTATGCATGATCTGGATCTGGCAGCGGTCGTTTTTTCTCTAAAGATATGGAGGTACTATCTTTATGGGGAGAAATGATATATATACAAAGACCATCAAAGTTTGAAGTATATTTTCACACAAAAGGAATTGAACATGAGACAAAGGAGATGGTTGTAACTTCTTAAAGATTATGATTGTTCAATTCATTATCATCCTAGAAGAGCAAACAATGTTGCTGATGCATTAAGAAGGTATGACCAAGTTATTCTTTCCATGATAAGGTTTCAAATAGATCCTTTGATTAATGTCCTAGTAAAGATGGACATGGGAATTATAAGGGAAAAGACATCATCAACCCTAACCCAAATGATTTCTCAACCATAATTACAAGAGAAGATCAAGGTTGTTCAGATAGAATATCCTTTGTTACATATGAAGTTTATGGCTATAAAGGATGGGAAGTTTCATGAGTTCAATATTGATCAAGAAGGTGTACTGAAATTTCGTACAAGACTATGTGTTTCAAATATTCTGAAAATAAAGAAGAAGCTGATGGATGAAGCTCATAGCTCTACTTCCTCTATACATCCTGGGAGCAAAAAATGCATAGGGACCTTCGTGATCATTTTTTGTTGGATAATATGAAAAGGGTGATTACTGACTATAGTACAAGGTGCCTAGTATGTCAGCAAGTGAAGTCGGAGTGACTACTTACTCTAGGGGTATTGAAACCACTACCCATACCATCATGGAAGTGGGACAATATCACTATAGACTTCGTCACTGGTCTTCTGAGAACTTCCAAAGGAAACAATGTGATATGGTTTATTCTGGACCGTCTCAACAAGACTGCCCATTTTATCTCCATTCAGGAATATTTCTCTCTTGATCAACTTGCCAGGATTTACATGAAGGAAGTGGTAAGGCTGCATGGAGTTCCACGTTCTATCATATCTGATCATGATCCATGGTTCACATCAAAATTCTAGATAAGTCTTCAACATGCTCTGAGCACTGAATTGAATTTTAGTATGGCCTATCCCCCCCAAACTGATGGCCAATCTGAAAGGACTATTCAAACACTCGAGGACATGCTAAGAACAAGCTCAATAAAATTTAATGCTGGATGGGATCAACATCTCCCTTTAGTTGAGTTCTCATTCAACGATACCTTCCACTTGAGCATTCAATTGGCACCCTATGAAGCTCTATATGGGAGGCGATGTAGAACTCCAATTTGTTGGGATGAAGTAGGTGAGAGAAATCTTCTTGGGCCTGATCTTGTGCAAGAGATGACAGAAAAAATATGTGCTATCCAATAACACATTAAGGCTGCTCAGAGTCGGAAAGAGAGATATGCTGACAACCATCGAAGGGACATAGAGTTTGATGTTGGTGACACGTCATTCTTCGGATATCACCTTGGAAGAGAGTCATGTGGTTTGGGAAAAAAGGGAATATCATCCCTAGGTACATTGGCCCCTTTGAAATCCTTGATCGCGTAGGAGGAGTGGCCTATCGGCTTTCACTTTCTCCAAATATAGCACAAGTTAAAGATTTCTTCCACATATCCCTCTTGAGGAAGTACATACCTGACCTTTAACATGTATTAAACCTAGAGGTGGTAGAACTGGAACATGACCTCTCTTATGAGGAGCAACCATTGGAGATCTTAGATCATAGAGACAAGGTTCTGTGTAACAAGACTACCCACCTTATTAAGGTGTTGTGGAGAAACCGCAATTACAAAGAAGACACGTGGGAACCAGAGGAGTCTATGAGGAAGAAGTACCCTCACCTTTTCTTTTCTGAGGGTACGAGTTAAAATTTCAGGGATGAAATATCTTATTGGGGGAAGAATGTAACGACCCAAAATTTCGAATATTTTTTGTTTCCTAATTTTGTGTGTTATTTTATTTTGTACTCAACTAAACTATACTCTTTAATTAAGGAAGTGAGTATAATTAAATGAGACTTTTGGGTTTCGACTATTATATGATTGTTGGTTAATATGACCATTGAAAACTAAACTCTTAACATTACAATTATTGTTTATAAATACAAGTGATATTGGTTAATTAATACAGAAAGAAGATTCAATGGCCTCATCCAGTAGTCTTAGGGTGATTGAAGCCCATCTGAAAAAACATCAGAAGGAGGTAGCACCATTGGGATTTTCTATAGACGACACCAAATCCGAACATCATCGTGTGAAGATGGAATAAAATCACCTTCGTGAGAAGTTCAAGATGATAGAAATTACCACTTAGGAAATGTAGGCTCACCCGCCCCATGATTATATCATCTTAGCACACCTTACACATAGATCCTATGCTGGTGTTATAAGGGGATATATAACAAGACCTTAGCTGCTTTATGTAATCCTTTTATATAAATAACAATTGTGATTTTTTCTTATGGTGAAGTTTGTGAATTCTCAAATGTCCAGATAAATATAGGATGTATCTTATTGATGAATTTTAGAAAATGTCTATTTTAAAATATTTATGTAAACCTTAAATAATTAATAATGTGTAATGATTTTCAAAAAATGGTCTTCTATATTAATTTTCAGTATGAAATTTAGAGTCTAATAAGATCAACTTCATTTTTGATGAATAGTAAATTATGAATAGCGATTTTACGCTTATGATTAGTAATGTGACTAAATGGATAAAGTAAGCTCACTTAAGAATTTATTAAAATAATTTATGAACCTTGATTAAGTAATGTGATTCAATAAAATAGGTAAATAACTATTTCAGAAATTAATAGTTAAGTATTAGTTTTTTCAGGTGAATAGTGTTTTTTATTTAAAAAATTAATTAATAATATTTAGAAAATTATTTTTATAAAATGATGTTCATTTTTGAATTCAGAGCATCTATATTAGGATAAGGTGATTTTTCGGGATTTTTCTGAAAAATTTGAATTTTCGATGAATAGTGAAAATACAGTTTTTAGTTTTGGGTGTTTAATGACATCATTAAGTATGTAATAATTATGTAAAAATTCTGGTCGACTTATTAATAGTAATATAAGGCATGAGGTGTCCCGAGTGTCCAATACCATGGGAAAATACCGTTGGCAAGCCCATGGTTTTTCCAATACCACCGATGAGGTGTCCCTTGGCCATTAATGCTTTGTTCCCTCTCTTCTCCAATAAATACCACGTCATTCTCTCATTCATTTCATTTCAAAATCCTCCCCAATGATGTTCCGGTCTCCTTACCTCCCATGGAGTCCTCCCAAGGATCCCTCCAGCCTCCCAAGGTTTTGACCTTCATGCTTTCGAAGTTACTCCTTGAGGTAAGGGTTCCTTTCACCCTCCTCTTTTAAGTCATGACTTCCTTTATGTTTTGTCTTCTAATTTACATCTCTTTATGTTGAGGTTATGTTCTTATATGTTCTCATTTATGTCAATTTCTTTTCTAATTGTTGAGAGACCCTTTCCACTCTCATCAATTTTTTTTCTGAATTTTTAAGTGACGTCGTCAGGTTGCGAAATCTCTCCTAAAATAAATTGCATCTTCCGTTTTCTTTAATGTTTCCTTTTCATATGGTATGTCATTCAAATAAACAATTCATGATATTATTCAGCACCCATACTGTATTATGAATTATTTATGAGAGGTTGACACTTGTCCCCTCTCTTTCGAATGTTTTCTAAATCCATATTATATAGCCGTTATGCTGTAGAAATTTCGTCTCAAAATTTCTATCTCTTTCTCCTAAGAAATTATTTTATTTTTTTATGTGAATAACCAGGCCTATTTAGTTTCTATGGGTGTTAATTAACATATAAAGATGATATATTTGATTCTATAATTGACATACATATAACCCTCACTCCATTTCCATGGGTTATAAATGACATAATGATCTTATTTTTAATCTCTTTTTAAACATCATGATTTTGACATGAAACCCATTTCTTTGATTCGATTTGGGTTATTTATGAAATGTTTGATTGTGATATATGTGGATCAAATGAAATTAAATACATATTAAGGGTTCAACCTGATAGCTCTCCAATGCATTGGGTAAATATATAATCTCTGGAGATGGAAAGTTTCACGATACCTTGGTGAATAACCATGGTAAATTTTTTGACACCTTGGGGATAGACCTTGGTGATATGTTCATGAATGTCTAAATGAAATGTTGTATCCAAATATTAATGTTATTTTTCATGTTCTTTTCATTTTTTTATTCTTATACTTCCATTTCTCACGTTCGTATGTTTTTATTCAAGTTGTTATTGATATCACAAGTAAACTGATTCCCTTGTTTACCCTTACTGGGCCTTCTGCTCACCCTTTCCTTTGATGTATGTCTCCAGGATATGAGATTTAGTAGATGTAAATAAGATGAACATATGATTAAGCATTACATGTAGATTAAAATAATGTTTTATGTTTTTTTAAAGTGTTTTTGTTCCTGATTTCCAAGACACTAGACTTTAAAGATCCTCTGTTTGTAAAATGTAATGAAAAGTTATGTATTATAATGGCAGGATGCCATAGTACATGTGCCTGGTACACCAGTGGGGAATATTCCCATAACATATTGTTCTCCAATCATCATTAATATTGTTTTTTAGTGTTCTTTTTATCCATTATTCTCAGTGAAATATGGATAAAACCGCTCCGGATCGCTAGCGTACTAGTACATATCTGCCCTCCTAGATACCCGGGCATCCCGGTTTGTGTTGAAACCATTATATCATGATAAAAAATCCATTAGAACATAAAAACATATATCATGGTCATAATAAACTCAACAATGTTTCTACACATTCTTTTCACCACTTACTCCACTCAATAAAACCTTTTTAATTTCAAAAAAATAACTTAACAAAAATTTCAATGTTTGGCACACAAAATCCTATATAAAACCCACTTTTAACACCATTTTCAGACCTATATTCACCAAAAAAATAATTTTAAGCATAGAAAGAATTTATATAAAACTATTACATGAGTTATAAATCAATCCCAATTGGAATAACATAAAATAGACATTTAAAACACCCAATTTAACACAAAATTGGTACCTAAAAATCATTTTCATAACAAACAACACCAAAACTAGATTTCACAGAAAGGATAATGAAGGAGAATTGAGTTAAAAATAGAAATTAAGAAAATCTAACTCATCATGCATTGATTACCCATGGAATCACCTATCGTAGGAGTCCAATCCCTTGAATCTTTGTTCGAAAATTCGACCACACCACCGCCGCACCATAAGGGACATAGATCAAGATTAAAACCAAAAGAATAAACCAATAAACCCATGATCAAACCCTAGGTTTTAAACCCACATTTTTGAAAATAATCTACTTCAATAATAAGTGATGAAACCCCAAGTAACTAAGGATGAAATTCACTTACTTGAGGAAGTTTTAAGTTTCTCCACCAAAACCTCCTTCAAAATGGAGTTCCAAGGAGGGTTTTAGGTTCTTTGGGGGGTGAAATTGCTTCTATGGTCGAATGGGGGAAGAAAGTACCGAGTTTGAATAAATCTTGGGGGAGGGAATTGGAATTTAACAGCATTTTTAAAGAGCTGGACAAGGCCGCATGGTTTAAAAAATAGTGCGCCCAAACCATGCGTCCCCTTTTGTCCACTCATGAAGTGTCCAAAATTCTTCAAATTAATGGGGCCTATGCTGGAAACTTAGGTGGGAATGTTTTGAAAAGAATATAAAAGAAAATAGTACCTTAAATGAATTACATTGGTGTGATAATTCTTCACACCATGAAAACATTTTGTCCCGGAAAGTCAACCGAAAGCTTCATCATAAAATAGGAATGGGTACTCTTCCTCAACCAATGAATTATACTCCCATGTCTCATGTGTATCATTCCCATGCTGAAAAAGAATACAAACCAGTGGAATATAATTTCCCCAAAGCACATTTTCCAAGATATCAACCATTCGCACCGGTTGCTCAAAAATAGATAAATCATGATCTATATCCAAATCTTCCCAATTCAGTACAAGGGATATATACATGTTTCATTTCATTGACTGGGAGACATGGAAGATTTCATGGTTGGATGTCAACTGAGAAGGTAATTACAACCTGTATGCCACCTTGAAAATATGCTTGGTGATCTCAAAAGGTTTAACATACCGTGACATCAGCTTCCCTTGCTTTCCTTTTCAACGATGACCTAGATGAGGGGACACTTTCAAGAATACCCTATCAACCATAGAAAACTATAGGTCTCATGGCCTATGGTATTCATATAAATTATGGTGACCCCGATCTAACAATAAGAACTGCCTGATCAACTTGACAATCTTAGACGTCTCCTGCACCATACTCAGCGCCAGTTGCGAGGTCTCACCAACCTCAGCCCATCACAAGGGGTACTAATAAGGGCGACCATAGAGAGCCTCAAAAGGATCCATTTGAATCGACGATTTGTTAATATTATTATAATAAAACTCAACCAATCCCAAATGGCTATCCCATGAACCTCCAAAGTCTAGAACACATGCACGGAGCATGTCTTACAAAATATGATTTTCCAACTCTGACAGACCATTCATTTTACGATGGTATGCCATTATCATTTTAATCTGTGACCCCAAGGCCTTCTTAAGGCCTTACCAAAACTAAGAAGTGAAACTATGGTCTCTATAGGAGACAACTGTGGACAACACACCATGGAGCCTTACCACCTCTTGAAGATACAAACAACACCAGTCAACCACTTTAGCTGTATCTCTGATCAGAATTAAGTGGGTTGATTTTTTCTATGACCAATAACCACATAAATAGTAATCATTCCTCGAGTTATAAGAGGAAAACTAACCATGAAGTCCATATAAACCTCTTCCCACTTCCAAATAGAAATGGTTAACGACTAGAGAAAACTATAGGGCCTTTGATGCATTGCATTCACCGGCTAGAATGTGTAGCATCTCTCCATGAAGTCTGTGACATATTTTCTCCTAACAGGCCACCAAAATTGCCGAAGGAAATCATAATACATCTTAATGGCACCCGTATGGACTTCCCAATAAGACTGGTGGAAATCATGTATCACTACCTTCCGCAAAGATAATGGCACTACTGAATGGCCCTTTAAGCACATGATGCCCTCCGGAGATGAAGACCAATAAGAAGAAATATCCCCACCTAGTAGAAACATCTTCAACCGCTGAAAACACTCATCACTAGGACGTTCTTGCTGAATTAGCCCTACCCAATATGGATTCAACTAAAAGCTCACTAAGAACACACCCCCATTTTACTTATTTATCTCCACATGCATCTGATAATAGAGTACCATCATAGTCCACTCATCATAGGATTTTCTCAAAGCATGCACTGGGACTCTTCTACTTAAGGACTTGGACACCACGTTACCCTTTCTTGGGGTATAAAAAATGTAAAATTCAAACCCTTGAAAGTACTGGATTTAATGATGATGACTCATGTTGAGGTCCTTCTACGAGAAGATATAGGCCATGATTTTGTTATCATATTAGTCCAAAAACATTGCCCTAAATAGGTAGTGACACCAAGTATTCAAAGCATGTGTCACAGCAAATAAATCCATGTCGTGGGTCAGGTAACTCGTTTCGTGTGGTCGAAGATGGTGAGAGCCATATATCACCACGTGATCATCCTGTATAAGAACACACCCAAGTCTCATACCTGATGCATCCCAATACACCACATACCCCTTTCCAGCCTCTAGAAAAAATCAAAATGTGTGCGTAAGTCAACTACCTTGTCAGCTCCACGTAGGATTCCGGACATTCTAGGCCCAGTAAAAACGTCACCCCTTTCTAGGTGAGTGTGTTCATCAGTGAAGCAATCTAAGAGAAATCCAGAACAAACTTCCTATAATAACCAACAAATCCAAGGAAAATCTTGATCTTGAACACGTTCTTTGGGTACTACAAAGAAATAACTACACTTTTCTTCATGGGGTCCCCCAAAAGCACCTACTCTAAGATCACATGCACCAAAAATTTCACTTCCTAGATCGAGAATGTGCATTTGGACAACATGAAATAATGGAAATGCTACAGAAATGTTCCTAGAATGATCCTCATGTGATGCTCATGTTCCTCCTCAGACCCATAATAAACTATGATTTCATCCAAAAATACCACAACACAAAAATCTAGATATTGATGGAAAACCCTATTCATTAGTTCCATAAAGACATCTAGATCATTGGCCAATCCTAAGCGCATTACCAATCGTTTGAAGAGGCCTTACCTTCTTTTGAAGGCCATATTTGGGATATCTGCATCTTTTACCCTAAGTTGATGATATCCCAAATCAAAGTCTATTTTAGAAAACCACATTTTCCCCTTCAACTAATTAAATATGTCATCTATTTGGTGAAAATGATATCTGTTCTTGATTACAACATTATTCAGCTACAAATAGTTAATGCACAATCGGGATCCGTAAACCTTTTTCACAAACAATAAAGGAGCGGCCCAAGGAGAGACGCTAAGGTGAATTAATTAATTTAATTCTAAGTTATCTTGTTGTATCATTAATTCACTTCACTCGGTCAGGGCCATGATTAATGAGGTAAGAGATATCAGCTATGTTCAAAGAAACAAATCAATTGTGAACTCCACATCCCTCTCTAAGTGAAAACCTGAAAAATCATTTGGAAATACCTTTGAAAAATCAACAACTATAGGAGGTTGTCCACCATCAGGACCATGACCACCATCCTCTATCGCAAGTGATGATAACAGAAAAACAACCTCTCACAACATTAGGTGTGGAGGTCCCACACGACTCGGCCAAGGATACCATTCCCCATGAAAAACCTATTGATTCCCATAAGGTTCTATGAAACTGACCCACTGTCTATTGAAATCGATGGGGACCTGGAAGTGTACTATCCAATACATGCCATGTATTTTTTTCAAACATATCCATATCTAAGACCAGGAGGTCCCACTACATCTCAACCCCTAACCTGGACAATGCACACGACAGACACCTGAGACACTACTTTTCACCATTCACTATGACATCACCAACTCCATCGCAAAATAAAATAACTCGGTTTGAAAATTTAGCATTTCCAAAAAACAGAAAGAAATGAATAAAACAGAGTCACCAAATATCAAAAAGAACAACAGCAATAGAAGATACCATCAAAATGGTACCTCAAACTCTTGACAATCCCACTTATGATCCTGCTGGTTCCTGATCCACCACATGGAGATGTCTGGTATCTACCTGAGGACGACCACTAGTCTGTGGCTCTGCCCAAAACTATTTATGCCAAGAATAAGACCCAACCCTAACCCCACATCCACTAAATCGAGATCCCCCCATCCCCGATGGCTCTAACTGAGCTGACACTCCTCTTGAAGCCACTGACCCTACCCCACTATGAAGTGGACATACCACCATGAAAAAGAGCTACAAGTGACCCATACCTAAACATTGATAACATGGATTCAGAAGAAATGCGCATACTTGGAAGATGTTCTTTGTCTTTCCACACTGGTGGCACATGACAGATCTCACATCAGAGGCCACATATGAAAACTGCCTGGAAGAGTGGCTTGAACTACCACATCCCTTCTTCCCCTACTCCTCTCGCTTCCTTTTATTCTTGGAAGAACGACCACTTCCCACAACTTATATTATCCCAGAGAGTCCAAATATTCTTTTTTTCAAAAATTTGTACCATACACTCCTGATCAAAAACCTCAACATAGGTCCTCATCTTAAACAAGAAAATATGGGAGTACATCTCTGGTTGTAAGACTTTCTGAAACCTCTCGGCCTTTGCTTTCTCATTAGAAATAATTTCAGGAGAATAACGAACCAACTCAGTGAAATGGTTGGCATACACCATCAA
The DNA here is from genome assembly GCA_963277665.1 of Viscum album. Classification (NCBI taxonomy): domain Eukaryota; kingdom Viridiplantae; phylum Streptophyta; class Magnoliopsida; order Santalales; family Viscaceae; genus Viscum; species Viscum album. The sequence continues at coordinate 1,032,517,406 of OY728128.1, read as the reverse complement.
ATAAATATCCCCCCGAAAAAGATCCATGAACTCTCAAGATCTATCATTTTCCAAGACTTCAGGGTAGTACAGTTAATTGAAGATGACCTTGAAATCTCTCCATTGCATCTACTCATTATTCCTATTTTTAAGTACCGATTCCCACCACCTATGGCTAGGACCCTCCAACAGAAAATTGGAACACTTATCCCTGACCTCCTTAGTTGTTTCCAAGAACTCGAACATGTGCTCAGTAATTTCAAGCCATTCCTATACTTCCTGGGGTTCTATGATACCTCAGAAAGTATGAGACTTATTTTTCAGAAACATAGGGGCCTTGTCCTTCCTAAGACAAGTATAATCTTCTCTAAAAGAAGTTGGAATAGTAGTCAGTCCAGGTCCTAGAGCCTGTATATCCTGATCCACATCCTCTACTAACCTCTGATCAAGCAGTGAGGTAGAACTCTCTCTGGCTTCCTTCTATGGGTGCATGAGAGCTTTCTGTGGAGGCATATTGCTACAAAAAACCAACAGTCACAATGAAAAAAAATTAATACAAAAATTATAAAAATTTCACCAATAACATCAAATATAAATAATCCAAAAACATTACAATGATAAAATACACAACTACCCCACCCACCCGATGTCCACGTGTAGTCTGCAGCCCACACGTATCACCTGGAAGTGAAGTCAAATAAACAATTCCAATGCCCCATGGTGACTCGAGCTCTACCACGAGAGGTGTGAGAAAAGTTCCCTACTCATGGCCAAAACACAATGTCCCGACAATACTATCTCATGCCTAGCACAACACATCCCAAAATAATAATATAACACAAAAACATTAACTGCCTTTAATTCCATTTTGTCACAAACCAATTCTAGTGACCATCAAAACCGGTACCAAACCCGGCCCGTGACAAGGCCCTAAGATCTTTCAAAATCCCCATGGTATGGAACAAGTTTCTATGTATCATTTATTTTGGTTTTGAAATGATTTACCTGAGTATGGAAACATAAAACACAAATAACAATTGATAAACCAAATCCAAAAATTCATGCCAAACAAGACAAAAAAAATCCAAAACCAAATAAATATGTTCAAACATATAACAAGAGGTCCAAATAAACATAAAAATATAAAAAAAACCCCAAGGACTCTATATGACAAGGGGTCATCACCCACAAGCCGTCTCCACAATGTTGCAACATTGAACGGAACTGACAACCTGAACCACCACCACCCAAGGCCTTGCCTTTACGTGTGTCAAAAAATGATCTAGTCTACTTATACCCAATGGGTGTAAGTAGGGTGTGAGCCTAATACCTATAAGATAACACTAATATATTCCAAATATTAAACAATATATGATAAAAAACAAGCCATTTTTGATAAAAAAAAATAAGTGGTGGAAATAATTTCTAAAGAATAAAACTTTTGAATGTAAGCAGTTTTCAAGGGGAATTTTCTATGAGTGAACAAATTTAACTATTACATGTAAGATAATTTATTATACAGAAAAAATCGTCATATTCTAGAGGTAATTACAGAAGGGTCAATGAGCACTAATCTCAGGAACACCCATAGGAACTAGTTAGTCTCAGGCCCCATGTACCTCGTAACTCGGTGTTAAGTAACCATAGAAAAACTTGTTATCATACACGAGACATTATTAGGGAACATACCCATAACCTAGTGGTCCCCAATAATAATCAATATTGTTTTTCTAGTGTTTTAATTATATATTTTTCTCTATGAAACAGGGATAAAACCGCTCTAGTTCACTAACGTACTAGTACATATCCACCCTCCTAGATACTCAAGATTCCCCCTTTGTTCTCAAACCATTATATCATGATAAAAAATATATTTTCACATAAACACATCTGTTATGGTCATAATAAACTCAAAAAACCAGATAAAAAAGCTTTTCACCACTTATACAACTCAATAAATCCTTTAGAATTTCAATAAAATAACTTCACAAAATTTACAATGTTTTGCACACAAAATCACTTTAAAACCCCACTTTAACACCATTTGAATACCCATATTCACCAAAAAAGATTTTTAAGAACCAAAAAATTTCTATAAATCCATAAAATGAGTAATAAAACAACCCTAATTGGCATAACATAAAATAGACATGTAAAACTCCAAATTTAACACAAAATTTGTACCTGAAAATCATTTTTCTATCAAACGTCACAAAAACAAGATTTTAGAGCCAGGATAATGAATGAGAAGTGTTCTAAAAATATAAATTAAGAAAATAAAACAAATCTATAATTGATTACCTGTGTAATCACCTACCACAAGTGGAAAAACACTTGAAACTTTGTGCAAAAATTCAACTGAACCACCGCCGCACCAGAAGGGACTGAGATCATGCTTAAAACTAGAATAATAGGCTAAGAAAATCAAGATAAAAACCTTGGTTCGAAACCCTACTTTTTATACATAATGAACTTCAAGTAAAATGGAATAAACTCCATTAAAATGGAAGGAACTTAGGAACAAATTCACTTACTTGAAGAAGTTTGAAGTTTCTCTACTAAATCCCCCTTCAAAATGGAGTTCCAGGGAGGGTTTGAGGTTCATAGGAGGCAACCACAGCTACTAGGGATAAATGGGAGAAGAAAGGGGAGAGTTTGGATAAATCCTGGGATAGAAAAATGGAAATTAACCACGTTTTTAGTGAGCAATACATGGATGTACGGTTTTCTTTCATAATTTAGCAAACTGTGCGCTAAACCGTGTGCCCCCTTTTTTCCACTCAAAAAAGTGTCCAAACTTCTTAAAATTCAAGGGGGAAAGGGAAACATAGGGGAAAGTTTTTTCAAGAATATAAGTGAAAATATTTCCATAAATGAACGACAAGGGTGTGCCATTAGGTAACTAGGATTATTTGGAAAATGCATCATGAATGCATATAACCATCAAGAAAAGGTGAATTCATACTAATTTTTAATTAATTTTTTCATCATTTTTCTTCTAATTATAAGTTAATTTGCTTATCATTTTCATCTAATAATTAATTTTTTTCCCACAGATCTTTTTGGTAGTAATATTTTTCTTTCAACTATCTAAAAACTTGAAAAGAGATAAAATTATTCTTTCTACCAAAGTAACCATGTTTTCCATATTCATTGAATTTGTTTGTCAAACTGCCAACACTGCATTTTGATTAGATGTTGTTAGATAAAAAAATTTCTCATTATTGAATGCTAATATAGTAGAAGAATATCATGTTCTTATTAGGGTAACTTCTCATTATAAAATGGGCAGATGAGATTCTTTGACTCTTCTAAATTTCAACTATAAGAAAAAAATTTCATCTATGAACATAGAATAAATATATAGTGTTGATAGTTTGATATATGAAGATAATGAAAAGATGGTTACATTGGAAGTTAGGATTGTTTTCAGACTTTAGGATTTTTAAGAATCAACTACACCTCAATCCAACACACATCCTGACCGGTATATACTAATGTGGGTAGAATGTGATATGTTGATGATAGTAGTAGATATAGTTGGAGGAGAAGATGTGTTAATGAAAAGGAATGGTTGAGATTAATTTTTACAAGGAAAAATTTTGACATGTATGACATAAATTGGTTTTATCATCTGATGATTATAAAATATATGATTTATATCGTTTTACTAAATCAAATATTTTTCAATCTTAAGGTGAATATAAATAACCAATTTGTGCCAACCATGTCTATTTTTTTATGAGTTCACCAGAACCTGGGAAGAATGAAAGTGACATGTTGATAATAGTATAAGAGATACAAGGGGGAGAAGATGCATTGATGAATGGACATGGTTGGCATAAATTGGTGAAATGAAAAATTTGGACATGGTTGAAAAATATTGGTTTCATTATCTAATTATTATAAAATCTTATATTTATAAATTTTTAGTAAATTATATATTTTTCAATATTAAGTTGATTTGAAATTACCAATTTGTATTATCCATGTCCAATTTTGTAATTAGGTCATAATAACCAGGGCAAGAAGACAATGACATGTCGATGGCCATAGCAGATGTAGGAGGAGAAGATGTGTTGATTACTGGAGCATCAACACTAGTAGATGATGAAGTAGATGTGATGCTTGAATCATAGATTAGGGATGTAATTCCCTCTAGCACCTCATCTTTATTACCTTCGTTAGCGATTTCATTATTTTTTATAAACATTTGGATATTTATATTTAATTAATATATTAATTAATTTATATATTCACATTTCTATATATTGCGTATTTTATATTTTTGCATAATTTTATTTATTTATTAGTTTTTCAAATATTTTATTATTATTTTTTAATATTTATAAATTATTTTATTAAATTTTATTAAAATTTATATTTAATTTTTATTTAATAAAATTTAATTGTTTTATAATTTTTTTTTATTTTTTTATTACATTTTATTAATTTTTTTAGAAATTTTAAACTCTTAACTAATTTGAGACTGGTCTCCCCTCCCATCACAAATAGTATTTTGCGATGAGGGCCACCACCAATTGCTAATTAGTTTTTCAAAAACTGGGCCCAAATTTATTCGACGGTCTATTGTAAAAAATATTATTTACGATGATATTTTTGGTGATGATATCCCATCACAAATAACTATTTGAGACTGGATCCCCTCATAAATAACCCATCACAAATAGTTCACTTTTTTAGTGGAGCTATGTTATCTCCAACTAGGTCCTTCATTACTAGTACCCTTCTTAGAAACATAATACATAATACATATAGGGAGGTTTCAGGGAGTTATATAAGGATTTTTTGGAAGTGTATTAGGAATATATTGTTCAAAAATAGGGGGTTTGAGAGTTGTTATGAAGATGGATATATGGTGGCCTTTTATAGGGAAGGGAGGGGACACAAATGTATTTTTTGAAATCTTGTTTTGTATACCCATGTTTTTAACTAAAATGGTCATCCCAAACAAAACAAATCCCAAATGGAATTTTTTTCGAAGATAATGGATGGAAAATGGGTGTTGGAATAGTCTATTGGTCATTTAGGCACTTATGTTTATGTTTTAGTCCTTTTTAAGCTTAATTTTTCCTCAATCGATGTAATTAATTTTAATTACATTCACTTATATTTTTTTTCAAAAACTAATAAGATATTATAATAAATTATAAATTATATTGATTCCAAAAATGGATTCCATTTTCTGAAATTCCAATCATAGAAGTGGTTGAAATCAATTTAAATTTAATCCCATATATAGGACGACAAAGAGGGGTTTTAAAGCTAAATAATTTAAAATCTATCTATGTTCATAAAGATAAATTCAAAGTGAAATTTATTCCAACAACCTAAATTGGATTAATTGATAAAACTAATATATAATTACAATTTAAAAATTATTAAAAATATAATTTTACGTTATAGATAAATTAAATGAATAATAATTTTTTAATTAAATTTTAGTATTTTCACTATTAATTTAAATAATGAAACTTCACAGAAAAATTAAAAAATTACCCTAACCTAAATTTTAAGCTTATATATTAAATATTAAGTTTATTTAGATACCTATAATTCATAAAAGTTCAAAATTTATTATTTAAAATAGGTTCTCTAATAAAAGAAAGTAAAAATCCCTTAATGAAAATATACTATTTTATGCATAAAATTGTGTTTATTTTTATCTTAAGACTATCAAATATATTGGATGAATATAAAAAAAATTAATTCAATATTTAAAAAATATACCAAATTAATATCACTAACTAATTCTATTTAATTTAATTTATTAGGGTAAAACAACTATTTGGGAACAAAAATAATAATCCCATTCTTTATATTAAATCAGTTTTCATATTCATTTATAATTTATTAGTAACCAATAATTTCATTTAATATTTTTTAAAACATATATTTTCAAAAGATAGTTTACCCATTTAATATGTTCTAATTTAATAATAAGGTTATATTAATTAATATTTTAATAATTTAACATTATTTTTATTCGGTCTTTCATTTTACACATGCCATCAAGGATATTCATTGTTGCATGTAATACAAGATAGAATTGGTACAACATTTAGAGGAAGATAAAATTTTATTTGTGTGTAGTGGAATATTAACTTCGTTTCTCGTTTATCATAATCCAAACGAAGTTATTTAATAAAAGTAAATTATTTTTAGTGTTGCGTTAAATGAAATCTATCAAAAATATTAGATTAATTTTAAAAAATATATCACCAATTCTTATGGGGTTACATTATAACCTTCATAAAATTAATTTATACCTTAAAATTCATCTAGGTTATCAAGGGGTTAATACTAGAATATTTCATACATAGAAACTAACATTATAAAAATTAACACTAAAACATTCCTTATAAATGGAATTTTGGAACCATAATAGTTACCCAAAGAAACATATATCTAGGTTTCCATAGAGTAGAACACATGTTAGGAGTATATATATGACATGAAGGAAAACGTAAATGTTTATTGGGAGTGATTGAGGTCATCAATTACAAACAAGTGAATGACCAATGAAATGATTAGGGCCTCAAAGTCATAAATATGTGATAATTTAAAAGGACATATGTTCAATAAAATTAAGATATCAGGATGACTCATTTTTATTATCATTCTTCTATATTTGAGTAATTATTTTATTACACTAGAATATAAAGAAATATAAATATTTGATGTATTTTTATAAAAAAAATCATTCTTTGTTTATTCTTTTATCAATTTTAAATTTATCAATTACATCTAGAAATTCTTGTCTAGAAATTAACATTGATACCCAAACCACTAAAATACACTTTTAGAAGATCTTAAGGCTAGTAAAAGTAAGAAAATTATAACTATCTATCTCCAACCATTATTTGAAAAATATGGTTAATAGATTAATATTTAAACATAAAAACTAATTTATACCTTTTCATCAAAAATATTTATTCATCTAAAATTGTTATACATTAACCAGAACATCATGTAGGCTAGTGGTATGCATGAAACGCTTATCTACCATTGGTCATGGGTTAATGACCCTTGACCTTGATGGACTTGATTGATGTTAACCTGACATACATGTTGTCCTTTTCTAAAACTACAATAATATAATATCCAAAATAAATTTTATGGACATCCTTGAAATATGTTTAATAACTAAACATACATTTTAACTAATGTTTTCAACACAATCTCAATACATAAATACTTCTTATGAAGTTTACCTAAAATATTTCATTAATAGTTAGCCTTATTACCCTTCTGAAATATGATAATCTTATTGATTTGAAATAAGGTCATGAAATGACCTTAATATTGTTTCCTAGAATAACACAAAGCAACTCTATGTTTTCACATTCCAATCATGTGAATACATTCATCATGTATTATCTCAAAATAGGGAAATGAATAGATTTACATTAAATACCTATTCAAAACATGATTTTTTCTTTATTCTATAGTATATTGGATATATTCCTTTATTCCAAAAATGTTGTAAACTTCATCAATGATAGTATAAAACACATTTTATGAAGTCCTTAATTATTTACATGGTAATCTATATCATCCAATTTAATTATTCATATCCCACATATCTTTATCCAAACAAAATTAACAAAACATATGTAAGATATTGAGGGATATATTTCCCTAAATCATGTGTTTTTCGTGGACATAATATTTCCATTAAATAACTTTTATATTCCATTAGAACCCTTAAACATCTCCTTGTAAATCCGTAGAAAAATAAAATAAAATAAATAATCCTTATATATTTAACCATTAATTTAACTTAATTCATGAATCCAAATGTATAAAACTTACATTATTACAATTCATCATTATTCCATTAACAAGGATACCTCATTCTATTACAAAATAGCTCTTTCCATTCAAATTTCATATGTAGTGTCATCATCATCAACAATGTTACCATTACTGACACCACCTTGATGATTTTATACAGGTGTTATTTCTCATGGGACATTTTGTAATATAATTAGCATTTATTCTACACATAATACAATTGAATTTTGATGATTTATTAATGAGGTCCATATTCTCATCCATTTTGTTAAACAGATGCTTCAATATCCCCTAGATGTCACTTATTTTGTATCATTATTTTCCATAGTTAAAACACCTTATTGTTTCTCTAAGACATTCACTTAAGTGATAACTTCCACATTATTGAGACAAATGAAACCCGATCATCATTCTACCATGTTCTGCATCAACTAAACTCTTAGTTAAATCCTTCTCTCTCTTATTTTTTTAGTCTGAGAGTTTTTTAACATACACATTAATGATCATGTTATGCAAAAAATGATTTGGAATGATCACAACATCTTTTCCACCATTTATCACTCCATTTGACTTATCATTAGAAAATTATCTATCACTTTCATCATTAGTATGGTTCCTTTGTGTTCCTTCTATTTACTAAAACTATAGAAACACCTATCATAGTTGAAAACCACATATTCATGAAAAATATTTATGTATACACTATAATAAAATCACCATATAGTGATGGTTTAAAGAACCATCATATGGTTCTACAACTCTATCAAAAAACCATAGCTATAGATTTTTCAAAAAACCAAAACACGCTTGTTCCTTCCATTTAGCATTAATTTCTAGTAAGAATTGTAGAACCAATATTTATTGGCAGTTTTCTTCATTTTAATGGTGGTATTCTGATAGTAACCAAAAGAGGTGAGCTCTAATGAAGGTTGAGGATTATGGCCTCCCAGACCGGCACTGATGATCGATGAAGACTCCCCCCCTCCTAGAGGTGGAAGGGGGGGATGGCCAGGCTAAGCCACCTCTAGATCTGAAGAAACCCATTTTCCAATTTTTGTATCTGTAATATCCTCCTTGACTTCCTGGAAATCTCCCAGTATCCCAAAGTTCCAGATCTTCATTTTGGTGATCCTCATCACATGATTTCTACCTCAGAGTTATCTGAAGCATCGATTCTCCTGAAGCTAACGGTTATGGATCGATTCAATCATCAAGGACCATAGATAGATGATTTTTATAGATTTTTCTTCGATAACTGGGGAATACGTGAGAACGCGGTAATGGGTCTCCATGATAAATGTCACCTAATGATTCTCTTCACTTCAGAAGAGGACCTACTTTGCGAATGGACCAGGGCTCCTTCTAGATACATCAGTTGTAAATTTTTCCTCTTCTGCAGCTAGTGTGATCTCTATATGAAAGGGGATTTATCCCTTGTAGAGACAAGGGTGGGTTTCCCTCACTTCCATTACCTTTTTAAAACTCTGTGATTATTTGAATGTTGGTAAATATGGTGGGTCTCTACCTATGTTCAGATAGCCAAACTTCTTCGATGTCCCACCCGATTAATCTGAAGATCTATGTTGAGGTGGATTTCTCATAGCCACCGGTTTAGTGGGTTAGGATCATGGTTGGTGAGGAGTTCCGATGCAGGGAAGCTGTTGTTTTTGAATCATGGGTAAATCACTGCACGGTATGTTGTCGGTTGGGTCATAGGGCTGCTCTTTGTCATCGTTCCAAGCATGGGAGGCCCTCTTATGTGCAGGGGAATATCACAGATTCTAGTCTTACTTTAGGTGAACCAATGCTTCAGAAACATGTTTGTGTGCCACCTCTTGGACTGAAGGTCAGTGAAGTGTTTGGCAGGATGAAGTGTGATCTTCAATTACCTAATTTAGTAGGAGACCCTGTTGTGGTTGCAGTGGGTAGTCCTTCAAGTGGTAAATAGGAATCAAGGAAGCTTCATGATGCTGCTTTGAAGAATGTGGACTTGTAGGTAGGATCTTCTAAAGTGTCTCTGACCAAAGGATGTGTTGGTGGTGGAAAATGGCTAGCAGTTCTGATAGGTGGAGTTCATTTATATCCTTCATCCTTTGATGAGGCAGTTAAGGTTGGATGGGGTGGCCAAAAGATTGGCCAACCCTTAGAACCTGGAGGTTCTGATTCTCAGGCCGATTTTAGGGTGCTAAAGGAGTCTCAGGTTCCTAATTTTTATGATCTAGTTTTCCGGGCGGCTCATTTTTACAAGGCTACAATGCTAAATGAGGTGTATAATCGGTTCTCACAATTGGATTTGGCATAAAAAGAAATTGAGGATCCCGAAGGATAGTATACATTCACTCCTAGGTGGAAACGTAAGCCGGGTGGGAGTATACACATAGAAGAGGTGGAGTAGAGTGACTAATATGGGGCATCAAGCGATAAAGAGGGGGTCTTTGGGACTTTTATGAACTATTCACAAGAGGAATTGGTTTTATCTATTAAAAGAAAGGAAAACAAGGAAACCTCTTAACTGGAAGACATTTGTCTCCCTGGGGGAATTAGTCAAGACCGTGCAAAGACTATTCAGGAACTCCAAAGACTATTGTCACCAGATCGGCAATCAAGGCTAAGCAGAATGTCACATATGATATTTTGGGGGTTTCTTACTTAATAGGTATGGGGTCTCAGTTTTTGGTAAGACCCCTATGCAGACTACATCAAAGGTTTGTCAATATCCTTCTCATAGAGCTAAGAATCAGGAAAGTGGACTGGTGGATCCTTTAGTGATCATGAAGGGAGAGCTTTAGGTAGTAGGAGGGGAGGATTTCATCACTGAAGCACCTATATAAATATCATGGGACCTCCTCATATACACCGAGGAAGAGTTGATGGAGGGGGTTCTAATCATTCAGGCCTAAAAGGAGGACGTGGAAAGGATGAATGGAAGACTAGTTCAAGTGGGTGTAAGCTTGTAGTAGGCCACATGGATCGACAAACAATACACAATTTTGACCAGATACTCCAATGAAAGAAAGATTATAGTGGAGGAGTTATTTTAAGATTTGTACATGTTGGACTCTCATTTCGAAGTGATCATCAGTGATGAGCCTAATAAAAAGGTAAATGACCTATCCTGGAAATTATTTAGGGTAGTCACGTCTAATATTTTCCAAATTATCTCATATAGTTTTATTTTCTACTTTTTTGCTTGATGTGCTATTGACTGCTGGTTTGACAATTTTTTCCATAAAATTGGTTCTTAAAAAATAAATTTAACATGGATGCATGGATGGATGGTGGTTTTCTGATTGAAAAAATGATGATGATTTAGAATCCATTAAAACCACCAGTAAATACTAATGTATTTTTACCACAAAACGACCACTAAAATGAAGAAAACCACTACTAAAAAATAGTGTGGCATATTTATTAGTTCATTTTACCACCTCCCAATAAAAAAATATTTTTATAGAGTATGTTTAGATAGTTGTGAAAAAAATTCCATATTTTATGGTGGTTTAAGCCATCTCTATATGATGATGTACAAAAAAATCCAACTATAGAATATTCATCCAAAAAAAACCATAGAAAAAATCATACAATGCATAAACTAGAAAATTCTCCCATATAGTAAAATTAACTTATAAAACCATTTCACACAGAACTCATTCCACTGCACAAGTTTTCAATATGTTTTTTTTCATATTAAAATATATTTTTTTATCAAAAACCTATGATCCTAAAAACCATTTCGATTTGGTTTCCAAACAATCAATCATCAATCAAAAAATCCCCTTGAATAAATATCAATATAATAAACCCTTATTATTTTATTGTGGAAAATTGATTATATTAATATTTTCTTAAAAAAATAATATATTTTTACAAGGGAACATTTAAAGAAGTAATTCCCTTATGAACATGTATCATTCCCTAAACATGATATTATTAAGATAAATGAATACCTCACGAAGTATTATCTAAGACATATGAATCATATTGAGACTCATCCATCCCACCTTGGGATTCTAGATCCAATATAATACCTTTCTCAGCCTATATTTTCAATTCCACACACTAGAAATTCCATAGAATATAGGGTTTTGGCCAATTTCATGCTTCCAAGAATGTTCCTAGTCATCCTCCATTGTACATAAAATATAACTCCACTGCTAATTACACTATCCAATACCAAAATATTCTCTAATGGCATTTTTTAATGTCTCCACCTAGATCTATTAAAAGAAACCCATGTGGGAATTCAAGGAGACATCAACAAAACATCCCTTTTTATTATAGGATGACCACTAATGGAGAGGGACTAACAAAATCATGGGGAGATTATGCACTCTAAAATAATATTTTAGAGTCATGTCACACCATATCAATTAAGATTGGCCTAGAAGTCACATAAAACATGGATACCATCTCTACTATAGTGGTTCATCTAGAACCAGATCACTCATGGATGACCTAGGCCTCCAAACCAATCTCACACATAGTCATTATTTTGCTATCACATGTATGTTTCTAAAACCTTGTATTAAATAACATATAAGGCATGAAGGTAGTATCAAAACTCACCAACTCATAGCATGACTACTAGTCACTTGAAACACATTCCCATGCCTCAAATCATCACAATACTCAACTCAACTCTCAATGGGTTCTATAACATATATCTAGAATAACCTTTCACATTGATACCAACTATCTTCATAAAAAAATTTCATATTTAAAAAATAATAAGTAAAAAAGAAGTACATAAGGTAGTCATGGTAAGAGGACTATTGAAATAATAATTCAAGATTTATTAAATAAGTATTCACTCATGATGTAAATGGTGAAAAAAATCAATTATCCAAATATTTCCTTTTAAAAACAATCAAATACTTTTTAAAAATCATCCATAAAAGTAACCACATTCTATATTTTATTGATTCTATTCAATTATTTCATATTATTAAAAACCAATTCTTTAGAAAACTGTCACTTTAATTTCAAACTACCATTTCAAAACCAATTTCTTAAATTATCACGTTACATTAAAATTAAATTTTTTCAATCCCTATATAAAAACCACATTTTAAGAAGAAAACCTCTTAATATTTGTAAACCAACTTATACCACCTAGAAAAGAAAAAAGAGGGCTATCCACCTGGTTAGAATTCTTCCTTATCACACATCTTCTCATCCTAAAGGCCTTATCCCACCCATAATGCTTATTAAGTCACAAACCAAACTTATAAGGGTGTTTCTCATTAATCCTTCTCAATATGGTCATCTCAACCCTTTTTTCACTGGTCTTAATCCTCTCATAAATACTAGAAAAGACTTGCAGAATCCAACCAAGGATACCCACATCAAGTCTCATATCCAAACACCACCCAACATCTATTTTCAACATACACAATACCCTTTAACCACAGTGACATGATCACGCGAGAATTATAATTACCTATATTTATATAGAGAACATATTCTTAGATTAGGAGGCAAAAAATCCTCTCTATTTCCCTATAGTTTTCATAGACCATAATCGTGTTCATAATCCCCTAAAACATGAATTAAGGAAACTAATCATATATAAACAAGTATATTATTTTACATGAACTGTATCATTTCACCATAAATTATAACAAGAAACACAATATAAATGGTTTCAGCCTCCTTAAACCTGGGAAATCACGAAGATGTAATGTGAATACTCAATGTCAAAAATTATACATTAATAAACCCTCTCATTCCATATTATTCCAAGAGATAAAATAAACAACTAATAACAGCCTAATGATGAACTATTCTAGTCACCCTCTCCATATCTAGGTCTACTTTATACTACCCTCACATGTAAGATAATTATATTGAACATTAAATATTGTTTTATATATATATTTAAGCATTATTCCAATAAATCATTGTGAACTGAATAATTTTGAAGTTGGGTGATTTACATACTCACCACAAGTCATCGATGCAATATCACCTGGGACAGATCCAAATTTCCTCTTATATAAATCATCCAAACACTTTATGAAAAGTGGATATTTGATCCCCCTATTCCAAAATCGCGGTTTTCATAGAAACAAACTCTCTCTGAGGATCATGAGGGTATGGAGTGACTACAAGTAGGATTAGATACATCAGAAATATCTAATGTCCTACTAATGAACTCAGATGATAATAGTCCCAAACCCATCCAACACACTTGGACATAATGCTCCTTACTAAGGACTTTAACAACTAGGTAATCCTGGGAGACTAAGAAGGTATATGCGGGATTAGTATCCCATAGTTCATTAATTGTTACATATAAATCATATATGAGTCATATTTGAAGAAATAAATATTAACCTAGTGTGAACAGATAATAAGTAACAATAATTAAAAATGAATTCATACCAAAACTTCTTTGGAAGGCTCATTAAGATAACTCCCATCATATTTTTTTGAACAACCAACTATAGTTTTGTTTGGGAGACCTAGTGACCTAAATTTTAAGATGCCATTAAACAAAGATAAATAAAAAATTTAATATATGGATTATATATTATTTTCTTTTAAATATTTAAACAAATGAAAAGATTACCATAGTCGATCATTTTCTGGAAACTGTCATTGACCCCATAGTCTGAGGAATGATTTTCGTAGCTTACTATGATGCATTCCTACTCAAAACATATTTAAATAAATAAAAAATAATTTAATTGCATCATATATAATTTCATATCCTTATCATATGAATATATAAATATAAAATGAGATTAATATAATAATAAAAATTTAAATACCATATGCATCACATCACGATGGCTATCAAGAAAAACATTCCATTTCTCTCTATGTACCTTACTAGAAACCTCATCATACAGTTGTTGGGTTGTCAATGAAGTATCATTGAATTTTTTTCCAAAATATCCATTTAAAATCATTCAATTTGTTAACCAAAATTTTCAATGTCCACTTTCATGCTACAAGATCATCAATGGGAATGTGTAAAAAAAATCTTTACTAAGAGATTCACTTTTAAAATGTTAGAATATAATAACCTAGTGACATTAAATTACACTATAATATATTAAAATTACCTATATCTGTGAATCAGAAACATCATTTTTCCAGGATGAAGGAATATACCTCCAATCAGCATATGTTATTGGATGGGTAATAGGGTTTACCACTAACTATCCTAGAATGTAGTAAAATAATCCCACATCGTCATCCATAGGGACCCTATTTTAGTCAAATGGGAAAACAATATTTAGTTCTTTATAATTCAAGACATTTGAACTTTTCATATTTTCCCCATAGTAGGATTGTTTCTATCTATTTTTAAATAACAGTTAGTAGTATGAATGCATTAGATAACACTATTCATATTAATATTTTTACCTACACTTGTCACCCTCTAATATCCCTGTGATGAACTTGGAGTGACGACCTTCTCCCTCACTGTTAAGGCAGCTGAATGGGGAGGAATTGTATGAGGTACTAATGAGAAGCCAATAGATGGTATGAGGGATGATGGAGGGGTATAAAGCGGAGGGTGTCTCACTTTCCATGGGGAGGGAAACTGATGGATCATCACAAGTTATTATGATTAATGGAATGTGGATTGAGAGTCAACTGACAAAAGTATTACACTTCCTCCTTGGAATTCTAGTAATTTAATCGAAGAAAAATAAAATTTCAATGTATATTTCAAAAAATTCATGAAAAAAGAATTTGAAATGATAACAGATACACTATAATGAAAAAAATATATAAATAAATATTCCAATTAATGATATAAAAAATGAAAAAGGTGGTTGATAAATTAATGTTATACTACAAATATAATCATTTTCACATTCAATCATGTCATTTTCATGGTCCATCATTAATTAATCTACTTTATCCACCGTTGAAATACTAATATTTTCAATATCCCGATTCAAAAATAAGTTCACTTCTGTCAATTGATGGTATTCAATGTTAGAGGTCACATCTTTCTCTTTATCAGTCATTTCATTCAAGTCTATTTATTTTACATGAGAAACTAAAATACACCCTTCATCCATGAAATATTCCACATTATATACCTTTTTCTCTTATTATGATAGGATATGTAGACTATGTAATTAATAATAAATTAAATCCTTAAATCTAGAGAATTTCAGAGAACTAAATTATAAGGAATTTACTTTAAAACCCCAGGATAATATCAACCCAATTAAACTTGAATAAAATAACTAAAATATGACCATGCTTGTTTAATTATAAAAATACCAGTCACCTTTCCATAGTATCCCACTATGAAAATCATAAATATACCAATATTCTCTGTTTTCGAACCCTCTTCCAGATCGACTATATGAAATTTTAATCCATTCACATTGTAACTGTCGAACATTCTAGCCTGTTTTAGTGGACCTCAAGCAAGAAACTTTAAATCTTTTGACAACTCATCCTTGAGTATCATAATTAATCATAAAAAAAAATGTAATATACATTATTACATCTACAAAATATATATGTCAACCTAATATCCATATTTATTATAATATTTATGAACTTACACATCGTGAAATCCATT
The DNA here is from genome assembly GCA_963277665.1 of Viscum album. Classification (NCBI taxonomy): domain Eukaryota; kingdom Viridiplantae; phylum Streptophyta; class Magnoliopsida; order Santalales; family Viscaceae; genus Viscum; species Viscum album. Next base: position 1,032,501,052 of record OY728128.1, on the reverse strand, counting down.
CTACATAATATTTATTATCATCTTTTGTCATATATTTATCATTTACGGTTTGAAATCTCATTCATATATTTGTTTGTATCCTGAAATATTCAGTAAATGGATCTTCAATTTCACTATTCATTTTCACATATCTATGTGTATGTAATAATTCCATTACTTTTAGTGTAACATTTCATCTCCTCCCAACTGATTGGAAAATAACAGTAATGATTTTTGATTTCCCATGTAGTTGAAATTTAGTCAATGGGTCATAAAAACATCAAACATGATTGAATATTTTATCTATATCATCAATGTATCAAGAAAAAAGGTAAGACACTCCTCTCCCAAATTTCCTTTAGAAATATAGACTTTGGGATGTGCATTATTTTTCATGTGTGATTTAAAATTCATAAGATATTTATGAAATAAGATAAAAAACATTATTTTATATTTAATGAAGTTCACAAAATTGTTTTCATAAATTATAAAAATATAAATAATTTACCTCTCAATTGAATACATTCATCGATAATGTTCGGAGCCTCATAATTTTTTTTCCTCGTTAAAATTCATAGTTAAATGCATCATCACAGTAAAAAATGGAGGAAAAATCATATCCATTTCACAAATTGTAAATAAAAATCTATCCCTAATGTTGTAAATCCCAAATGGTTGTATATTGTTTTTACATATTTGTGTGAATAATGTGAAAAATTAGATTTCAACAACAGCTACCTTTTCATTTAATAATGTACTCAATTCCATTGGTAGTAACTACAATAAAAAAATATGTGATTCATGAATTTTCAATCCATGTAACCTATTATGATTTAAGTCAACAATCCTTGAGATGTTACTTGATACAAATCTGATACCATTAAATTTTTTAAAATTATAAGGAATGTATCTTTATCCCTATTTTTCATTGAAAAAATTCCCAGACCATACTTTCCATTCTCATCTGGACAGAGATCATTCTTTATTTCCAATGTCTGAAAGTATTTACAAGCATTGAGATGGTTCTTCAATTTTACATGCTTATTAAGAAATTTGGAGATCAAATTATCAAAAACATATTTCTCAATATATATAACATCAAGATTAAGCTGCAATAAATTAAATTCCCAGTATGAATGTTTAATGTATATACTTTTTTTTCTTCAATTATTCCATTCTGATTTTACATGACAACTCACATTGATCTCGGTTCCCACTATCAATCAAATAACATACCTTCCCAAATTCAGTTTCTTTATTTCCAGGTTCCACCCATATTTCATAACCTACTAAAAATGAAGAAGGTGGTCTCCGATCAATAGAACCATTTACTTTTGACTTGTTCGTCTAAAATCTGTAAGATGCATTGAGAAATCATTAATTACACAAGAAGAACCATTTTTTACTGTGAGGTAGTCAATAAAATTTAAAATTATAGTTACAATTCAGACAATCCAAAACCTAAGTATGTGTTCAAACCATATAAATACCAAATTCCATGATTTCACTACTAGTCCACATTAGAACATCTTACATTTTGAGCAATTTTCTAGAATATGAATCATATGTCTCAAAACCTTTTCTCTATTACTCGTTTAATTCAACAATTATAGGCTCCAAGAATACATCAATATCAGTTTGAGGATGTTTTTTTCATGAATAAATCATCAAAATGATACAATAAGTTTTCTTAATACACTTCCACAGAGGCATATTTTAAGGGATCAAAACAACCAAACAAATGCAATAACTGGTGCTTAAAGTCCCAAATGGGTTGAATCCATCAGTAACAAATTTCAAAAAGACATTCCTAGGATCAGATGAGAAACTTTGATGTAATAAATCAAATGTCTTCCTTGATTGTGAAACTCTTGGATGTCTCATTGACCCATCATTGATATTATTTATAGGGTTCCACTTCATTTGTTCGGCTGTTTACGAAGATATGAATAATATTTATAATCGAGACATAAAATAAAAGTAATGAAAAAACTTTTTAGTTGTGTTCCATTTCTTCTTCGTCCGAGTTGTATATTGATTCAGGTTTCCAACATCACCTATTGACTATCATATAGAAGATGAAAATTTATTGAAATCAAGTCTTCTTGAATGCGCACCCTAATAAATCATACAATCACCGGGACACATTTATTTTTTTTATAATTCAAACCTTTTTTGTAACCAATTTTTTATCACAAAAATGATCATTGACATTTTCGTGGGGAAATTCATCATGAAACAATTCCAATATAATGGGAATCACAATTTTTTTAATTCCACATAGGCATTTTATATGGAACAACTTTATAAGAGAAGAATGTATTGAATATTTCAAAATTCACTATACAACTATTGATTTACATTGTCAACAAAACCATGAAACCAATTTGTCTGCTTATTGAATTTTCTCTTACATTAGTCCCCATAGAATCAATAGGAGGATCCAATGACATGTTATAATCTTGATATTGTTGTCCTATAGCTTGAAAAACATCACTTGTCAAGTATATATTTGTATCACCCGGAGTTGGTTGTCCTGGTATTTTTTGATGTTGATTTTGGTGTCTTTCAATAAAAAATTCATCATTTATAAAAGTTTTAATTTAATTTTCCATTGCTTTTGAATTGGGGAGATGAATTTTTCGATTAACATTAGTGCTCAAACATTATGTCACGTTTGATTATCTGTTCCAAATCCAACACAAATATTTGACAGATAATTGATTCAATAAAAATTGATCATAAACATCATTTCTCTTCAACCATTTTCTAAATTTACATTTAATAGGTGGATATCTTATTCTCCTCTAAATAGACTGATTGGAAATTGAAAAATATAAACACTCTTTCAAACCCATATCATACTGAGGTTTGTTCCTCAGTAATGTTATCCATCTTTTATCTATATCACAATGTTCTTAAACTTTATTAAATAAAATTAAAACATATAAGTTTTACTAGGTTATAAATGAGGTAAACAGATGAGAAAAATAATTCCAAATTAGTTATAAGAGGTTTCATATAATTACTAAAAAATTGAAAGTAAAAAAGAAGAAATAAAGCATGGATAAGATTTTGTAAAACAGAAGAAAAATAAATAGAATACATTCATTAATTTAAAACATGTATCATGGGAGAATAACCGTAAGTGTGTTACCTCTTTTTTCTAGTATGTAACCCTTACTTAATTTTTTTCATTGTTATAAAGTTTAATGGTGATGGTTTTGCGAATTGGGAGAACATTGGAGGTGTTTTAGGGTAACTTGGAAGTCGCACGGGAGGCACACGGTTAGCATAACCTTGTGGGAAAACCGTACATAGTTAGAACTTATGAGGTAGTGTCTCCCTCACAATTAGATCACAGTTCAAGAGACCATGCGTGGAGGCTATGTGTTGGTCTACCGAGGCAGTGGCTAACACATGGTTAGTGCACGGTTTGTCTAACTGTGTGAACTAACCATGCGGGAACATAAGTGAGATCCTAAAAAACTGGATCTCACATGTTTTTTCCTATAAATGGATCTTTTTTCCTCCTATGTTGTCGTAACTCGGTATTATTCTCCCTTGGAGGTAGGATAACGCCTCCAATGAGTTTTGGAGGTGATTTAAGGGCCTTCATTGGAGAATCAATGTCGAATGTTTGTGGTATGTGATCGTTCTTCATTGTTCTTGATCGATTTCATAGTTCTACTTAGATCTACTTCTCCTCTTCTATCGGTCTCTTAGATCTATTCATGTTATGGGTATACCTAAGTGTGTTGATTCCAAATATAATGATATTTGGTCTTGGTCTTGCTAGGATAACAGATCTAGGGCGAGTTCTGGAAGATTCAACCCTGTTTTCTTGAGCATTCTTCATTCGTTGTGGTTTTCGTCAAAACCCATAAGGTAAGAGGCTTCTCTCTTGAATCCTCTGACTAGAATTTATTGCCTTAGTTTCAAATTGGGTTATTTGAATGGAATTTTTTGTGAAAATCATGGAATAAATCTTCTTTAGTGATGATTTATGGTTTTACTGAAATTGTGAAATCTTGGTGAATTGTTGTGCAATGTGATTTAACTTCTTAAATTTAATATGATGATTTTAAACTATTGATTTTTTTCAATTGTTAACTAGTTTGATGAAAAATTAGTTTTTCATAAAAATGGTGTTATATTGAAATGGTTTGGTATTGAAATGACTTTGATGGAATCTGTTTTCAATAAAAATGGAGTTTTATTGAAAGGGATGACACATTGGTTTTGTAATTAGTGTAATGGCATAATGGTTGTGTGTATTCATATTTCATTCAGGATAGATAAAGGTTAGGGGTCTCCCCTATCAGTTTTGGAATGGATAAGGGTTAGGGATCTCCCCCCTCAAACACGCATATTGCATTCGGGATGGATAAGGGTTAGGGGTCTCCTCAATCAGTGTTGGGATGGATAAGGGTTAGGGCTCTCCTCCATCAAAAATTATTATTTCATTAGGTAAGGATAAGGGTTAGGGGTCTCCCCCATCAGTGTTGGGATGGATAAGGGTTAGGGCTCTCCCCGGTCAAACATTCATATGTATTTGGGTCGGATAAGGATAATAAGTCTCCCCCATAATTATTGGGTTGGATAAGGGTTAGGGATTTTCCCCTCTTCCAATTAGCATGCATGGATGGTTGAATGGCTTTGTGGAATGGTTGGGTATGCCAAAAAGTAAAATTCTGAAATGGGTTTAAAGCTTTCATAGTTATTTTTTTGGATAAATAAATTGCTGGGAAATTTTGTTGAAATTGCACTGGTATAATTTTGGTTATGAATGGTTTTGGAAACTTGATTATATTTTGTTATAAAATGTTTTTGAGAAATAGTTTTATATTAACTGTTTTATATAATTTTTTCTAACTCTTCTATCCTAGTGGAATGAGTAGGGAAGTCATTTTGGTAAACCTATTGAGTTTTATACTCACCCATTCTTTGGCACTTCAATGCTTTTGTAGATTCTATCTTCCAGGACATGGGAAAGGTAACGTTTCCCACGTTTTTAGCACTAGCTCATGAATTTTTTTCTATTTGGTGATTGTGGAGCATAGAGCTTATGGAACTGGGAGTCTTGTTGTATTTGGAGAGTCTTGTGTCACCTATCCTCTATGTAATTTGATACTTGTTAATTTTTCTATTGTTTCATACTTTGATGTGGTTCTAAGATATATGAAGTCGATGAGTTGTCTTTCATTCTTTCATAAATCATATAGTGAATTTTTGTTTATGGTTGGTTGGTTTATTGGTTTATTTCTTTAAGGCTAAGTCATCCCCAACTTGTATTTGAGACCCTTCATCATTTATTAATATCCTTTTATCATCATGGGGATGTCTCTTAAGTCCTAGTAATGACTTTTTGTACTCTCAATCCATTGAGAATTTGTGGGTCATTACAAATGGTATCAGTCATCTCCTTCCTCAATGGTACAAATAGTCATAAATGTTTGTGGTCTTGGAGTTGAAATTCCTTTTTGTCTATTCCTTGGGATGGAATCTTAGACAAGGGTAGGATTGTTGTAACATGAAATGTATAGCATAAAAGGATGTAGCTAATCCGTTTATTCTAAACTTTAAGTTACCAGGGTGTAGGGTACATTAGTGTTTTTAATACACTTCTTGAATTTTGGAAATCTTATTGTCATGGTTTTACCAAATGAGACGAGAACGAAATGCATTGTAGAGGAATGAATTCCCACTAGGATTTAATATCTCATTGTGAAGAATGATAAATATTTTTGTGCAAGGTGAGAATTTTTTAAAAATTCAAAAATTGTTTTCAAGTGTAATATTTTGAAAACATTAAATTTGGGGTATTTCAAAAATGGGTTGATTTTCAAAAAGCTTAGTTAATGTTTTAAAAAATGTTTGAACATGTAAAAAGGAAACTTTGAAAACAATTTTGTGATAGTTGATGTGATGGAATTTGAAAAGCTATGCCATCAGTTGTGGGAGAGTGAGATTGACGAAGATTATTATTGGTTTAGAAAAGGTCACCTCGTAGGCATTGTAAAAAAACCCAAAGAGGCCAATTAGAATGTGGATGAAGCTGAGAAACATTTGAACCTACAATTGGCCCAAAGCATCGCTCAGGATTTTTAAACCATTGAGTTGTGATGAAAAAAGATACCATGTTTACAATATCTGTCACTGCGAAAAGTCCAAGTGGAGGAAGAGAGGTTTTCTTCACTAGAGGAGCTGATAACCCTATCACTAAGATGAAGATGAAGTGGAACACCTATTCTCAAAGGGATAGAATAAATCAGAATCAGACCAAAGGAGAAACTAACCTTCCTCTATAACATAAGAGAAAGCTTGAATGTTTTCAATGTGGTTCAATGAGCCACATTAAGCGAGAATGTACAGCACCACCAAGGGTATGCGATAATTTCAACAAGATATGACATCCTAAGTGCTTTTTCATAGTTCTCTGAGGTCTGGTGCTCGAGACACTTCTTAGGCATCGCAAACACCATATAATTCAATAGAATGAGAACAATCTCATCAAGTGAACAAGGATCAGAGTGAAGCAACAGATAATTATCATGGAGCTGAGAAAATGGTGCTAGATGATATAGCTGGACCATCTATAGTGAGAGGCACAATTATTTAAAATTATTCCTTTGTGAAACTGTTGTTTGATATTGGTGCATCACATTCTTTCATTTCTTCTCGTGCTATTGATTTTCTATGTTTAAAGTCTGAAATGATGCCTTTTGTCTTAAAACTGCAAACACCTCATGGTGAAAGAGAATGTAAAGCCTTTGTGTGTAGAGCATTTGCTATAAACGATGATGGAGATGAGCTAAAATGGGATTTACTAATGTTGCACATGGATGTTTATGATGTAATCATGTGTAAGGATTGGTTGAGAATATTTAAGGGTCACTTCGACTACGATATGAGGACAATTAGTTTCACAACTAAGGACGACATCGACCATCTCTATGGAGGAGAGAGAATGGTAAAGAAAGGTGAAAAGAGCATGTTGGAACCAATGGCAGGAATGATCCCTTACCAGTTTATAGTGTTGTATTTGGAATCAATAGAAGAGATCAATGAAAATAGTTTTCCAGCAGTTGTGGATCTATTTTCAGATGTCTTCCACAAGAACATCTCAGAGTTACTACCTCTAAGGGAAGTGGAGTTTATGATTGATATCCTTCTGAGGACCAGTCCTATTTCCCTTCCATCTTATAGGATGACACCAATAGAATTAAGGTAATTGAAACTGCAGTTGGAGGAATTTAAAAGAAAGGTTTTCATTCTCCCATGTACATTTCCATGGGCAACACCAGTGTTGTTCGTGAAGAAAGAAGATGGAAGTCTTCGGTTGTGTGTTGTTTATCATAAACTTAACCAAGTTAAAATAAATAATAGGCATCCACTCCCACATATGGACGATATGTTTGATCAATTAAGGGGATCACCGTGGTTCTCTAAGATTCATTTGCGATCGTCATATCACAAATTGCGAGTTTGGAAAGAGGATATTCAAACAACAACGTTCAAAAGATGATATGGCCACTATGAATATGTATTCATTCCCTTCGGTCTAACGAATGCACCATCGGTCTTTATGGATTTGATGAATCAGATATTTCAACGATATCTGGATTCTTTTATTGTGGTGTTTGTGGATGACATCTTGGTGTAATAAAAAACAAGGTCTGACCATAAAGATCATTTGGAATCATTGTTACAAATATTGTGAGATCACTCTTTGTAGTCCAAATTATCAATGTGTAGTTTTTGGATACATGAAGTACGTTTTTGAGGCCATGCCATTTCTGAAAAAGGCATTTTTGTTGATCCGGAAAAGATAGAATTTGTTATCTCGTCATGACCACCGGAGACTGTCTTCAAGATATTATGTTTTTCATGGTCTAGCTAGTTACAACCGATGCTTTGTGCGTGATTTCTCAAAACAATATTTTCCAATGACATCTCAGAAAAAAAAGAATGCTCCATTCCAATGGAAACAAGAATGCTAAATGTATTTCTAGGAATTTAAAGTTCACTTTACATCATCACCTATCTCTATTTTTTCAGAATCATGAAATGGGTATGAGGTGTACTATGATGCTTTGGGATCTGGTTTGGTCTGTGTCCTCATGCATGGATGACATGTGGTTGCTTATGGTACAAGGAACTTAAGAATACATGAGACGCACTACCCAACACATGATTTGGAGTTAGCTACAGTCATCCATGCTTTGAAGACATGAAGACATTATCTCTTTGGTGAGAAATTTACTATGTTCATGGACCTCAAAATCTTGAAACACATTTTCACACAATGAGACTTAAATCTGAGGTAAAAGAGATGGATGGAGTGTCTCCAGATGTTTGAATTTGACATGATGTATACACCGAGAAAAGGGGATTTAGTGGAAGATGCATTGATTAGAAATTCATACGCTCAGTTAGAAAAAGAATCTTTAGATGAATGGTAATTGATGTCGGTCGTAGCCGATATGAACATAGAATTTGAAGACCAATGTGATGTTGAGGTTTTCTTTTCAGAAACTCTTTTTCCTAATTTTGTAAAAATGGTCAAATAGGCACCAAAATTTGATGCCAAATGCTTGGTTAGGATTTCAAAACAAAATGGTGGGGTGACCATTGAGGGATGGAAACTTAATGGGAGTCCATTTTTGTGATTTATAGATTGGATAGTTGTTCCTATGGATTTTCATGAACAAATCCTTCAAGCTTACCACCTTAAGATCATGAACAAATCCTTCAAGCTTACCACCTTAAGAGATGGGTTGTACATCTAGGTACACTAAAGATGCATAAGGCGTTGATGATGCAGTTTTGGTGGAGGGAAATTAAAAGAAAGGTGGCTGAATTCACCTCGCAGTGCTTAACTTGTCAGCAGGTTAAAGTAGAGCATCAGAGACCATCAAGAATGTTTCAGTCTTTACCTATCCCTATGTGGAATTGGGAGCAGATAGTGATGGATTTTGTTATAGTTATTCTAAGAACGGTTCAGAAACACGATGACATATGAGAGATAGTATATCAACTTACCAAGTTGGCCCATTTCTCCTCTATTTTAGAAAATCATATAGTGGATGATCTGTTAAAAATCTATATCTGAGAAGTGGTAAAGAGGAATGGCGTACCAGTTTCAATTGTATCAGACAGAGAACCAAGGTTCACGTCTCATTTCTAGAAATCCTTGTAGCAAGATCTTGGCACTCAGTTGACTACAAGCACAGCGTATCACCCTCAGATGGATGGGAAATCTGAGTGGATGTTAAATATGTTAAAAGACATGTTCCAAGTTCATGTAATGGATTTTGGAGTCTCATAGGAGGAGTATATTCCCTTAATGGAGTTCTCATATAATAACAACTATCATGCATCGATACACATGGCTCCGTTTGAAGCATTGTATGGGCGTCATTGTCTTTCTCTGGTATGCTAGGTTGAAAGAGGTGAAACATCACTAGTTGGGATGAGTCTTGTATAAGAAACAATAGAGAATTTCTAGTTGATCAGAATGAGGATGAAGACAGAATAGAGTATTCATGATTTTTATGTAGATCACCGTAGAATATTGTTGTCCTTCATGGGGGGTGATCATGTCTTCTTGAGGATATCTCCAAGGCTTGGACCATGTCGTTTCAGGAAGCAGGGAAAGTTATCTCCTAGATACATTGGACCTTTAGAGATACTAGAATGGGTTGGGGATGGGGAATATCATTTGTCACTACCACCACTGTTCAGTTTGGTGCATAATGTGTTCTATGTATCTCAGTTGAAAAAGTGTCATCCTAATTCTCACCATGTGATCGGATGGAATCACGTTGACCTAGAGGTGGATGCTTCATTGATACATATCCTGGTATAGATTTTTGATAGGAAAGAGAAAGTCTTGCAGGGAAAAATAATCGGTCTAGTGCAGGTTTTATGGCAGCATAGTCAGATTCAGGAAGGGACTTGGGAACGTGATAAGGAAATGAAAGAGTAGTGGCCAGAAATCTTTCTGTTGAGTGTGGGTATTCTACTTTCCAAGGATGGAAAGACTAATGGAGGGGAGAATGTATTACCCCTGGTTTCTATTATGTAACCCTTACGTAATGATTTTCATTGTTATAAAGTTTAAGGGTGATAATTGGGAATTTTTGGAGGTGTTTTTTGGTAACATGGAAGTCGCACGGGAGGTGCACAATTTATCTAACAGTGTGGAAAAATTGTGCATAGTTGGCACTATTGAGGCAGTGTCTCCCGCACGATTGGTGCACGGTTCGGGGGACCATGTGAGGAGTTCGTGCAAGGGTCTGTCGAGGTATTGGCTAATTCATGGTTAGGGCACAGTTTTTCTACCTGTGAGAACTAACCATGTGGTAACTTAATTCAGATCATAAAAAAGAGGATCTCACACGTTTTTGCCTCAAAATGTCTTGTTTTTCCTTCTATGTGGCCACAACTTGGATTGATCTTCCTTGAAAGTAGGAGAACCTCTCATAAGCATTTTGGAGGCAATATGAAAGCTTTCCATGGAGAATCAAATATAGATTCTTGAGGTATGAGATCGTTCTTCATCGTTCTGGATCTGTTTCTTAAATATACATAGATCTAATCTCCTTTTCACTCGGTTTCATAGATCTATGCCTGTTATGGGTAGATCTATGTGTGTGGATTCCAAATATGATGATATTTGATCTTGGTCTTTCTAGGAGAAGAGATCTAAGGCGGGTTCTTGAAGAATCAACACGGTTTCTTGAGTGTTCTTCGTTCGTTGTGTTTTTTTTGTAAAAAAACCATTGAGGTAGGAGGCTTCTCTATCGACTCCTATTCCTAGAATTGATTTTTTTTTATTTCAATTTTTTTTATTTAAATGAAATTTATTGTGAAAAGAATGGAATACATATTCCTTAGTGATGATTTATGGTTTTAGTGGAATTTTGAAATCTTGGTGAATTTTTGGGCGATGTGATTTATCTTCTTGAATTTAAAATGATGATTTTAAACTAATGATTTTCTAGAATTGTAAACTAGTTTGATGGAAAATGAGTTTTCAATAAAAAAGACGTTTTATTGAAAGTTTTTGGTATTGAATGACTTTGATAGAATTGGTTTTCAATAAAAATGGAGTTTTTTTTTGAAAGGGATGACATGTTGGTTTTGGCATTGGTGTAATGGCATAATGGTTCCGTGTATTCATATTTCATTCGAGGTAGATAAGGGTTAGGGGTCTCCACCATCAGTGTTGGGATTGATAAGGGATAAGTCTCTCCCCCATCAATCATTCATATTGCATTCGGGACAGATAAGGGTTAGGCATATCCCCCATCAATATTGGGATGGATTAGGGTTAGGGATCTCCCCCGTCAAACATTCATTTTGAATTTGAGATAGATAAGGGTTAGGGGTCTCCCCCATCATTGTTGGGATGGATAAGGGTTGGGTCTCTCCATAGTCAAACATTCATGGGCCTTTGTTCTAGATAAGGGTAAGAAGCCTCCCCCATCATTGTTGGGATAGATAAGGGTCACATATTTCCCCCTCTTCAAGATAGTATGCATAGTTTGTTGCATGGGTTTGTGGAATGGTTAGGTAATCCAAAAACATATATTGTGAAATGTATTTAAAGATTGCTTAGTTATTTTTTTGAAAAAATGACTTGCTGGGAAATTTTGTTTAACTTGATCTTGTATTATTTTGGTTATGAATGGTTTTTAAAACTTGTATATATATTTTGTTTTAAACTATTTTACAGAAATTATTTTATATAAACTGTTTTATATAATTGTTTCTTACTCTTCTATCCTAGTAGCACGAGTTGGGAAGTCATTGGGGAAATCCTATTGAGTTTTATACTCACCTCTGCTTTGGAACTTTGGTGCTTTTGCAGATGCTATCGTCCAGGACAGGGGAAAATGTAAAATTTCCCACATTTTGATAACTACTCTATGATATTTGGGGAGTTTGAAGATTGTGGAGCTTGGAGGTTGTGGGTCGTAAAGTCTTGTAGTCTTCTGAGTTTCTTGTGTCATTTATCCACTTTGAACTTTGATAATTGGTTATTTTTCTGTTGTTACATACTTTGATGTGTTTTTGAGATATATGAAGTTGATGAGTTGTCTTTCATTCGTTCATGCATCATATAGTGAATGCTTGGTTATTATTGGATGGATTATTAGTTTATTTCTACAAGGGTTAATCATCCCCAACTTGTATTTGAAACCCTTCGGCATTTATTTCCAGCCTTTGGCATCTTGGGGATATCGCTTAAGTCCTAGAAATAACTCATTGTACACTCAATCCAATGAGAATTGGCAGGTCAATACACTAAGGTCCCTATGTCTTGGTGATCTGAGTAATTGTCTATCAGCATAGTAGGGGATTTAGAGTTCTAACACTTCTATAGATATAGGGGGTGTCACATAATGATTTACTATAAATCCTAGTGGTGATTTTAGAGATTTTATTTGGGTATGTCACATTATATTTTTTGTTATTTATAGTAGGTGAATCTCAAACAAAATAGAGTGTTTTTAAAAATTTATTAATAGATCCACTACATTCTAAGAGAGTGTATTTGGAGATGATTTTAGAGTGAATAATGTGATCTTACCTATTTATTTTTATGTTTTAATCCTAGAAGAGGATATGACCCCAACTTAGTCACCTAAAATCATTGATGAACCTATCTTATAAATAAAAAAATCAATCATTAATGTCCATGAAGGTACTATAATAATGGATTTTGGTTAAAAAAATTCCACCTTAATATTTCTGATTGCATCATGTACCCATAATAAGAGAACTCAATTTTTTACGTTATCCCATTCAGATGAGTATAATCCTTGTAAAGAAAGTTGTTTGACATAACACATTTTTCATTTGTGACACAAATCAAGATCTAAAAATTTTATCAAAAAAGGGAATAGAAAAAATATTCTATCCGACCATTTAACGATGAAATAATGTTTCATTTTATTTTATAGATTTTTATATTTCTTCAATGAAAATGTGTTTGGTACTTCATCCCTTCCATAGGAAGTATAAACGATTGAGTTATATGACCCAAATTTATTTTCATCTTTAGTCCAACCTCTATATATATAATTAAAACCCTTGGATACTAACTTAACACATGTATTTATAATAGAGAGAAACAAGACACCAATGATAATTTCAAGAAAATTTTCTATTAAGAATGAAATAAAATTGATAGATATTTTGAGAGAAAATTCAGATGTGATAGCCAATAATTAAGGATAAATTCCTGGGAGGTATAATAAATGTTACTAATATATGTGTAACAACAATTGAACTAGACTTTACTAGAGTGGATTCCACTTTTAGGGAATTACTACCTAAATAATCAAGTTATATTGTTAACACCATTTTTTATAATTATTTATCAACCATCAAAAAAATATAATGACTATGAACCAAATAGCAAAATTATAATTAGAATAAGCATCCATAACACATCATGTGTACCTTTTTATTACCAAAGGATGGTGTAAATACAAGGGATTGATAAATAATGTTTTACGATATATCTTTCCCTCTTTTTAGTGTTATCCAAAATATTATGTGCTCTTGAAAAAATTTCAACGCGACCATAATAGATGTTGGAATTACACAAACACATAACCTAGTAGCTGGAATGGGTTTATAACTATCAGTGACACTTAAATGATAATTAATTAAAATAAATCTATGAACAGAAAATTATACAAGATCACAATGTCAAATATCCATAAATTCTATGAAGTTCATGAAAGTATGAAAATACCTCTTATACACAAGTTAGAAAAAAGCAGATACTAAGTACCATAAATGGAGGTTTAATGACCAGATCTCTTGAATGAAAAATTTATGGGAAACGTCTTCATGTTTTATCGAATAATAAATTAAAAGGTAAAAATGATCCAACTATTTTTCAAGACTCTAAATGGAACTAAATATTTTTCTTTGATTCATTTCCCTTAACTGGATCACATACAAGAAGTTTTACACGTTCCTTAAGTGAGACACATGTAAGGTGTGAGCATAATATACTCACTAGGTGCTCCCCACCCAATCCCTAATAACGTTTCATAATCCCATGGGTATGAAAAAATAATAAAAATATAGAGGGATAAGAAATATAATAAAAAATACACTTTATGAAATGCATTTAATATAGATTTCAATGATAATGACAAACTCACTATAGCAAGAGAATCCATACTTGATATACCTACTTTAGGAAAAAATCAGGATCTGATATAATCGATAAAAAAGAATTAAGGTGATACACTCATCCCATTTAAGGGAAAAATAATCATATATATTAGGGTTAGGTAAATATGCTATCCCATACATTCATGAATAAGGAAAGGGTTATACTTATGTCAAGGAATATCAATCCCATCACATACGATCCACCTACCCATCGATAAGCGTGTACTTTAGAAACATTTTTATTATAATCATATAATATATTATTCTATCATGCTTGATACTCTAATAATAAAACATTTAACATCAAGTATAGCTCATATTACAATTTATATTATGCATGTAAAGCAACAAGCAAGACCTTAACACATTTTATAACAATTAAATTATTTTAAATCATAGAGGGTGTCATCATGACATAGAGAAGACATAAATTCCATTTTTTATCGACATTAATGACTTATATAACATGTAATAAAAAAATTAAACAATGAAAAATTAAACACCTTTGTAGTCTTGTATCCCAACATGATAAACAAAAACCATGGTAAGTAAAACAACTTACAAACATTGAAAAACAGTTAGTAAAAAAATTGTTGAAAAATATCTATTTCAACTACTTCCACTTGGATGAAAACCATTTCTAGCCAAATTAATTATAATTATGAAAGTAATAATTGGTTCTCCTATCAATACAATGATATAATCCTTCTTTGAGGTCCATAAGAAGATGATAGGCAGTTAAAAAGTCAGTTTGACATGTATACAGAAGAGATCAAAACTAATACCATTAATAAAAATTAGAATAATCAAGGTTAACGGAATTCCACACCCTTACCTTTCTTATGGTTTAATGGCAGTTATAGTGTGGGGGAGTGGGGATGACGGCTTGGTCTAATGCTCAGAGAGTGGGGCCAGTGGCTCGAGCATGGGCTTAGGGAGCAGCGATGGACATGGTTCTGCAGAGTAACAAATGGGGCTAAATATGATGGAGATGGGGGCCATCAATGAGGGGTACAAGGTTTTATAGGTTTTGGTGAATAGTGGGTGGGGTTTATGGGTTTGGGTGGGGGCATGGGAAGTAGTGTCATGGGTAAAAATATTTAGTGGTGTTTTTAAAAGTCACTGCTAATTACTAAATTTCGTGTTGTGATGGGATGTGTATATCATGACACATACTTATTTAGTTTCATTAACCTTGGGTGTATCCTAGGTTATTCCTTTTCATACTCTATTTATATCCTTCTTTATGGTTCATAAATATTTTCTGAATTACCAAATCATATCACTTGGGAGTGTAAGACTAATTGTGCAGCAAGGGCAGTTATCGTGTACAGGTCATGCTGAGTCTGGCCTGACACACCTTGTTGGAGTTTTTACCCCTAGGTATATCTTTTCCATATCCACATTCACTTTAAGTATCAAAACATGGATGAATTTCTCGGTAATAACTCACTCTATCCTTTACCAAAATTATAAGACATTTTCTTATATGTTAACTCATCCTTATACTTATTCTAAGAGGAATCCCTAGAAATATCCTTATAAATACACCTAAGGATCTCACTAAAGTTTTATCATTCATGTTTCCAAAGTATATATAATCATTTTCTATGATACCAACAATAATTACCCTCACTCTTCAAAAATTATCCTTACATAACTTATGGAATACATAAAACACTAACAAATCAGATGCATAAAGACTGTATTATCCCAGTGCCTTTGGAAACCTGGAAACATAAAAACTGGTACATAATAGATCCACATTATCTCACACTTAGTTTTTCATAACCATAAACCTTCTTAGGCACAACGTATATAATACATATCTTTATAACCTAGGGAAGGAAACATAAAAGAGGTGATCCCAGCTGCTCAATAAGGTTAAAAAAGGAGACATATGAGCATAAACATGACAAATAGGGGTATGAGAATCTGATCATAACCTTAGATGATCATTCCCTACATATTAAATGTCATAAACATGAATAATTCAATGTATTAGGGTAGTTCAGAAGACAAGAATCATAAATAAATATAGACAAAATTCATGAAATCATATCATATGGATAATAAATGGATTATTTGCATATATAGACATTTAATATCATTCCCTATAATTGATGAACCATAGCTAGAACCTATTAAGGAAAATCATGGGAACCACACCACCTAGGTGGGATACACCGCTATACGTAGTCACATTCCTTTTATTACTTGGGATCTAGTTTCCCAATCTCCCCATAGTGGATCGTGTTTCCCCATAAACCGACTTTATGGTGACTACACCTATTGGGAAGTACACAAAAATATCCCCATTCATTGTCTTTTCCATATAAGGGATCAGGTTTCCCCATATTCCTAAAGTGTACCAAGTTTCATGATATTCTCATAGTGGATCAATTCCATAGACTTGATTCACATCAATATCTCAGTAGATATAAATATTTGTCCAAAGAATTGGATGGAGATATAGGTCTCACCACTCCCATAATAAAATCATTCATATATGTTCCACTAGATATTGAAACACTCATCATATTGTTATCAATAAAATGATATGGGTTTTATAAACATTCTATCATAATCCAATGAAGTGAAATTTGTTTCATAAAAATGTAATTATATATTAAGCTCCAGAAAAAGATAGTTTTCATAATCAATTCATCAAATCCTAACCTGTGAAATTAAGTAGTGTACATGAGCATAAAACCTGTGAAAGATGATCCATTTTCATTAACATCATTTCATCAAAACATAAACAATTCAGACAGTGAATATGAATGAAACCATCAAATCATTTCCCAAAAGGGAATGAGTAACATCAATGGATATCATCTTAGATGGAAAATAATTTTGAAATAATTTTTAAAAATATTTTTTCTGGAAAATATAATTTCTTCTGTGAAAAAAGATCTTCATTATATAAAACCCTTTAAAAAAACTATTTTCTTGAAAATAAACTTGAAAACTTATAAATAAATCTCTGAATTTTTTTTAAACATTTTCTTTGAAAATAATAAATATGGCTTGAAAATGTATTGGAAAACATTTTCCTTGATAACATATAGAAGAATCATTAAATTGTTTTTAAAACTGTTTCACTGATAAAACATTGAGAAATTAAATATAAATATTGAAAATGTTCTGACAACTTTTTTACCTGAATACTAATTAAAGAATAATGAAAATTTTTTGGACCTCATTTTCCTTGAAAACTTATGAATTAATATTGAAAAAATTTTAAAAACCCTTTATATTGGAAAAACTTTTAAAACATAAAATTTCCAGAATATTAGGAAACAATTTTCCTTAAAAAAACATAATTTTATAGTGTTGTAAAATATTCTTTAATTGAATTATGTTCTTTATGGGGATTAAATACATACATATCACTACTACAAAAACAGTTTTTTGCAACACCCCCCTTTATCAGTGCTTGCTTAGTAGCGCTGATAAAGGGGGGCCTTTATCAGCGGTTTTTTAGCACTGATAATGGGTCGGATTCAAAAGAAATTAAAAATATATTAATATATTAATATAGTTATATAGTTATATAAATATAATATATAATTTTTAAATATATTTTAGATAAGTATAAATGTACATATACACTAATTATACTTAATATTTAAGATATTTAGTGAAAATGACTTCTTAAAAAATTAAAAAAATATTTTTAATTAATATTTTGATAATAATTATGGAGTAATAGTCATTTAATAACAATTTGAGGACTAAAAAATTAAAAAAATTAAAAAAAGATCCAAAATATGTTGAAAACGCAACTCAAACTTCAAACAGCCATAACTTTTGATCCGGGTGTCCGTTTGAGCTCTACCACATATCAAATCGAAGTTTGCGACGAGATCTACATCGCTGTGACTCGGGAGGACCCAAGGCAAACATTTTTTGAGGCCAAAAGAGGCCCAGAAGGCCTCCAAAACTGAGTTTTTTGTCGGGGTACCCAGATTTTTTATGATTTTGTGGATTTTCAAACTCGTTTAAGGGGGTATTATTGGCTTTTCTTGGCGGGGACTGAATTTATTCCAAGGTATTACATTCATATTGATATTATGTCTTTTAAATTTCATCCTTTTTTATAATGAACTGCTATTTATAATCAAATATATAACTATATATACATATTTTTTATATATTCGCACCTAAAAATTAAATTTTTTAAATAAATAATTAAACATATTTACATATAAAATATATTAGATTTATCTAAATAATAACTAATATCCATTTTATTTAAAATAACAATATATGAATATTTATATACCTATATATTAATCTAACTATATATATATATATTAATCTAACTATATATATAATAATCTAATAACTATATATATATTAATATAACTTCATATATATATTAGTATTACTATAAATATATATATTAATATCACCATAAATATATATATTAATATCACTATATATATATTAATATAACTATATAAATATATATTCATATAACTATATATATGTTAATATAACTATATATATATTAATATAACTATATATATGTTAATATAACTATATATATGTTAATATAACTATATATTAATATAAATATATATTACTATACGAATAAATATAACTAAATATATATATATATATAGATATATATTAATACCACTATATATATATATTAATATTACTATATATATTATAATATAACTATATAAATATATATATATTATAATATAACTATATATATATATATATTATAATATAACTATATATATATATTAATATATATATATTACTATACGAATAAATATAACTAAATATATAAATATATATATATATATATATATCATGAATTTGAAAGCAAATCAAAATAGAGTAGTGGTAAGGGATTAGGCGCGCAGGGGGGAGGTCTCGAGTTCAAATCCTGGTGGAGGCAGGATTTATATATTAATACCACTATTGTACTGATTAGGTATCATTTGAAACATAGAATCCATGAGGGAAATATCATTAAAAGGATATTTAAATGCACATAAATTTATTAAAAATGGGAATATAACACATTAATGGGTAGTATATATACAAAAAAAATATGTGAGTGGTGAATAAAGCATGTATCTCACAAAAATGAAAAGTGAGTTGAAATCCCATTACCTTGTTTCTTGAATCTTGTTATACTCGTTAAAATCACCTATATAATAATTGTAAATTTTTTTATAAATTTTTTATAGAAAAATATTATTACATATAATACCATATATTATTTGATTATGAATTTATATTACCCTATTGTTCACATTTTCATGCTAACGTTACACTTTACGTAATATTAACATTTCTTTTGCTTGTGTCTTAATTTGTTATATCTTTGGTACCTATACATATATTGTAACACCCCAACCACAGAAGCCCATAGTTGGTGCATTATTTTAATAAATTTTCATTATTACAAGGAATCATGTCCCGATGGACCGATCAATTTAGCTATATTGAAAAATAGATTGCATACATGAACGTTACATTACACATTAGAAAAATAAAACACTACATAAATGATCCTTTCTGAACGCCATTAATCCCCTATCATAACCCTGATTATTAATCATAATACAATTCTTGGAATCATGGTCAAATAAAAACTAAAATGGGGTGAGATCAAATTCTCATTAAGGGTAAGTAACACAGTGAAAGATAATATAAATATTAGGCACACCGATTAATTTAAAACACATGCCTTCACAAATAATAAACATGAACACTTTATGGAAGTAACATGAGATGAGTAAATAAGGCCATAATAAAATAAATTCATGGGTATTATACTAGTCGGATAACCACATGAACCATCAATATTATTTTCATAATGAGGGAATGTATAATGTTGGACATTCTGGAACATTTTGTCAAGACCTCGCCCCTGACGTTTAAAAATGATTAATGCCTCATCCAAACCAATATATCAAATTGGGAAACGCCTCAACCAATTCCATGCCTAATTATCTCATGAGACCTACCGATGCCCCGGGGAGCTATAGTGGGTTCCACACATCACTTACTAAGTACCATACATTCCTCATATGAAAAGGTTGAAACATAACATAAACATCCATATTAAAACCAGTATACAAAATTTCAAAACATTAACCCCAAACCATGAAAGGTATAAAAAAATAGTACATTCACATTCAAACATATCATAACTCATTCAATACAATATTAATTATTTTATTAATAATAAATCGACCTCAATATTGAATAATATCCAAAAAGATGTTGACCTAGTTGAAAATGATTAGTAAAACTATTTGAGAGAAATATCCATTTTACATGAAAACATTTAAAAGTCACACAATTTATAAAGGAAGACAGTTAAATACAATTTTTAATCATAGTTTCCCATACAACTTTGAAACTTTTTAAAGGAATTTACATTTTAAAACATTCAGGTCCATATAAATAAATATTTAAAAACCATTTTGAAAACATGAACATTAATGAGAATGATTTAGAAGAATAAATATTTATATCATTTAAAATGATGATCTTGTTAAAGGGTCTCTTCCATAAAAAATTAATATATATTTTTTGAAAACATTTTTATGAAACATGGACATTAATGATAAATATTTCCAAGTAAATACATACATATTAACAATATTAGATAATAATGATATTTAGGAATTTACCCTTATCCTGCATTTTCCTTTGGTTGAGGGTACATTTAACCTCTTGTATAATGACCACATAATGTTATTAAATTATAGAATAACCATATTAATATTTATTATATCATAAATTACTCATTTATGACTTTATACTACCCATTTAATAATGATTTTAATGTTAAATTAACATTTCAGGTAATAATCGCTTTCTTTATTGTACGCATTTTAACTTGTTCTTCTTGATCGTATCATTTAGATCATGATTTAAATACATATAGAATGTAACACATGATTTTTATATCATATATATATATATAATATAAATATGTATAGTAGATAGATATGTGAAATGTAAAACTTCGTTTATACAGACGGAAGGCCGTACGTACGCATAAATGGTTTTTCCGTTTTCATATCATATTGAATGGAAGTAAGTGAAGAATATATATGTAAGTAAATATATATTTATATAGTAGGATTATTATTTAATATATTACATACTTATTAATAATATATATTTTTATATTCATCATTGAATGGTGAGTGTAGAAATGAATCTCATCGCAACGTGGAGATGGTAAACTGTACGTACACATGAGCAACGATATCATTTCCTTAATGATTAAAAGGTGTGGAATTTGAAGGTATATTAATTTTACAGATAAATTATCATTTTATTTTAATTATTTATATAACTATTACTCATCATTACATTCATGAAAATAACATAGTGTTGAATAACAATTTAGACCACTGCATGGAGACGGTAAGCCGTACGTACGCACAAATGGTGAAATTATCATTCATAGGATGGATAAAATAATGAATATGGTTACAAAATATTTATAATAACATAAAAGTATGAATAAGGTAATGGAGATATTTTTTGGTATGGAAAAAACAATGAAAGAGGAAGTGGAAGAAGAAAAGAACTTGAAAGATGGTGGTGAAATTATTACCTCTTCTTGAGGTGTTTCCTTTGGAGTTGACCAAAAGGGCTTCTTAGGATGGTATTATAATAAAATTAATGACTATTGGTTTATGTGAAGAAGTTGGGAGGATATTTTAGAAGGGGATGGCTGAGACAAATGGATTTGGATATGTGATTTTGAGAGAAGGGAAAGTTCCCTTTTATGAGAGAGGTGAGGGTCACTTTAGGAAATGCTTGAAATATTATTTTATAATAAAATTATTTTCAGTTTATAATGGAAAAAATTAATTTATTTCATGTAAAATATGGGGATGGTTATAAAACCACTCAAACAATACGTTTCAGAAAGTTTTAGTTCACATATTAACCTTATCTTTTATATTTAACTCTTAGATAAATTATTTTACTTTTACCATGTCTTCTTGTATTATTATACTATATGGTAAATAAACGTACTCTAAACATCCAAGAGAACCTCAAGTGGTTAATTAATGATAAATATAATATTATATGTGCCCTATTTATGAGCCTTATATTTTTAGGAATATTATATATTTTAATAATATAATATTTGTTTTAAAAACTCATTTATGCCAATTTTGACACCATTTAGTATTTGGTTTATGTGAAAGTTATCACAACTTGATTACTTAGAAAATGATACATTGAATCAATAAATTCATGTCATATTAACTAAAAAAATTCATGTATCTCATAAAAACTTTGAAATTATATTTATTTTAATATTTATAATACCATTTATTTTATTCTTTCATTAATAAGGTAATTACTACATCATCATTGTGTCATAAATACATTTAATTATTTAATGTCTAAAAATTATAAATAAAATAAAATTATGTAGGAAATAGTTTTATATTTATAATGTTTTTTTATTTTCGAAATTATAACTTAAATAACACATTGTAAATATTTTTTACTAAATGATGTGTGTTTTGGTCATTTTTGTCTTTAATTTAATTTAATTAATATAAATTGTCATTATCACTCTCAAGTGGCTCCAAGTGGTCCCAAAATTGACCCAATTATTACCATGGTTGGACATTTATCAAAAAATATGAATATGACACATGTTAGTGTAATTTAAGTTTATTATAAAAATAATTGTTTACCCTTATTTATCAGATTTACCCTTTGACCATGGTAAATATAATATTTAGTGAATTAAATATTCATAATATCTAAAAATAAAAGTTACCTATTTACACAATATGGAAATCCCGATTCCAAATAGGGAATATATTTTTGGAAATTGAAAACACTGAAGTAGAAAAAAATAATTTAAAATTAATTCTCATTGTCAAAGCCAAAAAACTATTTTTTAAAAAGTAAAAACTATCAAAATATTAACATGTGTTTATGTAAAATATAAATGTGAAATTACTTATAATGACCTAAATTGTATTAAATGATAAATTTATAATCTAATTATACTTCAAAACAATTCAAATTCATAATTTAACACTATAAATTATTTCGATTATAAAAGTTGTTTTCAATTAAAACATTGTATTTTTCACTATTCATCAAAATATGAATGTTAAAAAAAAGTACCAAATTTTTTTCCTAACTAAATTTTTATTTCTTTATTCCAAATAGGTATTTAATTTCATTAAATTAAATACATAATATTTTCAAATATGGGTTTTGAAAAGGGTTCTCCATTAAAAGGAGGTAAAATTGTATTTTTTTGAGAAATGATTCTTTTATCTTAAAAAATGAATTTGTTATTATATTATGTCTAAGAAATAGATAATATGGATGTTAAAATTATATATAGTATATAAGATTTAAAATTCAGTTAATACAATTCATAAACTACTTTTGAACAGCTAGTTTGGTAAGTTGTGGTGCGCTCGAACTCGGTGTTGCGTGTAGCGTAAGCTATTGAAATACTGTTATGAGATAACGTACTATGAAATATTGGGGTGTTACATTTTCCCTTCCTTCAATAAATTGATTCTTTGCAATTTGAAATTCTACTTTGAAAATAAATCGTTAAAAATAGAAAAATACCTATGTGGAAAACCCACATCGGAATTTGGGTTAACAAAATTTAGTCTTAATAAGAGGGAAAGGGAAATGAAAAAGTCACCACCAAATTATAATCTTGATTAGAAGAACATTTGTGAAAATTGTAGAAACATAATTATAGAAAAAACAAAAATATTTATAGGGAGTGATTGAGGTCATAGATCACAAACATGTGTGAAATTGAGGGCCTCAAAGCCATAAATCTTTGATGATTTAAAATTTCATCTGTTCAACAAAACATAAGGTATTAGGATAACACATATTTGGTTTTAAGATTCCTTCCCTAAATTCTAATAATTAGTTTATTTGTATAATAAGAGGAAAAAATATACTTGACATGTATAGTATCATCTTTTAATAAATTTCTACCACAAACTCATCTTTCACTCCAAAAGATAATAGAACTCAAAAATATTCTATTTATCTTATTTGTATAGGGTTCCAAAAATAGTGAATTTAAAATTCATTTGTAATACTATTTAAAAAAACTACATTATACAAACCAAGACATCATGAAGGCTAGTGGTAGGTGAAGCACCTTTATTTCCCTTCCATTGTGGGTTCAAGTATCACGACCTTGCCGGACGCGACATGTTGTCGCCCGACCTCCGGGTTGTCCTTTTTATGAAAATCCAAAAATTATCTCAAGAAATGATTTAACCTTAAGAATAGTATCCAAGGTCAATCTTAATTGATTCCAACCTTAAGACATATCCAAAATATTTCTTTCCAAAGTCATAGTCCAAAATTTATAAGGAAGGTAAACACAATGAAGATCCTTTTTTCCACGTAATAACATGTGAATACCTTCATCATGTATTCTTTTAAAACACTGTAACACCCTAAATTACCATAAAACCTTATTGATTGCATTCAAAATCCATTATTTCTTATAGAATACTAGAAATACTACTTTTATCCAAAAATGATGTAAAATCCAACTATTATGGAATATACAAATCATTAATCAGTTTCATGGTAGTCAAGAATATCCAATATAATTTATCCAAATCAATCATATATTATTCCAAAATCACTACATTAGTATCAAAACCATGTTATGGTTTATCTTTATCTCAACCATAAATTTTCAAAAACAATTAACATGCTATTGTGTCACTTTTCTTGGTTCCACACAATCTCATGTCCTTAATGAAACAGTACTATAGTACAATCCTTATATAATATATTATTATTATAACATGTACATCATTAATACAATACTCAAATGACACAATAATTTAATATCAACACAAGAACACTAGTAATTACTCTTCATCTGGGGTAATATCTTAACTTTATTGTTATTCAACAACATCATTTGTGGTATACTCTGATGATTTGGACACTGATTCACATTCTCTTCAAACTCCTTGCAGATGAAGCATTGTAAATTTGAAACCTTTTTCTTACCCTTGAAATAACATAATTAGTGTCCTTTTTCTCCTCACTTATAATAAACTTCCATTCCCTTCAAGCATTCACCAAGGTGATATTTTCCACAGATATCACATAAGGGAAAATCCACCTTTTCCCTCTTCCCTTTATCCATCTTTCTCTCTTCCATCATTTTCTTCTCTTTCTTACCTTAAAATCCATAGGACTCTGATAATTCTTTACTTATCTTATTAACACATGATACTATTTATTCATATGATGAGAATACATGGGAGACTATTTTACTTTTAAATGTTGGATTAATACCATGAAATACATTATCCTTCTTAATATTTTGATCATGCATATTTCTGGAATTATTATTTCTTCTACTAGGCGATATTTCTAAATAATGGCATACACTAGGTTAGTTTATGAATCTAAATGCATAATTCCAAACTTTTAAAATACCTAATGTAAATTTAAAAGGTTATGCATATAATCTATAATCATAAAATGTTTTCATTTAGGATGAATTTACTCTTAAATATTTCATAATGGCTTGTAATGAAAATGTGAATTATCCTAAGCATATCCCCCAAGAGTGTCATAACCAAGAGTGCATGAAGGGCCATTTTCGTGTACCAGGATACCCTGGGTCATGCCTGAAACTCCTTGTCAGATTTTTCACTACTATGTACATCTGTTCTAGAGCCGCCTCTACTTGATCGTATCCAGAAAGGGATGTATTGGTTGAAAATACAAAAAATATATACATTAACAAAATTCTATGAAGTTATTTTGTACTAATCCTCAAATTCTATCTTTGGGTAATGTTCTCTATTCAGAGTATATCTAAATCTATTTTCAAGGTTGTTTCTAAACTTCCTCTGATACCAGAAGAAACTCCCTGACCCCATAAGCCTAGAGCCGGTGCATTATTTTAATACAGTGTCATGAATACGAGTAATCAAGTCTCAAAGGACTGATCAGTTTAGCAGTCTTGAAAAATAGATTACGTACATGAATGCTACATTACATATTAGAAAAATAAAACACAACATTAATGATCCTTTGAGAATGCCATTAATCCCCATTCTTAATCCTGCTTATCTATCATAATGTACTTCTTGGAATACTAGGAAATGAAACATAAGAAAGGGGTGAGCTCAAACGATCAGTAAGGGTAATCAATACAACAAAATATAACATAAACATTAGGGATAATGAATAATTTAAATCTCATGCCTTTACAAATAATAAACATGAACACTTTATAGAAGGAATATGAGATCAGTAAATTAGGCCATAATAAAACATAGTTAGGGGGATTCTATTATTCAAATAACCACATGAACCATCAATATTATTTTCATAATGAGGGAATGTATAATGCCAGAAATTCTGAAACATTTTGTCAAGGCCTCATTCAAGACGTCAAAAAATGATTAAGGCCTCGGCCAAAACCATATATCAAATTAGGAAATGCCACAACCAATTCTAGGTCTAATTGTCAAATGAGACCTACCGATACACCAAGGAGCTATAGAGGTCACCACCCATCACTTACTAAGCTGAATACATTCCTCATATGAAAAGGTTGAAACATAACATAAACATTTGTAATAACACTAGCATATGAAATGTCAATACATTAACCAAAAACATAGAATGGTATAAAAAATAGCACATTAAAATTCAAACATATCATAACCCATTCAATACAATAATGAATATTTTATTTATAATTAATCAATATCAATCAATAATAATATCCAAAAAATATGTTGACCCTGTAGAAAATGATTAGTAAAACTATTTGAGAGAAATATCCAATTTTCATGAAAACATTTAAAAGTCACACAATTCATAAAGGAAGTAATTTAAAGGCATTTTTGAATAAAATTGTCTCATACCACTTTGAGACTTTTGAAAGGAATCAACATTTTGAAACATTAATGTCTATATAAATAAATCATTAAAAACCATTTTGAAAACATGGACATTAATAAGAATGATTTCGAATAATAAATATTTAAACCATTTAAAATGATGATCAATTTAAAGAGTCCCTTCCATAAACCATTAAAATATTCATTCTGAAAACATTTTAATGTAACATGGACATTGATGATAAAAATGTCTGAGTAAATACATACATATAAACAATCTTAGATAATAATTAGATTGAGGAATTAACCCTTACCTTGCACTTTCTTTTGGACGAGGGTACATTTAACCTCATGTATAATGAACATAGTATTTTATTAAATTATACCAGAACCATATTCATATTTATTAAATCATAAATTATTCATTTATGACTTTATACTTCCCATTTAAAAATTATTTCCATGTTAAATTAACATTTCGTGTAATAATCGCTTTCTTTATCGTACGTGTTTTAACTTGTTATTCTTGATCGTATCATTTAGATAATTATTTAAATACATCTAGAATATGACACATGAATTATATATCATATATATTTAGAATATAAATTTGTATAGTAAATAGATATATGAAATGTAAAACTTTATTTATGGAGATGGTAGGTCATACGTATGCATAAACACTGTTTCTGTTTTCATATCGTATTGAGTGGAAGTAAGTGAATAAGATATATGTAAGTATATATAAACATATATTCAGTAGAATTATTATTTCATATATTACATACTTATTAATAATATATATTTTTATAATCACCGTTGAATGGTGAATTTCAAAATGAATCTCATCACGTCGGGGAGACGGTAAGCCGTACATACACACGAGCGACGTTGTCATTTAATTAATGATTAAAAGGTATGGAATTGGATGTTATATTAATTTTATTGAGAAATTATCATGTTATTTTAATTATTTATATACCTATTACTCGTCACTATATCCTTCCAAATAACTTAGTGTTGAGTAACAAATTACACCACGGCATGGAGACGGTAAGCCGTACGTACACACACATTGTGACATTATCATTCATAGATGGATAGAATAATGAATATGGTTGTACCATATTTATAATAACATCATAGTATTAAGAAGTTACTGGAGTTGTTATTCCTGTATGGGAAAAAACAAAGAATCAGTTTTTGGAATATGAAAAGAACTTGAAAGAGGGTGGTGAAATCATTACCTCTTCTTCGGGTGTTTCCTTTTGAGTTGTTCAAAATGGCTCCATAGATTGGATTTATGATAAAATTAAGGACTCCAGGTTAATTTGAGAGAAGTTGGTTGGATATTTGATTAGGGGTTGGCTGAGCCAAATGGATTTGGGGGTGTGATTTTAAGAGAATTGGATGTTCCATTTCATAAGAGTGGTGAGGGTCACTTTAGAAATTTCTTGCAATATTATTTTATAATAAAATAATTTTAGATTTATGATGTCTACAAAATTATTTATTTATATTAAATTGTGGGTATGGGTCGAAAAACACTCAAAAAATAGGTTTTAGACAGGTTTAGGTCACCATATTAACCTTAGCTTTTAGATTTAACTATTAGTTAAATAGTTTAAGTTTTACCGTGTCTTCTAGAATTCTTACACTATATGGATAATGAACTTACTCTAAACTACCAATAGAACCTCTAGTGGTTCATTAATGACATATATAATACAATTTAAGCCCTTCTTCCGAACCATATATTTTTTGTATTATTATATAATTTAATAAGATTATATTTGTTTTAAAAACACATTTTTGTCAATTTTGACACTATTTAGTATTTGGTTTATGTGAAATTCATCAAAACATGATTACTTCAAACAAGATACATTTAATAAATTTTAAAATTTTATATTCACCAATAAAAATATTTTATGTCATAAAAACTTTGAAATTATATTTATTTTAATATTTATAATACCATTTATTTGATTCCTTCATTAATAAAGAAATTACTGCATCATCATGGTGTCGTAAATAAATTTAATTATTTAATTTATAAAAATTATAAACTAAATAAAATTATGTAGGAAATAATTTTAAATTTTTAATTAATATTTTCAGTCAAAATGATAACTTATATAACACATTGTAAAAAATGTTTTACAAAAAGATATATGTTTATGTCATTTTTGTCTTTAATTTAAATTAATTAATATAAAGTGTCATTATCACTCTCAATTGGCTTCATGTGGTCCCAAAATAGACCCAAGGATTCCCATGGACGGAAAAGTATCATCCAATAGGAATAGGACACATTTTAGGGTAATTTAATATTATTATAATAATATTTGTTTACCCTTATTTACCAGTTTTACCCTTTAACCATGGTAAATAAAATATGTACTGAAGTAAATATGTATAATGTCTAAAAACAAAAGTTTCCTATTTAAAAATTTTTAACTCCTGATTTCAAAAATGGATTCATTTTTTCTATATTCAAAACACGAAAGTGGCAGAAATTAATATTAAATTAATTCCCATTGTCAAAGCTAAAAAGTGGGTTTTGAAAAAGTAAACAACTATCAAAAGATTAACATGTGTTTATGTCAAATTTAAATGTTAAATTAATTAAATTGACATAAATTTATTTAAATGATAAAAACATAATCTAATTATACTTCGAAACATTTCAAATGATTAATTTAACAATATAAATTATTTCGATTAAAAAAGTTGTTGTCAATTAAAACATAGTATTTTTTCACTATTCATCAAAATATGAAAGTTATCAGAAAAGTACCAAA
Source organism: Viscum album (assembly GCA_963277665.1). NCBI lineage: Eukaryota > Viridiplantae > Streptophyta > Magnoliopsida > Santalales > Viscaceae > Viscum > Viscum album. The sequence goes on along the minus strand of OY728128.1, from coordinate 1,032,471,162 downwards.
AATATATCAAAACTAAATCATTATGTCCTTATTATAAATAAGAATTTAATTTCATTACATTTAATATATAAAAGTGTCAAATATTGGTTTCAAAAAGGTTTTTCCATTAAAAGGCGGTAAAATTGCATTTAAAAAAAAATACATCTTTTATCTGAAAAAATGAAATTGTTCTTATATTATGTCTAATAAACACATAATATGGATGGTAAAATTATATATATTATATAAGATTCAAAATGAATTTAATAATATTCATAAACACTCTTTGAACGTCTAGTTTGGTATGTTGTGGTGCGCTTGAACTCGGTGTTGTGTGTAGCATAAGCTGTTAAATTACTTTAATGAGATAACATACTATGAAATCATGTGGTGTTACACATATATTTATTTAAAAAATTTAAAACATTATTTAAATATAACTTATATTAATTGTATTTTTGTTTTAATATCATTTAAAATATATAATTTTGAAATATAATTCACCATTCAGGGAGACGTTAGGTCGTACATACGCATGAACGTTGTTTCCAATTTATTTTCGCATTGAATGAAAGAATGAAAATGAAATATATGTATATATTGATAAAATATCATTAAATTTTAATTATTATTTCATATATATCATATAATTTCACTAAACACATCCTTAATAAACTGCATGTATTTTGTGAACTAATCACATCACTTTGAGGGGCGGAATACAACACTTACCCAAACAAAATTATCATATTTACCCAAGATGAAAAGCCTAATGGTGTTTTCTAAATAAAAATAAAATAAGAATAAATACATTATAAATATCATATATATCATATATTTATATATTTTCCATAATAATTTCCACCATTAGAGGTGGTAATGGAAAAATGATCAATCATCTTCTCATGAGGTTGTAGTTTGGCATACAGAAAACAATATGTTTGTTACCCATTAGATGGATGTGTGTTTAATTTCAGGTTGAACCCATATCATAAAAAATACCAATATATTTAGTATAGTGGTTTTTTTAGAAAATCATGGAAGAAGAATATTCTAGGGAGTGGATAATGGAAAATACAAGAATGGAGCATAAGGAGGGATGTTACATCTTATTTGTGTAACTCCTTTTGGTTAACACCAAATGGATAATTTAAATTGATTTATTACCAAAGGTAGGATTTAAAGATGAAGGTAGGGATATTAGGAAGTTTATTTAGAAGATATTTTTTGAACCTAAGAGGCTTCACTAGTGTGATGAAGAGGGAGAGATGGAGGACTTTTATAGGGATGGGACACATTACATTTTTGAAAACAAGTTAGGTGTAACCATTTTTTACATATAAAATACATTCCAAACACAAAAAAACTCAATAATAGATTTTATATTTGAGAAATAGGGACATAAATGTGGTTTTTACTAGTTTATAGGTTATTTAGGACCTTATGTTTAAGGCCCGGTCCCTTGTTGAGGTTAATATTTCTGTAATCAATGTAATTAATTTTAATTAGTTTTACTAATATTTATGATCAAAAAATAATTTTATCTTATTATAAATTAAAAATTATAATTATTAAAAATATTTAATCAATTTTTCCAAATTAAAATCAAAGAAGTGGCTGAAATTAATTTAAATTTAATATCACATATGGGACGATAAAGCTTGTCTTTAAAGTAAAAACCTCCAAAAGTTTTCTATGCTTTTATAGTCAATTTCCATGTGAAATTGGTTCCAATGAAATAAATTTAATTAATTGGTAAAAATTTGATCTTATTAAACTCTTAAATTGACACAATATTTAATTTATACTTATAAATAAATTTTATGAAAATGTAGTTTTTATTAAAATTTAGTATTTTCGTTATTCATTAAAAAACGAAACATCAAAAAAACACAAACAATTTAACCTAACAAAGGTTTTATGTTTACAATTAAAATATGATGTTTATTATTAAATTTCTAATCCATAAAATTTCCAAAAATTGGATTAAAAATTTGGTCTCCATTAAAATGTGGTAAAAATGACTTAATAAAAACATAGCATTTTAGGAATAAAACTGGGGGTTTTTTATATCTTAAGGATTTCAAATATAATGTATGAATATAAAAAATATTTTATTTTAAATATAATATATATATATATCACATTAATATCACTAACTAATTTTAACTAATTTAATCTATTATGGTAAAAAAACATTGTGGTCATAAAGATAATACTATTTTAATTTATATTTAATTGGGATTCATATTTATTTCTAATTTATTTCTAACCAATCAATTAATTTCATATTTTTTTAAATCATTGATATTCATAATATATTTATACCTTCTCAAAGATACTAATTTAACATTTTGGTAATGTTAAAAAATATTTTAATAGTATATCATTTTTTTGTTCTATATTTCAGGTTATACAAGCCATTGAGGAAAGTCATTGTTGCATATAACACAAGCTAACCTAGGTGTTCCATGTAGACAAAGAAAAAATTTATGTTTTGTGTAATGCATGATTAACATGGGGTTTCATATAACGCAAGGAAAATATAGTGATTTAGTATAAACTAAACTATTTTTATTGTTGCGTGAAATGAAAAATTTCAAAAAGATTAAAGAAGTCAAAAATATATATATCACAAAATCATCATGTGTTTCATATACCCTCATAATCACATCAGACTATTTTTATAATAGATAAATAATAAACCAATCAATAGTCGATACAATATACATAAAATACAATGTAATGGAAGATAAATATAACTAATAAACTGGATAATGCCAAATATACTTTTATGTATGCTTTTCCAAGTGATACAATAGGGTAAAATGAAGAAAAGAATTAGTATGAAACACAAAATTATTTGACACATTAATAAAAAGAATAAATTCATAAAGGATATCCCCACAAGCATACTGGGTTCCCGCTCAGTCTTGGGATTCTAACACCCATGTACAATGAAAAACACCAGAAATAATATATAGACCTACAATGATAAGTTATGATTGGGTATCTTGGTGTAATGTTAGCCTAAACAAGGCATGATATACACTCCGTTGGCCTCCACCAATTTTTTTCCAGCCTAATCTATTATAGGATTATAAATTACTATAGCTTTCAAGTATTAAAGGTAATGAAATAACTAAACTGAAGAAAACAAGTTGACTTATGTTCCTTAGAGACACATGGCTGAATATACCTTCTTCCCCCCAAGAGGAAATGTCTCTGAACGAGGATCCAACTATGTTGATATGATATGGGTGTAATGATAAAAAGTCATTATAAAACATTTTTCATGAGATGGACAAACTCAAGCACGTGATTTGGATTGGAGGTACTATCCTTAGATAACATCTATGCATCATTAGTTTTGTATAAAAAATTCATCTTGGGAATTTTAAAAGAGGCACCCTGATCCAATCCATGCTGATTTGAAAAGGAATCCCATGTATTTCTCCACAGTCACTATAAATATACAACACTATAAGAGACAATATATAGCCATCCGTAAATGGAATCACAAGTACAACTCCTAATATGGTGGGGAGAGAAGAACCTTCAAATCTGTCCATGGTATCTCACATGGGGGAAAATGTATCGCTCATGTTATGGTGTAGTCATCCTTACATTATTCCAATCCTTGGGGCCTCCCCTAGGTAACTGATATCACTCATAATGAGGTAGGGAATCCACATAGTGATCCCTTCTAACTCATTCCATGTATCACCCTTGGTGTATTTTCAAATAGGATAACCTATGAGATCATATTTAGAGTTAGGAAAAAGGAAACACATGTTTTCCTCAAGAAATAATACATTTTCATCTTCCTATGATGCAATATAGAGAATTCTGTATAGGGGAACCGAAGTATTTCTCATTGCGTTCATGATTTAGTTAGTCATTCATATTTAACTAACGGGGATTCATTTTTCATAAAAAGGATATAATGATATAAAATATATCTAAAATTGGGTAATTCTCATAAAAAATTAATTTTATTTGGTACATACTTCTCTCAACAATTATAGAATACAAATAACCAAATAAAATTAATAAGGAAGACTGTACTTCCCATTGAAGATAACACCATACATTCAATTTTATAAGATAGGCCACGATAACATGCATGTAATACAGAATCATTACCCAAATTTCATAATACATGGTCCATGGACACTTATGATATGGATTATACATTAAGGTATAACATGTAACACCCCGATCTTCCACGGTACACTTCTCTTTGAATAATACATTAGCGTGTGTTATACGCAACTTCGAGTTCCAATACACACCACAAACAATCAAACTAGCTGTTACGAATAGTAATACATACTTTTTAAAATTTTATAAATTTTATCTCTCAAAATGGACTTCATTTTTGGATTCGGAATATTGAATTTAGCCTAGGGTGAAATTTTGGTACTTTTCGGATAAATTTTATATTTTGATGAATAGTGCAAATTACTAAATTTTAATTAAAAACAACTTTTTTAATCAAAATAATTAATAGTGATAAATTATTAATTTGAGTGGTTTTAATGTATATTTAGAATAAAGTTTTACCATTTAATAAAATTTCCGTCATTGGACATAATTTCACAATTAAACCGGACATAAAGAAGTATCAATCTTTTGATAGTTATTATATCTTAAAAACACGCTTATTGTTTTGACAGCGGGAATTAATTTTAAATTAATTTATCCCACTTCTATGTTGTGAATTTGGAAAAATCGATTCCATATTTAGAATCAGGATGTCCAAATTCTGTAAATAGGTAACTTTTATTTTTAGTCATTTTGAATAATAACTTCGATAAATATTTTATTTACCATGGTTAAAGGGTAAATCCGGTAAATAAGGGTTAAAAAATAATATTATAATAATAATAAATTACCCTAAAACGATTCATAACCTTATTGGTGGATACATTTCTGACCATGGGCATCTTTGGGTCGATTTTGGGACCCCATGGAGCCACTTGTAGGTGATAGGGACACTTTATATTAATTAAGTTAAAGTAAATACAAAAATGACATAAGCTTATATCATTTAGGAAAACAATATTTACATTGGTTTATATATGTTATATTTTAAATTATAAATATTCATTATAAATCTAAAAATATTTCCAACATAATTATATTTTTTATATAATTTTTAGACATTGAAAAAGTAAAAATATATATGACACAATAATGATGCAGTATTTTCCTTATTAATGAAAGAATCAAATAATTAGTATTATAAATGTTAAAATAAATATAATTTCAATGTTTTGATGAGATAAACGAATTTTACTGGTTAATATGACATTTTAAGATTTATTAAATGAATTTGGTTCGAATTAATCAATTTTTTAAGACTTTAAAAAAAATTAATTATTGAGTAGTGTCAAAATTGGCATAAATGTGTTTTTAAAACAAATATTATATTATTACTTTATATTATATTCCTAAAAATTTAAGGTTCGGACAAAGGACTTATATAATTATTGGTGTATCATTATTGGACCACTTGGGGGGTAACTTGGATGTATATAGTAAGTTTATTAACTATATATTATAAAATTACAAAGTGACATTGTAAGTGTTAAACTAATTAACCCAGAGTTAAAACTAAAATATAAGGTTAATATAATGAACCAAACCTGTCTAAAATCTATTGGTTGAAAGGATTTAGACCCATACCCACCTTATACTTTGAATAATCCACATTGGATCCATTAGAAACCGAATATGAATTTATTATAAATTAATAATTTATGTTTTTCCTAAAGAGCCCCTCCCCCCCTATAAAAGGACACAATTTCTAACCAATTATCCACACCTTCGAAGCCTTTTGGTTCGGCCGACCATAGCCCAAACACTCTCTCAACTTCCCTCACCTCAACCTAGAAGCCTTATTTTGATCAGAAAGCCAACTTAAGGAGCCCTTTTGATCAAATCAAATGGAAGAACCCGAAGAAGAGGTAACATCTTCACCACCCTCTTTAAAAGTTCCTTTCTTCTTCAACTTCTTCATTCCTTGTTATTTACATTCTAAAATAATAACTCCAGTATCTTCTATATACATTGATTTTATTATAATTATGGAAGAAACAAATTCATTATTATATCCATCCCTTGAATGACATGTCACCATACGTGCGTACGTACGGCCTATCGTCTCCACGTTGTGGTGTAATTGTTATTCAATATATTATTATTTAGATGGGTTTAATAATGAAGTATACTTCATGTAAATAATAAATATAACATGATAATGATTCTTTCTATATGATATACCATCCAATTATATATTATTTTAATATCAAAATAATGATATTGTCGCTTGTGCGTACGTACGGACTACCGTCTCCACAAACGCGATGAGATTCATTTCCCATCGTATCCATGTAATTATAACTCCCATTCGATGATTAAAAATAATTTTTAAGTACTTTATATCATTCTGGATATGAATAAGATACAACCTATCCATAATTAACATGACTTATTTCACAAAACATATAAAAGAAAATGAGTAAGTTAACACCCAAAACGATGATAATACTAAGATTTTATTAACAATGCAATGTTAAAAGATCATATATGATATCATATTATTATATATGATTATTGTATAATTTAATAACAATTATTTCAACAATATAGCAGAGGTTAACCTACCTTCATCCATGGAAAAGTACAAGGTAAGAGTTTATTTCACAATCTCTTCATTATCTGAGGTTCTTTATACGTAATTATTTATTGGGACCTCTTTATCATCCACATCCATGTATCTTAAAAATGTATTTAAAAACATTCTTACTATTTTACAGAATATGGGTTAAAGTCATTTATACCCTTGTTTGAATTTTTATTATATGTTTATAAAGGAATATTTCTTTCGTTTTCCAAACAAGGTCCTTTTTAACCTTTTCGACAAAATTAAGGTAAGAATGTATTTTTTTTAACTTATACGGCGGGTGCGGCTATTTTCTACCATTATAAACTCGTCTAAGCTTACCTTACAATCTTATAATAATATTTTCAAAGTAAATGTTTTATTTTATAATTATGTGACTCTTAAAATATTTCAAAATAGAAAGATATATTTCTCTAAAAATGGTTTTGATTTCATCTATGTCAACATACATTGATGGATTTTAAGTTTATTTGAAGTTGATTTATTATGATACAAAACATCCATATTGTATTGAAGGTTTTGTGATATGTTTGACTGTGGATGTGCTATTTTTATACCATTAATGATTTATGGTTAAAGTATTGACATTTCGTATGCTAGTTTTTATACAAATGTTTATGATATCTTTAAACCTTTTCATATGAGGAATGTATTGGACTTAGTAAGTGACGGGTGGAGCCCGCTATAGCTCCTTGATGCATCGGTGGGTCTCATGAGACAACAATATGTGGAATTGGATGAGGCCCTTTCCCAATTTGATTTATGGTTTTGGCCGAGGCCTTAATCATTTTGGACGTCTTGGCCGTGTACTTGAAAAATGTTTCAGAATGTCCAGCATTATACATTCCCTCATTATGGAAATAATATTGATGGTTCATGTGGTCATTAGACTAGTAGAATACCCATTATTATGTTTTATTATGGAATTATTTACTCATCTCATATTCTTTCCATAAAAGTATTCAGGTTTATTATTGGTAAGGGCGTGTGGTTTCAATTATTTACCATGCTTAATATTTATGTCATTTCCACTGTATTACTTACCCTTACTGAGTGTTTGACCTCACCCCTTTCAATATTTTATTTTTTTCCCAGGATATGAAGAATTTAGTTATGAGTGACCTGAGGGCAAAATATAGGAGGCTTGGATGCTTCTAATGAAATATATTATTGTTGTATTTCTCTTCAAGATGTAAAGTGGATCATATGTATGAATCTTGTTTCCAATAATACTAAACTCATCGGACATTCAAGACATTATTTCCTTGTAATCATTCCAATGTTATGTAATAATGCACCGACTCTGGGTAATAAGGGTTGGGGCGTTACAGTTGGTATCATAGGAAGTTTAGTACAAACCTTGGAAGCTATATTTAGATAAACTCTAATTAGAGCACATATCCCTAAGATAGACTTTGAGGATTAAAATAGACGAACTTCCTAGAATTTTCGTATTATAGATATTTTTTGAGTTTTCCATGAAATACATCCCTGTCTAGATACAAGAAGGTAGAAGAGGCTATGGCACGGATGTACCTAGGGGTAAAAACCGAAAACACTGCTTTGAGCTAGACTCGAATGGGAACTAGTGCACGACAATGGGCCTTGCTGCAGTCTTGGTTACGACACCCCCGGGGGATATTCTTAGGATTATTCTCATTTTATTTACAAACCATTATGAATGGTTTATGAGTATATACTTTCTCAAAGAAAACATATTTATGATTATGTATTATATCCATAAATTGTTGAACTTATGTTAAGTATTTTAGAAGTTTGGAATTATATATTTCAATTCATAAACTAATCTATTTTATGCCATTATTTAGAAATGGCACCTAGTGGAAGGGATGAAAATCATATCAATGCATGCACTCCATGTAGGTATTTCCCTCCTGCTCAAGAAAATTATAGTGTAGCTAGTGATGCAACTGGTGTTGAATAGCTAATCACCATACTGGGACAACTCACTCAGGTTATGAATAATAACCTTACCCGTATGGAGCACCCTGATCCACAGCATGGAGGATCAATGTTAGATCGCTTCATGAGGAAAAAACCACCAACATTCAATGGAAGTACAAATCCCATAGTAGCTGAGAAATGGAAAAATTCCATAGAGAAAATATTTCATGCTTTGGGGAGTAGTGAAATGGAAAAAGTTGTCATGTCTGTTTATCGCCTCACTGGAGATGCTGATTAACAGTGGTCATTGATACAAAATATGAACGAATATGATAAAGTATCAGATATGGAATGGAGGGAGTTCAAAGATATGTTCTTAGAAAAATACTTTCCTCGAGACCATTGAGCAGATATGGAACGGAAATTTTTGAGTCTGAGGAAGAAAGAGGATGAGAATGTCGCAAAGTATGAGGCTAACATTACAAGCTTAGAGAGACATGCTGCTGATTATATACGTAACCAAAGGAGTAAGATTGATCATTCCTTTGATGGGTTAAAACCATTTCTATGTTAATCATTAGTCTCGCAAACCTTCTCATCATACGAAGATATTGTCTCCTGTGCAATCAAGACAGGAAAAGAATTCTCTAAGTCTTATGACTTTAAATCAAAGAAAGAGAAGAATAGATCTGCTAAACACTCTGGGAAAGGAAATAAAGAAACATGGAAGATGTGTAGAATTTAATTTCCACCCTGTGATAATTATGGAAGGAAGCACCCCGGTTCATGTCTATAATGAATAGGAGTATGCTACAAATGTGGAAAGAAAGGCCATCTAGATGTTGATTGTAAAGGAAAGAAAGATGCTACCGATGTTCAATGCTACAATTTCAGGGAGATGAGACATTATGCAAATGAATTTCCTAAGAGTCAGGGGAACTTACCATAGAAAAGGACAAGGGATCAAGGAAAAGCTTATGATATCACTACTACTGAGGTAGAAGCTCCGAAAGACGTGGTGGAAGGTAATTTAATGGTTTCCTCAAGTTTAGAAAATGCATTATTTGATTCTGGATCATCACATTGTTTCATATCATCCCAGTTTGATAAGAAAATTAGATATTTTCAATTTTATTAAACAATGGTGTTGTCAGTCAAAAACCCTAAGGAAAGTATCATTGCTACAAAGGTTTGTCAATCAGTCCCCATTAAGGCACATAAATGTTCTTTATCTGTTGATCTCATCGTTAAACCTATGATTGAATTTGATATAATCCTCGGTATGGATTGGATTTCAGACCATGATGTGAAGATTTATTGTAAAAATAAGGAGGTTACGATTCTTGATGATGACGATAAGGAACTCTTTATCTTTAGAGAAGAATCATCCCATCCAATTCTTATTTAGATTCACCCCCAGTAGCTCAACTAAATTCAATTATTGTGGAGGAAGAGAATGAAATGACTGAGGTAGAGGTAAGGAATGTTCCAATAGAGGATGTACCTATTGTGAAAGAATATATAGATGTGTTTCTAGAATATTTACCTGGACATCCTCCAGAATGAGATGTTGAGTTTACCATTGATTTAATTCATGGATCAAGGCCTATATTGAAGACCCCTTATAGAATGGCCACCGTGGAATTAGTTTAACTAAAGAAAAAACTAGAGGAATTGAGTGATAAGGGATTTATTCTCCCTAGTGTTTCTCCATGGGGATCCCCTGTCCTTTTTTGTTATGAAGAAAGATGGATCTATGAGGTTGTACATTGAGTATAAGGAGATCAATTCTATAACAATAAAGAACAAGTATCCCCTACCTCGCATTGATGATTTATTTGAACAACTGCATGGAACTCAATAATTTTCAAAGATTGACCTTCGATCTGGATACCATCAGTTGTGTGTGAAGAAGGAAGACATTCCTAAGACATCATTTTGAACAAGGTGTGTGCATTACGAGTTTACAGTAATGCATTTTGGATTGACTAATACACCCTCTGTATTTATGGATCTAATGAATATATTTTTCATGGAATATCTCAATGATTTTGTGGTGGTATTTATTGATGATATCTTGGTATACTCCAAAATCTACGAAGATCATGAAAATCACTTGCGCATTATCCTAAAGCCTCTTAGAAGACATGAGTTGTATGGGATGTTTATCAAGTGTAATTATGGCTTCATGAGATTTCTTTTCTTGGCCATATTGTCTCTAAGGATGGAATCTCTGTTGATACTTCTAAGACCAAGGCAATCTATGAATGGCCAGTACCGACGAGTATAACTAAGGTACACAGTTTTATTGGTTTGGAAGGTTATTATCGACATTTCGTCAAGAATTTTTCTCGGTTGGCTAACCCATTAACAAAGATCACACATAAAGGGGTTAAATTTTTTTGGACAAAAGAGTGTGAAGAATGTTTTTAATAACTGAAGAGAAGATTTGTCAATTCTCCTATATTGACTCTAACATCGGGGAATGACGGGTTCGTCATTTATAGTGATGCATCGAAGAAAGGACTTGGTTCTGTCCTTATGCGGAATGATAGGGTTATTGCCTATGCATCACGATAGCTAAAAATTCATGAGAAAAACTGTCCTACTCATGATCTTGAGTTAGCTGCTATAATATTTTCTTTGAAGATATTGATACATTATCACTATGGTGAAAAATGTGAGATTTATACTGATCACAAGAGATTGAAGTATATTTTCTCACAGAAAGAACTCAACATGAGACAAAAGAGATGGCTTAAACTACTCAAGGATTATGATTGCACGATACACTACCACCCGGGGAAGGAAAATAAGGTGGTAGATGCTTTGAGTAGAAAAGATCAAGGAGTTTTGAACATGATGAGAGTGTAAAGGGATCCTATTTTCATGGATCTATTAAAGATGGATATGTGAATCACCATGGAAGGTAAAACATCAAAACGTTTTCAAATTGTTGCCAAACCATCTTTACTAGAAAGGATAAAGAGTTCTTAGGTTGATGATGAAGAGTTTAAAAATAAGATTAATGATGTGAATTATGGGAGATTTAGTGAATTTGTGTATGAAGATGGAATTTTGAAATTTGGGAGGAGGATTTGTGTTCCCAATATACCTGATTTAAAAAGGGAATTGTTAGATTATTCTCATAGTTCCAATTTCTCTATACACCTTGGGAGCACCAAAATGTATAGAGATTTGAAGGAACATTTTTGGTGGGACAACATGAAGAGGGAGATTGCTAATTTTGTGTCAAGATGTATGGTTTGTCAACAACTGAAAGCTGGAAGGCAACAGCCTGGAAGAGTCATGCAACCTCTTCCCATACCTGAGTTGAAATGGGATAATATCACGATGGACTTTGTCATGGGACTACCAAAGAGTCCTAGAAGGAACAATTCAATATGGGTCATTGTTGATCGTCTTACCAATTCATCACATTTTCTTGCTATAAGAGATGATCTACAACTTGAATGTCCAGCAGGACTATATATTAATGAAGTTGTGATACTTCATGGAGTACCCCTATCGATTGTTTCTGATTGTGATCCCCGTTTTACTTCATGATTCTGGAAGAGTCTTCAGATGGCCTTGGAAACTGAACTTCGTTTGAGCACTGCCTACCACCCTAAAATAGATGGACAATCAAAACAAACTATTCAAACCTTAGAAGACATGTTGATATCATGCTCACTTGACTTTCAGGGTATGTGGGATCAATATTTACCTTTGGTAGAATTTTCCTATAACACTAGCTTCCATTCAAGTATTCAGATGGCACCATATGAAGCGTTATACAGAATGAGTTGTCGCACACCAACTTGTTGGGATGATGTTGGTGAAATACAACTCGTAGGCCCAAAACTGGTGGAGGAAACGATGGAAAAGGTGAAGGTAATCCAAAACCACAATAAAGCAGCTCAGAGTAGGCAGAATAGCTATGTCGATAAAAGAAGGAAGGATTTGGAATTTTAGGTGGGAGATCATGTTTTCTTGAAGGTATCTCCATGGAAGGGAGTTATATGTATTTGTAATAAGGGTAAATTGAGTCCCAGGTACATCAGACCTTTTTGAAATTCTAGAACGAATTGGGGTTGTAGCTTACCGTTTGGCGATGACGCCAAGTCTCTCCAAAGTCCATGATGTGTTCCACGTATCACTGTTGAGGAAATACATGCCTGACCCAACGAATGTGATCACCTATGAGGAATTAGAAGGGGAACCCGATCTGTCTTATTGCGAAGAGCCCATCAGGATTCCTGATACGAGAGAACAAGTACTAAGAAACTGGACAACTCGTCTGGTAAAAGTTTTATGGAGAAACCACAAGATGGAAGCGGCAATGTGGGAACCTGAGGAACTTGTGATGAAGAACAACCAGAGTCTTTTTATGCAGTAATATTTTAGAAATTTCGAGGATGAAATTATTTGAAGGAGGGGAGAATGTAACACCCCAAGCTTCCACAATATTCTTCTCTTTGAATAAAACAATAGCATGTGTTATACGCAACTTCGAGTTCTAACACACACCAGAACAAATCAAACTAGACGTTATGAAAAGTAATACCTAATTTTTGAAATTTTATAAATCCTATCTCTTAAAATGGACTTAATTATTGTATTTGGAATATCGAATTTATCCTATGGTGAAATTTTGGTACTTTTCGGATCACTTATTTATTTTGATGAATAGTGAAAATTACTAAATTTTAATTAAAAACATCTTTTTTAATTAAAATAATTAGTAGTGTTAAATTATGAATTTGAGTGGTTTTAAAGTATATTTAGAATATATTTTTACCATTTAATACAATTTTGGTCATTGAACATAATTTCACAATTAAATCGGACATAAACAAATATCAATCTTTTGATAGTTATTATATCTTAAAAACACGCTTTTTGTTTTGACAGCAGGAATTAATATTAAATTTATTTCTGCCACTTCTGTGTTTTGAATTTGAAAAATTGGATTCCATATTTCGAATCAGGATGTCCAAATTTTTTAAATAGTTAGATTTTATTTTTAGACATTTTGAATAATTACTTCGGTAAATATTTTAATTACCATGGTTAAAGGGTAAATCCTGTAAATAAGGGTTAAAAAATAATATTATAATAATAATAAAATACCCTAAAACATTTCCTAACCTTATTGGTGGATACATTTCCGACCATGGGAATCTTTGAGTCGATTTTGTGACCCCATGGAGCCTCTTGTAGGTGATAGGGGCACTATATATTAATTAAGTTAAAGTAAATACAAAAATGACATAAGATTATATCTTTTAGCAAAACATTTTTTACATAGGGTTATATATGTTATATTCTCGATTATAAATATTCATTAGAAATCTAAAATGATTTCCTACCTAATGATATTTTACATATAATATTTAGACATTGAAAAATTAATAATATATATGACACAATAATGATGCGTTATTTTCCTTCTTAATGAAAGAATAAAATAATTAGTATTATAAATTTTAAAATAAATATAATTTGAAAGATATTATGACATAGACGAATTTTATTTGTTAATATGACATGTTAGGATTTCTTAAATGAATTTATTTCGAATTAAAAAAGTTGTTAATACTTTAAAAAAATCAATTATTGAGTAGTGTCAAAATTGACATAAATGAGTTTTTAAAACAAATATTATATTATTAATTTATATTATATTCCTAAAAATATAAGGTTTGGAAAAAGGACTTATATCATTATTTATGTATCATTAATGGACCACTTGGGGGGTCTATTGGATGTATATAGTATGTTTATTAACTATATATTATAAAAATAAAAGTGACATGGTAAGTGTTAAACTAATTAACCAAGAGTTAAAACTAAAAGATAAGGTTAATATAATGACCCAAACTAGTCTAAAATCTATTGGATGAATAGATTTAGTCTCATAGCCTCCTTATACTTTGAATAATACTATTTGGAGATATTAGATACCGAATATGAATTTATTATAAATTAATACTTTATGTTTTTCCTAAAGAGCCCCTCCTCCCCCTTTTAAAAGGACACAACTTCTATCCAATTTTTCACACCTTCAAAGTCTTTTGGTTCTGCCAAACCCTACCCAAGTTCTCTCTAAACTTCCCTCTCTTAAACCTAGAGGCCTTAGTTTGATCCAAAATCAATCATAAGGAGCCTTTTTGATCAAATAAAAATGAAGAACCCGAAGAAGAGGTAACGTCTTCACCACCCTCTTTGAAAGTTCCTTTCTTCTTCAACTAATTTTTTCCATGTTATTTCCATTTTAAAATAATAACTCCAGTATCTTCTATATAATGTGATGTTATTATAATTATTTAACTAACAAATTCAATATTCTATCCATCCCTTGAATGACATGTCACCATTCATGCGTACGTACGGCCTACCGTCTCCACGTTGGGGTGTAATTGTTATTCAATATATTATTATTTAGATGGGTATCATAATGATGTATAATTCATGTAAATAAAAAATATAAAATTATAATGATTATTTATATATGATATACCATCCAATTATATATTATTTTAATATCAAAAGAATGATATTGTCACTCGTGCGTACATACGGACTACTGTCTCCACGAACACGATGAGATTCATTCCCCATCGTATCCATGAAATTATAATTCTCATTTTATGATTAAAAATAATGTTTAAGTACTTGATATCATTATGGATATGAATAAGAGACAACCTATCCATAATAAAAATGTCTTATGTCACAAAATATATAAAATAAAATGAGTAAGTTAACACCCAAAACGACGACAATACTAAGATTTTATTAACAAAGAAATGTTAAAAGATCATATCTGATATCATATTAATATATATGATTATTGTATAATTTAATAACAATTATTTCACCATTATACAGGAGGTTAACCTACCGTCAACCAAGGAAAATTACGATGTAATGGTTTATTTCACAATCTCTTCATTATCCAAGGTTGTTTATATGTAATTATTTACTGGGACCTCTTTATCATCCACATCTATGTATCTTAAAAATGTAGTTCAAAACATTCATACTATCTTATAGAATATGGGTTAAAGTCATTTATACCCTTGTTTAACTTTTTATAAGAAATTTATAAAGGAATCATTCTGTCGTTTTCCAAACAATGTCCTTTTATAGCTTTTCGACAAAATTAAGGTAAGAATTTCTTTTTTTAACTAATACGGCGGGTGCAACTATTTTCTACCCATATAAACTCATTGAAGCTTCCCTTACAATATTATAAAAATATTTTCAAAGTAAATGTTTTATTTATAATTATGTGACTCTTAAATGATTTCGAAATAGAAAGAGATATTTCTCTAAAAATGGTTTTGATTTCATCTATGTCAACATCCTTTGATGGATTTTATGTTTATTTGAAGTTGATTTATTATGATACCAAAAATCCATATTGTATTGAAGGTTTTTTTATATGTTTTACTGTGGATGTTCTATTTTTATACCATTCATGATTTATGGTTAAAGTATTGACATTTTGTATGCTAGTTTTAATACGAATGTTTATGATATGTTTAAACCTTTTCATATGAGGAATGTATTGGACTTAGTAAGTGACGGGTGGCACCCGCTATAGCTCCTCGATACATTGGTATGTATCATGAGACAACTATATGTGCAATTGACCGAGGCCCTTTCCCAATTTGATTTATGGTTTTGGCCGAGACCTTAATAATTTTAGACGTCTTGGCCAAGGCCTTGACAAAATGTTTCAGAATGTCCGGAATTACACATTCCCTCATTATGGAAATAATATTGATGGTTCATGTGGTAATTCGACTAGTTGAATACCCATGATTATGTTTTATTATGGAATTATTTACTTATCTCATATTCTTTCCATAAAAGTATTCATGTTTATTATTGGTAAGGGCATGTGGTTTCAATTATTTACCATGCTTAATATTTATGTCATTTTCCATTGTATTACTTACCCTTACTGAGCGTTTGAGATCACCCCTTTCAATGTTTGATTTTTTTTCCCAGGACTTGAAGAAGTTAATAATGAGGGACCTATAGGCATAATCTAGGAGGCTTGGATGCTTGTAATGAAATATATTATTGTTGTATTTCTCTTCAAGCTGTAAATTGGATCATATGTATGAATCTTGTTTCCAATAATTTTAAACTGATCGGATTTTCAAGACATGATTTCCTTGTACTCATGCCAATGTAATGTAATAACACACCGACTCGGGGTAACTAGGGTCGGGGCGTTACATAACATATTGGGGTGTCACATCCTACCACATTCCAATTAATCATTTCATTATATTTTATGATACATCATACCTGAACGAGGAATTTTTTTAGAAAACTATTGGTTAATTAAATACATTCAAGTAACAAAAATATAAGGGTTTTAAGAAAATCATGGTCTATATCCATAAAAAAGAATCCAATTAAATATACAGGGGATACCAATTTAAGGGCATTAGTTTCTATAATTTATGTTTCACACTTAAGCGGTATCATATGCAAATACATATGCATATCAGAACAATGAAATTTATAAATGGTGAGACTTTATAGGAAAATGATATATGTAACCTACATCTTGTTTAATATGGTCCACGTTTCTAATACCAATGCATTAATAGAATCAGTTCAATAAAAAGGGAACATACATATAAACACCCATAAAATCGTGTATATTAGGTCTCACCATGATAAAATTTAAGATGGAATGTGAAAAAAATGAAAATGTGGAAGTGGTGTAATTTAATTATAGAGAGATATTAAATGCACCTGATAGTTCATGAAAAAGTCACCAAATAGAGGAGATCTTCCCATGGATGGACATGAGGATGTGGGAACTGTCAGTCGGATGCTGCATGAGGTGTAAGAGTTGTAGAGAAGGGGAGAAAGGAAAAAATAAAATAGTGGTAAAATGGTTATTCTAACCCCTTTAAATGATTCACATGGTTTGGGTGCATGGTTGGAAAAACCATGTGACATACATGCATAAGGAACTTCCTAAGATAGAGGGTCACATGGTTTGTGCACACTATTTGGGAAACCATGCCTAAACTATGCATTTAGACTCTGTCATGCAGCATAAAGAAACTAAAAAGTTGTGCATATCCTTCCACACTGATAGTCAAACAGTGTGATACCTCCAGATCCACTCGATATGAGGTCTCGGGGCAGGATGCTCCTAAAACTTATTAGAACTCCTAATATACCTCTCACAAAATAAAAAATACTAAAAACCACACATTTATTTATTCTAATTCTTGGATTTAAATTTATAGCTCATTTGAAAAACGGTTAGCCCAACAAACGGTAAAATTGGAATTCATTTTCAAATTTCACATGATACAAAATGAGGGACATTAAAACTTCCCCACATTTGAACTTCTCATCCCCAATAAAACCTCAAGTAAATGATGAAAATAACAACCAACCTACATAGATCAGAAACTTCCATAAAAATAAGAATTTTTTTCATCAAATTCCCAAAAAAACATCAGAAATCACCTTATAAATATCATATATAAGGCATAGAAACTATATCCAATACTCTGAAATGAAATATCAAGACATAGCATACCTGAGCCCTCCTAAACTAAGATGTTATTTCCCCATTGTCTTTTTCATTATCAATCCCATGGTACCTACCACCAAGTAGTTGGAAAACTAAAATATCGAAAATGGATCATGGTATCTACACCATCAAAATATCTACTTAGGCATTCTCTTAGGATCCAAATGACTCTCATGACATGATCCATTGTGTGATTGTATGGTCAAATCCAAATTGGCTTCAATAGGATAATAGAGAAATCGTTTCATATAATTATCATTCGAGTAACACCACACTCACCTAATCCTAATGATGTTCCATAATAGTACCTCATAGATCGTATTCCTTAGGTAATAAGAAAGCATGTTAAGACATTTTCAGATGACTATTCTAAAAAATGGTCATCTTATATTTCTAGAGTACCAAAACCAAAATACAACACCTTCTACTTAATTAATTATTTTTTTACTTTGAGAACATCCAACACAGATTGTAATCAACATGTGGTGACATTTCAATCCAAAACATTTAGTTATGATTTCATGCCTTTCAAGAGACTTGGGTGTATACCCTAATTAGTACACATAGATCTCCAACCCCAAAAATCCTCATATGTTCCCATATAAAACCCCCCCAACTAACCTTGAAATCATGAAATGGAGTTGAATGAGATCATTTGAGTTACCTCATACTCTTAATGATTATAAGTGAGACATGGGTACAGATCCAAATATCCATGTATGAAAACAATGTATGTGCCCAATGGAAGTCAAGTTAAAGGATCTAATATTTCCCTTGAGTCTGTTTAATGCATTCCTATATGGGAACATATGTTTCACTTAGGAAAAAATAAACTTTTAAAAATCACTCTACTAAATGAAAAATCCCATGGAGTATATTTTCTAAAAATAATCCACTATTAAATTATAGCTTAGTGTATAAATAATGTCTCTCAGTATACCTAGGATGATGTAAAGATAGGGGAAATGATTTTTACTATGAAAGGAATACACAAAAAGGATAAAATAAATTCTACAGATACCTGATACAATTATTCCATTACCAAGATGATGTTCTGGGTGAGGTTTTGATCAAACCAAAATCAACTATCGTGAGAAAGAACAGGAGGACCATCTATGTATAACCCATTTTGAAATAGGTCAACTGTATCTAATAGAACATTATCATTAGTAAACCGACAATCCATTAATTCTCAAGGAATCATGTAATCAAAATGGCACAACCACTGAAGTTCATCTCTTAATTAGAAGTGTTTTCAAGGGTTTCAACTTTTCCAACCACATCATTATCATGATGCCTCACATTCACTAATATGTTTCCAAATCCCAACAGATAGAAGCCATTAAATATCAACACTGAACATTTTCAAGTGTTCCTTATTAGTACTGTTCATTATACTAGGAGGGACACATATAATCTGAATTTACATGACACTCTACACCTTAGGAGTGTCCTAATCATCATTTATTGAAAACATAAATTTATTATATGACATGATCCATCAACCAATGCCGAACAATGGTTAGGGATGTAGCTAAAAAAATTTCCATGATCCATTATAATGAAAATGATAACTAAAAATTTAAATGTGAACCAAAATAGATTACTTTTATATGTACACATGACAATTTACCAAGCCATACTTATACTTGTTATAAGAATCAAGAATAAATCCAAAAAAACTGATCTTTATGTAAAAACCCATCGTTCATTTCAACATTATCTTGATCATTAGGACAAGTATGATTTCCTCTAAAGCTCAAGTCACTGCACTCCAAATGTGACATATGTTCAACGCATAATAACTCAAGACTTAAATTGTTTTCACCAAAATCATATAGTTTGCTTCACTATTTATTAACTTGATGTACACTAAATGTATCAATGAGTACTTCAATAAGATCCCAAAAGAAAAATGAATCATCCTTGATATTTTACACTAGATTATCATTCATATGAATCATGATATTTAATGTACCTTAAAAATAATTTGCCCAAGTCATGTCCTCTGATATGACCAGTAAACAGGCTGATAATGTACCATGTAGAACATTACTGAACAAGAGGACGAGGGGTCAAAAACCCCACTAGGAGGCCTACCATACTCATGAAATGTCAAACACACTGAAACAAATAATCACATGATGCTTACGATTTCTGGAAGGTTCAAACTACTAAACAAACACCCATCATGAGAAGGCTTGGTCTTAGAAACTAAGTTCCCTACAAAGTACAAATGTCACACAAAAGACAATGCATGTATGAAATCACATTAAATCGTACCATATGTTTTTAATGTTCTAAGGTAGATACTAGCGTTGGGTTATCCACACAGTGATACAAAAAGAGTAAAACCTCAAAGTTGGGGAACACCTAATGTTTCACTAGGTTTAAAGGCCTATCAATTATGTTCGAGTGATATAAGAAGGGAACTATAGTTAACATTAACATTCCCGTTTCAAATAAACTACTCAAGGACCCAATTAAAAACCCAAAAAAAATGTTCCATTCAAGAAAAATCTTTATAGTTTAATGAATTACACAAATATACATTTATTTCTAAATAATTTCATAGTTTAAATTAAACATTAAATAACACTTACAAGAATGACCATACATGGATAATTTATTTTTTTAAAACCATATAACACATATGCATGTTTTATGAAAAATACTTTCAATAATTAATTTTTAAACTTAAATCCTATCATTATTTTGAAATTTAACACATAAAAAAAAATTTAGTCATTTTACTTATCCATAAATATTCTCAATATTGGGATTAGTTAAAGAAAATTTCAAATACAATATTCATAGTTAAAAAAACATTAGGTTGTATTTTTTATTTCAATTTACTAATACCACATATAAGAAATCTAAAAAGAAGACTACATGGTACTTTATTTTTTAATGATGGGACTGGTCATGTAATATGAAACCATACTTCTATATTGGAAACCATATAGGTGGATACATACACATTAAATAACCCTACCAATACAACATAATAATACTATAATGATGTTAAATACAATGGAATATAAAAAAAATAGGCCTACACCTATACCAATCACACAAGAATAAATGATATGTACAAGGGTCCCATCAATTGATTATAGGTTCATCAAAATTCATCCTGATAGATGTTAAACATTACAATTTATGTTACCATCAGTTGGTTTATCTTATAATAAACACACTCCAATTGACCTCCTTGGGTCTAGTTGTGCATTAAAAAATATAAAAATATGGGTCATAATTCCTAAATATTAGAGTTAGAAAAAATTATAAAGGATGCCAATCAATTTAAATGTCAAAATTCAATAGATTGGATATTCTTAATACTCTCATGGTATATAAATCTCATAAAAATGGTTCAATGATATGGGTTACTTCTTACAAATTTATAAAGAACACATAAACATTATATATTTAAAATTGGATACCATTTAATCACAACTAGTCTATTTATATCCCCTGCAAAAAATGGTACTTGGATTAAACATGTCATAATTGGTTGGTTAAATATAATTCCACCATAAATCAAAGAAGGAAAAGAAAATTTATTTGGATGATGAAACTTTATATAATAAACCCTATTTCTTAATTATAATAATAAATGATATACCAAGTAATAATATAGTTAAGGATGATAAATTAGAAACTAATCCTGAAAAATAAACCCGGTATCCTACTATGTAAGAAAGGAAACTCCCAAAAAGGGTACATTGTCAATATGAAAATAATCACAAATGTATGAACAATAATTATCTAAATAATAATAATGGATAATCATGAAAAATAATTCACACCTCATATTAAAAAAATAATGATTATAATAAAATTCTTAATAATGTTTGAAAAAAGTGCATGTTACTCAAATACCTATCTTGGTGTATAACACATATGCTAATAAACAAAATAGGCACATCCATAAATCTCAAATAGCCTTACAATGTAACCTACATGGAATGGAATTTGTATGACATGTGAATTACTATGTGCCTATAGTGATGCACGTAACCCTAATTCCTTTCCACATCGAGTTGAAGGTAAAATACCCTAATTATCATAATGTAGTAATAAGAGGACACTAAACCAATCACTCTAGGTAAAATCATAATTAACTGTAAAAATGAAATACAGGAACAAAAATCCCATCCCTAGAAACTTGTAATTTCCCCCTTCATGGGTTGATCACTCCCAAACATAGAAATTTACCCAGTGCTGACACATTACAAGTCCTCTTTATACAAATACCTAAATAGCAATTCGAAGGGAAATTAATCCTCTATACAACTTTGTAATGTACCAGAATGACTCAGTATAAAACCTGAAGAAATAACTATCATCAGATGGACTCAAGTGCATTTCCCAACCCACCAGGGGCTATCTACTAGAAGTGAGAGTATATTGATAATATAGTGGGGAGACTATATCCTCATGATCAGAGTAGCATAACAGTTTAAGAGATAAACAATAAATCAACCTATATTGTAAATAGTATACAAAAAAAGAAAAATTATCAGACAATAAATAAAACTAATATAGTGGTCAATGACAAATATACAACTATTTACGCATGTCTAGGTGATACAAAAAGGTACAAGCATGAAAAATAAAAAAAATAGTACAATATGATACCACATAGTACAAAAAAATAATAAAATCCCAATGTTAATTTGCATGGGAATTCCTGAGTACCAGATCAACCTTATTCTCCTGACTCCCATGTCCAATGCACAACTCAAGGAAAAAATCATAAACCTATGAAGATTATATTTTCATAGGCATCTTAGAGAAATGGAGTCCCATTAAATGTTTTGAGATATAATTAATAGGCTACCACTAATAGTGTCTACAACATAATCTACTCTGATAATATAATTTACCCACGTGTGTTAGTATGATAGGTGTTATAAAAAATAAATAGTAGTAAAAATGTTAGCTAATGTTCTTTATTGATACCTGATGAATATACCTACTTTAGTGCAAAATATAATGTCTCTGAAATGAGGCCATCCTGTATAGATATGATATGGTTTTAATGATAATAATTCATCACAAAATATGTTTTATGAGATAGACTAAACCCAAGAATGATATTTACTTGGTATATATGTCCCGGGATAATAACTATTAATAATTAGTTTTTAATATAATACTCATCATGAGAATTTAATAAGAGAATCATTAAGCCCGTTTAATGAGATAAAAAAAGGAATTGCAACTATATTTCTAGGGGATTAATAAATAAAAAACACTGTAAGATTTTGTCCAAAGTCATCAATAAATGGAATCCCAAGTATCACTTTTAATGAGGTGTGGTGAAAAGAACCTCCAATTTTTCCTTGATATGTAATATATGGGATTAATTATTTCTCATGGAATAATATAACCATCATTCAACTAAGACCATCCCCCAATACGGACAATTTATATAACCTATGAGCCCATACATAGAGTATCAAAAAATGAAAATAAAATATTCTTCAAGGAATAAAACAATCTCAAATACAAATGATCCCATCCAAGGAGTTCTATAAATAATATATTGATTATTTTTCATGGAATTCATGATTTAGTAAATCTTTAAAATATAACTACTAAAGAGTCCATGTTCAAAAATAGGATATAACCCATTATAATGGTATTAAAAAGGGTCCATACCCACAAACATGTCTTTTTATTCACTACATGGTTGTCCTAATGATTATAGTGTACCATGCATCAAATAAAATTATTATTTTCAGGTGGAATTTCCATGGATGGTAAATCTATACATGCAATTTTATAAGACATTCCATGCTAACTTGTATGAAAGATATAATCTTCAAGAACATTCCATATGAATTATTACATAAACACTTACAATATTTCCTTTTCATTGAGGGATAACATAAAAGGTATGACATCTAAACATATTACAATTAATCATCCCTTTAAATTTTATAATAGAGAACCCCTTAAAAAGGGGATCTATTAGAAAACAATTAGTTAATTAAAGGCATTCATGGAATATACCCAAAATCATGGTCCAAAAATTGAGTTCTATGACCGAAAAGAATTATAATTATATAGTCAATGGATAAAATATTTTGGTCATTAAATTTTAAAATGTATGTTTTACACTTAATAGGTGTCACATGGAAATAATGTTGTGTGAAATAATGAATTAGTTTATAAACAATAAAAATTTTGTGGAAACATATATAGACTACTTAACTCATGGTTAAGGTGGTCCAATCATCCAATATTGAAGTATGAATGGAGGAATTTCAATAGATATTAATAGAATGAATAAAATACATGAATATTGGGAAAAGCATATCTCAACACTATAACATGAAATATACTGAGGGAAATTGGGAAAATAGGAATGAAGAGTCATAAAATAACTAAGTGGTATCCAATTAACCTAAAACTTCTTGAAATGGACACTATATGGAGGATATATTCCCATGTAATGAGGGGAGGATGAGAAAACCCTTGACGGGGTACTATGCGAGCAGGTGGAGAAGAAGAGAAGAAGAGAAAATTAAGAAGGAAGCATGAGAAAAAGAGTAATTTTACCCCATTTAAATGAGTCCCATGGTTTTTTCTCATGGTTGGACAAACCCTATGCCAACCATTCTTGAGGTACTTCCTAATAGGGAGGCTGGTATGGTTCATGAGAAAAATTGGGAAAACCGTGCACAAACAATGCATTTCTCCTCTATAATGGAACTTGTAACAACTTTATATCCATGAGACTCATCTCAAATAGTAATTACAAACCATCTGATCCCTTTTACTATGTTGTATTTTATACATGGATTATTTAGTTGGTCTACATAGTTTCATAAAAACTTTTCACCTAAACCAGCTTGTCTCATTTTTGAGGATTCAGGTCTTAATAGTCTCTAAACTTGACAGAACTCCCAAGACACATCTCAAACCATAAACCAAGTTCGAAAATTGTAAATTTATTTATTCCAATGATTATAGTTATATTCAAAATATTAGTTTAATTAATTGAAATTCCATTATTTTTTAAAATTTAAATTCCTTCAAAAAATTCACCTGTTAAAAATTAAGTGATGTTGCAGCTATAAGGGTGGAGAATGGTTATCCACAAAGTGAAAAAATGGGCTACATAACCAATAAAAAGTATAATTTTATTTCCTAGGTAAATAAGATGCGTTTAAAATGGTTTTTTATCTTTGTAACTAGACCATTTAGGGTTTGGGTTATGAGAGAGTGTAAAAGTCATGGTTTTAGCATGTTTTTTCAATTAGTGTGCATGTTCCATACTAGGTCTGTTCACCTAGAAAGTATGTGCACGTAGATGGTTTGATGTTTCGAATATCATACAGCCAAAACATGACCCCATTTAAAAAGTGAGATATGCTGGCTTTTTTACCTTCTTCCATTTGACCATTATTTTCCCTTTTCTCCAGCCTTAAAAAAATAAAATATTACCACATGTGAGAACTATCCTATTTTCCACATAGGTTTTTAGATATATCCAATATTCGAGCTATGATTCCTTTCCCATTAGTTTCATTAGATCAACATCTATAAATATGTCATTCTTCTTGATTCATTTATCTATTTTATAAACTATATTCATCATTATTTCTACAAGAGCATATATACCATGTTTTCCTATTTTTGTCATTTTTCTCTTTTTTCTATCATAACAGATAAAATATAAAGAAAATGTAAGAAGAGGAGTCTATTGTTTCTTTATAGTAGGTGGTATCTAACTTTTTTACAAAATTAGTGTACGTATATAATTTTTCTAGATGGTTTTGTATGCTATTGCTTCCATGAATTTATCCTAAAATGAGTAATAACAAAATAAATTAATTATTTAGGGAATAACTTTGATGTTATATAGCCATTTTTTCATGGTTGTATGTAAAAAACATTAACCCGAGTGACCCCTTAAGATGTGTTTGGTTAAATTATAACATCCATCATTCATTAAATATGACTAACCACCCCATGGGTGTGTTGATATTTTAACATTCTTGTGGAATGTGTAAATTAAATGAATGAATTGTAAAATGGAAAGGATATAACACTTGGACAATTAATCATAGTTAATTTGAACAACCAAAGAGATGAATGATTTGTTAAATAGTATAAATAAATATGTTGTCCCTATTTCATTTCTAAATAAATAGGTTAATGTAATCATCTGAATAGAAATTGTGAAATAATATGGTTTTGCATTTGGATCATTTTTAATTTATTAAATGTAATACATTGTTATTATTATAATCCTAGATCAATTTATGGACATGTCCTACCATGAGTAATACTTGGATTCTCTACATGGAGAACCTTTAATGAACTCAATGGATGACCACTGATTTATTTATTTGACTATTAGGTGAGACACAAAACTAGGGTTTGGTTAAATTATTATATTAATTAATTCCTCAATATATCACAAAATATTCACATAGATATCTAAAAAATTGAATACTATGATTATATCATTTAATTCACCATGATTTCCTCTGAAATGAAATGGTATATATTATCTCATTGCCTCAAAATCCTGAAAATCCCATGATTACCTCTTAATTTTTCATTAGAATGGGTTATAAATATTCAATATTTAATGTAAAGGGTTCATCACTTTAATTACACTAAAAAATCATATAGTTTAGTTTCACGATTTATACATATGAGTTGGTCCAACCTACAAAGGTCAAGGATTCTTTGGTTCACCATGGAACTTGAATAAATAATATATTATATGGTCTTATTGATGATGTAACTTGGTTAATAGGGGAAAATAAAATAGTATATTGTTTAAATAACATTTCATTCTGTAAAAATAGGTATGGTTAGATAGGTTCCTGATATAGACCCTAAGCTCAACAAAGATACAATTTATTCCCTTCCATTATATTATACATGCACACTATTACATTTCATATTCATAGGTTGGATATTCATTAGACTCCATTAGTGGTGATCTACTATGATATACTCATACACTTTTTTGGCCTCCATTGGGGTTTTTGTTAGACTTCAAGGATCCGTGAAGTGATTGTGAGAAGTACCCAGCTATGGAAACTTGGTTTCATTAGGGTTGGTAAATGATGTATGATTTAATTCATAGGATTATCATAGATATTGATTTTTTAAAATTGTTTATTTTATAATATGTGTATTATATGTAGGTTTGTTGACATATATGATAATTAATTTTGAATAGAAATAGCATAATTTTTATTTGTGTTTTCTTATAGCATTTGACTTTTTATTAATATTTGGATGATTTACATCCACTTCCATGTTATTTTATACTACCTTATTATTTTTGATACTATATTACTATTATTTTTACCAACATAGGACTCTGATAACTATGATATAGTCACCAAATCATACCACCATATATTCTTACTTCTAGTCATTAGCCTCTAGGCTCTAGGGAGGTGTGATCGAGGCCATGTGGCCAACTGATTTTAGTTACTTATGAGTAAACTGATCATGGGACATCATAGAGTAGTAATATATGATATTTTCAATTTTTTGCCTATTTTAGATTAGAATATAGGAGACTATGATGTATTGGAACTTATTAATAATACATCTGTGGGAGTATCTAACCAATGTCAAAACATGAATACTATGTGTTGCATGATTGGTAAAATTTTATTTTTAAAAATATTTCTTGTAGGAAAAAGGATAAAAAAAAGAATTTATCACTTAATGTGTTTGAATCAATCTAAATGGTTGTTTACTATATATGATGATGGTGGCACCTTAACAAACCAGTAATGACATGACTGAGTCATGGAAATTTAGTTACATGGACTATAAAGTTAGTTGGTTAAAATAAAATGCATCCCAAATGTAATTTATTTTGTGTTTGGATTTATAAAATTTGGAATGGTGATTCATTCGATCAAATAAATTCATTTGGAGTTTATACTTCTTGAAATTATATGTAAATGTCTGGTTTTTGTTTCATTTGGTTCCAATTATATCATATAATGTTCTAACATTATATATTGGGTATGTTAACTAATTGGACTAAATCATTGCTTAAAAAATAAAAAAAAATCATCCTAAATTTTATTCACTTTGATAAAAAGGTTACTATTATATGGGGATTCCAATTAAAAAATAATGGATGGGTTACTTTATAACAAGAAAAGGTAATATTATATAATGGAACCCTTGTGTTTGAAACTTTTTATCATACAAATACCCATACCTTAGATTTGGGTTGTTGAGATGGTATATTTTGGGTGGTGAGCCATTATGCCTATTTAATTATCCTTAGAAAAATAATTTCTATATTTTTATTCAGTTTTGAGGAATGTGATTTTAATTATAGATAGATGAATCCATGATGGCCACATATTAAGCACACAAATGGTGTCAATGACCATGCTTTTAGGGTTGTCGGATCTGATCCATCTATAGCGCCACTAGTGAAACATATAGAATTACCACATTTTATACTAATTCCATGTACTAAATCTCTACATTGAGAGAGTTTCTTGTGGTCATATCAATATATATAAGTAGATACATGAGTTGTACCTATTATTTTAAAGTTGATGATTGAGTTCTAGCAGTAGCACCCATATACTTTCTCGGTGGTCGGTGCCACCGGGCTATTGATTCATGAACAGAATCCATTCTAATGATCATTTAGAATTTGATGAAAAATTATGAGAGGATATTCAACCTCATGGATAACATATTTTGGGTATCTTCTCAGAGATGTAGGGATGTTCCAAATCTGGAAGATCAGCATCAGGGAATGGTCTGTAGGGACTTTCAGTCCACATTTTTTTATTACCATTTTCCTGTAATTACTATGAGATGATAAATATATGGGGTTTATGTACCTATTTTACGGTACTAGGTACATTAAGGACTATTGAACATGATTAATAATACTTTTATACTTTTTACTTAATCTTATTGGTGGTGAACTATCCAGATAGATTTTTTATGGATGCTATTAGATATTTCATCTGATAATAGGTGAATTTATTATATTTATCTACCATTTGGGAAATATAAAATTCGACTCTTATCTCTATGATAAATTTAAAAGAATTTGAAGGTACAAGGAATATTAATTCATCCCAAAGGGTGTGAAATGCTTCATCAAGTAGTAGAACGCATTGCATTTAGGATTCTCATGATGGTAGTGCCAGTTTGAGTGTGAATTCTGAAATATGTACAATATGCCATCAGTCTATTAGGGAAAGACACAAAAAGCCTCAGTGTGACATAAAAAAAATATAATTCCATGATTGTGGTATAATGGAACATATTTTAATAATTTTCTAGAACTTTCCACCAGTATCTAGGGGTAGAGGATCCACACCAGCTTTGTAATATTATACTGGATTTGTAGTGTCATGACTGTTTAGGAGCTAGTGTACCACTTTCCACATAGGGTGAGGAGGTGGATGAGATCATGGAATCCAAACTAATGACACATATAATCAATAGAGAAAACCTTCTTAGGGAGGTTAGGATTTAACTATAGGATGTGGATCTAGCTAGTTACATGCTATTGAACCTATTACTTGGAACCATAGTTATGGGATATGTATAGTTAGAGGTACATTATAAGTATCCTTGACTTTAGTATCTTGTTCTTTGACCCAAGTTCCTATCATTCATTAATATCTATAGATGTAATGGAGATTCATGGACTCGAGATTAATGGTTACTATGGTGTAATAAATATTGATACTTCATTGGGAGTATGTTCTGAAAGTATTCTCTATGGCAAGGATTTTCCTATTAATATTGGTGGTTTCTATATCTTATAGAACCTTTTCATCATCTTGATGGTCATATTCGACAAAGTTAATTAGGATGGACTATTTGTTAACTTATCATGCCCATATTGAATTTAATCATTGTAGGGTGTCTTTTATAACCCCTAATGGTGATAGATACATTAATAAATAAGAATGGTACATCCATGAATGTTGAGTTGGACTTGATAATCATTGGTTAGTAGGTGTGTTAACCCAAATTTCCAATAATTTTCCTCATGGTTGAGGAGTACGATTGATTTTTTCCCTAGTGTTGGCATGATTTAGAGATATTTTCACTGAAAACATTTTTGGGCATCCTTCTAAGAGAGACATATAGTTCTCTATTAATCAGGTTACATGATTTGTTATAGTGTCTACTTCTCCATATAGGATGTCTTAAACTATGAGATTGGAACTAAAGAGGTAGTTAGAGGGCTTGGAAGTGAAATTGAATATGCGATCCAATAAATCTCCTTGGGGTTAACATATTATTTTTGAACAATGGTAGATTATAACCTAAGGACATGTGTGTATTACTGATGATTAAGACATGTTACTATTATGATCAAGAACCCACTTCCACATATATATTATTTATTTGAATAGCTAAAAGGGACCAAAGTATTCCTGAGGATTAACATGTGGTTATGTAATCATTAGGAAAGTGTTATACCCTATGATATAATATACAAAACTTACTGATGTTAATATATAATGTATGAATATATTGTGATCCCATTTAGTAAAATAAAAACACCAGCTATATTTATTACATTGATGAATAATGTTTTCTAACTGTACATGGATTCCATCAGGAATGATTTCTACTATACTATTAGACTAGACATGATCATGACAGACTTCTTACCAAAATTATGAGTATTAAATGGGATCATAGTTTCTATGAAACTCTCACAAAATAAACCTTCTATAATTATAAATTACTAATTCTAGGTAAAATTACATAAAAATCATGCATATATATGGCTCTGGATAAGTTTTGAGTTACAGCTTCCTAGGAGCAGACCAATACTTTTTTTGATATATATATATTCTTAGGGAAATATGGTTATTGTTGATGATCAACCACAAACTTTAATCACATGGAGTACTAATTATAAAATTGAACAAGTATGGTGTTAAATCTTCAATGTTCAATGCGAGTGTGAAATAATATTTTTCATTAAAATGATGGATGTCTGCATCACCTATCTCGATTTTAAATGATTCTGGAAGTGGATATATTGTTTATCTTAATATATTATCCATCATGATGGGATATATTTTGATTCAAGGGGAGTGAGTCATGGAAAATGGGTATTATTAGTCAATGCCTCATGATGGAAAATACTTAGTATACAATCATGAGTTAGTATTAGTGGTTCATACCATATGTTTCCATAAAAATAATTCTCGTGAGGAATTGTTCATGCTTTAAAAGATAAAAAAGCCCCCCAGTACATATTCAATTAGGGATAATTGAACCTTAAATGGTGTACAAGGGTCATGTATCTTCAGTCTTATGAATTTGATCTTTATTACATGCCTGGTATGGTCAATGACATTGCCGATACTTTGAGGTGAAAGACTAAAATTGATCTTATGAAGGAAACTAGTTGTGAATGGATGTTGATGGAAATTCATTCCAAAATTCATTTTTATGTTTAGTAATATCACTAGTGAAAATTTCTAATATATTTAGAAATAAATTAATCACCTTTGGATTGAGTAAAGATATGGAAAATTTCAGATCCTGAATGATTGGTTCTCATTAAAAGTGTTTCTGGTGAGGACCCACAACATGGTTAGACAATTGGTGCGTATGAGATCCTATATATCTGTGAGATTTTTGGGGTACCTACAGACATGCAAGAGTATTTGATCTTATAATCTTATTCTTCCACATGGGAGGTATATACGAGGCTATGTAATATGTACATTTAATTACACTTCTATTATGGGTGTCCAAGGATTAAAAAATAGAACCCATTATGTGTTACTTATTATAAAACCTGTTAGTAGGGGTAGGCTGAACAGTAGTGTATTTCTATCCTTTTAAAATAATTTCCCTTTTAACAGTTAAAATGGAATGATGTCACTATGGATTTTATGATGGGGTTATCGAAGTTACCTAAATAAAGTAGTGTATCATGGGAGATAGTGGAAATGGTGATGAAGGTTTCATACTTCTTTCCTATCAGTGGAACCTTATTAATAGAAAATTATAAGATACATTATCTCTATGATATAATATGCCTTCATGGGGTAATAAATATTGTCGTATGTAATAGTATGTTCAGTTTACTTCCTGGTTTTGGAAGGGATTATAGTGGTAAATTTTCCTCATAGGTACTTCTGGTTACAACATACCCCACTCAAACCAATGATAAGTCTGAGCACGCTATACCAGTAATTGAGGACATTCTCTATGAATGTGTCCTTGATTTTGGAATATAATGGGAAATTCAATTTTCTCTAGATTAATTTAAATAAAAAATAGTTTCTAAGAAACTATCTATATGTATCCATATGAGGAACACTATGGTAGTCCATTCCATTTGGAATGGTACTAGTTGGAGGTAGGGGAAATGCTCTTGGGACCATGTCTCATTCACAAAACATCTAATAAGGTACAAATTATCTGAAAATATGTGAGAAAAATTAATTTTAAAAATAATCCATATAGATATTGTCACTTCATAACTCTAGAGTTCATGATGGGAGATCATTTATTCTTGTTTGTCTCACCTAGATTGGGGAAATGATGTTTTAGGGTGCAAGGGGAGATTTCACCAATATTCCTGGAACCATAACATATTTTTGGGAGTTTTCAGATACTAACATATAAAATATATTTTATTTATTATTATCATTATTTAACCAATGTATTTCATGTTTATTTACTCCTCAATTATCATCCAATCATAACTAATTTTTTTGATTCTGATGAATTCAAGTTACCGGATAATGCTTATATTTAAGAGAATCCATTTTGTATCATTGATAATTGCATGAAGTCTCTTTGAAAAATGTCAATTCCAGTAGTTTTGGTTATATTTTTGCATGACCATGTATAGGATGAGTCATGGTATTAACAGTCAAATATATGTTCACATTTTCCATATTTATTCTATGATATATCTCAATAACCATATAAAGGTTAAATTTGGGATGAGTTAGTTTATGGAGGGGAGTTTGTAAGATCCATATTTTTTATAAAAGTGAAAATAATTTTATTTTTATTCTGAACCATTATTTTCTCCTCAATTCAGTTTTATTAAGAGATCATGGTGGTCATTAGAGTGTTTGGGGTCAGTTCAGGTCTTAGAGATATGGTTTTTATGTAAATGGGGAGGCACATTGTTAGTGCATGGTTAATGATAATCATTTCCCTCAATCATGTGAACATATAACAGAGGATTATATTTATCGAAACCCTGAAAAATGGGCCTTACAATCATGAAAGAAATATGATTTATTGCAGTGGTAAATTGCATTGTGTGAATGGGGTTTTTCTAACTGTTCACCCAGACTATGAAGGGTGTGGGTCTTGGTAAAGATAAAAATTCATAGTTTTCAAACAGTTTTCAAACTATGAATATGAACCATGTGAGGAGTGTGAACCTAGATATTAGGTGTGGATGGCTAGAGAATCTTTTGGAAAATTTTATGGCCATACCATGGAACCCTTTAAAAATTGGGAAATAAGGAATTTTCCTTCATTTAACATTTCTTCCACCTTTTATTCTCTTTTAAATGCACATACATTTCCTAAATTTGATATCTTTAATCTTATATTTCAATGATTCAACATATTTTTTCAATATGATATTTGATTCCTTTACTATTTGTTTCATTGGATCACCCATATAGATTTAATTATTGGTTTTGATTCCCTTAATTCTTTTTTCTAATCCATAACCTAAATTGTTAACATGAAGGTTTATATCCCCTATTTTTAGGTTTTTTTTCTAGTTTATCTATTTTTTAATTTTTCCAGAACAAATCTATGTCTGATAGTGGATGTAGTTTTTACTCATGTGTTATTTTTTGTGGTATAACACGATTCTGTAAATGTATCACATGTTTATAATTTGTTTCCATTGAGATATTCACTGAATTTTACATTAATTCATCATAAAATGAGTAATACATTAGCTTAAATGTTTGGACTGTTAAGACCAGGATGATAAGTCTGATGATCAGAATCATGATCATGATCAGGTTATGAATATTTTTTTCAACAAAATGTCAAACTTGAAAGAAATTGATTCTCTTTGCAAAAGAAAAAAACCTAACAAACCATCATATTAAAGAAATCATAATCATGATAATGAATAAAGATAATTGGATTATGAACATTTTTTATGGAATAATAGGTTCATAGGACTCACCTTATTCCTAGAATGAAATCAAGATCATATTGAGGAATAATATCATATTCTGTATGGATCTGATGTATACCTAAAATTCTTTTCTATTTTTTTAATTCAATAAAATCAGATGTCTTATATAGAAATTTTTATGCATGATTTATGAAATAAAGGGGGAGTAATTCCAATCGTATTGAGTTATAGTTTAAAATTATGATTTTACTGGATGAATGGGATGTTAAAATACATTCCCTTATAAGTTAGATCATCCTGAATATGATCTTAATCGTATTAAAATTCATGAAGAAGTTATGATACAAGAAGAAATATATGAATGAATGAAATTTCCCATACTAATGTTTTTTGATATCAAGATCATATGTATTTTATTCCGGAAAGAAAAGAAGTTGTTGAAGTCAAAGATGATGGAATCGATCCATCAATATTTTTCTGCCACTAATCCATCGTAATGAATTCAGACACTGATTCATATTATTGGTATCTTTTTTATGTCATATGAAGTGTTTTTATCTGAGTTAAAAATTATGTGTTTTTGGTTCCACCGATCCATCGTTATCAATTCATACACTGATTCATATTATTGGTATCTTTTTTATGTCATAAGAAATGTTTTTATCTGAGTTAAAATTTATGTGTTGTGATTTTTTGACCAATAAAAAATTAAACAAATTGGGAGTTTTTGGGAAAAAATAATATAAAAGAAGATAGGATGTTGGTAACCTATACATATAATAAGATCAAAGATCTATAAAAACTTTAGTCATCCATTTATCATCAAGATGAATTGTTAATTATTTTCAATATAAGAACATTTTTTTACTAATCTAGTGGATCAAGAGAAAAAATCACATTGATTTTTTTCAAGAGTTCTGTATCAAGCGGGTCATGATTGTTGCACTGAAGTAGAAACCAATAGAAGCATTATACACTAGATCCTCGATCTTGAAGAAAAAGAAAAATGAAAATACTCAATTTTTAGCAGAGTGTTATCAAGGTGATCATATAAATAGTTTAGGAAATTTCAGGAATCATTTTCATTTGTTTATTTTAGTGTAGATAAATGTAATGTATAGTATTTTTCTACATCATAATGAAGAAATTAGAGTGATAAGTTGGTTCTAAGAATCATTCTAAGAATAAATATGTTTGTTTTCATTTAGTGGGGAAAAATGTAATGATATTTCATCAGTTCTAATTTAATTTCATGTTGTGAAATAAAATTATAGCGGCCTTATGTCTCTATCATAACAAAAAAATGAGAACGAGGAATGGTTATTAAGCTAAATTTTGTCAATAATGTTTGAATCAAGATGAATTCATGAAGACTGAATAATATTGGATAAGTGTTAAGAATAATTGAGTATTTCAAATATATAGCTGATGTTTATGGGATATTTTAATATTTGTGAAATATGGTTGAGCATGAAATATTTTAAAAATCCTTTAAAAACAACTTTTGGGTCTCCTATAAACAGAGGTGGTACTTTATGACAGAATTAATCTACACAAAAGAAGAGAGAGAAGATCAAAATTTCTAGGGAGAAGAATTATTCGAGATTGTTCTTTCTTGAGGATGTTTTTTGGATTGAAGTAAATTATAAGAGACATTATCATATTCATATTTTTTAGATTGGCCTGAGAAAACATAGTGGAATTTTTGGACAGAACAAGAAGATGTTCAGAATTATTTCAGCTGTATTTTGATAGTGTAATTTTAATGTACTAAGAAATCATATTGGGTAATCACACTAGAATTTGGACTAAGTATCAATATTATTTCCCTAATAATTTTTCTCCGGTTTCTTTGTAAGAAAGTGAATAATTTTTTTGAAGAACGTATTTAAGAATGTTAATAAAAAATGATAGTAACATGTTTCTTAAACATGTTACCAAAATTGTATTACGTCATTTTGGGAAACATGAATTACAAAAACTGTTTTATAGAACACAGTTATACACAAGTGTATGGACATAAACTATTCATTATATTACACAAAAAATGTAATGCTTTGACCCCAAAATCCCAGAGATGGTACATTATTTTTTTATATTATCATGACTATGAGGACTCAAATCCTAAAGAATGCATCCGTTTAGTAATCTTCGAAATTCATATTACATAAATGATACCTAAAATATATTGGTAAATATAAAATAAAAACATGATACATAATAAAATTAAATAAAATGTATCCTTGATAACTTATTCAAATATATGTTCTTCATAACATGGGGAAAGGATAAATATTAAGGGTGATCTAAACTACTTAGTAAGGGTTTGTAAAGTAGAATAAATAATAAAAAATGTTATTAAATTAACCTTTAAAGTTAAATAACTGATAAAACACTCCATAAAAATAACTAAATAAGGTAATATAAACATGTAAAGGTAAGAAATTGAATGATATTCCATTGAATAATTCAACTGAAAATTAGATTCATCTATAGATAAATTGATGAAAAACTATATGGATAATTAATAATAAACCAATTCACAAAATACAAAATCCTTAATTATCAAACGTCATGTTTCTTGGGAATATTATACCTTTACTGCCAAGAGAAAATATAATTTATTTGGCCAACTAATTCTTTTGATGAGACTACCGATACATTAAGAGGCTTGCATTAAGTGTTCCCCAACCCATAGAGTTTTCCTTAAATGGTCTCCAACATGGAAATTGCATGTTCAAATCATTACTCATATATTTACTAAACAAATCTCCTTATAAAATATTCATATTGAATAAAGAATATAGATTTATCAATAATACCTCTAAGGAGGATAATTAATAACCATGGTTGTTTACATTAAAACATTCTTAAATATAATAAACATTAAATATTAAAAATTGTTCCACACCAAACTGAGATATTTAAATCAAAATTAACCATGAATTAAATAAAACTTATAATATTATGTTAATAATTATATTTAGGGTATAAAATTTCAAGGGTTGTATATACACAACATAATAGTATGTTGGTTCATAACAACAAATATGTCTCAATAGAATGTAAATTGAGATGAAACCACTTACCTTAACCTTATTTTTTATTGTGTGGTAATTGCAATCTTCTACAGTGGGTTAATATAAGTTAATAATGAATAAAGGAAACTAACTAATTTTTATAATATCATATATTAACTTCTCATAATATTTTATTACCCTTTTGTTAACATTCTTTCATTATTTTAACTATTTATGGTGTTAGTTACCTTGTTTTATCATGTTTTTTTGACTTACTACTTTATGATCCTATTTCATAGATCATTATTACATCATCACCACAATGTAAACCATGAAATAATTGTCTTATATATTCCATACATATGTATTTATAATAGTTTATAATATTTTGCGATAAGAAATGTAGTGCACCGTTCATGGTGACAGTATGTTGTATGTATGCATGAATACTACTTTCGTTTCACTATCATATTAAAAGACTGGAAAATAAATTATACATATGTATATTATAATTCTTGTATAATATATATTTTATATATGTTATGTAGGCTTATTAAAATAATCTTTAATTTGTTCCATGTATAGATTGAATGAATCACAACGCTTCGAGGGGGTGGTAGTCCACTCTTCCTCAAATGATGGTATGGTATTAATAAAAAATGGGAAGTATTAAAGGTATGTGTTATATAAGGATTAAATAAGTGTTATTTCACAAAAAATATCATATATATCATATATAAACATAGTTTCTATCCTAATTTCTACCATGAGAGGTGGTAAGGGAAAAATGAAAAATCATTGTTTCGTGAGGCAGTAGTTAACCATACCCAGAAACAACATGTTTTTCACCAATTATATGGAAGTTTTTGTAAGTGTTTTTAGAAATAATAACATAATAAATTTATTTTATATTGAGGATATAGGTGTTGTTATGAAATTATGGAATAAAAAGAGTATAACGAGTGGAGAAGCAAATGAAAGAAAAGACATAGTTGGAAAACGTTACCTTAAATTTGAGTAGCTTTTTTGGACTATACAAAAGGGATTACTTATAAGTATTTATTCTAAAAAATGTGGGTTAAAGGAGATTTCAGGTAATTTTTAAGCTATTATAGTAGATCAAAGTCTATCCAATGTGGTTTTAGTCATGCTAGAAAGGGGTGGAGTGATTTCCTTCTTATAGTGGAGTGGGTGTGCCACTCTTGTAAATACCAAATGATATTATTTAATGAGAGGTCTACCATACCTAAAGTGCCTCCAAAATGGACTAATAATGGATTAAAAAGGGAATAATGGTTGATTTAAAAATCTAAGACACTAAAATATGTGCAATTTATTAATTTTATTCCGTAACTTCTAAGATTCCCTAATTTAATCATTTTGGTTCTTATTAAAGAATATACTTTTTCAACCTAATTAATTTAACCATTAATAATACAATAATGTGAGATTTATGAGAAAATAAAGATCCATAGAATAATTAATATTATATATATTTTATAAAATAATAGTCCCATGTATTTTGGAAATTAATTTTAAAACAACCACATGTGACGTGCTAACACACTACTTAAACTCAAACCGAGTTAACAACTTTTTTACAATATATGGGTCAATATGTTAATTATAAAAGACCAATTGGTACATTAATATAATATATATTCTATTTATTAACAAATAAAAATAATAAGGTATAATATATGGTTTTATTACTTTTAAATCATTTAATAATCTATCATTTATTGTAAAATAACAATAATGTCAATTATGACATTATTTATTTTATTTTAATTTTATAAAATAAAATAAATATTATAATAAAAATATATTAAGTTTAAGGTTTTTCAAAATGATATATTCATCTAAAAAATAACTATATATAACAATTCAGTCAATTCACAACACTATTAATATATATAGTATAATTTATTTTAGTAAGTTATTATCAAGATAATCCCTATGTTGGTGTTTCATAAGAATAATAAGTGACTATAACATCTCTAAATATTATTGATAAATTATTATGATAAACACAAACCATTTAATATTTTAAATGATATGTATTACCAAATATATTGTTTTTTACATAACTCAATGTTTTGATGATTTTAAATGCTAGGAAAGTTCCCTTTTTTCTTTTTCACTACTTAACCTTTTTGTAGGGAATTTTCTTTTCATAATATCCCAATAACCCATAAAATTAAAACCAAGTGAGAATATGGTTGAGATATTTGAAAAAATTGATTTGGATAAGTTTCCTGGTCATTTGGTTAATTATGAGTATGGTTTAGTCCCTTATTAAGCTTAATCTTACCTTATTCACCATAATTAATTTCAATCACATTCACTTATATTTTTTGTCAAAAAATTACGTTTTATTTTATTAGTCCACATATATTGTATTGATTAAAACTATGTATCTTATTTTTTTAAAATTCAAATCACAGAAGTGGGGAAATTATGATTAATTCTAATCAAGCACACATGGTGAGAAAGAAGGGTTTTAATGTAGAAACAATCAAAAGTTCCATAATTGATTATATTTTATATCAATATAAAAATGATTCTAATGAAAATAATTGGATTAATATATGAATAATTATGCTATTATGATACTAAAACCCAGTTTAATGTATAATTTAACTATTATAATTGTTTAGACAAACATGGTGTTTTTAACTAAATTGCTTTAATTTTCACTGTTCATCAAGTAATGATGTTTCTTATAAAAATCCCAAAAATTCTATCTATGCTAATTTAGACATTATTTATTAAAAAATTATGTTAAGTATCAAAAATAAATTTCATAAAAGTTCCAAAATTTAGTTTAAAAATAGTTGAACCATTAAAAGGCGGTTAAAGTTGGTCTTGTGTAAAAGCTAATCTCGTATATTATATAGCATAATTTTAACATGATGTTGCATATATATATAGATAGATAAAAATTGAAATTTATTTTGAAATTAAAAAACATTAATGTCTTGGGGTTTTACTTTATCCCCAAGTTATTTAAAATGCATCCCCATAATTTTTACTTGATCTTAATAATCAATGGATTGATATTTGAAAATAAAGTATTTTTGAAAAACAATCCTCTCAAATAGGGTTAATAACACATGTTATTAACAAGTGATAAAGGTAAGTATTATGTTAACTTAGCTAGGTTCCCAAGTATTATAATATAGGTGGGAAATATAAACATTATTACGGAAGAAAAATCAAATAATCATGTTCTAATTTAGAGTTCTAGAGAACATGGTTATGAGAATACTTACAATCAGAAATCCATAAACCCATTATGACCTAAGAGCTATTTGATTAATAAAAAAGAATGTACTTGGAAAATTTTTGTTGTTTCAAGATCATTTTTACTGGAGTTGAGTAATTACTTCACTCTATATGAATATAAGTAAATATAATTATATGGTATGTTCATATAAGATCAGTATAATCTTTTGGACTTGATATGAACTATTTATACATCATCTCATAGAAAAATATTTATCACATAGTGGTGTAATATATCAATCTCTAAAACAAAATCCACGGAAAAAATTAAACAATTTCATAAACGGATAACCTTTCCAAATGATTATGATTCAAAACATTATAAATATGGTTGTCAAATTTCCAAAATGAACTAATCAGTAACCTTTAATCAAAATAAAGTAGCACAAAAATTTCACATTCCAACCATTTGAATAACTTCATCATGTTCCCTTTTAAATTTTATATGTAACTCGATTCACCATGAAAACTTATTTGAAACATGTATTCTTACTTATGCTTTATTTAAGACAAATGTTAGTTGATATATTCTATAAATACAAAAGTTTTGTATAAACAACCTGTGAAAAAGTCATTAATTACTTCCAATATAGTCAAAAAATGTCCAAATCAATAATTTATTCATCATTATGTCCACATCATGGACATATTAAGGGGTTTCATTCCCTCAATAATGTGTCTTCCAAAATTTCAAAAATTATATTGAATAACTTTTCTTGGTACCATTCAATATATGATCTCAAATCCTTAATGAAAAAGTACTATAGTACAATACTCATATATTTTGAAAATTATTATTAATATTACATTGATAAAAAATATTAAAATGAAATATTTCTTGAATAGGAATATTGATAATTCCTCTTCATCTGCATAAATAAAATTATATGATCATTATCCAATATCATCATCTAGGGTATATAGCATGGATGCCTGAGGAAATGATTTTCATAGTGTCCCATATACTTGCAGTTAAAGCATTGTATATTGGAAATATTTTTCTTAACCTTTCTATAACAGGAATTGTGGAGTATCATTCCACACATTTAGTAAACTCCAATTCAATTTATGAAAGTACCAAGGCATTTCATTCCACAATGATCACTTGGGAGAAAGGAATTATTTCCCTTCTTCCATATTTTTCTCTACCAAACTCTTATTTTTTGCATCCCTTAAAGTCCATAGGACTTTGGGAATTATTTACCTATCTCATTAAGAGAAGATATTGTCTCCTCACATGATGATAATACATGAGAGACTATTTCCCTTGAAAATGATGGATTAAGACCATGAATTATATTATCCTTCTTTATAATTGGATAACATGAATTGGAATATATAATATACCTTCTTCTATGAACAATTTCAAGAAATGGGATAAAATATATTAAATTATAAAATATTCTATAATCCCAATACTAGTGGAATAGTAAACTTAAATTGAGAAATTTATGCATAGATAATCTCATAATTGTAAAAATGGTTTCTTTTGGGATATATTTACTTTCATGTTCTTTATAATGGTTTGTATACAAAAAGTGAATTATCCTAAGTATATCCCCCAGAAGTGTCAAACTAGGTTCATAGAAAGGGCTAATATTGTGTACTAGTTTACATCATGTCGTACCTAGAACACCTTATCAGATTTCATTCCCTTAGGTTCTTTTATTCGAACCACGCTCACTTGTAGTATCCAGACATGGCTGTATTGTTAGGAATACAAACAAAATAACTACCTTACCAAAATTATTGGATGTTTTTTATAATTATAATAAAAGTCTATTTTAGGGTTATTCCCCTAATCTGTGTTTTCTAAATCCAGTTTACAAGGTTTCTACTAATATTCCTTTTAAATAAATAACAATTCGCCGACCCCAAAATCCTAATGCTGGTGCATTACATTATTACATTGTAATGATTTCGAGGAATAAAATCCCTAATGACCGATAAATTTTGTAGTTTTAGAAATCCATACTATATACATGAAACCCATAATTCATTGGTAAATAGAAATTTTAAAAATTTTACATAACAAAATGAAATAAATGGTACCCTTGATCACTTATTCAATTATTTCATCTTCATAACCTGGGGAAGGAAACAAAAATAAGGGTTAGCTCAAATTCTATGTAAGGTTATGTAAAGAGGAATCAATAATGAATCAATGGAAATTAATTAAAATGGAAAGGTATATAATAGATAAAATATTACATTCAAATAACTAGATAAGGCAATATCAACTTGGTAATGTAAGAAGTTGAAACACATGCAATTAAATAATTTAATTGAAAATGAAATGCATCCATAGATATGTGGACTCAAAATCACATAGATAAATAATAATAAACCATTTATTAATAAAGCTAATTATTAACTATCAGAAACTATGTTTCCGAGGAACATAATACCTTAACATTCAAGAGATATTTTAAACTATTTTCCCAACTAATTCATCTCATTATACTACAGATGCATTGGGGGGTTTGCATTAACCATCCCCAACCTGCAGGTCTTG
The DNA here is from genome assembly GCA_963277665.1 of Viscum album. NCBI lineage: Eukaryota > Viridiplantae > Streptophyta > Magnoliopsida > Santalales > Viscaceae > Viscum > Viscum album. The sequence goes on along the minus strand of OY728128.1, from coordinate 1,032,428,034 downwards.
CCTTAAATGGTCCCCAACACATGTATTTCATCTCCAAATAATGTCTCATATATTGAATAAACAATATTACTTATCAAAAAATTATATTTAATAAGTAATATAAATTTATCAATAATACCTCACATGATGAAAATTAACAACAAGGGTTATTGACATTGAATAATTTTTGAAGAGAATAATCATTAAACATTCAAAATTGTCCCATACTACTTTAGATAATTTAAATAATAATTCCCCATGAATTGAATGAAAATTAGAAAATTATGAGAATAATAATAATCAAGGTGTAACATGTCTAGGTCATTATATATACCATAAAAATGTGAGTTGGTGACTAACAACAAATTAGTCTCAATGGAATGTAAATTGAGACGAAAACCCTTAACTTAACTGTAATTCTGATCAGTGTTCTTTATAGTAATGTATAATGGTTTAATATAATTCAATAACTTATACAAGAACCCTAATAATTTTTATAATATCATATATTAACTTAATAAAATATTTTTTACCCTTTTCTTAATATTATTTCATTATTTTAACTATTTCAGGTGTTAATTGCCTTGTTTCTCAAGTATGTTTTGAATTGTTAAATGTTTTGCTATTTCATAGATCATTATTTCATAATATAAAAAAATTAAGAAATAACGTAATTATAATATATAGTCATTACACATGTGCATAAAATATTCAATAATATTTGGAGGTGTGAAATTATGTTCACTGTTAATGGAGACGGTAGGCCGTGCGTACACATGAACGTTACTTTACATTATTTTTCATATTGAAAGAATGAAAAATAAATGATACAATAGTATATTATAATTAAAGTTCCAAATATATTTTATATAAGCTAAATAGGTTTATTGAAATAATCTATAATGCATTCCATGTATAGAGTGAACGAATCACATCACATCGAGGGGCGATTGGCCAGACATTCTCAAATGATGTTATCGTATTAATGCCAAATGGTATTTATTAATGATATATGTTATATAATAATTAAATAAGTAAAAATACATAATAAATGTCCTATATATCAATTAAAAAAAGAGTGTGTATGATAATGCCCCCCCATGTGTGGTGGTAATGAAAAAATGAACAATCATCATTTCATGAGGTAGTAGTTCATCATACACGAAAACAGTATGCTCATTACCCATTAGATAGAGGTGTGTATAAGTGTATGTAGAAATAATAATGTAAATAAATCCTTTTATAATTCAGATAATGGTGTTGTTTTCTAATAATGTAATAATAAGATTATAGGGGTGGAGAACAAAATAAAATAAATGAGATCATTAGGAAACATTAACTTAAAATCTGGAAAAAAAACTTTTTGTTTATTCCAAAGGGCGTAATTGGAAGGATTTTTGTGAAAGGTAGGATTTAAGGTAGATTTTAGGGGTCTTTGTAATCTATATGGTAAGATATTGGCAGAACCTATGTGGATTGGGGATGTGGGTAATGAGAAGAGTGCTTTCCATGCTTTTGTGAGGGGGAGTGGCACTCTTGTAAATACTAAAAGGTATTCAATAATGAGAGTTACACCTTATCTAATGTTCTCATAAAATAGAAAATTAATGGATTAAAGGGGAATCATAGTCGATTTAAACCTCCACCACACAAAAATATGTGCATTTTAATAATTTTGTTCCTTAACTTCTAAGATTCCACAATTTTATCAATTTGGTTTTAATTAAATAATCTAGTTTTCTATCATAAGTAATTTGAACATTAATAATAAAATAAAGATATATTTATTAGAAAATATAGAGATAAATTAATGTTAATATGAAATATAATTTTTTAACTAAAAATCCAATATTTTTTGGAAATAATTATAAAACAAGTGCTTGTAACGTGCTAAAACACTACTTAAATCCAAACCACGTCCACAATATTTGTAAAATATATGGGTCAATGTGTTAATTATAAAATATATTTTGGAAAATTAATTGAGCATATATTAGATTTATTAACACTAAAAATCTCTTAAATATTATTTTATTTTTTATTAATTTTAAGTACATTAATAAAATATAATTTATTGTAAAATTACAATATTGTCAATATTGACATTATTTATTAAATTTTAATATTATAAAACCAAAAAATTAACAGAATGAAAATATATTAGGTATAGATTTTTTTAACATGATATATTCATATAAAAAAATTAAATACAATAATTCAATCAATTCACTTCGATTTTAATATATATGGTAAAATTTATTTTAGTTGTCTATTAACTAAATAATCAGAACGTTGTGGTTTAATATGAATTTAAGGTATCTAAAATTTTATAAATTTTTTGATAGTTTATTAGGATACCAATAACCCATTCATCATTCAAAAAATATGTATAATGCAATATATGATGTTTTAACATATGTCACTGTTTTATAATTATTAAAGTTATGGAAATTTCCATTTTTCTCTTTTTCATTACATAACATTTTATATAGGGAACTTCAATTTCCTAACATCCCAAAAACCCATATATTTTAAATAAATTAGGAATATGGTAATGTTATCTGTATAAAATGTTGTTTGGTTGAGTTTCCAAGTCATTTTTGTCCTTAATATTACTTTTTAGTCCCTTATTTAGCTTAATCTTACATTAATCGTTGTAATTAATTTTAATCACACTCACTAATATATATTTTTTCAAAAAATTAATTTCATATTATTAGGAAAAGATATTTTACTTATTAAAACCTTTTATATCCTTTTTCGACATTCGAAAAATAGAAGCTGGAAAATTAAAATTAAGAGTAATCTCACACCCATGGTGAGAAAGTGAGTTTTTAAAGTAGAAACATTCAAAAGTTTATTAAGTTTTTATATCCAATTTCAATATAAAAATGATTCCAATTGCCTAAATTTATTTAATATATTCATAATTATTCTATTTTTACATTAAAATCTAATTTAAAGTATAATTTTAAAATAACAATTATTTAAATGATAAATATATTTTTAACTAAATTGAAGTAAATTTCACTATTCATCAAAAAATGATGTATATCATAAAAATATCATAAATTCAACTTATTTTAATCTTGAAATTATTAATTCAAAAAGGTTTTTTATTTTTAAAATTAATATTCATAAAATTGTGAAAATTTAGATAAAAAATTAGAGTTCCATTAAAAGTCTGTTAAACTCAGTCCTACGTACAAGATAATTTCATGTTTTATATAGAATAAACATAACATGGTGTTGTGTATATAGATAGATAGGGAAAAAATTAATTTTATTCTACAATTAGAATATTTTAATGTCTTAGGGTGTTACTCAAAAAGAGTTTTTTTTCTAGTGGATTGTGTGGTATTGGAATTTTTCCAAACCACACCGAGGACATATAAAATCTATTTGAGTAGTGAACCTTGTAAATTATCATATTCATATGGAAGGGTGACTATTTTTTCAGTGAATGTGATAAATATTTAATATGTGGATAAGTTTCTCACTAAATCATTTAAAATTAAAAGAAATATTTATCACTGATTCACCCATTCCCCTCATAATGATACATTATATTTTGAAGGTACTTACAACTGGTATAGGAGCCAAATTTTCTCTCTTTTTAATCACGACTGAATTTCTAAGGAAGATGGTGTGATGGAGAATCTCAATTTCTTGTATGGTAATAGGATTCAAATAGTTTATGTGAATAAATATCATATCTAGAAGGACAAAATATTTTTTTATCTTATGTCTTTTGGGTATTATGTTTTTGAAGTTGAAACATATGGATTTCCAACCATTGAGAAAAAAATTACTCTTACATATATTGAGAAGATTAATCATAAGAATTATGGTAGGGAAAAGGGTGCTTTACTCTCATCAATTTATGTAATTCAGTTTTTAATTTTTAAGGATGTTTCACATTCTAAAGGTATCTGGGATAAGCTTGAAAACATTTATGAAGGAAATATAAAATTAAACAAAGAAAATCTAAAAATTTGAAAGCTGAAATATAAAGATATCAAGTTGCGTGAATACAAATATATTAGTTACTTATTTACTATGGTGAATTACATTATCCACACTATCAGATATATTGGTGTAAAGTTATAATAATATAATGTTGTTGAAAAGATCTTGAGAATACCTCATGACAAGTTTCATGAAAAAGTTTCTTCATTAGAAGATAAAGATCCTAAAACAATATACTAGGAAGATTTTAATAGCATTATCATCACTTATTAAATGATAACGTATAAATATATAAAAATAAAAAAAAATTATAGAGAAATTTACTTCAAGGATATAAATAATTAAAATAAAATGAATATTCTTAATGAATAAGAAGCTGGTGATTCTGGTTTAGAAAACGAGGTGTGTAAAAATATTTAAGAATTTTTATTCTTGGGTTCTAAAAAAGTGAGATGAATTATAGGTAAATATAAAGGTAAAATTTACATAATTGTTTTGAATATGGAACCTTATGTCACCTTACAACTAATTTTCTTCAAAGAAACAAAAAAATGATAGAAAAAAAGATTATAGTAGTTAGAAAAGACCATAGAAGAAACATGGTGATAAGGATAAATCATATTCATATGGTAAAGATAAAAAAGTATTCTTATCCAAAAGAATAAGTTTCTTATCTAATTATGATTATGGAAAATATTGTGAGGATGAATCCAAAAAATATTTTGACAAGGATGAAGTAAATAATTTCATTTTAGTAGGTAATAATGAGGAGTTATGAAGAAGATGTTTGGAATAATAATAAACTCAACTATAATTTAACATTAAATAAGAATTGAAATCCTTCCTGAGAAAGATTCGGAGGAATTAGAAATAAATGAGGATATTTGAAAGTAAAGAATCTTAAAAAACATCAATAATGTTTCCCTCATGAAAATTTAAAGATGAAGGAAGAGATTGGTATGTTGAAGAAATCTCTAGAGAAAGAAAATAATTGTAATTAACTCCTTGAATTAATGTCATGGGAGAAAAAAGAAGCATTGGAAGATGTAAAATAAAAATATATTAAGGATGAATCAGGGGTTTCGAGTTTCTATAATTCTATCCCCAAATTTGGTGAAATATCTTTAAAAGATGAACATGTGAGGGATCACAAAATACCTTCATAGGTTTGGATGAAAGTTAGGAAAGTTGTGTATGTGTACAAGAACAATAAAATGGAGCTGCTAAATATTCTAAAAAGTTTGATTCAAAAAAATATTGTAAAACCTCTGGTTCGAATAAAGTTGAAAATTGCGACTGAAGCCTTTTACATAAAAAATTTCAAGATTTTAACCATAATTAATCATCTGAGTACAAGCCAGGGATCGTTAAGTCTAGTGTCTTAGAATACTAGGTACCTATAACATAAAACATGGATAAAAAACATCTTTATTTAATCTCCACACAGGGCTTCTAACTTCCTTTGAGCCCATACATCTTCATAGGGTACCATGGGGAGCACATGAACAAATGAATGAGCTAATAAGCCCAGTATGGGAATAAACATAAGGATATATTTTAAGCACATGATTTAGGAGTCATGACATAATTATATCCAAATCATGAAAATTATAAAATAATTTAATATAATAATATTATCCTATAAACAAGGAATCATATAAATGTGGCAGAATCATAAATCATATCTTTAGTACAGGTCAAGGCTAACTGTCTATCCTGTTTCCCATTTTAGTACGGGTCTAGGATAACCGCCAATCCCATTTCACATCACATCTCATGAGACCTAACATTACCCAATGCATTGGATCTCTATCTGGGCACACCCATCTCAATATTTTCTTGAATATTCTTTCCACATTAATATTCTTACCATATATACAATCATACATAATCAACCATACACAAAAATAAGGGTACCGAGGGAAAGAGTTGGGTACCACAATCGTGACATAAATCATAACCAATGGGTGTATCATGAAAGTGTCCATTAAGAAAAGAATTAGAAAATACATGGAAATTCATAGGGTAAAATATTCATATAACATGGTAAGTGGTGTCAAACATAAGTGACAACATATGAGAAATGTATTTTAGAAACATTATCATTAAAACATTTTTGTGTGTTTTTAAGGAAAATTATAAAGAGCTTTTAAAATAGTAAAGAAGACATTCTTTTATATAAAAACCCGAATTGAACTAGGAAGGTTTTCATAATAAAAATACATAATTTACAAATATATTGGTGTCTTGAAATAGAAGATATAGTGCACTTGAAATTGGGTAAAAGTTCGGGAAGTTCCATTAAAACGAGTGTGCTTATTGGGAAGTATCGAAGAGAGATTCACTTAATAGCATGTATATTGCTAAAATAGAAAGATAGATTGATCTTGGAACATGATTTTGGAGCATATAAACAGAATTTTGAAGTTCTACATAAAAGAAAAGATAACAACATTTTTGTAAAAAGAATGATAGAGCAACCCGAAGGAATAAAGGAAGTTCGGGTAGAATCCATCATGGTTTATTGGCATGGTATCAGGTGTAACTAAGAGGGATTGATGAGAGATATAATGGGTTTATCAACACTTATAACACATTAGGAAAGTATGGGGAAGGTGTATAAACGTACCTCATCACTTGTTATTACACAAAAAGGCATATCATAGAGAACCATCTTGATTAAGAGTAAAAAGGGGAGGATCCCTTACCTTAAATCTGTTGGTGTTCTCCACATGTTATTAATGACCTGAATAAACAAATTAGGCTCATTAAATAATAATTATAGAACCTATTATATATTAAATTTACTTATTTTAACCCTTTTTAGTTCATTCAAAGATTTTTAAATTAGTTACAAGGTTTAATTTCATTGTTCGGGCTCGTTTGTTTACTTGGTTTTAAAAGATCGGTTCACTTATATTCAAGTTTGGATTATATGCAAGATAAAAGTAGTTTTCCAGAATTGAAGTCATATTCTTTAGTTGATATACATGAGATTACATGGAATTAATTTTAATTAGGTTACATAGAGTGAAGTCGAATGATTTTATATATAACCATAGTGATAACCGTTTTTGTTAATCGGTGGATTTGATTACAAATAATGGGTTTTGATTTATAACTTAATTCCATTTATACCAAAGGATTACAGAACCAGAAATATAATATATTAAATATATAATAATCTTTTTCAAAAATAAAAAAATGGTTTTATGAAAAGAATTAAATATAATAATAGAAATTTCTAAACTATTGTCCTTGAATGTGCTAAATTAGCACATCTCAAACGGTGCTTTCATTTCATTCAAATAAAATGGTGGGGAAAGGAGAGAAGATAATGAAATATACCACTAGCATGAAGACATTACAGTACATTTATGTTACTGGATTTATCATACTATTATGGTTAAGGGAGGTGAAGAAAGAAATAAAAAAGAAAAGAACATAAAAGAAAAGAAGAAATTGGGAAGAGGAATTTACCTCTTGAGACTTCCTCTTTTGAGAACATCTTAAGGGGAGAGGTTTTGGTATTTTGAGGAGGCTGAGAGATTTTGAAACTGGGGGGGGGGGTAACTTGGGGAGATATTGTTTCAGAATTTAGAGAATGCGTGGAGCTTTAGAGGTGTGAGGAAATGAGGGTGTGAAGGGTGGTTTTTATAGTGTAGGGGAGAGGGGTTTCCTTTATATAAAATTCATTAGGTTATTAAGTTACCCTAAGACGAGGAATAGTGAGTCTTGAATGAACAATAATAGTAATTTTATCATTTTACCCCGAACCAAGTTGGCTTACATCAGTAGAACATCACACATGACTCTGTAATTAGCTTATTTAGCTTATTTTGTATATTATTATATTTCACTATTCATCAAAAATTCAAGTATCTCAGAAAAAACCCAAAAATTTAACCATACCATTTTTCAACGTGTAGAATCCAAAAATGATTTCAATTTTTCAAAAATAATTTTCTAAAAAATATTAATTTAATATTTATTTAAAATCATAATTTACTAAAAAACAGTTTTTTTAAAATTAAAACTGATTTTATAGTTCTTTCCAAAATTACATAGGGTCTTATAAAATTATATCAAAACTATAAGACATTTCTTTTATTATTAATGGATACATATTAATAAATTAACTTTTCTTTTAAATTAATTAATTAATTATAATTATTTATTTATGACTTACAAAATACCAAAACATTTACTATGGTCAAATTGTTACTTTTTAAGATGTCTAAATTTTAGGTAATTATTCATGGATAAGGTTACTTTTATGTGGGATGATTTACTATTCATATGGGTCATATTACTATTCATATGGGTATGTTACTATTCATAAGGGTAGGTTACTATTCACCAAAAAATATTTTTGTTTTATTAGACTCCAAAATCATCTTGAACACAACTGTGTATATCAGATTTTCAAAATTCTAAACACATAAGTAAAAAACTTATGTTTAAAATTCACTTAGCACTTATTATTTCATAATGTTTTGTATTCCTGTGATTTTATGACATATTTATAAGAAAGTAATTTCCATTGAAAAAATTTGGGTCGTTACATTCTTCCACCCTTATTAAATTCTGCCTTCACAATTTCAATTTACACAAACAGGTGTGGGTACTTCTCCTTCATTGCCTCTTCCAGTTCCCAAGTTGCTTTCTCAAACATATGGTTCCTCCACAACACATTGACAAGATGTGGTGTCTTGTTACGTAGAACCATATCTCTCTGATCCAAAATCTTTACTGGATGATCCACATAGGAGAGATCATCTTCCAACTGCACCACCTCAGAGTTTAGTACATGTGAGGGATCAGGTATGTACTTTCTCAAGAGTGATACGTGAAAAACATCATAAAATCTAGCCATATTAGGTGGAAGTGCAAGACGATAGGCCATGAATCCTATGTGGGAAAGGATCTCAAAGGGGCCAATATACCTTGGGCTTAACATCCCATTCTTCCCGAATCGCATGACTCTCTTCCATGGAGATATTTGATGGAAGAATTTATCTCCAATGTCGAACTCCAAGTCCCTCTGATGGCTCTCAACATAGCTCTTTTGCCGACCTGGAGGAGCATTGATGTGTTTCTGGATGACTAAAACATTCTCTGTCATCTCTTGAACAAGATCATGTCCAAGTATCTTTCTTTCTCCAACATCATCTCAACAGGTTGGAGTTCTACATCACTTTACCTACAGAGCTTCATAGGGAGCCATCTGAATACTCAAGTTGAAGCTATTGTTGTATGAGAACTCAACCAATGGGATATGTTGATCCCATCCACCTTTTAATTCTAGAGAGCATGCTTTTAGCATATCTTCAAGCGTCTAAATAGTTCTTTCAGACTAGCCATCAGTTTGGGGGTGATAGGATGTGCTGAAATTTAATTCAGTACTCAAAGAATGTTGAAGGCTCCTCTAAAATTTAGATGTGAACCTTGGATCATGGTCAGAGACAGTTGAGAGTGGAACACCGTGCAGTCTCACCACTTCCTTCACATGTATCTTTGCAAGTTGTTCAAGCGTGAGATCTTCCCAAATAGCGATAAAATGGGAAGTCTTGGTGACTCGGTCAACCACAACCCATGTCGCATTATTTCCCTTCAACGTATTTGGGAGACCCGTGACAAAGTCCATAGAAACATTTTCCCATTTACGCATGGGTGTAGGAAATGTATGCATCATACATTTGGACTTTTGTCACTCAACTTTTACTTTCTGACATTCCATGAACCTTGATATATAGTCCACAATCTGCTTCTTCATGTATCCCCCCAGAATTTTTCTCGGAGATCCCAGTACATCTTGGTACTACCATGATGGATAGAGAATATTGAGCTATGTGAATTATCCAATAGCTCCTTCATTTCCCCAGGTGATTAAGGCACATAAAGCCACATTCAAAACCGAATCACACCATCATCATCGATATAGAACCCTCGCAGCTTCCCTTATTTTATTGCATTTACCCTCTTTTGTAACTCCACATCATCCCTGTGTGCTTCCTTAATCCTATTATGGAAGGATGGATGCAAAATAATTTGGGTAAGGTAGGATGTATCCCCTGCCCTTATGATTTACAAATCCATTCTTTTCATATCCAAGAAGATAAGTTCTTTCTCAATCCATAACACAGATAGAGTAGTGTGTTATTTTATGCTTAGAGCATCATCTACCTTGTTCGACTTTCCATGATGATAGTGAATAGAGCAATTGTAATGCTTTATTAGCTCTAACCAACTCCTTTGACGCATGTTGAGCTCCTTATATGTGAATATATACTTTAGGCTCTTGTGGTCGGTGTATATGTCACACTTCTCGCCATAAAGGTAGTGCCGCCAGATTTTCAAGGCAAAAATCATTGCTGCCAGCTCTAGATCTTGCGTCGGGTAGTTATGCTCATGGATCTTCAACTATTGTGAGGTGTAGGCTATCACATTATCATTTTTCATGAGTACGCAACCCAATCCTTTCTTTGAAGCATCAATGTATATCACAAAACATTCTCCACTTTTCGGTAGTGTGAGTACAGGTTCAGTGATCATCCTTCTCTTTAACTTCTTGAAGCTTCCCTCACATTCTTCCGTCCATAAATACTTTACCCCTTTACTTGTTAGCTTAGTTAGCGGGCTTGACAATCATGAGAATTTTCTCAAAAAATGTCGATAGTACCCATCTAATCCAAAAAAACTATGGATTTTTGTGACACTAGAAGGTCTGGGCCATTCCTCAATCGCCATTGTTTTTGAAGGATCCACAAAAATTCCCTCACTTGTGATAACATGTACCAAGAACATGACATGATTCATCCAAAAGTCACACTTTCTGATCATGGTGTACAAATTCTCTTTCTCAATGTCTCCATTACAAGTCTTATACGTTCCTCATGTTCCACCTTGCTTTTGGAGTAGATGAGAATATCATCGATAATAACTACCACAAATTTGTCGAGGTAATGTCTAAAGACTCTATTCATCAATTTCATGAAGATTTCAGGGGCATTAATAAGTCCAATGGGCATCACCAAAAACTCATAGTGCCCATACAATGTTTGGAAGGCAGTCTTCTGAATATCATCCTTCATCACCTTTAACTGATGATATCCAGAATAAATATTCACCTTTGAGAAGAATTGAGATCCTCTTAACTGGTAGAACAATTCATCAATCCTTGGTAGAGGATACTTGTTCTTTATATTGATCTTGTTGAGTTCTTGATAATTGATACACAATCGCATTGTTCCATCCTTCTTCTTCATAAAGAGCACTGGTGCACCCCAAGGTGATGCACTATGGCGTATGAACCCTTTGTCCAGATGCTCTTGCAGCTGCTTCTTTAACTCCTCCAGTTCGATAGGAGCCATCCTATTGGGACACTTTGAGATAGGAGTAGCTCAGGGTATGAGTTCAATTGAGTACTCTACCTCACGATCCGGGGGAATTCTGGGAAACTCTTTGGAAAATACATCACAGTATTCCCTCATGATGGGAATGTCTTCAAGAATGATTCTGTCCTTTGTCCCAATCATTTGAGCTAGATATTTTTTCTCACAAGGAAGCAGTATCCAAACTTGAGACGAAGATTCTAAAGGAGACTCATCTTCCTTTTTACACTTGTAAATAATTGGAGGATGCTTCAGGATGGGAAAAGTGATCTCCCATTCCCGAAAATTGATGTTACCCTTGTAAAAAGATATCCAATCCATTCCCAAGATAGCATTTAACTCCACTAAAGGAAGCATGACATTATTTTATGGGAGGTTTAGTCCACAATAATTAACCGGGGAGGAGTTATAAATAATGGATGCAATAATTTCCCCATTCGTTGTTCTCACATATATCTTTCCTCCAAATTTTGAGGTGGTGTTTGAATAGTTCTACTAAACTTGCATGATATGAAGGAATGTGTAGAACCAAAATCAAATAGTACGTTTGCTATTCTTGAATTAATAACAATCGTACATGTCACCACATCATTTTCTGATTCCACCCCAGCAGTAGTGCTAGCATTATCCCTTCATTATTACCATAGAGGTTGTTGCTGATTGCCTCCGACAACCCTTGGCTTATGGAAATTTATCCTATAATGAAAAAGCTCCTTGTAGTTCTAACACTGCACTTTAGGCTGAGGGTTGATCTGAACCTTCCTTTCTTCTTCAACATTAGCAGGGTTTTTCAAATCCCTTCAGCAGTTCTTGGCCAGATGACAAAAAATTCCATATTTGAAGCAATTATTTGTTCCCTTTAGACAGTCTCCAAGATGATTCTTCCCACAATTTTTGAAAAGGGGAAAGTGAGACTTCTTTTTATCATGAGATTTTTTTGATGAACCTCCCATGTTGTTCTCAATTTTCCGCTTCTTGTCACTAGGCCCATGAGACCACTGAGAGTCTCCAATATCCATTTCAACCTTGTGGGCACAACATACAATCTCCTCATAGCTTTCGAAGTCTCGAATTGCCAACACTTTTCATAGACTCGGCTTTAGTCTTCCAAAGAAGCGATCCACCTTGATTTCGGTGTTAATAAAAATGCTAGAGGCATACCTTGAATGCCTTGTAATGTTCGCTTCATACACCCCGACAGACTCATCTTTCTTCTGCTTGAGTCTAAGGAACTCTCTTTCCATCTTCAAATGGAGGGTTCGAGGAAAATATTTGTTGAAAAACATCCTCTTGAATTCTTTCCATTCTATGGAATCAATTTCCTCTTGGTACCTTGTATTATTGATCAGTTTCCACCACTGATCAGCTTCCCCATCAAAATGATAGACAGCCAATACAACTTTCTCTTCTTCCAAGCACTGGAGGATAGAGAAAATATTTTCAATAGATTTAATCCGTTGATCAATGAGGAGGGTATTGGAAGACTCGCTATACATGGGAGGCCTTTGCCGCATGAAGGATTCTACGAAAACTTTCTCTTTCCTTGGAATAGGGGGACGTTCCACCAGATTTAGGTTGTTATTCATAACTCGAGATAGCTGAGCAAGTACATCCATGTAGTTTTGAGCTCCCGCTTTCGTCACATCAGGAATGTCACTAGGGAAATCATAAAATTTACTATCACATTGGTTGATGGAACGTGTTCTTCTATTTCCTTCCATCTCAACATTTTCATGAATATTCTTGCCACATAAATATTCTTACCACATATACAATCATACATAATCAACCATACACAAACCTAAGGGTACCCACAAAAAGAGTTGGGTACCACAATCATGACATAAATCATAACCAATGGGCGTATCATGAAAGTGTCCATTAAGGAAATAATTAGAAACTACATGGATATTCATAGGGTAAAATAAGAATATAACATGGTATGTGTTGTCAAACATAAGTGACAATATATGATAAATGTATTTTAGAAACATTATCATTAAAACATTTTTTTTCGGTTTTAAGGAAAATACTACAGAGATTTTAAAATAGTAAAGAAGAAATTATTTTATTTAAAACCAGAATTGAACCAAGAAGGTATTCATAATAAAAATACAGAATTTTGCAAAGGTAATGGGGTCTTATAACAGAAGATAGAGTCTACTTGAAATTGGGTAAAAATTCGGGAAGTTCCTTTAAAACGAGTGTGCTTATTTGGAAGTATCAAAGAGAGATTCACTTAAATGCATGGATATACCCAAAAGAGAAAGAGAGATGGATCTTGGAACATGATTTTGGATAATATAAACATAATTTTAAAGTTCTACATAAAATAAAAGACAACAACATTTTGGTAAAAATAAATATAGAGCAACCCGAAGGAATGAAGGATGTTCGGGTAGAATCCATCATGGTTTATTAGCATGGTATCGAGTGTAACTAAGAGGGATTAATGATAGATATAATGGGTTTCTAATCACTTGTAAAACATTAGGGCAGTATTTTGAAGGTGTATAAATGTACCCCATAAATTGGTATTACACAAAAAGGCATAGCATAGAGAACAATCTTGATTATGAGTAAAAAGGGAAGGATCCCTTACCATAAATCCGCTGGTGTTCTCCACTTTTTATTAACGACCTGAATAAACAAATTAGACTTATTAATTAATAATTACACAACCTATTATTTATTAAATTTATTTACAATAAAACTTTTTAGTTCATTCAAATCCTTTTTGACTAGTTACAAGGTTCAATTTCATTGTTCGAGCTCCTTTGTTTACTTGGCTTTAAAAGATCGGTTCACTTATATCCATGTTTGGATTATATGAAAGATGAAAGTGGTTGTCCAGAATTGAAGATATATTATTTAGTTCATATCCAGGATATTACATGGTTTTAATTTAATTAGTTTACTTAGAGTGAAGTCGAATTATTATATATATATATAACCATAGTGATAACCGTTTTTGTTAATCGGTGGATTTGATTGCAAAGAATGTGTTTTTCATTATAACTTAATTCCATTTTCACCAAAGGATAACAGAAAAAATAGGATATATTAAATATATAATAATCTGGTTCAACAATAACTCAAATGGATTCATGACCAGTATTTAAGATAATAATAGAAATTGATAAACTGTTGTCCTTGAATGTGCTAAATTAGCACATCTCAAATGGTGCTTTCATTTCATTCAAATAAAAGGGTGGGGAAAGGAGACAAGATAATGATATATAAAACTATAATGAAGACATTACATGAAATGTATGTTACTAGATTTATCATACTATTATTGTGAAGGGAGGTGAGGAATGAAATAAAAAAAATAAATGAACTTAAAAGAAAAGAAGAAATTGGGAAGATGAATTTACCTCTTGAGACTTCCACCTTTGAGAACCTATCAAGGGGATAAGTTTTGGTATTTTTAAGAGGCTGAGAGATTTTGGACTTGGGGGGGGGGCCTTGGGGAGAGATTTGGGAAGAATTTAGAGAAGGCATGGAGCGTGGTAGGTGTGAGGAAATGAGGGCGTGAAGGGTCGGTTTTATAATGGAGGGGAGAGGGGTTTTCTAAATATAAATTTCATTGGTTTATTAATTTCTCCGAAGACAAGGAATAGTGAGTCTTGAATGACCAAAAATATTAATTTTACCATGTTATTCCGAACCAAGAGAACTTACATCAGTAGAACATCACACATGACTCTATAATTAGCTTATTTAGCTTATTTTGTAAATTATGGTATTTCACTATTCATCAAAAATTCAAGTATCTCAGAAAAAACCCAAAACTTTACCACTACGATTTTTCAACGTGTAGAATCCAAAAATGAAGTCTATTTTTCAAAAATATTTTTTTTAAATATTATTAATTTAATATTTAATTAAAATCATAATTTACTCAAAAAAATATTTTTGTAAATTAAAATGATTTTATAATGCTTTCAAAAATTACGTAGGGTCTTATAAAATAAACTAAAAAATATAAGATATTGATTTGATAATTAATGAACACATTTTAAGATAATACCTTTTCTTTTAAATTAATTAATTAAATATAATTAATTATTTATGACTTACAAAACACCAAAACATTTACTAAGGTCAAATTATCACTTTCTAAGATGTCTAAATTTTATTTAATTTTTCATGGATAAGGTTACTCTTATGTTGGATGATTAACTATTCATAAGAGTCATATTACTATTCCTAAGGGTATGTTACTATTCATAAGTGTAGGTTACTATTGACCAATTTTTTTTTTATTTTATTATACTCCAAAATCATCTTGAACACAACCATGTATGTCGGATTTTCAAAATTATAAATATAGAAGTGACAAACTTATGTTTAATGGCCACTTATCACTTAGTAGTTCATTATGTTGTATACTCATGTGATTTTATGACATAACTATAAGAAGTTAATTTCCATTGAAAAACATTGGTTCATTACATTGAAGATAAACAAAATGAAAAATAATATTCTTGTTGATAATAGAAATATTAGTGGTGAACAATGTGTCAATAAGTAGGTTCTTGAGAAACATGGTCACAACTCAAGATAGTATAGATGTTTCAGAGTAAAATATTCCTTTAATGGATACTACTCTTGTTGTGATTGATTTCGGATATGGAAAATATGTTTTGGTTTAACTAACAACATTATAACTATTACAAATATTATAAATGGAGATGTATTAGGGGGATTCAATTCTCTTAATAGAAGAATTCAGATAAGGATGTTATTAAGAAACATGAGGAGGTTGTTGTAAAATTTGAAAATTGGTTCCACACTCTGGAAACAATTTTTGAATGGTGTGAACAACTATGATATGTCACAAAAGGATAACTTGTTTTTTTACCTTCTAAAAAATAGATTGTTTACAAGCCTCAGAAGTCTAATGTTATGAATGATAAAGGGAAATATGCACTTTTTGTAGATAATACTCTTTAATATTTAAAAGGCGGAAGGAAAAGGATTTTTTATAGTGGATTTTCTTCCCATATGGAAGGGAAAATAATGTTGGTGATGAATTTAAAATACTTCAAATAAGGAATAGTAACATTCGTAAATAGTGAATAACTCAAAATAAATTGTGTTCATTCAACCAGAATTTTGTAAGAAATGTTGAAATATAAGATATCTTTATTTACTGATGGATTGAAACATAATTTTCTCATTGTTTCACAAGATATTGAGGAAGGATGTTTTACAAAAAATGTGTGGTTTCTGTTAAAATAGAGTAATATGGAATTATTTCTTACAATAGGCCAACTTAAAAAAAATAAACTTATTTCATGTTGGTGAAATAAAAAAACTCTTTAAAAATTGTGATGGTAGAAGAAAATTAGGTGTGGCATAAAAGGGTGAGACACTTGTGTCAATGAAACATGGGAATGTTGTCGAAGCGAGACAATGTTTGAGGTATTCCTTACCTGTTAAGAAGAAAATATTTTTGTTGAAAAATCTATCAGAATGGAAAAATCCCGAATTTTTGGTTAAAAATATCTCAAGGTATCATTGAAGAATTTTTGAGGTGGTTGTGTTTATTGACAAAGTGGGCATCTGTGTTGTGATTGTTGACAATGAAAACCATGACATACAGATTTGTTGACAAATGGGATTTCATGGTGACATGTCGAGTTCAGGGGCTATGGTTAATGATCCATGTTTGATTCAAAAATGTCGACAAAGGAATGGATGATCTGGAGGTGGTACAAAAAGATAAGATACAAGGTGGTGTCGTTTTCTAGTGTTTGAAAAAAAATTGGGCCTAAAAATCGACAAATGGAGAAAAGTGGTTTTTGCAAAGGGACTTGCACGCCGTGTACTTGAAGGAGAGAAAACTTGTGAGACATAGGTTTTTCAAGATCAGAACATCAAAATATGAAAAAGGGATAAGGGTCACGCATGTTTTGGGTTTGGGCATGCAAGTGGTTTGCGCGGCAGAGACTTGCGTGCCGAAGGGAGACTGGTGTGTCGTCGCGTAGGGTGTCCAAATGCATATAAATACAGGTCGACCCCTCTTCATTTTGCATGAGCTCAACACCTGGATAAAATCAGAGCTCCCAACGCGTAGGTGTTTTGGTCGCACAAGTGGTGTGTGGTCGCGCAAGTATAAGGTGCACACTAGTTGTAAGTTACACGCCGGTTGTTAGTTGCACGCCAAAAACAATTTGGGCGTAAAAAGAGGTGTGTCGTGCAAGTTTGGAGTTGAAGAAGGTTGTGTCACGCAAGTGGTTGAGGTGGACTTGCGTGCCAGTTTTGACTTGCGCTCCGTCTTGGGACAAGCACACCGGGCTTAGAGAAGAGCGCCAGGTGTTGTTAGAGCACGCCCGTCTTTCCGGGGCTGCGCAAAAGCTGGAAGATTTCCTGATACCTTTGGTGCAAAGAGAAATTCATCTACGGGTGAAATTTAAACTTCAAAAGAGCATCTACATACAACAGAGGATGCATTCATTAGTGATAATGAAGAGACCTACATGTCTATAAACTGTGAGTGGATTCCTTCTAGAGTAGTGATAAAAGGATGCGGAAGAAGGTGATCCTCTCCACCAGCAGTGAGCCAGAGAGAGAGAAATAGGGAGTGACCCGTGGGAAAGTAGTGAGATGACCCTAAACATTGTAAAGGTATTGAGCATGGGAATAGAAGTGATCTATCCCAAACTTTGTAAACAGAAGTGCACTTTTAGTGGAATTGGTACATCATCACATTGCCAGTGTATGCTCCTTGGACATAACCTAGTGAGGGTGAACTAACTAAAAATCATTTTGTCTTGTGCATGCTTTACTTTCTATTTATATTGTTCCACGGTAAGGAGAGAGAAGAGTGTTTTTCATAACAGCGAAACAAGATACGAACGGGATTTAATTTTCAATTTTTTAAACACTAATTCACCCCCCCCCCTCTTAGGGTATTCAGCCTTGTGGACCTAACACAATTTATGTGAAAAATAAAGTTGAAATTTTTAAAACATCACCCCTAGACCTTATCTAGTCTGATTTCAATTGTCCAATGAAAAAAATAATCAACTAATGGAGATAATTACTCCATTACCTGAATTGATAAATTTATACACATTACTTGGGTTATGTATATGAAATATAAGTGTTGTCCTTAAAAATATTTAAATGTTTCATGAAGAATGGTGATAAGGAATATGAGTACTCAGTGAAGAAGTTGAGAACTGATAATGTTAGTGAGTAAAAAAATAAATAATTTCAAATTTATCTTGAGAAACATGGAATTAGGTATGAGTTTTGTAGAACATAAAATCTTAATGAAATGGTGTTTCTGAAAGAAAGAATATATGTTTGGTTGAAATGGAAATAATTATATTACTTGGACATGGTATTTCACATTACCTTTTTATGGAATATATGATCACTCTTGATTATATTTAAAACTGATGTTTCTATAAACCATTGTTGGATATGAATCTATATGAAATGTTTTATGTAAAAACAATAATTTTTAAAAACATAAGAGTTTTTGGGAGTGCATTCATATTAAATAAAAAAGGTAGAAACCCTAGAAATTATTAGAAGAGAGGTGAAGATGGAATTTTTATTTCCCTTGTTCAAGATAGAAGATGATATAGATGTTTCAATAATGATACCAAAAGATGGGTTTACTATTTTCATATTAAAGTTATTAAAAATTCAAGGAATATAAACACACTCATTCAAAAAATGAAGATAAATAGTAAGAATGAACTTCTTATAGGTGTTATGATATTGATGAAAACAGTTATATTACTTCTCAAGATCAAGAATCAGAATTAGTGATTCCTAGTGATGAGGAATAATCCTAATAATTTCATCCATGTATGAGGAAGAAAGTGGATTCCCAAGACATTATTGGTGATCAACATAAATGGGTTCCAATAATAATAAACTTACACATACCTCTCTATACTCTAAAGTTGAGCCGAAAGATGTGAATGTAGCATTTGAGAATCCAAAATGGGTTTAGGCTATTAATAAGGAAATTGAATATTTTGAAACTAATCATTCAAGGGAACTCCTGCCTAACCTAGATAATAAAAAATTTATTGGTATAAAATGGGTTTTACAGAACATGTTGAATGAAGATGGTGAAATGATAACAAAGTACTATTGTGAAAAAGTCACTCAAAAATAGAGGGGATTTTCATTGATGATTTTTTTAATTAAAATGTTTAGATACAAAAAATATATTTTGTACTATTATTTCAAAATGATATTACATAATTTTTTATATGGATGTAAAATGATCATTTTTGAATAGTGATATTAATGAATAAGTTTGCAATGAACAACCACGTGGTATCATTTTTGGGATGGATGAATATTATGTGTGTAGGTTGAAGATATCCTTGTATGGGATAAAAAAATCTCTAAGAGAATGTAATTACAAATTTAATACTTTTATAAAGAAAATAATTTATTTGAAATTAAGAGTTTGTTGCTATATGTACATTAAAGATAGTTAGAATTTTTACCACGTCGTAATTGCATATGTTGATGACATTATCATTGCTAGAAATGATGAAAGAACTTATGAATGATTTGATGAAGAGATGAATTTTTATTTTTGAAATTTTTATGATGGGAGAAATTAAATTATTTCTCAGATTAAAAATCTCACAAAATAAGAAACACACCTTTATTTTCAAAAAAAAGTATGCTAACGATCTTGTTAAAATTTTCTTGAATTTATAATTCAAAATATGTTTTCACACCGATTTTAGTGGGAATCAAGTTGACTAAAGATGGGGAAGGTAAGAACAAGATACAGAATAGTTTTACTATATTTTGATAAGTTTTTTGTTGATAAATACATTAAAAACCAACATTTTTTATGTTGTTACATTATGTGGATATTTTTAGTGTGATCCAAAAGAATCAAATTTGTTGGCAGGAAAAATAATTATCAGATATGTTGAAGGACAATAAAATTTTTGAATCTGGAATCATATCTCAAAATGTATTGACCCGTTTGGGTATTCAAAAGATGATTGGGTAGAAAATGTTGATGATGGAAGATCCATATATGGTAGGGTTCTCATTCTGCGGAAATGTTGTGTCACTTGTAATACAAAGAAAATAAAATTAGTAACACATAGAATGGAAGAAGCTGAGTGTGTTTCTAACAATAAAGAATATACTCAACTTATGTTATTGGAAACTCAATTTGAATATTTACTTATTGAATTTAAGTTACACTTTCTCTTGGGTTTTGATATTCAGTGTTCTATCAACCATACAACAAATGTGGTACATCATTATTATTCAAAACATATTGATATCAAATTTCATTTCACAAATGATCATGTGGAGAATAATGAAATGAAGATGGAGTATGTTCCAAAATTAGAACATTTTGATGACATTTTCAAAAAACTATTATTGAAGAATCCTATTAAAAAACAAGGTTAATCATGGGTTCTCAACCTCTTTCTCATCAATGTTTATATATGTTTTTTGTTCCCTCTCTAATCTTGTATTTGGATAATGTTACCAAAGGGGGAGAATATTTCATAAATCTATCCATTGGTGAGTGCTGGATATTTTAATGAAGTGTGTAAAAAGGGGGAATTGCGGAAAATTTTTGAGTTCAGCATACACACACACACACATATATATATGTGTGTGATCTATTCAAACTATTTATAGGACATGTGGTAGGAAAAAATATTTATCAAAAACGTTGATGAAGTAAAGAAAGATGTGAAGGAAAGAGAAAGATGTTTCTTAATAAATACTTTTGGGAAACATGGTTTTTTCCAATAATTCTTATTTCTTACACTGATTTAGAGAAGATATGATTAAAATTGTGGATAAGTGACCAACAACATAAGGTTACAAATTTAGGTAATTTAATAATGTTGTTAAAAAAATAAAAAGGGGGAACTCTTAGGACCAAGGTGACAAGTGATAGGATGGGAATCGTCATAATAATCAAGTGTGATCTTTTTTTTTCAAGGAAATGTAAAAGATTAAAGAAATAATTTCAAATTGTAAAAGATGAAAATTATACTGACCATCATATTAATGAAATTGGACTCATATTACTAATAAAAATTCATCGGATTCAGAAGATGTTATCTGGATGAAAATGTAAATCAGAATCACATCATGTACGAAATGAAAGGGAGATCATAATTAGGAGAAGAATCATACAATAAATGGATCTAAGGAACATTGGGTTATTCATTTCTATATTGTATTTTAAAAAAACCATAATTATTAAAATAAAGTTATGATGCAATATTTATGAAATAAAAGTGGATTGATTACAATCGTATTGTGGTTTGGTTGGAAAGGAAGATGTTTATCGATGAATGGGAAGTTACAATACTCTATTTTTTATAGGCCAGATGATGATGAATATGATCTTTATAATGTTTAATGTTAGGAGGCATTATTTTTAGAAGAAAATTTTTGTGAAATATAGAAGTTGATGGTACAAAATATTTCTGGTGTCAAGATCATTGGTATCATATTTAAAAAAGATAATATGTTGCTAATGTCAAAGCTTCTAGATACAACCCATCAGATGTGGTGTGCCACTGATCCATTAAAATGGATTTTGCATTAAGTCATATTATTAGTATATTTTATAAACCAGATGTAATGCTTTCTCAGAGGAATAATTTTCTTCGGGGGAATTTTTTTGACCAATCCAAAAGAAACTAAATTCAAAGTTATTGAAAATAATAAATAATAAATAAGAAGATAAGTTATTGGTGACCAAAATGAAGAATAAAACTAGAGATAAATAAATAATGAAGTAAATTATTTCGTATCATGATATTTTTATATTTAATTTTTTCAAGATGAAAACATTGTTTCCCTAATCAAGTGGGTCAATAGAAAAGGATAATTCTTATTTATTTTCAATCATTTGTGTATCCATTGGGTCACGACTATCAGACTAAAGCTGAAACTGATAACTTCATTAGTCTATGAAAAGAAGAAAATGAGAAATAGTTGATGTTTGTAACAGTTTTATCAAGTGGATCATGGATATAGGTTAAAGAGTTTGATGAAAGGTTTTCCTAAATTATTTGTTTTAAAGAAATGTAACAATGAATCTTCAATGTACATCGTAGTAATGAATTCAGAACGATAATTTGGTTATGGGAATCGTAATGAGAAAACCTTTTTTTCATTTGGTGTGAATAAATGTAAGGATATTTCTCCTGTTCTGATTTATTTTCACTTTTGTCACGAAATTAAAATTGATTATAGGTCTATATCATAATGGAAAATCATAATGGGGAATCATAATCAGACATAATTTTGTGACAAAATTATGAAGCGAGAGGAAGTGATGAAGATTTGAAAATATTGGATAAATGTTAAGAAGCATTGGAGATGTCAATGATGTAGTTGATATTCAAAAAAAAATTAAAGACTCAAAAAAATTTAGTTGAGTAGGAATTATTATTAGAATCCTTCCCAATCCTCTTTTGGGTTTCCTATAAAAGGATGAGGTTCATTATACTTTCCAACATAATTATTGTGCACAAAAGAAGATATATAATCTCTAATACTCTAGGTAGATGAAATTTACAAATTTTCCTTAACTAAAGAAGATTTACATATATAAGGAGGAAAATTGAATATATAAGGTCATATTCAGAGTTTCCGGATCATACCATGAAATCACATAGGGATATACTGACTGTTCAAGAAAAATTTCCGAATTGTTTCAGTCATATTCAGATAGAGTTATTTTATCAAAATCACCAATCATACTACAGAAATAGACTACTGGCTTGACTAAATATCATTATTAATTCCATAATAATTTCTTTCCTACTTCTAGGTACAAAAGTGAATAATTATTTTGAATAAAATATTTGTGAGATTTGGAAAGGTATCATTGTAACATGTATCTTAAACTTGTTACACAAGTCACATTACATCATTTTGTGCAACTTACATCACATACACTGTTGTATTGAACACATTGCTACACTAGTGTAAAGTAATATCCTAATAATTGTATTCCACACAAAAGGATTGTTTTTTATGTGATTGCATGGTATTGGATTTTTTCTAAACCATACCAAGGACGTGGATACTATTGATGAGTATGGAACCTTGTAAATTCTTGTGTCCAGGCGGATGTGTGATTGTTTCTTTTCATAAAAAGTGATAAATCTTCAATAGGAGGAAAATATTGTTTCATAAAAATGAAACAGAAATGGAAAAGATATCATTGAATGACCTATCCCCCTCTCAAAGATACTTGATATTGACTGGGAAATTTAATAAACCACAACCTTGATGTTTATTTTCCCTTTTTTACACGGTTTTTTTAAATAAATAATCCCAAACCACCCCAAAATGATGATTCAGTTAAATTATAATGACTACTATTAATGAATTATGACTAAACATCGCTTGGGGTTTTTTATATTTCCATTTTTTAGAAGATGGAAATGAATTAAATGAATTTTAAAACCAATAGAATATAACACATAGCCAATTTTTCAATTTTATATGGAAGAACCATTAAGATGAATGATTTTTAAAATGTTATGAATACAGCTGTTGGACTATTTTCATTTATAAATAAAAAGGTTTATGTTTTATACTAAATATATTTTCTGAAATAAGTTGGTTTTATACATGTCCCATGTTTACAGTATTAAACACATATTTTATTATTATTATATAATTATACCACTTTAAACGCATGAGATTCCTCATTTAGTACATGGATTCCAAACATGGAATTCCTTGGATAAACTAAGAGGATTATGACAGATTACTCAATGTGATATCTAAGTTAAATAACACACTAGGTTTTTGTAAATGTCTTGTATTAGTGAATGCTTTACTATATCACCTACAATTCTCCATCATATCTGGATAATTAAATTCCGTGATTGTCTTATTAGATGTGGATATATGTCCGTAGACACTCAATTCCATGGAATATATTAATAGGATCCAAATAAATCCTACCCTATGATTATCATGGAATTATACCTTAGACTCATTTAGAAATCCTCACCATGGATTACCAGGGGTTTATCCCCTAGATTATACAAATAACCCCACTACCAAGCTTCTTGTTTTATCATTATGTTTTTGTTGAACCACCTATGGTCAAGGATTAATTTTTTCCCCTTTGAGAATACATGATTATTATATTATATGGACTTCCTGACTAATCATTAGTTCTTATGAAGAAAAAAAATAGTATTATGTTCAAGGACATCTGACTTATGCCAAAGTAGGTTTGGTAGGGAATGTTCCCCATCAGAGATTTATGATTGACATGGTTACTATTTATTCAATTACATTATATTATGTATTAACAATATTATGTTTCCTATCCACAATCTAAAGTTACATTAGACATTAATGGTGTTTAAATACAGAATATTTCTCAAACAATATTTTGGCCACCCTCGAGTACCGAAATATTTTTCATGGATATAGGCAGAGATAATGTAAAGTACCCATCAAAAAACTTTTGTTATCTTTTGTATTGGTAGTAGATGACTAAGACAATACTCATGGTTCTTATGAAGATAGATTTGGTCTTTTTCCCTTTTTTTCAAACATGTATTGCACAAATTTCTGATTAGATATATTGTTTTTCTAATGACATGTCAAGATTTGTATATGGTAATTATTATGGATTTTGATTGCTTATTATTATGGAGATGATTTAAATTTATTTTTATGTATTATTTCTCTACCCGATTATTCAAACTAAATTATCATATTAATAATATTATTATAATTTTTATTATTTTTATTATTTTATTCTATGATACACAATGGCAATGTGGGTATAGTCACCCCAACATGCCACTATATACACTCTTTTCTAGTCGACAACCTATATCATTTAGCGAGGTTCACTTGAGGCATTGTGGCCACCAGGTTAAGTTATGTATGGGTAAAACGACCTTGGGGAAAATTCTTTTCTTGGTAATGAGTGTATAGTATCCTCAAATTACCCATTTCTACTTGTTCTTAGTCAATAACCTCTTATGTATGGAGAGCAACATATGAGGTCGGGTGGTGTTCATGCATGATCCTAGTCATTTGGGTTGGGTTTGTACAAAATTTTATCTGAAAACCATATACACTAGCTTGTTCATTCTCTATACGCTGATTTTTGAGATGATAAGTAGGATATATGATGGTTGGGACTTGGAAAGGGGACTAATCTTTGTGTTTTCTAACACTATATTGCGATCCCCTAATTTTACATTAAGTGAGAATTGATTTTTATTATTTTTCAATGTTTCCCCTGATTGAAATTCCCCATTAGTGATGAAAATGGTGTTGGTATACTATTTTTTGGGATTTTGTGTGTGCTTTTGCATAATGTTTGGAAATAGAGGGCCACATGTGTTATGAAATTTTTATTTCACAAAAAAGATCCAAAATAATTAAATGTTTTTTAAAAATTTTATATTTACTTTCAGTTCATTACTCTTTGAATTCATTTATTTGAGCCTGATTATTATATACATGAGTGTAGATATGGAAATCACTATACTTCTCACGTATCAGACGCCCCCAGGATTCAATGAAATCATAATTAGTCATAGAGTAGATTTAGAACATGGGGGAGAACTCGGGAGATGAAAAGGTTTTCCTTATAACCTTTATCATTCAATGCGTTGGTAGATGATGGTGGAATGTCATGTTACAGGATAGTAGATTTAAAGGGATTAAGAGGGTGAAATTCAAGGATCTATTCTATAGGAAGGTAATTCTAGATGCAGTAAAGTTGGATTAGGATCTAATGTTCATGTTTCTCCAATGAGGTAGGAATACACTATCCACATATTCAACACACTTCAAAAATAATTTTCACTATGAACCTTTTATTGTTGGGAACAAGTCTCAAAAATTTAAAATGTTTGAAAGTTCTCTTAATCCATGGATAAAACAACAAGTCTTGAACTTTGATCTGTTGAATTGTTCTTCAATGCTTCGTAAGACATTGAATATTGAGAAATTATTCAGGGAAGATGGAGGTGTTTGATTTATATTCATATGTAAATGTATTAATAGGTTTCTTGTGTATCATAGTTATAGTTTTTCAATCCATGAGAAATAAAAGGATGTTTGAGGATGAGTGTCAAGGTGGAAGTTTATAGTTAGAGCATATTGATGGTTATTCAACTCTCTCTATGGGAGATAACTCATCTAGGTTCTACAAATCAGGGTAAAAGGGGTACTATATTATAGATGATACATTTTCATTCATGTATTATATCTTTTTTGGTATCATCAGGTATATAAAGATACTTTATAAAAGGAAATCTTGGTTGTGCACATCACATTTCGGCTATGGTGTGGTTATGAGTCCTCAAGAGAAGGTGAAAACCCCCAAGGGTTAGTGAGATAGGTAAATCAAGTTCCTTTGGGGCTTCATAGACTGATTGTGGGTAGATATCATACAGTTTATCAGGAATAGACTTATGGTGGAGAGGTAACCTCAATATTTAGAGGTAGGTTCCTGATTTTTTCTAATATCTATATTAATTTCATTGAAACATACTCTTCAAATTCATTCCTAACTTCTCATGTGGATTCTCGGTTGGATATAATAGTGAAATACTCTTCTATTTTTTTATCTGTCATTACACCCTAGGGAAAGAAAGTGGGTAGTATTCATATTTATATAGAATGTAGGGTAGTGGTTAATATCTTGATATTGTGTGGTGATTCAAATGTTTTTTGATATCAGGCTTTGATGAAATCCTAGAATGGATTGGTTAATCAGGTACCATACATACATTGAATGTTATTTGAGATGAGTGATTTTATCATCACCTAGAGGTGAATAGATCATGTTGGTTCTGGAATGGGACATTAATGTAGTTATATTTGAACCATATCCTCATTGTATGTAACTATTTTCTGTGATGATGGGTCATATAATCCTTATAGTGGATCATACGATCAATCCATATTCATTTCCCCTACTAGTAGATCTATATCATGATGTAATTCTAGATAATTTCTTAGGGTTACCACTACATAATAGATTTTATCATGATATTGAGTGTGTTTCTGGTGTTTGAAATATTTTTATTACACAGAGTCACATGACATCATATATGTTGAATGTGATTATGGAATAGATAGATGATCTTGATGATAAAGGCACTATCTGACCAATAACTTCCTCCTGATTTAAATACCCCTAACATATTATTCCAGAGTTTTCTGGTACATTATTGAATTGTTATTAGGTACTAGAGATCATATAATAAATTATAGAACTATTTGGTAGTCTTGGTATAATAGATAGAATCATGGATCCATTTTTTATTAGTAACAAAATATAAAAACATAGTGAATATAAATACTCTGCATCATTGAACTCATTCAAATATTCCTTATTTATATCATATAGAATGGAAAAAATTAACGTAAGCACAATTTTCAAATAAGGTTTACATGTAGCTGAAGATATCATGAGTAAATATATCATAATCAACGTATTACAGTAAATATCTATAGATTAATTTCCTTCAATCAATGAATATATATTTAACATATTATAGTTGGAATAAATGATGATCAAATAATTGCTCATAAATAATCACATGAGCTTAAAACATATCAATGGAGGGCATGAATATTCAAATAATCAAATGGTAATCAATAAATAATTTCATAATTAAGGAATGCATATTTATGGACATAGTAAAAATACATTATGTTCCCCATACAAAGAAAGTATAAATAAATAGGCAAGGTATTGGACAAATTCCCAAAAAATCATGTCTCATGAGACTTACTGGTACATAGAGGGACTATAATGTGTCCCACATGCCACATACAAATTCATATGAATTCCACATATATTGAATGATCAATTTAATTCTCAAAAAAATATATTATTAATAAATATCCATATTGAGTAAATGACATGTAATTTCATGATTCTCCCAACCGATAAAATAATTATTATAGTAGAAAAATGTATGTGGAAATGGTATACTTTTTAGGGAATAAGTGTACTCTTGATAAAAATATTATATATATTTAAGATAAATGTAATGTGAAATAAAAGTTTATTCTTAGAAATTTAATGTATCAAGAAAATTTTCATGATCACAAAGTAATTATAGATAAAATACAACAATTAATTCATCCTAAATATAGGTTCCTTAATAAATTATTTCCAATTAGAGAACACAAAAATTGATTTGAAACAATAAAATATATTTTTATTAAAATGTTTAATTTAAAAACCCATTTAAAAATTATATAATAATCTCATTATCATAGAATGGTTATGGAGTCTGAAATGTCTGTTAATGACACACATTTTTAAAAGCATTCTTTATAAATTTTTTGTAAGGAAAGTGGAAAATAGACATTTATGAAGAAATAGAAGTATTCCATTCAAATATTATAGAAATTCATGATAGAATAAAATATAATTAATAAATAATTTTACTAATTAATATTGAATTATGAAAAACATATTTGAAATATATGAACCAGGAAGAAAAATATACATGATCAAAAATAGAAATAAGAATAGATTTTACATTAATTTTTTTCATTCAAGTCACAAAGGGACAAAATATGGGAGAAAACCTAAAAAACCCTTAAATATATAGTGTATAATACTATTTTTTATTTTTTTGAAGGATTAATTATAACATTCCTTTAATGAATAATATAATGAGTTGATGAAAATATGAGATAGTAAAATAAATTCTCACCTTGGTGGTAAATTTTACATTGTAACCCCTTGAATATGAAAACATTAAGTAAAAAATTATTCATCCTAAATAAATATATATACATATTTAATAAATCAAAGTGATTGTGTATAGAACACATAAAAGATAAAAGGTGTATAATAACTAAAAATATTAATATAGTGAAAATGGATACATTATTCCTTATAAAGATCATATGATTGAAGTTAAAATTAATAAATAAACTGATTATGTGTGACATATTAAAATAAAAAAACTTAATTACAAAATAATGAAATTATCTTTCCTTTCAAACATAATCAAGGAATAATATAGTCATTTAAGTGGAAGTGTAACTCAATGAATGAAAAAGGAGTTAATAAACCCCTTACCTCACACATCAACTTTGTTAAAGATAACATAATCGCCTATTTAATGGTTTTAAAAATGTTATTAGTTTATAAAAAACTTTATTTTTTGTATAATATAAGATGAAATTGTAAGAATCAAAAAATATATATGAACACATATTGATTAAAAGATTTGTTTCTGAGCAGTAATTGTCTCATTTTTATGCATGTTTCGATTAATTAGTTTTATTACTTTGGAATTTATAATTATTAACTAATTTATATAAATATAATAATGCTTAATATTTTATATAAATTATTTATATACATTTCTAGAATCATTTTTCAAATTGAGAGAGAGAAAAATGAATTACACTGTACATTGAGGCGGCAGGCCGTACGTACACATGAACTTTATTTTAACATTTTGATGGATAAAATGATAGAAAATTTAATAGTATTTTACCTATATAGAATGTTTATTATATTATATACATTATATATATTCCACAAATATATCCTTATTACCATCCATGTGTAGTAGAAATGAAAAATGAATCACATCACTATATGGATGTGGTAGTCCACATGTACTCATGACTGATGTTAAATTTTTCAAAATGATTGATAGAAAAACAATAAATGATATATTTAAGTTAATAAAACATATAAATAAACTATATACTCATTATTTACATATTTATAGCCATTTAATATCTATATTTATGAAAAATAATTTACCCCACTAGGTGGAGATGGTTAGTAGTATATATGCATGGGAGATGTATTCACATTAAGTGGGATGGGAAATAAAATGAAAATGGTTTCAAAAAAATAATAATAATAATTTATAAGTATATTTATGATAAAATAGTTATTTATTTATTATTTATAGGAAATATATAAAGGTAGTAGAAGAAGGAATAAACATGAATGAATCAATAAAGTCAATTCCCTCTTCTTTGGTATACATCATTTACATTTCTTCTTAAGGACCCTTTGGTAGGAATTTTTGTAAGACCAATACCTAAAGAATGTGTATAATGCTTTTGAGGAGATATTTGGACATGTTTGGGTAGAGATAAATGGATCATGAGTTTTGAATATTTGAGTGAAAGAGGTTTTCTCTAATAATCAAGGAGAGTGGAATAATAGAAATTATTCAATGTTTTAAAATATAATTTCATCAAATTATTGTAAGAAAGAATCTAAAACGACAAAAATAATACTTTTATGTCTTTAAGGTCTATATATAACCAATAGATATGATTTTAGAATGTTTTATGTCATTTTAGCTATTATCATTTGATTTAGCCTCTTCATTACCAATTTTAAACCCCAACTACTTTACACATTTTTCAATATTAAAAGATCATAATTTTTATTATAAATTAAAATTGGATCATAATTTGTAATGGATTATTATAAAATTAATTTGACATCATTATTTTCCAATTTTATGTTTTTTATTAATTTTAAAGAATTTAATGAAATTTCCTTAGTGTTATTTCTAAAAATATTCATTTAATTTTAATTTAAAGATCTCAGGATAGAAATGGAATTCAAAAAATTTACATTAAAACGACCCAAATATTTAACATTTTTCTATAAAATTATTTTTTAACAATAGATATGACATAAAATATTACTTTTAGTGTTTTTAAAATCATATATATTATATGTTTCACTCATTGTAGAAGCATTGTGTCAGCGTTGTGTAAGCATTTAAGGTAATATTTTCATCTCAAAAAAATTGAATTAATTTTCTGTGACAATAATATTCTATTCATATTTCAAATAAAAATAAATATCCAAAATAATTCTCTATGTATCTTTATGTAATTGTTTTACATATTATACTCAAGTTAGTGGTATATTGAATTTTTTTTACCTCAAATAATTAAAATGGTCTTATCAAGGTAAAATTGCATAAAAATCCATATATTGGAATTTGGAATGGATATATTTATATATATTTCATATCATGAAATTAAATAATATATTGGGTTTTTTTTACTATACTTAATGGATTAAAACATGTTTTACATATTTTAGACTTACCATGGTGAAGAATATTTTCAATGGTTACTATTCATTATAAATAAAATTGACATATTTTCTAAATTTGAACATCATGATTCAAAATATAGTATCATACTTTTAAGACTAAATTTATATAATTTATATACAATAATTTATTAGAAATTGATTAAATGGAATGAAAAAAAATGTTTTCATAAAAATGCGTTTTTAAGAAAAAATATATTCTTTAATTAAAATCAATAATTTTAATTAGATTATTATTAATATTTTTTTCATATGTAGCTTTTAGAGAAAATCCAATATTTTATGAGAAATTTTAATTTATTTTTTTAATGATGTGAAATTATAGTATTTGAAAAATCAGTATTTTCCCCATTCACAGAAAATAGTATAATTTTAGAGTGGTTCCAAAATATTATCCAAAGTTAATTTTGATATGATGATTAAAAAAAAGAAATTCATCTTCTAAAATAAAATTTATGAAATTACAAGAATTTATTATAATTTCAATCCATGAAATTTAGTATAATTCACTCTTGAATAAAGTTAATTGTTGAAGCATAAAATGACTTCACTAAAAAAATTAGACTTATTTCTAAATATTTAAGGAATAAATTTTATTTGAATAGATCTATTATATAAATATTTCTGAATCCAGTTATTAATATTCCTGACCTCTTATTTAATGGATATATTATACCAAGGAAATTTTAAAAATTATATTTTTATAATTTTTCCAATTCACTTGAATATCGATGTTTCATGTTAAGAAATCATTAATAAAATTCATTGTAAAAAATTTCTTGTGTTTCAAAACTTGTCTATTTCATTGAATTATGACGTCTAAAAGTTATCTCATTCATTAGAGGATAAATATTTTAAAATACATTTGTTTATACCTACATCGTATACAGGGATAATAAAACTTACTTTGAGAGTGGGATGTGGAATGGATACAAGTTTCATGAAATAACATATAATTGGATTTCAAGAATGGGATTAAATTGATTGGAATTTAAAATATTGATAAATAAGAGAGAATTTAACTACAATGACTTATAAGGTGTGACATAGAACATGTTTATGAGTAGTGTATGGACCACAAAACTGTTAATCTATGAGGGATGAAAAGACCATAAATTCATCCCAAATGAACTCAAATATGTAAAATTTTTATTTACATATCCTTTTACTACTTTTGATGGATTTTTTAATCTTGATTAATAAGGACATATAGAAATATATGTTCATGACATGTTTAATTTCATAACTTAATCAATTTACATTGCAATCTCATCTTTTTCTCCAAACGATGATTATTCAATATGAATTTTTCATGACCAAAGCACTAATTTCAACTTCTAAGGGATCACATAATTAAAGAAACACATATTCATCCAATAATTACAAAAACCAAAATTTATTTCATAATTTTATATTATTCCCAAAATGAATAACCTTTATTATGATTAAATAATACACTAATCTCTAAAATTATACATTAAAAACAAATGTTTAACATAGATCATTCCATAAGTTGATAAACTTTTATAACAAATAACCATAATTACCTTAACATTAAAGAATGTTTTGTCCTCAATGTTCATATCATACATATCATCTTATATCTCCATGATCATAATATTTATTTCCCCAAATAACTCTTTATGTTAAAATTAAAGGTAATATATACCACACCCCAATAATACATCTCTTGAATTATCATTAATAGTGTGAAAATCCCATAAACTCAATAATATTTGATCATATGATATTATTACAAAAATAAACATAATTACTGTCCATAATTTTTTTTGTGAAAAATATAATAGTATTCAGGACATTACAAAGTCATATGGTGTGAACTTCAGCCTTGTCTCCCATCAGTCGTGAGGTCAAGCAACATAACCTTACTAGATGTGAAGAGTTTTCACATAGTCTATTGGGTTTCCATTTCCATTGGAAATTTTAATATAATTCCTATAACATCACCAAAAATATGATTAACATCGTCTAAAATAAAATTATTCTTGATATCACTTTTTCACCACTATATATTTCAACATAGAATATTTTTCTCATAAAATAAAATAATATTAATTCACAATTATTACATTAAAATTAATTATCATATAAATCCTAAACATTATCATTAAATTAAAACTAATTTTAAGAAATAATTATTCCTGAAACAACCTTATAACTAAAACTTTTAGTAAACCAATGGTTTGTATTCCGAAAAATGTATCTTAGAATATCTGCAATATTATCGAAAACATATCACATAAAACCATAAAATTGGTTTCTATGATATTAAGAATATGATAAAATTTAGATTTATCTACCAAAGACACATTATTTTAATCTCATACCAGTATGGAATATCACTGGATTACATAGGTTTCATTATCCTATTCATCATTATGGTTTATATGGAAAAAGGGAATTAACCTAAGAATATTCCATTAGAGTTTTAAAACTAGTTCAAAATAAGGGTAACATCACCAAACACAAGAATGACAGATGAGATATATTTTAACAAAATTTTCCAATGTTATTACTATTTAATTCCCGAATGGGCTGAATTCCTTAATTTTTTTAATT
The DNA here is from genome assembly GCA_963277665.1 of Viscum album. Classification (NCBI taxonomy): domain Eukaryota; kingdom Viridiplantae; phylum Streptophyta; class Magnoliopsida; order Santalales; family Viscaceae; genus Viscum; species Viscum album. Next base: position 1,032,393,996 of record OY728128.1, on the reverse strand, counting down.
TTTGATAATCCCCAATTTAAGTGTTAAAGGGGAACCCTTAAATTAGCCATAGGCTTAGCGGCATATTACATGACCTAAATTCCTTAGTGGAATTCATCCTAAATAGACAACATGGAACTACCCGTCCATATCGAATATCTTGATGTCAGCTCTCCACCTTCACAAGGCCAGTCATCTAGACGTCTTGTGTTGAGTTGAGTATGCTCGATACCGATAGAAATTACATACTCTCTAATTTTTCAAATTCTGGTTAGCTCTACTCTAGTAAATGTGACTACTCTAAATCCTATTCTAGAGCCTTGTTCCTTTGAAATCTGTTTTTTTTTCATCCGCATTTCATGTGGAACAAAGGCCTTGAGGTGGCCCAAAGGCCTTAAGGTTTCCTGAAAGCTTCACTAGCCCGAATTCCATGTCACCTTGTAGTATTAAATTGGGGATTTGTTGTGAGGAATTCCCCATAATTTCTACGATACCTAAAAATTAATTCTATTATCCAACAGTTAGAAATATCCCTAAAGATCTATATTGGGTACACTATTGTAATTTTTTTTAATATAGTTCCCATGGTTTATATTTAATTTTCCCAGTTACCAACTTGAAAGATCACAATTGTAGTATCCCATGGTAGGTGGTTATATCATTACATTAGAAATAAATACAAATGATCGCATCCTAAAGGATTGACTACTTTATTAGTCATATTAAATGATATACAAACATGTTTTCTATTTTATATTGGTCAAAAAATATAAAAACATTGTGAAATTAAATATTCTTCATCCTTGAACCCATTGGAATATTCCTTATTCATAGACTAAAGGAAGGAATAACATTTAGTTGAGTTCAAATTCCCATTAAGGTTAATGTACAATCAATGATAATGTATGTAAATAAGACATACTAAACATGTCAAGGAAAATATATGAAAAAAATTTAATTTAATCGATAACTTGATATTTAAGAATAATATGGAAGGAATAAATGATGATCAAATTATTCTATATAAATAACCATTTATGTTTTATAATTTTCCGTGGATATGATGAATATTCAAAAAATAAAATTTATATCAATAAATGATTTGATAATGATGGAATTTATAATCCCAAACATCTTAAACATACCATCAAGGCCTCATTCCATGAAATCTTGCATATATTCATATTGGTTCATCCAAATTCAAAAAATAGTTTATGTCAGGAAACCTATTGATGCATCGTGGGGCCACAATGAGTCCCACTAATCACTTACTATATCTAATTAATTCCTCATATTTTGAATTTTCAATTTAATTTTTAAAAAATATTTCAAATCAATACATATCATCATAGAAAAAAGGATATGAAATAGTAAGATTCCCCTAGTTGATCAAGTAAATTTCATAGTAGAAAACTATATATTGATATGGTATACAATTTAGTAAAAATATATATCCATGATAAAAAAAATGTTGATATTTTGTATAATTTATTTTAAAATGGAATATAATCACAAGAAAGTGATTGTTTCATGAAACATTTAATGGACAATAAATTTAAAAAAAATTAATTAAGGTAAAATTCCTCGGAAAAATAAGATTTGCATTATATTAATTTCATATAAAGAACAAAAAAAATATAAATTTTAAAAAAATGTTTTCATGATATATTTTTATTTCCAAAATCATAGAAATCTTGTTGAAGAAGCTAAACATCATAAAACAGATATGGTGGTGGTGTAGTATATTAATGAAATATATGTTTAAAAACATTCTTTTGTCTTTTTATAAGGATTGTTTTTAATAATAATTTCTATAAAAATTAGAGTGATTCCATTATTATATTTTTACAATCAATATATAGAATAAAATATCCATAACAGTTAATTTTAGTAAATTTAAGGGAGTTTTTTTTAAAACATGTCCATGGAAGAAAAATATACTAGATGAAAAAGATAAATAATACCAACAATTACAGTAATCATTTTTTATGCCAAATTGAACTGATAAAATAAATTAAAATATATACAAAACAATTTGAACTCCTTAAATATTTATAGGATAAAAATAGATTAATTTTATAAATGATATCTTTTAATATTCCTTTAATGAAAAATATAAGCAATACCAAAAAATATGAGATGGGAAAATAAATTCTTAACTACTTGGTAACTATTGAATTATAACCCCTTGAAATTTTAAAAATTAATTGGAACATAAATCATTATTAATAAATACATATTCATGTTAAAAACATTTAAAGGTGTTTCATATAACCAATATAAAAGTAAAGAGGAACTAAAGACCAAATATGTCTCAATAGAGGTGAAATTGAGATGAAATCCCATAAAAATCATATAATTTATATAAAAAAATATAATCATTATAGTTATTATGTGTGAGAAATAGAAATCAAAACAAAAAGGTTTAATTAAAAAAATAAAATTTGAGGTTATTTAACACATAATAATGGAAAAGAATAGTCGTTTAGGTAGAATTATAACTCAATGAATTAAAAAAAGAATTAAATAACCCCTCACCTCACACTTCTTATTTGAAGAAAATGTTTTGATGTCATATATAATGGTTTTATACTTCAAATTTTTTTAAAAATAATCCTATAAATTTTTTAATATCATATATGATCCAATTATAACATTTCAACACCATTGTTTTAATAATTATTTATTAAATTATATATTTATGAGTGTTAATTGTCACATTTTTCATTAATGTTTTGGCTGATTAGTTTAAATCAGGAAGACATTATCACAGTTACATCATCTACAAAATGATATTAAAGTAAAATATATATGATTTTTTCATTATAAAATCTATCATAATTATGTTCCAAAGTTATATATATAAATATTAATTACTCTATTCATAAGGATTGTATGCCATTCATACGCATGAACACTATTTTCACTTTTTGACAGATGGAAATAATGAATGGTTAAAAATAAATTATCTTCCCAGAGTCTTTATTATATCATATATATCATATATATGTATTTATCCATTATATATATCATTATTACCATCTAGTTAAACCCTTAAAAAATGAATCACATCACTTAGTGGAGGTGGTTGTAAATATGTACGCACGAGCAATGTTATCATTATACAATGGAAAGAAAGGTAAGAAGGTAAATGAAATATTATATTTATAGAACCCTAATTATTATATAAATATCATATGTACTCATTAGTTCTATATTTACAAACATATAAGTAAAATGGTGATGTAAAATAAATTACACTGCAATATAGAGATGGTATGTGTACATGAGCAATGTATTTTCTTTCAATAAGATGGAAAAGAAGTGGAAAATGGTTTTCACATAATCCTAATAACATATTAGTATAATTGGTAAACTAGTTTAGTTATTTTATTATAGAAAATATATATTTAGAAGAATTATACTAAAAACAAACCTGAAATAGATGGAAAACATGATTACCTCTTCTTCGATAGACTTTATTTCAATCCTTTCTTAAGGACACTTGGGTTGGTATTTTTTCTAGACCAGTACCTATATAACTTTGAGAAGATTTATTGGAAGATATATTTTAGGGATTAAGGGATATAAATTTCTCATGAGGTGTGAATATGTGAGGGGAGGAGGTTCCCTCGTATAATTTAGGTGAGTGGAAGAATTGTACTTATTCAAAGTTTGAATATATTATTATGTCACATTCATGGTGTAAGTGCTCAACAATCACTAATAATTGATAGCGATAGGTGTAATTTCAAAAATTAAACTGATTAATAATGTAAAAAAATAATTTTGGTCATTTTGACCCTTATCATTGGGTGAATACTCTTAATTATACATTTTTAACAATGACAGTGGTGGCATATTTTTCTACTGTAATGGGATATAATTTTACTTATTAGGTAAAAATTTTATTCTAAATGGATATGCGATAAAAATTTGGACCATTTATCATATTACTTATCCTATTTTAAGATTTCCATGTTTTTTAATTAATTTAATAAAATATCGCATATGGTAATTGTTAAACATATCATGAAATTTAACTTTAAAGACAACAAGATTGAAATGGAATTTTAGTCTATATCATTCAAAAATTACAAATATTTTATATTCATATATATAATTTTTGGGATTCTATAACTCACTAATGAAATATTAATTTTAGTGTTTTTAAAATCATTTACATGATTTTTCTACTACATTCATGTGCATTAGGTCATCATTATGTAATCTTTAAATTTAATTATTTCATCCCTAAAAATTAAAAATAAATTAATTTGAAAAAAATAGATTCATATTTTAAATATATCTTTAAAACCTAAAATAATCCTATTTTTAAATTTCATTTTAAAAAACATTATTAATGTTAATGTCAAGATAGTGAAATTATATAATTTTGATTAATTAAAATAATTTAAATGTCATTATCAATGCATAATTACACAAAAATTCCATATATTCAATTATGTGTTGGATATCATCAAATATATCCCATCTAATGAATTCTAGGTAATGGTGGATTTATTTTGAGACCTTATTTCATAGTTTGAACAACATTTTCTCCATTTCACACTAAAAAAGATGGAAATATTTAAAATGGTTACAATTAATAATAAAAACAAAATAAATTAGTATTATTTTCCAATTATGAAAATCTGAATTCCAAATGTAGTATCCATTTATTCATATTTGATTTCTGTATGTTTTTGAAATTAATTTTTATATTAATTAAAATAATGAAAATAAATTTTTATAAAATATTTTTTTAAGGATACAAATTAACATATATTGAAATTAAGAAATTACCTAACCCAAATGACAATAAATATATTATTATAACTAAATAAATATCATATGTCACATTAATTGAAAATCTATGACAACCAATATTTTATTAAACCATTTTCTTTATTTATTTGATAATGGTACACATAATACAACCCTATAATATCATGAGTCCCTGTGTATTTGGGAAATTAGGTACACGCAATAACAAATTGAAAATTAAATACCACATGATATCATAAATGAAACTTGGTAAGGAAACTACAACAAAAAACATGACATCCTAAACACAAGTCAAGGATAAATGCTCTGAAAATACAATATAGTGTTCTTAGGATAACATCTGATGCACCATAAATGGTATATCATGAGATATATACACTACAAAAAAGAATTTTAGGGATATATAATTCCATAACCACCCATCATATTCATATCATGTACATGCCTAAGTATCCCATAAATTTCCTTAAACATAGGATCCTGTTTAATCACATTTACTCATGTTATTCGTATTATGGATTTAATAAAAATAATTACTAAAATATTAAGGATAGGGGAATAAATGTGAATAGATTTGAGTAAAATGGGATGTGTATTCACTACACAAATTATTATAATGGAAATATCATCGGATAATTTCTGCAACATAACAAGGGTAAAAAAAGATTCATTGATGGGATTAATGAGAGTCAAAAGGGTATCTCATAACTATTAAATCACATGTAAAGTGTGAGGGATGTGTAAGAATATATCAAAAATAGAACAATTTATAATTAAATGTCATAATATAAACATGGTGTTTTAATAAAGATGAGAAATAGAGGATCCCATACCTCAAGGGAAACTTGTCTAAGCTTGTTAGGAGCTTCAGGTAATCTATAGGAAACATTGGGAGGGATATATAGAGATAATGGTTGAGTAATTTAATGATCTAAGGGGTTTTAGGAAAGAGTAATGGATGTTTGGGTGGGTTTATATAGCAAAAGAGATGAACATTAATTATTAATTTAGAAACATAGTATTTTGAAACTCTATGGGAAAAAAGCAAATGGTTTTTACCATGGTTTTAGACAAAGGGGAGTGGTTTTCATTATTTTATATGTCTATCAAGTTAAATCATTAAAATAATTCCATTGGTGATGTGTATGTGAGTCATGTTTATAAAGAACAAATTTTAAATCATCAAAATAAAATATAAGTTTTGGATGATTCATTAAGGATATTTAAAATTAATAAAATTACTTAAAGAAAATTATTATTTTAAACAAAATATATATATTTGGTCTTGGATATCATTTATTGAATATAATACATCAATTTTGGGTCATTATGATGACACAATACATTCCAAATATTTATACAATGTTTAATTTTTACATGAAATTTCGAATGTGTCAGAAAATTATTAAAACATCACTGTTAAAGAATTTCTTTATTGTGAGTTCAAATATAATATTTATTTTATAGAAACTATTCAATAAATATGATAATTCAACATTTTATAAAAATTATGATTTTTTAAAATAATAGTTTTCTAACCCTTATAATCAAATATTTTGGAAATTATTGAATTATAATATACTTTATATCTAATAAATAATATTTAAGATTCATATTTTATTAAAATATAATATAATTTAAAAAATATACAATTCATTAAAATTTATGTGTTCATTAAAACTACACTTTTATAAAAAATTTAATTTGTGTTTAATTGTATCAAAATATAATTTTTTATAAAACACAATGTTTAATCATTTAAAAATTAATCTTAAAAAGGGATAAATATTTTAATTTCTTAATTAAAAATAAATACTTAAAAATATATAATGCATGGGTTTAGAAATATATCTCTTTATTACACCAAAAAATTCTCTAAGGGTAATATGTTTGATGGGGAGATTTTCAATGGGTGGTTCAATGTACATTGTTTGGGTCATGATATCAATGATATTGATTTTCTACCATAAATGGTTATTCTCATGATTATATTATCAAATCATGACTTGGGTGTGGTCAAGGGTAAAGCCAAGTTATTCTATCACACCCAAAAACTCTGATTAATGGTCTTCATTGGGTACAATTATACTGGTCGAGGCCATAAATTATTTTATATGTGTCAATTGGACATTATTATTACACTTAAAATACTAATATTAATGCCAACTGTATAGTGGATATATTATCAATGATTATGATTCATAAAATTCTTTTAAATAGAACAAAATACAACTATCTAAAATAAAAAAAAGTTGGGAACCAATTTCCTATAACTAGATTTCTTAATAAATAACTTATTCATTGGGAAGGGATTTTAATTTATAAATGCATGGGTCATTACAACATTCCCAATATAATAAATTTATAATTTGAAATTTTCATTTAATACACTAAAATATGTGGGGATTCATATGTTTTATAGACTCTTATAGACCACCTGGTGATTCCTCAAACATGTGGTTCCACAAAAACACGTTGACCAAGTGAGTTGTCTTGTTTTGTAGAACGTTTTCTCTATTATGTCAATTCATCATTGGTTTATGCTAATATGAAATACCATTATACAATAGTACCAAATTTTGATTAAACATATGTGCAAGGTCTTCTGTGTTATTTTTCAAAAAAAGATACATGGAAAACATCTTGAACATGAGAGAGGTTAGGTGGGAGTGATAATCGACATGCCACCGCTCTGATGCGATCAAGGATATAAAATGGGATGATGTATCTAGGACTACACAATTCATTCTTCTGAAGCCTCCATAAATTATTTCACGATGATATGAAAAGGATTAATTTCTCTCTAACTGCAAACTATAGGTCAATTTTATGATTTCCTAAATCAATTTATGTTGTCTTTGTGTAGATTTTAGATGACGCAACATTGAATTATACCTCTATATCATCACTTAGATATGAGCATGTCCCATTAGATTTTACTTTCCATATTTATCATATCATATTAGAGTGAAAAACCTATTCACATATAGAGCCTCATAAGGTTCCATTTTAATGCAAGAATGGAAACTATTGTAATATTATTACTCCACTAGTGTAACACCTGGATGTTTTTATGAAATATTTTAATTAAATAATTTTAATTTTTCAATAGCTTGCATTAAAAAAATCATTAGTTTAATAAAACTACAATATTCCATTAGTATAAAATAATCAATATAACCTAGACTTTTTGTTTGTGGTAATAAATAACAAACATATGAAAATTTAGTGTGTTTTCATTGGCTACCAATTATGTATGAAAAATATAAACCAATTAAATGTAAAGAAAATATTTTCATTTTTGTATTAATAAGTTAATTGAATTAAAATTATTAAATGAAGTTAATAAAATATATTGGTTTTATATTTAATTTCATTTTCACCCAATAGACATTTCATTCATAGGGAATGACTAAACCCTATTTTATGTATAAAAAACCTATATTTTTCAAATGGGCAATTTTTCTACCATTCAATGTAGAAACCTTTTTAGAATAAAATTTTGACGTGTAAGTATTTTTATGTGAAAAAATAAACTTCTTCATTGGAGTCGTGATATAATCATTTAAACTGGATAAATTATTGATATTTTTCTATTAACTTGCATGTTTTGATGAATAGAAAAAATAAAAAAAATTAATTAACAAATTTTTTTTCATCAAAATAATTTATATCGATAAATTATATTATTTAATGGATTTAATATATAAATAAAACTTTTTTTCTCATTGAATATAATGTATATTATTAGCATTAAATTTATATTGAATTCAAATATAAAAAAATTTCATTCTTTTCAAATGCCTTAACATTTAAAACTTGTTCCCACTATCAAAAAATGGGATTAATTTTAGATTAATTACTGAAACATATGTGCATTAAATTTTAAAAATTGGATTCCATATTTATAACCATTAACTCTAAATTATATAAAAATATTCATTTTAATTTGAAAAAATATGAATAGTAAAATCATAGTAATACAGTAAAAGGGAAAATTTTGTAATAAAGGATAAAAATAGTTTTATGAAATGACCTGAACACTTGTACTAATATCATTGTATGAGTTTGTTTTGATGAAAATCAACCTTGTGTCAAAATTTTATCCTTTGTAATCCACTTGGATGTGATTAGGACATTTAATTTATTTTTTCTAAAAACTTTATACATGTCTTAGTCAAATTTTAATAATTAAGTAATTGTCAATTTATGGTTATACATAATATAATTTATAATTTAAATACTAATTTTAATGTAAATGTGTTTTTATTTATCATGGTATGTTATTTATAAAATTTAGAAAATACAAAATTACCTTAAAAGTTTACATATAAATGATGAAGGAATTATTTAATTGATGAAAAATCAATAATCTAAATATTATTAAAATAATAATAACCATTAAAAGACACAAACAATTGACCAAATCTTGTTGGTCAACTATAAATTGAACATAATCTTCCATGGTTTGAGTTATTGAACATTTTTTTCCTTACAGAATAGATAATGACATTTATATTATTTTATTTAAAGTGATTTTATTCTTGTGGCATTCATGTTTTAATAAGTATAACATTTTCAATAATGTAGTATCTAGAAGATATATTGAACCAAATAAATTCTTATGAAATATAGTTGGTTTTTTCTTAACCGTATTTTTTTATTTCCAATTTTTATTCAACAAATTTTTTTATTAAATAATTACACAAAATTTATGTTGTAATTATTTTATCTATGGAAATATCAAATAAATGTAATTAGAAAATTAAAATAAATTTATTTTTGTTTAATTCATATGTACAATGATTTAATATATGACATTTAAATATTAAAAATATAATAAAATTGTTTTTTAAGTTAACTCATTATCATATTGTTTTTAAAAATCAATGAACTAAATAGTATCAAAATGGACACTATTGATTGTTTATCAAAATTATGTTATATTAAATTACATAAATGTAATAAAATATCTTTTTAAAAGATATAATAATTTTGATATAGTTTAAAATTTAATATGTTATTAATTTATGGTCTAATTTACATCAAATAAGTTAATATTTCCCCCTTTTAATATTGAAATATGTGTTACCCTAGTTAAACATTAAATAGAATAACTGAGTGTTAATTAAAATTATAATGATTAAATTGGTATAAAAAGATATGTTAAATTTATATTTTGATTATCTTAAAACCCTATAAAATCTCATCTTTAAAATTGGTACATTTTTTTGGTTTTTTGGATGTGGTATTAGTTTGTTATAAATTAATATTTTTGGAGTTTCCAAAAGTTCCCCTCCCATAAATTATAAAAGGGAACCTCCACCCTCACATATTCACTTATCATTGACCCTTCAATATCATCCATCCCCTACCCATTTCCCTTCTTAAATTCCCTAGTTTCATTTTATAGGTTATGGTATTCTCAGAACACTGACTCTAGTAGCTTTAGTATGAGGTCTAAAGGAAGCACATCGAAGAAGAAGTAATCTCCTCTACCAATTCTTTAAAAATTCATTTTTATTATACATCCTATTTATGAGTTTATTAAATCATAATATAACATATTCAATCTCAAAAATATACTGAAATGTTATTATGATCAGGGAATAACCATATCTGCCTTTTACCCATCCCATGAAAAATAAAATCACCACACGAGCATACGTACAACTTAACGTCTCCATGTCATGGTGCAATCTATTTTTCATCACCACCTTTCATGGATGGGTATAATGATGGAAATAATTAAATGATGTTGATTCATCAACATTATAAAGAACATATAATTTAATAACATTTCATAATTATGGGAATTCTATCACTACTTGTGTGTACGTATGACCCACCATCTCCATGATGCGATGTGATTCATTAAACATGATATTAATTACATCATGGTTATATAAATGAATTGAATGAAAAATTTGACATATATTACAAATATCATTCTATAAATTATGAAAATTTAACCTCGGAATTTTAAAAACTTATTAGACAAAACATGCATATGAAAAATAAGCAATTAATACCCGAATAAAAAGTAATTATTAAATGTTATTAACAAAGGAATAATAATATGATCATATATGATATCATAAAAATGACTATTTTTCTAAAATAATTCGATGAAATTATTTAAATTATTAATGAGTATGTAAGAGTACATAAAAAGGATATCATACCTAAGGTGAGGTATAATTTCACGATATCATTTTTATATCTGATTTTTTTATATGTATGTATTTACTAGGGTATATTAATCATCAATGTCCATGTATTATACATACATATTATAAAATATTCCTTATATTCTTATACTATTGTTTAAAAACGATTTTCCCCATTGGTGATTTTTTTATAAAACAGTACAAAATTAATCTTCTTTCATTTTCAATTTGAGGTAATTTTTTTTACTTTCCTGTAAAAGTATGAGAAAAATGTTTCATTTTTACTTATACATCATGAACACATTTTTACACATTCATAACACCTTATTTCCATGAATATTTATTTATAATCTTTCAATTTTATTTTCAAATAAATTATTTTCTTTTAAATTTTCATGGTATTTTGAGAATAGAAATCATTTTTAAAGAAGAAATGATATTTTCATCTTGAATTAATTTCAAGTGTTTTTTAAAATTTATTATCCATATAACATAAAATTATTTAAATATGGTTATGTTTCTACCAGTATTATCAATATTGTTTTATTTTGTTTATGATAAAATTATTTTGATGTCATAAATTTGTTTTATTTGGATTATGATGGAATGATGTTTTAGAAAGCCATATTATTCTTTTTTCTATGCTATGATCAATGATTTATGATTTAGTGGAAGACATAATAATTATATCATTATGAGATGGGTAAGACCCATATCTCCCTCCAATGCATTGGGTAATGATATATATCCCATGATATATACATGGCTAGAACAGGAAATGATCTAAGTTTAGTAATATAGGGCAGGAACGAGGAGAGAAATCTGTTCCATAATGAACTTTGTCAACTATGATAGTCTTCGAAATGAGCCTTGACTAATATGAAATGATTTTATATGCTTATGTGTACTCAAAAATTTCATGTCTTATGCTATGACTTTTGGGAATATGACTATTGATTCTTTTTGAACTTATATGTTTTATCCCATGACATTATATCCCGATATTTCATATACAAGATATGATTTTGAAATGCTATATGACTTATGATTATGATGTAATTAATATATCCCTTTCTTACCCTAAATGAGAATCTGGGCTCACTCTTCATTATATTTCCATTCCTCAGATCATGAAGAGGTTTATTAAGAGAGATATGTCAAAAAGGGGTCTAATTATGAAGAAAAAGAGCGAGGAAATATGTATGTCTTATGAATAAGATGTTTATCTTTCTCATTTTTTAATGTTACTATACCAATACGGTCATATCAGGGTACTATTATATTTTGTAAGGAATATTAAATTTTGATGTAACATCTACGCATGTAATGTATGGATCATCATATTTGGTATTAGAGGAAAGTATTAGTTAACATTTGGAAATAGGGCTGAAAATACATTAGTAAAAACCCTATGGATTTGTTAATGTTTATGTTAAAATCCTAGGGTTTTATGAATGATTAATAATAACCTAGGATAAAACCTATAGTGAACAAAACTTAAATTTTATTCTAGATTGTATTATTTTACCAATATGATTATTGTTTCTCATACTCTGCTTCTTGGTTTTTGTAAATGGGTAAAACCTAGAGTAACTTAATTAATGCTTAATATGACAGGAAATGCAATGATTGTCCTCCTATGAAACCAAATATTATGGGGACAGGAATTAAAAATCTTGCAACAATTCTCAAACAACTTTCTAAATCTATGATTCATGTAGGAATTACAAACTTATAAGGGAGGGGACAAAATATTTGTGATTCATTCATGAGGAAGCACCCTCCATATTTCTATGTGACTTCTGATCCATTAGTTGCTGGAAATTGGATAAGCACCACTGGAAATATATTTCCAGTTCTCCAATGTTAAGAACATGATAAAGTCATCAAAGCGGTCTATCATTAGGAATGTGAAGTTGATCAATAGTGGAACCTTATAAAAAATTCATGGCAAATAGATTAAATTGAATCTATGTAATGGGATGAGTTCAAGAACTAATATTTCAATAACAAATTTTCTCATATTTTTTTAACAAATATGAATAAGGAGTTCCTTGAGCATAGATAAGGCGATAGTGAATATTTTGGTACCTACGAAGAAAATTTTACAAGAATTTCAATGTACACTTCTGTAATATTTATCCATCTCGAGAGTAAAATTGGTCGATTTTTTAATTGCATAAAACCATGTATCCGAAGGGAATTATACATAAGGTACTTCAATAGATAGTAAGAAATAATTTGATGTGCTCTCATGGTTAAGATAGGGATTGAAGTGACCCTCTCCTATTGATCCTCGATCTCCACCGGGACCTCCTTGAATGTTTCCCCATCATCGATGTCCAGCTCCTCGTGGTCGATGATATGGGTCGGGTCATGCACATATCACCTCATATGAGATACGTGGAAGCTTTTATGCACCCAATGCAATTGAGGTGGAAGGGCTAAGTGGTAAGATACCTCACCTACTCTGCTGAGGACCTGGAAAGGTCCGATGAATCGAGGATATAACTTGCCACCCCCAAAAAATATCCGTAGACCCCGTTGCTTTGAGACCTGTAAGAAAACATGGTTTCCATCCTCAAACTCTAGTGGTCTCCATCTCCTATCATCATAGGACTTCTGTCTGCTCTGTGCAGTCTTCATCTATTCCTGGATGATCTATACCTTCTCCATCGTAGCCTAAACCATCTCTGGTCCTACAAGTGCTGACTCCTCTGGGTCAGTCCATCATAGAGGTGATCATCAAGGTCAGTCGTACAGTGCCTCGTATGGTGCCATCCTGATGGTGGAGTGGTAGCTATTGTTTTATGCAAACTCCACCAAGGGTAAATGATCCTCCAAGCTACGACCAAAGTCGAGGTCACATGCATAGAGCATGTCATCAAGAGACTGAATGGTCCTCTCAGTCTGACCATCCGTCTGAGGATGAAAGGCGGTGCTCAGAAGTAGTTGTGCCCCGAATGCCTCTTGGAACCCCTTCCAAAGCCGGGAAGTAAAGTGTGTGTCCCAATCAGAGAAGATCGTCGATGGTACACCTTGAATCCATACGATCTCATGTACGTAGAGGGGTCTCAAGATCTCTACTAAACCCTGCTCTCTGATCAGTAGGAAGTGGGCCGACTTGGTGAGTCGGTCGAAGATCACCCAGTTAAAGTCGAGCCCTCTTGATGTACGTGGAAATCACATCATGAAATCCATGGATATCCCATCCCACATCCACTCTGGGACCTCTAAGGGTAGTACCAAGACTACTGGTACCTAGTGCTCCGCCTTCACTTGCTGACAAGTGAGGCATCGTGAAACGAACTCATCTACAGTGTTCTCCTTCCAATGAGTATAGACTATCTAAAATTCATAGTCCCAGAGGAACTCAAGTCAACGTCACAGTCTCAGGTCCAGGTCATTCTACGAGAAGACACACCTGAGGCTTTTTAGATTAGAGTAAATCGTAAACCATTTCCTCAATGAACTATGGGTGTGACTATCCATTTGTAAATAACTCCACTAAACCCTTTTTCTCTTATGTCCTACAAGAGCTGCTAAGATTTCTCCTTTTCCGAAAAGTGAAATCTGGTCTCATCCCCTGGTTGAACAACCTCCTTTGCCTAATACAGTCAATCCTGACATGAATGGTACTATTTCATTCCATGGATGACCTCGTAAGACCTCGATGCTATTACCAAGTGATCCGACCATTACTCTCACCTCAAAGGGTCGAGTCACAGTATTGGCAGCAGTGTGTGTCCACTGGGTCTCCTCCAGTAGGAATCTCAGAAGTAAGGGTCAAGTCAACGGTTTTAACCGGAACCTCTCAGTATCAACCATACAAAAAGGACAGGGAAGCAAACTTCACAAGGAAAAGTGTATTTTATTACTACAACTCAATGTACAAAGACACAATGCATCCCAAAACAATGACAACAACGAAGATAGTCCCACTACTGTCCACTTGCTGCACTATCAGCTCCTCTGGCAGGTCCGCCCGTTCCCGACGGACCTCCACGGTCGAACCTATTCCTCTGCCTGGGAGGTCTCTCTACTGCCTGATCCCCAACTACAGATGAAGTAACTCCTGAATCCGCACCGCATGAAAGGTGACTGGTACATACTCTGACTGGAACGGGCTCTCGAAGTCTGTCCAGAGTAGTGATGCCTCGTCATGCACCTGGAGAATCAGGCTCCACCATCTGTCTGAAGCTGCATGCAGGAGACTCATGACAAGGATCTCCATGAGTTCATATGGCATCCCTAACAATATGAAAACACTGACGATAGCCTCTAGCCAATCCTCAACTGCATGGGGGTCCGTCTCTCCCCAGAACCTGGGTGTCCTATGTCGCTAGAACTCGTGCAATGCACTCAGACGGCGTGCTGTCTCTCCTGCTGGGGATGGTGGTACCGGTGGCCCAGTAAGTAGTGGTACCTGGTGGGATGGTGGTACCGGGTGAGCTGACACAAAGTAATCATGAAGAAAAATTTTGATACAAACCTGCAATCAGTGTTTTCGTGCACTGAGTTGGAAATCAGATGCCAGGGTCCTGGTGTATGGATACATAAGTTGCCGCACCAACACTGGACTCCCTGGACTGATAACCACACTCAATACTCTTAACACTATTTCTTCACAGAAAATAATAATCACAGTCCTGAGTTCTGCGGTAGAACCGACTCCTCTGATACCAATTTTTCATGACCCATCCACGGGGCATGTGCCATGACTACCCCAAGCCCGCCTTCCATAGGCCAAGGGCTAGATATTAGCACCAAAAGCATAAATCCCGATAAAAACGACGGCATTGCCTTTATAAAAGTAACGAAACACAATAGAGTATGCAACAAAAATAGCACCAAGTAATACTGAATACAAAATTAAGTGCTGCAAGAAAGGGTCTGAAAATACAAGCCCAAATGTAAGTACAGTACAACAGAAAATCTGGTACAACAGTAGTAAAGTGAAACAACAACCACTGAGTCGTCCTACTGAAATCCCACCTGATTATTGGGTACATATGGCCTCCTCAGCACCTTGGGTGTGGTCGTCTGCTCTATGTACGTCTCGCCAAGTGGTCTACCTATGGGTACCGTCTAGTTCCACAAGCCTCCACCTCAATCAGTGTTGTCTGTCGTCTGTATCCAACACAATGTAGTGCGGGCATAGCCCGTGTAGGGGTGAGTATACGATACTCATTAGGGATCCTGAGACCCCTGAAGGTCTCCCAGAATCGAAGAAGAAGAAACCACAGAAGAAAGATACAATCATGAAGTATCAAGCAACTCTACTTAGGTATATTCCCATACATATACTTAAGTTATCAATCAATGTTTGACTCTAACTCTCGAGCCCAAGCACAACCCAATCCACACAGCAAAGCAAGTCAATCACATCGATGATAATGATTGAAAGTCAAGACTCAACTCACACAGGTTTACAACTTTCGTATTGTGATAGAGATGGTCAAATGTTGTCACTGATTCATCTATGCTATCGGACCCATGTAGGATACTAGACTGGATAAGGTGTATGACCCACGTAGGATACTAGACCAGCTACTCTATCAGACCCACTCAAGATACAAGTACAGAAGACAATCTGTCGGACCCACATAGGATACAAGTATAGTAGTCATCGCTATGGAACCCACAAAGGATTCTAGTACAATTGCCGCTGTCACCAAACCCACAGAGGATTCTAGTATAGTAGATGTCGCTATTGAATCCATGGAGTATTCTAGTACTGTAATCGTCACTGTCGAACCCACGGAGGATTCAAGTATAGTAGTCATCACTGTCGAACCCACAGAGGCTTCCAGCATAGTAGACGTTGTTGTCAAACCCATGGAGGATTCTAATACATTAGTCGTCACTATCGGACCCACAGAGGATTCGAGTATAGTAGTCATCACTATCGAACCCAAGGAGGATTTCAGTACAGTTGTCTTCACAATCGCAGCCAGGTCTAGGGTTTCCGCACACAATATGCTCAATTCCGGGAGGGTCCGCTCCTCGAGCCAAGGGTTCAATACATCAACTATCAAAAAGTCGATAGTCGATGTTTCCTGAAGTTCCACCTCGTCAAAAGAAACCCAACGCGACAGACGACGTGTCAATCGGACGCCTAGTCTGAGAGTTATTGGCTTTTCCATTCCAGGGGACCAGTTGGAAATACGCTCGTTCCAAACCTGGCCATATTCCAAAGTTGTACAAAACTCACTTAAAGTATCACAAAATGACCGCTTCTTTGTGAGGGACCCAATGCCGTAGACCGCGTGTCGATTGGATGCGCGATCTTTAAGTTATTCACATTTAAGGATAACGGGCCCGACCCGTCAAGCCCAGTGGGCTGGTGGGTTGGCCCGACCTAGTTTGGTAGGTCTAACCCGGCAGAGGGTCGGACTGGCCCGGTGAAGCGCATGGCCCGGCCCAGCGAGGTGTGGTCCGGCCCAAGAGCATGCGCCACGGCCTGGCCCGGCGTGGCGAGGCCCGGCCCGGCCCGACCCGGCTGGTCGCGGCTCGGCCCGGGTGGTCGAGCACTACGGGGGGGGGGTCTCTCAAAAATGCGGCGCCAAGTGGCTCCCCCTCCTGTCTGACCGGCCGAAGCCGGCCGGTCTTCCTGACGCGAGCGCCCTGCACGGGCAGGCCATGGTTCTTCGGCGGGGTACCTGCAGGTGCCACGACCCCTTCATCTCGGCCAGCTGACGAGCTGGCCGGTTCGCCACTGAAGCGTCCCTTGGAGCGCAGGCCGCGGTCTTCCTTTGGCCCATCTAGCTTTAGCCGGCCGGTTCTCCTTTGGCCGAGCGGCCCACGGTTGTGGGTCGCGGTTCTTCTGCACGCGGCCGGCGCACAACAGCCACCTTCGCTCGTCGCCACCTTCCCAACATGATCTCCATCACAAATAAAAGATACTAAGGAGGGTCATCAGGTTGTGTGTGTTCGGCCCACACCCTCTGCGTTAAGCGGTATCAATTGGCTGATGACAATTCTGAAAATTCAATAAATAATGAGGTACAAATTATACCCTTAAAATAGTACAAACCCCTACCTCGAAATACAGTTTGCGGTAGTCGGGAATCATGGAAGATGATGTCGTGGGGAGACGATGTCAACTCATTGACATCGGGGAAGAAGGAGCCAAGGATGGCACGTCGTCGACATTCTTGGCGGGTGACTCCTTCCCCTTTGGCTTGGCCAAAGATTGAAGGAGATAAATTTCATTCTTATGTGGTTATTCATCGAAAGAATAACACTATTCTTTTATTTCTCAAGAGTTCTCCCCAAAAATATTTTCCAACCAAAATAATAATAAGGCCCTCCCATAATATAACATTTCCATGTATTTTCAAATTAATTCAAAATGTAAATTTAATTAATTATGGAATTAGAGTTGTCAACATTAATGTATGGGAGATGGAGAGGCTCCTCATTTAAGTTGATGTCCAAAGGTTTAAAGTGGGTTTCCAAAAATTAAATAAATGGGAGTGTTAATGGGGAGTTAAAGGAAGATGAAAGGAATTGGGCTCGTGTGGGCCCCACCACACTAATTCCTCTCATGGGAGGTTATGTTTGTGTGGGCCCCACCCCTAACTCCCCATTGTAGGAATTAACCAACATCTTTAAATAAAATTGTGTGCTACAATTTTATTTATTTTATTCTAAATCCACTAAAATTTACTCTCATCCCGCATAAAATGCAACTGCGGTAAAGGTCCCCTTAAGCATATACCAGTGCCGTGAGTTCATCAGTGTCTTCGGATTTCAATTCCAAGAACCAGTTCAAAAGATAAATAAACATGTACGTATGTTTACTGAACGTACCCGAATTAAACATTAGAAATTTATTTTGGGCACATCGGGCCTCGTAATCAAGTGCTGTAAAAAACTACAGACTCATAAAATTCTAAATAATTAGGAAAAAAATTTCCTTGAAATTTCAAGGTCTTTACAATAGATACATAGTAGAGGATAATGGTTCTTCATAGTTATCAGATTCAACTTCCAAAAATGAACACATAAGCATAGGGCCCCATCATTCTTCTTAGAAAACAAAACCGGAAACCCCAATGTGAAATAATCAAAAATATAGAACCATTGTCCTTCAACTGTTCTTGTTGATTCTTGAGATCTTGATTAATTGTTAGTTTAATTCTATAAGGTGGAATAAAATCTGGTTCACCTCCAGGCACGGGCTAAATAGTATAGTCCATATTTATCTGAGGTGGAAGAACTAAGAATAGATAAAGAAAATCATCCTAAATCCTATCCACTACTGGTGATACAAATCATACATTACACCCCTAAAAACCAAAAATTGACTAGGAACCTCGTCAGCATGATCTCCCAGTTGCTGATGAATTGTCATTTCATGAACCATCTTACTTTTACACTATCCATGGAGAATATAATTATCACCCTGAGGAGTTGTAAACCGCACACTCTAGTTGTTAAAATCAATGTGGGTTCAGTATTCTTCTATCTAGTCTATACCCAAAGTTATTTTAAATCTTAACATGTCGAGGATGTACATATCTCATAGAAAACAATAATCCCCAACCTCAGATGAAAACCCTTTACAAAAACAAATGTTTCACGACCCTATTCCAAAATGTGAATCTATCATCATAACCCCAGAGTAGAACTCCACAACTAGGATCAAACCAATCCCATGTTATATAGATAAAAAATATTGAGAGTCACCAATACCAAATAAGGCACTTGGGAGTGTAAAATCTAAAAGAATGTGAACTACACCTATCAAGAATCAATCCTCTCTATCCACCAGTGTAGGATGAATGGAACGTAATTGTACTACCCCTCTTCATTATGATGCAGTCTGACCCCCTATGTTACACCACTCTACTAATATTGGAAAAAATTCATATAAGTACCGCATCAACTACCACTATCGCAATTCCTAGTGTAAATTCTTCTCTCAAACTAATATGGGGGTAAAAACCCCATTTCCATACTCTACTTCAACATACCTTCTCCATGAACACTCATTTGTTGTGGGACCTTGTATAACATATATAGATAACCCATACATTCATAGGATCAACACTCTAATTGTGGTCATGGACAATATTTTAAAAAAATATCCTAGACTAATGCATTATTGATATATCACTCAAGTACGATCTGGAGTAACTAACCCCTATGTCTGGTCACTCTACTTCCCACTACTCTGAATTAAATTTTCTTAGAGATACATCCTACTCTCAGAATTTGTACCTCATGACCATCTAACTGGAACCACATACCCTACAATGGAAGCCTCCTTATGTTTATCAAGTAATATGAGAGCCTGAATAACCACTTCTTAATACGTCCTCATCCTGAAGATATTCACATGAGACATAATTTCTCATAAAATCCCATCCTAAAACTATCATGCTGAAGTAGGCTCATCTCCTTCCCATACTAGAACATAGCACTAAAAATATGTAACTTATCCAGTATAGTTCATCATAAACATACATCACTAATTCATTCACATGAACTTTTCTTCTCTATCCTACCTCAACATCTCTAGATAAAAGTTCTCCAAGAACTTCTCCTTAATGTCCATCTAATACATAGTCTCTAATTTCCATCCTGAGTCTGGATGTCCCACCATCACTTCACTTGAACATAATATGTAAGAGTATAACATGACTATCATATCCAAAGTATTCTCAAGGTGTTCAAGTATAGTCTGTATGGACTCAATCTAGAACTCATATTCATTAGGTCCATCCTCCCCTGTGAAAGTCAGAGGGTGCTGAAACTTGAACTCCCACATCATGGAAGATATTCTTTTCATAACCCTCCCTAGGTATCATTCCATGTATTGCACAAAATGAGAAAATTTATCCTAGAAAAACACTAAGACTCCCTCACCTGTCAGTTCTAGTTCCTCAGGTTCCACTATTAGAGGAGAATCTTTGTCCATGACCTCAAGTCGTCCCTTCAACAGTCTTCATCATTGTTGACCACACTTGAAAAAGTGACAAAAAATATTATAAAGACAACCTATGTATACCACAAATATGAAATCAAGATTAATATAGTACAATGGAAAACCAATAATACTCCCAAAACACTTCGTGATAGAGTAGGTTCACGGAGCTGCACGACTGGTCTGCGCGGAAAATCTGCGCAGCCGGTCTACATGGCCGATCTCCGTGGCCCAGCTACGTGGCCGACCTCCGCGGCTAGCATCCACGGCCGACCTCCACGTCTGACCTCCATGCCAAAAGATGTTTTATATCCTTACGTGGAGATCCTATGTGGCGGATCTGCGCGAAGTACCTTCGTGAGAAACATCTCTTCGACTAGGCCCATCCGTGCCTATAAATAGAGCCCTTAGGCTCCCCATTTCGGGACTTAAAAAAAGTGAAATATTCTCTAAAGATCCCATTGTATAGCTCTTTCACCTAGATCTCTCGAATTGTATTAGGTAACTCTCTAAACCACGAGAGAAGAGATAATTAAATGGGATAGATGTGTTTTGATGTTCTTTACATTCTTCAGTCATGATTCATGTCTGCGCGGTATATCTGCACACCTTAGCAGTGCAATATATCTGTGCACCTTACCTACATGGTATACCTATGTACCTTACCTCTGTGGTATATCTGCAACCCTTACATATGTGGTATACCTGCGTGGTTCACTTGCGCGACATACCTGCACGCTACAGCAACGTAGGGTACCTACGCGGCATACTTGCACGAGGTACCTACGCGACCAGATCATGTACCCTTTTTAAAATCCATTCATGGTAGGTTATCTCCTTCCATGGTTCCCTTATCTGAAAGGGGCTAAGTTGAAGCCTCCACCAAAACCTCATGACTTCTCATACCTTTGGGTATGGAATATCTGTCTGTCTCCTATTTGGGTTTGTATTTCCATAGTTAGAGGTTTCCCACATTTGTTTCAAAATGGGGTTTGGATTCATGGGATGTTTGTGGGTTTGTATATCCATAGTAACATGGACGTTTCTCCCAGAAATAGTGTTGGTATGTTCTCGGTTTGGAGGATGGTTGATTACTGGCCTCTCCCTTCTCAAAGAGGCGACCCAGAAGCTCAGGTCTCTGGTAGAGAAGGTACACTTCGTACTTGTCATTTCATGCAAGGATAGGATAAATCTCTATCCCCTACTAGAACCAACTTTAGGGAAACCATCATGGTGTAATCACCTCACCTTCACCCATTCTTCCTTACATTGGAATCTCGTCCAATGTAAATAGAAAAGAGGGAAGGTATGTCACCTCGCCCTCTTCCACAGTCGACGTGCCCTCTTCCATCAGTATGGAGGAAAAATTTGGAAGTGTGAAGTGTCATTGTTGAATCTTTCACATCCTATTGTTTCTCACACCGAGCATGACTCACATGGGCTTAGAGATATGTGATGGTTGAAACATGTGCACAAACACTCATTGGAAGGAACTATGAGAACTTTGATTCCTGTTCAAATTAGGATACGTAGGTAGCTCTTTCAGAGCCTGAGCTCACTGGATATCCACCTTAGGAATCCCACCCTAATTCCCACAATTTAGGAATCATCTTTAGGAAATAAGCCCCAAATTCAATCCTTGAATCATCAAGGCATCCTTTTGAATAATTAATCCCAAAATCATCTCTATCAAAGGAATATACTCTCATACGAGACTTATCAATCTACGAGGCCTTTGATTCCCATCCATATGGGATATGTAGGAAGCCTCCTTGAGGATCAAACACAAAACTTCAAATCAACCCTGTTCTCCTTGGGGAATATTCCCAATAGGGTCTGATCTTACTTGGAAACTCATATCATTTCCATGTTCCTTGGGTAGCTTCAGCGTAAGTCCCACACTAAGTTTTTACTAAGCAAATTTTACTTAGAGATCCTTATCAAATGACCTTAAAAGGTGTGATGTTTCCTATTATGTGACACTGAACTAAAAGGGTTCTGATTCCTTTCACAAGGATACGTAGGTATCCCATTTTATGGCCACGATCCCAGAATCAAAACAAACCTTTTCATCCCTAGATGATAATAAATTCTAGAGTTCCCCACTGAGTGGCTTAGAAACTAGTATCATCATAACGATGATTAAAAGAATCTCTAATCAATATATTATAGGATAGCATTGATGGAAAACTTCAAATACATACAGATGTTTTCATTGATGAAGAACCTTGAATGCATACTGATGATTCTAAATTTTACGAATATTAATAAGTGATTGTAAATTCCAAGGGATAATTATGATATAATTAGTGAATTAATAAGGATTCATTAAAATATTTTAATTTTACAAAGAGTGTCCCAGAGTATACAATAATTCCCCCCAAAGGATTTGATGAGTCTAACCTCCCATCCTATCGACTGATGTATGTTATTAAGTATAATAATGTTCAAAACATAAAGAATGCATGTCTTTAGAAAGCAGGCTTTCTTTGGATAAATAATGGTTGGATGTTTCTAGTTCCATGAATAAATCTAATGGAAACCACCTGGAAACCGTAATTCTTAAATCTAGAACACTTGTTTCCAGGAACTACGAAACAAAAATGGTGAACCCGACGTGAATCCGTAACCAAGTTAATAATGTTACCCACATGTTAGGCCCATATAAATTGATAAAGGAAGGCCTGAAAAAGTAATTAATCATTCATGTATCAATATGAAAATATTTTTCTTTAATATAGTTTGTCATTGTCTCAGTTTTTCATATAACTCCATTCAAACCAGAGAATGGATTTCTCCAAGACAACATTTGTGATATTCCCGATCACTACTCAAGAAGGATCTTCATCCTTGGGACAAATGTTATCTCCATCCCAGATTCTTCAATACTGGGTCTCTAATGTGCCGGTAAAAGAATATCTCCATCATGGTACAATCCCGACTTTGGAGTCTGCTCGACAGACCCTCCAGGTCAACAACAATCCTCGATCATCTAGCCAACTATGACCAATGATCAAGAAGCAGATGGTGCCAACCACTCTCTCCAACAGTTTTGGGTCCTTATCACTAGAATGAATCAACCAGTCCCTCCTGTACTATAGGGAGGTGGATCAAGAGGTTACTCAAGGCCTCAATTCAAGAATGCATGAGTCCTTCTTGAGGACTCCAACCAGAAATCATCGCAAGAATCACACAGTAGTGCACCTCTAACATGATGGGGCTTTTGTCTCTAGATGTTCAGACTAGGTCTCTTAGACTCGAGCATGCAAGACGAACCATGAGGGACAACATCTGGTCAACAGGGAGCAGGTTCTCACATCTAACTCTTTGGGAGAAGTCCATCGACCAAAATTGATGGCAAGAAATGAGTGGGCACATACACTCGTCTGTCCTAATTTTGTTGCTCAGTAGTCTCATATGACAGCAACCCACCAATACCACAAGATAAACTAGGTGGGTTACCATGAACATGCACATACACCTTCTCACGAGTTATCATCTAGTCAGTAGGCTCGTCTGACTTCATTTAAAGTGGCCCGTAAATCTAATATGGTGGCAACTGATAAACAGAAACATACACCTATTTAAAATCACCAATACTGTCAGTAGTCTAATCTTCCAGTATTAAAAGAAGTCCATCAACCATACTTGACCGAAAACAGCCAGCAGGCACATACACCTTCCAATGTTCATCAAGCCTACCAAGAGTCTCGTTTGGTAGCACCCAGAGAAGTCAATCAGAAGGCTTCGATGAAAAATTTTGGACAGTCCCCACTCTCTACCCCCCATGTGTGAGTACTGTAAATATCCATTGACAGGAAAAAGAGGATAGAAGCATGAAAATACGCCTACTCCAGATTCAGAATGGATGTATATTCTTGTTCCGGCCACTGAAGTCACAAAACACATCTTATCAATGGTGAAAGGGCAGACACATATCTATGCCCATATTCTAGAAGCATGTCAGGATATTTTAACAACTAATTTACCAGTATCAGGGGAACATACATATAAATATATCCCCACACATGGTATTACACATCTTCATGCCATCCATGAGCAGATACACACCTCTGTTCTAATCCAGGAGGTTCATGGGGTATTTTCCCCCATATCATACGGACAATACGATCAGGAACAGACACCCTTTTCAATTAGAGTTATTCGGTCTATTATGGTAACTAATCCAAGAAAGGAACATACACCTGCCCATTATAACCACTTCTTCTAGAAGGTGGAAGTAACTAAGTATAAGAGAATAGCCAAAAATAATTCTCACCAAACACTGTTAGAAAATCAAGATTCAAGCTGTGATTTTAGCTTCTCTTAATGCTGGAGTTCTTGAATCCCCCAAACATTTATCTATTTCTGCTCAAGATCCTACCCTCTCATTACCATATTTTGGGAGTGGTAGTTGTAATTATGAAGTTTCTCATCAGACACTTCATCATGAAGGATTAATTCATTAAAATTCGGTCAATCCAAAGTTCCTATCTCTAGATGAGAGCCACAACAACCTTCAGTATGGCCAGAAGACCAAGGAGAAAGAACATTTATCCCTTAATGTAATCCACCATGGTGATCATCCCCATGATGGCATTCAATACGAAGGTCCTCTTTGCAGTAGTGTCTCACATTGTCAAAACAATTCTATAATTGACAATATAGCAGCAGGAAAGCCCTCATATCTCAAGGCACTTTCAACCACAAGGCCAGTCATGTCTGATGCCTTGTCCTTTACGGGTGAAATACTTTCTCAGTTAGAAGACATCTTAAGGGAATAGTCATTCTCCGAACCTCCCTTGGGTCATTTATCTTATAATACAAAGCATCCACTTTGGTCAAACCAAGTGTATAAACCTCAAGTGAATGATGACGAAGATGTGTTAAACATGAGGAGACTATTAGCTAAAAGAGAAATACTAGTCATGTTCTAGCCTTTGGAAAATTCTCAGTTTGATATTTCAGAATTGATGATAGAGGATTGCATTCATGAAATTCGTCTCAACTTATAGAAAACACTTCATCATTTGAAAATCAAAGTATTACCATGTGATAAATATAAAAATCTTGTAAAGGTAATAGAAGGGTTACATTTCCAAATTGACTTGGTATCTCTTTCATTTTCCCAACATCCAAGGGTTGAAAAACAACAAAGAACCCTTCTGTGCGCTTGTCTCAATACTCTAAAGAGGATATACCAATTAATTTCTGATTCCCCATCTAGTGTTCACATTAGAGGATGTGGTGCATATAGAGCATAGCATTTCACTACACTCCAAAATCAGTAATGTCCGCCAAAAGTGGTTTCATTAAATGTTATTTCTCATGTCCAACCATAATCAATTGATTTTGAATGTAATCAAATGTACGCTCAAGAACAGGCCTCAACCAATTCTCATAAGAATCTGGCCCAATGAAAATAAGTTGTTGAGATACTTTTACATCAAGCCTCTAAGAATCTTGAGAAGGCATCCCGATTAGAGGATGTTAGGCGTCAAAGGAAGAAAATGTATGAAATAACACATTGAACTTTTCAAATAGATGATATGAGGGATTTTCGAATGATGCACTAAGCTAATGTCTGAACCAAAATCTGCAAAATCAGAAGAGTAGTTGCACGAATTTCAGCTATAGCGGTTCAAGAATCACCATAGCTTGTGAAACTAGGGGCTCATTTAATTCAACCTTCAAATTCATTAAATAATGATCAAATATTTGAAGAAGAATAACAGGATCAACCCCAGCCTGCAAGGCTGGGGGATTTTTCACATCTACATTACCCTTCTCAATGGAAGTCAGTTTTCATCCGATTAGGGAAGAAGCTTCAAGGAAAGCATACAAATGAACAATCCAATGATTCCATTCATGTTTCTATCCACCAAACAGTTCCTGAAAATTCTTTATATAGGAGAACAGAGTCTCATGAAAGACAAAAAGGGAGACGATCTAGCAGAAACACTGATAGAAAGCCATCAATGTGTTATGCATCAGTGAATGTTGTCAATACCATTACAGAAGATCCTACAGAAAATAAGTCTAGGTCAGGGGAATCACAACATTATTTTATTGTCCACAATATGATACACACCGAGGAAAATGAAGAAGGTGTGCGAACCTGAAATCAGAGGCTTACCTAGAATTTAGGTATGCCTTTAAATAACAAACTCCCCCTCTCCGAAAAGCATCTAACAAGGCGAAAAGAAAAAAGTAAGATTGCATATCACTTTTTTATGGAAGAAGGTTATTCTATTTCACTTGAAGATAGATTTTCATAGCAATAAGAGGAAATGAAAGAGTTGAAAAGACACAATACAGAGTTGCTTCAAAATAGAATTTATGCTAGACATACTCCCCAGACAAGTACTCAACTTGCAAATCTTGTAGGATCTCCTCAGAAAATGGGATTTTTTGTAACTATAGTGGTAGATAATGAATTTTCTCCATTAGGTTCAGAATCAAGATATGATCATATGCATCTTGATAAACTTGTTCCCATGGGTTATCCAAGTCAAATATCACCACCACCATAAGTGGCCTTACCAGTCGTTGCACCTGCTCAAACTCCATTTGTTATACGTTCACAAGATCTATCTCATTCAGATATTCCCCAAATTCTTATGAAAAAAATTGAGTCATTAATGACTCGATTGGAAGCTATGGAGGAATGACGTGCACCAGTTCATCCAAATGAGAGAGCTTACCCTGAATGGGTGGATGCAATTCCCCCCCCCCCACCAAATTTTGTGAATACTACATTCCCAATTTTTAATAGCTCGGGAGATCCAGAACAACACTTAACCCATTTTTTTTCTCATTGTGATCATATGATGGGAACTTCTCAACAACAAGAAGCAGTTAACCTTAGGTGTTTTGTGTTGTCAATACAAGGACCATCTCTTGTATGGAATACAAGTTTTCAATCTCGATCAGTTACTGGGTGGGAAGATCTCTATTAGAAATTCCTTCATCAATTTAGCTCAACACTACCAAAGACAACAGTTTTGACCTTACCAATTTTAATCAAATGGAGAATGAAAGAGTTTCAGATTTCACCGCTCGATGGAATGGATTAACATATTCCTTAAGTTTAGCACTCCCTCCAGAAGAGTTTCTTCCAATCTATGTGTAAAATCTACATGATCAATTACACACACCCTTGATGCATGTGAAATATACATGATGGTTTCGAGACCTTACCTCAATCGCTCAGAATATAAAATATTCTATTATAGAAACGAAAGCTAAAAGTCATGTAATTCCATTAGTTCCTGGAAGGAGGATAGGAAGGGCATAAAATGCTATATTTACACTCAAACAGTCACTTTTACCTGCTTCTACTTCATGAACTTCATCTTACCGAAGGGCTCCACCTCCTGAGAATTAGCATCAACGACCTTCTCACCAAGATGATCAAAGAGATCAAAAGCAGAAACAGTTTGAGGAACTAAAGAATATAGTTTATTCTATCTTAAACGAACAAGTTCCTAGTTATTTCATCTCAGACTTAGAAAAAAATTCGGTTCAGTTACCAAGGTCAAAAAACCAAATAATGATAGACAAGAAGATCATCCGAATTATTATCCCTTTCATAAAATATTAGGACACCCCATTCAGGAGTGATTTGTTTTCAAAGGCCTTCTACAAAAGATGGTAGACTTTGGACAAGTGAAATCGAAAGGTTCATCAGCTCAAGTAGCATGTTTTACTGCTGCCAATATTTTCCAAGTGAAAAAATAGATTGGGAAAATTAGAGTCTTCATTGATCTCAGAGATCTTAACCGAAATTGTCCTAAAGATGATTTTCCAATCCCGATTATAGAAATTCTAATTGATGAAACAACTAGCTATGAAGCTATTTCCTTTATGTATGGTTACTCTGGGTATAATCAAAATCAAATGGCCCCAGAGGATGATGAATTTTCATCCTTTAGAGCTCCTCAAGGTGTGTTTTGCTATATGGTAATGCCCTTTGGCTTAATGAATGCTAGCACAACATAGCAACGTGCCATGCACCATATCTTCAATCCCTTCTTATGGAAATTTTTTGAATGTTATGTGGTTGATTTGGTAGTCAAATCCAAGAAATGTTTCAATCACTGGTATAATTTGGAAACCATATTTCACAAACTTCTACAACATAATTTTAAGATAAACCCCTTAAAATTGGCTTTCAGTGTAACCTCAGGAATGTTTCTTGGCTTCGTTGTATGCCATCATGCAATCGAAGTTTATCATGAGAAAAAAAAAGCAATCCTTGGTATGTAACCTCCTCGAAGTTTGATAGAATTAAGTGGACTTCAAGGAAACTTGGCCTATATTTAGCGCCATGTCGCCAATTTGGCAGGAAAATGTTTACCCTTCACCAGATTAATGAAGAAGGGAGTTACCTACCAATGGATAGAGGATTGCCAAAAATCATTTGATATACTCAAGAAATATCTGTTGAGTCTACCAGTATTGATTCCACCTATTGAAGGAAGACCACATATTCTCTATGTGGAAACTTTAGAGAAATCACTAGGTTCCTTCCTCGCCCAAAATAATTATAATTGGAATTAAAACAACCTTTATTATCTCAGTACCACTATGCTTGATGTAGAAACTCAGTATTAATGTATTGAGAAGTGCTACCTCAGATTAATTTTTACATTTTAGAAATTGAGGCACTACCTAAAACATCATGAGGTCCAATTGGTGTCTTATAATAACCTACTCAAATTTATACTCAGTCGTTCTATTCTTACAGGGTGTCTGGCATAGTGGCAGTTATTTTGCAACAGTTCAATATCCAGCTTGTGCCTAAAAAGGCAATAAACGGCCAAGATTTGGCCCATTTCCTTGTTGGGAACCTATCTGCAGAAGACACATCATTTAATACTGAACTTCCGGATGAAGAGGTCTTCTCTATTAAAGATAATTCCCAAACATGGGAAATGTATTTTGATGGTTCTTCAAGAAGTCCAACAGGGAAGAGACATGAAAATCCTAAACTCAATAAGGTTGGATTATGAATTTTCCTTATTTCCCTGGAAAAGGAAGTATTTCCCTATTCATTCCTATTATCGAAAGTTGGTACCAACAATGAAGTAGAATATCAAGCTCTCATCGTAGGTTTGGAATTGGCTCTTCAGGTGCTAATGGATCATTTAAAGGTAAAAGGTGATTCATAATTTGTAATAAACCAAATAAATGGGGAATATTCTATCCGAAAAAAAGAGTTAATCCCTTTGTGTGATTATGTCAGAAAGTTAATGGATGAATTTCCCTCAGAGCTGACGTTGTCTTATGTCCTGTGATCAGAAAATCCCTAAGAGGATGCATTGGAAAACGCAGCTATAGCCTTGGATGATCCAAATCGGGAGGAGGAAGTTATCAACACAACCCATCACTATGTGGTCTTACCTTTTTTTCAAAATATAACGGAGAAAATTAATAAAATTTTCCCTATTTCTGAACAATATGGTCATGCCACGAGATGGAAAAAATCAATTATGTAATATCTTCAAAATGGGGTACATCCACCAAATAGGGCTGAGAAGGAGCAGAGCCAGTGATGAGCAGCTAGTTTTACTCTTTATAATTTTCTAGACCATCAAAAGATATTTTAAAATCGAGGCTTTGATGGAATTATCTTCATATGTATTGATGGAGAAGAGACCACAACTGTCATGAAAGAAGTAAATTTAAGAGCATCTGGTTCCCACCAATCTGGGCACAGACTCTTCGATCAGATCAGAAGGCTTGGATACTTTTGGAATTCAAGGACACAGGATTGTACAGATTTTAGTAAAAAATGTCATCCCATTCAAGTGCCTTCCAAATTCATTCATCAACCCCCCCCCCCCCGAGTTTCTACATACAAATAAATACTCCTTTCTATTTTCCACATGGGAAATTGATGTAGTAGGGGCTTATCATCCAGCTGTGGCTAAGTAGTTCAATTATATTCTCATTACTACTGATTTCTTCTCTAAATGGGATGAGGTAATACTTTTCAAGGAAGTCAGAGCCAAAATCATTGTTAGTTTTCTCAAAACTAATATCATCACCATATTTGGTGTCCCACATACTATTTTGATAGACAATGGAACCGATTTTTGTTCTGTTGAAGTAAAAAAGTTATATCAGGAACATAATATCAAGTCCAACCACTCATATCGTTATCATGCCGTAGACAATGGAAAGATAGAGGCTTTCAATAAAACCCTATCAAATATACTCCATGAAGATGATAGATAATGATAAGAAATTAAGGACTGATAAACTTTTGAATTCGTTATGGGCTTATCGGATAACTACGTGTACTGCTACTGAAGATACTCAATAATCATTGGTATATGGAATTGAAGCTGTTTTTCCAATTGAAATACAATTTCCTTCACTTATAATTGAAATCTATGATCAGTTGTCTGCAGATGATAGATCTCAGAAATGGTTCAATGAGTTGGAATGATTAAATTAGAAAAGATTGCATACTTTACATCATCTAGAAGTCTATCAGAACAGAATAGCACGAGCTTTTAATAGGAAAGTTCATCTTCATTCATTCCTTCAAGGAGAATTGGTATTAGTCCATAGGACTCCATTGATACCATGAATGGAACCTCCAAAACATGAACCAAAATGGGAAGGACCTTATTCCACACATAAGGTCTATTAAAATGGAGCTTATTCCTTAATCTCAATGGATGGAGAGAACATTACATCTCCATCCAATGAAAGATTTTTGAAGAAATACTTTGTGTAATTATACACAATAGTCCTCACTACACGACTTAAAACTACATATCCCCCACGGCCTAATTGAAAGACATTAAACTGCATAACAACCACAATATTCCTCATTGTAAGACTTAAAGCTGCGCAACCCCCATGTCCTAGTTGCAAGACATTGAACTGTATAAAAACCACAATATTCCTCACATCGAGGCATAAAACTAAACAACACCCATGTCTTAGTTGCAAGACATTAAACTGCATAAAAAACGTAAGCATCCATGCTACATGACGTTAAATTTTGTAGAATCTTTATCCTTTTCACATGACGTTAAACTACATTACCTCATATGTTCAAATAATGTTTTCCTTATTTGATGTTAGATGATTCAATAAGAAATCATCATTGACGTCATCACTACTTATTAATAGTACATGAATCTCTCTCTTTCCTATGTTAGAGTCAGATCTGCATAGAGACCATGTTTCAAGAACTACGTGTGGCTTGATTCTCATTTTCAATTATATACGTAGAGATGCCTGAATCTCCAATTCTGGGCCTAGCCACAATCACAAAAATTTCTTATTTTCTTCTCTCTTATTGTATATGAATTGTATCTATATAGAGTGTTTCCTTAAGATATATGATTTGGTTCTTATACCATTTTATGTGTTATGATTTATCATTCTCTGGAAAAGTATAAAAATCTCCCATTCCTCAGGTCTAACTTAGCATGACGATTGATTGTTTAAAGAACTACGTATGGATTGATTCACATCTATTTTGAGATTTGTAGAGACACATAGATCTCAAATATTTGGCCCAAACATAATAAAAAACCGTTTATTTCTTGTTTAAAAATCAAATCTGCAGAGGGAATGTTTTAAGAACTATGTATGACTTGATTATTTCCCTAACAAGACATATAATGACACTTGGTTTTATCCCTTAATCCAGTTACAATATGTCTTTCCTTTCATATCAGTTCATTGTCATCTTTACCACCTTACATTAAACTAAATAGAAATCTAATACCCCTATTGTTCATTTGCATCACCATTTCATTATAAAAGAATCCCTTACAACTCCTTGTTTCTCAAACCGAGCATAGCTCACATGGGCTTAAAAATTGGGTAAATGGCTTCTTTATATAAAGTGTTTTAATTTCTTATAGGGTTATTAATGTCCTCACTGCATGACTCAAAAATAAATATTACAATGTACTCACTGCATGACTTAAAATAGCATAGTACAATGTCATCACCGCATGACTTGAAACCGCACGTCACCATATTCATTCAAAGTAAACAATGAATGTCTCCATTTTACCTATGAGTCATATCTATGTAAAAGAAATCAAAATAAAATTCAATATTGACTCAAATATTTCTCATAAACATTGAACATAAACCCTCGTCCATATTTCACACTCTTAATATTATATATATCTAGATCCTTATAATATTTCTTACGGTTTCTGGTGACATGATTTCTAATACCTAAGAAATCTTTTTCCTGACTAAGCAGCACGTGCCCTAAGGCGGACTTTCATAAGTTGCCTATATAACAGGTCTTCCAGTCAAAAGATTCCATTATTTGGCTATGTAGCATATGCCCCAGTTGGCCCTGCATAATACAATCCCCATAACAAGTTTTTCATGTAATGATAACTTCATTCTTAGTTATAGTATCTTTTTCCCCTTTAATATTTGATGAAATTATATAAGAATCTGTTTTTAAATATAGTCATTCAAGTATAGTTATCCCATTATCTTTTTCACAATATGAAAATCTTCAAGACCATGTTTTACACATTTTTTTCACCATGTGTTTGATGCACTAGGTAATAACCTTGAATTCACTTGGCGACATATCATATATTGTTTCTATTTCTGGTCCTAGTTGTATAACCTAAAAATATGGACATCATATATTTTATTTTTGGGGAAGACCTTCATAAAATTCATGTTACACCAATTCATTGGATATGTTTATTGGAAATAACCTTCCCATATTCGGGTACCTCTATCCATAAATCAAACTCTATGCTTTGGAAAATATGAATCTCCATAAACTTTCTTTGAGTTTTAGCAATAGAACATCAACCTTCTGAGAGCTATTTTTCCTGACTATACAGCACATGCCCTTAGGCGACCCTGCATAAGTTTCCTACATAATAGGCATGTCAGTCAAAAGATGCCATTATTTGGCTATGCAGCATATGCCCTAGTTGGCGCTGCATAATAGAACCCCCACAATGAGTTTTTCAAATAATGGTAAATTAGTTCTTGGAAAAACCTCCTCTAATGCTTTTATCCGTTTTCCCATATTATTCATCGGTTCTAGAAATTACTAAATCATAGTTTATAGTTTTCCATTCCATAACTAAATATGATAGTATGTTTCTAAAAAAACATTTCTTGAAATTGGGGGAGTTTTCTTATAACTTTAGTCAGAGCTAAAAACATTAAATTGAAGCCACACAATGTCCTCACTACATGACTTAAAACTGCATAGTACCAATTTACACATTGCATGACTTAAAACTATAGAGTACCAATGTCTTCACTGCATGACATAAAACTGCACAGTACCAATGTCCTTATTGCATGACTTAAAACTAAACAGTTCCAATGTCATTACTGCATGACATAAAACTGCACAGTATGATATCGGAAATCACCCCTTTTTGGATAAATTTATAACCACTACCAATACACCAAATTGGTACAAAAATGTTTTTCTTATTCATGACTTCTGTTGGTCTAAAATAGAACCTTTTCATTCTTAAATTCATTTCCATGGAAAAACCACCTACTGTGGTCTTAAGTCACCCAAATCTTATTTACCTCAATCTATCAGCAGAAAATGTTAAATTCCTTAAGAACTCTTTTTCATGACTATGTAGCACGTTCCCTTAGGCAACATTCCATATGTTGCCTACATAACAGGGATGTTAGTTAAAATATACCACTATTTGGATATGCAAAATATGCCCCAGTTGGCCCTGCATAACACGACCCCCATAACGGGTTTGTTAAATAATGGTAACATCGTTCCTAGTAAAGACTCTCCCTTATGTTGGTACAAGTTTTACATTTTGTGGCCATAAAAAAATTCAGGACTCAAGATTCCCCTTGGAAATGTTTTAAGAATATTAATTCAATTCGTAGGCACTGATACATGTTTTGAATATAATTAAAAAATTTGGGTAAATCTATATGACCCTAAATATTATCCCTTTACAATCCTACATGCATGACTCTAAACTGCCAGTAAAAAAAGACTCAGTACTCATTAGATTGAGAACCTGAAAAGGGAACTCTAAAACAATGTCGAGTCCCAGCTCACTAAACATACATTTTTGTACAATTTAAGTAATATTGATCAATAAAAAAATTGGTCAAAAGATAAAAAATTTGTGGGGTTATCCATATAACCATGGAAACAGTCAAATTATGCTCATTAGGTCCCTCAACTTAATAAGAAAATTTTGACCACTTCATTGTTATTATTATAATAATGATTTTTTTAATTTAAAGGAATCATTTTCATCATTTTAAATTCATATTGCAATTATAAAAATCTGGATTGAATATTTTTATGATTAAAAACAAGTTTTCTTTCATTCATTTGAAAATAGAGGGTCATCCACAAAATGGAGCCTCTCTTCCATGTT
Organism: Viscum album; assembly: GCA_963277665.1. Classification (NCBI taxonomy): domain Eukaryota; kingdom Viridiplantae; phylum Streptophyta; class Magnoliopsida; order Santalales; family Viscaceae; genus Viscum; species Viscum album. The sequence continues at coordinate 1,032,358,726 of OY728128.1, read as the reverse complement.
TTAGAATAAACTCCCAACATGACTTTTTATTTATTCGACTTCTTTATAAACCCTATCATTTTCTTTTTGAAGTTGATATAGTTGAGCAACCCCAGTATCCTCAGCCAAAAGAAGTGATTCCTTACCAGTTGAAATGGTAGTTATTCCCTCTAATTGGGTTTCTCCCAATGTCTGATTCAACTACTCAAGATTTTTATGAACAACATTCAATTGTCATTGAAGATATAAAAATTACTTCATAGTTTCTTTGATTTGATGGCTGATTTTTGAGTGATTTATTGTTATTATTTTCTTCCACCTCAATTAATGAAGCTTGAAATCTTTCAATATTGATGCAATGTTTAGCCTCTTCAATGTGTTTTCATAGCTTATGCTCCTGCTCTCATCGGTGAATAGTCTCTTTCATATCATCATAGTCTCACCAATAATTAAATCAAACAAATCCCAATACATAGAATAATTATGGGAGTGTAGAAAAATGGGACAAAAAATCATCTAAAGGCTTTTCGGAAATTTTTATTTAGATATGCCTGTATGTCTTCTTACATGCCATACCAGGAGAATATTGAATCTCTAAGTCTGAATTTTTGTCACTACCATGAGGTAAAATGTACTCTGGAAACAGTTCTCTTAAAGAGCTACCTTGTTCTACTTCTCTTGGGACATTAGAAGCTTCACCTTCTGATCTAGGAGCTGATAACCATAAATGATAAATCAAGTTCATTATTAGTTTCAAATGGAGAAAGAAAATATGATTCAGATAGCTAATTATATTTACCCAATAATAATTATACTACTTGATTGGATTTATTTCATCTATTCTTAGATCCAGTGTTTTGAGCAGGTGTTTCTTGAGAAGGGTCATTTCCATGAATTTGCTCAGTTATAAAATTTGAAGGCTCTAGAATATTTCATGATGAAGGATCCCCTGTAGATATTTCTACATCCCCAACAGAAAGATAAAGTGGAACACCATGTTCCTGAATAACCTTTGCAACGTTTTCTGCAGATAAAGTTGCACAAGGTGAAATTTGTTGTAAAGAATCAAGTTAAAGAACAAATTATCTATGGAAAATGCAAGAATAGGGACTTACACCCATGAAATTACTCATGAAAATCCCTAAACTCTTTGATGGACCCTAGAATATCAATATTTAGATTAAGGGTGTCCATCATTTTAGTGTATACAGCCTGAAATGTTACAACATCCTCACCATTTAAGGTATCAAAAAAACATTGGTTGATTCCCAAATTGGCTCCATTGACATTTTGTTCCGTTGGATCTTCGATTTTTATTCCAGCATCACCTCATTACAGGTTTGGGTCAACATATGTATTTGTCTTAGATTTCCATGGATCTTCATTCCTTTCTTTTGAAGCAATAGGAATACGAGCGTTTATTATTTCAGGATCCTTTGACAAAAGAAACTGAGGAATGTATTTAATCTTACCATGACATTCCTCTCTATCAGTGGAGCTAGTGGAAGGTAGAGCTAAATCATTTGATGATTTATCTACTAAAATTGCAGATTCATCAGCATGAACTTGAGTATTCCCTAAGGCTTCTTTTTCTGGTCTTGAGGAATTAGCTCTTAATCCCTTAAGAGAGGAGAGATACATAGATCCCACAAGAGGATTAAACATGGTTACCGGAATTTATTGAGCAATTTTTATTCCCTAAGGACCGTATAAATACTTACTCCTTCGGCGAATGCTTCGAATCATTCTCATTTCTCCATTGAGTATTTATTCAAAATAATGGGGAGAGATTTAAACACTCCTCTTAACAGGGGAAACTTGAGGTAATGGTTGAGGATAATCTGTCACCACTACCCTGGTCCAGATTCTTGCTCCTGGAGAATGTTTTAGTAACCTGGGAGGATCATTTTTTTCATCAATAGGAGAGCATGCAGGACCATACATGGGTGATTTGAGAATTGGTCCGGATCTTCCTTCTCTACATTCAAGCTGCATAAATATATTTTCAACAAGATTAAGGATGATAATTGATAAATCAGAGTTGAGACTAAAGAAAAAGGGAAATACATTCTTTGTATTACCATAAATATATCACTCTTCTTCATAGTCGATAATTACCCCTTCGTGGACTCCTAAGTCTAGCATATGGGATACTCGTTTAGAGGTTGGGATTTTTTCATCAGTTGAATATATAAAAATCCCCACCTCTATAATATTATTATTTACTTTAGCCATGTTATTGTCCATATTGAAATCAGAAGGTGCCTTGATGTCACCAATATATGGAATTCGAATTCCTTGCTTGAGAAATTCCCATGCGTCCCCAAGATCGCATGTTACACTCTCCCAATGATGAACAACTATAGGTCTCACATAATTCCATCTTGGTATAGTTGACTATGGAGGATATTCAACACCCTCTGACTAGAGATCTTATTCAGGCCTCTCTTCCTCAGAAAGTTCAACAGATAGTGTAACGCCCTGACCCCAGTTACCCAGACTCTGTGCATTATTTTAATACACTGGCATGATTACAAGGAATAAAGTCCCGAAGGATTGATCAGTTTAGCAGTCTTGGAAAATAGATTACATACATTAACATTACATTAAAATTTCAATCATAAAACACATCGTAAATAGTTCTTTGAGAATGAGATTATTCTCTTTAGTTTAACCCTGCATATCAATCATAATACACTTCTTGGAATCCTGGGAAAAATAAAGCATTGAAAGGGGTGAGCTCAAACGCTCAGTAAGGGTAAGCAATACAATGGATGATAACATAAATATTAAGCATGGAGAATAATTGAAAGCACATGCATTTTCCAATAATAAACATGAATAATTTTATGGCATGAATATGAGCTGAGTAAATAATGCCATAATAAAACATAATCATGGGTATTCAACTAGTCGAATGATCACATGAACCATCAATAATATTTCCATAATGAGGGAATTTATAATACCAGAAATTCTGAAACATTTTTTCAAGGCCTCGTCCAAGATGTCTAAAAATGATTAAGGTCTCGGCCAAAACCATATATCAAATTGGGAAAGGACCTCGTCCAATTCCACATCTAGTTGTCTCATTAGACCTACCAATGCATTGAGGAGCTACAGAGGGCTCCACATGTCACTTACTAAGTCCAATACATTCCACATATAAAAAGGTTGAAACATAACATAAACATTCTAATTAGAACTAGAACTCGAAATGTCAATACTTTAACCATAAACCATGAATGGTATAAAAATAACACAGCCATAGTCAAACATATCACAAAACCTTCAACACAATATGGAAGATTTGTATCATGATAAATCAACATCAAAACAAGTTTAAAATCATTAAAAGTTTTTGACATAGATGAAAATGATTTGTAAAACTCTTTGAGAGAAATACCCCTTTTTTCATGAAAATATTTAGAAGTCACACAATTTAGAAAAGAAGTCATTTAAAGAAATTTTTGAATCAAATTTTCCCATACCACTTTGAAACATTTTAAAGGAATTAAAATTTTTAAAACATTCATGTACATATAAATAAATCCTTAAAGCCCCTTTTGAAGACATGGACATTAATGAGAAATATTTAGAAGAATAAATATTTAAAACATATGAAATGATGTTTTAGTAAAAAAATCCCTTAAAATAATCCCTTTGAAAACTCTTTCATAAAATATGGACATGGATAATAAATTTGTCCCAGTAGATACTTATATGAAAACAACCTCGGATAATAATGAGATTATAAAATTAACCCTTACCTATTTGGTAACTTACGAAACATACGCCCCATGAAAGAGGTATCATACAATGAATATGTAAATACTGATTAATTAAAGTGTATTAAAAAAATAATACAATTATGGGAAGTACATACACCACATAAAATCTAATAGTGGCAATATGGCATGAATCTCACGGGAATAAGGAGTGAGATGAAAACCCCTTACCTTGCACTTTCCTTTAGTCGAGGGTACATTTAACCTCTTGTATGAAGACTATAGTATGATATTAAATTATAACAGAACCATATTAATATTTTTGATATCATACATTTTTCATTTACGACTTTATACTAACCATTTAATAATAATTTCCATGTTATATTAATATTTCGGGTAATAATCACTTTCTTTATCGTACGTGTTTTAACTTGTTAATCTTGATTGTATCACTTAGATCAAGATTTAAATACTTCTATAATATAAAACATGATTTAAATATATTATATATTTATAAAATAAATACGTATAATAGACATATATATGAAATGAAAAACACCATTTATGTAGACGGTAGTCCGTACGTATGCATTAATGTTGTTTCTGTTTTTATATCGTATTGACCGGAACTAAGTGAACAAGATATTTGTAAATACATACATATATATATATATATCTAGTAGAATTATTATGTAATATGTTACATAATTATTAGTAATATATAATTTTATAATCTTCGATGAATGGTGAACGTGGAAATGAATCTTATCGTGTCGTGGAGACGATAATCCGTACGTACGCATGAGCGAAAATATCATTTCCTTAAAGGTGTGGAATTAGATGGTATATTAATTTTACAGAGACATTATCATGTTATTTTCATTATTTATATACATATTACTTATAATTATATCCATCCAAGTAATATAGTGTTGAATAACAAATTACACCACGGCATGGAGACGGTAAGTCGTACGTACGCACGCATGGTGACATTATCAATAATAAGATAGATAGAATAATGAATATAGTTGTTCCATATTTATAATAACATCAAAGTATATATAATATACTGGATTTATTATTTTATAATGGTAAGAACAATGAAAGAGTATATGGAATAATAAGAGAACATGAAAGAGGGTGGTGAAATCACTACCTCTTCTTCGGGTTCTTCATTTTGATTTGATCAAAAGTGCTCCTTAAGTTGGATTTATGATCAAACTAAGGCCTCTAGGATTAAGGTAGGATAGTTTAGAGGGTATTTGGGCAGGTTTTGGGCGATCCAAATGTCTTAGAATGTGTGAATTAGAGTGAAGGGTGAGTACCCTTTTATAAGAGGGGTGAAGGGCACCTTAAGAAAAACCTAAAATATTATTTTATAATAAATTAATATTCGGTTAATAATGGCTCCAAATTAATTTATTTGATGTATAAGGTGTATATGGGTCTAAATCCACTCAACAAATATGTTTTATACAGTTTTGAGGAACTTTTTTAACCTTATCTTTTAGTTTTAACTCTTAGTTAATTAGTTTGACATTTACCATGTCTCATTGTATTTTTATATTATATGGGTAATAAACTTAATATAAACTCCTAATAGACCCCAAAGTGGTACATTAATGATAAAAATATCATGATATAATTAATTTGGCCGAACCATAGATTTTTAGGAATAGAATATCAATTAATAATATAATATTTGTTTTAAAAACTCTTTTATGTCAATTTTGACACTATTTGGTATTTTGTTTTTTTGAAAGTCATCACAACTTGATTACTTCGAATAATATACATTGAATCATACCTAACATGTCATAGTCTCCTATAAAATTCGTTTATTTCATAAAAATTTGAAATTATATTTATTTTAATATTTATAATACCATTTATTTGATTATTTCATTAATAAGGTAATTACTGCATCATCATTGTGTCATAAATAAATTTAATTATTTAATTTCTAAAAAGTATAAATAAAATACCAATATGTGAGAAATATTTTTATATTTATACTGAATATTTATAGTCGAATTTATCTTATGTGAAACCCTATATTATAAATGTTTTAGTTATTAAACATTGATTTTAACTCTTTTAACTCTTCATAATAATAAATGTCCTAATCTAATCCAAGTCGACCTAAATGATAATATTTTATTCCTAAGGATGTTTTCGGTTGACATACACTTTTCCAATAGAATTTGGACATGTTTTAGGGTAATATTAATATCATTTTTACACTTAATTATTACCCTATTTACTTTTAACCGTGGTAAATAAAAGTAAAAAAGTTACTATTCACCAAAATTTTTTTTATCTTATTGAACCACATTTTACTCCTTGATATTAACCGTGTCTCTTGGATTTTCAAAATTACCCTCACAGAAGTGGTAAAATTAAGTTTTATGTGAATTTGCAAATTCTCCTAGGAGATGGGTAAAAGATGGTGAAAAGTTCAATAAAAATTTTATATATCTAAAATTATTATAAAATGACTCCAATGAATTAAATTGGACTTATATAGGTATTATGTAACCATTTTGGCCCAAAATATATTTAAATAAAATAAATAATTAAATAAATAAAAAGTCGGTTTTAACCAATAACTCAGTGTTTTTCACTATTCATCCAAAATGGAATGTTTTCAGAAAAATACCAAAAATTCACCCGAATCTAATTTTGATATTCTGAATCCAAAAATGATGTCTATTTTACCTAGTTCAAAACTTATAAGTTGATTTAATTAATTTAAAATTAATTCTCATTTTCAAAAGAAATAGCATGTTTTTAAGAAATAATAACTATCAAAAGATTGACACTTGTTTATATATAATTTGAATGTGAAATTAATTCTAATGACCAACATTGGATTAAAGGGAAAAATACAATCTAAATATATTTCCAAAACATTAAAATGTATAATTCAAAACTATAAATTATTTTGATTAAAAAAGTTGTTTTTAGTTAAAATATAGTATTTTTCACTATTCACCCAAATATGAAACTTATCAGGAAAACACCAAAAATCTATTGAAACTAAATTCTTATGTCCCGATTCTAAAGAATAAGTTTAGTTTTTCAAAATGAATATATAAAAGTTTCAAATATTGGATTTAAAAAGGATCTGCCATTAAAAGGCGGTAAAATTGCATTATTTGAAAAATAATTCTTTTATTTGAAAAAAAATTAATTTGTTCTTACATTATGTCTAAGAAACTCAGAATATGGATTATAAAATAATAAGGATTATATAAGGTTCAAAATTAATGTAATACTATTCATAACTTCATTTGAACTGCAAGTTTGGTAAGTCGTGATGCGCTTGAACTCAGTGTTGCGTGTAGTGCAAGTTATTGCATTACATTGAACAAATAACGTACTATGAAATATTGGTGTGTTACATTCTCCCCACCTTAAATAAATTGCGTCCTCACAATTTGAAATTGTTCTTCAAAAATAAAATGTTGAACATAGAAAATTCACTTATGGGAAAACCCACATCGGAAATTGGGTTAGTAAAATTTGGTCTTAATAATAGGAAAAAGGGGAATGAAAAGGTCACCACCAAATTAGTGTTTCGGATAGGAGAACATTGGTGGAAATTATAGACACATAATTGGAAGAAAAAACTTAAATATTTATAGGGAGTGATTGAGGTCATCAATCATAAAAAAATGTAGAATTTTGGTTCTCAAAGCTACTAATCTCTGATGATTTAAAATACCATCATAATGTATTAGGATAACACATTATTGGTTTTAAGATTCCTTACCTAAATTTTTAGAAATTATTTATTCATACAATAACAGAAGAATATATATATATATATATATACTTGATAAGTAGAGTTACATCTTTCAACTAATTCCTACCACAAACTCATCTTTCACTTCAAATGATTTCAAAAAAAATCTATTTACCTAAATCATATAAGGTTAAAAAAATGAATTTATAATTCAATTGTCCGAATATTTAAAAAAAAATCTAAATTATAAAAACCAGTACATCACGTAGTCCAGTCGTAGGTGATGCACCTTTTTTGCACTTCGGTTGTGGGTTCATGTCTCGCTGCATTCCCAGACGTGACTGGTTGCTGCCCGACCTCTGGGTTGTCCTTTTTATGGCAATCCAATGATTACCTTAACAATATTATCCAATTTAAAACTTAATCCATTCCAGCCTTTAGAATTATCTGAAATACTTATATACAAACTCTTAGTCCCAAATTTATAAAGAATTTAAACATAATGAGGGTCCTTTTTCCAGGTAATAACATGTTAACGCCTTCATCATGTATTTTGTTACATCATCGCAGCATCATGAATTACCAAAATCAACCATCTCTTATTCCAAAAACACTACCTCATTATCAGGACCTTATTAAGGATTACCTTTCCTTCAACCATGTATTTTCCAAAATATGTAGCTTATTATTAAGTCACTTTTCCTAAAACAATATTCTCTCCAATCCTCAATAAAATATTACTGCAATACAATCTTTATTTATCTCCATAATTCATGTTACCAGTATACTATTGATACAACACTCAAAAGAAATAATTCTATAATAAAAAAATAAGAACACTAGTATTTCTTCTTCATCTGAGGTAGTATAATAACTTGATTATTATCCAATAACATCATTTTTGGTATACTCTTATGAATGGGATATTGATTCGTGTAGTGTCTCAACACCTTGCAGATAAAGCATTTTACATTTGAAAAATTTTTCTTACCCTTGCAATCACGTACTTGGTGTCCTTTTCCCCCACACTTATAACAACTCCAATTCCCTTCAAGCATTTACCAAAGTGATTCATTCCACATTTATCACATATTGGAAAACCCTTCTTTCCCTTATTCCCTTTATCTATCTTTATTTCTACCATCCTTTTGTTCTCTTTCTTCCCTTCAAAGCCATATGATTCAAAGAATTATTTACTGATCTTATGATACTATTTATTCATATGATGATAATACTTGGGAGACTATTTACTTTCTAAATGCTGTATTAATACCCTGAAAGATTTGATCCTTCTTACTCATTGGATCATATGTATTTATGGAGTTCTCATTCCTTCTACTTGGTGCCATTTCTAAACAATGGAATACACTAGGTCAGTTTATGAATCACAATTCCTAATTCCAAACATGTAAAATACCTAATTTAAATTGAACAATTTATAGATATAATCCATAATCATAAAAATGTTTTCTTTGAGAAGGTATATACTCATAAAACATTCATTGTGGTTTGTAAAGAAAATGAGAATTATCCTAAGCATATCCCCCAGGAGTGTCGTAACCAAGAGTGTAGCAATGCCCGTTGTCATGCACCATTTCCCATTCGAGTGTAGCTCAAAGCGGTGTTTTCTGGTTTTACCCCTCGATACATCTGTGCCAGAGCCTCCTATACCTACTCGTATCCAGACGGGGATTTATTTTCTTGGAAAACTCACAAAATATCGACTTTACCAAAATTCTAGGAAGTACTTCTATAATAATCCTCAAAGACTCTCTTAGGTCTATGTGATCTAATTAGAGTTTATCTAAATCTATCTTCCATGGTTATTGCTAAACTTTCTCTGATTCCAACTGTAATGCCCTGACCCCAGTTACCCAGAGTCGGTGCATTATTTTAATACATTAGCATGATTACAAGGAATCAAGTCCCGAAGGACCGATCGGTTTAGCAGTCTTGGAAAATAGATTACATAAATTAACATTACACTACAATTTCAAACATAAAACATAGCGTAAATAGTTCTTTGAGAATGCTATTATTCCATTTATCTTAACCCTGCATATCAATCATAATACACATCTTCGAATCCTGGGAAAAATAAATCATAGAAAGGGGTGAGCTCAAATGCTCAGAATGGGTAAGCAATACAGCGGAAGATAATATAAATATTAAGCATGGAGAATAATTGAAACCACATGCCTTTACCAATAACAAACATGAATACTTTTATGGAATGAATATGAGATAAGTAAATAAAGCCATAATAAAACATAATCATGGCAATTATACTAGTCAAATGACCACATGAACCATCAATATTATTTCCATAATGAGGGAATGTATAATGCCGGACATTCTAAAAAATTTGTCAAGGCCTCAGCCAAGATGTCTAAAAATAATTAAGGCCTCGACCAAAACCATATATCAAATTGGGAAAGGGACTCGGCTAGTTCCACGTCTAGTTGTTTCATGAGACCCATCGATGCATCGAGGAGCTATAGCAGGCTCCACCTGTCACTTACTAAGTCCAATACATTCCTCATATGAAAAGGTTGAAACATAAGATAAACATTCTTATATTAACTAGAATACGAAATTTTAATACCTTAACCATAAACCATGAATGGTATAAAAATAACACATCCACAGTCAAACATATCACAAAACCTTCAACACAATATAGAAGATTTGAATCATGATAAATCAACTTCAAAACAATTTAAAATCCATTAAGGGATTTTTACATAGGTAAAAATGATTTGTAAAACTCTTTTAGAGAAATACACATTTTTCATGAAAACATTTAAAAGTCACACAATTTAGAAAATTAGTCATTTAAAGATATTTTTTAATCAAAGTTTCCCATACCACTTTGAATCTTTTGAATGGAATTAACATTTTAAAAACATTCAAGTCCATATAAATAATTCCTTAAAAACCATTTTGAAGACATGGACATTAATGAGAAATATTTAGAAGAATGACTATTAAAAACATTTGAAATGATGTTTTAGTAAAAAATTCCCTTAAAATAATCCCTTTGAAAACTCTTTCATAAAAAATGGACATGGATAATAAATATGTCCAAGTAGATACTTACGTAAAAACAACCTCGGATAATAATGAGATTATGAAATTAACCCTTACCAATTTGGTAACTTATGAAACATACACCCCATGAAACAGTTATCATACAATGAATATGTAAATACACATAAATTAAATTTCATTACACAAAGAATACAATTATGGGCAGTACATACACCACACAAAAGGTAATAGTTGCAATATGGCATGAATCTCACGGGAATAAGGAGTGAGATGAAAACCCCTTACCTTGAACTTTCCATTAGTCGAGGGTACGTTTAACCTCCTGTATGAATACTATAGTATGTTATTAAATTTTACCATAACCATATTAATATTTATGTTATCATACATTATTCATTTATGACTTCATACTACCCATTTAAAAATAATTTCCATGTTATATTAATATTTCAGGTAATAATTGCTCTCTTTATTGTACGTGTTTTAACTTGTTAATCTTGATTGTATCAATTAGATAATGATTTAAAGACTCCAATAATATAAAACTTGATTTAAATATCATATATTTTATAAAATAAATATTTATAATAGATATATATATGAAATGAAAAACACCATTTATGGAGACGGTAGTCTGTACGTATGCATTAACGTTGTTTTCGTTTACATATCGTATTGAATGTAACTAAGTGAATAATATATATATAAATACATATATATATATATATATCCAGTATCATTATTATGTAATATGATACATAATTATTAGTAATATATATATTTTTATAATCGCCGATGAATGGTGAACGTGGAAATGAATCTTATCGCATCGTGGAGACGGTAATCTGTACGTACGCACGAGCAACAATATCATTTCCTTAAAGGTGTGGAATTTGATGGTATATTAATTTTACAGAGACATTATCATGTATTTTTCATTATTTATATACCTATTACTCATCATTATATCCATCCAAATAACATAGTGTTGAATAACAAATTACACCACAGCGTGGAGATGGTAAGCCGTACGTACGCACAAATGGTGACATTATCATTAATAATATGGATAGAATAATGGATATAGTTGTTCCATATTAATAATAACATCACAATATATATTAGATACTGTAGTTATTATTTTAGAATGGAAACAACAAAGAAATAGTATGTGGAATAATAAGAGAACATGAAAGAGGGTGGTGAAATCCTTACCTCTTCTTCGGGTTCTTCCTTTTGATTTGATCAAAAGGGATCCTGAAGATGGATTTATGATAAAACTAAGGCCTCTAGGTTTAAGGTAGGATATTTGAGAGGGTATTTGGGTCGGTTTTGGCCAAGCCAAATGGATTATAATGTGTGAATTAGAGGGAAGGGGGAGTGCCCTTTTATAAGAGGGGTGAGGGGCACCTTAGGAAAAAATTAAAAAAGTATTTTATAATAAATTAATATTCTGTTTATAATGGATCCAAATTGATTTATTTCGAGTCTAAGGTGGGTATGGGTCGAAATACACTCAACTAATAGGTTTTAGACAGGTTTGGGTCATATTATTAACATTACCTTTTAGTTTTAAATCGTAGTTAATTAGTTTGACATTTACCATGTCTCTTTGTATTTTTATATTATATGGTTAATAAACTTACTATAAACTTAAAATCAAGCCCCAAGTGGTCCATTAATGATACAAATATCATGATATAAGTCTTTTAGCCGAACCATAGATTTTTACGAATAGAATATCAATTAATAATATAATATTTGTTTTAAAAACTCTTTTATGTCAATTTTGACACTCTTTGATATTTTGTTTTTGTGAAAGTTATCACAACTTTATTACTTCGAAAAAGATACATTGAATCATCCCTAACATGTCATAGTCACCTAGAAAATTCGTGGATGTCATAAAAACTTTGAAATTATATTTATTTTAATATTTATAATACCATTTATTTGATTCTTTAATTAATAAGGTAATTAATGCATCATCATTGTGTCATAAATAAATTTAATTATTTAATATCTAAAACATATAAATAAAATACGATTATGTAGGAAATATTTTTATCTTTATAATGAATATTTATAGTCGAATTTATCTTATTTGTAACCCTATATTAAAAATGTTTTAGTTATTAAACTTGGATTTTAACTCTTTTAACTCTTTGTTGAATAATAATAAATGTCCTAATATAATCCAAGTGGACCTAAATGATAATATTTTATTCCTAAGGATGTTTTGGTTTGATATACACTTGTCCAATAGAATTAGGACATGTTTTAGGGTAATATTAAAATCATTTTTTCTCTTAATTACCCTATTTACTTTTAACCGTGGTAAATAAAAGTAAAACGTTACTATTCACCAAAAATTATTTTTATCTTATTATACCACATTTTACTCCTTGATATTAACCATGTCTCCCGGATTTTCAAAATTCCACTCATATAAGTGGTAAAATTATGTTTTATGTGAATTTGCAAATTCTCCTAGGAGATGCGTAAAAGACGGTGAAAAGTTCAATAAAAATTTTATATATCTAAAATTATTATAAACTGACTCCAATTAATTAAATTGGACTTATATATATATTATTTATCTTTTTTTGCATAAAATAAATTTAAATAAAATAAATAATTAAATAAATAAAAAGTCAGTTTTAACTAATAACTCAGTGTTTCACTATTCATCAAAAATTGAAAATTTTCAGAAAAATAACAAAAATTCACCCTAAGCTAATTTTGATATTCCGAATCCAAAAATGATGTCTATTTTATAAAATTCAAAACATAGAAGTTGCATTAATTAATTTAAAATTAATTCTCGTTGTCAAAACAAATAGCATGTTTTTAAGAAACAATAACTATCAAAAGATTGACACTTATTTATGTATAATTTCAATGTGAAATTAATTCCAATGACCAAAATTGGATTAAAGGGTAAAAATATAATTTAATTATACTTCCAAAACATTAAAATTTATAATTCAAAACTATAAATTATTTTGATTAAAAAAGTTGTTTTGAGTTAAAATATAGTATTTTTCACTATTCACCCAAATATGAAAGTTATCAGGAAAACACCAAAAATTTATTGAAACTAAATTCCTATGTCTCAAATCTAAATAAGAAGTTTATTTTTTAAAATTAAATATATAAAAGTTTCAAATATTATATTTAAAAAGGGTCCTCCATTAAAAGGTGGTAATATTTCATTATTTGAAAAATAATTCTTTTATCTGAAAAAATGAATTTGTTCTTACACTATGTCTAAGAAACTCATTATATGGATTCTAAAATTATAAGGATTATATTATGTTCAAAATTTAGTTAATACTTTTCATAACCGCATTTGAACGGCTAGTTTGGTATGTCGTGATGTGCATGAACTTAGTGTTGCGTGTAGTGCATGTTATAGCATTACATTGAAGAAATAACGTACTATGAAATATTGGGGTGTTACAGATGGAATAGAAATCTTTGTTTGATGGTGGTGACTAGATCACCTTGGTGTTGGAGTTTTTTCTCATTTAGCCCTAGATTTCCTAATATACTTCCTACGAAGACATTTTGAGGGCTCTGAAACCTCTGAAACATCTGTATCATCTCTGGACTTGGACTTCTTACCACGATTTCCATGTGCAATAGTCATTGTATCCACCACTTGATATATTCCTTTTGTCAGAGATCCTTGAGGGTATGAAGAAACCCAAGCTTTGGCATACCCAGCTTCCAATCTGATCGATGAATCTATTGGAGGTAATGTAATCGGCAATTTGGATACCTATAAAGCTATTAGAATCCATAATTGTCGTGCTACCATTGGGTGCTTCACATGTGTAACATATGTGGTTGGAAAAGTGCTTGATTGTTGAAGACATCTGAACTGACGAGAAAACCATTAGGGGACATAAGGGTCACAGATAATTTCACCATAAATCCTGGTTGATAATACGCTATCCCTAAATTCCATAATATAGGATCTCAACTCGTAATTCTTTTCATTACCATCATCAATAAATTTTCTGGTAGGTGGGTTACCAAAAAGAAGGAAGTTGAATTCTCTTGAGACATTTAATACCTTCATCACATCATCAGGTCTCAAGATCAGTGGCTTAATTCAAGAAAAGTTTTGTAAAAATGGGGTGAATCTACCATTGGGAACCCTGACTTAATTCAACACAGAGTATGAAGAAAAATGTGCTGCAATAAAGCCCCACAACACTTGTAATGGCCTTGCAATCCTAAATGGAGCATTCCCATTGTATAAATGCAGCAGGAGATGGTAAATTCATGCTAATACATGGGTTTCTAGCCCAATATACTTCCCCTCTACCAATTTAGCTATAGTGATGAAAGTCTATGATCTTACACCACCACCAGATTCACGGAGTGGAAGCAGATAAACACTTAGCCACATAGAAAGGAAGGCAGATTATCATACCTTTTCATCTATATAAGGTTTGATTTTATATCCTCAGTGCTTATAATATCCTCCCTCTAGCATAGGCCAATAGGTTCCTTAACTGCCTTGGTTATCTGTAGAAGGACAAACAGTTGGCCATCCACAGGTTGGACCTTCCTCTGTTGTTGGTTCTAAGAGGGCTTCCATCAACACTCTAGCATGAATACCTTTCTTGTAATTTGGTAAATTCTTCACTATCATAAATAACTCATGAGCTAGCGGTTGTTTTCTAGAAGCATTACCCCATGATGTAGTAGGTGGAGTGAATTCCTCATACATTTCCCAAGGAATGGAAACTCCAGCTATTTGGTAAATGTCCCAAAGATTAATACCAACTTCACCATGTGTCAAATGGAAGGATTTTTTTTGTGGACTCCATTAACTCAGTAATTCATGAATGAATTCATTTTTTTAAACGTATGTTTTCCCCATCCATACAGCTTCATAGATATGAACGTCTGATAACTCTTTTTTGAATTTGGCACAAGTCCGACGTACCCAAAATTCCCACATCCACCCAGGTTTTACACCCCCTCTAGAATGAATGTCCCAATCTCCTTTTCAACCATTATATTGATCTGTTTGTGAAGAACAAAAAGTTGAATCATAATAATGTGGTATTGGTTCTCCAAAATGATCTTTCATATCAGGAGTGAAACCACCGTGATGAAGGATTAAACTAATATAGAATCTTCCTTCTTGTATTGGAACACCCCTTGCACTAATATTCTTGCAGTTATAGTTGGAGTATTGAAGAAACAAATTTTTTGGAAAGTACTTTTTGACAGATGGAACATGGGCATCTTGAAAAGGCGCATACCCATACAAGGGTAAATAATAACTTTGTGTGTAGTCATGTTGGTACAGAATTAGACCCTTGCATAGCCCAAGAAGAGTACTCCAAACAATGTCAAAATAGTCCTGTCTAATGATCATCATCATTTAATTTGGGTGAGCCTTAGATTCTTTAGTTTGAGTCCTCAAATGACTCATTCTTTCTTGAAAAATAATTAAAAAACTTCCAGGTTTGAATTTTAAAAAGGAAATCGAAATATTTACCCAAGGACACTGTTTGTGTAGGTCCTTTGATGAGGTCTATCGCATAGGTCCCTCGACAAGGCTGGTCATGTATGTCCTGCGATGAGGTCTGTCATGTAGAACCTTCTCCAAGGATCGTAGCAGAACCCTATTGATGAAGTACTATGGCGTAGCTCCATCGTGTAATTCATTTTACCATGAAGAAGTTTCAAAGAAGTTACTCAAGAGCACAGTGTAATAACAGTTGGGCGAACGATCTACGCAACGAGAGCTTCAAAATTTCAGAGAAAGGATAGATGAAGAAAAAAATCACTAAATGTGTGACCTGTTTATTGGAAACTGAAGACCTACACATTCAGACTGTGTGCAACCTCTTCGCATAATACCACCGTGAAGCTACTGTGCAGTAAACCTCCGCGGAAAACCTGCGTTGTTCAAAAAATTTCACCTCAGGACTTGACCATCTTTGTATGTTTCGGATCCAATACTGAGGGGGGGCTTTTGTTGACACTACTTGAGAATGTAGCCAATTTCATTATGAAGACAAACTCTGGATATTCCAAATAAAAAATAAACATTCAAAGAGTACAAAGGAAAATCAACAATACTCCCAAAGTGCTACGTGAAAGAGTAGCTTCACAGAGCTATGCGAACGATCTGTGTGGACGATCTACACGACCAGTCTATGTGGCCGATCTCTGTGGCCCAACTATGCAGCTGACCTCTGTGGCTAGACTTCGCAGCTGAACTCCTTGGCTAGCCTTCACACCAGAAGATGTTTTATGTCCCTACGCAAAGAACATGCACGGTGTAGCTGCGCGAAGTACCTATGCGAGAAACATCTCTTCGACTAGGCCCATCCGTGCCTATAAATAGATCCCTTGGGCTCCCCATTTCAGGACTGAAAAATAATGAAAGATTCTCTGAAGCTCCCATTGCATAACACATTCACTTAGATCTCTTTAATTGTCTTAGGTAACTCTCTAAACAATGAGAGAAGAATTAATTAAATGGAATAGGGATGTTTTGATGTTTTTCACCTTCTTTGGTCATCATCCATATCTATATGGTATATCTGTGTGCCTTACCTGCACGGTATATCTTCTCACCATACCTACGTGATATACCTACACGCCTTAACTGCATGGTATATCTGTGGACCTTACCTATGTGGTATACCTATGCGGTTCACTTGCGCGCTACAACAATGCGGGGTACCTATATGGAAAACTTGCACAATCTACCTATGTGACTAGCTCAAGTACCCTTCTTAAAATCCATTCATGTCAGGGTATCTCCTTCATTGGTTCCCTTATCTGAAATGGGCTAAGCTGAAGCCTCCACCAAAACCTCCCCACTACTCAAACCTTTGGGTAAGGCACGATAGTGTGTCTCCTATTTGGGATTGTATTTCCATAGACATAGGATTACCACATTTGTTTCACAATGGGGTTAGGATTCATGGGATGTTTGTGGGTTTTTATATCCTCAGTCACATGGAATCTTCTCCCAGAAACAGTTTTGGGAGGTTCCCAGTTTGGAGGATGGTTGATTACTGTCCTCGCCAATCTCGAAGAGGCGACCCAGAAGATCAGGTCTCTAGTAGAGAAGGTAAACATCACACTTTTTGTTCTGTGCAAGCATAGGAGAAGTCTCTCTTCCCTACCATAACCAATTTTAGGGAAAACATCTTGGTATAATCCCCTAACCCTCACCCCTTCTTCCCTACATTGGACCCTTGTCCAATGTAAATATAATAGAGGGAGGGTTCATCACCTCTCCCTCTTCCACGGTCAACGTGCCCTCTTCCATCGGCATGGAGGAAAAATTCAGAAGTGTGAAGTGTGATTGATGAGTCTTTGACATCCTCCTATTTCTCACACCAAGAATGACTCATGTGGGATTAGAGATACATGATGGTTGCAACATGTGCACAAAAAACTCATTGGAAGGAACTATGAGAACTCTGATTCCTATTCAAATCAGGATATATAGGAAGCTCTTTCCGATCTGGAGCTCACTGGATATCCTCCTCAAGAATCCAACCCTAATTCCCCAAATTTAGGCATCCTCCTTAAGAAATAATCCCCAAATTCAATCCTTAAATCATCAAGGCATTTTTTTTCAAGAAGTAAGCCTAAACTCTTGAATCTAAATGGAACATACTCTCCTATGAGACTTATTGAACTATGTGGGCTTTGATTCCCATCCATATGGGAGACGTAGGAAGCCACCTTGAGGTTCAAACCCAACACTTCAAATCAAAACTATTATCCTTGGTCCATATTCCCAATAGGGTCTGATCCTTCTTGGAAACTCATATCCTTTCCATGTTCCTCGAGCTTCTTCAACGTAAGTCCCGCACTATGTTTTGACTAAGAACCTTTCTCTTAGAGGTCCTTTTCACATGACCTTAAAAGGTATTATGTGTCTTATTATGTGGTACCGAACTATGAGGGTTATGATTCATTTCAAAAGGATACATAGGAAGCACACTTTAGGTGCACGATCCTAAGATCAAAACAAACCTTTGTCTCCCAAGACGACAATAAATTCCAGATTGCTCCACTGAGTGGATTAGAAACCAATATCATCACCAAGATGATTAAAAGAATATTTAATCGGTATATTAGAGGATTCCATTGATGGAAAACCTCTAATATATACAATTTTTTTCATTTATGAAGAACCTTGAATGCATACTGATGATTCTAAATTTTACACATATTAATAAGTGATTGTAAATTCCAAGGGTCACTTATAATATACTTGTTGAATTAATAAAGATTCATGAAAATATTTTAATTTTACAAAGAGAGAACCGGAGTAGACAATATTTCCCCCAAAAGGGTGTGATAAGTCCAACCTCCCCTCCTCTCAACCTTTTTATGTTCTTATGTATCGTAAAGTTCAAAACTTAACAAATTCATATCTTTGAAAAGCAGGTTCTCCTTAGATAAAGAACTATTGGACATTTCTGGTTCCATGAATAAATCCAATGCAAACCATCTGGAAAAAGGGATTCTTAAATCTAGAACACATGTTTCATGGAACTAAAAAACAATCATGGATACATATCTCTAAAATGCTAAACACAAATGTTAGGACAAAAATCACAAAAATATCACTATAACATGGATTCACATAGAACCATACCATTTTATTCCCCCAAATCCTACCACATGGTCAAAATTGAGGTTCTATAACTACCCATAACCATTCCATATCTTAGTCATGGTTAACAAGGAAAACACATTTTCATTACACTTGTTTCTCATTAGACACCCATTTATTTTCATCATGCATCATTTTATAATTTTCAATTTTATATTATTTACATTTTCATTTCAATTACCCAATCATGGAATTTTTTTTCCAATTTATACAAATTAATGAAAATGTTTTTCCCTTTCATGCCTAATATGATTCATGTCACAAAAGAACTCGGACTCCCTAAAATGATTCAAACATGCTCAAATCGCATTCCCTTCAAATCCACAAGTCCAATATCATAATTTTTTTGAATCAAAAATCAAATCACACAACTAGTGTGTCACAAATGGTTAAATAACACTAAATATGACAACACACTTAAATTTCAACAATCTCACCCAAGGTACTTGTTTTTGCCACCATAAATGTGTTATATACTCCTATTCATGAGCTCATGTCCATGACCAGAATATTCTTAGTTTCATTTTTAACATTCAAAAATAGTAATACAAAATAAAAGAAAATAAATCTACATTTATATCACTTTGTAACATCCCTACTCGGGTGCCACACACCAGTGCCCCAATCTGGTTCACTACATGACCACAAGCACGCCTCCCTATATACTTGAGGGTACCGATAACAAGAAAGTGTCAAATATTGATCATGGGGAGAATATATCCTCTTTATCATAGTAATAAATTATTTAAAATAAATAAAAATAAACAAATGGTATAATCATTAGTAAAACCAAACCAGTATCACAACATGTCCAAAATGGTAAATACAATATCAAAACTAAACTATTGATATTCTATGTAAAAGTATGTTCTAAGTTTCAATACACAAAAACAAAAGTAAATAAATACATTAGAAACACCCAAGAAGGTCCCCACACCATGTCTGGTTCCCCCATTTATGTTGTATCCTAGCACAACCATTTTACATAGGTCCCTTTCCCTTAACATGTCGTGCTACCATGAAATCTATATAGGTATGGATCAACCATTTGGATTAGGGTGTGAGTACAACTTATTAGGCCACCACCAATGGTATCTGAAAAATCCAGTCAATAACAATGTATGAAGTTGTATAAAGAATAAAATATAATAAATAATTAAACTATTTTCATGTATTTAATTATCCATTATTTGATTTCATAAACTATCAGGTTCTCGAGGACACAATAACCACAATACCTTCTTCAGACCGTGCTGTAGTCTGAACCATAAAACATACATAATTAAAACATCAGTATGAAAAATTTTCGTTCATTATCCATTTAATTTAATTTTATATTACGGATAATTAGTACATTAGTGAAATTCAATCATATTGGTCATTGATCATCAGGTCTATCTCCCCATGATTATTTGGACCATCAATACTTATATCACACCTCTTTGGAATTTGGACTAGAAATCCATATCCCATACAATAATATTCTTATGCGTGTATTGGGTTCTAGAACATCATGTATAGGACCCCATAGGTAATTGGAGTATAAGTGTGTGTTCCATACTCATATATCAATCAACAACCCAAGGTCATATTGAGAATTTGTCCATGTCCCATACTCATATACCAATCAATCTCAAATATCACATGTATCATAATATCTCAATTAATTAAATCACTAATTAATTAATCCACCGCAACAATTTCATTTTTACATCATTCCATTAAAAATTAAAAAAATTATTTAATCACATAAATTCATTTTTTTAATTAAAAAATATATCAATCACATCAATTCCATTAATTAATTCCAATCTTGATTAATAAAAAAAATTACATTAATTAATCATACAATTAATTACTCACATAAATTAAATTAATTAATTCAATAATTAATTAATCACATCCAGAATTGTATAATCACAACAACCTCCACTAAATAATTTAAAAATTAATTAATACAATTATAAAATTCCAATATCCCACAATTAATTCAACAATTAATTATTCAATTGAAAATCCTTAATTAATTAATTTTCAATATTAATTAACTCAATTTAAGAAACTCAATTGCAAATCATCCAATATAAATTCAAAAATTACATACACATAATTGAAATGAAGTATTTGGGACTTGAATAATATAAATCCAACCTTTAAATATATAAATAATACTCACCAATAGAAATACACAATTGAAGAAAAAAGGATAATAATGCAATGAGGAATGAGATCTAAAATAGAATCCTAAATCCACCATTAAATGAATAAAGATCCAAAATTCATAAATCTATATCAAAAAATAATAGATCTAGATATATATATATCTAATAATAAAATATATATATCCTAAAAAAATAGTTCTATATCCAACAATAATGACGATAACTTCCCTCCAAAAGACAAACAAGAGATGATAGACAAATAGAAAACCACAAGGGATTAAGATCTAATAATCTAAGGGGTGAATATAATAAAAGAAGGATTTCAATAATTAATAACATTGGTCGGGAACCATATGATTTTTTTGGGATCCTCTAAAATCAATAAAACTAGTTTTGGGATGAGTTGGGGATGATTAGTGGTTAAAATGGGGTGCTAGGAAATTTTGAAACTAATTTTATGGGTAATTAAATATCCATGCACGGTTTCCTGGGAAGGGTCTCATAGTTTTCCAAACCATGTGCTTAAACTGTAAGCTTATTATAATGGTTTTAAGAGTTACTATAAAGGGGCACATGGTATGATAGACTCTGTTTCATCTGTGAAATCCCTCTCTAGGAGGCATTTCATAGTTTGTTATGCCAGGGAACACAGTTTGGGAAAACTGCATGCCAATAGTGCACTACCCTTATTCCCTCCTTGTTTTCTCAAATTTTCACCAAAACACACCCAATATAAAACCAAAAAAAATTATTGTAAAAAATTAGAAATAGAATAAATGAAACCAATCTCAAGGAATATCCAGAAAATGGAAAGGATCTTAAAAGAAGGTGAAGTTCCAAAATTTCTCTAAAATATATAAAACATGATCTCAACATATCATTATATTATTGAATAGTCCTTTTAGTCTATAAATCAATATATGATGGATAAGAAGTGTTGAATATCAATTCTATATCCACTGATTTCTAAGGGTTTCTCTAAAACCTTGATATAAAAATCATATCTAAATTAGATACTACAGAGAGTGGGACTCCATACTGTCTTACCACTTCCACTAAGTATATCTAGTGAATATTGTTAAGAAATAAATATTCCATGATCGTTATGAAATGCACCAACTTAGTAAAGTGATTGAATTCCACCCAGATGGAATTACATATTTTTGTGTTCTTGCGGAGTCCTACAAAAAAATCCATGGTTATGTTTTTCCAATTCCATACAGTTATAGGAAATGGGTTCTCTATACCCTTAGAATTATGTTTTTCATCCTTGAACTATTTTCATACCTATCACAAAGATACAAACTCCAAAATTTCCATATTTATGTTATCCCATTGTAATTTTTTCTTAAAATATCTATATATCATAGTGCATTCAAGATGAATAGAGAAGGATGAGATATACACATCATCTTGAGGTTTCCACTACTATTTTGGTTATGATGGGACCTATATCCATGTTCCAATCCTTATAACTCCATCTTCATCAATGTTAAACTCAAAAATATTTTCTAACCTCTTCTATAGAAACTCTTAATTTTTTCAATCACATTCATTATCTAATGAATGGATGGTTGAGTAGAATTTTGAGAAATATTGGTTAGTGATCATATTATGATTTCCATGCCCATAATTTTATTCATTAATAATATTGGATCCTTTAAAATATTATCAACTATAATTTTTCTTGATACATTATTCTTAGTGCCTCTGAAACTTTTTCTTTCTTGGGATGGTAATGGATTGAAGAGTCATAATTCCTAATCTTCACTAACCACCATCATTGGAACATATTATAATGCATTCATGTTAATATATACATGAGGATTTTATCTTCCCTATTTTTATCACACTAATCCCTATTGATATAATGTGAAAATTCAAAAAAAAATTATGATCACATCTTTCAATTTAAGATCATTTGTTGGGTAGTTTGTATCGTCATCATCATCGTCACTATTATATATTTATTCAAGAGAAAATATGAGGGATTTAATGATCTGAGAGCATGTAGCACCAAGCCTATGGTGGTCTAAAGTAATGGAGACATAGGGAATCACCACGAATTAAGTTCACCCCCCAGGATTCAAGGAGGTGGCATTGGAGAGGTAGGTGACATCAGAGCCATGAATGTCAAGGGAATCCAGATAATCCGCGACTTCATTCCCCTCTCTCCATGTGTGTGTAACTTGAATGCAACTCTTCATGAGTTCCTTACTTCTCTTAATGGTTTATGTGACTGACCATGGGATGGATCCTCTGTCCAGTAGGGAGTCATGTATGATCATAGAGTTAGTTTCCACATGGGATATGTCAATATTTTTCTGATTACACAAGTTGGGCCCTGTGAGAAGTGGCTTGGTCTCTGCTTGATGTGCACATCCATTACCAAAGTGAGCTGTGAATACAAGGATCACCCCCTTCCAAATTACAAACCACTCCTCCTCGTCTCAAGTTACCTATGTTGCATGAGCTAATAGTGTTAAGCTTTAAACCCTCTGTTGGGGGGTTTCATCTCTCCCACTGCCCTTGCATACCCACCATGGGAATAGCTAGCTCGGGGCAAGCCTGCAATATCCGAAGGGATGGAGCTTCCTGCCATCCCTTGAGAAGAGTTACCATATCCATGAGTGAGCATTTAGTTTTCACTATGATGGACCTCCCTGTTGATTTCTTCCCCTCATATCTATCATTGTTCCATGCCTACAAAAGACACCAACATCCAGCACTAAAAACCATCGAACATGCCATCTGCTCTAGGCCTTTATCCGGTGTTCCCTGGAACAGTCTCTTGAAGAGCGCTGACCCTCGAAGCACATTAGTGGGTACCACTGTAGATACACAAAAAAAACTTCTAGATGTCCTTATCCCATTCTCCTTCAAAAAATATATGGTTGGTGGTCTCCTCTTATCATGGATATTTAAAAAGCGAGAGGAAGAAGGTATCAATTTTTCAACTTATATGAGTAATAAACAAAGGCTTTTTTTATTCATAAAATTAAATAATATAACCTTCAGAATTAAGGTGTAATTTGAGCATATGTGCAGTGATTAGCCTCTTTTATAAATATTTGTATCTCTCTTTTCTTCCATCATCCTAGAAAACATTAAATCTCATCCGATTAATCATGGTTAGTTGGCCGGAAAAATGGTTGATGTTTCTCAAAATATTTTATGATAGTACCCAACTAATCCATGGAAACTATTGATATCTATCATTTTTGTTTTTATGGTCCATCCATTATTTTCATTTATTTTTGAAAAACCTAAAAATATCCATTATTTGGTGACATAATTTTACAAGTAAGATACTTTCTCCAACTAAAACACACTATTTATATATATATTTTTTAAAACTTTAACAAACACAAGGTCTTCAGTATGATATTTAATTTCTCCTTATGTTACTCCTTACACTAGGTGTCAAAATTTATATTTTCCATAAAGACTACAACATTTTTTTCATGTAAATCCATAAATAATCAATTCATTATGACCTTGAAAATGTATGGAACATTTGTGAGTGAAAATGGAATCACTATGAACTCATAGTTCCCATACCATGTACAAAACAAAATCAATGGGATGTCTTTTTCAACATTAATTTATAATATATTTACTAGAGATCCAACATAGTGATTTATTGTTCTACATATACTTGATTGACCATATCATCAATCCATGGAAGTGGAAACTTATTCTCTATTGTGGTCTTTTTTATCTCATGACAATTAATGTGGAGGTGAATTGGACTATCCTTATTCTACATTAATAGAGATGGTATACCCAATGGTAATATAAGAGGGTGTATAAAACATTTTTCTACATTATCCTATAATTTTTTCATCATCGTATAATGTATAAAAATTGAAATTTTATATAGAGTATTGGATATTAATGAAGATATGGGTGGGAAATCATTTGTGAATGAAACATCACATCTTGGAGGAAGGCCCTAAATTCATTGTGAAACACATCTTAAAACCCCCTTATAGTGGGAATGTCATCAAGTACTATATTTTCAGCAGTACCAACCATTTGTGATAGATACTACTTCTAGTAATATAATAATAAGATATCTGATTTTTCTTATGGTATTTTTTGTGTATGTTTCATCTTTGGTCCCTTATTTTGGTAAAATATTTGTTCCCCAAGTTCATGAGAAGGATTAGGGGTGTTCTATGAATTTGGATCACGATAGAGGAGAAAAAAAGAAT